>CM075332.1:40663548-41940548 GCA_037788925.1 Mytilus galloprovincialis | reverse complement strand
AAAGTTTTTGAAAAGAGGTGGTCCAAACGTTTTGACTATCGAAAATTTTAAATAGAAATAATACTTAGGAACGGAAGATTTTCAACTGCCTGTTCACGAACTCGCACGAACGCCAGATTTAGTTAGAGGGACGATATTCCGACGCGTTTATTTTTAATTCTTGGTCACTCATGTTTAAAAGAAAGCGGAGAAATCCAAACAATTACCGACCAATCACAAACGTTGGTGCAAATTTGACCTTGTGACGTTAAGGAATTTCCCATAATGCAATTATTGTATATAAATTAAAAAAAAAACTACTATACCAATTGATTAAAAAATAGTGCATTCAAATGAAAAGTTATACCAATTGAATAAAAAATATTGCATTTAAATGACAAATTATACCATTTGAATAAAAAATATTGCATTTGAATGAAAAAATATACCATTTAAATGAAAAATTATACCATTTGAATAAAATATATTGCATTTAAATGAAAAATATACCATTTAAATGAAAAATATTGCATTCAAATGAAAATTATTAAATTTTTGCAACCAATACCATGCCATAGTATGCCGTCAAATTCATATAAAGTTTGATATTATCGGTTTTTATTTAAAAAAACAATTAATGTTTATTTATTGCAACTAATGTAATGAATTCATTTATTATTTATTTATCTTGTTTTGTGACAAAACCCGACCATGCATTATTTAACGTGTTAATAATATTCAATGATGTTACATGGTATTCAATAAGGAGAATTTCATTCTCAAATGACTTAAACAAGCACAGTTTTCTGAACCTGTAACTTTATTATAACCACATTAAAGAAAACGTGCATTTATCTATCGTGTATATGATTGTTTAGTTGTTATACATTGTGACTTGGATCGAGAATTGGAACTCGTACCACATATTCATCTTTACAATACATAATAGAGAATGGAAACATAAATACATGTATAAAACAATATGAATGGTGTGGCATATTGTTCAAATAACAATACCGTTACAGAAACTTAAAAACATCTTATATTCTTTATGAGATACATGGACGAGCCAGTAAATGTTTTCATGTTACCATCATATCTCTAATTTATGCCGTCGGATCTTACAGTACGATATTGACATCTCCATTATAATGCAACTGACAGAAAACAACGTCAAATAATACATTTAAAATCTCATATATTTCGTTGTGCTTGTGTGCAGGTTCACCATGAAAATTTGTGAGGTTATTCAAAATGAACGTTTCAAACTATGTTGCATCTAATTAAATGAGAAAAGGAAGAAATACATACAAGAGATATGATTAAGCACGGCAATAGTTAACAGAAAGAAAGAAAAAAACCGTTGACACCTTTTTCATGTTTTACATATGACAATGTAATTCTGAATTGAATAATATTTCTATTAATTCCATTATATATAGTGGAACTTTAATGATTGTAAAATCTCAATCCTTAAACAAGCTTAAAATTAATAAAAATGATTATAGAATCTCCCTAGCTCTATACATTTCCTACTTACACAATCGAGTGCTGTAACATTTTAACTTTTACAAATTCTTTGATTCATTCTGAAAATATGTCACTTGGAAATGACTATTATTTTCTTTCTTTTTCACCAGGTCACGAATTACCTTTGTTTAGATGTCCTGAGTGTTACGAAATCATGCGGTCTGCAAATAGAGTTCGTCAGCATCTACGATTGGAACATAATTTTGGTCGGGTTCAAGGTATTTTTGTTTTAAAGTGATAAATATATATAAGTAAGACATATGAAGAATTTGTGACAGATAACATAAGACAGGTCGATATCAAGCTGATAAACATACTGCAATGTTGCATATGTTATACATATATAAAGGATGAATAAATCACAATTTGAATTTTAAAAAATTTGGCGAAATTTGAAAAAATGTCGGAATAATATACAAATTACAACACCATTTCTCTGTTCTTTAAAGTCATATGAAACGAGTGAGTGGTGAAAAATAATGTTTATCCAATTCTTGAACCAATGCATGTATATATCATAAACTTAGTCCTCTGTGCACGATTTTATCATTATTTTCGTGAATATATCATATCATCGTAATTTTTTTTTCTCTCTGTTTGTTATGATTTAAATAATATGGCTGTTCATTAAATGCCGTGTTTTGAAGCCGAGTTTTACCGATTGTCACCTTATAGTAAACAAATAACAAAAAGCATGGGTATTGAGCACGTGTTTAACATGTATAATCAGATATTTCTTTATTTCAATGATAGATCCATGCGTTTTGCGATCACCGGATTTTTACGAGGAGGGTTACGCTCGGGTCACTTTGAATACGGAAAATATGTCGGTGAATTGCTTCCTGGAAGCAAGCAATTAAAAATCAATAAACTTCTTCTAAATGTGGACAAATTAAAGAACTTTCCTCAGAAAAAAATATATGTACATAAGTTGTAAAATGAAAACTATCCATTTAGTTATAAAAAACGTATGCATAATGTTTTTTTAATTTGAGGTTTCTTATGACTTTAAGCCTTTGTTTTAATGATCATTGTTGTGTTTACCTCTTGTGTATTTGGTTGTACATTTGTAAGGAGCAGTACAATTACAGTTTAAGTTTCAGTGTACACATAAATGATTTTTTCATTTACTATAAATGACAATAAAACTAAAACTTTATAGAAGAAGGGAGACAACAACACAGTATATTCACAAAGATAATGAGTGAGTGAACAAAATCAGTACCATTGCATTATCGAAAGAAGAGCTGGGGACTACTTATATTTGATCACTTAATTTTGCTCTTCTAGTCATTATCAAACTATCTATTAATTAGATCGTTATGTTATTAATCAACAGATTTTCATTTGAAATCAACCATCAAAGTTTTGATTGGGCATTTAGAAATTTAAAATTAGTAAGTTAAGAGGATAAACATGATAAATCTTTAATGAAACTGGTCCTTTCAGTTTTAAGTGATGGACATTGAAGAAGAAAATGAATTTCATCTTCAACATAAACATATAAAGGAATAATCCCAGGCAAAATATTTTTAAAAATAATTACATATAATTTTAAGTTCATGGGCACGGATTCTAAATTTGGTTAACTTATTTATTGTTTACAATTATTTAACGGTTAATCATTTTCAAAGGCAATATAATTTTTAAATAGTCTATAGGTTCTTAAATTATTTTCTTGCGTCATTATTTAACATTTTTATTGGTTAAGCCAAATGCAGTATATTTAAATCGGAGATTTTTAATGACAATTGACGTAAGACATGTACTAGATTTGTAACACATATTCTGGGGTTAAACTTTTTTGTTGTTTATTTAATAATAAATCAATGCTTCCCAACCAAATCTTGTTACATTTTTAGATAAGATTTTAGATTCTTAAATGCTTCTTTGATGAGGGAGTTATTTTCTTCTGAAAGACTGACCTAACTTTTAGTCATATTAAGAATAACCTCAGGATATAGGGGGTATCGTCAAAACTGTCCCATCACTGCTAGGTTAATTAAGCTACTAGATAGCTGTAGAGAATATTTATAACATTTAACATGTTTTTTTCAATAACTAGTTCTTTGCACGTCTGGGAAGAAAAGTTATTCCCTTTTGATTGTTACTTATCTGGAGAAAAATTGCTGCAAATTACTTAGCCATATAATATAATTGGCTTCCGAAATTGGCCAAAAAGATGTGAATGTCTTTTAATTTTACAATCAAAATGAGCCAAATATTTTTTCTAATTCTAAAAAAGGCTTTTAATGCTTTATTTTATAGATTAAACTCAGCATCTGTAAAATCTGCCAGAATCAGTGAATATAATGCCAAGATAATTATGTTTTTTCTCATTATTAATAAGCTGAATATTAAATGTGAATTTTGCCTTTGATATCCTTCCGGTGTATTGAAAACTAACACTTTGGTTTTATACGTTTCAATATCTAGTCCTAATTTATTACAATAATCCATTTAATTGTCCACACACTTTTGTAATCCAGCTGTAGTTTCAGAAATCATAATGTGTTCATCTGCATACATTAAACAGTTAAGATTACTGTTGTTTAACAAAGCTGAGCAACATTTAGAAGAAGAATTGTTAGGTAAATCATTCACGAAAAGTTCAAACAAAGTAGGGGTTACATTATTCCCTTGACGGATTTACCTTAATATGTGTATGTGTATTGTTAGACGATGACTTATAACTAATAATGTGTACGTCATTTTGTCATTTAGTCTCTGGTTGCACTTAAACCAGATATTTTTATTTTATGTGGATGTATTTAAATTTTAAAGTATACATTCTTCAATCATAAGACTCCTTTTGGAAACAAAATCATTAAGCATGTACAAATCCAGTCGATGTAGCAGTTTGTGAAATGATTTTTTTTTATGTAAATATGTTTCATAAACAAAACTTTAAATACTAGTACTGACAAATTAACTACTGGTCATTCATCATTTTAATTTATTTGATTTAAATATCTTGAATAACATTATTTATCATGTTTACCATCGAACAATAATGTCAATAGTTGAAAGAGTTGCGCCGACACATCGTTGCTTAAATTTTTATCGTCCTGAATCATTGAAAATTACATGATGTAATTGATGTTTAGTAAATTCCGAGTACAACTTAACTATAACTAATACATGCTTGTAAAGTTAAAGAAAAATCACTAATGTTTAACAGTATATAGGTTATACGTATGTTATTCAAAAGATATTCATAACTATATTTCCTTAATTATATTAACCTTAATGTTTCATTCTTCCTTGTTTTGAAAAAAAAAGCAATAACACTTACATTTATTTATCAATCCATCCGTTAGTTATCTATTCATTTATCAATCAATCGATCAATCAATCAATCAATCAATCCATAAAATCATAATTATATCCACCCAACAAACCATCTTATTATCAATTCATCAATTTGTCCAATTCATCCATCTAGTAGATTGTCCAGTTATCCGATGATTCATTGATTTATCCAGTTATCAATCTATCAATTCAGATTTTCATTCATCGATACATTCTTTAATCCATTTAGTTATATGTCGATCCTTCCATCCAGTTATCCATTTATCCATTTATTCATCCTGTTATCCAGTTTACCACCAATCTTTTTATTTATTACATTCATCATCAATTCATCCCTATATCCTTCCTGGGTCATTGTATTACGACGCTAGATTAAAACGAGGGAAGATAGGACCCGGCCACCGAGAACTTTGTTTGTAGAGCCAAGGCGGTCGAGGGGTCTGGCACCCCGGATATAGTGCAAGGCAATTTGGTGCCTAGATATATCAGTAGCATGAGTTCGAATATGTATACATGTACTATATATATATATATAGATCAAATCCCAAATACCGCAGACATTTAGAGCATGGTTGAAAGTATGTAAACTGTTGTAGGATGAATTTTTGTAACATGTTTTATTACTGGAGAATGCAGGAATGGTATGAAAAATCATAGGCACTTGGAGACAGGACAATTTTTAGGCTCTCTCCCTTTTTTTTATAAAGTCCGTTATCATACTTTCTGTTAATGATTCAATTGTTTTCGCGTTCTCTGTATCCTATGAACATACATAATTGTTTATTATGAATAAAGTACCCACATCGGTCACTGATATTTTATATAGTCTAAGAGATAATCTTCATATTATAGTAGTATAATCATAGTATATATGCTGATAAACTCGAAAATAATTATAAGTAATTATGTGTAATTTCAAAATAGTCAATGCGGAAGTCTTATTTGTGCCTTAAAAGTCCGTCCGATGACTGAAAAATTTATCCGGACGCCTTTAGGTGTCATACCACCAATTACTCCCTCAAATTTAGAACGTATGTGAAAGTAGGCCTACTCGGACAAAAAAAAGTGCATTTGATGTCATTGTTCACCTAAACTAACCAACACATTTGCAGAAATGAAAGTTTTGTTGAAAGAGAAATATATTAAGACCATTTTGAGCCAAAATTTACCTGTCTATGAGTTTGCATTAAAAATTGAGGATTAATGCGCTCTATAGTATACTAATTTAAGATTTCCAGAAAACCAGGGGTTATTTTTAGTGGTACCTCCTTTCGGAAGCTCTCTGCTTTCTTATATGATTTTGAATGTATGTTGAAAATTGGCATGCAGAAAGGTGACACTTGTACAATTCAGGATATACCTAGTTTCTATGAAGTTAAACTTAAGGTAAAATATTTAGAAAGCTGTGAAAATTGCAAAATTTGGTTGAACAGATAGGGACTTTTAATTGGTGGTATGACACCTTTATTGTCTTTTTTCTCCTAAAAAGAAAACAATTCAAACTGAATAATCATAAGAATGGATGACAAATGCGAATATGCATGGTACCTTTTGAACACAGACGCATTATGATTAATTTATTTTGGAAGAGAAGCGACATTGAAACACACGAATTAGAGTTCAGGCTTAAAAGTTAATACGCCAAACGTGCGTTTCGTACACACAAGACTAACCAGTGACGCTCTGATACAAAAAGTTCGAAAGTCAAAACAAGTACAAATGTTCAAAGTTAAAGAGCATTGAGAACCAAAAGTTCCAAAAAGTTGTGCCTAATTATATATGGCTAGGGGTTTCTGCCTGGGATAAGAACATCCTTATCATTTAATAATTCATACTTTTGCAAACAGTACATTTTTATAAAATGACTATATAATTGATATAAATGAAAAAATCGGTGACTTACTACAAAGTAAAAACGGATTGATAAATAATCTAAACCAGCATATAAAAAATAATAGTCGCGTTAGCCAAAGCAATAAACGCACAAATTTAGGTGATTTCACATTTGAATTTATAAAAGAATCCCAGAAATAAAAAAGAATAAGAATAGAATTTAAGATTAAGTTTGTAATGTTGTTTTAACATTTATTTATAACATTGCAAATTACAATACTAATTAATATCAAATAATGGTTAAAATTAGATAATTAATTTAGTATCTAGCTATGTCGGTATTTTTTCTAAATCAAACTAAATCAAATATATCGTATAAATTTAGATGAACCAAACTAAAATCTAATATAGGAACTGGATGATGAGTTATCTTTACCACAATACACGAATACAACAGAAAATAATTATATTTACAACTACAAACGATATTATTAGACAAAATCCGATGAGAATACAATCCGATGGTTACATCAAAACTAAATTCATGAATTTCGGATAGAAAGGTACCGTGACACGTCTTGTAGCAATGCGAAATCACACTCAGCAAAACAATTACAATCGAAAATAAGTCACGTTCGGTAATTTAAAGATCAGACGACGTAATGACAAACCACAATCTAACATGTTGTAAAAATGTCCTTAGTTAGTTTGGAAAAAGACACATCATAAATGATAAAGTGTTCTTGTGCTGAACCTTCATTTGTTTTTCTATACCTATAACTCATTAAAAAATGGGGAAATATTTATTCAATAGATTACTATTTGATCATTCCATCATGCCCATGACGTTAGATGCAATGCACATCAAGTGAAATAATCAAATATTCACACCATGTATCTACCATCCAATCTTTTTTTCCCCCGATGCTTGATTGCTTTGTATTTCTGGTTTATTCTATATACTTTTCAACATTACTAGATTCTTCCATTTTCAGGAGAAACAAAGTCTGGTGCTTACCTTTTTCACTCTTTGTCAGTGCATACAAGTTCGATAATATTGACATTAGAAACAGCTCACACCAAATTGGCCTTTATAACCCGGACGCCCTGCGGGCTTGAAGATCTTAACATCACATTTCTTGTATTTTAGTATAATTGACCTTTTTCTATTACACAACTTGAGTATGCTTAGGTATTTCAACTTCATGTTCACGGTGGGTATGGTTGTCCTGCTAGAGAACGTTCTGTGCTGGTGATTTGGTCCTGTCAGATGCTGGTAGGTCCTGATTCTGTGCTGGTGGGTTTGTTTACATTGTATCAGAACGGCAATAAAACGACTGTTTTGTTACTTATTTTTTCTCTGATGCGTCATAAGTACCATGCAAAGTATATTACAACAATATTATATTTCAAAAGTCCTGCAAGTTCGTTAAACGGAATTGTCCTGACGCTGTGCTGGTGATAAGAAAAACGGTCCTGGTTCTGTGCTCCTATGTCCTGGTTCTGTGCCTTTATACTTTAGTTAAAAGTGGCATATATTCAAGATCATTGATGCTGTACTGTTATTGACTAATTAACTGTTGTCTGCTTTCTTGGAATTGACATTGTTGTGAATCTGTTTACTGTTATTATGAGAGAAAAGAGACCCCTATATTATTTTTTTTTAGATTAACTGTAATCTTATTTATTGGCCTGTTAATGGAACCCTTCTTGCACCCTTTTAAGGTAAGAAAATATGTTTACGATTTTCGGGATTACGATAATTTTGCAAGATCACCAAAATACGTTGTAAATTATACAATACTTATATAAAGTAGATGATGTGGTATGTTTGTTGTCAATGGACAAATTTCCATAAGAAACCAAAGGAAGTATGTGTTAACAACCATACGTCATCGTACGACCTTCAACAATAACCCATAAAATAAAAATGTAAAAGGTTTTGCATAAAAATGGAGAGTAAAAATATAGAACAAAGGACTTTCTGAGCGTTTGAATCATATGTCTTTAGCAGCTTAAAACACAGTTGTTTGTGAACAATTTAGTGCTGACTATAAGAATGACAATAGTATTGAGGGTTTGTTTATTTTGTTGTTTTTTTGGGGGGGGGGGGATGGGGGATAAGTTAGAGCGAGATTACAGTGAAAGTTTTAAGCTTGGCATAGTTTCTCGTAAGATTTAAAAGTTGTATTTTAAAAGAAAAAAGTATTTTATAGCTATTAGGAATCACTTGCTGTATCTGTAAGATTTTTTCAACAAGAATGAAGACGAGATAACCTTTGTACAGAGATTTTTGTTATGTTTAGCATGGGATCAACACAAGGGTACATTTAAAAGTATTTGAAACTACTGCTTTGTTAATTGTGCATTCAATTTCAAAAATTAAAATATCTCCTAGCTTCATACTACCAATTGAGTATAAAACAAGTATATAAGTTTAAAAAAGAAATTCTTAGATTAAACACCTACATTTAACTTTAAAAGGTCATAACAGTTTAAAACAATACAAATCTACACACACAAAAAACTGGCTTAATTTCAACTGGTTATCAACCCGAACCGCTATAAGATCATATATAAGCTCACCTGTGTCGAGGGGTCGTGTGAGGTTCATGTATTGTCTTGGGGTCCGCAATTACAAATAAGATCTTTTCTGAAATTACTTGACCAAATGTTACCAAATGGTTTTTCAAGAGTGAATCTAGGAAAAACAATATTCATCAACAAACATGACCACTGTCTGTTAAAATGTATTCGAGTTTTTAGTTACAGCCGATTCCATTGAGTATGTAGGCAAAGGTAATATCTTTGGTTAGCTTGCTTGTTTGCTAAACCGTGAAGTCATTGTTAGGTAAGGTATACTACCCTCCTTTCGAAGTAGCTCGGTCCTACAGACAGAAAGATGTGTCATTTGTCGTACTAGTCTACTCTTAAAGTAGGGTAGTTTACATAACCTAACAATGACTTTTCTGTTCAGCAAGCAAGATAACCAAAGATATTCCCTTTGTCTACACACTCATTGAAATCGGCTTTAATATTGCAAAAGTTCAAGCAATTAGGGCAAAACTTACCGAGTAAAAAAAATCAAAAGGCCAATGTCTATCTACCTTGCACATTTCAGAAAATTCAGATCAGATAACGAAACTGGGTCCAGCAACATTTATAAGCAATTCAAGATTTTGACCCTCACAGTTTCCATTCACCACAAATATTCTAGTTACAACGAATCATTTTAAATACAAAAATATCAGTTGCAGCCTTTTATTTATCTATTAATATATGTATACGGATAAAGTTATGAAAGGCAGCAGGGTCACCAGGGTGAGGAGTCCATGTCATCTGAAATAAATGCTAAGCATAGATCTAGAAAGCGACAGATAACCATGACATTAAAAAAACTCTCTTCTTTTCTACTTTTTTCGAACAAATTGACACATAAAATGAATTATATAGTATTGTGGAATTTTTAACCTGTGTTCAATTCATTGGTTACACCTTTTACTAGGATAACAATCCTGTCAAGTATGAGCTGGGAAAAATATTTCAGAAAAGAAGATAGAAATGTGAAAGTTTCCGTGCGTCAGGTGCAACAGCATACGAACAGCTAATATGCCTGGTCAGGGTGGAAGCTAAAAAGTCCACGAAAATTTGATTTAAAACCTTTATTCGTTCCAACAAAGTTATTGAGATTTTGTTGAGGATTTAACCATCTACGACAACAAGATTTTTTTTAGAATTTACAGCTCTTCTATAAATATATGCAGAGCTAACCATTGATCAAATTGCTTGCTATGATTGTTTGGATGTTTGTAAACGACAGGTAGTTGGACAATAAGCATTAACTATAATTTCTGTCAGTTTGTATTTGTCCAATCAAATCCAAGTATGTATTGAAACTCCACCTACCTCAAAACATCCAAGCAAACATAGCAAGCAAGTCAATCAAAGTTTTTTTTGCATGCTTTTATAGAAGAGCTGTACTATATAATGCAAAGAAGCATTTAAGTCTTTCGCCAAAAAATACTATCAATTTCTTTTTGTCCTATGTAAACTTCCGTACCATTTCCTTCCATTCAGGATCATTAAATTGAACTGAAAATATTTCTTGGTACCTTCTTAATTCCTTTATAAGTCTTATGTATACATTATTATGACAATAACTGTTGTGAGCACAAGATTTACTGCACACTTTTAAAGTTCTGCTTCATCAAACATTAAAATGTAAACTTAAGTTTTGAGACTTTTTTAATCGACACGATTGGAGTTTTTGTATATGAACATGGTTTATCTATTAGTTGAAAATGCGGCTTTGAACTAGCTTTCAGTACCTGCGAGCATTCGTTGTTCAATAATATTTGTCTTTCTGTTATTATTTTATGTGATAAATTGTTGTGTTGGTACACAACTGTAACAATGAAGGAGGAAATGAGGAGGGTTGGTTGGGTGGAAGTGGGGAGGGGTATGCGGCGCGCTAACAAACATGTCTATGCGGCATGGGCTTTGATCATTGTTGAAGCATCAATGTAAGAGGCATTTAATATCTTAATAAAACTATTCTTATTTTAGATACTATATATTGTTATCTGATATTGGACGAAAGATGTTGCCCTTTTATGTAATTATGTAATACAAGTTACGATCATTTGAAAACACATATTAAACAGCCAAATGGATGCACAAGAGCTAAAATAGGAGTCATACATGTAGATCCTATTGACAACAATTATCTGCCCAATTTTATTGATTTTGTAACATTTGTTACAAATATGACCAACTTCTTATCTAAAATTACCAGCACCGTATCAGGACCCACCAGCACAATGACAGGACCCACCAGCACAGTATCAGGACATGAATAAATTGAGAAAATGCTAAATTTTAATAAATTGCAATGTTTTTTCACAAAATAGTTTTGCCGTGTGGATTGCGGTATGGAAATCGGGCTCTGAACATTTTTGTTTTATTCTTTCAGTTCTAGATTTTCTAAAAATGAGCACTTTTGTGTTACGCTTACTGAAACAGTTTAGAGGGTCAACTTTTTAATGGTTTACATATGAACCCACAAGAAACAAAATTGAAAAATCTCAACTGTTTTCTTCCATTTTTTATGAGTGAAAACGTCAAAAATCATCATTTTCGTCTTTGTTTACATTTTTTCATTGATCACCAGCACCCGTCAGGACCGAATCACCAGCACAGAACGTTCCCTCGCAGGACAACCATATCCACCGTGATGTTTGTATAAGTTTATTACTGATGGAAAGGCGGAATGTACCACATTTCGTTAAATGGGAGAAAAGAAAAGGGATAACTCAAAAGCTCTTGTTTTATGAAACATTTGAACTTAATTCACAAGTCATGTGGTTCATGTTGTCTCTTTATCATAACTAGATCAAATATGGAATGTAAAAACATATACTGATGAAATTTTGATTTTTCGGTGACTATGAAACAACAAATAATAAAATTATCAAGTTTTAAATGGCAATTAGAAAAAAATGATAGGAATTGTCAAATTTTCTTTTCGTTATATCAATATTTATACACGTATTTCTTTGGTAGTTTTATTTATTTTTTTTTTAGATAAAAAAGGTAAAACAAAATCAGTCTCAGTTCTTAATTAACTTTTAAGTAACGCAATTGTTTTTTCTGTTCTCCATTGTGATACGTACAATACAACAGGCACGTAGACCTGTATTACAACATTGTATTAAAAATAGATTGAGCAAAACTGAACAAACAAAGATGCTTCATGTCCAAACAAAGAACTTTTCTGACAATTGCAACTTCATGACTGCGTGTGAAAATTCACGAAGTGTGATGTATGCATATCCCTCCTACAAATAGTGTGCCTGCTTTTGTAGTTTTCGCAATTCCGTCCGTTTGTGTCTTTTCACTTTATAACACTAAACTGTCTGCTCTTATCGATAAAATAGATTCAAATATATGTAAAAACAAAGGCAACAGTAGAAAACCGCTGTTCAAAAGTCACAAATCAATTAGTATAAACAAACCCGTGTTACAAACTTTAACCAGGAATATTGTCGCCAAATGATCAGCTGAATACTTCACGAGATGTGCGAAGATAAGTGTCATTTCGGATGATGATCTGATTGCAAAATCAACATTTTGAAAAAAAATTGTATTCTTTGAATAATAGTTTTATTTTTCTTTTATCTGAAAAAAGAAGAAGATCATGAGTCAGAATTATTTAGATGTCCCGAATGTTATGCTACCAAAGAATCAGCAAATAGTATTCGTGAGCATCTACGAATTGAACATCACGTCGGACTCATTAAAGGTACTTTGTTGATAATAGAATAATGTATGCAGTTTTCTCTCACATGTAACGTCTTTCATATCCTTCAAAACGTGTACTAATTATTTTGTTGTACAGTACAACCCGTGACATTCTCTGAACAATAATCACTATTTGCAATGTTCAACATCAAATTGTAACTTTTTATTTGTGGTCATAAACCGGCGATGTTGGCCATGTATGGGGGTCATAAATCATGAGCTGATGGTCAGTCTTAGTTGATTACCAGGAGATGCAATGAGATTATTGATTCAAAAAGGTGTGTTAATAATAGCCAGCATTATTATTTTACCTGTTTGTTCTTATTCCTTTTCAAATTTTACATATGCATACATTTTGTTCGAAGACTGAAATAGACCAACCTATTATTTTTTTGTCGATTTATTTTTACGGTGGAACTTGATTTATGCACACAAAATATCGATTTCCATTCGCACCTATCGCAATCGACTGTTTTATGAAAAATCTTTTATATTGAAAAAGAACATACAAATATTTCGAAGCTCCATACGATAATTCAAGTAAAACACGTATATAAGATATATAGAATCTAGATGAATCCTAAATTATTCACCTTATAAGTTTGTTGATAATTGCAATGGCCAGAGACTCAGAAACAATCAATATAAATTCTTATAGAGATGTTATTTTGTATTTTTCAGATGTTTCTGTTCTTTTTGGTTTATCAATCGTTTTGTCTTTCTTTTGTATTGCAAACGCGTACTGAATTTTTGTCAAATGTTTTTCACATTATAACTAAGTCGGAATACTGTTACAATTAAACTTAATAGAACTTTTGGTTTTATATCCTTAGATGACATCTTTACGTATCCAGCATATTGGCAAAATATTGAATCGCCAGATAACTTGCAAGTATTGCCTGTTAGTAAAGAATCAAGGGAATATGATAGAATATTTAGTCTTTTCAAGTCATCTGTAAATGTTAATGTTGACATCCTAGAGGTATGTTTATTTTGTTTTATAATTAGCTCTTTAAACCAACATTCAATCAATTTAAGGGACACTAGCTTTGAGATATATAAAACAATGTTAAATATTTTTGTTTTGTTCACTCATTAAGCAAGGGAAAAAGTGAAAGGATAATTCGCTTTAAGCAGCCAGTATGGTTCAATTTTGTCACAGTAAGCTAAGAAACATCGATGATGCATTATTCACTTGAAAAAAATAACTCGACCTCATTAAATCCGTATTCATATGACCTTCAATTTAACCTTTTAGCTAAAGCTGTATAACGCATGGATTATGCGTGGCCAGTTATTAGAAAAAAAGCTATTGAAACAAATGTAAATCAAATATTTTAACCTATAATATGAAAATAAACAGACGTAGAAATATCCAATCGCCCTCGAGTTCGCTATATATTCATAACTATATTTAAATTGCTTATATAACCGTTGACAATCTTATGAGTTCAACTCGACAATGACAACGCGTCTAGGATAAAATACACACTAAATGATGATACATTTTATCGACCCCATGCGTTGTAAACTGTTACTTTTAAACTTTTTAATACATGTATAATGTTAAAATATGGTTTAGTATTGTATTGATCAAATATCATGAATATGATGATGTGAGTCGAATCGATGAACAACTGTTTAACAGCCAATGTCCCTTTTAGTTTAATGTTCTTGATAATCAAATAAAGTGTAGATTGTTATGGTTATATTGATATTTTATGTTCACGTTTAACATCACTGGCATTCCATTCGATAGAAACTCCCTCTACAACCGCTAAACTATTCATTATATTGTCGGTATGCAATCAGTGTTTTTGTTGTTTTATTTGTAAATGTTAAATTATCTAAAACCATGCGATCCATTGTAAAACCGTTGGTAATTTGGTTTGATCTCAATTCAAAAACTAAAAACGCTAATCTTTACCATCAATTCTAAGAAAATATTATATATGTAAAGCTGCAATATTAAGTTTATGTTGGTTTTTAACACAATTTGAACCAATATTGCTACAATTTTGTGGCAACTCCTATTTTGCTGCGTCAAGCTGACTAAGCATCTATTACAATTGTACCCATTTCTTTCCCTTAACTAGATTGATAACACAGTACATGATGAGTGTGACATGTAGATAACATATCTCACAGATCATAATTTTATCGTTAAAAATACGGGTAATAAACTCATGCAGTCATTTAAAAATACAAACAAAATGTTTGGTATGTCTCAATGTGTGATAAATATACAAACTGACATCTAACATCTGATACACTAGTGTTATACGGGGTTTCAACCTCAAAATACACTTATTTATCATCGATTGGTATCCATTGATATATTTCAAGTTATTAAGTGAAAAAGTATAAACATATATCTGTATTGAATGTATTTGTTCTACTCTTCAGATTCAACGAGTGCAAAATAAGGCAGTATTTAAACAATTCTGTGCGCATAAGTCATTGACAAATCATATAGAACATCAACTTTGGCATGGTACATCTTTGGACTGTGTTCACAGCATCAATTTGCACGGATTCGACGAACACTACATTCAACAGTGCGGTATGTTTTTTAATCAAACACAATTTTAAGACTAAACTAGTATAAGGAAATTCGATTAGAAAAGTGTAAACTAATTGCTCATCGTCTATTTACCAAGATCACGAGAATTGTAATTCGGTAAAGCATTTTTTGTAAATGGTTTGCAACCTTGCTATGGCGTTTTGTTCGTAATCAAAACATAAGGCCAAATTCAATGTGTAAAATTAATATTATTTAGCCTTGTAAAGAACAGTAACATTAATAAAACATAGGACGACTATGTTCCATGCCATTCATTAAAATACAGAAGCCAACGTTTTGTACGTAAGGGGACGGTGAAGATCAACGATACAATATGTGTAAATTGTGTGGTCATTGGTCCACGCAGACTTTCTTTTGATTGACCTTTATATTATTTATACTGTTAAAACTTTATTATTTGAATAAACAGGTACACTGTATAAGGCATACATGTGTATGTTACCTCTAAGCACAGACTATATATTGATATACAATTTAAATCCTGGTATCGATGATGAATTTATTTGTATCAATATAATTGTTAAGCACAATTCCGTTTTGAAATTTTTATGATCATCCAAATTCATTTTGATATTTCGTAATTATACATATAAATCACTTCGTTCTACGTTAATAAAAATATAAATTATAATTGTAATTATAGTTACTAGATATTTTAGTCATAGATACATAATTTTTTTATTAGTTGATTTTGGCTTTGACCTAGCTGTCAATAAAAAGTATTCTTAGATGATGGAAATATACATTCCTATTCCAGTCTGAGTTTTTGTTTGATGTTTGTCTTGGTAGCAATCTAATGAGTTAGGCCTTTTCGACTTTTGTTTATAGTTTCTTCTTATGTTGTGCTGAACACCACTGCCCTATGTTATGTTAGGGTTCAGCGCTCACAAACATATATAACCCCGCCACATTCTTTATGTACCTGCCACAAGCTGTAGTTTAGTGCATGACGTTGGTTCAAGTCGGTTTTATTTGTTATACTTTGTTTTGTTATCAACAAATCCGTTCACATTTAGTTTTTTTCATATTTTGAATGTCGGGGCTTTTTATTTCCGACTACATGGTTGTGTTTTCTCTCTCGTTGTTGAAGGCCGTATGACTGCCTATAACTGCTAACATCTAACCTATGACAGTGGTGTACCAGTACAACATAAGAACTAACTATACAACTTAGTTTAAAAAAAGACTTAACTCATCAGATGGATACAAATAGAAATACTACAAAGAGTGGACGCGGCCGAGTACTTATACATCCAAACAATGTTTTCATTAATATAACTTTTATTGTTTGACTGTTTTTTTATATATACATCTGACGTGGCTCTGTACTTTTGCATCTAATTTTGTTATTGTGCAATGAAAATTTTTGTAATTTTGTTTTCCATTTTTGATCATTTAATAGCTCTGTTGATATACCTTTTTGTTTTTCTTTCTTACATACGACGTGGTGCTGTACTTGTATATCCCGTTATATGTTATATATTGTTTCTTCACATATCATTCAATATAATGGAACGCTCAATACCAAAGGATAAATGGGGAATACAAGTATTGTCACTTTGATTTGCTGCCATCGGTAATCGAAATTGGGCGGCGGTAGGCTGTGTTGGATGTATCAAGTACGATGCCACGTTCGGTCAGAATTGGGACATTAAAGCCGATTCATCCCATAGAGAGTGTGCATTAACTTGTTTATTTTGGAAATCCTTAAAACATCTTGTTGAGGGGTCCGTAGAAATCTTGTCACAAGGCCTACGTTCTCATCATTACAAATGACCCTAATTTTCCAGTGACGGTCAAATTTTGCTAGACCTTCATCCCGGACGACATCTTTTACAAGATCTTCCTATTGTATTTATTTTTTATTCCATTTTGTTCTGAACGTTCATTAAATATTGGACACTTGACGTCTTATAACCAAATAAAATAAATAAGTTCCTCATATGGAGAACAAATAGTATATCAGATATAAGTTATATTCAATTTAAAGTGACTGGATGATGCCATTTTTTGTATTATTCATTATTTAAAGAGAATTATCATTTTGTCTTTGGTTCTAGGACGTGATGACAGCTTGAAATTTTCTGTTTCTCTTGATGACGCAATAAAATGTGTTGGAAATATCCAAACAATAGCAATCTACCTATCCGACGTGGCGATCGGGGTTATACCAACAGATACAGAGGATCAGAAAATGTTCGAACCAAAAGAATGTACGTATTATGACACTTTTATGGACAACACAGAAGGACAAAATAAACAATATATTGTACAAAGCGAAGCGCAAGTATATCCAGCATATTACATTGTATTACGTCGATCTCACAATGAGGAACGATATATTAAGTCATTGAAAGAGAATAATTAAATGTGTTAATATACTTTTATATAAATATATATAATTTTTAAAAAGACTAATACGTTACGACTTTCCTACATAGGTTTATTCTTTATGTTATTGTAATTCGTTTCTTACGTGTTTATGATTTTGTCGTTTTGCATTTTTGTCTCGTTTCTAAGATGGGTAATGTTGCTTTAATCTGCAATTTGTTCTGTGATGATAATGTTAATGTTTTTGAAATACATGTACAATCCTGACCAGTTATATATATTCCATAATAACAAATGATGAGTGTATTTATTTGATATGAGCTGCTATATTTCATTATATAAGGGATAACCTTGTATAACAAGTAAAATAAAAGAATAAATAAATATACATATGGAATTTATGTACATATAAAAGTAAGGTGTCTAGAAAGGTGTGAATAAGCTAGCAAAATAGGTTTTTAATGGTTTTGATTTGGTTAAGATGTTACCCTACATTTGAACAAATGGCTGTCATGTTTGTTGTTAGCAAAACTTTAAAATGATGACATGACCTTCAGCTTAAGAATGGGAATTTATAAAGGCTGATTGGCCAGAATTGGAAGAGGTACATGTATCTGGATCTATTAATGTCACCTCCCAAAGAATAATTCGCCCAACCAAAAAACAGGCAGTGTGTTATAATGGACATTTTCTTATATTTATATATACACGGTAATAATACGCAAGTCATTAAACACATTAGAAATGAAATAAGATTCATCAAGTCTGGAATGACGCAATGACTTACACATTGATGGATGTGGTCGGTCAACACGAGATATTTCCGTTTCCGCGTGATTGTTACTCAATTGGCGATACCATATATCCATCTGAACATCATATTTCAACTGTAAGACAGCTTCGCATTCAACGCAAATGTTTCAATGTAAACATTCGTGCAAGAGTTTCTGTAGAACATTCTAAACGAATGAAAAAATGAAATAATAGGTTCTCGTAATAGACACAGTCGGAACTGTCTTGCACCTATTGAAGAACTACATGCAGCTCTTTCCCTAGGACAATACCTGCTTCGTGAATTATGTACATCATAAATGAATTGCCTCAACACCTTAAATTGTATAATACTTGCATTACCATTACTATATTCATTAATGGTTAAACTCAAGTTTGCTTTTTTGGATAGATTTTTGCGAATTGATGAATTGAAGAAGTACATAGTTATCAAAGATACCAGGCTTATTAGTTGATACGCCAGACGCGCGTTTCGACTTCATAAGACTCACCAGTGACGTTCAGATTAAAAGAGTTATAAATACAATCAAGTATAAAGTAGAGGCGCATTGAGGACCAAAAATTCCAAAACATTGTTCCAAATACTGTTTAAGTGGTCAATGCCTTTGATAAGAAAATGTTTAGTATCTCGAATAAATCATACTTTTGAAGTAATATTCCATCTAGTGTTTTCAAATTTCAAGCAATACAATGGAGTTAAATGGTTTAATTAATTGACACCATAAACATTTATCATGTACATCACTACTATTTTTGGTTTCGGTGTCGGTTACTGTTTCGGTCTCGGTATCGGGTTATGGTGAACATGTCTAATAGTATCTTACCATTATAGTCATCGAAATCATTATCAGTACCTTAAACATCATCTTGAAATTATATGACTTTTCAATATTTGCATCGTTTTTCTTTTTTCTTTTATATACCGACAATAACTATTTTGTGTCTTTAAATATCAGTTGTATAAATTTTGTACGAGTGTATTCATTCATACTGAACATGTATTGAAAACTGAACAACATTTTTTAATGAACTGTAATTTTTATTCCGACTTGAGAGAGGAACTTTTAAATTCACCCTTTTTATCAAACTATGTTTTTATTATCTTGAGTGTAGAAGAGAAATTTAATTATATTATGAGCTGTGATGAAATTCAATTTTTATTAGCTAAAACATTGCATTTAATGTTTAAGAGGAGAAAGATAAATTTATAACTTTTAAAAAACTTAAATTTTTAATTATTATTTATTAGCATATTATTTAAGATTTTAAAATTAATTCTACCTTTTTTGTTCTTTAAAGAGAATTTTTTTTTTTTTTTTGATCTACGAAGTAATTGTTTTGTATTTTTAAATTATTTTTTTTTTTTTTTTTTTTTTTTTTTAAATGTGTATGCATTTAATGAGCATGAGGTAAAAGTGTCTCATATATCTTTTAAGGCAGGAATCTAATATATTTTTATGATGTTTTTATCTGATGTATAATATATTATGTATAATGTTAGATTGTGACACTGTAATAAACTAATTACTTACTTACTTACTTACTGTATTTGACCTTATGCAAAAAATTCTGTATATTGTATGCGTTTTAAAAGACACAAAAACTCAGTTTTTTTTGCATTTATTTTATTTGAAATCCCTTGAGGCCCGCGTAGTAATATTAAAACCACATATTCAGCTGAAGACGGTTT
Source organism: Mytilus galloprovincialis (assembly GCA_037788925.1). Taxonomy (NCBI): domain Eukaryota; kingdom Metazoa; phylum Mollusca; class Bivalvia; order Mytilida; family Mytilidae; genus Mytilus; species Mytilus galloprovincialis. The sequence goes on along the minus strand of CM075332.1, from coordinate 41,920,197 downwards.
CGCAAAAAAAGAATCTTGAATGGTTAATAATAATACATCGCTCAAGGTGAATAATTATTTATTTTAACATAAATACTTATTTCAACAGTAAAAACAAATAACAAAACATTGTCCAATTTTAAACAGAGGTGTAAAAAGTGGTCCTACGCTCCTTAATTGACATTCACTAAACATGCATGCTAAAATCAACATGGTTGATTTTGTTACACAAACATGCACATTCAAATTTTGAAATCGACTATTGTCATCGTAGAAAAGACTGCTGTTCATGTGTGTATGCTATCAGAAAATTTGTAATTATTATTGCTCTAAAGATATGTGAAAACAAACAGAACGTAAAAAAGTAATAGTTAATTCGCATAAGGTCAAACAATACGTCATTGGAATGCGACTTCAATTCACATTCTGATCTGATGTCACGCAGGTTCAAACAATACTCAGTCCGGCAGTGGCAGGAGCTTTAAAGCGATATCTGTATAGTATACAGATATAGCATAGCGATATATGTAGGGCTGTATATGTATAGTAGGACACCCAATTGCAGGATACATATATTATATATATATTTATCGTTTATCATTCTATAAACTGTTTGCTTTACATGCATGCTCATTTTAATACTGGTGCATTCGTTCATACTGCACATGTATTACGGTTTGTAACGTATAAAAGAAACACAAAGACGTCAAGTTCAATCAAAGTCCGTGTTTTTAACTTAATATTTTCAGGAGTACATTACTCCGAACCGAAACTTATACAACGTTTGAGATAGAAACAGCATAACAGATCATAAGCTAAAATGTGCTACACAAACAGATTGATTTGCGACATTCAATAGATCTACAGATGCTTTTAAATCTAAAGATAAAGATAAACGTCAACTATAATTTGGAAATACATACAAGTATCCATCTATGATCATAGAATCAAAACTTATGTCACCAAGAACGATTCGAGATCGAACAAAGACAAGCGCGAATAAAAACTAATAATCGAATTTGCTGGACCAAAATCGTATGCTTCAAAAACTGGAAAATTTTAAAACAAGTGAATTAAAGGTATGAAAAGATATGTGGTTGATATTTTTTTTTAATCTTAATGAAGTCTGATTTTGGTCTAGGAACTCTACCGTTCGACTAACCTTATCAGAAGCAAAACACACCATATTTAATTTGTACAATACAGTGCAAAAGAAATAGATTTTAAGCAAACGATGACAAAACGGACGGAATATATGAATTTGCTTATAAAAATATCAAATTGTTTAAAAAATTACAACTCCAAATAATAAACCATAATAATGAATCTAGAGAAATCGTGATTTTAAAAAGAAAATCTTTGAAAACGAGATTCTTACAGTCGATCGTCGATCGATGTTATAAACAAATCTGAAAAATTAGTCCGGCATCAAATATGATTTTATGGCATTTCAAAATTTCGTATAAAAATATTAGATTTCATACCGAATTGTCTTTAATCAATATGTCATATCCGACAATAGCTTAACTATTAAAATTTCAGAAAATATATATTTGATTAACCACAGGTACACACATTTCTTAGATACTGAACGTTAAATGACATGGATAAGTCGTTTGGTGAGAAGTGGAAATATTTTCTGAAACAAAATTAGTAGAATAAACATATTAAATTTGAGTACTCCATAAAGAATCTTTGTTTTATACAACTCATAAGGAACTACCGTATATGTAAGTTTAGTACAAATTAGCAGAGATAATGTTTTTATCATTTTGACTTAAACTTCAGCGGAAAATGGGAAATGAATCAATACTTACAACCAACATTTGACTATAACAGAGACTTTAAAAACTATAAAAAAAGTTTTGAAAGGGATGTGTGGACATTTTTGTTAGTAAGTTTTAAAAGTGCAATTTGAAGGTCGATACTGTTATTTTGTAGAGTTTCATTATTACTTCAAATTTTAAAAAAGATGGTAGATAAGTGTGTATTCTATTAAAAAAAGAAGAATTATGTTCCGAACAATATGAGTCTTTGGATCATCTAGGTATTTCTGTAATAACTTCTTATTTCTAAAGGTGCCAGTCTTGTATTACAACTCCAGATTCCGGTGCATGTCAAAACATGGAGGGAATCAAAATAGTCCATTTTTTTCTGATTTGTTTTCTGAACTCAATTTTTTTTCTGTTTGATTATAGACTTAAGCTGAATTGAAACATACACTTGTATTTAAAAAAATTCTTTCATCTTTCTTGGAATATCAAGGAAAGTGGAAGGATATCGTTTTTACTTGAAGTGGTGCGGTCAAGTAAAAACAGTAAACAGAAAGTAAAAAAACATGTTTTGACTTCAGGGTTTCGTAACTGTTTGTTCTTCGTGGCATGTTCTTTTTTTCTCTCGATTAAATCACAATGTCATATTAGTACATACATGATATGAACATGAAAAAAAATCTATGTCAGTTTTACAATAACAGTGGTTTTATTTTTACACATTAAACACATGAGAGTATCGGGCATTACATACAAACTCTGTGGTTGTTAAAAGGTATGAATGGAAGCTTGATCACATCAAACTACCAAAAATAAAACCTATTGAAATATTAAAATAGATACAAAATATTAATGTTAACAGATTTATTACACATTTTTTTTTGTTTTAAAACAACGATGCAATTCTTCTTACTGCAAATATGTAATGCAAAAAACAATAGTAAAATAATAATATCGTTAAAGTACCATTAATAGTAACTGATCTAACACTTCAGCAAATTTTAGATGTTTCCTGGAAATAAAATTTGTCTTAAGAAACGAGAAATCTATGAAGTTTTTGTAACTGCATTATTTCAAATATTGGTCGCAAGATATTAAAATCTAAATCTAGATTATAAAAAGATTTAATCTTCAGCTTTTATTCGAGTGTAACATGTATGTAAACTAAAGATTTAGTGTAATTTAATCGGTTTTAAATGTTTGTAAATTAAAAAAAAAATAAAAACATGTAAATTTAATGTAAAAAACTGGAAAACCATCCGTTCCAGGAGTTTTGTTGTTTTTCATTTATTTTCAATGCTTCTCCAACTTCTTTAACTACATTAAGTTGACTTTATGGTCAAATTGAGAACACATGAAGGTGATCATGGTGCAACACACATTATCTGATAATGATTCATCTACATACCAAAGATCTAAGGCCAAGGTCAAAAGACAACATGGCATGGTGGAGTGTTTATAGTAAAAAGTAAAATTGACCTTGAGGTCAAATATAAGGTCACATGAAGGTCATCACAACACAGGACACTCCATCTCATTATTATACATCCTCATACAAAAGATGCAAGACCTATGTCAAAAGACAAAAAAATGCATATAGCCTTGTTTTTTTATTCTATCAAAAAATACATTTATTTGACCTTGAGGTCAAAGTACAAGGTCACATGAAGTCATTATGAAATGTGACACTCTACCTCATGATGATACGTCAACATACAAAATATCTAAGACAAGAAAACTATGCCCCAAATATACTATCAGAATGGAAATTGCTCTTATTTATTGAGGGTGGTGGTATTATAAAAAAATAAAATTGAAAAAAATCTGGTGGTTAAAAGTTTATAATATTTTACTAATTTAACAAACTAATATAGCAGTACAAATGGTTAGTTTTAAAAAAAAAATAAACGACACATTTTTCGTCTTCAAATACTGTCCCCAAAAAAGTCACTTTTGCGGGCTGAATTTAAGACCCCCTTTTTTAATTCGGACAAAAATTTAAATTCAGAACAAAAAAAAATACAAGCAAAAGGAACTGGTGAACTAATATTTGCCTTAGTTTTCACTATTAACTACGCTTTTGTCAATTTAGGATCATTTTTATTTATTTTTAACATATATACCCCTATACCCATATTTCTGAAACCTCAAAATTATGCTAATATTAGCATGTAAAATATGTAATATTCGAGTTGCCAAAACTTTTTAACGTATGGTTCAAATCCTTCTAAATTTTACAAAATGTTTAGCTTAACCTAGTTTATCAATGGGATAAAAACAAGAAAAATTAAACGACAGGTTTTTTTTGGTGTTTAGTGTTGGGTACGATATATACTACTTCATAACGTGTGACCTCACGTGTGTGGTAAAATTTGTTGATTGATGCACGTGGCTATTCTAGTAAATGAATTAATCTACGAAGCGAGAGCACTTTCCATTTTCATCAGCTGAAAGTCGACTAGCCCTTTTTGAAAGGCTAATGCTTGTATGCCTGATATCTTTCAAATTGATTTGTTATTCATTATGGTTGTCGTTAGTTGCTTTTTATGATTTTTGCTTTTGTTTGTAGTTTTGAGCATTGAATCAAGCTCTTTGGGTATCTAATCAAAATTGTTTTAGAACCTGTATAGCTTATTATACAGTGTTGGCTTTTGCTTCTTGTTTTAGGTCATACGATAATCTTTAGTTGCTTACCTCAAAGCATTTAGTCTCTGGTATACAAAGATCATAGTGTCCTTTTAACCATACTTATCAAAGGTACCGGGCTTATAATATTATGTTATCTTCAGGCTTCTTATTCTAAATACGGATTAACAATTGAAGAGGAGTAATGTCAGAGTGTCAACGATGACCTGACACTTCGTTGTATTCTAGATGGAACAACTGTGTGCTGTTTACGAGTTCTATAACCAGTGGGAATTATGATTGGCGATGCACCATGTTTAAAATTCATATTGACACGTAAATCGGTGCTGCAAGAAAACTCTAAAGTGTCCGAAACCAAAAATAAGTCTAATCAAGACGATTTGTGCAAGCTACAAATCAGACTTCCAACCTAAAAGATTGCCATCGGGTCACGCCTACCACCAAGTGCATCATCATTCAAACTACATGTTCTGAAAGCTAGCAAACAAAGACAAGGCGTCATTATCATAACAAACCAATACGGCAGTAGGTTTACCCAAATATGAGTACGGATGACAAAAGTTGTCTAAATACGTCATACTTTCTTCAGGATTTGATAAATTTGTTCTCTTGAAGGAAAAATATATGCATGAGGGAACTTGTGCATGTACTGAAATCACTGTAACCCTCTGTTACACAGAATTATGTCAGTAACAGCAAAGTATCAGGCATTGTTCCAGTATCGCAAAATCTTCACAAGCTCAGTTTTAAAATATGAATTTCGACTGTCTTATATTGTTAAAAATCACAAAATTGAAAATTGCATTATTTGTAATGAATTTGATTTATTTAGTTTCTTTTAAAGAAATTAGATTATTCACATAAACTCCTCTAGAATGACAAGAAAACAACTATATATAGGTTTAGCCGAATTAAATCCCGCAAATTCATATTAGTTGATAAATATCTATATATATATCTAAGTTTTGAATACTGGTCAGAAATTAATAATTGCATTAACTGCAAACCCTTTGACTGCACTAATGTGAGTGAAAATAAATGCAGTCGTAATAAAAAAAAATACGTTAAGAAATTAAAGTGTTTGTAAATTAGATAATCCCTAATGTCAGAATAAAGGTCACCGTGGGACCTAACTTTAGTTTGTAAATCACCGCATTCTAATTTTGCATCTTACAACTAAAGCTAGTCGTAAGTCATGACTAGTTCAGTTTACTTACGATTAATATTGTCTTAATTTTTTTTGTTAAACCGACTTCTGTATCTGAAGTTTGGTAAACCTCAGTTTTGCAGCTATATGTCGCGGGCAGGATTCCAATATGATTGGATCCTTACCACAGTGACCTGATTTTAGTTTATGACCATCCCCTATTATATGATATATATTCATACTTAGTTTGGAAAACCCAGGTTCACCGGTTCAAAAGATATGGACCGGACACAAACTAGACAAGCACGAATCAAACAATGTTTAAAAACTTGACGGCTCATATGTCAATGTGTGTTTAACATTAGTTCTATTGTTCAAAGCAATGCATTTTATATTTGAAATCATTGGTTTTTGGATGAACTGTATAGTGTATACACGTAAAAGTTACCTGATTTAATTCGACACGGGCCACAAACAAGTGGGGACTGACGGACGGACAGACGTAAAATGTGATTCATATATCCTCTTTAACTTTACTTGTGGTTGTATTAAACATGTAAGATAGTGATTTCCGATCTTGACACGGTTTGTAGGCTGTTTACAAACAGGAGACTATTGTCACTTTTGATGTGACAAAGACGTCTACTTTTTACTCTCTTTATTGCGTTGTTTTCTCTCCCTTTTACTCGTCCAACTTACAAATATTTCATCATATTTTTTTTATTTTGCATGGCACACCATCAATTATAGAAAATATTAACACATTTAAGGTCAAATATTATACATCGTTTTTGTAGAAAGTACCGTTTTACCTATAGCAGAGTGAAAACATCAAAATGACGTCAATTATCGCCAAACCATGAACGAAAGGCAACTAAGAATCAGAGAGACGTTATCATAGTATCGTGTAAAGTAAAATTTGAATTAACTTTATTACCAGCTGCTTCAAATAAGTCAATAATACTACAAAAGTGTTATTCTTTCAATTTTTTATGAATGACCTTTGACCCCAATTTTTAAAAAAATGCACCATATTTCACTTTTACGACCGGGAAAAATGGAATCTACACCTTTTTTTTCCTTTCAAATGATATATAATATAGCTGTGTGTTCGATAGGTGCATAAAAATATTTTTCAGGTCTGAATGTCACTCGCCTTATAATAAAGAGTTGTTAAACTTCCACAAACCTTTTCCCCTAATGACAGGGTTAAATTCTAAATCTAGCAAAGTCATAGAGTGATCTGTCCGATAACATTACAATTTGTTAGACTGTTAAAAAGTTTTCAGTCAGAAGTAAAAGTCTAATCTAGCCAGTTTAAAGGATTGCTCTTCTTCCAAGTGTATCGCTGTACATCTGGAAAAAGTTCTCTATACGGGTCTATCAAATTTCTTTCTTCAATAAATTCCAATATTTTTTCCCTAGCTTTCGGATTGTCAATATTCACATAGTTGTAATAATCTATACACGGGTTTTGGACAAGATTGAAATCACCACAAATAACAAAGTATTCATTTTCAAAATCATCAATAACAGACATAATATTAAAAAATCAGGAGTGTCTGTATTTGGTCCGTATAGACATACAAGAGTTATCTTTCTATTTTCTACAAGAATATCTAAAATTAAATAGTTTCCATTTATATCTTATCAACACTTTGCATTCAAACTTATTTTTGAACAAAATAGCTACACCTCTAGAGTTTGAGCTAACAGATGAAAAATAATACTCATAACCCCACATAGATCTTACTATATTTTCTATATCATTTGTAAAATGAGTATCCTGAATACAATATATATTACAGTTCTTCGACTGCAGCATATCAAATACGTCTCTTCTTTTTTTTAAATGTGTTACGAAGGCCTTGACAATTAACAGACAAAATCTTTAATGAACTCATTGATAGTAAAATGTTTGCATCCAAATTACATCAAGTAGTTGAATGACAGAAATAAAAAATAATTTTCCAATAATGATGTAAACACAGAAAAGTAATAAACGGTACCAAATTTCCTGCACCAGAGCGCATTTCGAGAATACATTTCTCTTCAGTGATGCTCGTAAGATGTATATATGAGTTTAACCTTTTCAACGGATTTGTATAGTTCATTCTTATGCTGTATTGTCTTTATAAATATTACTTTTACTGTTAAGTCTGTTTTTTGAGATATCTATTTGACGTAACTCTGTGCTTATGTATCCCATCACACTTTGAATGACAAAATTATTTTATTTATTAATATTATTACTGTTTAGTCTGTTTTTAGTGATATACATTTGACGTGACTCTGTACTTATGTATCCCGTCATACTTTGAACCACACTATTTTTTTTATTTATTATTATTACTTTTACTGTTCAGTCTGTTTTTGTTATATCTATTTAACATGACTGTATTTATGTATCCCGCTATACTTTGAACGACAAAATTATTTTATGCCTACCTGTGCGAATTTCAAACGCGCAATTTTAAACCAGTACTTATAACCTTCCATCCTTTATGGGTGCATCTTACGTAGATAAATAAAATTGTTTAATATAAGCATAATGAGGATGTTAATTTTGATGTATGCCTTTTTGTGCTTCTTTGTTACATTTGTTGTTTTTATAGTGATTAAGATGATAACACAATGTTGACTGCCTTACCCCTATTTTTGAGATTTTTACCTATTGTGTCTGTTTGTTTTGTTCACGCATCGGTGACAATATAAGGGAATTTGGTGCGACTGTCATACAAGTGAGAGGTTTAGCAAGCTATAAAACCAGGTTCAATCCACCACTTTCTACATAAGAAAATGCCTGTACCAAGTCAGGAATATGACAGTTGTTATCCATTCGTTTGAACTTTTGATTTTGTCCATTGATTGGGGACTTTCCTTTTTGAATTTTCCTTGGAGTTCAGTATTTTTGTGATTTGACTTTTTGTTATACTCATGTCCCAGGTTAAGGGTGGTTTGGGGTCCTACTAACATGTTAACCCCGCCAAATTATGTATGAATGTGCCTTTCTCAAGTCAGGAGCCAGTAATTCAGTGGTTGTCGTTTGATAATGTGTTACATCACGAGTTTAGTAAAATTTTTAAGAAACTTTTGGTAAGGGAATCTCTGGCTTAATAATTTACCAGTAATACATAGAATGATAACGTTCGTTAAAACCTAAAACGACACAACATACACGGGCATAGCGAACGAATTGAGAAATATAAACACCGTAAGATGGTGCCAAAGTAATATCAACATCCAAAAAAGGAAAATTAAAACGCACATAAATATTATCGAAAAGAAAATTAACAGCTTTATTCATCATCTCATCACACCTTCAGTAATAATATCAAGTATATTTACGTTTTTCATCAGAGAAGACGGCTTTGCATTCGGCTGTTGTCTGCTCTTTGGTCGGGTTGTTGTCTCTTTGACACATTCCCCATTTCCATTCTTAATTTTATTTCAATGAGTTGCAGCATATATAGTTGCATTCAAATTTACCAAACGTCCATTTAGTTAAATAGGAAAATGTATGTTTCATAAGATTGTGTGGAAGAGGGGCAAAAAATATCAGATGGAAACTCACATATCGAAAATAAACTGGCAACGCCATGGCTAAAAAATAAAAAGACAAACAGACAAACAAAAGTACAAATGACACAACATAGAAAACTAAAAAACTAAGCAGCACGAACCCCACGTAAAACTGGGTTGATATCAGGTGGTCCGGAAGGGTAAGAAGGTCCTGGTCCATTTGTGGCACCCGTCGTGCTGCTCATGTAATTACAAACCCGGTAAATAGTCTTATTCGGTAGGTCAGATTTGTGGTGAAAAAGGAAGTGGATTTTGTATTTACGACATATGGAACATATCCGATATCAGTTGTGAAACGGTTATTCAATAAGTCAACCAAACCAGGACGGCGTCTGTAAAAAAAATGTTTTGTTTCAAATTAGGCCGTTATTTTTCTCATTTGAATTGTTTCATAATTTTTTTAATGTCTGATTCTTTTATAACCGACCACACGGTTTGTGTTTTTCGCATTGTTGAAGGCCGTATGATTGCCTAAAATTGCTCAAATCCACTTCATTTGAATTTTGGTGGATAGATGTCTCATTGGCAGTCATAGCACATCTCCTAATTTTTAAACTGTATAATCTATACGTCACTCTTATCATATGAATTCATCGATATTTTACAGAAGTAGTAATATCATCATTGTTTATACTATTATCCCTCTCAACATTCTGTCAATGAAAAAGCATTTCAATTTTTTTTCATAAATGCATTTAACTGATGAATTCGGTATGACACTCTTTCATATGTGTCATCTAACTCTTCCCATCTCTTCATCGAAATAGTGTATCGGGTATCTTTTGATATGTTATTAAACTTGTCCGTTCTTGCCAGTGCATTAAAAGTTTTGCGAGATGCAATTCTTATGCAGACCTCTTAATTACGCACCAATCCAAAGAATTCAGCTTCTATAATATTATCTATTACTCGCTCGGATGTCAAGGAATCTGCCATTGCCGTGGAAAATTTGGACAATGATACATCGATTCTTGTTAAACTATTTTCGGTTTGATATTCATGTGCTATTGGTAAAATAAGATGAGCGTCCGTTTCTGAAACAAATTTAATGATATACAATGTATAGAAGTACGTCTGAACCAGTGACGACTCGCAACAGATTTATCCATAGGATCACCAGTAGTATTGATATTTATAATAAGTGTTATCCGTTGCACTTTGAGAGCACTTGAGGTAACGTATTTACATGTTAACTGCTGATGTGTTTACATTTGTGTGGAAAAATGTCACAAGTAGTTTTAAACTCAGTATGTTTATACTTTTAAACTTCAAATAACTTGTCATTAAGACTTGTACTACAACATCGTGGCCTATTGGTTAAAAGATTTATCGAATGACTGTTTCAAAATCAAAGAGGATATTTGCATTCCTAACCTCTGAATACTATGGTTGTTGCGCTTGCATTATCAATACATAAAACAAGAGCAGAAATAGTTACCATTTTATCATCTATAAAGGAAGAACGGTATGAAAGATTGCTCTAGACTAATTACTCTCGTAGCAATATTTAAATCACCTAGCACACTATAATCTAGTCCTTCGTGTAACTCGATGAATGTGATGAAGATTTTCAACTCGACCTCTCGGCGTAGACGCAGTCATGGTCATCGTCATTATACATCACCTTCTCTGCATAATATCGCTATTAATGACTTGCTGCCGTTTATACAAAAGCCGTTAGGTATTCATCACATTCGCACGAAACTTTATTCTTTTACCCTTTGAACACTTCATTCTCTGTTCAATTTTTGTTTGGAATCCACTGTTACAAATCCTCATTCAAACCAATACAAACTTGAAGCTATAATAACGTATATTGCAAGTCACATACGTTTCAAGCCAGTCCGCACTGGAAAAGATGAAAAGAGAAAAGATCTCTCCTTAATCTTTCCTTTGTCAACAAAGGTCTCGATGAGGTGAAGTTAGGCAATATCCTTCATCATGAAATAGTTCAATCTAAAATACATCCTTATTTCAAAAACCAGTCTGTACCAATCATTTCTTATACCTATACCAAGCCTATTGCAACTAAAATTTTAATTACAAACACGTTTTGCAGGATCTTGATATTGACAACTTCAAGTCTAAAACTCCTGATTGCACTTGTGCTAGTTCCCAATTCACATATAATCAGGCTGGCCACGTTATTACCGGTGACCTCAACATTGTTAATAACACTTCTTTACGAAATGTGTTATCGAAAGGTCCGTAATATCGTGAGCCTAAATCCATCAATTGGAAATACAACTTTAAAATTTTGATGGATTCAGTCGAGGATTATGCCAGGCAATATGCTAAGCGCGAGAAGGAAGACGTAGACACTCTTTCCGAATGGATGAAGGCAGTAAGGTCGTTGATACAAATCAAGTCTATCAATGCCCATGATACGTCAATCTTTAAAGACCCAAATGTTGCAAAACATTTATCCTACCTCCATGACAAATATGTTGTTGTCCCCGCAGATAAAGCCCCAAACAACATCGTTTTTGTGTGTAAAACTCATTACATTAACTGCTTGATAAACGAGTTAGGTATTGACAATTCACTTGGAAACTCAACATATACCCCACGACACTTACCAAAGAGGAAATCCTGTTTAATCATAGGTCTGTTCTACGTTCCTTTGGAATTTTAACCAAAGATGAAGAGCTGGATCTTCCATCACTGTATTGGATACCTAAACTACATAAGTGTCCTTACAAACAACGGTATATTGCTGGGTCTTCCGGGTGCTCCACGAAACCTCTTTCTCAATTATTAACATCTATTTTATCAGCTATCAAAGACGGGCTTCAAAGTTATTGTGAATCTGCCTATTCTAGGGGTGGCGTGAATCAGAAGTGGATACTTAAAAATTCCAAAGATCTTTTAGAGTACATACAATCGAACTCTCTTTCATCTTGTAATAGTATAAAAACATTAGACTTTTCTACTTTTTACACAAGTATTCAACATTCCAAAATAAAAGAAAAATTTAAAGGGTTGGTATTGCTTTGCTTCATAAAAAAGAATGGCCAACGTATATACAAGTATCCTGTCTAAGGGAGGGATAAATTCTACTTTGTAAAGGATCACTCTGATTCAAACAAAAGATTCTCTGAAACTGATATTATCAAGATGTTTGATTTCTTGATTGACAACATATTTGTTACGTTCAGAGAACGTGTTTTTCAACAGACTGTCGGCATTCCAATGGGAACAAATTGTGCCCCTCTACTTGCCGACTTGTTTCTTTATTATTGGGAGGCTGACTTCATGCAGGAACTTCTTAGGAAGAAAGATAAGAAGTAAGCGATATCCTTTAACTCTACTTTCCGCTATTTAGATGATGTTTTTTCACTAAATAATTCAAAATTTGGTGACTATGTGGAACGCATCTATGCCATCGAACTAGAGATAAAGGATACTACAGATACAGTTAAGTCGGCCTCATATCTTGTTGTTTATTCTTTAGTTTTCTATGTTGTGTCATGTGTACTATTGTTTGTTTGTTTGTCTTTTTCATTTAGCCATGGCATTGTTAGTTTATTTTCGATTGATAAGTTTGACTGTCTCTTTGGTATCTTTCGTCCCTCTTTTAAAATTATCAACGATGCGGCCTTATTTATTTTAAGTAATCTTGCTTCTATGATCAAGGTTTCCGAAGTAATACATATACCTATAACGTGTATCAAAGTTTTAGCAGTGCAATATGAAAACTGAGTAAATCAAAGCCTTACACATCACATTAGCTGAAGGTCTGCATGTTCAGTGCAAAAGATAAATTGTTAAATATTTTGGACGTAGTGGTTAAATATTTAGGACGTAGCGCGCGTCTAGTGTATAAAAATATTTTTTAACCTGTTACCTTTGGATGGCTATTATTCGTTTGTTTCTCAGTCCTATATTTTCTTCCATTTATCTGTTTATTTATTGTAACCCTGTCATGTAATGTTGTAATTTTAATGTTATAACTAACTCTGCCATTAAAGCGGGAGGTTTGGCATGCCACAAAACCAGGCTCAACCCATCACTTTTTCATAAAATGCCCTGTACCGAGTCAGGAAAATGGCCATTGTTACATTATAGTTCGTTTCCCTGTGTGTTACGTTTCGGTGTTGTGTCTCTGTTGTATCGTAGTTCTCTTATGTTTGATACGTTTCCCTCAGTTTAAGTTTGTAACCCGGATTTGTTTTTTCCCCTACCGATTTATAAATTTTGAACAGCGGTATACTACTGTTGCCTTAATTTTGGACTTGAACGACATTTAAATGATAGGGTCTTTTTCCTTATTTAATCCATACAAATATCTTTCAATTGGAAGAACATGGACTAATCTAAAGGCATTATACATGTATATGTTCGTTTAAAAGTACTCTGTGTCACAACCGTAGTCGCCATTGAATAATAGAGTTCAATTTGTAATAGAAAATCAATAATACGTTTTGTTAATAACATCTTTAACATGTAGTGTTCATCGGTATTGTGGGACTAATAAATATGTTTGTTCATATATGTTTTTATAAATTAATATTGTATTAACTATCTAACGATAATGATAAATAAAACATTACAAATTTGTGTTCTAATCATGCATATACCTTTTAATTCGTCCTCTTCAAAGCCAGGTAACGTGAATCTTAAAAAGAGACCAAAGGCACCCGGATCCTTTCCCTTCAAAGTTAGTTCTTTCGCATTTTTCTCTTTAAAATCAGCGGTCAACATTTGTTTGAAAACTGGTGATGCATCCATCAGTTGCTTTTTGTTGACATGAAACTGTAGTTTGCCAACTTTAAGTGTTAAGTCGTGGCATGCAAAAGGAGAAATGATATTTATGAAGTCTTCAGTTGTTATGTAATCAGGATCCGTCTTGATCTTCTTTGGTTTGGACATCTTTAATTCTGAGCTCTAGGCAATGGTAACGTCAACTTGGAACCAAACTGAAGATGAATCATGAATAATGATTTTGACGTGATATACAGATTTATAAAACCAACCATTCTTTTTTTTTAAATGAACTGTACCAAGTCAGGAAAATTGCAATTGTTATCTTATACTAGTAGTTTGTTTCTGGTGTTTCGCTGTTTTCCTCTTATATGTGTTTTTTTCAGTTTTAGTTTGTAACCCGGATTTGTTTTCTCTTAATCTATTTATGACTTTCGAATAGCAGTATACTACTGTTGCCTTTATTCATAAAACCAATTTGTTATGGTAGATTATGTATTTTATTTTACCTCTTATCCTAAATATTACGAAACACATTTATTTTGAAAATATACAAAGTGCATTGTTTACAAGCTTTAGTTTAGAGATTAATGAGACCCCTTGATTTTTTTAGTGCAACTAATCTTTCAGGCTGTGTCAATGTATGTATATTGTTTTGCCATTATTTTTAATTGCCGCTTATGTGTTTTATTTCAGAGACGTTGCTTTTTAGTTTAAAGATCCAGCACGACTTGAGTAATTGTTACAATAATTTATAGTTTTGATAGATTAGATAAAATGCTAGAGCAACACCACTTTTGCCATGGAGGGTGTGTTGCTCAGTCTTAAGTTTTCTATGTTATGTTGTGTTTTGTAATGCTTGTTTTTCTTTTTTTAGTTTATTCCAAATCATTTTCAGTAAGTGTTTGACTTATTATGATTTTGAATATTCTTTTGTATCTTTCGCCTCTCCTTTGTCATAAAGAGTAAACTCCAATTCTTCAAACCTTTTTATTTCTTAATTGAATACTTTTCAAAGTAAAATAGAAAAAAGATTTTTAAAATGGCGCCGACAAACTGAACTTTGAATGGGTAAACTCTAAGAATGTAACTTTGTAGTTTAAACACTTTTGATCTGATGTGTATTTGCATGCAAAAATTGATGTTCACCAAACAAAAACAAAAAAACTATTCTTCAACATGTTGAAATCAGTATTTTGTTTCAATAACTATTGATAATTGTGAATTTACCTCACATCAATACACTGTCACATCCTTACCTGTAGCTGTTAAATATCCGATTGACTTGAAGTATATGAGGGTAATCAAGGTATCGTCACATATCATAACCTTTAATGTATTTATTATATCCATTCATTAGAATCATGCGATTTAAATTTTGAATGTACGTGATTTGATATTATGAATACACACATTGGAAAAAGTTATTTTCAACTATAACTTTGGTTTGAAAATGTATTTAGACAAAATAAAGTAAACTATATATTAAGTTATAGATAATGCACATTTTAAGGTTTTTCTTGACGTGGAACACAACGAGGGGTGTCAGGATTGATCAAATGAAAGACTAACCGTAGGGAGGTGTTTCTTTGAGCAATCATGACACCCCGAGGTGTGTTCAACGACAAGAAAAACCTTAAAATATGCATTATATGACTTATATACCGTCAAAAATTATTATAAAGATTTGCAAAATGTATTTTTCTGACCACACTAAAGTGGGATATTTCTTTCTAATGCGTTCAGGTTTTAATACGCCCTACGACTCATTTAGAATGTGAAACTCACTAATTTATCTATATAAAAACTTTTTAAAAGTTATTATCCATACACAATAAAAATGGTACTGTAACTGCATGAAGAAAGAAACAAATGAATTGTTACTATCCGATAACGGTGTATGACAAATACAAGACACAATGTAAGTTTTTCTGAAAAGGTAGGGGGGGGGGTAAGTTTTTTTCTATTTCTAATGACATTTTATCGCGGAAAAGTGGTTATGTTTTCAACAATTTTAATTGAATCGAATGAAATATTCAAAAAGATTGACTTTTGAATAGCAATATATTTTTTAAACAGATAATCAGGGTATAATCCAATACCCTCCCAACTCGACCCTATTACGTTACGTGAATGTTATTCAACAGAATATGAGAATATCGTATTAGTTGACCATTTGATAGAGTAAAGGTACACATAAATTCAAAAAGTTAAGAACTGACACGAAGATGAATATAAATACAAGTAGGAGACAGTATGATTTCCTATGCAGTTGTATCGTCCTGAACATGCATGCAATATTTGCCACTGGACGTAAAGCAAGCAAACCCAAACCAGCAACAAACAAGAATGTGTCCCAAGTAAACAGATGCTCTACTCGCACTATCATTTTCTATGGTCAGTGGACCGTGAAATTGGGATAAAAGAAAATAAAAGACAACTGTAGGAGGGATTAACTTTGTACACGAGTAGACCGTGTCAAATGATATTGACGTGGTTGCTTACAGGTGAAAACCCAGTTGAAATGATACAAAACGAGAAAATGTTCATAGTACACGGATGCCCTATTCGCACTATCATTTTACGTGTTCAGTGGACCGTAAAATTGGGGTCAATACTTTAATTTGGCATTAAAATTAGAACGACCATATCATAGGGAACTTGTGTACTAAGTTTCTAGTTGATTGGACTTCAACTTCATCAAAAACTACCTCGACCAAAAACTTTAACCAATTTTAACCTGAAGCGGGACGAATGGACGGACAAACGGACGAACGAACGGACCCAGAGACAAGAAAACATAATAGTTCTCTACTATCATAGATGGGGCATAAACACAATCAGACGAATATAATTTTGAAGTAAATCATAAATTGCATTTTAATCAAGGAAAATAATGACCTCACACAGGTCATTATTTTATGCCTGAGAGCTTATTTCATTGAAAAATGGTTCTGAAAGAAAATAACTCCATATAGGTATATAATGTATCAAAAGAGTTAAGGCTCACTACTATATAAACTCACCATAGACATGATAGATACCAGGACTAAATTTTGTATATACGCCACTCATGGTCGAGAATATTACACTTGATCAAATAGTTGCTATTGATAAATGAAAACTTTGAACTTAAGCCGGCAGAGATGTATCATTTTTTTCATTTATTTTAAAACAATTGTGGCGTCAGATATTATTCATGATGACGTCAAAATTTTACGGGAGCCTTTGTGTTAAAATAGTGATGCGGTGTATACACAGGTATTCTTTTGGGGTATTTTGGGGTTGTTTTTTTTAATTTATTTTGAAGTAATTCCTAGTTAATATCTATTTTAAGAGTTTTCTAATACCATGGTCATCGAACATAAATATTGCTATTGATTTCAAAAATATTGATGTGTGCAATTAATGATAGATATTGATTTCCCCTGTTAGCACACGTGAGTTCATCACCGGGTTATACCGAGTTAGTGTTGTTTAAATATATATTTTTTTGTTCATACCATTCCCGATACCAATTTTACTGTAATAGATGTGCATGAATAACAATTTGTACATATACAGTTCTGCTCGAAACCAAAGCTTGGAAATGTCTTGTACATTATACATACGTTGAGGACTTAACAAAACTAAAGAATCATAATTTTGATCTGTGTTTTTAGTCTTTTTCCTTTCTTCTTTTTTTCTCTTTGTCTTATCTTCTGTTGTTTATAAACAGAAATATTATTTGTCTCAATTTTCCTTTGAAGAAGATACTATTCTAACTTACTATTAATAATTTCACACACCTGCATGTTTGATTGCACCCATGACAGTTTATGCTAATTTATTACGTTCAGTTGATAAAATTGCACATCCAAGTATAAAATCAAGTATCAACCAACAAAGAGTTACAGAAAATCTTTGAATTGTTTTATTTCACTTTTAAAATACAAAATTGGTATACCGTAACGATATGTCCCTGTCCTGTATGAGTGAGGTATCAGATTGTGTTTTACAAATTGTCAGTGTGAAGTCTAATAACTTCCAAAAAAAATGTTCAAATCAAAATGTTGAAATAAATATTTATGTACACATGATAGGAAACAAGCAATCATCTGACCACGGATAAGATTTTTAAGTCAATGGTTTCCGGGGTAATGCGTTCACACGGTGACATTTTAACAATAGTACGAATATACCTTAAAAAGTCAAATAAAATAACGGTATAATAGGATCAACTACACATGGTGACAAACAATATATCCAAGTATTCGAGCTTTCTATCGAATTATCTCATAAGATATTCGAGAACTAAGTATAACTGCCGCACTAATAAAAAAAAAGTCCGTCACAGTTCTCCCTTACCATAGTAGAATACAAGTAGTGGTATAACATGGTCAACTACATATCGTGGTAACCAATTATTCTACATATGAGAATTTTATGTAATACAGTTGCAGTCACAATATTAAATATTATATCTCCTGCGCAAATGATAGAAATAAAAAAAGCAGTACAATAAAGTCCACTAAGTACACATGATGACAAACAGTAATAATAAGTATGACAGCTTTCTGAAAAGTTGCGTTACGAAGGATTTATGACCAAAATACCAATAAAATTTTAAAGTAAAAGTCTCATCACTCCTATTAAAATAGTCGGATTTCAAATGTTGGTTTAACAAGGTCAGCTGCTACCAAGTAAGAAAATTGGTATTTTCACAATACCAATAAAGTGGTCAGAGTCCAATAACTCTTGTAAAAATAGTTGATTCAAATTGGCGGTACAAGCTGGTCAACTTACATACATGTTTGATGGCAATCACTCTAAGACTTATAAATTATTAGAACGTTTTGTGTAACGGTCTCAGAGTACTATTTGTGTTACGATAATCAAAAATCCTTTCAAAATCCTATAACACCCGTACAAAATACTAAACCAAACTGACGTAATCACACGACCAGGAGAATAAGACGAGAACTAGTTTTACCAAGTATGGAAATTCAAATCGAACGGTATCTGAGTATTGACGTGTTGGAAGAATATTACAATATCCATGTACAGGGAACACTTATTTTATAACCTTGAATTTTACAAGTGAATTTTCCGACGTCGTATTGGTTGGTATCTCGTACAATGTTGTTGATTGGTAATGGTGAGTATCTGGCTGTGAATTCTCCAGTTCAATATAAACGTTAGGAATACTTTTATATATTTCAATATGACTATTGCTTGGAGATGCATCTGTTGATTCGTCCAATGAGGGAGTGGCGTCTAGGTCATAATTCCGCCATGTAACTGAATTATACGATATATCATCAATTTCTTCGTACTGGGACTCATTCTGTATTGCAAGAGGTGGACTGTTCTCCCTTAAAAATATGAATGTTACATGATATAGAAATGTTGTGTTTGTTTAGAAAAATGGACAAAAACGTGTAAATAATGAAAACGCATATATATATTGTATGTTTTTGACTGACTGAAACCAATATATTACTCAATATGTAATAAAAAAAAATATCCCATACTTATAAAAAATAATAGTACAAATGTCCTTTTTTTTTGTTAAATCTGAAAGACTTGCGTAAGCCGTGTGATATTGTTTGTGTTATAAAATGCTTCTAGTTACATTGCATGTTTTTCTGTAACGATATCGCATGGAATTCTGAAAATATTAGGAGACAGGTTATTCTATAATGAAATATGCAAAACAATTTTTTTCAAAGTTTAAGAAAATAGTTTTTGTCTGTATGTCTTCTGCTGACGTAAATGATAAAAACAATCATAACATGTCATTGTTTATAGCAGCCCTCAATCATAGATCATCTCTCAAGCTTTTCGGCTTTTGGACTAATATCATGACTTAAAGCCAATAAAGGGTCTAATTTGAAAGTTCCATGTAATAATATATTGATACATAATCCTGATAATGTTACTCTTGATTATATTGGAACCATAATCTTCAAGATTCAAAGTAGTTGACTTCGGAATTGAGTTCTTGATACCCTTTCTTATTCATTCACTCAACGCTGATGCCTGGTGTATGTAGCACATACTTACTGTACGTTTGAAGAACATTCCATTAAATGAGATCAAAAATATCATTCGGACTTTTCAAAAGGTATGCTATATAGTCCGTTGCATGCTTGGTACATATTACTTTATGAACATTCGTAGACGACAGCGAATTATAAATCTTTCATGTAAGCAAGCCGCTATTCACTATTTTCACGATCAGATTCTTTTTATTGGATTTATTGTTAATTAGGCCTTGCCCTTTACAATATACAATACATTAAAACTGACGATATACTGGTAAAAACGCACAGATTATTGTGCGATCTCACCTTGCATGTTCACGTTCAGCATTTACACCCAAATCAAGCTTTCCTGTAAAAGAGAAACATTTGTATTTCCATAATGTAACGCATACATACTTGATCACTCTTTCCTTTGAATAGTAAACAGTTATTTTACAAAGTGATGTGTTTTAATTTGTTGTTGGAAGAGCACCTTTTATTTTCTTACTAACTTACCTTTGGTTCTTTTTCTCTTTTTATTTCGTGGCGTTTTCAGTTAACTTTTGACTTATGAGATTGGATAATTCTTTGGTATATTGTTCTTTTTTATAATAAATACGTGCATGCTTTCTTCATTGACAACATATTTGTAACGTTCGGAGGGCGTGTTTTTCAACAGACTCTCGGCATTCAAATAGGAACAAATTGTGTAAATCTTCTTGCCGACTTGTTTCTTTATTATTATGAGGCTGACTTCATGCAGGAACTTCTTAGGAAGAAATATAAGAAGTTAGCAATATCCTTTAACTCTACTTTCCGCTATATAGATGACGTGCTTTCACTAACGCAACACGACGGATGCCACATGTGGAGCAGGATGTGCTTACCCTTCCGGAGCACCTGAGATAACCCCTAGTTTTTGTTGGAGTTCGCGTTGATAATTCTTTAGTTTTCTATGTTGTGTCATGTGTACTTTTGTTTGTCTGTTTGTCTTTTTCATTTTTAGCCATGGCGTTGTCAGTTTATTTTCGATTTATGAGTTTGACTGTCCCTCTGGTATCTTTCGTCCCTCTTTTATCCTGGACAATTGTTTCCCCTTCTCTAAAGATTAAACAAATGATCAAATAGATTCTACCATGCAACGTGTATGTCAGGCAATACCAGAGATGAATGGTTGAATCCACGGCTGCTTACTTTCAGTGTCAAATATTACACTCATTTAAGGAAATAACATGTTTATATGATAAACCGCCTTTGTATTCAACTATCACGCTTAGTCGTTTAACTTGCTTGTTAAAAAGATGAATAAAAGCAACAGTAGTTTGCCGCTGTTCAAAGTTCATAAATCGATTGAGAGAAAACAGATCCGGGTACAAACTAAAACACATCAACTGTAAGAAGAAAACAACGACACAACAGAATACTGAAGTGCAAAAAACAAGCGACAATGGAACATACATAGAAACAGACTATTAGATAACAATAGCCATATTCCTGATTTGATACAGGACAATTTAATTAAACATGGTGGGTTGAAACTGCTGTTGTGGCTAGCAAAACCTCGCTCTTGATGTCAATGTTAAATATATTGATAAAATGACAACATTACATGACGTTAATACAGTGCAAAAATGCAAGAATACACAACACAGAGAAATGCACAAATATATAATATAATAGTTCACCACAGAATAAAGAATAAATAAAATTAATTTCGGAGAGTACAGAGGAGCAGCGTAACAGAATAACGAACTGTGTGGCTGTATCACAAATGTATCAACGCCACTAAAAGTTAATGTCACAGGTTAATTTCTCAAAATTGGATGTATATTAAGATTAGATTTCTAATTATGTTATTTTATGTATTTTAAAACAATTACAATATTAATATAGAATTGGTGGACTTCGGCTGTTGTCTGCTCTATGGTCGGGTTGATGTATCTTTGACACATTCCCCATTTCCATTTTCAATTTTAAATAACTATGCCAGCCTTTCTCCCAAATCAACTTGTGTAAAACCAATAAATTCTGGGCACATAGTTGCTTTAAACTAAAATCAAATGAGCTGGTTGATTTATTATCTTTACTTTTACATACGAATAGAAAATAAACTATAAACGATAAAAAATAAAACAATATCCGATCAGAATTACAAATAAAGCTTCGTATCTTGATACATGAACGCTAGATAAACAACTACTGAGACACGTCTTATATCTATGCGAATTCACATTTCAGCAAAACAGTCATATTCGGAAAGAAATGTCCCACTTGGTACTTAAATCTTCGTATCTTGATACATGAACGCTAGATAAACAACTACTGAGACACGTCTTATATCTATGCGAATTCACATTTCAGCAAAACAGTCATATTCGGAAAGAAATGTCCCACTTGGTACTTAAATTACGACATAAATGGTAAGCCACAATCTGAGACGTAGACAACATGCATATATCTTTATTTAAACCGAACCAGGATTACAGATGACAACTGACCTTTTCTTTTCATGCGTATTCTGACGATGATCATTGCTACTGAAAGAGCTATAATTAGTGATGTTGCAGTGCTGATTGATATATAGATATATAAGTCTTTTACAGCTATGAAGTTTTCTAAAAATATCAAATATACATATTTATATTTAAAATTAATAAATCTGTACAAGCTCCCTCTGCCAAATAAACAGAAAGCTGCACGAAAATAGCAATTGAAAAAAACGTCTTACTATCCACAATGTTAAATGTTTGATATTTTTTTTCTCTGAAATAGTATTATTGACTTTAATTCGAATATATATGTTTTGAAATGCGCTTATGAGGCATCTTTTGAACTGTGAAATCTTGTGATTTACATAAATTATGTGGCTTCACAGATGTTCAATTGCATTCTTAAAAGATAAGGAAATAGATTTTCACCTTTCGATTGTCTGTTTATTGAATCTGTTGATACCATTGTTTCGGTAAAGTCCATATCTGTTGATCTTATCACACTTCTCATTGCTGACCAAATGTTCTCAAATGATCCCTCTACACTATCATATTGGTTTTTAATATGACAATTTATTTTCAAGTGTCGTTCATCCAAATCTTGCTCCATAAAGAAATCACTTTTGTAGCCAATAATGGAAATATTCTTCTCATAACATATTATAGTTACGTTTGCAGTTTCAATACTAGTAGTTGATGCATTATTTTGCTGAATATGTTGATCATCGATATACCACTTCACTTCAATTGGTAGGGAGCTTGTGAAAAAGTAAACAGACAATACCCATGTTTGTCCGACTGAATTCATATTTTTTTGGGATATAACTGGTCTACCTAAAATTGAAAATGTAGTGAAAAGATAACATATCACAGAGTCGAATGACTATGCGCAAATAAAGGGAAAAAGAACATGACGAATCGAACGTTTAAATATTTCCGTTAACAAAGCGAGAAAATACCGATCCAGACATAAATACCCGACTGTCATCATGGAATACAGGATTTGTTAACGCATATATTGTGGGCATTAACAGACATAACAAAATCAAAACACATAATATATAACAAAATCTGCACTATGATCATATTTTGGTCAACCTATAAACCTCGACAGTATAAAAAAAAAAGAAGTTTTGGGGCATAATTGGCAGTTAGAACTATTGAATTAGACTATTTACCGGTTTTTTTTTATAATACAAGCAACATGACGGGTGCCAAATTTTGAACAGAAATTGCCTACCCTTCCTTAGCACCTACGACCACCATCAGTTTTTGATGGGGTTCGTGTTGATTAGTCTTTAGTTTTCTATATTGTGTCATGTGAACTAATATTTGTATGTTTTTTTTAGCCATGGCGTTGTCGGTTTATTTTCGATCTACAAGTTGGAATGTTTATCTTTCGCCTCTCTATTAGAACTTTTCGATGACAAAAAAAGGTAAATTGAAACTTCAAAAACATATTGTATAGTTTGGATAACATTGAAAAACAAGCATGGTTACCATAAACAATCACAACTGATGAAGCAGACACTTCTGTATGATTATATATCCAAGAACAAACATACTCACCGGCATCCTGGTAATCACAATATCTTATGTTCCAGACTGATTCCCTAGAAGAATCAGATCCTGAGTAAGTACGTATAAACACATTGTTTCTGTAATGCATCCATCTGTTTTGCCACACATGAGTGTCATTTTTAATTATGTTACAGGTAAGAATAATGTCATTGGAGGTATTACAATACACCATTGGGTCAACAATTACTTCCGGTTCTGAAATATAAATTTAGGAACAAGCCAATTATGCATTTTGTAAAATCAAAGCTGTACTAAAAATGGTAATGTTTGGTATAGAGAAATTCTCTGGAAATTTTGTAATACTTATTGTCAAATCAAAATATACTTTTATATTTTTATATATTCTTTTCTTTAAAATAAGATTTTCAATGCAGAGAAGGTAAGCAGTAAAAGGTTCAATTCACAAATATGTAGACCAAAGAAATAGTTAAATTACAAATAATTCACACCCTAAACAACTGCACACATTGTTAAATATCCATAAAAGAAACTAATACAACAAAATCAAAAAATATAATTTGATAGTTACCATACACATAAAGGTTGATAATAATTTCTAAACTGCCTTCACTATTTCGAACAAGTGCTTTATACACGTCAATATGACGTATCATTGTTGGAAAAATTGTAGAAGTTGCTTTGAATTGTCCATTGTCATATAGAACAGTCCAGATACCTAGTTTACCGCCTGATGATGACATCCATGAAAATGTAGGAGATGGATAAGCATCACCATAAAGTGATATCTCTGTGATTGTCCCGACTTCTGATAAAAGTCTGAAGTTAAACTCGTTATTGGAGAATGATGGTTTCCCTGTAAAGTAAAATAAAATATATCTATTTTATACAATCTTTTTTCTAAAAGATGTAAAACACGACTATAACCGCACTTATGTGATGTCGTTAATTACCATTGATATTGTCATGATTATTATTAAGCAATTGACCCAACTTTGAATTTGAAGCGGATATTATATTCCCGGAATAGATTCAATTCAACTTTTTTTTACATTCAATTTTGTAAGTTTTAGTCTTAAATGCTCTTCAACTTTGTACTTTATTATGCCTATTTATATTTTTGAACGAGCGTTATTGATGTGTTGTTCGTAAATGAAACGTGAACCGGGTGTGTTAGAGGCCTTGCATCAGTAAAGAGTTTTTGTTTACAAATAATCAACAATAAAAAGTACATAGTACATATCAATATCAATGCCTCAATTGCATTGAGTCGTAATAACTGTTCAAAATCATTCACCAACTATCCCACGGATATTATATTTCATCTTTTATATAAGCTTTGGATTTTACATATTTTGGCCACGACCATCACTGAAGAGACATGTATTGTCGAAATGCGCATCTGGTGCAGAAAAATTGGTACCATAAATGTTATTAAAAAGAAATATAAAAAAAAAGATAAAAATCAGATTACACACACCTGATTTCGATGATTTTAGATAAAAATCAACAAGTTGATCAAATCAATGTTGTTTGTTTTACCAACTATAATTTCCACAAAACAATATATGTGTATCTGCGATGGCCTTTAATGTGATGGAACAACTATAGTTCTTTTGATAAAATTTTATACGTAAAAAAATTTAAAGTTTAAAGAAAATAAAAAGCAAATATGGTTATTATATTTCATGATGAGAGGGACTGAGCGTGTAAGTGCTAAACAAGTTCTTTTATTTTTCTTGTGTTCCAGTCTGCATTAAACCTAGAGTATGCTGTTGAACATCATTTCAAAAAGGCGGGTTGGATTGCTGTACTGTCGTCTTTATATTTGGTTTCTAGTAATGTTATAGTCTTACGTAATACTTTGAGCATAAAATCAGCAGTTACCGACTGTCCATTTACAACAGAGGCACATCGGTATAATCCACCATCTATTCTACTGACGTTTCGGATTTCCAGATTGTATTCGCCTCTAGAAGCATTTCCGCTGATTTTCAATTGGTGTTGTCTTTGTACATTTTTGTTTAATTGTCCATTTCTCGTATAGCTGACAAGATTTTCTGGACCAAACCACAGTACAGAATGTGTTGTAGACATGTATGGACATATAAATGTAAAAGATTTTCCATATTGGGCTGTCAATGTGTTTAGCGGGAGAACACCTGAAAACCAAAAGGGTAAAAACGGACATTAAAATCATAATTGTGTTTAGGAACCTTATTCATAGTCATTTCTAGTTATGATATTTTGTTCCGTTTTCTCAAAAATAACTTTTTCTTGCTTGTTGATATCTTATATCAACGAATCAGATATTTGCTAATTACAGTCAAATAAATCATTGCGTTGTTGGTGGATATTGATAGTTAGTACTTAGATTTAAGAGTGATGGTTTAACACATATGGAATGTTTATATCAGGAAAAGTCCGTTTATCCTTGTTAATCTATAGGCAGATGACTATCGTTTTTTTTCTCAATCGTTTGATGTGCTTGAACTTTTGATTTTTTTCATTTGAAAAGAAACTTTTTGTTTTGAATTTTCTATGGAGTTCTTCATTTAACTTTTTTCATTACGATCATACATTACGGATTTTGCATGACACAAAAATTCCGAAAAAATATCACACTCCCAAAATAGGTGTAATGTTGTTTTTGATTGAGAGAAATATTGGTTGATATACAAAGAATCAACGTATCGAAAGAAGCACGTAAAATCTCTAAATTTTGGTACTTATAATATAAGGAAAACATAACAACAATAAATACAAAACACATTCATTTAAAACACAATCTTACAAGTTGAATGGGTAATGCATAAGTTACATTGCAAAAACGAACCTGCACATACATCAAAAGCCGAAAATCAGAAGTCTTCAGCATTTTCTCTATAAGGAAATGTCTGTACCAAGTCAAGAATAGTACAATTGTTTTTCACTCGTTCGATGTGATAGAGAATTTGTTTTTTCCATTTAAATTTTCTTTTGAGTTTGGTAATTAGAATTATTGTGTTTTCTTCTGTTAAGGCTTATTTATCAGATAGTAAAGAGTTTTGAATTAAAATCTAACCTGATAAATGAACTATGATGAGAACTAATTTTACGAGTACCATTTTGACTATTCCTGAAATTATCTAACTGTATTATTTTGCATTCGAACCAAAACTTCTTCAAGCCTACTGAAATTAAAACATTTAGCAGAACAATAAAAATTGTTGAATAAAAATAAATGATTGTTTTTCAAATATTAATATAATTACATAAGATATATTTGAGACTGCAAGCAAGAACTTTTGGAGTTACCTTCTGAAATTTGGGATTTATTTTTTTATTTATCTACTTGAGTTAAATACCAATTTGTTTTTAATTTAGCGAACTATAACATGTATAAGTGTATCTAAAATTTCCGGGTAATCAGTCAACCAAATATGTCATAGATCTGAAATTAATAATCGATGAACTCGTCTTTGCACAAAATATGAAGATGACTTTACATAAAAAAATGTGTGTAAAAACTACTAACTTCTTTGTAGAAAAAGCAATGTGTATGAATGATATTTAATAAGCCTAACCTTCAATTTACCATGCGGAATAATTACATATGTGAAGAACATATTATAAAGTAAATAATCTAAAGCTCTAATGTAACAGAATCAACTAAAATTATAAGTGCTATGTATATATATAAAAAAAAATTCATTAATCATGTTATGTCAGTATTCTGTTATAATCTATAGCATAAATGGAAATAATTAAAACATACCTTAGCTGTAACTTTTTCATTCTGTGTTAATGTGATAATAAACACACGGAAATATTCTATTGAATATTTGTTAAAATTAGAAATCAGAACTGATCGGAAGTTGTTGAGAATGAATACCACTTTGATCCTGTTACTTTGGCGACAACAATCTGCAAATTAGTATGATATTTTGGTATATATAGAATGTATGTTAAGATAATAACATAATATAAACCAGGATTAAATTTTGTATTTACGCCAGACGCGCGTTTCGTCTACATTTGTACAAAAGACTCATCAGTGACACTCGAATCCAGGATTAACCATCACATGAACACATCTTATATATACAATGCAAGCACAACCACTACATTAAAACATTGTGAAATGTAGATTTAAAAGAGGATTGTATGCTGTTTATCTATACCTTACAGGCACGGGGAAATTTCGTATAAGTGAATTGGAAACACTTTCTTAAAATTGGTGTAGACCCTTATCAAAAAACTTTTTTATAGCCTGAAATGTATAATGAAATAATTTTCTAGGGTAGTTTTCTATTATACATAGATCTTAAACCTGAAATCAAGGATCGTTGTAAGAGAAATATAGAAAATGATTTGCGGATGTCAATTAATTAATGTTAATCTCCGATCACAGTAATACACTTTTGAATATAACTTTTTGGGGGATTCTGTGCTAAAGATATGAATATGTTTTTATAGGTGATCTGCACAAATGAAGATTCTTTTTCCCAATTAATGGTGGATTATTGTCTGACAATGTCTTGCACTATTCAAAATCGAGTATTTTTGGATTGTCATTGCAATAAGAAAAAAAATTATTTCAACATAGGATTCTATTCGATTCGATTTGAACGTCAGATGCAAAATTCTTAAGATGCATGATAATGAAAACTATTAAAACTCAATTGGTACATCAGATTAATCTGGTTTTTTTTCCAAAACAAAGGATATCGATATCGTATTGTCAATGACCGTTATTGATTACCTATATATATATTAATCTGAATTTAACTTTGACATAGTGTCCGTCGTTTCCGAATCGGTAACGTTTTTGAAAATAACATTTACCTTAAATCTTTACAGGTAACTACAAGAAAGTCAAGGCCAATAAATTAATATTTCATCAGAACCAAGGATCATCTTTGTTTATTGTTGGTTTTTTTTTTTGTGTTTTTTTTTGGGGGGGGGGGAGGGGGCGTTTTTACTTTGGATATTACTGGCCCAGGTGCAACCTGCTGCTCGACTCAGAAATGAAAATATTTTACCGTTTTCGGTATATTTTATTTAACTCAGTATTTATATTAACTTTACTTTTACTTTATCAAGAAAGGTTATACCGTTTACGGTAAAAGTATATTGACAAATTTACCATCTCCTACATCTTTTTGATGGCATCTTTGCTAGATTGATTTTTATGTTTGTTTCAATTGTTATTCAGTGTGTTGTATGTCTGTGATGTATATTTACACAGGTTTAGCTGCTGTGTCACAATTACCAATTATGACTGTTGGGGATCTTACACAATTCTGTCAATATACAAAACTATAAACAAGCGCCACACACGTAGATCGTAGAAGGTTAAGGTGACTATAAACCATACGTATCCCCCGTTTCTTCGAAACATGCATTTATGCCTATATTAAATTTTTGAATGTGGCTTGGAGTTCAGTACTTTTGTCAATTTTTTCAAATAAATTGGCGTAAGCTAGAAATGAATTCACTTTCTACGTTTTATCAACTTAATTACGTGTTTCCGCCCACCTTAAACATTGTCGACCATGTGTGTAAAATATCTTTGAAAGACCTGGATCAACCCACCATTTTCTACATAAGAAAATGCATGTACCAAGTCAGGAATATGACAGTTGTTATCCATTTGTTTGATGTGTTTGAGCATTTGATTTTGCCAATTGATTAGAGACTTCTTGTTTTGAATTTTCCTCTGAGTTCAGTATTTTTATGATTTTTCTTTTACTTTTTGTTATATAGGTTATATAACCATTCACTATCCTTATCAAGTATCATATGCTTATAAGCAATAATGTCTCCTCAGCTGTGATAAACATTAATCAAAGCTATCACATAATCAACTTAAATGAGATTCCGTTATACGAAACACTTAACCAAAGACAAGTGTGGAAATTCGTTGCAGCCAATTCAAAGTACGTACAAATATATTCAGATATAGTTACTGAAAGGGATGCGAAAAAGAAAAAAGAGATATTCAAACTCAGAAGTCCAACACAAACTTACACTGTAATGGCACAAAAAAAAACACAAAAACATATTGAAAACTAAAAACCAAGCAACACAAATGTCATTGAAGGCCGAGGGTGATGCTCTGGAAGGGATGGCAGATCTTTCTCAGCATGTTGTAACCGTCGTAATGCTCATTTAAATACAGACTAAGTCATAAATGTATTTAGGTACAGTTAGGTCACACTCGAAGAAAAAGGACGGAATTAAGGTTACGACCATTTGAATATATCTGTCGTTATAAGCCTCGCCAATTAATTTCTAAAAATTAATGATTTCAACATAAACCACCTAGAACTGTTGGATTTATAGCTTTTCTTTAAGTGTCAACCTTTTAAAATAGAAATCATGATAGGAAATATTAATTCTAGTAAACAGAAAAGTTTTATCCGTGGAGCAGATATTCTTTAATCGTTAACGAACTCAGAATGGCGTCCTTAGATTTCGTTTGGTTCTGTTGAGGACCTTTTGCTTAAAAATTTCAAACTTTGCTTTTATTTGTTCAGGTTTAAGCGTTCCTGGTCGAGGTTTATCCATAATGGTGTTTTGAAGGCACGATATTTATAAACATTGATAAAGGGTGTCTATTCTTTAAAAATCAAATACCTGTATTGCACTCAATAAGACAATCATATGATATATATATGCTATTGATCTAATACGAAATATAATGGGTCAATAAATTCTATATGGGTTTGGAGCGACGCCAATTATGAGCTCACTATCTAAATGATATTATTTTTACAAATATATAGAAACTATCACCTTTGACTTGGAAGCAACAAAGGAACAATTGGTTTTGTATTTACATTGTGTATTAGATAAAATTGTTACGTTCAGTGAACGTACCCTTAATTTTGTTTTAATGGTTATATTATAGTTCGTTTCTGTATGTGTTACATTTTAACGTTGCGTCGTTTGTTTTCTCTTAATTTTGAGTGTAAATTCACATTGCGATAAGACGTGTTACGGTACTTGTCTATCCCAAATTCATGTAATTGGTTTTGATGTTATATTTGTTTTTCTCGTGGGATTTAGTCTGATGCTTGGTCCGTTTCTGTGTGTGTTACATTGTAGCGTTGTGTCGTTGTTCTCCTCTTATATTTAATGCGTTTCCCTCAGTTTTAGTTTGTTACCCCGATTTTGTTTTTTGTCCATGGATTTATGAGTTTAAACAGCGGTATACTACTGTTGCCTTTATTTGTTTATATTTCTTTTGATTGAGTCATTTCAATTATTGATTTTTTCGTGTGTCTTTTCCTGTTGTGATGTTACACTACTGTTTTCTGGTAAAGGTGAGGTTGACTATTTTATTTATTATGTCGTTTAGTTCGTGCATCACTGTAAATATAACGGAATTTGATCAGACTATCATAAATAGTGCGAGGTTTAGCGCTATAAAACCAGGTTCAATCCACTATTTTCTACATTTGAAAATGCCTGTACCAAGTCAGGAATATTACAGTTGTTGTCCATTCGTTTTGGATGTGTTTTGTCTTTTGAATTTTGCCATGATTAGTGACTTTCCGATTTGATTTTCCTCTGAGTTCATTATTTTTGTGATTTTACTTTTTGCCTATTAACACGTTTATACCCATTGCATTCGTTTGCACCTGTCTAAAGTCAGTAACTCGATGGTTGTCGTTTGTTGCAAAATGTGGTTTGTAAGTATTCTTCGTTTCCCGGTTTTTATATAGATTAGACCGTTGGTCGTTTGAATGGTTTTACGCTAGGTTGAAGTTTAATGTGAGCTAAGTCTTCATTTCCACCTATCGTCGCTGGGCTTCCAAAATGTTGTATATGACTTTTTGGGCTAAAAATAATTTTTGACACCAATGGTCTGGGCGAGAGGAAATCTTTGGTATTACAAAAAAGCATACAGTTAGACCAATCAAAACGTTTGAAATAAGACATATTACAAAATTGCCAATGCCAGTTGTTTGTAAAGTTTGCTTCCAAAATGTTGTATGAAAACTTGAAAATCGTTGTATAGTAACTTTAGGAATGAAATAATTGCACATTTCTTTATTTCTGTGAAAATAATTTAAGTTCTAGGTTAATCCAGAAATGTCAAAGTTTTTATTTCACTGCTATTTGCAAAATTGTTCAACTTCACATACGACATTTTGGAAACATGCATTTTGTCAAAATTTTCAAAGCATGTTTGTGAGATATTTTTTCTTGATAAATATGTAATTTATTACCTTTTGGAAACCCAGTGACGCTATAATGGTTTACGTTTACAGATTGTGACTTAGATGACGAGTTGTCTCATTGAGACTAATAACACATCTTCGTATATGTTGTTTGATATTTGAAATTCAGCTACCCAATGCAGTGAAAGTTTGATGAATATTATAGCAAAAATGAGTTGTGTTCATCTCAATTGGGACACACTGAAATTGAATATCGTTAGTCCTTTTATGGTTTTTTTCTTGCCATGGTATTGTCAGTCTGTGTTCGTTTGTATATCCCTTTGGTGTCTTTATCCTCTCTTTTACACTGATTTCAAGTAACGATATGGTATGTCTTGTACAATTATATATAATGAAATCCATAAAGGACTTGATCGTCAAAGTTTTATAACCGTTATGAAATAATATAATTTGGAATTATGCACTGTTCTTCTAATTTAAAATCTAAAGAAAATGCTTGCTACGGTTCAATTAGTTGTCAAAGGTTCCATGATTATAATTTTATTAAGCTGTGCAAACTATCTGTTCGTTTAGTTTTTTAAAAATCTCCAGGTATCTATTAATATCTTAACCTGAAATTTGATAGTCATAACCCTGGAAATTTTCAATAATGACGCATATTGCTATTTTGGGAAAAGGGTATTTTCATATATACTGTACTGGATCAAACCGATTATAACAATGAAAAAAAATCGGACACTTGTTTATTAGTATTTCACATATATTTTTTCAGCAACTCCAATATCAGGTAAGCAACATCGCTGTAACACTATACTAACAATAATTAAATAACTGCATGCATCGCCTGCCATTCCATTAATTAGTTTCAATTTGATTATGATAGGGGCTAGGATGAATTTTGAAGAAAACAGAACAGGAGTTTTGAGATTGGAAAAAAAGCAGGATGACTATTCCATTATTCGCGTAAAAAAGTCAAGATAAACTAATATAAGAAGTAGGACCAAATAGAGAGAAAAATAAAAAGACAAGAAATAGTTTTCAAAAAGATCGAAGACATTATTTTTCATCCTACATCCCTAGTCCAAACCCCCTCTACCCCAACGCCGCCCCTACCTGGCCGCCATAAAAATCAAATGGTGGTGAAAACTTGAAGGCGTTGAAGATAACGTATAGTCGTTAGCATGGTAATAGAAGAGGTAAATCATTATCAATTATTTGTGCTTTTTGTTGTTGTTATTGAATGAATTATAAAGATCGATGACAAAGCACAAAATTTGAAGAAAATTGTAAACAACTTTTTTGTATCTATAACCTATTATATTTGAGTAGTTAGCCTATTAAATATTCAACCTTTTTGAGAAAAAAAAATCGTTTGTGAAACTTTATATTTGAAACTTTCTGCTTTTTTAATCTATTAAGGGAGATTCATGGTATACCGTTATCTTGGATTGTACAATCACAGTACAAAATCGGTCTAGTTATTTGTCTAAATCTGCAAATTTGGAGACAGATTTGCAATTCAATGGTTAGACTATTTTTTCTATTTAGAGAAAACTTGTTAATTAATCGTATTATTCAAAATATTTTAACAAATATAATTCTTTTGGTTTTAAAATCTTTTTTTTTCAAATGTGCCATTTAAGGGGAGGTAACTCTTTTAGTACAAAATTTATACTGCGCTGATAGGGAATTTTTTTATTTTTACTTGTAGCAAGAAAACAAGTTCGGTGACACCATGTTTTCTTTTTATTTTCTTAAAACATATTACGAAACCTTTCTTCTCACAATTTATTTCCAAATTCTATCTCATAGAACTATTTTTATGCACACTAATGTGTTTTTTCATGAACAAACTAACCAAATTTTGGCAATTTTCAACGCCTCATAGCTTGAAAAATAGCACGGTGACCCATACTTTTTATTAAATTTTTGAAAAGAGCATAGTAAAATCTTCATTTTGGCAAATTATAAAAAAATTCAATCTCAAAAAATATATACTTGTGATCTACCTTAAGTTAAGTGAAAGTTTGATGAATATTATAGCAAAAATGAGTTGTGTTCATCTCAATTGGGACACACGGAAATTGAATATCGTTAGTCCTTTTTCGGTTTTTTTCTTGCCATGGTATTGTCAGTCTGTATTCGTGTGTATATCCCTTTGGTGTCTTTATCCTCTCTTTTACACTGATTTCAAGTAACGAATATGGTATGTCTTGTACAATTATATATAATGAAATCCATAAAGGACTTGATCGTCAAAGTTTTATAACCGTTATGAAATAATATAATTTGGAATTATGAACTGTTCTTCTTATTTAAAATCTAAAGAAAATGCTTGCTACGGTTCAATTAGTTGTCAAAGGTTCCATGATTATAATTTTATTAAGCTGTGCAAACTATCTGTTCGTTTAGTTTTTTAAAAATCTCCAGGTATCTATTAATATCTTAACCTGAAATTTGATAGTCATAACCCTGGAAATTTTCAATAATGACGCATATTGCTATTTTGGGAAAAGGGTATTTTCATATATACTGTACTGGATCAAACCGATTATAACAATGAAAAAAAATCGGACACTTGTTTATTAGTATTTCACATATATTTTTTCAGCAACTCCAATATCAGGTAAGCAACATCGCTGTAACATTATACTAACAATAATCAAATAACTGCATGCATCGCCTGCCATTCCATTAATTAGTTTCAATTTGATTATGATAGGGGCTAGGATGAATTTTGAAGAAAACAGAACAGGAGTTTTGAGATTGGAAAAAAAGCAGGACGACTATTCCATTATTCGTGTAAAAAAGTCAAGATAAACTAATATAAGAGGTAGGACCAAATAGAGCGAAAAATAAAAAGGCAGGAAATAGTTTTCAAAAAGATCGAAGACATTATTTTTCATCCTACATCCCTAGTCCAAACCCCCTCTACCCCAACCCCGCCCCCTACCTGGCCGCCATAAAAATCAAATAGTGGTGAAAACTTGAAGGCGTTGAAGATAACGTATAGTCGTTAGCATGGTAATAGAAGAGGTAAATCATTATCAATTATTTGTGCTTTTTGTTGTTGTTATTGAATGAATTATAAAGATCGATGACAAAGCACAAAATTTGAAGAAAATTGTAAACAACTTTTTTGTACCTATAACCTATTATATTTAAGTAGTTAGCCTATTAAATATTCAACCTTTTTTAGAAAAAAAATCGTTTGTGAGACTTTTTTATTTGAAACTTTCTGCTTTTTTAATCTATTAAGTTAACATGGTTAACTGCTAACAACTTAAACTAGACGGTAATGTCTTGTTTACATATCTCCCTCCTTCAAATAATAGCCGATACAGAAAATAAACCATCGAACAAATAGAAAATAAAATGTATTGAAAGTTTGTATTTAGCTAAGGACCGCAATTTATCCGTCTCATAAAAAGTAACCTGCTTTTACCTCAAAGACCTTGAAAAAGTTATTGCACAACACAGTTACCTGTGTGGTTCTATTAATAGTTTTGTATTTACTAAAATTAATTTTAACTGTTATTGTGTTTACAGCCAGGTCTATTCAACCGTAATTACGTTTACCTATTGCCTGATTCGTTCATAATGATTCTGAAATGAGACATAAGATCTTACCGCGTGTTGCTCTTATAAAGATGATTACATCCCAGCTCCTTTGTTCTAACAGGGGTGATCTGAGCCGGATCACCCCTACCAGATCACCCCAGTTTAAGTTTCTTTGTTATGCATGCTTTCCTTTATTCTGTAACATTTTGGCGGGAATGTCAAATCCAGTATAAAACTTATAATTAAAATAAGACTATCTATCAAAATTCACGTAGAAAAAATCCAATGTAAATGCTGGGATTCGAACTCAAGACCTTAGGCATATCAGGTCACATACCACTTCACCAGGACGTCTGGATACGAACTGTCAGAAATTTAACATACTTAAAGGAAGCAAGATATTTTTATAACTGGGGCGAGTTGGCAGACCTTTACTCAGTGGGGTTTAAACCCTTTTCGTTAAATAAATGAGTTGTCAGACTGATTTTTCAATTTAATTTTACACTTTTTTAAAGTTGGGCGAGTCGGTTACAAGAGTTGGGCGATTTTTTCATAAAGTGGCGATATAGTGTGGGCCGATTGACCAGTGGGGCGAGTTGACATTGTTTGATATCTACTCATCGTGATTGGGGGTCATAAAGGGTATACATCATATAGTAATATATAAAGTATATAATAATGGTTGTGTGGCGTTCTAAACTAGATTTTATGAATTGTAAATGGTTTTTCGTCTAATCTAAAACAGCTGGGATGTAAAATAGTTATCCCATTCGGACTTGGTGTGTCAGTGTTAGATCAACCTCTGGCCTCCGGCCATCGGGATGATCATACACTGACACACCGCGTCCTTATGGGATAACTAATAATTATTGATGTGTTAATTTTCAAATAGGAATATAAAGGTGATGAAATGCAAAGACGATGACAAACGAATCTTAACAGTGTAAATACACCGTTTCTATGGAATTAATGCGCAGTTAAGTTGGGGGAAAGTAAAAAGAGAATGGCACCCAGCACTGTTGCCCTTCTCTATATATTACAAAACCTGATCTAAATGTCAGACATGAACTTTTGTCTGAAATGTTTTCTTTAGATGAAAAAAACAAATCGGTAAAATAAATCTTATTCATTATATGTATCTGTTCTGTCTTTTTTATATTGCTTTAAAAAAAAAGAACTTTCTATGTTCGATATTCAGGACAAAAAATAGCGAGAAATGCGAATATGGAAAACATGCTAATGATAAGATTTGTTTAATCCGTTTGCATATTTCTGTAGATTAATGGCGCAGAGGCTTAACAAATGTTGAACATGTGTTTCTTCGACATGTTATATTGATGTCATATATCTAATATTGTTTTTTTTATTTATAATTGCAGAAAGGATGAAACAACTGTTTGCCATATTTATGAAAAGTCCAGACCTTTTTCTACATATTCTTGTATTGCAACTCATTACAGTATCCTCTGAGACATGTTCTAAAGGTACACAGATGGCAGTAAAATATTTATTAGGTTAATAAGAAAATAAAATGAACGAGCATTGACAAAAAGTCAAAATAATAGATTTAAACTCATTGAATTCGTAAACTGAGTGCTTGTCAAAGAAAAAAAATATATATATAGATTCTTACTCTATGTCGCGTTGTCACTATGACACATTCTCCATTTCCATTCTCGATTGTACTTGCATACCACTTATGGTTCTATATCTTGCATATTAATAAATTTGGGCATTTAACAAGGTCAGTAATTCTTCGAATTAAAAGACGTCTATTTGAAAAGTACTTATTGCTATTGTGTCTTGAATACAACTTTTATACGACCTAACGGTTTAGTTACAAGGGGCAAACAAAACAATACTTTTTGTTAATATGCTCAATCTAATTAGGTATTAAGATTTAGAGTTGGGGCCCTGTCTGGAAATTGATTCATTTAAGGTGAACAGTGTCCAAAATTAAACTTTTTTTGATTTCTTAAAAAAGTCAAATATATGTTGTTCAAGTTGCGTATTAAGATTATTTTAGGTTGGAGCTTGTCTTGAATTTGGACCAAATAGTCCAAAGTTAAACTTTGTTTGATTTTTAGAAAATATCAGGAATATTTAATATGCTGAATCTTAGCGTGTATTTAGATTATTTGGCAGAGTATTCCAGTTCAAAATTTGTTCCAAAATTAACCTCAGTTTAATATTATCAAAAATTATTTGTGTTCTTCGATATGCATAAGCCAATGATGTTTTATTTTTCTGATTTCAGGCCCGATTTTTAATGTCGGTCCACTTTTTTGTCCAAAATTTAACTGTGTTTGATTTCATCAAAAATTGAATAATTGGTATCTGTAATTTGCAAAATCTCACAGTGTTTTTAATTTTGATTTAGGGTCTACTTTTTTTTAACTTGTTCACTTTCAGGTCCAAAGTATCCAATTAAATTTTGATTCCAAGAAAGCTTTTTTGGATATTGTTTACTTTTTGGTCCCCTACCGACGAAGTCGACGTGGGCTTTAGGTTTGCACTCCTTCCGTCTGTCTTACTGTCTGTCCATCGGTCAGTCTTGAAAATCAGTTTTCCACACTCTTTACTTCGTTCTTGAAGATTATGATTTGATATTTGGGATATAGTTTTAACATGATACGTTATAGATTAAGTTCGAATTTTTTTACAGATTTTTAAAAGACATTCTTTTGTAAATTGTTGTAAGAATGTTGTTAGAGGTTTGTTATTATGTATAAACTAATGTTTTGAATGCTATATATATAAGAAAATATATATATATAGGTGAAATCCTTTAATTATATGATAAATATATTTTTTATTAAGGTATGTATTTCATTTCATTACATTGTGTAGACAAAAGTTGCTGACATTTTAAGATGATTTACAAATCTATATTAGTTTTTTTTCAAATGAAAGAAAAATATTCTTTGTGTTTAAACCATGACAAGTTAAAGAAAAAGTTAGCATTTTGTTCCAGTATAGAAAATGTTGTCCCTGGTAGGGGTCTATGTATTGCCATGCAATAATCTCAGAATGCTTGTTTAATTTTTGTTTTGTAAAGGAGTAGGTTCAGTAAGACCCCTTTTTGGCCCCAAAATATAGCAGTTTTACAAAACTGTGAAAATGTAATCTTTAAGCTATTTATTTGAAAGTAGAATGCTTCTGCTACATAAATATAGGCTGTTTTTGACAATACAATGCACATATATCGGGTACTAGCATCATTAAGTCATGCTAAATTACTGAAATCTGCAATATTTTTGCATTTTAGTTTAATTTTAGACGGTTTCCGTCTTAAATGAAAGTGGCCGCATTCGTGTTCATTCATAATATTGAAATGTAAGTTGTATTTGATGATAATAGATAACATATATAAAGGTTGAGGATGAACACGGATGCGGCCACTTTCATTTTTGACAAAAACCATCTTAAAAGTGACATTTTTTGGCATGTTTGATAGATTTTTTATAGTTAAGCTTGAATCGGAGCGTTTTTAATGACTAAATAAGTTAAAATGTTTCACATAAACTAATCGAATCAATTGAAATAGACACTTAAGTGTTTAAAAAGTGTCTAACATCTTTCGTTAGATGAACTTGAAATTTGAGGCCAAAACTGGCCCTTACCGGACTTACTCCTTTGAAGAAATTTTGTTATTCTGAAAAAAAATAATTTTCAGAATTTGATTTGTAGTATATTTTTTATAATCAGTAGCCTTAAAATTGGATTAGGTTGTCACAATCACAACTGAAAAAGTTCTTTCTATTAATCAATCACATACATATTTGTGGATGGCACTTGAAACGTTTTTAAGTTTACCTTTATACTTTAATCAAAACAATTCATCAAAGAGAAATATGTTGTCCTTTTTTAAAAACAAGACAGTCTCTAAATTTTTTAACTTATTTAAATATATTATTTCTCTCATTTAGTTAAATGTTCCATTGATGATCCTGCCACCTTTGGGAGCAACGTTTCTATTCTGTGTGAAAACAATGGTTCAATGTGTGAAGACAGAACATGGATGGGAGGTCACAATTTTAAAAGTCTGGACCATCTTCTTCATAACGGGATTCCACATGTTTCATTAGGAAATAGCACAAAATACACAGAAAAAGTAGTATCATGTCAGGATATCCAGCTTGTTATATCAAACTTCTCGGAAAAAGATCTGAATCAACAAATCGTCTTTACAGTAGGATTTCATCAGTGTCGATTCAATGTGTCTTTTGGGTCGACAAATTTTGAATGTGAGTTAACTAATTCATTTATATAATTTATAAAACAACATATTTATCAACAAATTTAATCAAAACGTTTGTTTCAGGTTTTTTTTTTTTTTTTTTTTTTTAAAGATTATCTATAGCAAAAAATGCTGGAGTGACTATCGAAATATAAGTCAAACTTGATTTTAACTTAAAAATAACGATATAAGTATGATCTCAATGTAACTTTCGTGTAAATGATTACTAGTAATTACCAGTATCTATTACAGATCATCCAAAGGATGGAGAAATAAAGACAAAAATCAACTTATCATCGACATCCTTATCTTTGGCTATAAAAATGGAGAAGGTGTATCCAGTGCCAAATTGCTCTATTATTTTGGGGGTATGTAGTATGTTGTATGATTTGATTATATGGAGCTCTGAGTTTTACAAATGAATAATTCTGTTTTACAAATATGCTCTTCAGGAAACAAAAATAATAATAATAATTTAGAGAGTTTTTATTATATGATTATAAAAATGAAGAGAGTTTTTATTATATGATTACAGAAATTAAGAGAGTTTTTAATTCTATGATAAATATTATGAAGGGAGTTATGCATCTCCCTCATGCAAAGTTCTGATTCCTTTCACGGATTTGGCTATACTTTTTGGAACTTTTGGATTATAGCTCTACATCTTTTATATAAGCTTTGGATTTTACATATTTTGGCCAAGAGCATCACTGAAAAGACATGTTTTGTCGAAATGCGCATCTGATGCAGAAAAATTGGTACCGATAATGTTATTATAATAAACACACTAGATTAATAACCAATACATTGCAGGCAAAGCTAAATTGCAAAAAACAAACATCAAATAAATTACAGGCTCTTGATTTGGGATGGGCACATACATAATCTAGAATGGTTAAAAATGGGGCAGTTATACCATCACAAAATAAGAACAAGCTAAATTTTATTTGTGTTTGCTGTAACATAATTGTTTCCTCTTGTAGGACGAACATTTGGAAAATCTCGCCAAAATGCATATTAATCGTACTGGAAATATGTACACTGTACATGTACACACATTTGTAAAATATTCCTCTAAGAAAGGAGAATGCCCGATCATGGCAAAAGTTATTTGTCAAATAGGAGAAACTGTGGTAATGGTGATAAGTTCTAATTTCACCAACTGTACAAGTAAGTATAATTCTACAAAATATTCCTTTTTCTTTTTTATTGAGAATTTGTAAGATTTTCTCCCAGTGAAGGTCGAAACTAAATTAGAAATTCCGATCTAGCTAACACATTCAGGTACAGCAACAAGTTCAGTTCCTCTTGTATCCTAATTTATTTTTCTGCACAGAACACTGTATCACTTTGTAAGCGTTTTTCCATCGCATATTTACGGGAACCAAATCGCATGACTTTTTTCAAGTTAAACTATTTACTGTTAACAGCTTTAAATATTTAAAAAGTTCAACTATTAGTTTATCGACTACTATCATTTCAAATCATTGCCAACAGAAAAAAGGAATAAAAGGAAAAAAGCCGATGTTAAACATGCGATATATTAAGCATTTCTGCAGAATTCACTTGTAATTTTACAGGTCAAGCTGATTACACAATATATTTAAAATGATTTGGTATGAGTGCCAATGAGACAATTCTCCATCCAAGTCACAATTAAAAAAAAAATTAAACAATCGTTTCCGTTCTCGAACTTCAGTTTTCCGCAAACTTATACACAATACTTATCACTACATAATACAGATCCAGTTTGAAATTTTGTGGTGTCACATCAGCCGTTCTAGAGTTATAACGGGCTATAGATGAGGAAATTGCTAAAAAAAATCGTTTTCGTTCTCTTACATAAGTAAGCCTAAAATAAATATTATGAAACTTATACCCAATGCTTATTACCACAAAATACAGATCAGGTTTGTGTAGCACTTCAACCGTTCTAGAGTTATGTCCATTTACAAAAGGAAAAATTCCTGAATGTTTTACTTTCGTTTCCCTTTCTAACTTATACGTTTGCCTCAACAAAATGTTAGGAAACTTATACAAACTTGTATACAAATTACTTCAAAACTCAGACCAATTACAAATTTGGGTAGCGTCACTTTTACCGTTCTTTAGTTATGTCCCTTTATAACTTAATATGATATGCAAGGGGGTGGTATATCATCAGTGTCCAATGGCCAAATTCGACATTTATTGACTAAGTATCAAATGAATCTTCAGCAGAGTTGTTTTTATATTATCGACGTTTGAATCCAGATTTATAATTTGTCGACAGGTTACCTAAGCTGCGGTAGGACATTTTAGTACTCCATCAAGTAAGAGTAACCAAAAGAAGTGAACTCAAACATATAATCGGTGCAATTTTGGGTTAAAGTTTACTGTTTGCCGATGATTTTGTAGTGTATGAAAAACATAAAACAGTTGCATTTGCCCAAAAATTAAACCGATTGAGAGCATTATTTTTTTCTTTACGTTGCTCTTACTAGACAGAGTACCAAGATTTCATACCACAGAGCAGTTAACCTATCAAAAAAAAATTTAAAATCCGGAATCCGAATTCGGTTATATGAAAAAGTCTACACGTTGATACTGGAGTATCTGAAAAAGAGTAACCTACAATCAGATCTCGTGTAATAGAACTACTGTTTTACGAGTGTTTTAATGGTTTACATTAACATTTTACTTTAGATTTGCACATTTTTAACGGCGTTAGTTTTGATTGCGAATATTCAAATTCAAACGTTGATAATGTAGTCTCCAGTTTTTCTTGTATTAGGATTTTACTGACAAATAATGTTTTAGAATACCAATTTAAAAGAAAACACAAACCAGAACTTTTTATGTTTATTATTGTTTTTAATTTGAAGGTATATACATTCTGCATGTATTTTCTTGGGATCTATTCGCCATTCAACTTAGTTGCATTGTAGTAATGATTTTCTGTATATTGTTGGTAATGTGGAGCCTAAAAAGAAACTGGACAAACATAGTTAAGACATGTAAGTCTAATTTCTATCAATATTCAGTGAAGGTTAGTTTATTGAATCATGTTCAAAATAATTATGTGAACAGCATCCCAAATTGAATGCATAAAGTACAAAAGCTATCAAATTCGTGTTTGAATTGTACGAAAAATCCCATATTTGATTTATTACATGCTCACACGAAAATCCAAAATACCAAAAAAAGAATTTAAACAATTAACAATGAATGTTCTCTTTACTATTATCTGCATTTCGTTTATATTTAAGTCTGATGCCATCTAATTATCATTCGAGATGACTTCCGAAGACTTTCGACGGTCAATCTG
This sequence comes from Mytilus galloprovincialis, assembly GCA_037788925.1. Taxonomy (NCBI): domain Eukaryota; kingdom Metazoa; phylum Mollusca; class Bivalvia; order Mytilida; family Mytilidae; genus Mytilus; species Mytilus galloprovincialis. The sequence continues at coordinate 41,877,055 of CM075332.1, read as the reverse complement.
TCGATACCTGTATCTTGGCGGTCCACAATGTCATGTTTTTTTCATTTTTTATGAAGTCTTTACACTAAATCCATTGGCTGTTGGATGTGTAGATATTGATAATATAGTCTAAGATGCATGTTTTTTTCATTAGTTGTTAGCGGCTTTGAACAAGCTTTCAGTTATAGCGAGTACTCTCAGATCAGCACTTAGTATCTTTCTTGTGGTTGTGATATATAATTACCCGGCCAAGTCCACTAAGTGTTAATGTTAGATGTATTTCTAGTCGAATCCATCTGATGAGTCAAGAATTTTTAACTGATTGAATAGTTCGTTCTTATGTTGTACTGTTACACCACTGTATCATGTTAACGATAGGATAAGGATCCGGTTAACATATTTAACCCCACCACATTTTGTATGAATGTTCCTGTCCCAAGTCAGGAGCCTGTAATTCAGTGGTTGTCGTTTGTCGCTGTGTTTCATATTTGTTTTTCGTTTTTTTTTGTACATATATTAGGCTTTTAGTTTTTGTCGTTTGAATTGTTTTACATTTGTCATTTCACTGACAATGCGGTATGGGCTTTGCTCAGTGTTGAAGGCCATACGATGATCTACAGTCACAGAAAATAATTATATTTATAAGTACGTCTGAGTCAGTGACAACTCTACAACAGATGTATCCATCGGATCGCCATCAATGATGGTGATATATGGCTGTGTACATAATGTATATACAACTCGTCTACACATCAACCCAACAATGTTAGATCTGTAAATTTGTTTTCGCAAATTTTTGGTTCTTCCCTCGCCGGGATTCGAACCCATGCTACTGTGATATCGTGATACCAAATCGCCTGCACTGCAGCCGTCCCGCTAGACCACACGACCACCTGTAGGACTCGGAACCGCGATGGTACTCCGAACCGCGATGGTCACGCTGAAGTGCGATGGTCTACGCTGAAGTGCGATGGTTAACACGCTGAAGTGCGATGGTTAACACGCTGAAGTGCGATGGAAACATTGTGACGTTAACTTGTTGATATTTACGCTGATGTGCGATGGTGGTTCTGCTGTAGTGCGATGGCCAACTTAAAACTTTGAGTTAAAGCAAAATGCACATGGGCTGTTGTAATAAAATAACACCATTAATATTTGCCTGCTGGCCTCTTATTTGGAAGATGTTTTAACTTCTGTTTAGATCAAACCAAAGACTTTAATTTTAGTTTTAATCTAATTTTTCAAGTCTCCAATTATTCTTTTAGCACGCAAGAGTATGAAATAAGGTGTTCAAAGGAGAAATAAAAAAAAAGATTCAGCGTGTAGGTCTTTATAATAGTACTATGAAGTGCCCATCTCATTTACTTAAATATTATAATAAAACTTAGTCATTGCTCACATTCTCTTCAATTTATATATACATGTTGTACCTTGAATGTAGGAACAGTATCCACGAGGTAAAAATACCGACAAGTAAATTTATGCTTTACTAATAGCGAAGCTTGTCAATTATTTCACGAAAAACAAAGATGAGGATGATATATTGGGAAGTACACGTAAGGTTAATTCAGGTTAATTTCTGTCAGACATGTTTTAAACTGAAACCATAAAAAAAACCAAGAGCGACGGTGTTCTTTAAAAACAAAACAAAAATATCTCGGGAATAAAACAACATTATATGAACTTGATATAGCAAAATCATTGAAACATTGCTAATACTATCATATTTTTTTTTAAATTTTTAAATCGCCCGCATAAAATCATGTGACGCTTACCGTAAGATATATTTAGATTCGTATACTGTATTTATCGTACAAAAATTCTGCGGCATAATTCAGAATACTGGTCAACCCATTTGTTGACCAAGTTAATCTTTCAGCCGCTTTGCTGCCTAAAATGTTTTAACATATTTTTTTAACCTCAATATGTAATGCTTAAAACTGTTTATACACAAAACCATCGCACTTCAGCGAAAGGACCATCGTTCTTTGGCGTGGACCATCGCACTTCAGCGAAAGGACCATCGTACTTCGGCGTGGACCATCGCACTTCAGCGTGACCATCGCACTTCAGCGTCCCCATCGCACCTCCGAGTCCTACATATATATACCATTTGATTTCAATTCAAAATGTAAATTGAATCATTCTCTTTTCAGGTAAGGACCTTTCCAAAAGAAAACCGGAGCAGTGGAGGCGTCCAGTACTAGCAGTTATGTCTGCTTCTGTATCAGTTACTCTATCCGTTCAAACAGAAGTGATATCTATCAAACAAGTGCTGCAGCTTGACATGGGTAATAATAATATAAAAAAAAAATAATTAAAATAAAAAAACAATTGGTCAGAAAACAATTGAAGGTCTTTCCACCCATAAAGATCAATTTTGAGATAGAACTATAAAAATTCAGTTTGAAATATCATACCCAGCGTCAAATGCTAACTTATTTTACACTGATTCTAAAAATATATGGTTTCTATACATTCATTTTCTAAATAAGGGAGATAGATTGTAAAAAAATATGACAGTTCCGGTTTTATTTGATAGTTTTCGTGATACTGATTCCAAAAATATATTGTGTAATATACTTTAACATTAAATAAGTACAAAATGGCTTTTTCCGGTTTACACCAGGTCACCTCTGGTTGGCTTAATCATGGTCAGGTGGCTGGCAACATAATGCACAAAGTCCCATGGCTTTAACATCTATTCATATGAGGCAAAAACTAAGGTCAAAATCTAGAACGCCAATTTTACCTATGTGAAGGATATAAAATAAATTTGTCGCTATCTTTAACGGTTACGGAGGAGATGTAGTCACAAGGAAAACAGTGTTCGGGGAGATAACTTTTACAAAGAAAATTGTTCGTCTTAGCAGGGTGAAATTAAAAGCGCATGAACTATACGGTACAATATATGAGAAATATCTAAGCGACATATTGCGAATCAAATATTTATCGTAAGAACAAAATGAGGCCGAAGAAAAAAAAATCAGAACAAATACAATAGGACTTTCCACAGAAAAGTGGAAAGACATAATACTAATAATAATCATATATATTGAGTAAGAACATCATAACCATGTACATGTATATTAAAAGCTTAAAATGTTTTAAAAATGTATGGTGTAATCTGTGATCTAATATAAGTTTTTATTTTGTCATATTCAGTGTATGTAAAGTGCGGATCCTAAAATACCGTTTTCACTGTATATGCCATGTATTTCTGATGTAGAATGGTAAATAAACCGACGAAAAAATTATGATTTTTGAAGAAAATGAAGAAAATCGTTCACATGTATTGTATTTAGTAATAAATAATACAAGTTATACAAAGTAAGAGAAGGGAACGGGTTTTTATCGCGCCGAGAGCCATTCATACATGAAATATATACCGAAATAGGTGAATATTTAGGACGTTTTACGAACAAATCGTGCAGGTGATTAAAAACTAGCAGGAAAGATGTAGTTGCAAAAAAATATTCATGACAACACAATTATTAATGTTGTATAACGTAGAATAGCTTTTGTTATTCAGCTTGCCCATATTGTATTGAATTCCACTATGATGCTATCTTTATGCGAGTCATGTTTACTGTTGAATAATGATACTTTACTTTCATTTTCACTGTAGAGCGATTCATTAGTTTTGTATATGCGGTGCATTTTCACTGTATGAATTTTAATCATTTGTATGCATTAAATTCCAAATTCAGCCGACTTGCACAAACAATAATTAAACTAAGAAAAGGATTTGATAGTGCTGACTTTGAGATGAAAAGTTTGATTGAAAACTCCACCATGTCCAATAAATTCAATAGAATTAATATGTTTTTCAAATAAAACACATCGTTGTCATAATATAACAATATGTGAATCATTTCAGAGTTGAAAGTGTTTTTAGATTAATGCAAAATATTTTCAAATACATGCCATTTTGATAAAATTCATTTTTCTGCAGTAGTCATTATACGCATGTGCAAACACATTTTATCATTGGATATCGAGTATGGGTCTATTTACCAATCAGAAGAAGCATGTCATAGAATTTTTTATAATTCATCAGAATATTTATCTAAAGTGTAGTTATATATATTCAATGCATTGAAACTTCATCACTGAATACGTACATCTCGCATGTCTATCGAAATAGAATGGGATAAAAAGGGATAAAAAGAACAATACTTTCTAATATTTTTTTATAAATCACTACTTGACCAATTTCAATGAGGTTTTGAAGTAAGAATTTTGATTTTGGGTCCGGTTTTAAATTGGCCCACAGGGTCCAAAATAAAATTTGAGGTTGTTTGGTAGGCTGAATCCATACATGATTGTGTTTATTATTATTTTTTTTCAATTTTTGGCACATTCAACAAGTTTGTGGGGTCCAAACTGTCAAGAAATAAATTCTTTTGGATTTCAACAACAGTTGAATATTTGGGGTACTTCGAAATGCTGAATCTTACCGTGTTTTCAAATTTGGGATTTTGGTATTTTGGGCAAAGTTATCGAAATGGTCCACATTGAGGTCCAAAGGGTCCAAAATTCAACATGTTTTTTATTTCATCAAAAATGAAGTCTTGCTTGAATGTTGTGTACATACTTACCCCAAACTGTTCAGGGTTCGACCTCTGCGGTAGTATCAACGGTGCTCTACAACACGTACATCATGTTCCAATGCAACTTGATCAGCATACGTTTTTGACATGCAGATAAAGTTTGCCCTACACAACGTGACTTGCATTTCAAGCTTTAATGACTTTGGATAATTATATGTCACATTGTCGTTTCATTTTATACAGTAAAGGATATGCAAGCAACAATCGAGCTAAAACTATCTTTTCTTCAGAATATGGATGTTGAAGCATTTGGGGCTCAAAAATAGGGAAGGCAAGTGAAGATGAATCACAGAAAAAAGAACCAAAGTTAAGGAGTCTTCATACCAATGCTCGTAATGTCCTTTCAAGACAAAATGGGTAGCTAGTTTTACCAGGCATAAGAAGATCCACACTAATGGGTTAAACAAATGTGACCAGTGTGAATTAAAATGTTAAGACTTCTCAATAAGCATAACAACTGATAGCACGGAGAAAGCCTGAGTTGTACTCATTGTTCCAAACACTTCAAAAGCAGAACTGGGCAGTGGCGGATCCAGAACTTTTTGTAAGGCGGGCCCGATGGCTGACCTAAAAAAGAGGGGGGCTCAAGTCATCCTTCAGTGATTCCCTATATAATAAACCAAATTTGTCCAAGGCCTCCCTGGATACGCCTATGCTGGCATAGCTTACCATATGAAAAAAGCAACAAGAAATTTTAATCACATCTGCTAGTTTTATAGTAAAACAATAAAAATGCTTCGCTGACCGCAGAGATCGAAACCTGAACAGTTGGGGCAAATTTGGACATAATATTAAAGCTTGATACTATCTGAATTTGGATTGTGATCAAATTTATGGCGTTATATAGGTTTCTGACACAAGGTAAATGTGGTCGAAGATCTTAAATCGTATGCGCAATACTGTGCAACTGAAGGTTTCTTCCCGCCCATAACATTTTGTTTTCCTTCCAGGATAAATAACCATCAAACCAAATCCCAGTCTTTCCTTTCTGGTAATGGACCTTGTAGTACAATTTTAGAGAGGTCCATACACTTGAACACAAGATATTGTCTGGAAACTAGACTGATGTTTGTTTTGCAATTTCTGTTGCCCCTTATTTCTGCATGTTTGGGGCATTTATCCCCGAACAAAATCCCAGTCTTCCATTTGTGATAATGTGAAAAAGATCCAAAAACGTACATACAAGTAATTATCCGGAATTTTTTTTTGTCCCTTTTTGTTCCTTCATTCCTAAACTGTTAGTACCATAACCCCAAAATGAAACATAACATTCTACTTGTGGTATTGAACACTATGGTACAATTTCAAAACAATCAAAAATTCTTATACACAAGTAATTATCCTGAAACTAAAAACATGCTTTTTTTATGCCCCTTTTTCGTAAACGGTTGGAACCATCATCCACAATATGATCACAACCTTCCTTTTTTGGTATTGGACCTTCTTTAAAATTTATATAGATTCATTCACTTAAATTAAAGTTGTCCGGAAACCAAATGGGTCTTCGGACGACACAGACGATAACGGCATCATAGCAATATACGAACCGGAAAAAAACTATTACGGGGAAACATTTCAGTTTACAGTTCACACATGTCAATACTGTGGGAAAACGTATAAATGGCCAGCCAGTTTCTATAGACATATATCAGTTATAAATAGATAAAAATATTAAAGTAATCAAATAAGTTTTTCATTTGTTGCAAGTCTAATTATAACATTAATCTACAACAAAAATTCATCGCATTTCCGAAAATTCTACCTCAGAAATGAATGCCATACAGTGATAATTCATCGCATCTATAGTGAAATGGATCGCTTTTAATAACTGATATTCTATGTTATGTTGCTTTTATAACACATATTTGAATTTTAATACTGTTATTTTACATTAAAAAGACACATCATAATGAAAATATGTTAAAATTTAGTTTCAAATCAATTATTTTCCCATGATCCTTTATTCGACAATATACATACTCGCATACAACAGTGAAAATGAACTGACTGGATTCGCACTTTATATACACTGATATTGCTGATTTTAAGTATTTGAACATATTCAGCTTGACAACATGACATGATTTATAACATGCATTTCTAAAATGTCCGTTAACGAGTTCTATATATATTAAGAGAATAAGGTTCAACATCCTTCAAGCAAAGCTGACCTATAATTGTATTGACTATTCTGGTCTTTTGATGATATAGGCCGTCATATATTTATACATAAAATGTACCTGGTTTTCAAATATTTGGTATTAAGCATTCTTGACGAAGATGAATCCACAAAAATAAATAAGTGAGCGACGACATTTGTTAAGTACCGTTTTAACATTCTAGTATTTACAAGATTACGCTGGTGTTGAGCTGTTTGTTATTAGTCTTATTATCCACCAAGCTTGGTCATTGACATGATTTTAAACATACCTCTCACATAAAATTTGACATCAAATCATACCTTTAGAGCTATTCTTTGAAGATACATTTTGATACGGCAAATAAATTTAATTATTTTTCTTCCTGAATATTACATATTAGTTCAGCAGATTGGTGAATCAAAGTCATCTCTTCTTCGTTAAGTTTACTACTTATCAAACCTTCTTTTTCGATTTAAAGTTATATGTTTAGCAATGAAAAAGACCAATCTGTGGTTATGCTTTATTTCAATTTCAAAGTGATATAGCTGTATATAGAACATTAACAGTCATGTATCACAGAAAGAAGATCACTGGCTAATTTCTAGATATGTTCTAATGTCGTAGCCACAATCCCGTCTCATTTCCCGAACATGTAACCAACCCAATTAGACTAATTACGGCCGGGTTTGCAATAACAAGAGCTATACGACGGGTGCACTTGTGGAGCAAGATCTGCATACCAGTCTAGGGTATGGTGGATACACTTAAGATCACCCCTAGGTTTTGGTGATGTTCGTGTTTCTCAGTTTTTAGCGTGTTTTTGTTTGTCTGTTGGTCTTTTTTTTCCTTTTTGGTCTTGTCGTTGTCAGTTTATTATCGATCTAATTGTTGGAATGTATCTTTGGTATCTTTTGCTTCTCTTTCATTGACTGTGAGCTAGAATAATTGTAGCATACATTTAATCGTGATAAGGAAGCTCTGTTAAACGTTTTGATTTAAAGAACTTTGTTGCATGTGTCAATGTACAGGTAATAGCAACATAAGTCAACATGTACATGTATTAATTTCAGTTGAAAAGCAAGACATCGTCACTCCTGTTAGTCTCTGTTTGTCAACGATGGTATTGACCTCTGTATCACTTTGCTTCATGAGCAACCCAGAAACCGTAAGCATACGGACAGGATTTACAAAAGCAGGTATATACAATAGTTTCGTGATATTATTTCTAAAACTTTATTGTGTACCTTCGAAACATTTTTATTTATTTACAAATGCAAAAAAGAACCATACTGACAATCTTCATGTACTCAGGAAACTAGTTTTGTTATATCTGAATGAGTTTGTTCAACAATACTTAATTTGAACAATAAACGTATTCGTAAAAGTGACTGTTAGATAACTGCATATTTATATATATCTTGAAAAAATCTTTACTATGAACTTATGGATAAAACACAATGATTGCCTATTTGCTATAAAACTTAATATTTGCAGACTTTTTGGGAGTTATCCATGTTATCGGAATTTTCATATTCATGTATTGCCCTTCATTTCGTTTTCAGTGATTAAAGCGTATTAGAGAATTGAAACAATAGGTTTTGCACTAAAATTTTGTACAAATGAATATCTCGAAAAAGTAATATAAACGATAATTTTTAATTATAGTAAGTAGTTGAAAAATTAAAAACGTAGTAATTTTTTCATGTTTTCTATCTTCTGCTTTTACAAATAGAGTAATAATAATGTATAGTAGAGTATATATGCATATATATATATGTATGTGTAATAATACTAGACTAATTAATTATAAGCAGAGCTCACAAAATTTATCTTAATTATATAGTATTATATGTATTTTGATACGATTGGACAATACTTAGTTGAGAATAGTCTGTGTACCTGAACGTTATCAATTTTTAGAATATTAGCTTAAGTAAAAAAGAATGAAAAAACTATATTTTGTTTGTGCTAAATTTTAGTTTATGATCTGCATTGTACGAGTACAAAAAGTATACATGTACACTTGACTAAAGTCATTATTAATATTTTTTAGTTGAGAACTTTATGAAGAGAGTGATGAAATGGAAATCTTGTCTTATAAGATGTATTCCTAGGCAGGAGCATAATTACAGACCACCCGAATGTCCTACTGAAGGTAGAATTAGGTTTTATTGAATAGTTATGAACTATCATGTAGTCTTGTACATTTTGTAGTCAACTAGTTTTTATTCATTGCTATATGCAGCAAATACAAAAAAAAAGGATGTTAAAAATGAGAATTCTCCCTAACATTTAAAACAGTTCAAACATTCATCTGGCTGTAGTATATTGTACTCCGAAAGTTATAGATATCAATCGATATAGAGCAAAACATAGAATATTGTATCAATTTGTCCAGGCGGGATAATCATACAATAAAAAGTTTTCATAACAAGCTTATCATGATTATTTCATCACATTCGTTCAGTGTTCAACTAGCTTTCTTAGTTTGTTTTATTTTTCGTTATTACAATTAGATATGCGTTACTTATTCATTGTAAATGTTACAAGTTTGAAGATTTTTTTTTTTTTTTTTTTTGAAAAAAATAAGTTCCATGTTTTTAAACTGTCAATGCGTGTTTTTTATTCCTTTATCCTTGTATCAATTACACAGGCCATGCTGTATACATGCGGTATACATATACTTCACACCTGCACGTAACTATTTTTGTTACCATTTCCAAAGAAACTGAATATTGGATTTAAATTCTCACGCATATATAACGATTATACGGATTTCACAGATTGCAAGTTTCAACTTATTTTTTCAGTATGTAAAAGGTTATAACGACTACGTTGTAAGCTTGTACAATGTATTATGTCAACAAAGGGTTGATGTGATGAAAATAAGCAACATGCTTCATCGTAAACAAGTCAAGTCTTAAATATGTCTATATTATAAGGCCAGTCTATGCCAATCATCTCTTATAGATAAACCCTATCCATTGCAACTTAAATTTCTAAAACCGAAATATTACAAGACAGAACACACGTTTTGCTCTCCAGGTAGATTGTGTGTATTCCCTCAGACAGAAAACGACCTTCGTCTATTTAAATCAGATTACCATATATTTTAGCTGTTTCGTACGGGAAATAGCTAAATATATAGGTATAATTCAAATCGATAAATCGTTTTCAAATACAAATCATGTAGCAATAACTATTTTAGTGAAGAAGATATCATAAACAACAAAATACTTGTATAATGAACCTTTATAATTTATTTCCTATACAAACATTATGTCTTCCTTCTATTTTCAGAGCACCGAAATGTATATGCATCATAAGAAAATCATTCATATAAATGAATATGCCGTATACTCCATAAAAAAAACGTTTTTTAAGTTTTTAAGTTATCAACATCGGTTATAACAACAATCAAACCTTGCTCCTGGGTTCTACTTAATCTAGAAATATGTGTCTGTAAAATATGTTTGTTTTCCTCACATGCAATACGATAAAACATTTGACATCGCTAACGTTTTACACAAGTTTTCGTTTTCACAATTGATCATGAATCTTAGCTTGAAGAAAATTCAATAAAATGGAAGAGTGTGACATTGGTGCATAAGGTGTTTTCGCTTGACTAACTCGGATTCAAATTTGGATACTAAAAATTTTTCTCAAATAGACATATTCCATAGAGAGTACAATAAGGCAACTCAAAAATCCAAGACACACATGTGAGGGGTTTAGGCCTATAAAACCAGGTTTATTCCACCATTTTCTACATTTGGCAATGCCAAGTCATGAATATGACAGTTGTCCATTCGTTTGATGTGATTTATCATTTGATTTTCCGATTTGATAAGATACTTTCTGTTTTGAGTTTTCCTATGGAGTTCAGTATTTTTGTGATTTTACTTTTTATTGTAGTGTGCATATGGTTTTGGCATGTCGCTGTACATATTATTATCATATACTTAGACTAAATAACATATAAATTTTACAGTATGATAATAGCATTAAATTGACGTAAATTCCATATTTTTATGAATTGGTGCTTAGCGGGCTGATATGAAAAGTTTATCACATGCTTCGATTGTTATCACATGCCTTTCCGTAACGTTATCACATGGCATTCCGGTAATACTCGGCCAATTCCGGAAAATACACCTTAATGCTACGTTTTCAGTGAAAAACATTACAAAGTAGTGTACAAAACAATTATTTGAATACTGGAAAGTATATTGTTTAAAATAATAAAAAAATTAAAATTAAAAAAACAAACAAACAAATTATTTAATAAATGCATTTTTTAAGTTTTTCTGAAACATAATTTAGAAAGTTTCTTTAGAAAGTTGACTTTTCCAAACAATGATCATTATGTATATTGTTGTATTATTTTTTTGTCGATTCGTCCATATCAAAATGTTTTTTCTCTCTCTCTGTTGAGGCATATGATAGAAAGATTTCATATTGAATGTATCAATTTTGGGTCCGACGGCCATGAACATTTTTACTCTTTAATCTTCGGGAACCACGTAAAAGGATCAATATATAATCTGTTATTTTTCTCTACTGTTGAAGCATATGATAAAAAGATCATAACATGCCATTTTTCATATCGCATGTATTATCAGCCCTCGGTCAATATCAGCCCTCGAGCCATGCGGCTCTTGGGCTGATATTGAACCTAGGGCTGATAATACATGCGATATGAAAAATGCCATGTGATAATCTGATATGATCGATCAGCTGCTTCGAGCGCTTCTGATCAGTCTTCTATTGACGAAGCTATCGCCCACTATACTTCGTTAAACGTCTCGTATCATTGATAAGTGTTAGATAAGTGAAAAGAAGCGTTTGAAAAGATATATAATCTAAAATGATGATAAACAACCACTGACAAGTCTAGCGATTTAAAAAATATACATTCTAATTTATGATAACATTTTTTCATATCATCATAATGAATAATTTTATCATATATAATACATGTAATATCACCCACCATATACTGTATAGATAACAAGAAATGTAATATTTCATGTTTGTATTCACAGGAAATGATAGACTCATCACAGGCGGTTCCTCAAGTCAGAGTAATGCAGAGAACAATACTGTTTCAAATTTTAATGTTGAAGGTGTGTGATGAAAGCCATGTGTTGTGCATACGACAACACTATCGAAATACTCTAGTTAATGTCTTTAATATGATAGGGTGAATGCATGAATATTCCACAATATTCATGCAATAATAATTTTATTGTATAGCAATATAATATTTGAAAGTAAAAATTGGTTTAAACTATGATTTTGTCGTTGATGACGTCATGAATTTTGAAGATTTATTGCACTAGTGCAATATTAGAGTTTATTGCACGCTAACGTTTGGTTAATTTCTGTAGGAAATATTATATTGCTATACAATAAGTTAAAATATTGGTCAATTGTCAGCACGCACGGTTTATTCATTAGCACTTTAGTCTGTAATGGTATGATTTTTAGTATAAATTTCTGAATCAAAGAATAATTAGTTGTTCTCAGACTAAGTTCAAACTACCTCAGATTTTATCAGATTTTTTCCAAACTTTTGGTATTAGTCCTATAAACGTTTTACATCTTTGACTTTCCAAACTTTTATTCATGATACAAATTGTACCTGATAAAAGTTATTTCTTAAACACATAGTCTACGAAGGAAAGCCAATCATTGTTGTCTGAATCGTTTTGTTATTTTTTAACTTGGATTGTGGGTTGTTTTTAAGGGAGAATATTTTTTTTTAACATTGAATTCTTAATTTATATGGTCAGTCATTTGTGAACTTTAATGCTTTCAACATATATTATTGTAAACTACTATTTAATCTAAAATACTATTCATCCAATCATATCAATATCGTTTCATTTCACAGATATTTCTTACATACACGCATGTGATATATTGCCAAAGGTTAAGAAAATAAGAACAAAAAGCCAGTATTGTTTTAAAGTGATTAGCAGTTCAGATTATATTCTTTTATATAGTGTTATTTTTGGCATTAGATTTATAGTATTATTTGGTATTCATTCAGTATATTTTACACACAGCATTTACTTTCTTTCTTATTCTGTTATTTATATGTAAACTACCAAGCAACCGTTATGCCACGAATCATTTTCAATAACTGTCATAATGAGCTTGTTCATTTCTACCAATCTTTGAGACGAATGATCGACGATATATCTAAACCAAGAATATTTCACTGCATCCGCCCCTCCCCCGACTCAACACAAAAGTTGTCTGAGAAATTTTTGACACTAATTTGTCATAAATTTTCGAGTTCAATTACTTTCAACTTGATGTTTAATTTAGCCTTCAACTTGTTGTAGTTTGAGCACCACTATAGGTGAAACGCACGTCTGATGTAACAAATTATAAACGTGCATGATAATTTGGATGAGTTTATTTTAAGTAGGGGTGTTATGTCAGTTTATATAGCGAGAATGTCTCTATCTGAAAACGGTTGCAATTACATTTATGAAAGTAACACATTATTGTTTTTTTCTTATATGTCATGTTTATATTAGTTGTAGGAGTGTTTTAATCAAAGTGTTAATCATATAAGAGGGTTACACAGTTAGCTATAAAATGATTTTTTTTATTTACAAATGAATTCTGCCAAAATCTGCCATGATCTTTTAATTCACAGGAAGAATGTATTATATAGATAAAAAATGTTTTGTATATTTATCGATGTGTCCATTTTTATGTAAAAGTCTCTCATAACTCTTTTGAGACTGGCTATCGAATGTTTTTAAGATTGGTTAGTACTTTTAATCAAACATGTTGTATATACTGTATTCATGTTGGTCTTGTACATGTAGAGATATGAGACTATAATAAAAGATTTGATTTGATTTGATTTGATTTGATTTTTTTTTTAAACTAATCTTCCCTGAGGCCTACATGAAAAACATTGAAATATAAAAAACAATTACAAAATATCAGACAAACACACATACATTTTGTACATGAAAATTCAAATAAAAAATCGTTATGAAATATACAATTTTCAAATAGGTAAGAATTACAAATTCATATATAGTATTGGCATCATTACCTCAGCAATATCTTAAGTTTGATTATTATTATGCATAAAAAATCACACAGCTCCTTAATGTTCCAACAAGTAAATTTTTAAATCTTATTTGAATGATCTTGTACTTGAGGTTGATTTTTTTCAGGGATATTGGTTAGTTATTCCATAAAATAGATCCTGACTATATAAAGATTTCTTATACAGCTCTGTTTTGGCTTTTGGAACTTGTAAAATTTTAAAAGACACATTTCTCAGACAATATTGGTTTAGTACTGGCATTTCTTTAATTTTTACAGTGAGATATACAGGGCGTCATTCTTAACGTATTTCCGCATCAACACAGATTGGTGGTGTGAAATTCTGTTCTCTACTGTCATCCATCCAAGCTGCATAAACAGTGGAGCTGATGATGAAAGTGGATCAGCTTCTAAAATAAGTCTTGCAGCCCTTTTCTGCAATTTCATCAAAATATCTTATATTTGTTAATAATGTGTAATTATTAACAAAGCCAATTTATCTTATTAATTGCGAAATTGTTTATATGATTATAATGCATTATGAAAAAGAATATATGTGATGGTATAATATGTTAATTGGAATATAGTTTTACTGTTGTACCATTCCATGGCATACAAAAAACAAGATTCATTCTGGATCTCAAAACTCAAAATTAAATAAAACTTATTTGCCCGAAAATTCATATTTTCACTTTTGCATTCGTTGGTTTCCTGCATCAAGTATTGTATTCTTCTATTCGGTTAACATTTTGAAATACTCATTTTACATTTTTGATGAAAAATGTTAGATATTATTTAATATAGGTTCAATTATTAGATCATTAGTGAAACAATGTTTTTATGTTTATTTTTATCATTTGCATATTATAAAATATGAGAGTATTCTATTCTGTTTTGTTCTGTATTCTGAAATGAATGATGTCGAATTGTACTTTTTGTCTTAATAACATCCAAGAGATGCACATCAGTTGAAACGAATTTCTTGTAATTATGATGTTAAGGAAATGATTGAACCATGTAATTATTCTTCGGGTTTATTACAATGATTGTTTTTTCATAAGAATATGACGAAGGAAACGTTATGTAAACAATCGGTTTTAAATGTATAAAAAAGTTATTTTCTGAAAAAAAAATGAAATTAGTTCTATATTGGCTTCAGCATTGAATCACTGTTAATTCGATAATGACATTATCAATAAAATATGTCATACAAATGCATATAGTTTGCTGTGCGATATGGGGTTTCGTCGGTCATTGTTGAAGGCCGTACAGTAACCTATTGAGTTTAACATCTATTGATTTTGGTATAATGTGCAATTTTTCCATTCAATTGATGGTATAAGAATTAGAAATAAAGATATCACTCTAATTGCCTATTTGTTTTATTGATAGGAATGGCAAACCATAGATTAAAAGAGTGACAGAGATACCAAAGGGAAAATCAAACAAACCAACCTAAGGAAAAACAGACGAAACCATACCCAACCTAAGAACGCACAAAACCACAAGCAACATATGCAGTTTACGAGAGGAAAACTACATTTTAATGTTGTTCCCTTTAACAGTTGTTTTACCAAGCACTATGATTGACGTTGGATGTTTCTTATAGAAATGAAATTGCATAGTTTGTTTTAGCATACATGTTTTGCCGTGATGGCAAAACTAAGGTGATTTAGAAGGATTGCCGAACGGACAACTATCAAGCAAAGTCCTAATGAAGCAGATGTTAAAAATGTTGGTCAATTTCCGGCCTCCAACAATAATCAAAACTCATTTCTAATAGCAAGCTTTTCAAGGCACAACTGAGGAGTCCGTTATTTCAATGAAATTTGCATAAAACACATATAAATCAATTGTTAGGATTTATTTTTTTACCGCAGCCAAATCATCAAAATATTTGCTTTTTCTGTACCGAATCTGTACAATTATTAGCCTTTTGTCAGCTGAATCATGTTATTTGAATATAGAGAGAGACCCTAGAGAACATAGTACATGCTCGTACAAATTGTCGAGATAAAAGTGAATATGGAAATGGGGAATGTGTCAAAGAGACAACAACCCGCAGGCTAACATGTGAGTCTTCAACGCAGTGAGAAAATCCCACAACCGAAATTTGGCCTCAGTTGTAACTTGACAAATATTGAAAATATGGATTTTGATGGTGTTTCAAATCTGTACTAGTTTAGTGAAAATAAACGTCATACAAAACTCCAAAACGTATAAATGAATTTAAATTAATAAACATTCAAGACTAACAAAGGCCAGAAGGCTATGACTATGGACAGGCGCAAGTACGCGGCGGTGTTTAATATATTTAGCGAAATCTCACCCCCGTATATCTATAATCAATGTAGAATAAAGAAATGCACAGCAATACGCACAGTTAAAATCGAGTCTGTCGACAGAATAGATAACACGAGAAACTAAGCAAAATGACAATGATAGATAAATCAACAAAGGACTATTATCTGTTACCGACATGTCAGCTCCAGGCCTAATTAAATCGATTGAAATATTATGTCTTTATCATATGAAAATCTAGCACAATCCCTCTCGTTTGGTGTTTAGTATCATACCATCATAAAATAAAATAGATTAACATAGCCCACAATTGGTTTTGAAATAAATGTGTTTATTTCCGATGCAAAGACCCTAAAGGGTGAATCAATATTCGTATACCAAAATATGCCATCATGTCCTGACATCGGTATCGTAACTCTATTTCTCCGAATAAATCTGTTTAAAGGTTTCGTTAGCTTTTTGAGGTGAATACCGACGTTTTTGTGATTTGTAAAGAATAGTTCCATAGACGATTGGAAGGGAAATCCCTGAATTTATAAGATGTTTGCATGTACGAGATTTATATTTACGAATGATGTCCTTGTACTGTACTAATGATAAAATTTAGTAACTGTTTTGACTAGTGTGTGATGTAGAAAACGCTGGTGTAATAATGTTAAGTAATACAGATATTACTTTCGGTAAAATCAAATACGTTGTTACATACATAATCGAATCGAACAAGTTGAGATATATAAACACCATAATATGGTGATAAGAAAACGACACCATCTAAACATGGATAGATAACAACAGGATATGAAAAAAATCATCTCTTTCGTCATACATTTTGGTATTAAGCTTTCCGTTAAAGACATAGATGTTAAGAACAGGGAAAAGGACAGTGTTTTTAGCCGATTTTAAAGTGTTCTTAAATTGTGGTTCTACACATCTGTCCAAAATTATGAGAGGGTTTAGCTCTAACATACATGTTTTACCCTTCCACCTTCTTTATGCGCCGGTTCCAATTTTAGAGCCTGAAGTTCAGTGATTTTCATTGGTTTTTGCTTCCATTAATGTTTTTCGTAATTGCTTTTCATAGCAATAATGTCGTTAATTTTCTCAATTGAATTATTTCATATTTGTCATGTCGGCCTTTTAAAGCCAACTTTCTGTATGGGTTTTGCTATAACAGTATAAAGACAGTCTGAAGCAAACAGTCAGTTCAATATACAAAATATCAGAAATATGTCAAGACTTACTTTAGTTCTTATAATCTTTTATATAGGAACCTAGTTTAATTTTCATTTTCTGAAATATCAATTAAAATTCTAGTTACAAGTGTGTCTTTTGCTAAAATACATATAGATATAGGAAGATGTGGTGTGAGTGCCAATGAGACAACTCTCCATTCAAATAACAATTTAAAAAGTAAACCATTAAAGGTTAAAGTACGGCCTTCAACACGGAGCCTTGGCTCACACCGAACAACAAGCTATAAAGGGCCCCAAAATTACTAGTGTAAAACCATTCAAACGGGAAAACCAACGGTCTAATCTATATAAACAAAACGAAAAACGAGAAACACGTATATATTACATAAACAAACGACAACTACTGTACATCAGATTCCTGACTTAGGACAGGTGCAAACATTTGCAGCGGGATTAAACGTTTTAATGGATCCAAACCTTCTCCCTTTTTCTGAAACAATAGCATAACATCACAACAAAGAAAAACATACGATAAAATATCAATTGGCAGACTTAACTCAATCAAAAAACGTATGATTAAACAATGAACGAATAAATTTGATCTGCGATATCTGAATACAAATGCACAGTTAATTAAATATTAGAGATATCTCTTTAAAATTATTGTTTCATTCAAGACTTGAATTTGTTGCAACCTATAACATGTATAATGACTTTCTCCTTTTTGCCATGATAATTCTCATATTTTGCTTATAATAATTCAATGCCTGGTATATCTGATGGGTTTATACATATAAAATTCTTTGATATTGTACACGTAATGCATATTGGAAACAGTTGTATATAAATTTTATCACGATCGTTGTTTTTGGTACAATACGACTCCTTCGTTCTAATCTTAAAAAAAGAAGCACGGAAGCATACCAAATGTATATCGCCAACAACTCTAAGTTAAATTTAGGTTTCAGTTAAAGACATACTTATGCAAATGTATTATCTCAACAAATCAGTTAGTTCATGTTTATCGAAAATACTTGAAAATGTAATAGTGATACTCAAACACTAAACGTAGGCAAACAGGTATCTGGCTTTCTCTGTTCCAAAGATAGGTATAATGGACTGCAACAATGACATAGTGTCATCGCTATATCGCTGAGTGCATAATTTACATATTTTTCTTCATTTTATTCCAGAAACAAGTACAGATAAAAAACAAAAATTAGTTTGACCGTAGTTTTTAACTCGTATCACATATATTTAAGTACTTTTTTGTTATACGTTGTAATGTTTAATTACAGTTTTTTAATTTAGCGTTAACATTTTAAGATATGTTTTTGAAGAATTATTATATACCGTTAAAGGTTCATGTTTGCATACATTACATAAATGAATGTGTAATAGGTTGCATTTTGTAAATACAGCTGATTTACAAACTATGCCTCTTTGAGTGTAATACTAAATATTTATAGATGTTATATTTTGTTTACCTATTTATTCCGAGATATAATCTTAATGTTTCTTGTGACAGACATAGGACATGGGTATTTTACCGGTATATATAATTGGATAGCGGTTAAAATTAACCGAAACCTCTCTTTTCTCTGTATTCAGAGAATTCAACGAAAATATCTCAAACATGTCACACATAACTTTTTCTGAATATTTTTTTAAGATTTTGTTTTGATTAGGCATAATTTTCAGGATGCTCAGTTTACCCTCATTCCTGTATGTAAAGTAAATTCGTAAAATTTTCACATAAATTGTTGAGTAGTGTTTAGATTTACTTGAAACTCATTCATGTTTAATTAACATTGTTATTGGCGGTTTTTGTCTAGTCTAAAACAAAAAAAAAGATAGCCATATCAAATGACTTCGCTTTCTTGTGACCATGACATCTCTTGATACAAGATGTATTAGTATGTTCTAAAACTCGTCATTTTATAATTACAATTTTTGGATTTTTGTGAAAGAGGGACGAAAGATACCAGAAGGACAGTCAAACTCATTAATCAAAAATTAACTGACAACGCCATTGCTAACAAGAACTATCTTTAAAAAAGATATCCGACGTATTTAAATTTGAGTATATGTTTAAAACTATCATTTCGATAACCTACAGAAGCACAATGACTTAATGATGCAGGACCTCTTTAATTAAATCTCCATCTGAATGTAACTACAAGAAGGCGATTGCAGTGCACTGAAAACCTGCATAGTTTGACACAATTTGTCCTTGGTGGCAACGTCCGTTCACTATATTCATCTTGTGAACAACAATGCTTTAACTATCTAAAAATCAATGAATTACCAACAAAAGAACGTTACAAATTGTATTGTGAAAATTCCGATTATATTTTAAAAATAAGTGATTTACCATTTAAATAACGTTTTCTCTGTTTGTGTTCAGTAGTCTCGGTCCTCGTATCTTTCTGTTTACATTCACCAAAACCCCGCGGAAATCTCACATGCGTAGGTGCGTTCAAAAAGTCATGAACATTCGTACAACAAAGTTTACATTGAAAATTATATAATTTTCCCGAATAAACAGCTGTCATGGATGCAAAGAGCTATTGGAGAAACAATTATTTTAATAAAAATATAAATCTTTGTAAGATCTAGTTCAAATATTTATAGTTTTTCACTTGCTTTCCATCACGATATAATTAACCAGACGTTTTTTTCAAACACAACCAAATCACCCATCATGACAGCATTTTGTCCAATCACAGAAAGTATTTTCGAGCATGCGTATTTTGTTGCCATAGTTAAGCGTCCTTAAGTTGAAAGGGCACAAACCTAAACTATACCGACTACGTCGGAAAAAAGAAAAGAACAAACAGTCAAACAATAGTACACATGACACAACATAGAAAACTAAAAAATAAACAACACGAACCCCACCAAAAACTACGGGTGATTTCAGGTGCTCCGAAAGGGTAAGCAGATCCTGCTCCACATGTGGCACCCGTCGTGTTGCTTTTGAGATAACAAATCCGGTAAATAGTCTAATCCGGTAGGTCACATTTATGAAAGGGAAGGAGATTGTAGTTACGACGTAAGGAATATATACGATATCATTTGTGAAACGGTTATTCTATAACGGTCAACCAACTCGTGATGGCGTCCGTAAAATTTACGAAGAGATGATTTCAACTTCACCATTTGGAACTCTTAATTTGATAGTTTCCTTGTGAGCAACAACCCTCTATCAAGAAAATCACGCTTGAAGTTCATAAACTAGACATTATCTACCGGGCCGATTAACACACAAATTGAATAAAAGTCTTTGGACTATTATGGTAAGTTTGTGAATAAGAACACCGGTTTACACATCAATAACCTCGAGAACATGTTTTCAATCCAAAATGTTCTAAGGCCAAACAATCACGAATTTCAATTTACATTTTTTTTTTATTAACCTTTAAATGGACGATTGAGATGTTGTAACTAATAAGATATAGCAGCCATATTTACTTTCTAAAATCCAAAAATTTTCGATAAATGCAACAGAATCGAAAATTAAGAAGCACCTACCTCCAAAACGTAATGAAGCACTATCCAAATTTGAAGCGTAAAAGAAACGAAATAGTCTTCCGCTTTGAAGTTTTCATTCGTATGAGGTAGTGTTTTGAGTGACGTAAATTCGTCAAATCATTCTTGGAATGTCGCGGATTTTAATTTAAATCTTAATTTCATACATTTATAAAGCTTTACTGCAATATTTGTGTATCGAAGTGTAAACCAAGAAAATAAATTCCAATTGATCAATACAATTGGAGTATTTATAAATATGAAAATCATATCAGAATTATACAAATATATAGTTAGAGATGATAACAGTGTGACAAGATTACCAAAGTGAAAATTTAAGGTAGAACTATTTAAAATAAATTGGCTTACAGTAGGATATGGACTCAAGACAGTTGAAGTATTTGATAATTTTTATAATCCTGAATGCTGGCATGATCAACTATTGGACTTTACATTTTTATAATAGTATTCGGAAATGATTCATTTGGGGTCAGAGAGGTATCATACAGCTTCTATGCATTTCACGCCAGAAAACATGCATATAGAGAGTGCTGACAATAAATTGTGTCTTGTTGTCAAAAACTTGAAAACAATAAAACCATGTGGAGATCTTAATTACTGGAAATCAAAGTTAGCTGATATGCATTGATTTCTTTCAGGCCATGAATCTGATAAATTGTAATTATGAAGAAAAATGTGTTATCCTGATTATTCAAATGAATGTACGTTTAATGTTCAATTGTTATATAGTTTAATTTACTTGTTTAAACACGCTGAGCATTGTATGACAAAAAATCACATAAATATATATTGTATTTTAGGAAAAAATTCGAACTTTCTTTTGAGTTCGGAATTATTATTTCAATTTTCTCAATTGTTATTCAATGGTTTTAACATAGTGACACCATAAAAAAAAAGATACCAGGATATTTCAAACATCCGTTTTGATCTTTTACTGTTCGGAAATTTCAGAAGCAGTGTTTTGAGTGTATATCTTTTTAAACTATTATCGTATACCATGTATTGTAAAACATGTCAAATGGACATTTATCTTATTTGTTTACATTGTTTCTTTTTCAATATATTTTATTTAATTGTTGACGATCTGCTTTCTATTATGCTTGGTTTTTTTTAAATGTTAAAAAAGTTTGTTATCATAAGTGTTACAAGTATGTTCAAACTTTGAGTGTGATTCAGAGATATAAAGGTTGTACTATGAATGTCGTTGACAGCAACCTCGCAAGATAAATCATATCAATGAGTCTTTGTGAATTTATCTTATGCACGACATATTCATGGCGGATAATTAAAGCCTTTAAACAAATCTTAAGTTTTTGGATTTATATAATTTAAAAAAATCACTGGACTAGTATATATTTGTTTAGGGGCCAGCTGAAGGACGCCTCCGGGTGCGGGATTTCTCGCTACATTGAAGACCTGTTGGTGACCGTCTGCTGTTGTTTTTTATTTGGTCGGGTTGTTGTCTCTTTGACACATTCCCCATTTCCATTCTCAATTTTATTAATACATATCAACGCTTTGGGTAAACTCGTAGTATCAAAGTTTTACTATTAAAAATAAAAGTAGATCATACCCCTCCCCCTAGCCATAGAAGAGGCATTAAGTTTTACCCTTGGACGTCCGTCATGCCCCCTTTAAAATGAAGGATAAATTTATATCGATTTCATAGACTTAATTACACTTATATACAAATGTGTTCGCCTGTACGTAGAATCACAAAACCCCGTAAACTTTGACATCACAATTTAAAAACAAATGCCGTCACAATTAAACCGTTATTGTTGATAGACGTCAGAAGCTAATTCTGAACCAATCAAATATAAATTCAGCTACATACTAAATAAAGGCAAGAGTAGTATACCGCTGTTCAAACTCATAAATCCATGGACAAAAACTGTAAATACGTTTATTATTCAGGAATATTAGTTGCGCATATAACAAAGGTTTATATCCAAGTGTACAAACAGTCCAATCCACTTTGTATCAAATATTACATTACCGACAAGACTTACTGACAAATTTGAATTTATAATGCTTAAAAATACAGGTGCCCCCAGTAATGCAGGATCTGCCTACCCTTCAATAGCAGAATAAGATCTTCTCCAATTTGTTTGCAGGTTCGTTTGCTTAGTTTCGAGTTTCCAATAATACGTTTTACAGACGGTTAACTTTTTTCGTCGATAAAGTTTTTAAGTTGATAGTTTTTAACATGTTTAATTCAAATTTACTGCCGGTCGAGTTATTTCACGAGGGTTAAATTATGTTTTTTTTATCAGGTGATAGTGCATAGAAATAGTATTAATACAACTATTAATACAAAATATTTCCATTTTAGCACATCAAATTAAAATTTCCGAAGAAGGAACCACTGAATTTTATTACATCAGTTTTGGACAATCTTTTTATAATTATGACCAGTTTTTAACATAATTGACTTTCATCACCAACCTTGATTGAGAAGATTTGTGTTCAGAGATTCAATAAAATAATTGTCAGCTTTTGGCATGTTTGGTCACAGAATGTTTGGATCCTAGGTTGTGACCAATGGTTTCATGTAGCTTTTTTGTCCGTCAAATGCACAACAAATCACCGTTGTTTGACAATATATCTCAAATGTGTTGATTTAATCCAAAGCACTGAATAGCTTTTAAAAATAAGATTTGTATAACCTGCATTTATAAGTAGTAAAGCGTTTAACATAGATCCATTCAAGAAACCAATTATGCTCATTTTTAATCTTGTGATATACAAAATGCTGTTAAAATTAAATGCTATATGTTGCCTGAAGTGAACTTTGTCTACAGGGTGGTCTATAATCAAGAATCTAACAAACACTTCTTAAAGATTTGTTCTTTCAATATCTCATATTTCAAAACAGCTCATGCAAACAAAACGATAATTAAGCAAAATGTTAAAATAAAGAAAAACACTGTAGAACGTGCTTTGATGTTATATTTGTTATTCTCGTGGGATTTTGTCTGATGCTTGGTCCGTTTCTGTGTGTGTTACATTGTAATGTTGTGTCGTTGTTCTCCTCTTATATTTTATGCGTTTCCCTCAGTTTTCGTTTGTTACCCCGATTTTGTTTTTTGTCCATGGATTTATGAATTTGAACAGCGGTATACAACTGTTGCCTGCATTTTTAGTAAGTCTCTAAAGTTGTAAAATATATTTGAGAAATAATACTTTTTATTTAAAGCAGAAAGACGTCTGTAGCATTCTTTCTGTATTCTAAAATATATAAATTTGAGTTACAATTTCTGATGTTTATACTTCGCTTCGAATATACATAAAAATTTAATCCATCTATGTCTTGATAGGTGTGGGTGTCAAAAGTAAATCCATTTTGATCCATTCAGATATTTGTTCTACTACTTTATCAATTTCGCTCGTTGGGATCTGCATCATTGACGTCGGTCATTGAAATATTTGCAATATCCTCAGTATCCTCCGATTCACGTCTTGCATGATCAAAACGGTATTGTACGTTGGTTCTGGAAAATTGACATATTTTTTTTATATACTTAACAGTTTGAAAATCACAACTTGATTTTCATAAATCGAAAAACGAAGGAATTCAACATTGAGCAGACAGCACAACTAATGATTTGATATCAAACATCGTAGTAACAAAACAACAGTAATAAACCAATAGTTTTCTGATTCACACACACACTTGTTCAGGATGTAAGGTTGGGATTGTAACTATATAATTACTAAAATAGATACAATAACATATACCTTTTGATCATTACCGCAATTATTTTCAATATTGGCATGCTTAATGCTGTTTGAGAATTGTTCACATCACATGTTCAGTTTTGGACTGATTGTTGTGCATGGTGTGGAATTGAATCCGAAAAATTTAAACAAAATGTGTTTTTTCATTTAGAAATCACATTACTTTTTATAAACATTATCAGTGGTCGATGTAAAAGGGGAAAAGGTCAGATGATCCCTGTCACTCAGACATGTACCCCTTTGCAATCATAAATACACAAAAATATAAGTGACCGATCGCTTATAGCATATGCGTACTTGCCTAATTTTGAAAAACATAAGGCTGAATTTAGAACCATGAAAGTGATTGAGTTCAGACTACTTTATTATACAAATAAACACCATACACTATAGTTATATAATAATATAATATAGTTTACCCATTGCCGCTCTACTCCTAATTTTGACTTTTTTTAACTATTAGGTCATTTTTTTCACACATTGTTGTCAATAGAATGGAATTTGATGCGACTGTTAAACATGTGAGAGGTTTAGCTAGCTATAAAACCACATTTTAATTCTCCATTTTCTTCATAAGAAAATGCCTGTACCCAGTCAGGAATATGACAGTTGTTATCCATGGGTTTGATGTGTTTGAGCTTTTGATTTTGCCATTTGATAAGGGACTTTCCGTTTTGAATTTTCCTCGAAATTCAGTATTTTTGTAATTTGGATTTAATAGTATTAGAGATACAGATTTTACCATAAAAATAAAATACAAAAATATTTATATTCTCTCCATATGATATTTGTGCATTGAAAAGAATTATCTGGGTAGCGAACTAAATAGTAATAGAACGAAAACACGAGTACTAAGGAACATTTAAAAAAGAAAAACAACGGTCATATTTCTGACTTCAAAAAGGCTTTTTTATTAACGTAGAAATGGTGGATTGAAACTGGCTTTCTAAACTTCTCACGTTTGTGACAGTCGTAAAGCACACCACAATGACATTGAAAATGGGTTCCCGGTCAGATGGAAACAGCAGAATAGCAAAAATATCGAACTCCGATGAAAATTCAAAATATAATGTCCGTAATCAATTATTTAAAAAATCAAACACATAAAACGAATGAACCAGAAAAAACATTTACATCTTACATTCAAATAATATAGATTGTTGTCAGCTTATAGTATCAGATACACGGATTTGATCATGAGAACGTTACCTTGATCACTAATCCATGAAATGAGATAGAGGTCATGTAAATGTTGTCGGACGGAAATGTATAATTTGCATGGTTTTCATATACCAAAATTAGTTTTCCTATTTCTAACGATATGTATGAAATTCACATAACAAATAAAATGAAGTCAATGACACATGATAGAAAGAAACATTACGCATTGGTTTTCTATCTCCTTTCTGCCCTCGTCTGCGAGGTTATAACAAAATTGTCTACCCATATTTTGTCTTTAAAGTAACGAAATGTTTGTATGAGTAGAGATATATAGTGCAACTGCTTGACGATTGGAAATGAGTTCATAGAATATAAAAATAAATGCATTTCGTTATTGTGTATACCACGTGATTTATGTTTGTTTCAGTTAAAGAAACAATTACATGTTTTTCAATCGAGCAATTTCTCACCCACGAATCTCCTGTCTTTCAAGTTCTGTGAAAACTGAAATAGATAAATGAAAACATATATAAAGGGGATATGAATATCTAACTAATCAATTTGTAAATCAAAAGAGCTTGTTTAATTAAGCCCTCTTGAGCACCAAACTTCCCTTCAAGTGCTAGTGCGGTTCGTATTGTTCAGCCTTTTGGTTTGCTACAGTGTGTTTTGTGTCCGATATTTTTTTGAAATTTTCCTTTATGAGCTATGGCGTTGTCATTTTACTTTCATCTTATGAGTTTGAATGTCCCTCTGGTATATTTCGCCTCTTTTACAATTTTTTACACTATTTGGTTTTTATGACCTAAATGATGTATTTGATTTGACTTTTCAACTGTTTCGAATCGAGTGGTGCTGGTTGATTTCGTATAGATCAAATCCGTGTTTCAATTATAAGTCTAGTATTATAATTGAATTTTCATGAATAAGGAATAGGTATTTTCAAAAGAGCTTTTAATCTAAATAAACTCATCATTGATAACAGGACTAAATTTTGTATATACGCCAGACGCGCGTTTCGTCTACAAAAGACTCATCAGTGAAGCTCGAATTCAAAACAAGTTAAAAAGGCCAAATAAAGTACGAAGTTGAAGAGCATTGAGGAACAAAATTCCTAAAAGTTTTCCCAAATACAGCTAAGGTAATCTATGCCTGAGCTAGAAAGCCTTAGTATTTCAAAAACTTCAAAAAAAATTTTGTGAACAGTAAATTTATAAATATAACCATATCAATGATAATTCATGTCAGCACAAAAGTGCCGACTACTGTGCTGGTGATACCCTCGGGGGGAAAATCTCCACCAGCAGTGGCATCGACCCAGGAATAGTAAATAAACTCATAATAGATACCAGGACTAAATTTTGTATATACGCCAGATGCGTGTTTCGTCTACAAAAAACTAATTGTTTTTTAGATAGAATGTTTCTATACTGTTTCTGATGTTATTCTAGTCTTACTAACCTTTCAATATGTACCTTTGATGGTAAAACCATATCACTGCTATTGCAAACATGATTAAAACTATGACTGCTATGATACCGATGAGCATGAATTTCAGTGGAAAACCTGTACAGAGTAAAGGGTTTAGATTACTTGTCAATTATTGATGCCATAGTATGCACATAAACAACAAATTGCTTTTAATAATTCTTAACGTTTTACTTTACCATACTCTAATATCGATAACTCTTAATTTTGTGAACGAATGTTGTTTATGCGATTTTGGAAAATCTAAGTTATCTACACTCAATAGATATGGATAGAGTTGTATTATTTGGGGCACATGAATCTCCAAAAAAAATGTTTTCATTTCTTTACAAAATATTGTTTTGATAACATTTTACAATTATTGACAAAAGCTTTTTAATTTCTAATAAGTTACCTACTCTAGCATTGTGTAGGCCACGTGATACGTATTAGTTCGAAAGATCTGTTAGAGAACATAAATTCAAGTCACTCTTGTTTTGCAACATTATTAAACATTATTAAACATATGACTGTTTGTCCTTTAAAAACGAATTTTTCATCCCAAACTTAAAGCCAAGTTGAAAGAATTGGTAGCTTTAAGTTTCAAATAAAACAATGACCAATGAAGATGCAATTATCTTGTCTTAAGGAGGAATACTCTTTCTTTAAAATCAAAATACTCAAATTCAAATTTTTAAACGTCCATTCCCAAAATGCCTGTTTTCTGATTGACAATACGAGAAATTAATCATTCGAAATCGCCATCAATTATAAAATTTGATACCATGTTATTGGAATTGTTCTGTTCCATGTGAGTGCATTTTATAAAATTTGTCTTTTATGAAAATGAAGCAACTAGTTTTTCAATTTCTCTCTTCCAACAGAGTTTTGAGAAAGAAAGATTGTGGCTTATTATCTTTTAAGAATTTGTCGTTTGTCTACTACAAGTACTGAATGTGACTGAATCCATTTTTACAGTTTTGCCAAGTGTAAATTTGAATTGCTTTACGACGTGTCTCGGTATTTAATGCAACCAACATGTATGTATTTATTTTTTATGTTTCTGATGTTGTTTCAGATAAATAGTATGTTTCGATTAGTTTCTGACCATTGGATACTACTATTGCCTTACTTATAAAGAACATTTACTTAAACTTTCGATATGGCAAAATATGAGTTAACCTTTGGAGTGTCTGCCCAATGAGACTGCTGATACTGTTGTTTTTGTAAATTTGAGGCCTGTTGATTCTTTTTCGTTCATCCGTACAATCCAATTGCCTTCCACGAAAGCTCCCTCAACACTATCGTATTGGTTCTTAATTCTATAGCTAATTTCCCTTTGTCTTTCATTTGAATTTGGCAACTCGAAATCATTTCGATAGCCGACAGTGGAAAATGTTTTCCCATAACTTCTCAATATCACGTTTGCAATTTTGGAAGATGATGAATAACTTTCTTCCATATGTTTACCATTGATATACCAATCCACATCAATTGGCAGGGAACTTGTAAAAAATTCAACGGATAATATCCGCGTTTCTCCGTCCCTTACCTTGTCCTGTTTTGATATTATCGGTCTACCTGAAATGGGAAAAACATAATATAAATAACAAAATTCAGAATTGACGAAATATGTACTAACTTAGTGTTAAATCTCGGATGGTGGTTTTTGTGGTTTACACGCAGTTAGTTGACACTCGTATAACATAAGCTTGGCTTGTTCTATACACACTGTTTGTTGTAGAAAACATGTTGTTTGCTTTTTTGTGTCTCTGATTTCCGTCTAATCTATTAATACAAGAATGTCCTCTTATTCGT
Source organism: Mytilus galloprovincialis (assembly GCA_037788925.1). NCBI lineage: Eukaryota > Metazoa > Mollusca > Bivalvia > Mytilida > Mytilidae > Mytilus > Mytilus galloprovincialis. The sequence goes on along the minus strand of CM075332.1, from coordinate 41,848,009 downwards.
ATATTTTAGTACTATTGGTTTTCTACATTTGATTCCTATCTTTCTAATAATTGTTCACGTCAGACTATTTTTTTTATATATTGTTGATTAAAAACCTTACTGCTGTTTCAATGGAATACATAAGGGTAATCAAATTGATAAGGAATAACATTGAAAAAAATGATTCACGTAAAACGTGAAAACGATGAACACAGGTGTCATCATTTGCTCATGTTATAATATGTACAAATGTAATGGTAAAATAATGCTTGTAGATTGTAAACATAATTTATATGTGAACATAAAATGTTTTAAATCATTACGGAGAAAAAAAACTTCGAAATTGATTTTGTTATCTTTTTCTATGATATTTGGACTTATCTTAAAAGGCAACAATAGGACCTTTTTCATCCGAATTTATTTTATTATTTTTATATTTTATCAATTGAACATCTTCAAAAACAGGAATACTGTTTGGATTACGTTTTGTATTTTCTACAAATATATGAACCATGTATATTTGCACCCTTTAATCTCTGTGGAAATGTTTCAAAATTTTATTTGAGTGGAATTCTTGATTTTATTTATCTCAGCCTTTTATAAAGTATGCGCTATTTGTTTATGTGTATATACATAGCAATTAACAAATTTGCAAGGCTAAGACCACAACTTTCTTTTATATAAACTATATGTTCATTGCTACCATAAACAACTACAACTGATGACGCAGTAACTTCCGTCTGATTGTATGTCCAGGAACAAACATACTCCCCGGCATCCTGGTAATCACAATATCTGATTGTCCATACTGAAACCATCGAGGAGTTATTCCCTTCATAGTTACGAATAAGTACATTGCTTTGATAATGCTGCCATGTGTTTTCCCACAAGTGAGAGTCGTTAGTATTGATGTAACACGTAAGACTGATGTCATCCGAAGTATTACAAGACACTCTTGGTTCAACAGTCACTTCAGGTTCTGTAATAATTTTTTCCGAAACACAAATTAAATGAATGTAAAATTAATGTAAAATTATGTCAACAATGAGTATTCTCGAATTAAAAAAGAAGATTTCTGAAAAGGGCACCGTGAATTCCCTCAAATATAAATCATTTTTTTCTTTCAAAAAAGTATTATATGAATTATTCTAAATTATTTGTTTGTTTTAAAACCGTGTTAAAGTGTTTTGATACAGAATTCGAATACAACGTTAGGCTACATTTATTAATAGTTAAGCTCACTTACATTTAAGAGTCATTTAACATTGCGAATAATTGTTGAAATTATAAAAGAAAGCAAGAAACCAATTAGAACAACTACAATGAACTAAATATTACCATACACATGAAGATTGATCAAAATTTGTAAACTTCCCACAGTATTTTGAATAAGAGCTTTATAGTCATTTATGTGACTCCTTCGTGTTGGTAAAATTGTAGACGTTGCCCTAAATTCTCCGTTGGCATATGCAATAGTCCATGTACCAAGTTTACCACCTGATGATGACATCCATGAAAAACTTGGAGAAGGATAGGCGAAACCATGAAGTGATAAATTCGTTATTTTCCCGACTTCTGATAAAAATTGTAATCGACTCTGGTCATTAGAGATAGTTGGTTTTCCTTTAATTATAAATAATGGATATATTGGTTGTTTGACTGTTATTCGAAGGTTATTAAATCCATAATAGACGTTGGCTTTGAAAAATCGTTTTGCTATATTTGAAATTAAGTATTTCTAATTGAAACACAACGCTTAGTGGGAACGTCGTTATTTTCTTAAATATATTCCAAAAAACTAGTGACAAAATAAGCTACTTAGCCGAACCCAATTAAAACGATTTATTGAATTATATTAATAATAATGATAACAAATATACAATTTTAGATCTATGATTCAACGTTACTTTTAGTGTTGTTATATTTTACTATAGTCATAATTTCTATTCTATTTTAATTTTTAAAAACCACAACTCACTGCTTCCATTGCAAAGTGTGTGTAAGCAAAGTAAATTATGAACGTTGATTACATTAAGATATGCGCGTTTTTGTACGTATTATAAATTCTAAGGTTTACACTACTAATTATGACAACGTCCATGATATTCGGTGAACGTATTGATTCTCAAAACACAGAACTTGATATGAACGTAATATGACCTCATAATAAGATTGAATTTACAATACTTAGCGAACATTCCTCTAAAGTTTATAAAGAAATGATTAAATCTTGCTAGATATTTGTTTTCCCCATTTGTATTTTAAAAAGACTAGGTTTATATATAACTGTAATAAAGATAAAACAAAATCAAAAACTAGCACTTAAACTGTTATTAATATTAATCTTACGTAATATTTTAAGCATAAAATCACTTGTCACTGACCGTCCATTTACAATAGAGGCACATCTATACAATCCATAATTCATTCTACTAAGGTTATGGACTGCCAAGTTAAATTCGCCTATGGAATAATTTCCAACGATTCTTATTCTATGTTGTCTTCCTATGTCTGTATTTATTTGCCAATTTTTCGTATAACTGACAAGATTTTTTGGACCGAACCAAAGTACTGATTTGGTTGTTGACTTGAACGGACATATAAGAATACAAGATTCTCCATGCTGTGCTATCATTGTTTTTAAAGAGAGCGTACCTAAAATTGCAAGATGATTTCGAAACATTAGTCTTCTCCCCATCAGTAGAATACCATTGTTCAAAAGTCATAAATCGATTGAGGAATCAAATCCGGTTTACTAACTATAACCGATGGGAACAAACTGTTTTAGTTGTATTTTCCTAAATTTAGATATAGCCCTTTAAATTGTACCTTTAGGAAACTCGAATCTCACGACGATGCATTGGTGACTTTTATGATAAACAATAAGGATTTCTGTTGACGTTTTGTTTTGTCTTTCTATATTCTATCCTGTTTTCGTCTTTTTATTTGTCGGATTATTCAAATAGATATTTTTTGTTTCTTGCTTGCAATGCGTATGATGCGGCGACGTTACGATTATTTCGTCGTTTCATTGGATTTTATAAAAAGAACACAACTTTGAATGGTGAATACCGTTAAATAAAGTCGGTGACCCTATCTTTATTTTGCATCATTATAACGGAAAGGAGTCGATTCAGTAAGACCCCTTTTTGGCCCCAAAATATATCAGTTTTTCAAAATTGTTATGATGTAAATTTTAAGCTATTTATTGGAAAGTATAATATTTCTGCTACAAACATATTGGCTGATTTTGACAATAAAATGCACATATATCTGGTACTAGCATCATTAAGTCATGTTAAATTACTGAACTCTTCAAAATTGGAGCATTTGAGGTAAATTCTAGACGACTTTCGTCATCAATGAAATCGGCTGCATTCGTGTTTATTCTTACTATTTAAATGTAAGTTGTATTTTATGATAATACATAACATATATAAAGGTTAAGGATGAACACGGATGCGGCCATTTTCATTTTTGACAAAAACTATTGAAAAGTGACATATTATGGCATATTTGATAGATTTTTCATATTTAAGCTTGAATATGAGCGTATGAAATTACTAAATCAAGTCAAATCTTTCACACAAACTAATTGAATCTACTGAAGTAGCCACTAAGTTAAAAATGGGCCCTAACCGGACCTACTTCTTTATGAATCAGCAACATATAATTTTTTAAAGAAAAATCTATGTAGGAGAATTAGCGATTTGGCGATTTTTAGACAAATGTTTGAAAGTTTTATGCCGACTTTATGTGCTTTCTATACATATGTTCACCAATTTTGTAAGAATTCAATCAGTAATATTTTAAATGATTAATGAGATAAATGCATTATGTTTTACGATTTACAGTTGAATTGCATCGAATAAAATTGAGAATGGAAATGGGGAATGTGCCAAAGAGACAACAACCCGACCATAGAAAAAAACAACAGCAGAAGGTCACCAACAGGTCTTCAATGTAGCGATAAATTCCCGCACCCGGAGGCGTCCTTCAGCTGGCCCATAAACAAATATATACTAGTTCAGTGATAATGAACGCCATACTAATTTCCAAATTGTACACAAGAAACTAAAATTAAATTATTATACAAGACTAACAAAGGCCAGAGGACTTGGGTCAGGCCCAAAATTGCGGCGGGGTTAAACATGTTTGTGAGATCTCAACCCTCCCCCTATACCTCTAGCCAATGTAGAAAAGTAAACGCATAACAATACGCACATTAAAATTCAGTCAAAAAGAAGCCCGAGTCTGATGTCAGAAGATGTAACCAAAGAAAATAAACAAATGACAATAATACATAAATAACAACAGACTACTAGCAGTTAACTGACATGCCAGCTCCAGACTTCAATTAAACTGACTGAAAGATTATGTTTTCATCATATGAACATCAGGCACAATCCTTCCCGTTAGGGGTTTAGTATCATACCATCATAACATATATGAGAAGAACATACCCCGTGTCATGCCAACAACTGGTTTTTGAATAAATGTGTTTAGTTCAGATGCAAAGACCCTATAAGTGAATCAATATTAACGCCAAAATATGCAATCTTTAATGACCTGACAACAGTATCGTAACTATATCCCTTCTTAATAAGTCTATTCAAAGGTTTTGTTAGTTTTTGAGGTGAATACTGACACCTTTGTGCTTTATAAAGAATATTTCCATAAAAAATTGTATGTGAAATACATAAACGTATAAGAAGTCTGCATGTTGAGCTATATTTACGAATGATGTCCTTATACCGATGATAAAATTTAGTAAATGTTTTGACTAGTTTGTGATATCGAAAACCCTTGTGTAATAATTTTTCAGTAATACATAAATTTCTCTCGTTAAAATCCAAAACATTGTTACATACACGAGCGAATCGTACAAGTTGAGATATATAAACACCGTAAGATGGTGACAAGGGAACGTCACCATCTAAAAATGGATAATTAACGATAGGAAATGAAGAATCATCTCTTTTATCATAAATTTTAGTATTCAGCTTTCCGTTAGTGATATAGATATCAAGATCGAGGAAAGACCAGAGTTGTAAGCAATTTTTACTAAAATCTGTGAAATAGCCCATTAACTGTAACTTAACTTTAAATACAATAGTATGGTTTAACGAGAACTTGATTGAATTAAAAGTAAACATAACTAAAACTATACTTCATACTACTTGATAATGTTATATCTCGATCTTATTCCGTTAAATAAGTCAAAAATTGTGAATCTCACCTAGGACATAATTAACAACAATCATAATCCAAAACATGTTCATCTTAGATATTCCTGAAAAATAGTAGCATGATACAAAGTTTTGAAAAGTATATCATACAATTGCAATACAACTAAAAAAAATCAAATTTGATGTTTTCATGTTTTCAAAGCGATGTATAAGTAAGTAAATTCTTCTGTTCTAATATTATCCGGTGATGCCTTAATGTCTTTTTAAGGGCAAACGATACAGTTACAGGGGAGGTAATGACGTTGCTAACGTAAAATGTTATTTTCGCGACGTCAAGCTGTGACTTATCGGGAAAAAATGCAGTTTTCGACTGATTTTTATCATTCAAACTGATTTAACTTGAAAACGAGTTCATGGAACCCTATTTTTTAAAATGACATTTGGTTTGATTACTTTAGGCGAAGTGTACGTAATTGCACGCCTCTAGCGGAATACGGGATAAAAAACGTTCGTCGTTAGTTACGCAAGTTATCTCCCATACTCCAGGAAAGGACACACGAAAGAGAAACTACTTTTTTCGGTCTATCATGAATCCAACAAGCACACTTGTCTTAAAACCTCATAGAAATTATCTGAATTGCTCCCGTTAGAAATCAAAGCATTCTGTACGTTGTTTTTTTGTGCAGCCTGACTTTAAATTTAAAACACTGGTTTTTTTTGTTTGTTGTTTTTAGACGCGTAGGAGAAGGCATTTTGTGTTTATGATATCAGCAGAAAGAAAAAAAACACCTCACAGCAAAATTATAAACAAATAAACAAATAAACATGTAACAATTTTACTTCTATTGATATCAAAATAATTAAAATGAAACCTGAATTGACCCAACAATATGGTTTTAAAAAGCCGTAGTCTTGAACGAAAATCACAGTACTCAACCGTAAAGTTTTATAATATGTTACAAATAATTAATGAAAGACATGTGAATTTAATTGTTGAATTAAAAAGACGCTGACATGTTCGTATGTTGTTCAATTAAAAATTTTGGGACATGATTTATATTCATATAAGAAATAAGACGATTCCAAGAGAATAATTTGACCACTAGTGCAACACTTACAAGTCGCGGGAAGAACAAAGACGGAAAACAAACAAAAAATAAACAAATTAGGCCCAAAAAAGTACTCAGTAACTTGAAAGTTGTCTCACTCTAACATTTATCTTAAAATAAGTAACAACTATGTCATTCAACTCCCAGTTTTCAACTTTTTCTACATGTGCAGAAAATAAACAGGTGTCTTCTATTCCGTCCGCAATTTATGGGAAAACTAAATCTTAATTTAGAACCAAATTGAAATTGAAAGTACACATGTAAGATAAAATATAACATGTCAAATTCCAAATTATTTCGAAGAGATATATAGCGAAATCTGTTTTCTTTTATTGTGCCTGTGTGCATCATTCAAAATTATAGAGAATATAATTTTGAAGTAACAAGTCTCATATCAAGATTATGAATGAATAGCGTAAAGTATTACGAGGGGGATAGGACCCTTATCGGAACTCCGGGATCGGGTGATTTTAAGCTCGGGATTTCGGGATTGACCCTTTCGGAATCCGGGAATTTTATTTCTGAATTTCGGGATGTCGGAATTTAAATTGATCTAAATTCGGGATCTCGGGATATCGTTTTTTTTAAGCCCGGGATTTCGGGATCTGGGCCCCCCTTCCCGCCTCCTTCTATTACGGTTTACGAAAAGAGTGACACTTGTAACTGCAATTTAATAGTTAGTGAAATGAGAGGTGAAATATGTTCAGACTATTACATTTCGATAGCATTTTAAAGTTTTTTTTTTTTTTAATTTAACCAAAGTTTACTGCAAGGGATGTTGAACGATCTCGATGATTATCCATGAGGATCTTGCACTCGGTCAGCTCTATGCTTTCACCTAGTTCATGATCATACAATAATTGAGAAGCCTGTGGTTTGCTAGTCTTATAATATAAGACTTTGGAGTTCATATCATTTACATTCAACGTTTTTTATCGAATATTTCTTTTTTACTATCAATGTTGAACACCCCCCCAAAAAAAAAAAAAAAATAAAATAAAATAAAAATATTCGATAAAAAAAACCGTTGAATGTAAATGATATGAACTCCAAAGTCTTATATTATAAGACTAGTAAACCACAGGCTTCTCAATTATTGTATTATCATGAACTAGGTGAAAGCATAGAGCTGGTTGTAATTCACTTTGGTTTAATTCTGTTACTTCACAACATGGTATTTGTTTTTTGTAAATATTTTTATATAAGGCGGTTGATTTTGTCAACTGAGTCGTTTGTGGCCTACAGATTATGTTTTTTCCTTCAATTGTTGAAAACAGTATGGTTGTTTATAGTGTTTGCTACATCGACTTGATTTAACCATCGGAGGATAGTTGTCTCATTGAAAGTCACACCACATCTCCTTATTTTTTTTATATTGTATAAGTAGGGAAGCTATGCATTTCGCTTATGCAGAGACAATATTCGTACGGCACTACGCTATAGGTAAACCCGTGTTGTAATACATTATGAATAATCGCCGTGCATCACACTGAATTATAAGTTCTTATAAAATTTTAATAGGTAAATTGTTAAAGCATCGAACATGATACATTCTCATAAGGTCGCATTTGGTACTTTCTTCTATTTCATTAATTCTACACCAGTTAATTAAAAGCATTACACTATATAATTTGCTAAAGCATTTCCCTATACACAATGTTATTGTATTACAGTACTGGGTATTTTTCTGTCGTAATTGCACTAGGTAAGTCGATCTAAAAAGAATAATATTAGGTGTATGTTTTCATCTTGAATATGTATGAAATATCTGCGACGGGAAGTTATACCAACTATTCTGATCTTTTCTATTTTGTTAAAATGTATTAGGGAGTCCTTCGTTTAAACCACATTACGGCCTAAAAAAAATCTGAAGATTAAATGAAATCAACACGTTTTAAATTTCAAGCGTCCGAAGCGCTCTTCTGGATTAACCTTGATATAGAACACTAAAGGCCGAACATTTGGAAGCCACGGATGTATAAGAACCGATCGGAAATAGTTGAAGAGCCATAGAATGCATTATGCTTATCATTTAAATCCGTGTATCTGGATTTAAAAAAAATAATGCATGGAACAAATAAATATTTTCTTATGTTACTGAAACTCCATACAGCAAACATAACATCATTCTTTGTCATTATTTAAAGAAAAGGGAAAGTTATCGCGACGGGAAATTTTGTAAAAATTAAATAATTTTTTTGAAGAGTTGCGTCACGAGTATTTGTGTAAATATGACTAATGAAATAGGTTTATAATGTAGAATATATTGTGTGCAATACCTCAGAATAACACCATGCAGAAATGACGAAGATGAATATATGCAGAAAATAGGTCTACTTTTTTAAATACAAACATGCAGAAGTAAGATGGAAATTAAAACCGACCAATTTATTCTGGCAACACTGTGTTAACCGGGACAAATTCAAACTTGATATTTGATTCATAACTTTACGATCCATACAAGCATTAAAAAAGGTGTGAAAACCACTCTTATATAGAAAAGAATAAAATCTACGGTAACTTTCTTTCATTTGCGGTAAATTTAATTACAAACTTGCAATTTTTTGGCGACAGAAATATTTTTTTAAAATTAGTTAGTTTATTTTCTTATTAATTTACAACGCTAGATCATTTGTAATACATAGGAAGATGGGTAATGCACACACACGACATTGCTACGACATTGTACGGTATAATAGAGTTACGACGTAGAAATTGTGGCGACGATACTGTAGACCTTGTCGTCGCCGAATAATTTTAATGTCTCTGCCAAAAAAAACTTCAACTAAGAGTAGCTTAAAAACTGGCACGGTTTCTAAGGACTTTCTTTGTACCGATGGTTTCGTTTTCATTTTTGAATCGTATATCAATTTAAAAAAAAATATGTTGACCAACAAAATAGAAAATCTTGATAATGTAAAAATATCTGCTAATTTTGATGATTTTCCCTATATATCCTTTGTATTTTTGGCGTATCATGCTATCAATTTCAACGGGTCGTATCTCAAAAACGAAAACGGTTACCCCCTTTTTTAATTTTATTTTCTGGTGTAGTTTTACAACCAGAATTCATAAGTGAAGTTTTAAAAAATCCATTGTGGCGTTTAATTACGTACACTTTGCATTAAGAAGATTATGCGTACCAATTTTCATGAAAACGTAAATAGTGCAATTTTTTTTTAATTTGATAAATATACATAAAAAAATGACGAACAATTACGAACAATTGATACATTTTAGTTATTTATTAACAAAACAAATCATAAATTTATAGGATACTTATATGAAAGAGAAATTACAAATAATTATTCAAAAACAGACCGTGTTTATTTTTTAAAACAAAAAAGTTATGCACTTCTTTCGGAAGGAAAAATACGTCCACAAATCCGAATTTTGTGCAAATATCTGAAATTTCGACCTCATTTTACTCAAAAAGTATCACATGAAGGTATATTTTTATTACATATTTGATTTAATCAGGCAAAAAATAGCCTATATGCAAATTTTCATCAACATGTAAATACGGTATCAAAACTGTATCGTATGCTCTTAAAAATGCATGTCTAAGAGGGTATTGCACGACCGGCTTCCCACAGAAGTGGTTTCTGTGCTTTAAAAAGACACAGTTAGACGTTGATAAACAGAACACATTTTGGCGCCCGTGCAATTTGACATGCTTATCAGATCATTGACGTCACATGGACACGTTTTGGGGGAATCGGACACGTTTCTGAGTGCTATATATGTATCTGATTATAAAGAGCACATAATGAGATTGATAGTTAAAGCTACACGTGCATGAAATACTTGCCACTGGCAAACACCAATACTCTGATGATGATGAATTGGCTTATCATATTTTTTTTTTATTTAGCAACAAATTTCAACTGTGAATGAATATATATACATGGAGTATCAGAAGTCCAGTCCATTACTGAACTTCTGTTGGTATATAAAGTAATAAGTACATTTTGATGACCATTCCCTTCCATAATTGTGCATTCTTATTATTTTTATATAACACAGAAATAAGGAAACATAAGAAAGATTATAAATATAGCCTTTATAAAGTCGATTCGTTTTCTTTCCTAAGAATTATTAACAGCAATGGAGACAGGAGCAGAAAGTGGAATGTTCGATGTGAAAATTGAAGACCTATAAACAAAATGATGTATCAATATGACACTCATTAGAAGAAAAAAAAAAACATTTAATCATGAACCATTGAATCCTGAGTTTCGTACAAGTACCAAAACATTAAAGATGGATGCTTATAATGAGCTCATATTAGAACTAAAGTGTCCTCTTGAATTACCACTGTACATGTAGCAAGACACGTCATATGCGGGACTGAATTGAGGAAAAGAGCCAGGAAACTGACATTTTTACGAAGCATTCCAAAGAAAAGATGGCAAATGGGGGGAGGGCAGGAAACATGATACATGCAAAATTAATTGTTTCTTTGATTGTTTTATTTATGAACTTTAAAGGGGCATGAAAATGATAAAGATTTTTGTCACAAAATTCACATGTTTGTATATCATTGAATGTTTTATTATATATTAAAAAAAGGTTATGGTAAATTAAAAAAAATGCAGTTATGATTAAAACTAAGGTAAACGAGACATTGTTTTGTGTTAATTATAATGCATTGCCTAACATAAAAATATATGACTGCATTAATTACAACATGTTTTAAGCAATAGCAAAATACCAAAAATGAACAGTATTCTAATCTTGTGTGATATATGTATAAATTGTGCGCTATTATACACATTGATATTGTAAAATATCAGCCTCGAACCACAGTGTGAATCTCTCTGATGTCGAGTGCGTATTCTTTTTCTAAACACAGTCAAAATCAAAATCAAGAAGTAAACAAAGAATCACAAAACTAAAGGGCATTTACAACAACACTTTGAAAAATACACAAAAAAAACCAACACGAACTCCATCAAAAACCGGGAATGAATTCAGGTGCTCCTAAAGGGTAAAATCCGATAAACTGTTTATCTTGTTTCATTTCTGTTGTTTTCACCTTCACTTCAATAGCTTTTCAAAAACGAAAGAAAGCTTGATAGTTTTCCTTGGTCATGTTCACGTCGCTAAAAAAAATCTGCTCAGCAGGGTGATATAGACGAAGAGAAAAACGTAACCAGATAAAAAAGGATAATAGTAATATTGTCACAGAATTATCAAACCTATATTTGGATACAAATTGTACTGAGATGCACATTGTAAAAATGTCTCTAATGATAGACCAACACTGGATCAGAGATGTCTACGCACTATAAAAATATGTCACAATTATTATGTACCATACTATACTTACCTAGATATATAAGTTTTCAGTTCCAAATATTTTTTGAAACAATACACATTCAAATTTAAAAGATTAACCACACCAAATCGACTGCTGCAAATATGCCTAAAGAAACAACTATTTTTCATATGGATAAGGTACTCACTAAAAAGTAAATCTATTACTAAAACAGTGAATGAAAATATCAACTCAATAATAGAATTAAAAAAATCGGAATACTTACAGTACAAAATTAGTACTGAAACACTACTGACAAAATCAGTACTAAAACATTACTGACAAAATCAGAACTGTAACAGTACTGACGAAATCAAAACTGAATCAGTACTGACGAAATCAGTACTGAAACAGTACTGTCAAAATCAGTAGTGAAACAGTACTGATAAAACAGAACTGAAACAGTACCGTCAAAATCAGTACTGAAACAGTACTGTCGAAATCAGTCCTGAAACAGTACTGTTAAAATCAGTACTGAAACAGTACTGTCAAAATCAGTACTGAAACAGTACTGTCGAAATTAGTTCTGAAACAGTACTGTCAAAAACAGTACTGAATAAAAAGAAACTATAGCATTACAAGTTTTCTGTCTTGCCGAACAGTACTGATATATACGAGGGTAGAAATGTACCAAAAAAAAACGTGAGTCAATTCTTGGTAGTGAAGGCTTCTAGACAAGAATACTTAATTCGAAAATCGATAAGATTAATATATAATCCAGAGAATAAAACTTGAGGTTATTTATGACAAAAAAGACAAAAACGAACAGATATGTAGGCGTATTCAGAAGTAATATTGAGTCTTTTTGAATAAAGAAAACATATGAAGAAAAAACTGTAAGTTTGACACAAATGGGGAAAAAGTACACAGCAGTTCATAAAGGACTACAAAACAAAATCAACAACAAATTTATTGTCAGAAAAAACAAACAATGGCTTGTGATATATTCAAGCTCCACTGAAAAAAACAAACCTACTGAATATGTGGCAACGTTTGTGTCGCTCATCATGCTCATGGCTAGACACGATGATAGGGTTTGTTGTTGTGGCATTTGCAGGAAACAGGATGAAACTATGACTTCGACAAGAACGCATAAATCATCAAATCTGCTTTAGGGAACAACACAACGGATGCCCCATGTATAACGCATATGATAAGAAATAGCCTTTAAATACATGTGAAAATCATGTAATTTCTGGAACATTTATTCGTTCTGACACAAATACTACATAAATTGAGTTATTCTATGATTAATATGTTAAAATAGTCTCTTATTTGGTTTTAATTGATAGATGTAGATGTAATCCGATTATGATATGTAAATGAAACACTTTTAACTAGTAATTTAAACATAAAATCTATAATTATAATCGGTAGAAAGAAACTGTGAAGTCTATTTTCTAACATTTTCTCATCTTGCATAAACTGTGAGAATTTTTTGTTTTGCAATAACGTTTCTGTTAGTGATTTGTTACAGGCAGGGTCAAGATAGAAAAAAATATCAGGGTGTAAATATTTATTTTCGAATTACATAGTTAACATGTATCATCTGATTCAGGAAAACCTGGGCATTTCCAGTATTCAAATTAAGATTCGAGATACCCGGTTTCCCCTATTGATTGTATTGTCATTGGTTTCCTTATGACATCTATATACATGAAGTGCACCATTGTAGCGCAATAATTAGCTATTTGGATAGTGTTGGAACTAATTCATCAAGTGGTTTATCGTGTATCACATATTAATGAACCTCCAAGGGGGATCATAAGTAAAACATAATTTTAGAGATTAGAAAGAACTGAACTGAAAGAACACAAACTCAGATGGTTACAAAAAAATCAGGAAAACTTGAAGTTAACAATTATTGGAAATCTTCCTATATCTAATTATTGGAAAACATATTTTGGTTTTGAAAAACATGACTCATGGTCATATAAGAATACAATATACCAAACGAACGGTAAAATAGCTATTTCTTTTTTCCGTTTTCCTTGATAAACTTTTGTCACCGGTAATTTTCCATGAAATATTTACAATAACTCGAACAGGAAATAAGCCTTTACGATGATAAGTATATGATCTAAATAATATGATATGTATTTATCATCTAAAAAATATATATAAATGAATGAAAATTTTATTGATTTAATATTTCCTTTTTTAGTATAATCTATTGGTTATTTTTTTAACATGTTTACGATTTGAATAATTTTCTTTTTGTTTCATATGCAAAACTAAATAAATCATACCTTTTCTCTGCTATTTCTTGTATTTTTCTGTGATGATGAATCTTACGGAAATATTTGTAATTCTGTTAAATTTAGATTCAATGAGAATCATCGGATGTTGTTTAGAATTGTACGCTATTTTTCCTGTCGCCATGGTGACGTGACTGATATTGTTTATAGAAAATTACTTGGCATTCAATTTAGTAAAACTGAAAAAAAGTAGTATCAATACGAATAGAGATTTAAGTGACTTGATAATGAAATTCAGATTTTATGTTAACAATAGCCGAAACCTTAACAATAAATCCAGTTGTTTACCTTAATAAATGACTAAAGGTAAATGTCGATAAACTATTTCAAGAAATTATGATAGTCACGTCTTCAGATTAAATTGTACCTTGGAAATTAGAAAATAAATCAATCCATTCTTATTTTATTCTTCCCTCGAATCATACATCTTTGTTTGACTTATTGCATACATCTTATAATTTGGAGAATGAGTTGAGAGCATACAAATGTGTATATAATACATGCTTTTAATGGTCCTTATGATTCTGTTGACAGTTATGATTTTTCTACTCTGTTCACAACACTTCGACAAATCTTATAATGAAAAAGTTTTTGTATTTGATAAAATAGTCTTTCGAAAAATCTCATTGTAATTTTATTTGTTGTAACTCGTTTAAAGCCTTTTTCTGTAACGAAAAAAGAAAATATGCTAGATACACTTACTGTAAATGTGAGGATATGATTGAAGCTTTAGATTTTCTGCTAGATAACATTTATGTAGGTTCGGCAATAACGTGTATCGTCAGGAAGTAGGTATGCATATGGGTACTAACTGTGCCACTTGAATAGCATATTTATTTCTATATTGCTATGAATCTCAGTTTATGACCAAACTCATTAAAGACCCATCATTGTCATACCTACCATAATCTGGATAATATTTGTTCGTTAAATAATCCAGAGTTCTCTTAATATATTTCCGAAGTTTACCCAAAACAACTGACTTTAACTAAATCTAACATAAACAGCAGCAGTTGCCCTTTTCTAGATTTAGACATTTCAATTTATAACGGGAAACTACATACTAAAATGACAATAACAATCAAAACCAAGGAGTACACAAAGACTCACAAAACCAAAGGACATTTACATCAACAGTTATAAATAATAATTAAGAAACAACACGAACTCCACTAAAAACCGGGAGTGAAATCAGGTGCTCCGGATGGGTAAGCATTTCCTGTGCCGTATACAGCACCCGTCGTGTATCCTTGTTAAGTTCGGTAATGATGGAAGGTTATTATGACTGAGGAAGAATATCAAATATGATTTCTGACACACTTTTGTCATAATGGCCAATCAGCTCATGATGGCGACCGTAAAATTTCTTTAGTGATGACCTTAATTTGATTGGTTAATAGCCCTGTCTTAGCAACTTTTGAGAAAGCAGTATTCCTCGTTCAACAAAATCAACGTACTTTGAGCTAGCTCTATAGAAACGTATCAAATGAGAAACATATACTCCATATGCTGGTGCCGCTGGGATGTTGCTACACAGGAATAGAAAGTTGACTATAGGAAAATTAAAATCATCGCGTTTGTCATAAATTTTGGTATTCAACCTACCATCAGTAGTCATTTCGAGAAAAAGGTCTATATAGGAAGCAGATTTATCTGTGTCGGTAGTATCATTAATTTAAAGTTCACCTGGATATATTAAATGTAAGTAATCACTGAATTTATTATTATTAAAAGACAGTACATCATCAATACACCGAAAAGTGAAATTAAAAGAATTGGCTAATTTCTTTTCTCCTTTCTCTACAAGCCCTTGGATAAATGCTGCTTCATAGGAATATAAAAATAATCTGAAGGTAGAGAAGCTCAATTGATACCCATTGGGATTCCAATAGTCTTTTGGAAGACAAAACCTCTAAATTCAACAAATATTTTGTCAATTAAAAAGTCCAGCATGGCTGTAATATCCTCGTCGGTATATTTTTTCTTTGACTCTGTATGATGTTTCACAAAGTAAGCTGAATTCCAGCCCAAAACTAGATATTTAAAACGTCTAGTGCCCTTTTTGTTAAAGAAACATAAACTGACGAGTTCTTTCAGTCGAGATTTAAGTTAAGTATGTGGAATAGTGGTATAACGAGTTTTAAATCAAAGGTTTTAATTTTGGATTAACACCAAAGGAGATTAGAACCGATTTGTGGTTTTCCAGGATCTCTTGCTTCGTAAGCGTACTTAGTGTATATGTAGGACAAATGAGACAATTTTTCATTTCCTATTGTTCATTTTCCTTTTTTAGACGGCGATGTGCCTTTGGCTCCATCATATACGGTGTTTATATATCCGAACTCGTTCGGTATGACCGTGTGTGTTCTGATGTCATAGATTTTAACGAACATAATTAATGCATCACTAGGAAATTATTGTGTTAGGGATTTCGATACCATAAATTACTTAAAGCTTTTACTAAATTCTTTCATAGATACAAAGATTTTATTAGTATGTTTGGATGTACCTGACAGGTAGAAAACTTGGTATTTTACATCCTTAATTTTACGGTTATATTGTACTGAAAGCGAGGAAATCACTTTGTGATCCGTGTAAACTCATTGAACCTTTAAACAAACTTATAAGTAAGGGTTATCGTACCAATATTGTAATTAGATCTCTTAATATAGTTACACATTGGAACTAATATCGAGTTGTCATAAGCAAATTAAAACATACTTAAATTTTATCTTCTTTTTGGGCGAGATGTAAAGAGACAAACACACGTTAATAGTTATCTTCAAAGAAGTCGCTCCTCAATATCCTATCGATACATATATTTTTTGGCATTGCACTAGTCATGTCTTCTCTGACATGTCTGACTGATCATGACGTTAAAATATTATATCCAATGGGATGTCTTTTACTTGATTTTAGTCTCTGACGCATGATTTTTTTATATCTAATTGTTTTGGGCTTTTAACTAGCTGTCAGTAACTGCGAGTACTCTCAAATCGTACTTTCTTGTTAATTTGATACTATTTGTAATGCTTTTTGGTTATTTTATATTAATATGGATCTTGTCTATATACCAGCTTTGATTATATGGAATATCTACTATTTTTCATTTCTTTGTACTACATTTGTATGAACATCAAGAGTATTCTCCTTAAATCTGTACAGGGAAGTTTTATCTAGCTCTTATTGTATAGTTTTATTGTTGATATTACCCCCACATGTATCTAGTGTTAATTTAGGTATTTTTTTTGACAGAACTTCTTGGTATTCCTAATTATTGGAAAAAAATTATATACACAGAAGTAGTATACCTAAAACGACAAAGTTAAATTTCATTTACCTGTGTATTTTATGAAAACCGTTTTTTTTTTTTAAAGATATTATTTTCTAAGGGTTATTAAGAATTTCGCGGTGGTGTCATGGCTTCGTTTGGACTTGTTTGTTTGCTTTTTCGCCTTGAATGTTTGTCCTTAATATTTTATTAACTATGTATTTGCATTCAGATATCGCAGATCAAATTTATTCGTTCATAGTGTGTTAATTTACGTTTTTTGATTGAGTTAAGCCTTCCAACTATATTTTATCGTGTGTTTTTCTATGTTGTGATGTTATACTATTGTTTCAGTAAAAGAAAGAAGGTTTGGTACCATTAAAACGTTTAATCCCGCTGCAAATGTTTGCACCTGTCCTAATTCAAGAATCTGATGTACAGTAGTTGTCGTTTGTTTATGTAGTTTATACGTGTTTCTCGTTTCTCGTTTTTTATATATATTAGACCGTTGGTTTTCCCGTTTGAATTGTTTAACACTAGTAATTTTGGGGCCCTTTATAACTAATTAACATTTTCAAGAAAAGAGATTTTTTTCTGTATTCGAGAACCGTTTGTCAACGGAGTATTTCTTATTGGTTTGATTATCACGATTTTCAACACCCTTATACTATATGATTTATTATTTTATAGAGTAAGTTTAACTCTGTCCTCAAGTTCTTAAAACAAAGAAACCGATAACGCAAGTATCAAATATTTCCTGAGACCACGAATAATGTACCTTTAAAACAAAAGTGCAAATTTAACAAAGACTGTTACGGTAAAATCAATGGTGGCATTTTACCTACGTATTTCGTATGATTTTTATTTTAATAATCGTGAAGCATGACAATTCGGTGTACAGAGGCAAGTTACAGATAACGAATTAGAAAAAAATATCATAAATGTCCATGCAGGCACAGCTGCTCCCATTAGATTTAAACATAACATATGTAACTAGATTAAATATAACTAGAAATGTTTTTCTTTATACCGTCAACATATTTTAAGTATCAAAAAGGAGAACGTACGGACTAGTGGGTATACCAATATGTTCAAATTGTTTTAATTCTGTTTTCGTGATTGTGTTTTTATTGTTCATCTTTTATACCCAAATCAATTCTATTTAATTAAATTGTATTTAGAGCCTTAAAATACCACTTACGAAAGTATATTCAATTGAAATATAAGTAGAAATCAGTACCAGATAACTTAAGTTTATCACACTGGGAAATGTTTTGTAATACCAACAAGGGAAGTACATATTTTAAGCAGACGTAAACAAAAAGTTTAATTCTTTTAAATCAAATGACTTCCGTCAAAATACAAGCAGGTAGATTGTTTCACTGTTTAAATATATAAATGGTTATAATTTCGCTTCAGACAACACAGAACATGTGAATCCAAATTTTTTTTACATTTATCTCACTATTGTGCATGTTGCTAGAATCAGTGGCAAAACGGTAAGCATTGTTTTTTAAATAATACGTCGTAAAACTTTTCTAGCAATATATGCTTCTTTGTGGGTTAAATATTTCATTCGATTAACAGATGTGTTTGATCCTCATATGTAGACTATTCTAAAAATAGGTTTAAAAAAACCGTACACGTAATAGCATAAATTGAACTTTAGATTGAAGATGACATACATGAAAGTGCGTAACCATTCATGTTGAGCACAAAATGTTATTCCATGACTTCAATAGCATCTGATTTTAAGTTATTGACTTCAAATCATTCAATTTTTTAAGGTAATTAGCGACAAAATATTTCTTATTAACTATGTATCAAAGGGAAAACGCATGAAATTGTACTACTGAATGTGAATACCTGGCTTTAGATAAAATACCATTTAATAATGATAATACATATTTATTAGGATCTGTATTGACCTGATTAAGGATGATTCTGTATCCCTAGTTTTATGAACAGTATATACAAACAACAATGAATTCAAATGTTTCTAAATGTCTTTAAACACAGATAACGTTTTATAAGAATATTTCCAGATGTGATTGTATTGCAATTCAATCAAATTTGCATCCGAGTTCAGATGAAGAGGTTAGTTTAGTGTCAGCATTGATAAGAAAAAAATAAACAAAACACAGACGTTAAAATATGGTATAATTAATATCGGAAATATAAACACGGCATTTTTTCTATACAAACATACATTTACTTGATCTTGATCATCACCTGATTGTGTGGGCACATATTTGGGTTTTATCGGATGGTATATATATGAGGAAAATGAGTTCTTCATCGAATTGCGTAGGCGATTGTAATTTACGGCTTTTTTACTTCCCGATTAATAGTACATGATTTGTTGATATCATTCTGTCTCAATCAATCGGTCCATCACGAAGTTATGCAACTATGGATACGTGGTCACGAACATGTGTAATTTATATTATATGATTCATAACATAAACATAAACAGACAGAGATATTCGTTATCAGCTTACATTGTAAAATAAGATATTCGGTGTTCCGCAACAGACAATAATAATAACTTCAGTTTAATAATGTATTCTCTTTAAATTGATTTTGTTTCATGTTTCATGTTTCTTTATCTGGATTTGTATTGATGAGATTCTTTATTTAACATGATATATATATGATTAATAATAACATTCTTTAGAATTGCAGTTCCTTTGATTTGTATTGAAATACAAAACATAAATGTTTGCCCTAGAAATGAATAAAAAGTGTCTGTAAATACTGATGTTGAAATTAAAATCATGTATCAACAAGGTCAATATAGTGGTTGTACGGTGTGGGAATTTTGTTTATTATAATACACATAAAAAAAGTATTTCTACCTGATTAGGTTAATATAATTTGCATTTCAATAAGTGCCACTGTTAGTTCAAATAGCGTGGGCTAAATGAATATATGTCTCTGGAACTAAAAACGAGATACAGTAATTGATGTCGGGGTCCGGTCTTACATCATGAAACATTACGATTCTTAATCTACAACCGATTCGGATCCCTATTTATTCAATTCTTTTATTTGTTTGTTTTGGTTATCAAAATCCAATTCTTGATCCTATAATTTCTAATCGGTGTCGTTTTTCTAGACGTATCGAAATGAGTCATAGTTATACTTAACAATATTCAATGTTAAGACATCCGTGTGCATGGTTATATAAACATGAATTGCGACCAAGGCAAGATAATTGATGAAACACATAGGACATGTAGAAAACACATAATTTAACCCCAAAAAATTAAAACACTTTATAAATGGTATGCATCTTAAGTGCTGTTTTAGGTTAATCTTCACCAAGAACGCTCAAAGCCGAGAATAAAAGGGAATGTTTTTTATAAATACCGACACAGTTAAAGTGGTAATTGACCAAACAGAAACTAAAAAATAATAGCCAAGTCCATTTCACGCCAACTTTGACTGCGAGAGAAAAAACCTTAATTATTAATAATTTACAAATTAAATAATGGACAATGTAAGTGATTAGTTTGTTATCAATGATATCGGCACCGATTGATCTGGTGATACCCTCTCAATAAGACGATACACAAACGGCGGTATTGACACAGTGCTGTAAAAAGAAATACAGCACTATCCTAATTGCATGCATCCAAGGCGCTTTTCTAGATTGACTTTCATCATATGCGCTCAAAGACGAATTTTGGAAAGCCTATGATGTGTGCAACTTGTTGTTTTATATTTTTAACAATTTTTAAAAGTGTCAATCTAAAAAGTCTTGCGATCCACATAGCGCCCAATTTTTTGGAAGTTTTTCTTATCCCAGGAATAGATTATCTTAGCCGGGTTTGGCATAACATTTTGGAATTTTGGGTCCTCAATGCTCTTCAATTTGTACTTTTTTGGCCCTATAACTATTTTGATATGAGCGTCACTGATGAGTCTTATGTAGACGAAACGCGCGTCTGGCGTATTAAATTATAATCCCGGCACCTTTGATAACTATTACAAATTGGGTGATCATTTTTAACATTGTAAACCGAAACATTTTAAGCGCTATTGAGAATGTTCATATGACCGTTATAGACCAAATAACTTATATTATATCAATAGCATTTTTCAAATTTTTGATTTTAGAGATAATTTAACAAATTATGACGTCAGTTGAATCTTGTGCCTTTGTTATATGTAAGACAATATGATTTTTTTCTGGTGATTGGGCATATCAGTAAACAAAACAAAATATAATGAGTCGAGAAAGTCAATAATAAAATACCTGTGACGATACTGATCAAAAGTTATTTCTAAATTACAATTGTACATATTAAACAAATTACTTGAAATATATATATGCATGCAGATACACGCTGTTTTGTGTTCAGATAATTTCTTTTGAAGCTTGTGAAACTGAATTTCCATTAATGAAAAGGAGTGCATTCGGACATAGGTAAAACTTAAAATCTATATTGAAACATTTTTTCCATAGGAGTTTATCTATTAAACGCGATATATTTTAACAGTTTTGTTGCGTAAGTATAATTCTGATGTTTACTTTCATTTGAAACACAATATGTACAAGTTTTAACTTATCGAGATAAATTCACGGAAGGACTTTAAACGCTAAAAATCAGTAAAAATCGGAATTCATTGGCATTTACACTTAATTAATATAACAATGTTGTGTTGATGTTTTCACTTTTAAAAGTTTCTTTCTCCAATTTTTGTCAGCAATAAATTCGAATAAAGATGAACAACGATGAGCAAACACTTCAAAGAATAAATAAGTGATTTTATCCGTGAGATTTATTTGCAATTACTCTATACCTGCACCATTCATTTTGTTGAAACCGTTTTTATTTTGCTGATCATGGCCAAAAAGCTAAAATGTGTAATTCACATCAATATAAGAGTTCCTTCAAATATTCATCCTCACAAAAATTTTAGTATTTTGCCATATTCCGATGGAATTTTTATTCAGTGCTTTTGAAAGTTTGTCAAACAGTCAAACATTTGAAAATGCCTGTGCCAAGTCAGGAATATGCCAGTTGTTGCCCATTCGTTAGATGTGTTTTGTCATTTGATATTGCCATTTGATTATCGGCTTTCCGTTATGAATTTTTCTTCATTATTTTTGTGATTTTAATTTTTTCATATCCTATTTACCTTGGTTAACCTTTTCAAATATTTACTAAGGAAGCCAGATTACTCATGTTTCTGTAAACTGTTGAGTTTGCCTTCATTCTTATTGAATGCATTAATTGACTTTTTTATATCAATATAATGCATTTTCTGATCATGTTTGCCTCTTTTATACATTTCTCAAACCATTGGGCGTACAATATTCAAATGAATGAATTATAAATGTTTTTAAGTATTGGTCAAAATTTTCATTTTGTGGAAACATATTTTCAGAAAAAGTATTTAAAATAATCGATGATTGATTGCGGGACTAAAAAATCTTCAATTATTGAAATGCATTCTTAATTTGAAAATGTATTTATTTTCTTTTTAGATATAAAAATATAACTGATTTACTATGCAGGTACATGTCTATATATTTACATAATATAGTGCAAATATGATTAGTTTGGTTTATGCGGTCAAATAATTTTATCATACAAGTTAGCTTGAGGTCTCAAAACTACTTAAATTTTGTTGCGAGACAATATTTTGAATAAAAAGAGGACATGCTGGCAATCAAAATTGGTTGGCGAAAAATTTTGCATTATTGTGTTCCAATAGTACTGTCATTTGTATTAGTCAAGTTGTCTTAACATAAACATATAACTGATTTACTATGCAGCTACATTAATATATGGTGAAAATATGGTCAATTATGTTGATGCGGTCAAATAATTTTGTTATACCAGTCTGACTGAGGTATCAGAACTACTGAATTTAATTTACGAAACAATATGTCTAACAAAAAGAGGATACCCTTATTGATGCACACAATTTTGTAGTCATTGTGTTCCAAAATTGCTGTCAAGTGTATTAAACAATCCATCCTGTCATCAATCATGTCAAAATGTTGCTGATATAATATGTAGTTATATATATATTTACAATATAAAGTGCAAATGTGTCAGTTTCAGTTGAGGCGTTAAAAAAAGTCAGCCTGAGGTATCGAACCTGCTGAAATTTTGTTGTGAGACAATATTTTGAATGAAAAGCGGGCATGCAATCTTAATTAATGGGAACAAAATTTTGAATTCATTGTGTTCCAATGCTGCTGCCATTTGTATTATACAATCTATCCTGACATACAAAATTTTTTGACTTTTTTAGGCAGCTATTATTTGCAAATGTAAAACAATGCATTTGATGTCCAGTTTCCTTTGACCGTTTTTACAATACATGCGTTATACTGTGTCTTGTTGTTTGTTTCCGCTTTTCGCTTGAACTTGTTCAAATTTAAATTAAAGGACATTCTTCTCTCTTTGTCGTCTCTGTTTGCAACGGTTACAATTTAGTGTTAATTATGATTTAATTTTACAGGTATATATTGTAATTCGCTTCAAGTTTGAAATCTGTGACACAAACGAAAGAATATTTGATGTTCCATTTTTTTCGCATTCATTAGCATAATATCGAATGGAGTATCCGGCGAGATAAAAGGTAAATTGTATAACACCTGAATACATAGTAAACACTGATTGCATGTATATGCTCGAAGTCAAAAAAAATGAAAGTTAAGAATGTTTAAATTTTTTCTATGGTCGGGTTGTTGTTTCTTTGACACATTCCCCATTGCCAGTCTCAATTTTATTTATATTAAAAACATCACTATATCAGATTAAACAATAAAAAGTCCTTATACATAAAATCAACATAAATTAACTGAAGAGAAACTATAAAAAGTGCAAGCCATTACCAATCTCAACTATAAGGCTTCAAAATCAAGATATAGCTTGATCAGAACTGAAGAAAACGTCTGTTTTGAATTAGGAAATACAAACTTCACTTGAGGGGGAAAGCTAAATTTAACGCTCCGAATTTTCACAAAATATTATCATATTTTCTACTTGCTGATATTTTTACAGTTTTCTGCGATGTCAAGTCAAATCCAGCTGTATTTGGAAATGACGTCAGGATTTCCTGCCGTCACAACGGTATTTGTTTTGAAAACTTGACAAGAACCTGGATAACAGGCCAAAACAAAGACTTGCTGTTTATGGATGGATATAGATCACACTTTTCAGAACGATATGATGAACATAACATATCCTGTTCAGAATTTGAACTAGTAATAGCAAATTTTTCAAAGAGTGACTTAAACAATACTTATCGATGCTCTTATGATTTTGAAGAATGTGTATTGCCGTTATCCATAGAATCCGCAAATTTTGAATGTAAGTAAACTATAAATAAATAGCTATATTTGCATATATCTTCAATTATTAATCAGCGTGAATTTAGGGGGCATGAACAACAGATAAGGGAAAAATAATTTGTATCATTGTCATTCCAAAATGCAATCCAATAAAAAGTTTGTTAGAACTTAACATTTTGTTTGGAGTAAGGACAATTTTTTTAAACCTCCTTAAATAAAAAAAAATGTGAAATATAATTCCATTAGTTCACAATGTTAAGAGTATACTTATAGAATAGAAATGTTCACATATTGTTCAGCAATTTCATATAATGGATACTGTATTTACTATCTTTAATAGATGCAGAAGATTCCAAACGAATATCTAAACTCATTTATCAAAGACAATCTGAAATGACATTAGTTATTTACTGCATTTAAGTCTTAAACGGACTGTTTTTTGATATTATTTGACAATGTCTAACTTAAATTACTTGGTTACGTTCAGTTTTTCAGTCAACTTGATGACCTAACCACTTTAATAAATACAGAACCGTTCAGATAGTTCATTTAAGAAATATTTCATGGAAGCCATAGATTTGTCGGAAATGTACACGCGATATTCGAATTTTATCCTGAGCGTAAGCGAATTATTTTGATTATAATGGTAAATACTATCTTTAAAAAACTGAAGCGAGAGTAGGTATGTCGAGTGTATGTTCCATTTTACCAACTGTTGGATAAATGTTCAAAACATCTGATAAATATGTAGCTTGCATGAATCATTTCTTAAATTACCGCTAAAAAAACACGATTGATTCATTCGTTTAATTCTTTCAACCCAACATTTGCCATTTTTAATTTACATTTTGTTTTCTCGTAAGCTACCGTCAAATTTACTGTTGGCGTTTTCTATTTAACGACAGAGTCACATTGTTGACTTGCTGTTTTATATATATCTTTATTTTATTGTGGCTGTTGTCATGTCAGTTATTAATTGAAGAATTTTACACTTCAAACGATTTATTATGATATAAAGATATTAAAATTTGGTTTGAAATGTAATTTCTAGTGTTAAATGATAGAAAATTGTTTTTTGTTTAAAATTTGGGAGGTAATTTATAACTTCCGGTCAGAAAAATGTCTTTTCCAGTATTATTTGAAAGTTTTTTTACACTTCTTTTTAATAAGTACAAAAAAAAACCACTTCAGGTTTACATAAGCTTACTTCCGGTTTGCGATTTCATTGTTATATTGCTGGTTATGCACTAAGTCCTTTGGTTCTATGATGTAAAAATGACAATTTACTACAAATATATTGTCAATATTTTATTTTAACAGTTGATGAAAAGGCGTAAGTATAAGCCAAAATCAAATTTAGAATATGATCTTGACCTTTGACTTTGACCTAATTCTTTATTTTTACAAAGATCTCAAATCAAAACACATTAGGTCTCTATCTCTTATGGTTTACCAGCACTTATATCAAATGTAATAGGGGAAATTTCTCTCATATGTAGTCTCTTGATAGATTTGATTTAAACGATCATTATAAATCTGTAAATATGACCAGCAATTTGGAAAAAATAAATTTCGTCACTTGTAGTTTGCTTTTTCAATGCCAAAGTAATTCAATGTTTAAAAAATAAAAAAACAAAAATACTGAACTCCGAGGAAAATTCAAAAAGGAAAGTCCCAATTCAAATTTAAGTTGTATGAACGCAAAGGTCAAAACCTAGAACGTCAAATACAATTATGACCTAGACCCTTGCTCTTAAAATATATATGTTATATCATCTTACCGGTAATATGAAATAAGAGTGGGGGAGGAAACTCCAATTCAATATCAACGTACAGTTAAACGAAAATGTATGTGATACCGCATTTCATAACAAATAACTAAAAAAAATATGCTGACGATATACAGTTTTGAAGAGTGAAAATAAGAAAATATAAAATGTCAGAAAATGGCATTTGACCTTCACATACTTTCTTTTTTCGGGATAAAGGACACCAATTTTTTTACCTTTAGTTAACATAAGTACCAAAAAAAAACACTTTTGGTTTTCATAAGGTCACTTCCAGTTTGCTTTGTCAAGGCCATCTGGCTTATAATCTAATGGTCTAGTTCTGTGTCTTTATAATGTACCAATATAAATTGAAACGCAAAGGTTAAAATATAGAACGTCAAATACACTTATGACCTTGACCACTTTGTCTTTAAATTATATATCAGTAATATCATTATACGGGTAATATAAAATAAGAGAGGGGGAGAAAACTCAAGTTAAATATAGACATACAGTTAAACGAAAATGTATGTGATACGACATTTCATAACTATCAATTGAATAAAAGTATGTTGACGAAATACTATGAAAAAAAGCAAAAAGCAAATTTCAGAATATCATGAATATGATCTTGACACCTTGGCTTTTTTCCTATTTTTGTGGAACCAAGGACCCAAAATCTAAAGGCACTTGGTCTGTTTCACTTTAGGATTACCAGTTAAAAATTAATATTCCTTGTATCGGTTCGTGAGGTCAAGTAATGCTTTTTAGTATCATCTTAATGTCCAAGTACTTTATTTGCATTTAGACTTTTTATTTATTCAATATTTTATTCATTAACAGATCATGCACATGCCTATGAAATAGAAAAAGACATCACGGTATCAGATGATTTTGTTTCCTTTTTTGTGGATATGTTTCCTGTTTATCCCATTCCAAAATGTACCGTCTTCTATGGGGTGAGTCATCATCATCATCATCATCATCATCATCATCATCATCATCATCATCATCATCATCATCATCATCATCATCATCATCATCATCATCATCATCATCATCATCATCATCATCATCATCATCATCATCATCATCATCATCATCATCATCATCATCATCATCATCATCATCATCATCATCATCATCATCATCATCATCATCATCATCATCATCATCATCATCATCATCATCATCACCGTCACCACCACCACAACCACCACCATCATCATCCAAAATATACAAAACTAAGTTTTCTTTTAATATTTATTGTTTCATTTAGTAGTTGTTGGATCGTAAGGTTAATTATGTTCGAGTGTGTCCTCAAAGATTCATGACTCGTGCAGATGAAAAACAATAAAAACAAAGCAATTGGAAAGCGTGGCTGATATATGAACTGAAAGAGCCGTGACATTTGTTTCCTCATTGTCCATATATCTTATTTCTTAGACTGCTCCTTAACAGTTTTCAAACGTTTACTGTGACAAGGAGTAGGTATGGTAAGAACAGTTTTCAAACGTTTGCTGTGACAAGGAGTAGGTCCGTTAAGGGCCGGTTTTTGCCTTAAATTTCAGGTTCTTCTGACGAAAGATTTTGGACATTTTTAAACACTTACATGTAAGTGTCTATTTCAGTTGATTCAATTAGTTTATGTGAAAGATGTTAACTGATTTACTCATTAAAAAAGCTCCGATTCAAATTTAAATATGAAAAATCTATCAAATATGCCAAACAATGTCATTTTTCAGATAGTTTGGGTCAAAAATGAAAGTGGCCGCATCCGTGTTCATCCTCAACCTTTATATATGTTATGTATTATTATCAAATACAATTTACATTTCAACATTAAGAATGAACACAAATGCAGCCACTTTCATTTAAGACGGAAACCTTCTGATATTTAACTAAAATGCTTAAATAAAGATTTAAGCATTTAATAGATATAGGCAGATGTGGTATAATTGTCAATTAGACAACTCTACGTCCAAATAACAATTTATAAAGTAAATCATAATAGGTCAAAGTACGGCCTTCAACACAGAGCCTTGGCTCACAACCGAACAACAAGCTATGAAGGGGCCCAATATTACTAGTGTAAAACCATTCAAACGGGAAAACCAATCGTCTATATAAAAAACGAGAAACGAGAAAGGTATAAATTACATAAACATACGAAAACTACTGTAAATCAGATTCCTGACTTAGGACAGGTGAAAACATTTGCAGCGGGATTAAACATTTTAATGGTACCAAACCTTCTCCCTTTTTCTGAAACAATAATATAGCATCACATCATTGAAAAACAGACGAAAAAAAAATCAACTGGATGGCTTAACTCAATAAAAAAAATGTAAATTAACACACTATGAAGGAATAAATTTTACTAATCATGACTTAATGATGGTAGTACCCGATATATGTGCACTGTACTGTTAAAAACAACCCCTATTGAGGTAGAAGAAGGTTTCTACTTTTCAATTAATAACTAAACGGAAACATTTTAACCATTTTGTAAAACTACAATATGTTGGGGCCAAAAAAGAGTCTTACTGGACCTAATCCTTTGTTCTTTATGAATCTTTTATTTCTATTTGCCTTAAAAAGCACGTGTATCCAATTTTATAACGGTATACCCTTCTCACTTGCACTCCGCGTTGGCAAACGTTTTAACGAGAGGGGGTCTCTTAGTTTGGGTCATGCATACGGACAATTATCGGCAAATTATTGTCTGGAATACGACAGGTCTACATCATATCAGCCATTATCCTGGTTCCCATTGACTGGGTGATGAAGAAGATCGTATCACCAGTGACAAAAAAGGCATCGTATGGTCAATGTTCAAAACCCTAGATGACCTTAACTTTGCTGATGCTATTGCACTATTGTTATCAAAACAAGATAAATTAACTTGTAATTGTGGTAAATACAGAAGATCAAATACAAATAGAGAATGAAAAGTAGGCTAGACAAGACAAAATCTGCATTTCAAAGACTACGAACTATTTGGAAGTCATAACAATACTACAGGAAAACAAAGATAATAGTAATAATAAATCTGTCCTTTTGTATGGAATTGAACGCTGGAGGGTAATAAAAAAAATTGAGATTGCTCTCAAGTTTCCATCCCAAATTGTCTGTTGCGAATTTTCAAATCTTCTGGCCAAATCGTATTTCAAACGATCATCTCCTTGAAATGACTAGGTCCACGTGTATCCTCATAGAAATACAACAGAGGGGCTGCAGATGAATGGTGCATAAACTCATTATAGATACCAGGACTAAAATTTTACACTTACGCCCGACGCGCGTTTCGTCTACAAAAGACATGTTCTTCGGATGTATGTATCCAATTAAACCAGAAAATCTCTTAGATGGACACCACAGTGGAAAAGACCATGCAGAAGAAGACTCAGAACTACCTGGCATGGAACGATCGAAACAGAATTGAAGAGGCTAGACATAACCAGGGAGAAGCCGGGGAAAAAAGACAGAACTAGATGGCAAAATCTAATGGCGTCCTAATGCTCCACAATGCGCGAAGAGCCGAAACAAAGGCTGAGGACAGACTTAGATGGCAAAATCTTATGGCAAACTTTAGTCCAAATAATTATGACGTTTGGGAAGGCTGTTTTGATTTTTTTTCTGGGACGCCTTCCTACGACGTCATAATGCTGAAGCCATTTTTTACGTCTGGAGTTTGAGAGCAAATTTTGGGGGGAACTTTGAGACCCAATTTTGACATGAATTTTTCATTGCCGGTTAGAAATTTTTACGTAGTTACAAAGTCCTACCTTTTTTGTGCTTATTGGTGTAAAATATTTCCAGAAATATCCAAAAGAAAAAAAATAAATAAGATACGATTCCATTTGAGGTGGGCAAATATTTGTTTTGTTTCAGAATGATTTCCCACAATTTTTAACGAAACGTCACTTCCGGTGAATATAAAATATAAAAATCGGTAAAATTTAAAGGACCCGAATTTCCGGAACGTTTGATTAACATTATCCGGAATTTCGTGTCTGTAAAATTTTACCGGTTTTAAAATTTTATATTCACCGGAAATGACGTTTCTTGAGTAATTGTGGAAAATTTATTTTGAAACAAATTAAATATTTGCCCACCTCAAATGGAATCGTACCTTATTTTATTATTTCGTTTGGATATTTTTTATTTTGACTTATTTTCACTAAAAAAAAACTGTACTAGATATCGCTAAATTTTGTTTACTTTATTTCTAATTTAATTATGTCGGTACATACACATTTTGGTTGCAAGGGTACGTTGATTGTAAATGGGAGTTGTCTACCTTTTTATCTATAGAAATATATATATGGTAATATAATTATTTAATAAATATAGTAAAGACCTAGGGTCTTTAAATTAGAGGTAGTTGGTTTTTTACCTTTAAAAAGTCCAATCAAGGTCAAAGTTGAATTTAACGTTCTAGATTTTGACCTTTGCTTTAAATTCATATTCATTAATTAAAAAGGCATTGCACTTTTTGTTTTAAATCAAAGCCATATGTACTTGCAAATTACAACGAAAAATGATTTTGTGTACACTTGAAATAGTTATTTTTTGTACTTATTTAATGTAAAGGTAAACAGAACTATATTTTTTCAATCAGTATCAAATAAACCATCAAATAATACCGAAAGTGACATTCTTAGGACCGAAGTAGAATTTTTTTTTTTTTATTTTTTTTTTCAAACCAAAGTGTAAGGAAGGAAACCAGATATTTTTGAAATCTGCATAGAATAGGCTGGCCTTTAAAACTTGAACTTACATTTTAAACTGGATTTTATATGATTTCGTATAAAGATATCGTTAAAGGTGAAAAGCCTTCAATTATTCTCTGGGTTTTTTATTTTTTTTCTCTTCCAAATAGTTTTCTGCTTACGCTGTTTTATTGTTTCAGAATATGTCGCTTAGATATTTGGTACATGATAGGGAACATATTTATAACTGTTACCACTTAACTGAAAACTTTTCCGTGTGAGAGTTATATCCCCAAATATTATTCTTGTGTATACTACTCTTTTGCAACCGTATTAAAAACTGACAAATTTATTTTACAAAATTGCTCTACAAATCTTCAATTTGAGAGATATTTTCTATTATGCATTTGATATCAGTGATAGCGACCTAAGATCTTTTGATTTGAGGTCCTTAGTCGAATAAAAAAGAAACTTACGTCAAGTTCATATGTGAAGGTCATATTCTTAATTTCAACTTATTCTCAATATAAAGAATTATACATTAAGTGTTAAAACCAATTTACCATACACATTTAATACCTAGGGTGATCTGATTTTAGATTTTTTGTGTTTATGAACTTGAAAAAAGCAAACTAGAAACTTAAAGTTGTTCTTCTGTACTAAATTTGTGTATAAATATAAAGCACGATATACTTTTGAAAGCAGTGTCAAATTAACAATCAAATAATACCGAAAGGGACATTTTCAGGCCGGAAGTAACAAATTACCTCCCACCATTTTTTCCTTTAAAAATGTCCTGTACCAAGTCAGGAATATGGCCATTGTTATATTATAGTTCGTTTCTGTGTGTGTTACAATTTAACGTTGCGTCGTTTGTTTTCTCTTATTTTTGAGTGTATATTGACATTGCGATAAGACGTGTCACGGTACTTGTCTATCCCAAATTTATGTATTTGGTTTTGATGTTATATTTGTTATTCTCGTGGGATTTTGTCTGATGCTTGGTCCGTTTCTTTGTGTGTTAGTTACATTGTAGTGTTGTGTCGTTGTTCTCCTCTTATATTTATGCGTTTCCCTCAGTTTTAGTTTGTTACCCCGATTTTTGTTTTTTGTCCATGGATTTATGATTTAACAGCGGTATACTACTGTTGCCTTTATTTACTTGAAACAAAATTGCATAAAACCATATTTTTGGAATCAGACAAGAATGAGCTATCATTAAACATTTCATCTGACATTCTAAACCGAATTTTCATATTTTCATATCAAACTATACCGTTAGGGGTGAAAAGACCTTTAATTGTTCTCTGACATTTGGTTTTTAATTTTGATTTTTTTGGGGGAGTATCTTTTCGTCCTTTTAGTTTTTTTGCAATGGTAATATCATTTTGTTTTAGTCTTTCAACATCATTTTGGTATATTAATTTCTTACTTTTTTTTATCTATGCATTGTTTTTCAACATATTTGCACATACGTAATTACCTTGGAAATAAAGTCTTTTTGACATAATTGGTTTCACTAGGTGAGAACAATTTAGGTAAATAATTTTTATATAAATCTTAACCCAATATTCTGTTATAAGACAACAATACGAAAGAACATGCTAATAATTACTACTCTATTTTTAGGACACACCTTTGAATGTCTTCATACAGGAGAATACAACTCGACTTGGGTATTTTTATCGAACAATACTGAGACTGGTTTATAAAGCATCAGTGAAATCCTGTCCAATCGTGTTAAATGTCACTTGTTTAATAGGGAGCACATACATTCATCTCGCAAGATCAGAGTACAGAAACTGTTCAAGTAAGTGGTATCTGATTTTTTGAATATGGAAAAAATGCGGTCAAATAATCAATCAAATTCGTTGATGTCTCCTCATTCTAAACTTCATATTTGTATGCTTTAAAGGTTAAAATAGCATCTTTTTGTAGGACTTGATATCGTATACATGAATAAAGTGTAGATAAAAGTCTGGATTTCTTACCAGAAAAGATTATCTATAATTGCTCAAAATGTTATCAATTAAAAAGCATATATTTTAAAAATAACATCAATTAATAGCCAACTTCTGAAATACAGGCACATAAGGAATTGGGCAAGTTAAACATGTTTATGGGTGCTTAATTTTCCCCTAACATGTTGCCACGAAACATAAATACAAACTGTAAACATCTGTTGAAAAGAATTCGACTAATCACAAAAAAAACTTACATTAAGACAGAAAATACTGAGTAGAGTACCTGATGTTACTGAAAGCTAGTTCAAAACAAGTCAGGTTTTCCCACGTTATAAAAGTGTCTATCCCACGAATACACAACTAACAGATTTTGGGTCCTCAATGTTCTTCAACATTGTACTAGTTTGGCTTTTGAACTGTTTTGATATGAGCGTAATTGATGAGTCTTGTGAAGACGAAACGCGCGTCTGGGGTATTAAATTATGGTCCAGGTACCTTTGATAACTATTTTACACCTCTGGGTCGATGCCACTGTTTGTGGACGTTTCGTCCCCCGAGGATATCACCAGCCCAGTAGTCAGCACTTCGGTGTTGACATGAATATCAAATATATGGTCATTTTTATAAATTTCCTGTTTACAAAACTTTGAATTTTCGAAAAACTAAGGACTTTCTTATCGCAGGAGCAGATTACCTTAGCCGTTTTTGGCACCACTTTTTTGAATTTTGGGTCATCAATGCCCTTCAACTTTGTACTTGTTTGGCTTTTGAACTCTTTTGATATGAGCGTTATTGATGAGTCTTATGAAGACGAAACGCGCGTCTGGCGTATTAAATTATAATCCTGGTACCTTTGATAACTTTTTTAGTTTAATGACGCCATTAACAGTCCACCCACAAAAATTATGAACATGTGCAATGCCTCAATAAAAGGGATTTAATAACATTAAGAGCACAGTTGCATGTCCTTTCAAATATGTCTATGCTCAATGGGGCCTATTTTACATTGCGACATTTTGATGGAACGTATATTTGTACTATGAGTAGTGCATGTATAGAAGGAGACTTTATACCTCTTGACGTTTCCGCTATCGTTCAAGTTATCTTGTTTTGAATACATTTCAGAATATCGACCATCATCTCATTGCTGTTGATATGCCTCTGCGATAATACTTTAGGTTGGATATTTTTTATCTATTCTCTACAGAAAATAAAAACGTAAAATGCATAGCGGTAATATGTCAAGACAGTAATCGATCGTCTGAACATATTTTTCAAACTTAAACTGTTTTATAAAATAGGATAAGGCTGATTATTGCTTATGTCGGTTTTATTTTCATAATTATGATGTTAATTTCTACATAGACAAACTGTAAACAGTGAAAATATTCATAATACTTCAATCTACAAAAGAACCAAAGAAGAGTTATTACATATATGTTGTATTTGCTTCCAATCTATAACAGAAAAAGTAGAAAAAAATATACAAAATCAGCTAGATAAGATCTCTAAATAAGCAAAAATAACCGACTACTACAAGAAAGGTATACCTTAAAACGAAAGTGTCATACATTTGCAAGATAAATTATTCGTACTCGTCAGAGTTGTGTTTTGTTTCATTCCAAATATTATTATCATAATTGTTTTTGCGTTAGTGTTACCCTTTATGTGGCAATCATTTTTGGTAAGAATTGGAGCACCATATTCATAATATTCTAAGTGTGTGCACATGATCAAGGCTTTCACAGCCCTATAAAACAACTGATCAATAAAACACGTACTTGTGTGATTACATTTTGATCTCTTAGACGGTTTGAAACTGTATTATAGCAAATGTGCGTGTTTTCATTAGGTTTTTGTTTATTTTCAATTTAGACGTAGAAAATGATATATTGGTTACACTTGACTTGACACAAAAGACGATATTGTGTATATTTGTGGGTGTCTGTTTAGTCCTTGTTCTTTTGAGCATAATTCGGAACTGGAAGCTTATTGCTGCGACATGTAAGTAGTAAACCTTCAATATAGTTTTAAACAAAAAAAGAACAAATATAACTTATCTTGAACAAAACTCCATATAGTGAAATCATGATCATTACCAAGGGGCACAACGAGGATGTGTTTCTAAAAAATGTCGAAAAGCAATAAATGTAAGCATACAGAGCAGCAATAATTAGCTCATAACCCGCCGAATTTAAAATCACAGGTATGTGTTGAAATCAATGAAAAGTTTATTTGAAGAACATGTAAAAAAAATACCACAATTATATATTAATAGTCTTGTAATTGTTATTCAATACTTTAAATACCATAATTTCAAACCTGATCGTGGACTATATCAATTTTTTAGAAATTTACCGGTGTCGTCACTTTGGTGCGTCAATCCAATCGTGTTACAGACAATGCGTGGTTCTGTTGTGTTGTATTTATGTGCTGTCCCTGGTTGTGTTACATGTTTGTTTTTATTCTGTAGTTAGTCAGCATTTCGGTGTTAAAATGAATATCAATTACATAGTCATTTTTATAAATTAACTATTTGCAAAAGTATGAATTATTCTAAATACTAAGCATTTTCTTATCCCAGGCATCGAAAACTTAAGCCGTATTTGGCACAACTTTTTGGAATTTTGAATCATCAATACTCTGCAACTTTAACTTGTTTGGCTTTCGAACTATTTTTATATGAGCGTCACTGATGAGTCTTATGTAGAAGAAACGCGCGTCTGGCGTATTAAATTATAAGTATTGTACCTTTGATAACTATTATCATGTCGAATTGACTATTGTATTGTTTATTTGTGTATTTCTCTGTCCTGAATGTTCTTGCATTTATTTGTACTGTATTTCTGGCATGCAATGTTGTCCGTTTAGTGTCATGTTTTAAATTGCTATGATAATTTTTCATTTATTAAAAACTTGTTTGAGTAAAAAATTGAAAACAACACGTTAAATGATTTCAATGCGTCCGAAGCTCTGAATTGACCTTCATCAGGAACGCTCAAGCTAAACATTTGCTTTGAAATTCAAGGATGTATAAGTACCGAAACCGTTGAAGAGGTATATGACAAAAATACCTAAAATTGATAGCCAAATTCATCTTAATTCAATTTTCCCTTAGGGAGTTGAAACCTTAGTATCTTAATAATTTAAAATTTATAATTAACGGACAATTTTAGAAATGTTTGTTAAATCATATCCGTACCAAATTAAAGTACTGACAACTGAGCTGATGTAAGTAACCTGATCCATAGACAACACATTGTTGGAAAAGATACAAATTTAAAAACCCAAATGCAAATCTTAAATTTTAATATAGCCATTTGAATACGACAAATGTTTGTTTTGACATAACATAATTACTTGATGGTCTTGAAGAATAATAGATTATAGGTTTTAACGGTTTTTCTTTCATCTTGACACTTGTATAGTGTTTTTTTTTTTGGTTTTTTTTACTATGTAAATTATAAATCTTATCAACTTTAAGTGTGGCTCGTTACTTATACATCCCGTCATGGTGTTCTTGTGTTATGGTATTTTTTTTGTATTCTTGCTTTCATGTTTGCTTATTGCTTATTATGTATGCCATTTTGGTTTCTTTGTTCACATATGTATTTGTTTAAAAACTGTTAAAATTACATGTATAAACCAATTTTGTCTGCTGTACCCTGTTTGTGTTGTGCACATATTGTTGTCAGTATAGTAGAATTGTATGCTACTGTCATGCAAGTGAGATATTCAGCTAGCTATAAATCCATCTTTAATCAACGATTTACGACATAATGAAATCCCGGTACTTAGTCGTGAAAATACGAGTTGTCTTCAATTCGTTTGATGTGTCTGAGCTTTTGATTGGTCAGTTAATAAAAAGTAAATTCACAAAAATAATGAACTCCGAGGAAAATTTAAAACGGAAACACCTGAATCAAATGGCAAAAATCAAAGGATAAAACAGAGCAAACGAACGGACAACAACTGTCAAATTCCTGACTTGGTACAGGCATTTTAAAATGTAAACAACTGTGAATTGAACTGGGTTTTATAGCGCTAAACCTCTACTTGTACGACAGTCGCAACAATTTCAATTATATTGACAATGATGCATGAAGAAAAAAATGTTACAAATAGGGGTACATAAACAACTCAGACCCCACCAAAAACTAGGGATGATTTCATGTGCTACGGAAGGGAAAGAAAATTCTGCTATAAATGTGACACCCGTCGTGTTGCACATGCTGTTACAAATCCGGTAAATAGTCTTATTCGGTAGGTCACATTCGTGAAAAGTGAAGGGTATTGTAGTTACGACATAAGGAACATATCCGATATCATCTGTATAACGAATACTTCATAACGTTCAACCAACTCGTGATGGTGACCGTTTACGAAGTGATGATTACAACTTAACCATTTTGATCTCTTGGTTTAAAAATGAAAAGGTAACAATTGAGAAACTGAAATCATATCTATTGTCGTAAAGTTTTGTTTTCAACCGACCCTCAAAGTCAATTTCTAGATATAAGTCCTAATCAAATCGCAAAATCAAAAGTTCAGACATATCAAACGAATGGATAACATCTGTCATATTCCTGACTTGGTACAGGCATTTTCCTTTGTACCAGTGATGATAAGTGACTTTCTGTTTTTAATTTTTGGTTGTTTTTTTATAATTTTTCATAATAATAAAGAAAGATACTTAACATTTCACAAATCGGATATTTATTTTTAGCTCACCTGGCCCCAAGGGCCATGTGAGCTTTTCTCATCACTTGGCGTCCGTCGTCCGGCGTCGTCCGGCGTCGTCCGTCGTCTGTCGTCCGTCGTCGTTAACTTTTACAAAAATCTTCTCCTCTGAAACTACTGGGCCAAATTTAACTAAACTTAGTCACAATCATCATTGGGGTATATAGTTTAAAAAATGTGTTCGGTTACCCGGCCAACCAACCAAGATGGCCGCCATGGCTAAAAATAGAACATAGGGGTAAAATGCAGTTTTTGGCTTATAACTTAAAAACCAAAGCATTTAGAGCAAATCTGACAGGGTTAAATTGTTTATTAAGTCAAGATCTATCTACCCTGAAATTTTCAGATGAATCTGACAACCTGTTGTTGGGTTGCTGCCCCTGAATTGGTAATTTTAAGGAAATTTTGCTGTTTTTGGTTATTATCTTGTATATTATTATAGATAGAGATAAACTGTAAACAGCCATTATGTTTAGCAAAATAAGATTTACAAATAAGTCAACATGACTGAAATGGTCAGTTGACCCCTTTAGGAGTTATTGCCCTTTATAGTCAATTTTTTACCATTTTTCGTAAATCTTAGTAATCTTTTACAAAAATCTCTTCCTCTGAAACTACTTGGCCAAATTAATCCAAACTTATCCACAATCATCTTTGGGGTATTTAGTTTAAAAAATGTGTCTGATGACCCGGCCATCTAACAAGATGGCCGCCATGGCTAAAAATAGAACATAGGGGTAAAATGCAGTTTTTGGCTTATAACTCAAAAACCAAAGCGTTTAGAGCAAATCTGACATGGGGGTTAAATTGTTTATCAGGTCAAGATCTATCTGCCCTGAAATTTTCAGATAAATCGGACAACCCGTTGTTGGGTTCCTGCCCCTGAATTGGTAATTTTAAGGAAATTTTACTGTTTTTGGTTATTATCTTGAAAATTATTATAGATAGAAACAAACTGTAAACAGCAATAATGTTCAGCAAAGTAAGATTTACAAATAAGTCAACATGACCGAAATGGTCAGTTGACCCATATAGGAGTTATTGTCCTTTATAGTCAATTTTTAACCATTTTTCGTAAATCTTAGTAATCTTTTACAAAAATCTTCTCCTCTGAAACTATTGGGCCAAATTCATCCAAACTTATTCACAATCATCTTTGGGGTATCTAGTTTAAAAAATGTTTCCGATGACCCGGCCATCCAACCAAGATGGCCGCCATGGCTAAAAATAGAACATAGGGGTAAAATGCAGTTTTTGGCTTATAACTCAAAAACCAAAGCGTTTATAGCAAATCTGACGGGGTTAATTTGTTTATCAGGTCAAGATCTATCTGCCCCAAAAATTTCAGATGAATCGGACAACCCGTTGTTGGGTTACTGCCACTGAATTGGTAATTTTAAGGAAATTTTGCTGTTTTTGGTTATTATCGTGAAAATTATTATAGATAGAGAAAAACAGCAATAATGTTCAGCAAAGTAAGATTTACAAATAAGTCAACATGACCGAAATGGTCAATTGACTCCCTAAGGAGTTATTGTCCTTTATAGTCAATTTTCAACAATTTTTATAAAATTTGTAAATTTTTACTAACATTTTCTACTGAAACTACTGGGCCAAGTTCATTATAGATAGAGATAATTGTAAGCAGCAAGGATGTTCAGTAAAGTAAGATGTACAAACACATCACCATCACCAAAATACAATTTTGTCATGAATCCATCTGCTTCCTTTGTTTAATAGTCACATAGACCAAGGTGAGCGACAAAGGCTCTTTAGAGCCTCTAGTGTCAAATATTCCAATGTTTGCAAACTTTTGGTCTAATCTAATACACAATCACTCAAACCATGTCTTGTTGATGAGATGTCCTTCGTGATTCTTTACTTCATCTTTCTCAATCCAGTGTCATCACTTGGCCATAGTTAATGATTCAATATACATGTACCGAATGACAGTCGTGAAATGTGTCTTTCATCGTGTTTTTTATTATCAATTGTAGATCGTCTTAAAAGAACATTTTGGGAACGTCGGAGACCAATTTTAGCCACACTGGTAACGGTAGGATCGACATCGTGTTCTATTCTAACGTTTATAAAAATAGGTAGCTACAATGCATTGTTTATTTATCAACGTGACTGAAACATGTGAAACAAAGATTTTGTGGTGGGCAAACGTCTGCTTACAATCTATAGATTGTTAATAAGTGGTTGTTAACCTTTACCCTCTTAATCCGCAAAATATCCTATTAATAAAATAAAATCCACCACATTATATCAAATTTCTATTGAAAAAGACTATTAACCTAATGTTTTTGTCAGACATAAACCTCCAACGTACACGGAAAAATACCTGTCTTTTCCGACACTGTTTCAAAGTGTTCATCACACAACTTATGCAAGACTTGTGAACAGGATCCATATTATATCATCATTACTTAATATTAAACTGATGATTAAATAATACATTTACGCATTTTGTGGAATTGATATTACACTAGACTTCTGAACGTAAATATCCCGATATATATGTAGGTACTTTTGTATTGACGAATCGATCCAAAAGACACCTAGATTGAATTAAAAGTGATTTAAGACATAAAAAATAACCTGACACATTTGATGGTTATCGTGTGTTGTTTTGTATTTTGCATACATCGTAACAACTTATTTTACTTGCTTCGTGCTATTACAGTACAATATTTAGTTCTATAATTAAACAGTGATTTAGTCAGTTTAAATCTAGATTCATTGTTGAGTTTTAATTCACAATACTAATGAGCTGCAGTCCGTTTATAAACCCCATTGCATGCGAAAATAATATCACATGTTAAAGTGATCGATAAAATAGGAATCAAGTCTTGCTTTTTTTTTCAGAAAATTATGTTTACCCTACGTTTTGTTCTTTCATATAAATAATCATGACACACTTCAACGTGTTATACGAGTTCAGTTGCTCAATCATGAATATTCTCTTTAACATGTTTAATGTGTTGTTGATTTTTGAGGGGTCTTTTTTCTTGTCCATAATATTGTCTCACAAATTATAAGTGGCTTCGATTTCGATATTTAATGTCATTTGTTCCATTCTTTTATTATCTTTTGTTTTAATTGTAATGTTTAGCCAATTATTGAAACCTTGACGGTTATTTGCTTGATAATGAATGTCTTAATTTTTGCTATATATAAAATTATATAAAAAAGAAGATGAGGTATGATTACCAATGAAACAACTTTCCACCATAGACTAAATACTTTTTGTAACACAAAAATTAACAACTATAGGTCTACGTACAGCGTCAACAATGAGCAAAGCCCATACTGGCATAGTCAGCTATAAAAGGCCCCGAAATGACAAGTGTCAATTAAAACAAGAAAACTAACGGCCTAATATATGTACAAAAATGAAAGAAAAACAAATATGTAACACATCATCAAACGACAACCTCTGAATTACAGGCTCCTGACTTTGGACAGGCACATACAGAATGTGGCGGGGTTAACATGTTACCGGGATCCCAACCCTTTCCCTAAACTTGGACAGGGATGTAACAGTACATCATAAGAACGAACTATAAACACCAGTTGAAAAAGGCTTTACTCAGATGGATACAAATAACATACATTTAACATAAACATAGAGTGAACGTGACCGGGTACTTGTATATTCAACAACTAAAAGACACTAAGTACTGATCCGAGAGTACTCGAAGTCACTGACATTTAGGTCAATGCCACTAACAACTAATTAAAAAAAAAACATGCATCTAAGATATACTAGTAGTCTTTTCCAAGTCTTTTTACTTATTATTAAGTCAGAAATATGACAGTTGTTGTCCATTCGTTTGATGTCTTTTGTCACTTGATTTTGCTAAGTGATTAGGGACTTTACGATTAAATTTTACTCTGAGTTCATTATATTTGTGATTATATTTTTTTCGTTGTCTTTATATTGTCTTAGTCTTTGCAAATGGACTAGTTGTATCTCTCCACAAAATATAACCATACTTACATCATTTACAATTGCTTTTTTCAGATGACGTTTATCAAATCCCTTGTATAAGTTGTGTACTTACATTTTTTCTAACATGTTCATCGTTGGTTCTCATTAGTAATACGAAAACTATCAGCATACGCGAAGGATTCAGAACTTCTTGTAAGTATATGTGCAAGCGTTGTTTTAATATGTATTAGTTATTTTCAATATTGATACCAATATTGATATCGGTTTACGCGTTAATTGTGTGCAACTAATTCTAATTGTAAACTATATACCGTTTTGGACCTATAGTAAAATTTCAAGAAAAACTGGCATTATGATTATGCGCATCTCTTTAGCATATATTTTTCAACTTCAGAATTTTTACGCTTCATATTGTGATTTATGGAGATGTGGAAGTGTAAATTGATGCCCATTTTCCCGTTCCATACTGAAATAATTCACCCGTTCAAGTCTTTAACAAACCTATATAATTACAGAAAGAAGAATTCCTATAAGTATGATCTTACCTAAGAGTTATGGGCTAAACCAAGCATTCTTTTTGTTTTTCTATATCTTGTTCAAATGGTGTAATTGGGAAATCGTGAATACATAGGTTATGCATTTAATACGTAAATACAACATACATGTTTGAATGCTTCGACCTATTAAACTTTTGAATCGTATGAAACTTCAATGCATGCAATAATATCTTGAGACGTTTTCGGTTGTAGCGTAAATTCAACAAAAAAAAAACCAAATTACATTGTTTTTGTTCCCTTCGATGAAGTCCATTACTTCCTTTTTTATATTTAATTTTTACAGGCAAGTCATGTTTTGATAGATCAGAAACGGTTTTCTGTGTAAACAGCTCAGATAGAAGAGAAGATGCAGGCGCAGGTAATGCATATTGATATTTGCAAGGATTCAGGGTGATTGCGGTAAGGTAGAATGAGGTTTAATCATAATGACTCTTCCCAATAATATGCATGGTAGTCGGATTTGCTACTCAACATTTAGTCATATCAATAACAAAAGTGA
Organism: Mytilus galloprovincialis; assembly: GCA_037788925.1. Taxonomy (NCBI): domain Eukaryota; kingdom Metazoa; phylum Mollusca; class Bivalvia; order Mytilida; family Mytilidae; genus Mytilus; species Mytilus galloprovincialis. Next base: position 41,805,363 of record CM075332.1, on the reverse strand, counting down.
GCGAGGCAATATAAAGGAAAAGATATAGATATGAGAAGACGTGGTATGATATGCACTATTTATTGCCACAAAACTGGTATATTAAGGAAAACACTAGATCAAATTGAAAGAACAGCACATATATTGTTGTTATTCATTTTGATTTGATCAAGGATTTGTATAGTAAGAAGGATTGGAATCTCGCGGTTTATCGTAATCTTTTCCGCGGCGAGACTTCGCTACTCGCCACTAGTTCTACATTTTGTACTCGTCACTTACGATATTGGAACGTGATTTTTTTTTACAAATGTTTTGAGTTGTTTTCTTATTTTTGTCACGTATAGACAATTGTAATGATAACGGACTTTATTCATTCTTAAATGTAATTATTATTGATTACCACTCAATTTTCAATTGACGAAAAAGCGTAATTTAAGTGTTTTATTTGATGGATATTGTAATGCAATGTGTATAACGACAGTTGACAATGTGTTTGTATGTAACTTCTGTAATTTTTTATTTCCTCTTGTAAATGATGTCATTATAGCTGTTTACAAATTTGCATCTTCGGAAACTATCAATCTCGGGGAAAACGGTGCAAAACCCTTTTTTTTTTTGGCAAAAAAGAATTGACCCCATTTCAGGACGATTCACTGCATTGCGTTTTATATACATGTCAGGGGCTGATCATTTTCATAAGGTTGGGATAAGTACTGTTAAAGAGGCGGCCCAGTGGTAGACCCTTTCAAACGTCCTCTACATTTTACTCTAGCCGGTTTCAATCCTCATAAATATGATAAAGGCATTAAAGAAACGTTAGCCAGTGTGCACTGCAAGCATTTTTTTTTTACTTTTAAATAAGTAACATTTCATCTTTAAATGCACTTTTCTTCCTTGTCAGAGCACTTAAATCAATTTGTGCATGAATTAAATAGGGCAACCTTAATACAGTGTCAGCTCTCTGTCATAACGGCCACTCAAGTAGTCAATCATGGAATTATTCCCGATTATGTATTATACATGTAGTATAATACAGAAATTAACTTGAAAAGAACGACTTGCCATCACTTGAAGAAGACTTCTTTTTTTCTTTTTATGACTACATAGGAGGTAAGTAACAGCAGTTTACATCAAGAATTAAAACAAAAGCCTGACTTTTCTGTTTGTAACTTTAATACTTGCTAGGTCTAAACTGTGGCGTCTAGATATTTATCAATAAATCTCTTTGTAAACATAACTAAAATGTTTAATGTCTAATAGTAGATACCTTTTCTACAATTTTGCCTTCTATTGACTTTATAGCGCACAACTACAAATATACATGTAAAACACTGACTTTTGCCTATCAAGATAAGAAATAAATAATTGCTTACTGGGACATTAACATCATTTGAACTTTGGTGAACTGAGCTGTCTCATTCTATTGACAATCATACCACACATCATTACTTTTCTGCTTAACTCCAAATTTGGTATAAAAACTTTTTTTTTTACATGTTTTATGTATGGACTGTTGGTTTCATGTGATAATAATTATCGACCTGCTAGGCTGCATGGGTTTTGATGATCGTGGATGACATACATGTACATTCATCGAATGTTCATGTAGACTACTAGTTTTTAAAATTTTCATTTGATATTGGATGGATAGTTGTCTCATTACAATCAGATCCCATGTCTCCTTGCTTATCTTACTACACATCCTCATAGACATTAATCACACAGATTTATATGAAAAACTGGATTAATAAAGTCAGTGACAAGAAGGAGAATAGTCAATATACCCTCAACACCAGGCAGAGTAGGCGAATATTAAATGAATCTGGCATGTAAAGGAATTTAAAAAAAGATATTCTATGATTTATTTTTACGTTAAAATATAGATATAATCCAATTCAGCTGGTATCACATGATTATCTATCAATTCACTATCAAATTTCCCTACACACAAAGTGTAGCTCTCCAAGTTTTAATATAAGAGATTGAATGTAAATAATCTAATGAAATACTGTTGGTATATCTTTCCATAAATGATATTCATGGGAACGTTCTGGTCAATAGTCGTATTTACTTGTACCAATACTCTAGTATTTCTATATGAAGGCATGCCATATGTCAGTCCACATGATAATTATCTGCATGAATGGCCAACTGCTTAGACTGTTTTGGGGACTTTCCTTGTGACTGGACTATTCTTCTTAACATTCACCAGTTTGGGCATTTTGGAGAATACTGGAAAAAAATGTGTAATATAGTTACATGTGGCAATAATAATACAATAGCATATGGCTTAAACAATTTCAATATCAAATCTGTCTTAACAAAAGTAATATTACCTCAAGATCTCTGCTCGAACAATTGTATTTGCAAGATTTATGTTAGTTTTCTATGGGTTTATGCTACATATATGCCAGCTGATGCAAATCCAGGAATTATCTATACATGTAGCAATATTTCTATTTTTTTTTCCTATTTTCAATATTGTAGGATCATTTGATGTCGCAAACATATTTTAATTTAATGGTGCTTGCTTTACTACAAACCTATGTATATATACATTTACATATCATAATAGGTAATGCAGGACCTAAATGAATCATTAATTATGTAGCACATTGTCAACCATGCATGTGGGTGTTCAAACGACAAATTGATATTTTCATATCTTCACAGTATTGAAAAAAAACAAACAAAAAATATAGGAAAATTTAATATTTAGTGATTTAGAAAAAAAGATGGAACTATTTGGGTCTATCTAAATATATATAAAATGACTGAATAATAGCCAACGATAAATCTTACGGTGCGATGGATCATAAAATTATGATACAGTTAACTACAAAATATAATATATAACCAGTCTAAAAGGGTACAACATCAACAAAATTAACATTAAAGGAAATAAATGTTACATATTTCGGGTAACAGATATTCTTCATATATTATATATATCAAACTCTTACTAGACTTGACTGAAGTATAGTTAATAGCAAAATTAGGCCTAGAAAACAAAAAGCTCATGTTCATTTGTAATGCACGTGCAGGTTTAAAAAAAAATAGAAGTCTTGGCGTCTTGCTATTGTAATTTTTTTTGCCTTACATCTTGGCGTCTTGCTTTTTTAATTTTTTGCTTTGACGCCTTTGCAGGAAGACACCTTGCAAGGCTATTTTTTTTTTCTTTGACGACTTTGCAGGAAAAAATCTTGCAAGGCTCTTTTAATTTTTGCTTTGACACCATTGCAGGAAAACATCTTGCAAGGCCTTTTTTAATGTATAATTTGACGCTGTTGCAGGAAAAAAAATAATGTAGCCTTGTATAATTAATTCAACTTGTAATGCTTGGGATATGTGGTATAAACAGATAGAGATGAAGGGAGTCCATAACAATAACAAAAAATTAAACATGCATAATAAAGCCGGGTTGCAATGATTTATAATGAAGACAAAAACAGCACTACCTATGCATTATAAAAGTAGATGAGCTGTGTTGGTGTATTAACGTCAACAAAACGTTACATGCATTTGTATACAACATGATTTACAAGGAAGGTCAGCTGCCGGGCTGAACTGGTAAACATTGGGATGAACATTTGAAAAGATTACCATCCATGCATTGTCCCTTTCGACATCGTCAAAGGCAAATCTATGGTGTTTTCTATGGAACATGTCTTGTTAAAATTGATGTTAAACTACTTCAAAACACATGGTTAAACGGTTTTATGTCGGTAGAAACAGAAAGGAAGTATCAGCTGATTATGACAACTAGATTCCCTCACAATTTAGGCCTGGTAAATTGCGATTCATCTGAGAACCACATTGATTTTTCAAGACAGAAATGTATCCCAATTCCCTTATTTAGCAGTTTGAGCTTTCTTCTTTACACTTTATCACCAATGTTCTACGTTTGTGAACATGTTTGAACATTACTCTAGGCTAATTGAAGAACTTCATTCATTTTTCCTAAGCCACCCCCATTTTCTCTCCAGAACGCCATTTTTGTTGTAATCAACTCAAAAGAAACGGAAAAACTAGGAAAACTAATGCATTAATCTCTACGAAATTTACTCAATACACGAAGAAATAATATATCTTTCAGAAAATATAAATTTTATCACTCATCTCCATTTTTTTCTGCCTTGGTAAAGAACCTAGATAAAATAAACTTCTTATACTTGTCAGTGTAGGGGAATAGAAGAATACAACAAATTATGATGAAGTATGAATATTATAAATTTGGAAATCAGTTCGTTTCATTGTGTTGTTTGCTTTGTTTGAAATTATAGTTAGACGCAGTCTTGAAAATGAAAGGTCAGACAAAAAAATCAGTCGATTCATACACTAATCATTTCTTATTTTCAACTTGTAGCAAAAAAAGAAGAAAAGAAGAAAAGTGGTCAAGAATCAATTCCGATGATCAAATATGATGTGTAGTTCTCTATAATTAACTTATTTGATGCACACTACAATTTTTGATGTCTTTTTTTTAAATAAAGTAGACAAATTGTAAATGCTCGTTTTTTTTTTAAACGCACATTTTATGCATCTGCCAGCTGCTGTTTTCATCTAATTAACATAGTATTTTCGATTAACGTTTTCATATTTTTTTGGGCGATTTTCTCGGTTATAAATCACTGCCCATTACTATCAATCATGTGTCATCGATCTGATTAGAATAAAGTTAGCAATTTGAAGAGATTCTGATTGGAAAATATTAAAGAATATTTCAGAACGATTACTTACTTTTGCAGTAGTATAAGACTAAGTTCTTGAATGCACAGACACCTTATCTTTAAATTGTTTAACTTCATCCAGTCAGATCTAAAATAAGAAATGATTCGCGATATTGCTTTGTGCTTTACATCTAGACATTGACAATAAGGGTCGGTTGAGAACAAAACTTTTCTACGTAAGCGATGATTTCAGATTTTCAATTATGAACATTCCGTTTCTATGTAGCAACAACCCAGCAGGGCCTGCATATGAAGTTTATGTCTACCAGTTTGTATGATATTCCAGACCTTGCATATCCTATCATGATGTCCTTGCTAATTATTTATTCATTAATTTAAAGCGATTGGTAAGATGTAACTTTTTTTTAAATCAAAATGTTAGATTGTTTAACATTATTGTTTGGACTGGTCGAAGCATTTTAGCTATCGACTAAAATTTCAAAAAAGGCTTTCTAGAATTAAAAAAAATAAAACTTTCAGATGCACGTAACACTCGGTTTTAAGTATGTTTGAATTTTAAACCAAATACGTTGTTACATTTACGAGCGAATCGAACAAGTTGAAATAAAGTAACACCATACGATGGTGACAAGGAAGCATCAAAAATGGATATTTACAATAGGAAATGAAAACAATCTCTTTTACCATAAATAATGTTATGAAGCTTCCCCTTAAAGATGTAAATATCAAGATTAATGCAGCGGCGGTGGTCATTGTAAGTATTAGATTCATTTAAAGACAGTTAAGCAGGATCCAGATTTAAAAGTGCTATTAAATTTTTGAATCAGATGTTGTTTCGATGGATCTTTGATGATTTTAATCATACATTTCAATTTATAACAATACAGAAACAATTCCGCAATAAGTAGTACAAAGTTAGTCCCTATTAGATTTCCGATATTACTGATCGATACGTAGAATCTCCGTAGTTAACAAAAATGAAATCTAGTAAATTTTAAGGACAGCTATAGTATCAAATTGACATGATCTTTTGTTTTTTGTTTTAAAAAAAGGACTGAAAAGCGTTTGAACATATATATATTCGCTCTTTGACTTTTTAAATGCCCATTAAATTAAGTATGTGATTTTTTTCGAAATAAGATAATGAGCCAAACAAACAAACAAATTTGTATTGGTAATAACAGTGCCCACAAGGGGAAGAACAATCAGCATTATTTACTGATTATAAGTGGTTTAATATGATTAAGAGACAATGTTTTACAATATATTTATAAAGACAAGCAGAAGATAACAACAAGCACAGTAGTTAATTTTTGTTTATATTATAACTAGGTAAAGACAGGGGGTTAAGGGTTGGGGACTAGTCATTACTACAACTGCATGTATTTATGATTTTAAGGAAACTTTTCTATGAGGCCACACCAATTTAATTTCTTGTTCGACGGACCCGCCCGCAGGCATTTTTTCTAAACTGAAAATTTTTCCTATTTTTTTTTATATTCCCGCTTCCCGCATCCGGAAAAGTAATCATGTAAGCTATTTCCCGCGTCATTTTTATTTATAAACATTAAAAAGATCAAAAACGATCGCAAGAGCGTTTTAGTCACCGTCAAATGTGGCCTTTTAAACTAGTTTAAGCATTCACACAGATTTCTTAAAGCAACAAATAATGTTAGTTATCAGGTTATTAGAATAAAGTATGTCGAAGTAGAAATGTTGTCTTTGACTGAAATATCGTTTGCCGGCGGAACAAAACTATCCATACCCGCTGCATGTTTATGCAACTGCCATGAGTCATGACCCTAGCTGTTGTTCAGCAGTATTTGTCGTTTGTTGTTGTAGTTCATAGGTATTTCTCCGTTTGTATATTTATATATTAGATGGTTTTTCTGTTTGAATTGTTTTACATTAGTTATTTTGGGGGTTTTCTATAGCTTGCTGTTTGGTTTGCATGGTTTGGACCAATGCATCGTGTTTAATGGAAGCTGTACTTTGACATGTATTAATTACCAACAACGAATGACTAGGATGGAGAACTGTATAATTGGCACTCTTATCACATCTTATAATATTTATATACAAGGTGTCAAAAAGACAAAGAACAAAAATGTGAACACCAAAACGACTTATAAATAATACAGACAACCAACATATAACTCAAAAAAGAAAAATGTACACACACCAAATAATAGCTCTAACCTCTACAAAAACGGAAGGTAAACGCAGGTGTTCTGGGAAGATGAGCAGTTCCTACTTCTTGCAAGACAGCCTCCGTGTTGATAGTTATACGTCATGTCCTGTGAAGGAGGAAATACATCTACAATATGGCAATTCAATGGAGATGAATTAAAGCAGGTGAAATAATTATTCAATTATTCAGTTCAATATATGATGCCCCAGAAGCTAAAATTAATAGTAAGCATGGAAAGAAACAACCATTTGACTTCAAAAGGGGGAAAAGGGGGAAATATTCTGATTCAAAATTTTGAGGGGGGGAAATATTCTCGTCAAGCAGATGACAAAAAAAAATATTCTGAATTTACATTTCCCCCATACGTTATATTGATAGCTATTGCAAAATACAATTTGATTGAAAAACTAAATAAAATTGATCGCGCTTTGCATGAAAAAAGTTCTGGCTCAGACTGAAAACCATATTCCCCCTCCCCCACCCTCACCCCGACCCACCTTCAGGTAAAATGTTGCTCCCTAATACAAGAAGTCATAAATGTGCTGCAATTAAAAGTGCGCATTACATGTCTTGGTGAACTGGGAAAAAACATTTGGGTTGATAAAGTAAAGAAATATAAAAAAAAAAACAAGTGGTTAATCGAGTTTTATACCATCTTTTGATTTATATTGTCAAACCCAATGATTTTATGTTTTCAAAAAAAAAAATTATTATCGCTCGACTTTACTTTTCAAGCTTCCTGAAACTCAGTACCACACAATTTACGGCTACGTTCCGATACTGTCAGATTTTTGTATCTTCCCCCTTTAAATCTTGAGCACTAAAAAGGAATGTTGTTAAATGATTTTTAATTTCCTTGCAAAAGGTAGTTTTCTAAGCAATCTCTGCTTTTAACACGTCTTTAAGTTTTAAGCTTGTTGCCCTATAGTTGATATAGAGGGATAAATCCTACTTTGTTAAAGATCACTACTTTGTAAAAGTGTGACTCAAGCTAAAAATTCTCTTCCACAGATATTATCAAGATGCTTGAAATCTTTATTGATACTATATTTGTTACGTTTGGAAGACGTGTTTTTCAACATACTGTCGGCATTCCAATGGGATCCAATTTTGTTCTATTCTTGCCGACTTGTTTCAATATTATTATGAGGCGGACATCATACAGCAACTTCTTAGGATGAAAAATAAGAAGCTAGCAATATCCTTTAACTTTACTTTCCGCTATATAGATGATGTCTCTCACTAAATAATTCAAACTTTGGTGACCATTTTGAACGCATCTATCCATTCGAACTAGAGATAAAGGATACAACAGATACAGTTAAGTCTGCCTCATATCTTGACTTACATCTAGAAATTGACAATGAGGGTCGGTTGAAAACAAAACTATGATTTCAACTTTCCAATTGTGAATCATTATATGTAGCAACATTCCAGCAGCGCCTGCATAAGGAGTATATATCTCCTAATTGATACGATGTTCCCGCGCCTGTGTTCCCTATCATAATTTCATTGATAGAGGTTTACTGCTTTACAAAAGGCTATTAAACAAAGAGTTCAAATGGTGCAGATGAAATCTTCCCTCCGTAAATTTTAAGGACGCCAACACGAGTTGGTTGACCGTTTTGGAATAACCGTTTCACAGATGATATCGGATATTTTTCTTACGTCGTAACTACAATCTTCTTCTCTTTTCATGAAAGTGATGTACCGAATTAGACTATTTACCAGGTTTGTAATAACATGAGCAACAAGAAGGATGCCATATGTGGAGCAGAATCTGCTTACCCTTTCGTAGCACTTGAGATCAACCCCAGTTTTTGGAGAGATTCGTGTTGCTTAGTCTTTAGTTTTCTATATTGTTTCTTGTGTACTATTATTTGTCTGTTTGTCTTTTTCATTTTTAGCCCTGGTGATGATGTCAGTTTATTTTCGATTTATGAGTTTGACTGTTCCTCGGGTATCTTTCCTTCCTCTTTTTTTGCCTCTAAAATCGTTATTAAGTTAGTTTGCCATATCGAATCATATTTTGATTGCATCGCTTTGCATCTTATTTTTAAACTAAGTGAGAAGCTTTATAATAACTATTGAAATAATCTCATCAAATTCATTTCCAAACATTATGTGCCACTTTAAAACAGTTATCAAACATTTTATTTTCTTGGGCCGAAATCGGGTCTTATGGCCCTACTCCTTTGTCATTAAAGCTAAATTTGTCACCCAAGTAGGTATATTTTGTTGTGTTCATTAGGGGTGTATTATTTAAATGAAACTGCATGAGTACAAAGAAGTCTATCAGAATTGGTAAATATCATGACTTTTGATTTAGTAATATTAATTTTCAGTCCCAAAATATGGCAATAGATCTTTAGTTTATCAAGGCATGGAGTTTTACAAAAGCAAAATGAGATCATACAGCAGACAATTAAGTTTTGTATTCTTTAGTTAAACTGGACAGCAGTCCTTATCAAATGTTTCGGGAATATCATTAACAAAAATATTGTATAAGAAGGGACTTAAATTTTCTCCCTGTCTCACTTCTCTAAAAGATGAAAAGTGTCTGTTTCATGATTGGGTTCAATCTTAGCTGACAATAACAATGAATAAAGTTTTACAATATACATCTTAACAACATTATAAAATAAATTACTTACACCAAGTTTTCTTAATTTATAAAACAAGCCTATAATGCCAAACTCTATAAAAGGCTTTTTTATATCAATAAAGCAGGTATACAATTTTTTTTACACCTGTTTGATTATATTTGCCAATAAGAAATTTCATGACTAATATATGATCTGAAGTGCTTTGATGTGTTTTGAAATTTGAATGTGCCATGTGATTACGGACTTTCCGATTTGATTTTCCTCTGAGTTCAGTTTTTTTGTGATTTTACTTTTTGCCTTTGCAGGAACCAATTTGTCAATGAGGTATATACATAAGAAAGTTCAAAACTTTGAACAGATTGAAATCACCAATATAAGCATGCAATTTATCAAGTACTTCCAACGAAATAAAGAATTCCTCTACTTTCAAATGCCTTATTTGAACATTTTATAACCAGATGTTTGATCGTATCGTAGAATAGATATTTCAGTAGTGAAACAATGACTACAAGACGAAATAAATCGATATTTGTAAGGTGTTTTGTGCAGCTTTATGTGCAATAATCATCAAATTTAAGGTAATTACAATAAGCACTTTTCTGAAGGACCATCTCATTGACTAATCTAATACCTTTTAGATGTTTCATTTTTCTAGCAATAGCTTCAATATGTATTATTTGATTTGCATGATTTTCAGTCTTGGCTAAGCTGTTTATTAATCTATATATTATTTTGGGATTTGAGCTATACTTTACTATTTACTAGATTACTCATAGACGGCAACACATGTATTGGATAATTATTTATCAAAGTACTTCATAAATATACTAATTCTTCCTCTTTACTTTTTAAATTCAACATAACGGTATAATATGGTCAACAACTGGTGAAAATAATATAACCAAAACATCATCATAGAAAAGTGGCATTCAGAAGGATCCATTTTCGCGATACCGATAAAAAATAATAGTAAAAGTATCATCACTCCAAAATTGAAATGTAAGATCACCGTATGTCATTGTCATAATACAGCAAAAATAGACAACGTCCAATAACTCTTGTAAGAATAGTTGAATTAGAATAGCGGTTCAATCTGGTCAACAATATATGATGGAAATCACAGTTACTATATTTGAGAACTTTCTGTAGAACGGTCTCAGAGGACTATGTGATGCATGTTTTCGTTTTACTTGACTTCAAATCCTGTAAAAATTACATAAATCCCGTACAAAATAACAAACCAAACGAATGAAATAACACGGCCAAGAGAATGAGACTACAAATAAGTTAAACAAATATGGAAATTTATTCAAAACGGTCTCTGAGATTTGATGTGTTTCAGACGGAAGGACATTACAACATCTCTGCGCATTTTGACTATTATTTCATAACCTTGTGATCAACTAGAGATTGTTCCAACGTTATATCAACAGGTATCTCATACACTGTTGTTGATTGGTAATGGTGAGTATCAGGCTGTGAAATCTCCAGTTCAACGTACACATTAGGAATACTGTTATACATTTCAATTTGACTATTTCTGTCCGAACCATCTGTTGATGCGTCCACTGAGGAAGTAGAGTTGATGTCATAATTTCGCCATGAAACTGAATTATATGATCTATCATCAATTTCTTCGTACTGTGACTCATTCTGTATTTCGAGTGGAGGATGGTTTTCCCTTCAATATATTAATGTTATATTAAATTGAAATGGTTTTTCGTGTTTTAGCACAATGGATAAAAAACAACATATAACAATAATGTTTGTTTTTGAAATTACTAAAACCGATATTTCTTCAATATATGAATCCAATTCACTAAACATAAAATTACAGAAAATAAAAGTACAATTTGACTCTTTGATAGAACTGTAAATTAAACATTTATCTGTTAAATCTAAAATATTTTTTTAGCCGTTTTATTTTACTTTCGTTATCTAATGCTTTCGGTTATAACCGCTTCCCTTTTTGTAACGTTAAAGCATGGCATTATGACGTCAATCGGCTAATTCCGGAAAAGACGCCTCTGCTTTACGCTTTGCATTTAAAAGAAAATCATAACAAAAAAAATATTAGCATATTAAATATAAGGAGACAGGAAATTCTATTATGAAAAATGCATACAAATAATACAGTAAATGCATTTATTTCTAAAGTTTTGACAATAGTTTTTGTATGTATGTCTTCTGCTGAAGTGATTGTTATAAAGATTGTAACTTGTCATTGTTCATATGTGTCCCTGCAACGGCCCTCGTTCGTGAGATCATCTCTTTAGCGTTTCGGCTATTGGGCTGATGTCATGACTTAAATCCGATAAAGGGTCTTTTATGAAAATTCCATTTAATAATCTATTCGTATATAATGTTACTGTTGATAATATTAAAACCCTTTACATCAATATAAAATGCTTTGAAACGTCCTTTTTGATATCATATAAGAACCCTTTTAATTTTTTTAGTATAATGTTCTGTCTACTTATAAAAAAAGAAGATGTGTTATGATTGCCAATGAGACAACTATCCACAAAAGACCAAAATGACACAGACATTATTAACTACAGGTCACCGTACGGCCTTCATGTCTGAATTTGATTTTGCAAACATTTTTTTGATAATATCTTTAAAATAATAGCCTTGTAAACCCTTTCAGTTATGAACAGAACACAAATTGTAATTTGATTCGGAAATGCAAACCATCTAACCAAACAACAACAGCGAATAAGTAAGAAGACACTCACAGGGGGGAACTGATGAAATTGACAATCAATTTCGTGGTAAAAAAATAAAACCAAAACAAAATTAGTGTATTCTTATAATGAGGCAGGTATTTGAAGGTACTAAGATATGTTAATTTGTCACATTATAATGTAATTGAATATGTTTTTGTAAGTATCGTCTAGGTATTTCAGATAAAAACAAATATTTATTGTTTTGAATTAGCTGACTTCAGAGTTGAGTTCTTGGTTTCCAATCTTAAGCATTCACTTGTCTGTCAATGTTGATGTCCCGTGTATGTATTACATACGGACTTTACGTTGAAAGGTTATTCCAATAAATGAGACGTCCATAGAAGGTCAGTTGCACATCAAAAATATCACTGGAACTTGTCAAAAGATATGTTATGTAGTCCGTTGCATGCATGGTACATATTAAGTTTTGAATGCATGTAGATGGCAACGGACTCTACATCTGGCTTGTAGACAAGCCGCTGCTTCCGATTTATATTACGATCAGAACTTTAAATAGGATGTATTTTTTATCAGTCCTTGCCTTGTACAATTGACAATACATTTAAACTGACTGACGATATATCGGTAGAAACCTACAGATTATTGCTTTATCTCACCTTGTATGTACACGTCCAGTATTTACACTCATATCCAGCTTTCCTGTAAGAAAAACATTTGTATTTTTTTAATGAACCATACAAAGACTTGATCATTCTTTCCTTGGAATAGAAAACATTTTTTTTATTTAGGTTTATAAGAGCACCTTATATTTTCTTACTTATCTACTTTTGGTCTTTTTCTTTTTTTTATTCTATGGCGTTGTCAGTTTATCTTTTGACTTATGAGTTTGAATATATCTTTATACATACATGTTATCCAATAAAATCCATTATCCCTACTATGAGAATAGAACAAAGACTGAGAAAGTTCTACCGTAAATATATCATTCAACAAATACGAAAGATGGATGGTTGAATGTATGGCTGCTAACGTTCAGAGGCAAAGGCAAAAAATACACGCATATAAGGACAATAACATGTTGATATGACAAATCTAAACCAGCATTTGTATTCAACTGGCACGCTGAGTTATTCGCTAATAACTTGCTTGTGAATGAGTAAAACCCGATCTAGTGATACAGATGACAACTCACCTTTTCTCCTGAGGCGAATTCTGATCATTGCTACAGTCAGAGCTATAATTAGTGTTGTTGCGCTACTGATTGATATGTAGATATACAAGTCTTTTACTGCTATAAAATTTCCTTAAAATAATTGAAATAAATACAGATAATTAATTATGAAAAATTACCTCCATCGACTAAACAAAATATCTGCATGAAAAATGTAATTTCAGAATTATGAATAGAACGTTTTAAATCTCATTATGTTTAAAGACAAAATTCGACTTATTTTCCGATTTTGGTTAATAACTGAAATCAAACCAGACGAAATATATATATGCTTTAGTGCGCTAATATGAAACTAAGTTAACTCTGGCATCTTGTACACTGCATAAGACATGTGGCCATACATTTTTCAATTTCTTACTTTAAACATAAGAAAATATTTGTTTACCTTCTGGTTGTCTGTACATTGAGACTGTTGATACTATTGTGTCGGTAAAATCCATATCGGTTGATCCTATCAAGTTACTCATTGCTGACCAAACATTCTCAAATGATCCCTCTACACTATCATATGTGTTCTTAATGTGACAATTTATTTTTAAGTGCCTTCCATTTGAATTTGTCAACAAGAAATCACTTCGGTAGCCTGCAGTTGAAATATTCTTCTCATAACATATTAAGGTTACGTTTGCAATTTTGATAGTTGATAAATTGTTTTGTTGGACATGTGTATCATTGATATACCACTTCACTTCAAATGGTAGGGAGCTTGTGAAAAAGCAAACAGACAAAATCCATGTTTGTCCCTCTATGGTCTTGTCCGTTGTAGATATAACCGGTCTACCTAAAAAGGAAAACGTCATGAAAACAAGGCATATCACATAGTCGAAGGACTATGGATAAATACAGGGAATACGTAAATATATACATTAAAAAAAGAGCAAATACGGAGGAATGTATCAAAAAGACTGCCCTTGCGAAATCTAGGAGCCCTTAGGCGGATATCTTTACAAAACACATTTAACAAATATATCTAATCGACCATTGTAGTGTATTGTTATTTTGTATATATTTATGATTTGATGGAACATTTTTTAATGTACATATTTTTAAATACTCTTTAACTTTGTACTTGTTTGGCTTTCTAACTATTTTAATCTGAGCGTTACTGATGAGTCTTATATAGGCGAAACGCGCGTCTGGCGTATTGAATTATAAGATGGTACCTCTGATAACTATTAGCTAAAAAGCACGTTTACCATAAACAACCACAACTGTTGTCGCTGTAACTTCCGTCTGATTATATGTCCAGGAACAAACATATTCCCCTGCATCCTGGTAATCACAATATCTAATGTTCCAGACTGAAACCTTCGAGGAATCAGGTCCAGAATGAGAACGTATAAACACATTGTTACGGTAATGTCTCCAGCTATTTTGCCATAAGTTCGTGTCGGTGTTATTGATGTTGCAAGTCAGACTTATATCATTGGACGTATTACATGGTACCATTGAGTCAACAATAACTTCAGGTTCTGAAAGAAACATTGAAGAAAGGACTATTTATAATTTACTGTTGTATCAAACTCAAACTGTGCTGACCGTAAACATGAGAATCACTAGCTAATACATTGTTATTTTTATCAAATTCTCAAGAAATCCTTTCGGGTACAAATTCACAATTGTCTAAAGTATTTCCATTGCCGTATGAATCTTGTAAAATAAATCTAGATTATATTTCAGTATACAATTGAAGACCTAAATAAAAAAGCCACAGACTCTTTAAAAGAAGAGTTGTTTTCGATTTTTACACAAACTGATATTTTTTGTTTTGTTCTTTCTTGAAAAAAGAAATACAACAACTACTTGATAATTACCATACACATTTAGGATGATGATGATTTCTAAACTTCCCTCACTATTTCTAACAAGAGCTTTATACTCATCAATGTGACTTTTCAATGTTGGAAAAATTGTAGAAGTTACTGTAAATTGTCCACTGGCATATTCATTTGTCCAGATACCAAGTTTGCCTCCTGAAGATGACATCCATGAAATAGTGGGAGGTGGATAAGAATCACCTTGAATTGATATATTAGTTATTTCCCCCACTTCTGACAGAAATCTGAATCGACGCTGGTCATCAGAGAATGATGGTTTTCCTGTATAGTAAAGCAAATGGTATCTTTATATTATGAACGACATGTTAAAGGTCGTAAAACATTTCTATACTTTCATGAATAATTCAAATTTTAAGTTTTAATTGTTAGTCCGAAAAATGTACTGATGCCACCACTAGTTGGTCGACTGTCATGGAATGACTACGAGTATCTTTTGTCGTACTTTTACATTGGAATGCTTATTTTCCTTCTCAAATTTCAGTTCAAGAAGTAATTCAAATATTTTTGCTTTATGTTATGATACTTGTGCCAAGTAACTTACACAGAAGGAGTATAAGTAATTGCAATTTTAGATACGGAAACAAAGATAACTATTTTGAACGAATTAACATCAAAACGCAATGACGATAATTATGATAGTAGAAAAAAATGTTATAACAAGGCAAAATATATACAGCTTGATAATATTTCGTTTTTCTAAGATCGAGGTAGATATAATTTAACTAAGACATGATAGTATGCTTACGTAAAATTGTGAGATTAAAATCAGCAGTCACCGACTGTCCTTTAACTACAGAGGCACATCGATACAATCCATCATCCATTCTACTAAGGTTCTGGATTTGCAAGTTGTATGTGCCAATGGAAGCATTTCCAATTATTTTTATTCGGTCTTGTCTTGGTAAATTTGTGTTTATTTGCAAATTTCTTGTATAACTGACAAGATTTTCTGGACCAAACCATAGTACTGAATGGGTGGTGGACATATATGGACATATAAGAGTAATAGATTTTCCATTGTATCCTGTCAATGCGTTTAAGGGAAGTGAACCTAAAATTGCAAGAACAATTAAAAGAAAATGCTCACTTAAACTTATCAACAGCAGTCTTAGTTACAAATTATTGAGAGGTAACATTTGTTTTACAAATGCTTTCTTAACCAGTCCAGGCGTCAGCACTTCTGTGCTGTCATGAATTATCATTAATATGGTCATAATTATAAGTTAACTGTTTACAAAACATTTGAATTTTTGAAATACTAAGGCTTTTCTACCTAAGGACTAGATTATCTTAGCTGTATTTGGATTTGTTTTAGGAATTTGGTCCTCAATGCTCTTCAAGTTCGTTCTTTATTTGGCCTTTTTAACTGTTTTGGATTCGAAAGTCAATAATAAGTCTGTCGTAAATACAAAATTTAATCCTGGTATCTATGATGACTTTATTTTCTTTTTTTTTATTATTGGAAAGCAATAGCCTAACTTTCATTTTGCGTCTCTTATTCTGCAAATATACTTATTTGTCTTGTTTTATGGTGTTTTGTTGTGTTCAAGCTGACTTTTCGTCTTGTATTTTTTTTTAATTTACTTATTGTTTGGTTGAGCTTTGTATCATCGCTAATTTCTAACTAACATCTAAACCATTATACCATTACTGATCTTTAATAGGTTTATATGTAAAATTAATGTAATCTGTCAATGCGTATCATAATAGCCAACATTAAATGGCAAAAGTTATATAAACAATCAATAATATATCAGTATATCAAGATTTTGAAGGTATTTGTGAATACGATTCTCTTATATGGTAATTTTCTTCCACAAATTTGCAGCTTTAACATTGTAGTAACATGCTTTGAACTTTTCAATTCAATAAAGGATCGTTGTCGCGGTGAACAATAGGATAAATAAAAGAACACTGATTAATTGTCTTACTAGATCTGCTTCAAAAAAATAGATGACCATAGCACCATATCTCACCTGGTAAACTATAGATGATTATAAATATCCTGACCAGGTTCATCGTGAATATTCCCTAAAAATGACTAAACTTATAAAAACATTGCCTTTAAATGTGTTTTTAACTTTTACAACAGAAATATTATCTCTTTAACATGTTTAAGAGGTAGTATGTCCTTACAGCGATTTAAACGCAGGAATCGATTAAATCACAAACGAAGTTATACGATACACAAATTGTATCATCAGCACTTTCTATAAAACAAATTAGGAAGTAAGACATGCATCCCAATATAACTAAATACAAATTAATGTTCGTTAGAAGGATGAGCGATTTTTGCTCGACTGTGACGACTTTCCAGGTTCCCGAAGCAATTATCAGGTATTACAAGTTCAAATTAGAAACAAGTATCATGCAGTTCAAACAGAGAGCAATTGCAAACTGAACACTTTCTATTTAATTCACCGCATGAGTTCGTCAAATTAAATTTAGAATACTAAAATGCTCAACCGAAACAGACGTAAAAATTCAATTTAAACGCGGACCCGCCATGTCTTGGTTGTGTTCCAGGGTTAAGACATTTGAATTGCAGTTCACCAGATATTTCTGAATTTCTTTGCAAACCAGCCGTAAGAAAATTAATAAACTGAACAAACTTTATAAATAAGTTTTTTTTTATAGTTCGTTCTTATGTTGTACTGTTATACCACTGTCCCAGGTTAGGGGAGGGTTGGAATCCCGCTAACATGTTTAACCCCGCCACATTATTTATGTATGTGCCTGACCCAAGTCAGGAGCCTGTAATTCAGTGGTTGTCGTTTGTTTATGTGTTACATATTTGTTTTTCGTTCATTTCTTTTTACATAAATAAGGCTGTTAGTTTTCTCGTTTGAATTGTTTTACATTTTCTTATCGGGGCCTATTATAGCTGACTATGCGGTATGGGCTTTGCCCATTGTTGAAGGCCTACAGTGACCTATATTTGTTAATATCTGTGTCATTTTGGTCTTTTGTTGATAGTTGTCTCATTGGCAATCATACCACATCTTCTTTTTATATTTATTCAGAATTAAAAAAACAAGGTGTATTTATCGTTGCGTAAAGAGTGATTCTTTAAATTTAATTTTAATACAAATCTGGCCATGGCATGTCTACATGTTCTAATGTCAATTAGTGTTCTTTTGCATCGCTGTCTCATGTTAAGGGTGAAGGTATGGTGCCGGCTAACATGGTTATCCCTCTCGCATTTTATAAGCTTTTTACTATGTCAGTAGCCTGTAATTCAATTGTTGTCATTTGTTGGTGTTTTTTTTTTAATCGTATTACAGTTAATTACAAGATCAGGTCTTTTATTCCGGACCTGTTAAAGCTTGCTATGCGATATGTGTTTTGTTCATTGCTAAATGCCATACTGTGACATATGGTTGCTGATATTCTAGTCTAGTAATTTAATCTCTTGTCGAGAGTTATTATTGGCAATTATACCACATATTACATTTTAGTATTATGTCGTTGTTCTCCTCTTATATTTAATGCTTTTCCCTCGGTTTTAGTTTGTTACCCCAATTTTGTTATTTGTCCATGGATTTATGAGTTTTGAACAGCGGTATACTACTGTTTTCTGTATTTTTATTTTTATATCATGAGCGAAAACATTCAACAACTAAATAATTAACTGTTTCCTCATTTTTCGATTACAATCAAATTCGCACCATTATTATACTGTTATGAGAATCCGTGATCTTCATTGAAAAATATATAACGCGTGCAACCGGAAAATTTATAAACGATTTTAGCGATGTTAATATTTTTGTATGTTTTTATTATGACTAGGCAAAAATATGAGAAAAAAAAACAAGAGAAGAGTTAAAAATATGTATTTTAAGGTTGTTACATGCAGTATTTTGTAATAATGATATTGTCTGTTTCCAAAGTGAGAAAAACTAATTAAACACCAATATACCTTTATGATCTATTCTTCTATCTGCATATGCTGTATAATAGTAAATATTACGGAAATATTTTATTGATACATACAAATTATATTTAGATTGTTTTGAATTGGCGGATGTTGTAAGACTAAATTCCACTTAGGCATGTCGCCTTAGTGACACAAATAATTATTCGAACTTATAAAATTACTGTGAACAATAAAACACTTAATATACTATGCTAGGATCATTTAAACAAAGTTGATTTCAATATTACCGTCATTGCAAATCATTACTAAATTTGAAATTTTCAGAACTAATGTCGTTAAGCTATCGTCGTAGCGACATTAATCTTCTTGTTAAGTTTTGTAATTTTTTCAATTCAAATGATATCAAAAGGTTTAATCTTGCCAGTTTTATAAATTCTCCCTTTTACAAGTTCAACAAAAAATTCGTTACCAAACCCTTAGTTTCTCTCTAGCTACATGTTATTGATTACATCCATTTAATCAAAGGTATCACTACGTGACGAAATAACATCATTAGTTAAGATTATGTACTTTTATAATATTAACATGCACATGTGTTATCTATGTTAGGTGTATGGTCAGTTTGATACTAAATGACAATCAGTTTGCACGCCGTTCATTTAATGTAAAATTTGTTTATGGAAAAAATCATCAAAGAAACAAGGTTAACATTGTTTTTTAGACCATTGTATATCGATATCATTTATGCTAGAATCAAGAACCTTGGAAGGATCACATATTCATCCCGATCTGAAATCCGCGGAGTGATACGATTTCCGAGGAACAATTACACGAGAACACAAACGGTGAAATCCTGATCAAATTCCCACGGTTTTTGAATCGATATACTCAGCGCGAGCATTAAAAATCTAACATTCTGGAACTCGAGTAAATCAACATTTTATATACATCAAATTCCTAATAAATAATAGTTTATTTCAACACAAAATTTAGGACTTATGATTTGTTAATCTTAACATGCGTTTTTTTACATTAATTTTATTAGTGGCAATCGAATATGAACAGTCTGAAGGCCAAATTATATTAAATGTTTAGAATCATGTAAACCGATGCGTTGTGAAAGAATATATTTTACGATATCCACCAATTGTTTCGACCTTCATCGTGTTGCAACAATGAGGACGATACAAGATATATAGTCTTTTTTTGTCGAAAAAATACCGACAACTATTCATATTTTCTATTCTAAATTTTTTATTTATTATTTGTCGTAAACATCATTGAATAAGCAAAATGAAAGATACCAAAAAAATACCGATCTCCAAGGAATATTCAGGTCGGAAATCCAATGGCAAAACAAAAGCTCAAGCACATCAAACATATGGCAAACACTTGTCATATTCCTGATCTAGTACATGCATTTTGTCGATTAGAAAGCATTGATGACAAAAAATTCCTAAACATTTTGCCAAATATGGCCTGAGTAATTTATTTCTAAGATAGAAAAGCGTTATATTTTTCATCAATTCAAAGTTATGTTAACAGTTAATTTATAGTTAAGACCATATCAATTAATGTTCATGTCAACACTTAAATGCTGACTGTTGGGCTGGTGATACCCTCGGAGAATAAAAGTTCAGTCAGGAGTGGCATCGACCCAGTGGTTGTAAATCTCATCATAGATACCAGATAATCTAATATTGTGATGCACTATTTATTTGAATGCTGCATGACACATAGTAACCCATATAGCTCTACGCATACTTGTTGTATCGATAAAAATAAACTATTTGTTACGTCCGAAACGCTTGTCTTGGTGTAACTTCAAAGGTTAAGCTCAAACACTAACATATGATTACGTTAGAACCTTTTAATGTGATTGATGTATCACAGTTCATAAAGGAAGAGCATGACAAAGCATTTGAAACAGGATACTATAAGTTATATGGTTTGCTACTGACCCCTACGGATCCATAGAGGCCGTATCCCCTACGGATTTTACTCACCCTCTATGGATTCGTAGGGGGTCAGTAGTGAATCGTATAACGAATTTATCGCACGAAAGACTTTATCCTGCTGCGTTTTGTAGAAATAAACAATGAAACACAACAGCAGCAATAGACGACATCACCATTGATAGTAGACGTGACGTCATGAACCTCCTATGAAATTGACTACCCCCTACGGATTCTTAGGGGTCGCTACGTGACGGCGCTAAACCAATCACAACGTCATATTTCACCAGCGGTACGATAAAAGATTTTGGGCGTAATCACCATCAACTGGACCGAACCAAATTGAGAGAAACAGTTATAACAGACATATAACTGCAAGTACTCTCAGATCTGTTCATTGTGTAATTTTGTGTCGGGATATATAAGTACCCGGCCAGGTCCACTTGTATTTTTCTCCATCTGATGAGTTAAGCCTTTTTCAACTGATTTTTATAGTTCGTTCTTATGTTGTGCTGTTATACCACTGTCCCAGGTAATGGGGAGGGTTGGGATCCCGCTAACATGTTTAAACCCGCCACATTATTTATGTATGTGCCTGTCCCAAGTCAGGAGCCTGTAATTCAGTGGTTGTCGTTTGTTTATGTGTTACATATTTGTTTTTCGTTCATTTTTTTTATATAAATAAGGCCGTTAGTTTTCTCGTTTGAATTGTTTTACATTGTCTTATCGGGGCCTTTTATAGCTGACTATGCGGTATGGGCTTTGCTCATTGTTGAAGGCCGTACGGTGACCTATAGTTGTTAATGTCTGTGTCATTTTGGTCTCTTGTGGACAGTTGTCTCATTGGCAATCATACCACATCTTCTTTTTTATATATACGATACTGTTTGAAATTGTTATAATAAATGATGTAGCACCAAACACATACCGGAACCCTTTTTAAATGATTGACAATTTACTCAAGAAAAACTGAAATATAACTGGTATGAACCACAGGTTGACACCAAGAATAAAAAATAACATGAAAAAGACACAATATATCGATCTACATGTATTAGTATTAGTAGTTACTGAAAGCTAGTTCAAAGCAACACACAACGAATAGGTGAAGCATTATCTTAGTGTACTAATCAGTAAATATCCAACGCATTGGATGTATTAAGACATCACTATTCAAAAACTGTCTTTCATCTAGTTATATAGTGACACAGATAATAAAGTTAGATTGAAAACTAAACTTTTTTGAACAATGTTTTCTTAAAGAACCTTGTCAATTCCATGTCCGTGTAGGTCATTCTCGCTGTGGCATGATATATCATTAAGAAAAGTATGAACCATACGAGCAACATTTCTCCTGTTCATATTTTTGAGACTTCGTTAAATTTTCAAAATGTCAATGTTTGACTTTCTTTGTTCCTATAATCTTTATTCTTAACGATACATTTTTCAAACCTCTTAAACTATTCTAATTCAATGAAAAAAATAAAAAGAAACGTGAAAAAAGTGGATTCAAAATCATGAGAGAGCTGAATCAAATTTCAATAAATGGAGTAGTCAGTATCTTGTTTTATATGTCACTGTATTATCCTCATGCTCTTCAACTTTGCACTCCATTTGACCTTTTAAACATTTTTTGATTCGAGCGTCACTGATGAGTCTTTTGTAGTCGAAACGCGCGTCTGGCGTATGTATTAAATTTTAATCCTAGTATCTATGATGAGTTTATTTACAACGTTAAATACATTAAGTTAATTTTTTTAGCCGCTGATGTATATTGGAGCATACAATGTAATTACTACCATTTCTTTTTTTTCTAATCTTTCAATAAGCCTTAAGCTTCTCAGTGTTTAGCATTAATGGTACCAACGTTAATGCACCAGATATGCTTTTCAACAACTAAATCTAATATTTCTTCGGGAATGCCCGAAGTCGGGTTACTTGAATGACTAAAATATAATACAAATGTTGATAATAATAATAAAAATAATAATAATATTTTCATTTAAAGAGACAATTACTAATCTTCCCTGAGGCCCTCAAGATTTGAAGAGCTGATTAAAACGAAAAGATCTAATCATAGCTAAGGTATAGCAAAATACATTTTATTGATATAAACTTATCTTTATGTACGCATTTAGATGATTTAACGAAGTAAGACCAGATAAAAAATAACAAAGTCACTAACGACGACCATCGAAGTTCCTTAATTCGTAGAGGTACATCTTGACCCTGTTGTTTGAGATTACTCAAACTGATCATTGTCTCATTCAATATGTTCAACTTAATTGCATAGATTACCTCTGTACTATAACATATCGGTCATACCAAATGCATTCACACATGTTACATGTGTTACAAGTAAAAACAACATTAACAGTGCAACCTTATGCTTATAATGCGTGCAAAAAAGATATTATGCATGTATATCAAACTAGACGACAATCAGGTGATCTAAAGACAGTCACATGACACAGGTTATAAGGAGTGTAAAAATAGATTATAAAACGCAGAACAAATCTAAATCGTTTAATGGGTCTTTAATTGGATTTTGCTGCAAAATTGTAAGTACACTATGTAATGAATGCGTGCACTTAGACAATTGTTCAAATTAACTGATCTAGTTTATTACTCTGGCTAAATGACCTGTAATTTTTTTGGTTCAGTTTATTTATAATTTTTGTAAAACAAATACACAGCTGAAAAAAGGTGCCTCGTTGATTGATTAGATATATATATTTTCAAATAATCATACAATGAACTTTTTGTTCCGGCATCACTAACAGAGGCAGGCGGATCCACTGAGGGAGGAGGGGGTTGCTAAGTCATACTATATGATAAAATCGAAATAAAAGAAAAAAAAAGACAGAGCTAGGTTTATAATTTCTTTCAGATCAACATCAAATTTAGTTTATTTCTCTCATTTATCTACTTTTACACCCACTGACGTCGTCAGCTGATGTTTGCTAATGTTTTTAGCTTGAGCATGCGCACACTATCTAATGCTCTCAATTAACTTTTAAAACAAATATGTGATCATTGTTTTATATATATATAATGCAGCTTTCCAAATCCAAAGAAATTTGATTAATGAAGGTTCATCCAATACTATCCTAGCGTATATACTTTGGAAAAACATTTGTTTACGTTGACGGTAAACATCAGGTGATCTTTAATATTATGATATTGTATTATGACAGTACTGCTAAAAATAAACTTAGTATATAGTCTAAAAATAGATGCCTTCTTTGTCTGCGACCCAGTTAACGTCTTACTCTGTTTGGT
Organism: Mytilus galloprovincialis; assembly: GCA_037788925.1. Taxonomy (NCBI): domain Eukaryota; kingdom Metazoa; phylum Mollusca; class Bivalvia; order Mytilida; family Mytilidae; genus Mytilus; species Mytilus galloprovincialis. The sequence goes on along the minus strand of CM075332.1, from coordinate 41,781,023 downwards.
TTTTTTTTTTTTGTTGGTATTTTTTTAGTAAAATCATAGGATTCTCAAAATGATCTGTATAATTTCACGATTTTGTTCAATTAAATTACTTTAATATAAATACGAATGCAAAAGATGCATGAAAATGCATGATATACCATTAATTATATCCGCCGTTTTGATATACCATGGTATATGTACTATATATGTATTTGTAAACAATCATTTTTGACATATGAAATTATTTACGTGTACACATGTTTATGTTTTAACTTGGACGGATTTTTATGAGTAAATCTGCTTATCATAATGTTTGCGAACGGTGAAAATATAATCAAAAAGTAGCAATATATTACTACCGGACAGAGCAAAACATACTATCTTTAGTACAACCTGACAACATCAGTTAAATATCTTCATTTGCCTAGAATGAAAACAAATTGACTGATATCATCGATTTTGACAAATGAATAATAAAGTACTTCTAAGTACATTAATTGCGGGAAAATGGAGTCAAGCTATATAAAGTAAGGTAAATATATATTGATCAATATTAGAGTGGTATTTAAGTTCTTGATATATTTATAAAATTTGGCATGTGTCCAAAATTTGTAAAATTGAATATTGATTTTGATCTTCAGGGAATTACCATTTAACTTTAAAAAGTTGGCATTGTTTTTTCCTCAAATTTACAAATATATGTGTAGTTACGTATAAATATCTGAAGATTATTGATTAAATGATAATTGCATGATGTTTAAGCGCTAATAATATCTGCGTTGGAAAATTGGAATTCAGATTGCAGTCGAACGCACTGTGACGTGAGATGTTAGAACACACAACCCAAAGTGGATTGGCTAGTGACACAGTAGATAAGCTCTCGGATACCGAGGCCCCTTATTAACTTTGAAATCATTGTTTTTAATCTTTTCTTTTTTAATATACACGCGTTTAACTGTAACTTTTTTATATCATTTAATTTTCATTTAATTGAAGAACTTTTTTTTAATTTCAGGCAGGCATATTATTCGGTTTAGATTGACAGCCCTGATCTGCACGTAGTATAAAAATGAAAATGGAATATTTCAAGTTGATTACATTTACATGCCTCACTATACTACTGGCAGGAAGTTACGGTGAAGAAGAAAGTAAGTAAACTGTGTTTTTGAATGATCAGCCAAAAGAGAATAGGATTGACTTCAGGGTAGTATTTTTCGTTTTAATCTGGTTTATTATTGCGAATCTCACAATGATATAAGAATGCTTTACTAATTTATTGGACACTTAGTTATGGGTATATTTGTTTAATTCAAATAAGGGATGGCGTATTTATTTAGTTTGATTGAGATAAGCAAGTAAATGTACAAAATTAATATACATGCACAAAATGTAAGGTAAAGACATAATGGCAGAAACCAATGAGACAGCATTCCAACGACGGAAAACAATTAGACATTTTATAAGTAAATACATGGTCTTCGATACAACATGCTTACACAAGCATGAATGTAAATACATGTCAGAGAGACTAACTATCATCTACGTCAACTTTCCGAAGTAATTCAAATATATATTATCTACATGAATTTTCTTAAATAAAGCAACAATGGTATACCGCTGTTCGAAAGTCATAATCGAATTGAGAGAAAAAAAATCCCGGTTACATACTAAAACCAAGGTAAACACATCAAAATTATAAGAGGAAAGGGACGAAAGATACCAGAGGGACAGTCAAACTCATAAATCGAAATTACACTGACAACGCCTGGCTAAAAATGAAAGAAGACAAACAGACAAACAATAGAACACATGACACAACATTGAAAACTAAAGAATAAGCAACACGAACCCCTATAAGACAACAGCTGCCATTTAACTTGGTACAGGATATTTGAAGGGAAAATGGTGGGTTGAATCTGGTCTTGTGGCTAGCCAAACTTCCGCTTTAATGGCAATGTTAAAATAGATAGAGCTCAAAAGGTTCCTTACTTTGGATAGGTTTATGAACATGTGACGTGGTTGAACTAGTGTTTTGAACTCAAATCCATCGCACCTGTTGTTAAAGTGATTTGATTTTTTTGTTTAAGTTTTCTGTAGTGTAAATTCCAATCCAGCTGTGTTTGGAAGAGACGTCAGTATTTCATGCATTTACAACATTTCGAGTAGATGTGTCGAAAATCTAACAAGAACTTGGACGAGAGGCCAACAGAAAGATTTTCTTTTCATGAACGGATTTCCAACAGATATAGCAGAAAGATATAAGGAAAATGTAATTTCCTGTTCAGAATTTGAACTAAAAATAGCTAATTTTTCCGCTAGAGATTTAAACGACCAGTACCGTTGCTCTGTTGGTTTTCATGATTGTGAATTGTCCTTGACTTTAGATCCAGCTAATATGGAATGTAAGTAAAAGTAAAGTTTGTTTGATAATATGTGGTTTCATTTTTCTGTATGCAAATTCATAAAATACCGGTTAGTAAGATGTAATGTCGAAACATAATATATATTTTACATTTAAAAGGGAGAGGCAAATTGTCATGTTATAAAAAGAATAAAATTAATGTTCATATTATTTAATTTGCATAATTTAAGTGATATTCACCCAGATATTTGAAATAACTATAAACAAGGACTTATATAGTTTCCCTCTTATATTGGTTTGCCTAAGAATGTTTTGTTGCTATTAAACAAGTACCAAACATTTTCCAAAATCTTACGCAGCATGACCAGCGTTAAGCATTACATGTAAAATTAGTTAAATAAAATTGAGAATGGAAATGGGGAATGTGTCAAAGAGACAACAACCCGACCAAATAAAAAACAACAGCAGAGGGTCACCAACAGGTCTTCAATGCAGCGAGAAATTCCCGCACCCGGAGGCGTCCTCCAGCTGGCCCCAAACAAATATATACTAGTCCAGTGATAATGAACGCCATACTAATTTCCAAATTGCACACAAGAAACTAAAATTAAAATAATACAAGACCAACAAAGGCCAGAGGCTCCTGACTTGGGACAGGCGCAAAAATGCGGCGGGGTTAAACATGTTTGTGAGATCTCAACCCTCCCCCTATACCTCTAACCAATGTAGTAAAGTAAACGCATAACAATACGCACATTAAAATTCAGTTCAAGAGAAATCCGAGTCTGATGTCAGAAGATGTAACCAAAGAAAATAAACAAAATGACAATAATACATAAATAACAACAGACTACTAGCAGTTAACTGACATGCCAGCTCCAGACTTCAATTAAACTGACTGAAAGATTATGATTTCATCATATGAACATCAGGCACAATCCTTCCCGTTAGGGGTTTAGTATCATACCATCATAACATATATGAGAAGAACATAACCCGTGTCATGCCAACAACTGTTTTTAGAATAAATGTGTTTAGTTCCGATGCAAAGACCTTATCAGTGATTCAATATTAACGCCAAAATATGCAATCTTTAATGACTTGACAACAGTATCGTAATTATATCCCTTCTTAATAAGTCTATTCAAAGGTTTTGTAAGTTTCTGAGGTGAATACTGACACCTTTGTGCTTTATAAAGAATATTACCATAAAAAATTGGATGTGAAATACCTGAACGAATTAGAAGTCTGCATGTTGAGCTATATTTACGAATGATGTCTTTATACCGATGATAAAATTTAGTAAATGTTTTGACTAGTTTGTGATATCGAAAACCCTGGTGTAATAATTTTTCAGTAATACATAAATTTCTCTCGTTAAAATCGAAAACATTGTTACATACACGAGCGAATCGTACAAGTTGAGATATATAAACACCGTAAGATGGTGACAAGGGAACGTCACCATCTAAAAACGGATAATTAACGATAGGAAATGAAAAATCATCCCTTTTATCATAAATTTTAGTATTCAGCTTTCCATTAGTGATATAGATATCAAGATCGAGAAAAGGGCAGTGGTCATTGTTAGTATTAGCTTTATTTAAAGTAAGTTCAACAGGATAAATTTCATTAATATACATACTGAAGTCGTCATTATTGAGAGCCAAAATATCATCCAAATATCTAAAAGTATTATTAAATTTGTTTATCAGATGTTGTTTCGATGGGTCTTTGCTTATTTTTGTCATAAATTGTAACTCATAACAATACAAAAACAGGTCCGCAATAAGTGGTGCACAGTTAGTCCCCATTGGAATTCCGATAATCTGACGATATACGGAATCTCCAAAGCGAACAAAAATGTTATCTAGTAAAAATTCAAGGGCATATATAGTATCAAAGCATGTCCAATTAACATAGTTTTTTTGTTTATTGCTACTAAAAAATGACCTAAAAGAGTTTGAACATATATATTCACATTCTGATTTTTTGAATGCCCATTTAATTAGGTGTGTGAATTTTTTCTTAATGAGAATGTGAGGCAATGTGGTATACAGGGTAGAAAAATCAAAACTTTGAACAGATTCAAAATCACCAATATAAGCATGCAATTTATCAAGTACTTCCAACGAGTTCTTGACACTCCAAAAGTAATTTATTCCACTATTTTCGAAGGCCTTATTTGAACAATTTATTATCAGGTTTTTAATTGTACCAAGTGTGCTGGTAAGAAGAATAGACAATTTAGTAGTTGAACAATGGCTTGAAGACGAAAAGGATTCATATAATAAACAAATGTTGTTACAGGAACGAATAAGCAATACTGTAAAAAATGAAAATATCCTAGTGTGAAAGGAATTCAGTCACACACACATTTCGCCGTACCACTTCACTGCACACAAACAACATTAAGCAAATAGCGTATTATAATGTAAATATGAATTACATAAAAACTGATTTATGTTTATATAGATCATCCCAATGGTAAAGAAATAAAAACAGATTTTACCTTATCACATGACAATTTCTCTTTATTTGTGGATATGTCGCCTGTCTATCCAAAACCAGTTTGTAGAGTCTTCTATGGAGTGAGTATTTATTATCAATTTAACCATTTTTGTTTCTGTTTTATTTTTGTTTTCGTGTTTATTTTAACTTTATTGTCTCTACTTATCAACTGGGAAACATATAACATTTTCATATTTGAATAACCAATCAAGCCGAACCGAATTTTAAAAAAAAGCTGGCCAAAATTCTTCGACGTTGTATAAAATGGCTTCTGACTTTTAAAGGTACGTTTACATATTGCACTATGGTGTCAGTTAAAAGCCAGAGATACTCGCAAACATATTGACCCCTCCACATTCATGTACCGTTTATTGCTGAAGCTTAGAGCGACCGATAACACTAACAACCACGTTCTTTGATTGCTCGCGGATACGGGATAGTGGTCTTTTTGGCTATTATACCACATCTTCTTATTGGTAAAAGTAACTCAATTGTATATGAATTTATTACATGAATGCAAAATTAGTAATATATTCTAAGTATTTAAAACTGTCCGACAAATTAGTTTCACCATTTTTTTCTTAGTGTTTGACTATATTGATGTTATATTTAGTATATTGTTTTATCATGACAAGTTACAGATAAACTTTGAATTTTATTCCGGTCTGTTAATTTTGTGCAGAGGTACATGTATGGTCCTTTTTATTTTTAGATATTTCTTTTACGTTGAATTTTATAAATTGATTGACAAAATACCGAGTCAATGAATTAAACATTTATTATTATTATACTTTGTTTCTTTTTTAAGGTTGCTTCAATCTAATTAAAAACCGATCTCTCATTGCTCCAGTTTTCTGATATGTCGCGTGGGAGCTATCCAATCGAGATAGTTAAATTATCAATTTAAAAGTTCGAGCCTCATATCAGAAAACAGGAGCGATGAGAAATCGGTTTTTAATTAGATTGAGGTTGCCTAAGTTTTAATTTTTATTTCCATATGTTTGATCTGCATTGTACTTTTATGTTTTCTTCTGAAACAGTAGAATATACGTAGAATTGTCATTCATGTTTTGGTAATTGCACTATTTTAGGGAAAGCTCATGACTGACTTTATAACAGAAAATACCAGTCTAATTAAACCTTTTTATCGCACAAAACTGAATATGGCATATAAGACAAGGGTGAAAACCTGTCCAGTGGAGGCTTATGCAACCTGCTTAATTGGTCACACAGAAATTACTCTCTTTAGATCTGAGTCACACAACTGTTCAGGTATGTTGCGAAAATAAATTAGATATTTATTTTTTAAATCCAAACTTTGAGCTCGATATCAAATGCAAGTTAGTACATGTACTTTTTTAAGTATTGTTTTTACCTTTTTTAATAAATTTTTTTTTTCTGACAACTCGATCAAAACAAAGCAAATATCAAAATGCCCCCGCCCCCAAGGGTCACTGGGGAATAGACGTTTGGTCATTATTGGTCTTCTTCCGACCGGCAGTAAAATCCTTGCCAGAGTGTTTGTTTGGCTGTGCTTGATGAACGTAGTTAAGTCCGGTCAACTTGGGCTGAGAGAATGCCACTCGTTGACTAGTAGTTATTATGTGTCCTGTAGTAAAGCTTTCCCCCCCTATTTACTATACACACATTTTCTAGTAGTATTATAGTCCAAATTTCCCTGACCATCATCTAGGACGGTCTCTATTAAGGACGTACCTATTGTTTTATTGCCAAAATGTTTTCGTTTTAAATATGCCATAAAGTATTTGCCTCTAGACGTTAAGCGATCAAATTTTAATCAATTAATAAATGTCAAAATATCGTTGTTCCAATCACATCTACATTTGAATGTTGATAAACATTTTCTTTTTCAGTGAAACTATGACCAAGTATTCTCTACTAAAGTGGAATGTAACGTTAGGAATCTCTATATATTCAATAATCATCAATAGTTTCTGAGAAAGTTTTAAGCAATAACCATATACTGTTTTTGAGATACGGCGGGACATATGAACCCCCCCCCCTCTTTTTTTTACAAAAAAAACTAAATATCACTAAAATAAAATTTTGAATCAAAACCAAAAAGTATACAGATCTTTAGAATAATATAACAAAGAAGTGTGTAAAGTTTTAAGCTAATCTTAAATTGTTTTTGAGATACGGCGCGACATGTAAAAAAAAACTCCCCCTTTTTTACAAAATACTCAATAACTCAAAAATAAAATTTTGAATCATCACCAAAAAGTATACAGATCTTTAGATTAATGTAAGAAAGAAGTGTGTAAAGTTTTAAACAATAATCATAAATCATTTTTGAGATACGGCGCGACATGTAAAAACCCCTCCCCTTTTTTACAGAATACTCAATAACTCAGAAAAGAAATTTTGAATCATCACCAAAAAGTATACAGATCTTATGATTAATATAACTAAAAAGTGTGTAAAGTTTAAAGCAATAATCAAAAATCGTTTTTGATATACGGTGCGACATGTGAAAAAACACACTCCTGTTTTAGTTACAAAGTTCCGTAACTCAAAAAGTTTTAATCTTATTTTCACCAAAAAGTATACAGATCATTTGACCATCATAAGAAAAAACTATAATAAGTTTCATTCTCAAGTTGACAAACGGACAGACAGACGGACGGACGGACACCGGACATTTGTATAACATAATACGTCCCGTCAAAATTTTGACGGGCGTATAAAAATCAAGTTCGACGTCTTTACACATATTCACATACTATTTTGTGCTGAATGACATATTTGAGAATAACTTGTATTATCATCTCTATTTGAGAGATACTGCTGTTAATAACATAAAATATTTAACTGATAAGTTTAAATTTTCGCGGCAAAATATTGACTTTGGCACATCTTCTAGAGAGGTAATACATGACGTAGTAACTGCGCCTAGTTTTCAAACCACTGGATGCTTTCTGTTCTATCAGCACATCATTCTAAAGTAATTGCATTATGCTTTTGCATTTTCTCTTGTCTTTTGACCTTTGCTTTGTCTCATTCTACGATTTTGAAATAGAAATTTCCAATGAAAAATATGGACTCGTGTTACATACATTTGTATTATTAAATATATGGTAGTATATATTTAGTTACGTTATTAGTTTTATCTTTTATCTTTTATAGATGTTAACTTGAAAACACCGGCAGAAAAGAAATATAGAGAAATTTAGAACATTTGAAATAACCCTCGTTGTCAAGCAAAGGTATAATTGGTTTAACCAGGTTTAATCCACCATTTTCTACATTTGAAAATGCCTGTACCAAGTCAGGAATATGACAGTTCTTGTCCATTCGTTTTTGATGCGTTTTGTTATTTGATTTTGCCATGTGATTATGGACTTTCCCAATTGATCTTCCTCTAAGTTCAGTAATTTTGTGATTTTACTTTTAACAACATTCATCATAGTTGCTTATGTCATTGCATTGCTGTTTTAGATACGGACGGTCAGTCATCGATCACATTGAACTGGACAGATAACTTCATAAAGACTGTGCTTTGTATATTAGCTGGAATATGTTTAGCCCTTGTCCCATGGAGTATGCTTAGAAACAGGAGACTGATAATGGATACTTGTAAGTAATTGAGCTTCCAAACAAACGGAAATACAAATGAATTTCACTTTATGAACATATTTATTTTATAAATTCAAATATTTTTTTCATTACGCCAGGGGCTTAAAGAAGATCATGAATATTAAAAATTTGTAGCTTTCTTAACATTTTTAACTTTCAAAGTTTCAAAATGAAGTTACTGAATAAATTTTTAAAAATAATGCCCATATGTTAAATAAACTTTGAAAGTTCACTTAACTGAAGTTCCCCTTGAAATTTGTTATAAACAATGCCATGAAAGGAACAATGCCATACAAGATGGGCGAAAGGTACCAGAGGGACATTCAAACTCATAGATTGCAAATAAACTGACAACGCCATGACTAAAAAATAAAAAGACAAACAGACAAAAAATATACACAAGACACAACATAAAACACTAAAGACTAAGCAACACAAACCCTACCAAAAACTGGGGGTGATCTCAGGTGCTCCGAAAGGGTAAGCAGATCCTGCTCCACACGTCGTGTTACTTATGTTATTAAAATTCCGGGAAATAGTATAATTCGGTAGGTCACATAATAGTTGTTCTAGTTGTGAGAAATATTCTATATACTTTATACTGTTAGGAACGAAAACTGTCATTTTTTTCCAGAGAAAATTATTTTACAGTTATATGTCTTCCACTTGGAACTTATATAACGTAGGAACTTCTGTTTCTTGACGATGGTACCTTTTTTGCGAAAAGGACTTGTTTTTTTTACAATTCTATATATTGCAGGTAACGAGCTTGTCAATCGTTCCCCGTGGGATTGGAGGCGACCAGTTTTAGCCACACTAACTACGATTGGATCAATGTCATGTGATATATTAACGTTTACAGAAATAGGTCAGTTGTCATGAATTATTTGAATGTTCGTACGTCCGGAAACATCTTTTGAAACTTTATTAAACCTTGTTTTTATGATTATAGCGACTTAGTACACACATTCCTTTATATGTTTTTTTTCTTTTAAATATTGATTGTTTGTTGCTTCATGTTCAGTGGCAAATATTTTATGCATGTTTAGAATGACTTAAATTGATGAAAAAAGTTTGTTTCTGAAACAGATTTGTTGGTTTGTGGAACATGGATATATAACTATATGCCTGAATCGATTCAGTATATTTTCATATTCAAGTTTTAAACAGAGTAACTTACTGTATAGTGGTTGTCGCACTACAGTAACTTCAACCTTAACTCGTAGTTCACTAAACAACACAATGGGATAGTACCAACGGGGAAAAAAGGATGTAAGAACATACACATTATCTTCCCTCACATGTATATAACCTTCAAGTATCATTTATTGCAACAACAAAAATACACACACACTTTAATTGCTGTTCTTCATCTCAAAGTCACAGTAAAGCCTGACGGAAGAAGTCACTGCAAGTTTATCACGGCTCCTAGCACCAGCTTTAGTGGAAATCTTTGCAAAATTATTTTGGATAGACTTTTAAAGATTTAACATCACCTAATCGGGCCTGGTCCTACGCATAAATATTAATCTAAAACTATGTAGCATCAGAGTCTAGATATTAATTAATCTAGATGTTAATTAATTTAAAATAATTTCATCGTTTTCACTTCTACAAGTCGATATTGATACAATTGTCATATAGGTGCAGACATATAAATTGAGGATGCAAACAATGGGAATACTTGCAACTTTATGGAAAAATTAAACTTCGGAAGTGGTAACATAACCAATCACTTTTCGGCACATCGAGACATGTATTGATTATGTAAAGACAAACTAAAAAGGCATAGCAGATAAACAGACAAAATGATATGCACTCGAGTTCTCCTCTTGTTTTCTGCGCATTTTGTTAATGTTTCTAAATGGGACATTTCTTGTCATTTATTTTTCGTACTATTTCCTTAAATATTTATTCTTCAAAGGTATTGTGAGATATAAACAACACACATGTCAATTAAAACATTTACATAAATAATTCATTTTTTTATTCAGACAAGGACAATCACAAACCAATTATATGCTTTGTGCTTGCCTTGGTATTGACATTCGCATCGTTGGTTCTTATCAGCAATACGACGACAATAAGTATACGTAAAGGATTTATCATATCTTGTAAGTATTTCTGCATTTTTCAGATTTTATTGCTAAAATTAAATATTGAATACTAATATGACGTTCTTCAAAAGCATTGAGAACACCCCGGTGGTAAAATATAGGTAAAGTGTATGTATCAGTATACACTGATCTGGCTGTGTCAATTACACTTCAGCGTCGTACGTTTTTTATGAATGAATTGACAAATGTCGATCGGTGTAAATGATGTTATCGAAAGACCAACCCTAACTATGGCGTAGGAACATAAAAAATTGTACTGGAAATTCACAAATGTGAAAATGAATTGTTCAATACTTTTTCCGCAAAACTAACCATAGAATATAAAATAAAAATGATAAGTTTTATGTTAAAAGCCTCGATTTTCACCTATATTTCATTCGTTTCTATTTTAGGTAAACGGTTAGTAGAAAGATTGAAGAATTGTGTCTTCTGTTTGAAGAGTTCACAAGATACTACAACAAACAACGGTAATATATATATTTATCTTACCTCTTATACATTTCTAGGAATATGATTGGTTAAAAGCGTCCGCGTGGAGACCGTGTATATTCCATATTAGGTTAGTAGGCACTATTTGATTATTTTAATGTATTAAAAATAATGTTTTATATTTAGTTCGTTTGTGCAGACCAATGATAGTAGGTTCTTAAAATTGAACACTTGAACACTTTAGTATAAAATGAGAAGGTGTGATAAGATTGCAAATGAGACAACTCTAGGCTTATTTCATCTAATAAAGATAGTCGGTAAAATATATATTCGTTACATAGTGTGCTAGTGACCACATACGACTTATACGGGGTCAGTAAATTTCATTTGGGGTGCGATCCTTGCTCTTACCGCATATGGAATTTACTGACCCCGTATATATCGAATTAGGTCACTACACACTATGTAACTAATTAGATATGTTGATTTGAAATTAAACGGTTACGTGTAATACCGGTATACAGGTGTCCCTTTTAAACTATGCATTGAAGGTACTCTGTTAAGACCTCTTACACAACCAATATTCTTGCTTGCAAGGTAAAACATAAGTATATTAAAGCCTTATAATTCAGAAGGTAGAAAACATAATACCTTGCATGCATATGCCTTATTTCACGAATGTTTCGTCTGTCATATGTCCGTTGTTTTACATCATTTTCATGGTTCAGCGAATGCTTGATCAGAATTTGTATGTCCCATTTATGAGCATTATGTTATCTGGTCTGTGGGTCCGTCTGTTCGTCCGTTCATCAATCCGTTCGTCTGTCCTGCTTCAGATTAAAGTTTTTAGTCGATGTCGTTTTTGATGAAGTTGAAGTCCAATCAACTTGAAACTAGGAACACATGTTCATTATGATATGATATTTCTGATTTAAAGCCAAATTAGAGATTTTACCCCATTTTCACGTTCCACTGAACATAGAAGATAATAATGCGGATGAGGCATCCGTGTACTTTGTTTTGTCATGTGACATACCACTTATTATAATTTGGTTTATTTGAGGGATCCTGGCAAGGCCCACATGTCAGTCTCAGAGGGTTCATGGATCAGTGATCAACTATTCTGTTCGTGGCCAAGTCAATATTTCATATACTGTTAGCAGCATTTCAAACTTATTTACGGCATGGAATGATTTTAAGATGCACATGTCTGACTGACAGGTTCCATCTGATCGTGACTTTATTTTCATGGTGCGTTGGTCAATGTTAAGTTTTATGGTGTTTGTCTCATTCAGGTATATTATAACAAGTATGAATTGTCTGTCACGCAGGTTTCTCTTAATTCTACCTCATGTTCATGGTTAATATATATGCCAATGTTAAGTTTTCATGACTTTACCCCCCGCTTTAAAACAGTGGGGTATACTGTTTTACCTTTGTCTGTACAACCGTCTATCCGCCAGTCAGTCCATCCTATGAGTATTTTTCGCTGCATCTTTCTCAGGAACTACGCCATAAGGATTTCTGAAGTTTTGTTTCAGGTTTTATATAAGTCAGCTATACCGTGTGATGCGTTTTCAGATTCATCACGTAAACTTCATGTTTAACGAACATGTACATCATTTTACACATGCATGACGTTCATAAAGTTCAAATTGTTGGTTACATTCATATCAGGAACTACATTACAAGGAATTCTGAAATTTGGTTTCATGGTTTATATGAGTCACCTATAGATACCGTTTAGTACGTTTTCAGATTCCTGTTAACCAAACACTTACATTTGGTCGGAGGTATTATCAGTGAGCAGTAGCTCGAAGATTCCTTTGTTATATCTGTTGTACAGATACTATAAACAAATAAACCAACTATATTTGGTGTGTGTGGAACGAATACAAGATGTACATGTGGTCTCGAATGGTTCTTTTGACATTCACCACATTGTAATGGCTTGTTCGTCATATCCAGTTTTCGTAATTATATCAACTTCTCAGATGTATTAAGCAAAAGGCTTACTCTATTTGGTTTATTTTTTGTCTAGACTTGATATCATTTACATGTATCATTTTTAATGTTTTTAGTTTATGTAATACTTGTAGTAAATCTTCATATTATATAATAAAATCAAAATGAGTTCCACTATGATAAACAAAAAAAAAGCAAGTAAGACATTTCAGCTTGTGCACTCCTGTTTCTATGAATTTCACACTTTAATATGACCAAGTGCACATTAGTAGACATTTATTTTAGTCCCCTCACGACGAAGTTTAGGTTTGCACTCCGTTCGTCTGTCTGGTTGTGTCGTCTGTCTGTCTGTCCTACAATTTTGTTCTATATTCTTGAAGATATTTATTTGATATTTGGTGTATTGTTCAATTTATCATGACAAGTTACTGACCAAGTTCGAATTCTGTTCTGGTCTGATGATTCACTAAGATAATCAGTTATCTGCACTTTTTTGTAATTCTGGAAGATATTGATTTATAATTGGTATATAGTTTTATCATGAAAAGTTACTGTTAAAGTTGTAGTTTTGTTCTGGTCTGATAATTTTGTGCAGGGTGATGGTCCTTTGACTTACAAAATAAACTTAAATTATGAGACTCTTTGTTTGTCAAGCTTGAAGATATTGACTTAATATTTGTTATATAGTTTACATCATGATACTAAGTTATAATTCAAGTTAATCGCCGCGATATAGCCTGTGTGTGCTAATGCGGCGTACAGCAACCAACAATCAATAATTCAAGTTAGAAATTTGTTCCAATACAATGAATTTTTAACTGGTAGTGGACTATGTATTGCCATGCAATACTCACATAATGTTTGGTATTTCGTACGATTTGGTATACTAGTATTTAGAAGTATGTTGTTTTCTAGTTAGATTTTGTTAAAGGGGCAGCAGACTAAAACATCAAAATCAATTACAAACAAACTGCAAAGATTACATGATGTTGCTTTTTTCTCTTCAGACTACAGTGCTGCTGCAACGACCGAACATTGAATCATATTTGAGCCGTCAAGTTTAGGATGGATTGTACTGATGAGCTGATGTACATAGTTTTACTTCCAAAATTTGTATGCGATACTTATTTTTAAAAGGAGTTAATAATCATTGATTATTTGTAATCAGAGAGTTTGTTTAGCGTATTTCTATTGTTTATACTGAGCTCCGATGATGAAGCACATTTTATCATGGGTTTGTGATAAGCCATACAAGAAGATGACGATAAAAGAAAGCAGGAATCGTTAGTACTTATATAAAAGTATCGTGGTTAATGGAATTGACATTGAAGTGTTTTCTTATTATTTAGATTTAAAAATTGGTGCTTCCGAATCACTTTTCTGGTAAACCGTTATTAGAAAAATTTAAAACAAAAATTGGAATGAAAAGGATGTCTCAAGACTTGAAAGTAAATTATTAAGAATATATGACCAACATTAGCAGAGGGAACTGGACCCTAGTCTTTGGTGTATTATCTATCAACAGAAAATTTAAGGTAGCACAATACAAAGATTTTTCATCCCCATTCAGACATCTTTAAACTGATGTAATTCCACTCATCCTTCTTTAAATTTTATAAATGAGGTACCAAAAAAAGAAGATTGATAAATATTTCAAAATGTGATAATTCCATTATGACATAACTATTACATAATTAATTGTTATGTAATTAGTTGCTATATTGTGATGTCCTTACTTGAATGAATTTAGTTTCTTTGTTATTCATAGCATCTTAAAATATTTTATAGATTCTTGCACAACACAGTTTGACCTCCAAAACTGTGTTTCAGATTTTTCTTATAGCATTTCATTCTCTCATAAATCATTTTGTAAATCTTCAATGAAGTTTGCAACATCAATTCATAAGAGATCACTAAATTCAATTGGGTATAAACTTTGTTCTATTGATGTTTTTGGAAATCTATGACACGGTTTTGGAGGTCAAGCTGTATTGTACAAAAATATTGCCAGGGAAGAATTATCATTACTTACAGTAGCATAATTATTCTATTGGCATCTCTTATCATTGTTTTATTTCTACATTGTACTCCTTCATTGATTGTTTTATATATTTATTGGTCAGTTGTTGTTTAATTTTTACCTATTTGTTATTTCTGTATATTTAATTTTTTGTTGTTATCTGTTTTATTTGAGTTTTGTTAGTCGGTTATTACTGTTACATATCTCTTAGGTATGTAAATGTGTGGCATTTAATCGTTATGTTATTCATTATTTTGTCTCAAAACTAAATACTGCCACATTCACTTTGCTACATGTACATATATCTAAAAATATCGACAGATCTGATTTATTGTTAAGTTTTTGGAAATTTTAGGTCTTTCGCTTGTGTGTGTCTTGTAATTCAAGACATATTATACAACAGTTTGTTAGAATATGATAGCAAATTACGTAGTTCTTTAATGCTATTATTTTTTGCATATCATGAACCAGATTAGATCTTCAAATAATAGAACATGAAAAGGATAGATGCTATTATCATGCACCATTATAAATTTGGAACAAAAATTAATTTTTAACTTTGAGCAGGATATTGTTTGTCATTTTGACAATTCTTAGGCAGATTGGCACTAAATGATAAAGTATGTACTGCATTTCAGGTCACTCTTGAGGTTATTTATTTTGTTTGAAGTTTAAATTTACTTTGTTATTTTAAACCAGGCTACTGTATACTTGTCACTTGTTATATAATGTGTTACGTTACATCTATTGAAAGTTCAATTGTTTTTGTGTTTATGAATTCGTAAGATAGAACTTATTCAGGAGTCCTGAAAATATGTCGATCAAGTTTTCTCTTGAAAAAATATTCCTACATTACATGTCACTGATTGAGTTTTAACTATTTGAAAGTCAAATACACTAATGAATAAAACCAGACAAGACACATACAACACATGATCTGATACACTGATGTCTATATTTGTCAAAGGCAGGCATTGCACATAGGTGAACATATTGCAGGGTTTTTTTAAATGCATATTTATCGTGTATTTTTAATTGTACTTATTATAATAGAATTGAAATGATATCAATTGAAAACATCAATTTGATTGAGTTTGTGTTATATTTTTTTCTTAAAAAGATTGTTCATAAATTGGCCAGTTTAAATGTTATCACATTTATTATACTTAGTATTTGTGACTTATTGTTTTTAATAAATTGTTAGAAAACACATATATATATAGCCCAGGTGGTCGTGTGGTCTAGCGGGACGGCTGCAGTGCAGGCGATTTGGTGTCACGATATCACAGTAGCATGGGTTCGAATCCCGCCGAGGGAAGAACCAAAAATTTACGAAAGCAAATTTACAGATCTAACATTGTTTGGTTGATGTTTAGACGAGTTGTATATATATATTTGTATATATATATATATATATACGTTTGAACGTAGTTTTCAATTTAGACTCGTTTATATTTTTTCGTTTTGACTATACAATAAACAAAACAAAAATACATTTCAAATTTATATACACCATTTCTCACTCTGGCATCACCAATTCCGTCTCAGACTCCGTACATGGACCCATGCAGTTGTGTTTGTACTTGCATTTATATATATATTATAAAAGATTAATAAACATTTTATACAGTTGACTTAACTCTTTAGTTTGCTATATATTGGTGACAATTTGTGCTCTAATCACAGTGATGCTAGCAGAGACCAGAAACTTCTAATATAACTAATTTAAATAACACAATATAGTATAACACTATCACACACACACTTATAAAAGTAGCCAAAAGTTCCTAGGAAATATTTTTGATAGACATATATACATACACACTCAGCCTCAATAAACAATGTTATAGAAAATGTACAGGTTTTCATTCTAGAAGACATTAACACTCTGTACACTGTTATATATTCAACTGAGAAAAAACTTTCGCAAGTATTTAAAAAAAAATCTGTTGCATGTAACACATCTAGTTCATATTAATGCCTTATCTAGCTTCATGATATATATACTTTTTGAATGTAACATATGGTAGAAATGCCTACCTTTAAAAACAAAATCACAACAGTCAATCGTTATATCATACGGAAATAACAGTAAATAAAAGTACATTAGTGCAATTCAATTAAAGCGATGCTATCATCACCAAACCAGCAGAACAAAGTCCAACCATGGGCATTACTTAACGGAGTGTAAATAATTTGAGCAATGCAATCATCTCTTATAATGTTCGAAACTAAATGTAAGAATGCTATTGTTAAACGAAGTGTAATTTCAGTTTAGCGATGCAATCATCACTTTATAAAGCACGCAACCTTTGCTGTTTTTAAACGGAGTGTAATTTCTGTTTAGCGATGCAATCATCACCAAAACAAGGAAAACTATGATTCCTCAAATTTTATCTACGACAATTTCGTCACTTGTGAAGAAAAATAAACAGGATCTTCAACATAAACTATATAAGAATTTTAATATGAAAGGCAATTGAAAATTAACTGGCGATACCTTATCTGATACCAATTGTTTAAGACAAATAAACATCAAAAAATTAAATGACTTATTGTGAGAAAGAAAATAAGAAACAATACTGTACATGTACATGTAGGTAGTACTGGCGATACAGTTATCACCGAAATATATTTTCTGAATTCCCAATTATTCATGCTTAAATGCAGTCCTTTTGTGACAATTCACAAATTTGAGGAGCCACAGTCTGGCAAGAGCTGGACAAGGATGAATTCCGTCAATAAAAAAGTTATAAAATGTGTATGTGTAGTCTGGGGTTAGTTACTGCCCGAGCTTTTCCTACAATTCTGGATGTCACAATTAAATTTTGGTGAATATTTTCTTAGTAACATGTTGGTTTCACTGATTAAGAAACAGCATCAATTTGTTCAATCAGCAAGTAATCGTCATTTTTGAACGGTCTAGGAGTAGCATTATTTTTATAGGCATTCCAATGAAAAATTGAATAGTACGGTAATTCTAGAAAGGCAAGTTTTACCGTCGGAAAATCTGATATAAAAGCATGAATTTCTTTGTAGATGTTTGTCAATTGATTAACATTTGAATAATCTCTTGATTTTAAAGAAATACATTTACCATCTTTTGTCGTAAGATCACACGTTCCTAGCCAAACATAAAGTAATATTTTGGGATGTATCTGTAATTTAAGTTCCAAATTGTCTTTAAAGTACTGCAATTGGTCGTTCGCGGATGCACCACTTTTAAACCACTACTGAATGGTCCGTTCTGTCCTAGAATTAACTTCATTCTGTAAAAATCTTGCTTTACTATGACTCAAAATTACCGGCATATAATCAAAAGGAAAACTAGTCTGTGAGGAATCCAGCCTATGGATCTGCTTGTTTAGCTGATTTTGGCTTATTACCGTCCATTTTGCCCACTACTACTAACTATCACTACCACGTGTTTGCAAATAAAATAATGTTCACCAGCAATTATATCACAAATAAAATGTCGTGGGCCTCAATCATTTTTGTTGTCTTGGGGGGGACTAATAAGATTGAAGTCACGCTTTTGAATATCGATATCTAAATTTTATTCTACAGCCATTTTATCAAACACATGGGTGACAGACGACACTAACTGTTCGCCGCCGACAAGCATAAAAAAAGGTATACAGTCCCGTAAAATACAATAAACAGGCTAAATTTTCGGTAACAAGAAATACCAAATAGAGGTATATAACACTTGCCTCACAACAAACAGTATTCTATAAAGTGCCCCAAAATGACTAGTGTAAAACCAGTCAAACGGGAAAACCAACGGTATAATTTATATGAAAAACGAGAAACGAGAAACACTTATGAACCACATCATCAAACAACAACTACTGAACAACAGGTTCTTGACTTAGGACAGGTGCAAACAACTGCAGCGGGTTTAAACATTTTAAAAGGTACCAACATTCGCCGTTATCTGAAACAATAGTGTAACACCACAACACAGAAAGACACACTATAAAATTGCAATTGAAATGACTTCACCCAATCAAAAGAATAATAAACACAACTGAGAACATACCCCGAACGAATAAAGGTATCTTTCGTTTCAAAAACGTCACTTCCGGTCTTTTCTTACACTGATATGATAGGTTTATGTACGCATTTTATTTTTTTATTAAGTTTCTATGCACTTTTCCATTAAAAAAATGCAAAAATAGCTACTTCCAACCAACGCAAGGTCACTTCCGATTGATATTTTACAAGGTCATATGACAACCAACAGTTTGCAAAAGACCCTTTGCCTTTATCATGTACCAATTTGGAGTAATAATCCATAATTCTTAAATTGAATCATTCTAGGTCCAATAATTCTTATATAAGATGTCATTGGATTGTTTTAGACCAAATGTATCACATCTTTATCACAATTAGGCAAATATTATGCACTAGTGATATTTCACCACAAAGAAAAAAGTGACAGAGGAGATCAAGGAACAAGGAAAAGTAAAAACTTGTAATTTGACCTTGACCTAGTTTTCTATTCTGTGGACCAAGGACCTGAAATCAACAGACACTAGGTTTCTACCACTTATTGTTTACCAGCTACAAATGAATATATCGCTTATTTCAAATGCATAAGGGGAAATAATTCTCATATGGAGTCTTCGTATCGCTTTCGTCAAAATCGACAAAATTCCTCATAAAGCAATCAAATCGGTAAAATAAATTTTCTTTTAAGGAGGTTTCACCACAAAGAAAACAGTGTTTTAGGATATAACTCTTACAAAAAAAGTTGTTGACTAAACAGGGTCAGTCTTAAAAGTGCAATAACAGTTACTGTTCCATATCATCATCATATGCAAACAATCAAAGCGAAACCACAAAACAGGGCAAGTAAAAAGTTTGGCAAAAGAGGAAAACAATGATCAGAACAAATACAATATAGGTCTTTCGAAAAAATAAAACGTTATTCAGCCACGGACCAGCGACGCGGGTTCTAGTTCTTTAAAATTGAATTGATAAATGATTCTTTGATATTTGAAAAAAGTAAATGAATTCCGCAAATGCGTTTCATAATACATGTATCATTCATGTCAATTTTTTGTTCAGCCGACTTCTACAACACTGTCTTACTAGTTGTACCACCCCGCTAGAATTTTAAATATAAGTTCACATGTCCTCATAACCCGCACTTGTCTGAAATAATTTCTGCTATAACAATTGTATATAACACATAAGGATGTATTATATAGTTCGCTAGTTTTACGATTCACAATTTTACTATTTTCTAACCTTCGGATGATGTATTAACTGTTTTTCTTATCTTTAAAGAACACAGACATATTATAATAGGCAAAATGTGGTTGTAGTACAATGTATTCTGCCAAATCTTGTTAAGGAGTAGCAGCTACAAAACAATGTATATTTCAAGCGAGACACGGTCGACGATGTACACGTTTTAAGTGCGTACTTTGCGGCAGTCAAGTTTTGAAATAGGGTTATTACAAAGGTATATACATGTATAAGACTTAAGCTTATACTGTTTCTTCGGAATCTTTTACCAAAAGTCGTGTCCATAGTAACGTTATTAAAATAACTGAATAGGATACTGAATAGGAATGCATGCCTTGTCGTGCTTATCATACTCGTAGTCGTAAGTTTAAGAAAACAGGCCAAAGGTGTACGATGGTACCGAATTTATATAGCGCTCATATGAGATAACAGGTAAAGCTTCTGTCCACATACTTAGCCATTATGGTCTATAGTAATAGGAAAACAGATGCATACATTATTGATATTGAAAAATGCAAAGTATTGTCGAACGAGAAGGAAGTATCGGACATAACCGAAAACTGCAGACATCTTCCTGTACGAATATTAAGTATTGCTTTTCAAAAGTATTGTGATAACTCCATCGAAAGCAAGTGTTGGACATAAGGATGGACAAATAGAAATGTAGATTGCATTATTATAGCTCTCACTTTTTTTTTGGGTGATATTGTATTCTGCAATAAACTTCACGTGTTATTTTTTTCCTTTAATTATAGGGTACACCATTCTACCGCTTAAGATACAAATTGAATGATAACATAGACATTGCATATTTTAATTAAACTTAATGGAACATGTATACTCGTCTTTGAGAAACCTTAGTGGCCAAGTGATAGAAGTGGTTCTACTTTATCACTAGACCGTCAACACTTATTTGGAACCCTGTATGTAGCAGTCGAGTTCGTTTTTAATCTTAATTGACTAATTATATATATAAGATTGACAGTTTTCTTGCTGAAGGTTGGTTTTCTCTAGGCACTCTGGAGTCTTTGATTAATAAAACCTGGCTGTCACGAAATAGCCAATGGCTCCGAAAGTGACGTTTACACAAAAAAAAATCAATTGATCTCCTTCTTTTAATAAATTTTTAGAATGATCAGGATAAACAATAGTCAGTTTAAACCTGTAAAGAAAAATGGAGCATGTAAAATCCTCATAATGCAACTTGCTAAATGACCGTTTTTGTTATGGGCAGTTACATTGTAACACTACATATACACATATTTATTAAAAATTCACATCAAATAGAAAACAAATATAACTTTTAAACAAACTGAGCTTTGTTAGTTAACTTGACAAAAAAATATACATATACGAGCTTTGTTAGTCAACAAATTATATAACGTGAGGGTACCCAAATTGCACTTATTTTGGCCGTTTTTAAACCTACGTTTATTTAGGCTTCAGACAAAAGTTTTCATTATGTGTTTATTTTTTTGATGTATCATTATTTACTATATGGTTTCACCAGTTTAATGTTGAATCCATAAGTGTAGAATCATAGAATACTTGGTCTGAACTGACCTCCAAACCACCAATGATTCTGTAATGAGGAGTTCCCAAATTGCATCCATGCTTAAATTCGTATCGTCAAAAGTCTAATCACAGAGCTTTTGCTAAATTTCTTCAAATATTTTGAACAATTGAATTCGATATTAGTCCATGCTTAATCTTCGTTTTTAAGAAATGGATAATTGTATTAAACATGTTGTATTTGATAAAAAGATGACGAGATAACGTCGCATGGCGAGGTTTCCGTACATTTTGCTTTTTCAGTAAACACTTTATCTGTTGATAACTACTGTGAACGTTTTATGTATATCTAAATATTTTACCCATGTTGAAAGAAGTGCACGGTATCAAATCATAACTAGAGGTTCTAAAGAGCCTGTGTCGCTCACCTTGGTCTTTGTGCATATAAAACAAAGGACACAGATGGATTCATGACAAAATTGTGTTTTTGTAATGGTGATGTGTTTGAAGTTCTTACTTTACTGAACGTTTTTGCTACTTACAATTATCTCTATCTATAATGAACTTGGCCCATTAGTAAAAGAGGAAAATATTTTGTTAAAATTTACAAAAATTGACCATAAAGGGCAATAAGTCCTTAAAGGGTCAACTGACAATTTTGGTCATGTTGACCTATTTGTAGATCTTAATTTGCTGAACATTATTGCTGTTTACAGTTTATCTCTATCTATAAAAATATTCAAGATAATAACCAAAAACGGTAAAATTTCTTTGAAATTACCAATTCAGGGGCAGCAATCCAACAACCAGTTGTCTGATTTGTCTGAAAATTTCAGGGCAGATAGATCTTGACTTGATTAACAATTTAACCCAGTCAGATTTGCTCTAAATGCTTTGGTTTCAGATTAATAAGCAAAAATCTACATTTTACCCCTATCTTCTATTTTTAGTCATGGCGGCCATCTTGGTTGGTTGGCCGGGTCACCCTACACATTTTATAAACTAAAAACCCCGATTGTGGCTAAGCTTGGTGAAATTTGGCTCAGTAGTTCCAGAGGAGAAGATTTTTGTAAAAGATTACAAAAAAATACGAAAAATTGGTAAAAAATGACTATAAAGGACAATAACTCCTTCAAGGGTCAACTGACCATTTTGGTGTTTACAGTCTCTCTCTATCTATAATTATATTCAAGATAATAAACAAAAACAGCAAAATATCCTTAAAATTACCAATTCAGGGGCAGCAACCCAATAACGGGTTGTCCGATTCATCTGAAAATTTTAGGGCAGATAGATGTTGACTTGATGAACAATTTTACTTATGTCAGATTTGCTCTAAATGCTTTGGTTTCAGAGTTATAAGCAAAAACCTACATTTCACCCCCTATGTTCTATTTTTAGCCATGGCGGCCATCTTGGTTGGTTGGCGGGGCCACCCCACACTTTTTTTTATACTATATACCCCAATGATGATTGTGGTCAAGTTTGGTTTGATTTGGCCCAGTAGTTTCAGAGGAGAAGATTTTTGTAAAAGTTAATGACGACGGACGACGACGACGGACGACGACGACGGACGACGAACGCCAAGTGAAGAGAAAAGCTCACTTGGCCCTTTGGCCAGGTGAGCTAAAAGTACAAATTGTTTAGTCTCTACGGAATTTTGTAAGATTTCCGCTGCAATTTTTGCTAAATAGGTGCAATTTGCATCCCTGTCATCAAGTTGGATTTTTGTGGATATGCTTTATTCCATTGTAATAAATGGAGAATGAAAACGAAGAATGTGTCATAGACAACAACCCAAAATCAGCCGAAGGTCACAAATAGGTCTTCAACAGAGCGCGAAAATCTCGAACCCGGAGGCAGGGTTGATCTGGTCCCTTTCAAAAACTGTATACTAGTTCAACTCCGAAACATAAATGAACCAAAAAAAAAATCATTTCCGGTATAATCAGAACATGAAAAGTGTATTACCTGATATATAGTTTGTTAAGTTTTGTAGGGTTTACCCAATTACGGGCATGGTGTACTAATTGAATACTTTTATTTACATGTATACAAGAAAGTAGGTGAGAGCATTGTGTTTTCATTAAACATCCATCACTGTAAGATGATTAACATAAAAAATGTCTCTGCAGCGAAGATAAAAGCTGAGAGGTTAGCGTACAGTTGATTACTAGTATCCACAGCTTGTTTTACTACAAAACTGCATCCAAATCGTTTCAGAAGTGGAAAGAGTAAAGCCATTTTCAAAGGTCAATTACTAAATTCTATCCAACTGGACTCTATTACCAGGAATATTTACATATCTTCTAATAAGATACTTAGTAGTTATAAAACACAAGATAACGAATGCAACTAGTATTCATTGTTTGTTTAGTACCATTCATTGCTTTAGTTAAATTAATGTTGTTGGGAGTAGTACATATAATATCTTGATTTATTTTTTACTAGATTCATTTTCCTGAATTACAATAACCAGATACTAGTACATTGTGTATAATCAATGAAAAACAGATTCACCGTCATGTGTTCAGATTATTACTCATATAACTTCTTGCACTGCGTGTATGTGTGAACCTCACAATTTGATTCATCAATGTCTTGATAGTCATGAGGTTCAAAACTTATCCCACTTGGATTTTCAAGATCTGAGTGTGTCATCTCCTCTGACTCATCTTCATATATCATGCTTTGTTCACCTGTGGCAATTTCCATATCGCTCAATGGTATGGTTTCGATTTCTTCATATCCAGATTCTGGAAATGGCGGTGCGGTCGACATCTCTATGCTAGGTCTGAAAAATATATGTTGACCTTACTATAAAATACAACTGCTTATTTTCTGAAAATTATGTAGATAAGGTGTACATCATTTGATTGACTGCTTGATTAATGGTTGCTTTATCTCGAATGGTTAATATGTCTTGCATGTTCAGGAAGATGAAACGCTTGAAATACAGAATTTAACTAAAAAAAACTGCTGTAGCGAAAATTTTAAAAGAATTTGAAAGGCATGCATTGATACTAGCCATTGGTATGAATATAAGAGATGTTCATACTGGCAACTTTACCTTAAAAAGCTTACAGTTTGAGGTGTACAGAGACAAACTTAATATACATGAACTAATGCTAATATTTATTCAAATGTACATAAAATATTTATGAAATATCTAGTTATCAAAGGTACAAGGCTTATTAATTGATACGTCAGACGCACATTTTGTCATATAAGACTCATCAGTGACGCGCAGATCAAAATAGTTAGAAAGTATATTTGAAGATAAAATACATGCTATGTAGTCTCACCTTATGCTTTCTTCAAGAAACACCTCTATCAAAAATCATAGAAAACAGTTATGTGACTGTAATAAGCAACAATTCGTTTGATTCATTGTATTTTTTTAACGTTTGTTTTAAAAAGTAAATTAACAAAAAAAGCGAACTCGAATGAAAATTCAAAACGAAAAGTCCTTCAACAAATGTCAAAATTCAAAGTTCAAAAACACATTAAACGAATAAAAAACAGCTGTCATATTCCTGACTTGGTAAAAAATTGTTGGTTATATAAAGCAGCTTTAATATCTAACTAAACCTTTCATCTTTATGACAGTCGCATATAATTCCGCTATGTTAACAACTATGAGCAAACCAATCAAACATGTATGCTAGTTGACAAAGAATAAGAAAAACAATAAGACACTAGTTGCATATGTTTACTTTTCGAGTATTTTGTTCTTCTTTAATAATCCTTTAAAATAATTTTCAGTTTTAAAATCATACTCATAAATTGATGTGCTTCGTAATTGACTAACGTTGTATAGTTTCTATATATTACAGTGAGATTGTCAGAATATTTCAAACAGGTAGAGTATATAAAATGGAATACTAGTACATTTATTCTGAATGAATACTAAAAATTCAAAACATTTTCAAATGTTACCTTTATTATTGTGGCGCTTGTGTAAAATCAAAATTACGGTTACAGCCACTACTACCACGATAATAACGCATCCTGGTATCAGCACAAACCTTAATGGAATTCCTGAAATTGAACAGAAAAAAGATTGGTAGTAGACATTAACATGATTTATCATATATATTAACCTTGTCACCCCAAACAATCGTCAATTTTCGCAATATTTTACGCTGTACCCATTGTCATGTGAAAGACTCATCAGTAACGCTCGAATAAAAAAATGTACAAAAGGCCAAATAATGTACGAAGTTGAAGAGCATTGAACACCAAAAATTACTAAAATGTTTTGCCAAATACAGCTAAGGTAATCTATTCCTGAGGTAGAAAAGCCTTAGTTTTCAATTTTATTGAGCCGTAACTCTTCTGCAACCATTCAATTGAAAGTCGGAAATACTTATAAATGTAGTGTTTTGTACTTCCTACATTTGTTTTTGAAACAATTTTCCACAGAAAATGCAAATTTTTAAGAAAATATCCACATTTGGAGACCTTTATCGTTCCTTGTCTTATACGGTTTCTCGCATGTTCAGGGAAAACGGTACTATTCATTCTGCCATAGGCGATAAAGTCACAATACTATCATTTTCTAAATTTACCACTTTTTGTAATAAAATCCTGGATAAAACAGTCATTTGTGGTGTTCGTACTTTATTATTCTGTTTTAGAAATTAAACCCACATTGTATCATGACCAACTTCAAACGGAGCTTGTTAATGTTATTCATGCCCACCGTCATTTTACACCAAATTTGTGAAATTTGTGAAGTCTTTTCAAATAATTCTCCAGAAAATATTTCGATAGGTTTCAAAATTTATATTGTTAATATAAACACTGCAGTTATGCATAGATAAATAATAATTAAAAATAAAAGTACCCTTACATCCAATCACAGCGCTCCTAAGTTAGCTTCCTTCACCTGCCTTCGGTACATACAAGGACAACTTAAAGCTGGGAAAATGTAATAGTACCGTTTTTCCTTCATTCGATGTTCTGCCCGACAACTCGGCCCACAGCCAACTCGCACCACTCAAATAATCTCACTAATTATTATTACAACCTGCATTACTTTATCAAACAAGAAATACTACAAAGGGGATTACAAACTCGCACCACTGAAGACATGTTTTAAATCATCAGAGAGTTCTAGATTGTCTTCTTTGTCTCTAAGTTATTTCCTCCGTTCTTGGAGTACCCGTACCACAAAAAGACAGAACTTGACCCACACCTTTTGGAACAAATACTACAAACTAGCACCACTGCGAAATGTTTTAACCATCAATGATCTAGATTGTCTTCTTCTTTTCTGAGTTATTTCGTCCGTTCTAGGAGCACCTGTGCTACGCCGAGACAAAAGCTACTAATTTGACATTCAAACTTCTATGGAAGAAGAACTAACAAACTAATAAAAACTATAAACATAATGCATTAGTGCATAGAAACAGTTTTTAGAAACACGAGCCTAAGCTGTGTATCACAATAAACATTTCAAGTAGTCTTCAAGCTGCGCTCGCGCGGGTTTTTTCTAGTGTTAACTATACAAAACATTCACTCATTAAACAATGACTGAATGTGCTGGCCAAAATAATATCCTCAATGGAAGTGATATTTGCCAATTCTAGAATACATTGACTTATTACAAGTGATTTCCTAAAGGTACGAAACATAACCAAAGAGGCGAGGTTATACATGTATAATTGATGTGGTAGTTAGACATTTGTTAGACGGCAATTTAACCCTTTCGGGACCCATTAATAAAAACAATTTAATCAACGTGTGGTTGTCGATGATCTCAGAAGATGATTGGGTGAGTTTACGGGTCATAACCTTTGTCAGAACACTGAAATAATCAACATGTTCTAACAGGTGTAAATGAAATTTACAACCTGTGTGGGCACTCGGATGTATTTTCGTTTATCAAAAATGCAAATGTATTTGATAATCATTAGGAAAACAGATTCTCACATAGGTACTCGTGGATTAACGGATTTATCCAAACTCGATGGTTAAATTATCAATTTTAAAGTCATCGCCAAGGCTCCGAATTTAAAATTTGAGTAATTTAACCATCTCGATAGGATAAATCCGTTAATTCACTGGTACCAATGTAAGAATCTATATACATGCAACTGCATATCAAATACATTTGAATTACCATTAGTGGTTTATCTTTAACTGATCGAAATTATTTGATGGGTATGATATATTTTAATGCTTATAACACTGCATATGAAATGGCAATGACTTACCATTAATGGTTTCCTTTAATTGACAAATTTTTTTATATAGATTAGACCGTTGGTTTTCCCGTTTGAATGGTTTTACACTAGTATTTTTGGGGCCCTTTATAGCGTGTTGTTCGGTGTAAGCCAAAGCTCCGTGTTGAAGGCCGTACCTTGACCTATAATGGTTTACCTTTTATAAATTGTTATTTGGATGGAGAGATGTTTCATAATCTATATAATAAACAAAAATGTTTCCTCAGTACACGGATGCCCCATCCACACTATCATTTTCAATGTTCAGTGGACGGTGAAAATGGGATAAAATCTCTATTTTGGCATTAAAATTAGAAAGATCATATCATCGGGAACATGTTTACTAAGTTTCAAGTTGATTGGACTTCAACTTCTTCAAAAACTACCTTGACCAAAAACTTTAACCGGAAGTGAGACGAACGAACGAACGGACGCACAGACCAGACAACATAATACCCATAAATGGGGCATAAAAAAGAGATTACACGTACATGTATACTAAACTTTTCATATTCAATAAACCATTACTTAGGAACGGGACCAATTATTATCAACTGTTGTCAATGCTAAAAAGTCATAACAAATATCATTGAACTATAATTATTGGTTCCCTTTGCACAGATGTAATGACAAACTTCAATGGTTTAACATAGCAAACAATTCATTGTCAATAGACTATGACTATCAGGAGGAGAGCGAAATAACACGATATAATCTCACGGACATGAAATGAGTTAAATTAATACTGATACAAATAGATATTAAATATCAGTGATTCCCCTGTTACTGAATTTCATATGTAATTAGAAACTTAAGTATATAAACCAAGTCAATAGACCATGAATAAGGGGCGGGGCAACATAAACTCAAAATGAGATGTGTCAATGCTGATATAACTGCAAATATCATTGACACTTAGTGGTTTCCCTTAAATTAATCTTACCACAAATCTCAAGAATTCGCCGATCTTCACAAACAGACAATGTGACATATATAGCTTTTCAATTCTATAATTGAATGGCATTTTCTGGATTTTCGATTCTGATGAAAATTTAGCTTACAAGAAATTGGAACCACTGCACAAACTGTTGTTAATGTGAGACTACTGAAACTTGTTCCATTCTTTTTAGTCATGATAAAGTCAAATCTATGGTGTAATGGAGGCAACTCTCGATATGCTTTTTCATTATAGTTATAGAAAAAATTAAAGAATCTAATGTGCAATTAAGAAAAGAACAAAAAAGTTGTCCTGTCAGTATAAAATGACGGTGTACACGATGAGCATGCATGCTGGGTAACAAATATCATACCAATGTCAAGTAGATTGCCACCTTCTTGTACTACATTTGTTTCCTGTTGATTCGTAGAAATTTCACTGATGAGTTGTTGGTAGCTCTGGTTTATCAATCTTTCTTGAAATATGTATTCAATGTTCCCAAATGTGTTGACTATTTCACAGCTAAATGGTTGCACATCAAAATAGCTGAAGTCGGAAATGCACAGTGAAGATGTATATCCATTTTCTTTGATAAATTTATCGGAATAATTCAATTTGATAATTGACGGTAGTAAATCAATTTGGTTTCCTCTAGATATTCTGACTGCCTTGTCATTGCGAAACCACCGTGAGGCAATATTCTCATCAGTAGAATAAAAACTAACTGACAAACAAAAGTTTTGATATGTTTTGAAAACTAATGCATTTGTCAATGTTGGTGGACCTGCAATTATAAAAAGGGAAACAAGTCATTATAGCCACTACCACTGGTTTTCCATCAATCGTACTGCAGATTAATAAGTGTTTGATAGACATAAGTATTCAAAATTATTTAGCAATGTATTTTGCAATCTCTGTCTGTCTGTCGGTCTATATTTTATGTCTGTCTGTCTGGGTCTCTTTCTCACACCTATTCATCCCCCATCCATCTATCCATCATTCCAATCCATCCATCTATCTTTCTATTGATTTTTATTTAAGATGTACAAATCAGAGACTGATAAATCATTGATTCTTACCATTTGCCCGTATTGTGGCTGATGCAGAAAATTGCTTTTGAGAGTGTGTCCATGTACATATGTAGTTTCCTTCTTCTCGATAATCACAATATTTTACTTCAATAGACGACTTATTCCCATTTACTGATCCGATAATTTTCTTTACGAAATGACCATTTCGATTGTGAACCCAGTGATTTTGCCAGCCATGTACATCGTCTATATGCAGCTGGCAAGTCAAATCAACCTGATTGGAAGCGTTGCAATTTGCATCATTTGGCTGTATCGTTACTGGAAAATCTATGAAAACATTATATTCTCAAAATTCTGTGACAAAAAACAACTCTAATGAAAATCAACTATACTGTTGAAATATTTATATGGAATGTTATTTATTCACAATAAAATTTCTCTTTCTTTTTGATGATCATTCTTTAATTTTTAGTGTATGTAAGTTTTTAAGTGTTGTTATTTAAGTACTACATTGATTGATGTTTTAAATTATAATTTTCATTTATGTCAGACTTTCATCGGACCATCGCTTAAAATTAACACAATTAGATATGAAACCTTATGAAAGCTTAACAATTTATTCCGGATATCTACATAGCGTCGAAAATAAGCGAAAATTTAATATTTTAAGTTATCAGAAAAAGTAGCTTACATGTATGTTACCTAAATAAAGGCAACAGTAGTATACCGCTGTTCAAACTCATAAATCCATGGACTAAAAACAAAATCGGGGTAACAAACTAAAACTGAGGGAAACGCATAAATATAAGAGGAGAACAACAACACTACAATGTAACACACACAGAAACGGACCAAGTATCAGACAAAATCCCACGAGTATAACAAATATAACATCAAAACCAAATACATGAATTTGGGATAGACAAGTACCGTGACACGTCTTATCGCAATGTCAATTTACACTCAAAAATAAGAGAAAACAAACGACGCAACGTTAAATTGTAACACACATAGAAACGAACTATAATATAACAATGGCCATATTCCTGACTTGGTACAGGACATTTTTAAAGAAAAAAATGGTGGGTTGAACCTGGTTTTGTGGCATGCCAAACCTCGCACTGTAATGGCAATGTTAAATATAACATTGAAATGACAACATAATATTACAGAACTACAATACAAATAAATAGGAGAACGTATTAGACAATGAAACACATGATTAATGAATAACAAAAAGCATCAGGTTTAAAATTCAATACGCCAAAAACGCGCCTCGTCCACACAAGACTCGCCAGTGACGCCCAGATATAAAAGATCGAAAGCGAAAAAAAGTACAAAGTTGTACAGCACTGAAGATCAAAAGTTGAAAAAGGTTGTGTCAAATACGGCTATGTTTCTATGCTTGGGATAAGAACATCCTTATTATTTAGAACAATTAATGCTATTGCAAACAGTATTTTTTTTCAAATGAATATAACCGGGTTTACCTTAAACAAACTGTTGTTGTGATCGTTTTTTTTGTTTGTTTGTTTCCTTAATACCTTACCCATCAAGCAGAATATATGTAAGCTATACTAAAACTAAAGTTTCAGTTGTGTATACACAAGCGGAAACCAATTTTGAAATTAAATAAAAGAAACGGAACTCTTTGTTAGAGAAGGTAAATACTCTAAATTAGTATATTTGAAATGTACATCGGATTCTATGGGCTTTACAAGTTTAATAAGGTGCATACTTGAGAATTTTATGCATCTCATATATGTGTTTTTATTTGAATTATAGTATGGAGCTTCGAAATATTTGTAAACTTTTTAATTACTGTAACAGATAAATGTAAATAAAACAGTCGATTGTGGCAGGTTAAAATCCTAATGGATCTTGTTTTTAGCATAAGTAAAAAATTTGCGTACAAATATTCCATAGAAAAATAAAAGATTTATCTATCCACATCAACTCTATCCTGGCGATAGTTTTTTTGGAAAAATCCCCAAATTGGACAATAATTGCATCTTGAAGTGAAGGTCGAGTGCCCCCTTTTTTTTGTGAGTGTTTAAGTTTACTACTCGGTCTTGAAAACAGACAACGCAAAAGTATTTGATACATCATTTCGCTTATTTTTTTTATTAATTTTCATATATTTAGGTTACAGGTTGATTTAATAACATTAAACATTCACTGTACTAAATGGAAAGAAATAAATGGGTCAAATAAGAACACTTTTCTAATGAGTAGGTGTGTTTTGATAACTTTCTTTTACAACTGGATCTCAAAAATCAATAACTAAAAAAAAACATAATTGTGTGTGTATTTTATCTTGGGTTATAAGTATTTGACCTCTCCAAATTTTTATTTAGTCTGCTTTTCCACGTAATATTTGATTAGATTGTTTTTAATTTTCTGTACTTTTGATATGCCACCCGACAACCGATCAGACAATAGTTTTAAATTGACTGAATACAGAAAAGTACACTAAATGATGTTCAATAGATTGCAAAGAATGTGTTTTAAATTAATCACTAGGATGTTAACGTTTTAATCGAAACTTGATGTGTCAAGGTATATGTGTACCTCTTGAAACAAATACTGTATACACGTTATTTCGTTAGGAACACACAATTTAAGATAACTGTCAGTGGAAATAGTATTCCATAATATTTCTGCGATTTGGAATTATACCAAGGACCCGCTATTACACGAGAGCTTTGTGATGCTTGAGGGGAACAAATTGAAATTTTAAACTTATCATTCAAAATAGCTTATAAACCATTAAGAATGAAAAGTATAACCAAAGCCGGGCACAGAATCGGAGCTGTGCATGGGGAATGTATTCTTTTATTTAAAAATACCCCAGAAATTATGTAGGAATGTGTCAAAGAGACAACAACCCGACCATAGAGCAGACAACAGCCGAATGAATGGTATTACCGAAGTTCTAGCTTCTGGGCCAGTGATACCATTAGAGACTTACCCCTTACCATGCAGAATTGTTTTCAGAAAATGTCTAATTTTCTTTAATTTGCAAAAATATGCAAATTATATGCAAATGAGCTTAGCAGTTGTTGCTGTAGCAAATTGATTCCTTTAAATCTACTGATACACGGGATAGGGTGGGCGCGAATTAGCCCCGAAGTTGGTCATCAGGTGCAAAAAGCGTCAATTTTGACGATTTTTCGTCCTTTCTCTTGACCCAGAAGACACAGGGATGCTGGTAAAGGTATGCAGCTGTAGTCTGCATATAGAGAGGACCCTAGTTAACAAATTGACCCCAACAGTTGCTAGGTGGGAGTAAATCTGATCTTGGTTCAGTAGTCTATAGAAGGTCATTTGGACCAGAAATACGGAATTTCACGATTTTTTCCGATTTTGACTTCAAATGGACCCGAAACCGTAAGTAGTCGTTTTATATGCGTATTTCAATAATAATAACGATCAGTAGTTATATGGCCGTGGGTTTGTACTATTTTTGCAAGTTATATGCCTCTGAACTTCCTGTGTAAGACACAAATGTGAAGCCGACCCCTAAAGAACACCGAGTTTCAGCCGATTTCAATTTTCCAAGTCCGTATTTGTGCTTAAAATGCAACTTATACATAAGAAACATGAATATGGATAGCCTCAGGTTTACGGAACATGCATAACTTTTAAAATAAGTATCATAAAGTGGACTTCTAAAAGTATTAAACGCCATTGGAGCCAAATAATGGTGGTCTGGGTACGCCCGTCATATGACGGTCACCGCATGGTAAGGGTTAAAGGCCACTATAACAGGTATAAACCAAGTCAATAAACTATATTTTTGTCAGGTCCTTATTCATGTTCAGTAGATGAAAGAGTATGACAATTTCAAAACGATATATTTGACGAATTATTACACAGAATTTTCCATTATACAAGCTTGTTTTCTGCTCTTTGGTTTGGTTGTTGTCTCCTTGACACATTCCTCGTTTCCATTCTTCATTTTAAGTATAACATATATAATCATGAACAGCAAAAAACAGCAAGAAGATCCCCGATAACTGGGAATGAGCTTGGAAAGAACTATGATAAAAACTATACTATAAGGATTTTACACTGTTTTTCGCTGTTTATATTGTTTTTTACTTGTGGCTTACTCTGTAAATTATGGTATCACTTCGACCTGGACGTTATAACTTCAATTTTATAGATATCGAAAATATTTAAAAGAAAAAAATATCGAACTGTTAACTTTGTTTAATTTATCACACCACTGACCAATAAAGATTACACCTAACAAGGAAGAAAGGTAATGTTTTGAAATGGTTTATATAAAGCCAGATACAGACCGATGAACTATCTTTGTAAGATCGAGGTGCTTCAACATGTTCAATAGTTTCTAAGCTGTATAAAAACATCAAACTGACATTATGGCTTCTGTTAACATATGAACAATATATATATATTCAGGTTTAATTGGTTTCTTTTGTTTCATAATCGATTAAACCGAGTTTAAAATTACTATCTCATCGTGGTAGGTGAGAACTCAAAATCACATTTACTAACTTGCCTGTTATTTGAAGATTTAACTGCAATTGTATACTTCCAACTTCATTCCGAACCTTTATGCCATATATGCCAAAATGTTCTTTTGTAGTTGGAGAAATAGTAGACATTAAAATAAATCTAGATGTTCCATTTTCTGCAGCTGTCCATTTCCCCAGACGTCCGCCTACATTTGTCGTCCATGCGACCTGAGGTTCTTGTCCACTTAAAACTGGGACTATAATAGTCGCCGGTAATCCAATTTTAGTTTGAAATTCAAAAGTTCTTCTCTTTTTATATGTCATTGGGCTTTCTGTTATATAAACAAAGTAAGTGATCTTAAAATGAGATAACAGTTCTAATCCGAAAGCAAAAATAAAACC
Source organism: Mytilus galloprovincialis (assembly GCA_037788925.1). NCBI lineage: Eukaryota > Metazoa > Mollusca > Bivalvia > Mytilida > Mytilidae > Mytilus > Mytilus galloprovincialis. The sequence goes on along the minus strand of CM075332.1, from coordinate 41,746,191 downwards.
ACACACAAAACTGAATGTACGTATATAATTGATTATTTTTATTAACAAAATATACCATTACATAGAGTAACATACATCTTTCACATTTTACTTATTGTGTCTCTTTGATTCGCACACACATTATTTTCAAATTGATAAAATTTTATGCGACTGTTATACAAGTGAGAATTTAAGCTAGCTATGAACATCAGGTTTTATCCACAATTTTCTACATCAGGAAATGCTTATACCAAGTCAGAATTATTTTTTTTTTATCATCCGTTTGAAGCTTTTTACAGTTTAATTTGGCCATTTTCAAAGTGACAATTCGTTTTGAATTTCCATTTGAGTTCGGTATTTGCTTGTTTTACCTTCTACAAAAAATATTTAATAAAGTTTTTTTTTCAAAATCATAAGTGAAGTAAATTATACCTAATATTGTCAGAAAGAAGACAGCCTGAAATGAAGTACCATTTTGAATGGTATTACATTTATACATTCCACTGTCTTGCATCGTAGCATTCCGTATTTGTAGATTGTATTCGCCTTTCGACTTGTTTCCAACCAAATTAATTCTACCAGAGTGTGCGATTTCTCGGTTGACGTTCTCTCCATCGGTATAGGTTATGAGTTTCCCATTGTGTGGTCCCAACCAAATAATAGGCGTCGAAGTTGCTTCAAATGGACATCTCATGGTTGCATTTTCATTTGGTTTTACCAATACAGTATTAGTATTTGACACCGCTATTGCAGCTCCTGAGTTACAACAATTTCACGTTATGTATTTTTTCTTTAGTAATAACGTTAAAAAAAGGAATAAGTAAATGGAGCTGTTATAAAAGACAGACGATTGTTATTCTATTATATTTGTTTTTTTTTCACTTAGAAAAAAATATCAACTACTCTTTCGTGAACTTCGTCAATTATTTGGTACATTCACAGAAAAGATATCTTTTTTGTATGTTAAGTAGTCTCAAACTCTAAACACAAACATAACAAACGTTTACTCAAATCCTATGCTATCTTATCTTAGTTTTTTTTTTATATGTTATTAGAATTGTGACAGATTTCGATGGAGACAGCTGGGGTATACAAAGATTGAAAAATGAGACACACAATGTTAAAGATCAGTCATTTGGAATATCTAACTTCGCAAAAAAAATGACGGTATGTTTGTATTGTAATTGTATAACATTTTTTGTTTAGATATTGGTAGCTAATCATATCATGCTGTGTATGACCGTGTGTAAATTATTCAGTTAACTGTGAGATCAGTACTAGTTGAGCATTGGGAAATGTGTCAACTTTGGAATTAAGATTACTATAAAACTAGTACAAATTTAACAGAATATCCAGCATTAATTGTTTATCAATTCAATCAGTAATCAAAGCTGGACTTCAAAATTATCTAGAAGTACTTATTCTAGAGTTGACGAGAATCTGTCAGACTCCTGCATCTTGAAAATAGTATTGACACATTTGACTTAACGTATCCTCCATACCAAACTAAAATTGAATTAAATTTTTCACAAAAAAAAGTGAATGTAGAGTGGATAAATTGTACTTTGTAAAATACCACTCAGGTTAAAAGAAAAAATTCTCTAACACTAACATTAACAGGAGTCTTGATATCGTGAGTGAACACATATTCAGTACATTAAAGGGGATAGTGTTTTCCAACAAATAATCGGCATTTCCATGGAAACCAACTGTGCCTCTGTTTTTATCGACCAGTTTCTTTATTTCCATGAAGCTTATTTCTTACAGGAGCTTCGTAGTAAGAATGACAATAAGCTAGCATTCTTTCTAACTTCAATTTCCGCCAAATAAATGACGCCCTCTTATAACTAAATAATAAAAAGTATGGTGACGTTTTCAAACGCATCTGTCCCATCGAACTTGAAATAAAAGATACCATAAAAACAGTTAAGAAATTGATAATGAGGATTAGTTGAGTATAAACTTTACGACAAAAGAGATGATTTCAGTCTCCCTATAGTGAAATTTCTATTTCTATGTACTGATATTCAAGCAACGCCACACATGGATCATATCTCTAAGTTGATACGATATTCCAGTGCTTGCGTTTCCTATCATGAATACATTGATAGAGGTTTACTGATCACAAGGAAACCATAAAAGCAAGAGTCCGAATTGGAAACGATAAAATTAATCTTTTGATTATTTTAGAATACCATCACGATTTGGTTGACCGTTATGGAAGATTTGTTTGAAAGATTACGACGATGATGTTTTAATTGTTGTTACCGTAATCCCGTCCTCCTTTCCCCGGAGGTGACCTACGGAATAAGACTTATCATTGATTATGGACTCACATGATCAAAATGTCGAGCAGAATATGCTTACTCTTCAGGAGCACCTTAAACTACCCCCTCAGTTTTATAGGGCTTCGTGTTTCAAGTCTTAAACTTTCTATGTTGGATTTTTGTACTGTTTGTTGGACTTGTATTTCAATGTCCCTTTTGTATCTTTCAAGATATTGATTTAAGGGTCATTAACTGTTTAATGTGATTAACTGATTTAATATTAACATGATGCTCCGTCAAGTTAATATCCACTTTAGAACAATGCATACAGGACTCATATTTGTTTTTCGTGAATTTTTTGTACATAAATTATGCCGTTAGTTTTCTCATGTGAATTGTTTTACATTTGTCATTTCAGAGCCTTTTGTAGCTGTCTATGCGGTGTGGGCTTTTTTCGTTGTTGAAGGCCGTACGGTGATCTATAGTTGGTAACTTCTGTGTCATTTGGTCTCTTGTGGTGGTGAGTCGTCTCATTGGCAATCATCTTCTGATATTGACTTATTTATGTGTGTCACCACACAAAAACTAGAGAGCGTGAATGATGCTTAGCGGCGCATGCAATGTACAGAGAAACATAAATATAATGGTTGCAAATATTATAATGCTTTTAGACACTTTATGTACAAAAATACGTCTGTTTAATACAGGATTGATTTTTGAAAAGATTGCAAATGAAAGTAGCAAAACAAATCCTATTGACAAGAGATATTCTACAACACTGATTAAAGTATTCTAATTAGAAAAAGTAAAAGTAAGTCATAAAAGTCACAAATTTGTTCCTAAAGTCTTTAAGTTAGTTACTACAAGGTCCAAATCAAAGGAAGACAACAGCTGAGATTTTTACAAAAATTTACAAAGAAGTAAAAGCTCAAAAGTATTGCGATTTACAAGGATGGTTATGTAATGACTTATAAAGTCACAGCTTTAATGAAGATGATAAACACGTTGTAGAAACCAGGTGAAAACGTTTTTAATATCAGACGATCGATTTGTCTGCAAAAGACTCATCGGTGACGTTCGAGTACACAAAAATTAAAAACAAGGCACATCAAAATGCAAAGTCGAAGGGCATTGAAGACATTAAATGCTGAACAGTTATGCAAAATACAAATAAGGTAATATTATTCCTGATGTAATAAATCCTTAGTATTCCACACAATATATTTTGTATATTCAGTATCTCTAACATTGAACAGGCAGTTACTAATGATTATGATCTTGAAAAGATAGGAAAGATGCTAAGAAACGGCAATACGTTAAAAATATATCAAATGCATAAGCTTGAAGGAGAAATTTGTTCAAAAAGAGTACGATATTTTATGAATGTAATTGTTGACTGTATAGAAATGATAGTCAAAAGCAACAGGTAGTTTTGTTAAAGTTTTTCATAAGATCAGTATTGCTATCAGAAAAGAGAAGTAAAAGGTATCAAACGAATGTTCAAACCAGAAGTCGAAAAAAATGCCATGGCAAAACACAAAAACCATGACAAGACATACAATAGTACACAAATGACAACATATAAAGATAAATACTAATCAACTTATCATAGAGCTGTCGAAGCCAGACTAAGTAACACAAACCGAACCAAAAGAAATGAGATAGTAAGTTCTCCATTTATCTGTTACACCAATAATTCTAGTATAGACCTTTTACGGTAGCTATTTATATTTTGGGTTCTTTATCAAAAAGTCAAAAAGATATATGTACGCTATGTTTCAGATTCATTGCACTTCCGATTTGGACATTGAGATCATTTAAAAAAAATCGCTAGTATGGTAGGTCAAGAAGTCTACCTACATGCATACATATCGCAGCAAAGATAAACTTTATATCGCGTATGTAGCTTTTTATAAGTTATGACGATAAAGAACAACTCCATACAATATTATTAGAAATGATATTTGGAGGTGGGTTCGTCCGCAAACATGGTTAAATCTGACATTTTATCCATTTCTAAGTCAGGAGCTTGTGACGCAGTTTTTGTCGGTTGTTACTGTATATATCATAATGTTTTTAAGTTTGTATTTTGTACATAAAACAGACTGTTGGTTGTATTTTTTAATTGTTCAAATCCATCATGTTGTTATGTCGGGCCTTTCGAAGTTTTTTTTATGCGGTATATGTTTTCACTCTTTAATGAAGGCCGTACAGCGACATACAGTTATTAAAATTTACGTCATTTGGTTTCTGGTTGATAGTTGTCGCAGTGGCAATCATACAACATCTTTTACAATATTTTCTCTATAGCATAGAACAGACTCATACTTAGAATAAAAATAAAAGACTGTCCACGTCTTGTCATACCTATCAAATATATGGCAGCTATTAGATCCTCAGCGAGCATACTTGATGGTTTTTCTAAAAAAAACAAATTTTTAAAAATCATTTTAAATAGTGTTACCTAAACGTTGTATAACGTTTCTAATAAACATTGCCATCATTTTAAGGAATATTTATTTTAGTTTTTAGCTTATTTGCCGGAAAAAATATAGTTGTTCACTTCTTCAACTGTAAAGGTACAGAAGATAGGCTGAAGATACCAAATTGATAGTCGAAAAAAATGACCTTACCATTGCTAAACAAACGTAAAACGACCAAACGGCAAACATAGTTTACAAAACTCAAAATAGAAAACTAAAGACTGAGTAACATTACTAAAAATCAGAGATACTATACTATCATGTGCTACGGAAAGGTAGTCAAGCCCTGCTTTAGATATGACAACAATCGTTACGCTTAAGTAAGTACACACCTATCCATAACTCTTATTCGAAAGAATCACAGCCGACACTGGTATTAACAATTAAAGAGATAATAGTAACTGGAATTACGACTATCCTGATATGGCGACGGCAGATATAGGTAAAATCTTAAACATCATTTTTCTCAAATGAAGCATGTTTTTTTTTCAATAGTTACTCAGCTGCAAGGTTGTTCTATACCATTACATCATATTTGAATCGTAACGGTGCACTGGAATTGTCTAACCGCTTTGAAAATTGCCGTTGACAAATTCGGGATGATAATCGTAACTCTATGGCATTTTTCTTCTTCGATAATCGTAATGTCTTTATCGGATAATAGTAACTAAAACATAATAAATGTGTCTTTCAGCATTTCAATGGTATTTTGTGAGTCAAAAATGCAAATGTCCAGTTTACGATGACATTAACGCATATAAAAAAAATGAAGAAACTTACAGGTTAATATCTAGGACAAATTTACTTATATACAAATGTATCTCTATTTATAACTGACAACAATATGCATAAACTTATAGATTATAAAACAAATATTTTGTGCTTTAGAAAAATGCATGACAATTAGGTAACTAAAGGCCAATTTTTGTTTTCATTTAATAGAAAAGTACTAATTATATAAATAAAAGTACATCGGATGTCTTTCGCCATTTTGGAATCGAAAAATGACAGGAAGCAATTGATAACGTTAATAAAATGGGCACAATTAATAAATTTTCAACTAATTGAAAAAAAAATTATTTCTTATTAAAAAAATATGAATGTTACAAACACTGAGCTTGTTTTGTATTTTAATAGAAGATACCTCAGATAAAGTTACTTTCATAAAGAAATGTAACTTATTTTGCTTTTTTTTTAAATAACAAGTCCTGTGACACATTGCTTTTTTTGATTTTCTGAAAGCATATTATATTTTCAAATTCTATAATGTTTGTCTGTTTATCACACAAAATAGAGTTTCTGTGCATAATCGTTACGAAATCAGACAATCATGCATAACCTGTATTTTGAAAAAAATCTTCGTAACCGATATATATGTGTTATGATTTTTTTTAAAGCATGATATATTCTACATTTTGTCTAAATATAAAAAAAAACTTCTTTGTATTTTTCCTTTTTTTTAGAATTCATCTTCCATTAGCTTTCGTTTTCAATGTTTACCTTGTGTGGGTTAAGTGTACGTTTAACTAGATTTTATAGACATTTTTGAAAAGCCAACAATACAGACACAGACACTAATTATAAATATGGTCATAATTATAAATATTTATAACACTTTGAATTTTTTGAAGTAATAAGATTGATTCACCTCAAGAATAGATTACCTTAGCTGTATTTGGCAAACTTTTAGGGCTTTTGGTTCTCAATGATCTTTAACTTCGTACTTTATTAAGTGACTTTATTTAACCTTTTAAACTTTTTTTATTATTTGAGCGTCACTGCTGAGTCTTTTGTAGACAAGATGCCCGTCTGGCGCAAATACAAAATTTCAACCCTGGTATAAAAAATATCTTTGATGAGTTTTTTTTTTACATCGTTACCGATACCTACACAAACTACAAGAAAAGAGAAACCGTATCAAAAGTTAAAAAAATACTGAAATATTGATCTCGTAAAACTTTGTTGCAAAGATCACAAATAGTATCTGTATTTTTTTTTATAATTTTTTATTCGAAATCGCATTAAGAAACAAAAAATGATCTCATAAGTTTAGTATTTTTCCAAGGAATGCACTTTGGATATTCCATTTGGTTTAAAAAAAATTATGGTAAACAGCATTCCAGTAAAATATGCAATCGGGGAATTAAACTCCTAGAAAGAATTATGAACACTTTATGTGCCATCAGTTATGTATATGCAGGCTTAGTTTATTGTCGTCGGCTATGTTCCTCAATGTTGGATTTCAATTCTTATGAGGCAGGCGTGTAAAAACAACATGCATTATGACTGTAATGGATGTTTTGGTGACTCAAATAGAATATATATATATAAATTTTAAAACAAAATAGTTCTTTTTTTTTAAATGCCACTTTGAAAGTAAAAATTTTTCCTAAAAATTGGACAAACGACAATTGTTTGTTGTACAGAATTCAAAATTCAAAAAATATATTATAGTGATATTTCACAGAGTGCAGTAGCATTAGTTTTGAAATATAAAATGGAAGGTCTTCTTAAGAATTAAATTTTACATCACGGTAATAGTAATGTTACATTTAAAAGGAGTCGGTCCAGTAAGACCCCCTTTTGGCCCCAAAATATAGCATTTTTACAAAATTGTTAAAATGTAAACTTTTAGTTATTCATTGGACAGTAGAATGTCCTGCTACATAAATATGGCCTGTAATAGCAGGTTCTGGCGACACTTTCAAAAAAGGAGTAGGTCCAGTTAGACCCCTTTTTGGCCCAAAAATATAGCAGTTTTACAAAGTTGTTAAAATGTAAACTTTTAGTTATTTATTGGACAGTAGAATGCTTCTGCTACATATATATGGGCTTTTTTTTTTACATAACAATGCACATATATCGGGTACTAGCACCATAAAGTCGTGCTAAATTACTGAAATCTTCACTATTCTAGCATTTTAGTTAAATTTTAAACGGTTTTTGTGTAAAACGAAAGTGGCCGCATTCGTGTTCATCCCTAATATTGAAATGTAAGTTGTATTTGATGATAATACATAACATATATAAAGGTTGAGGATGAACACGGATGCGGCCACTTTTATTTTTGACAAAAACCATCTGAAAAGTGACATTTTTCGGCATATTTGGTAGATTTTTCATATTTGAGCTTGAATCGGATCGTTTTTAATGACTAAATCAGTTAAAATCTTTCACATAAACTAATTGATTCAAATGAAATAGACACTTAAGTGTTTAGAAAGTGGTCAAAATCTTTCGTTAGATGAACCTAAATTTGAGGCCAAAATCGGTCCTTACCGGACCTACTCCTTTCTATATTTCTAAATACAAAGTAATGCTAGATACGTCAATAAAGCAAATTAAGTTCCTTACCAGAAATGGTAAAATCAATAAAACTGTTATGAAATAACAAAAAAAAAGGCGCGATCAAATCCAGTATGTCAAATCGAAAAGTTTTTCCAGTTAAGGTATTAAAGTCTGAAAAGTAAGAGAAACTATTTTCAGAACTTTGCTATTGAAACGCTATGGCCAGGTATGTATATTCTGTGTTTCATTTGGTTTTTGTTACTGTCTTGGGCCACTGACCCATATCTGATTGTTTTTCAAAATGAACGTAACCTAAGGATAGAACCCAGTATTTTCACAAGCACCACCTGTGTCAATCTAGTACACTTTAAACACCGATATAACCAGCCGAATAGGCAAAACAAGGTGTTTCAACCCTGGTTTGATAAAAATTGTCATCAAAAGAGAACTGAATTTCACAAGGCAAAGCGAAAACATTATCTCTCTATAACAGATGCATCCCGAGCTGATTTGAAGTATCGCGCTAAGGTTTATAAGATTGCAATAGGCAAGGCTTTTAATGACTTTCAGTTTAGGGCAGAGAAAGACTTGCGCAGTGAAACTGAAGGCGAACCACGAGAGCTCAGTAATATTTTAAATAATTTGAATAAGTCTACGTCAAAAAGAGATGAAATTGATCTCGATAACTTGTATGAGTATTTTATCAATTTGACATTGATAATCATCCAGACGATGATGATGATGATGATGATGATAATGACGAATTTAGCTTGCCGAACTGTGATGATGATTTTGTAATCAATATACTCAACGGTGAAGTATCAAACGAAGAAATTTTGAATGCTGTGAAAAATTAAAAAAAACAGCAAGGCCCCTGGGTTTGATAAGGTCATTAATGAGTATATTAAATCAACCATTAATGCTACTTTGCCTATGTATAGAGAGATTGTTTACATAATTTTGAATACTGGTGTAGTTCCTCAAATCTGGACGGTTGGAATAATTATTGTCATATATAAAAACAAGGGCGACCCGAACAACCCAGATTCGTATAGATGTATTACACTAGTGTCCTCACTTGGTAAACTTTTTACAGCAATACTTAATAGTAAGTTGACAAACTATGTTAAACTGATAGAAACTATACCAAAGGCACAAGCCGGATTTAGAAATGGATATAGTACAAATGACAATTTAGTTATACTACATGTTTTAAAGAATTATATTTTTATAACAATAAGAAACTATTTTGTACTTTTTATAGATTTCAGGAATGCTTTTGATACTATTTGGAGGGTGGGACTTTGGAAAAAACTTATAAATTGTAATATCACGGGAAAGATATGTAAGTTTATTTATAATATTTATGGCAATATCAAGTCTTGTACCAAAAAGGGGGGTGTGTTATCAGGTTTTTTTTTTCATGTGAAGTCGGATTTCGTCAAGGGGGAAATTTATCTCCTTTCTTATTTTCTATATTTCTTTCGGACCTTGAGCCTTTATCCGTGAAAATTGTATATCAGGACTCCAAACCGTATTACAACACCTGAATATGTTTTTGTTGTTATTTATTCTATTGTAACAATATTGCTGATGATACAATAATATTAGCTGAATCAGCAACAGCACTGCAAAAGTGTTTAGATGTATTTGAACAATGTTGTAATATTTGGAAACTTTCAGTAAATGTTGAAAAAAACTAAAGTGATGGTATTCTCTAAAAGAAAGTTCGTTACGATGAATAATTTTAAACTATATTGTTCAATTATTGAAAGAGTGGAGTCGTATCCCCATCTTGGTTTGCTTTTAAACCAAAATGGGAAATTTGTTATAACGAAATTGAAGTAAGCGAACAAGGACAGAAAGCACTTTATGCTCTATATAGAAAGATTAGGAATAAATCTATTCCAGTAGATCTACAGCTTAAGCTATTTGATTCTTTAATTTATCCTATACTTTTTTACGGGAGCGAAATTTGGGGATATGAACAATTAGACATATTGGAAACGGTGCACTTGCAATTTTTAAAGAAGGTGCTCTCTGTCCGAAGATCAACGCCAAACTTCGTGATGTACGGCGATACAGGAAGATATCCACTAGACATACATGTAAAACTATGTATACTTATTTTTTGGGTAAAACTACTTTCGAATGATTCCAAACTGTCTAGTAGTATGTATAAGTTACTGTATGAAATGAATTGTTCAGGAAATATGCAATTAAAATGGTTATTAAATGTAAAATCTATACTGAATGATGTTTGCTTATTGTTTGTATGGGATAGCCAAGAAATTGTTAGTAAAAATAGTATTAAATATTATATAATATGTTAAACAAATCTTACAAGACCAATGTGTACAAAAATGGCACAGTATTGCTGAAAGTGCCTCGAGAGGAGAACTTTACTTATCATTTAAAAGGGATTTCTGTCTTGAAGGCTATTTGATGAAACTAAATAAACAACGCAGAGTAAACTTGAGTAAACTGCGTTGTTTGAATTTGAAACTCCCCATAGAAGCCGGTAGATGGTTAAATATACCTCGTGAGAACAGAATATGCACATTATGTGACATGGGGTGATAGGAAGTGAATTTCATTATCTGCTAGTATGTTGTTACCCTGATATTGAAAGAATTAGAAAAATATATATACCACTGCCACGATAGTATTTTGTGAACCCAACAGAGGACAAGCTATTTGGTTCGCTATACTATTGTAATATAAAAGTGCTCAATAATGTCGCATTGTTTTTGCAAAAAATCATGAAGAATTTTTTATAAAAGAAACAGTTTAGTACTTACCTTATCTAAGTTGTATAATCAAGTTAATTATATATGTCACGATATGTGTATTTGTTTGGATCGTTTAAATCAGGTGTCAAACAACCGTATGTGATGGCTTATATCAAATTGACCTGTATATATACACATGGAAAAAAGTATTGAAACACCAAAATGAAATTCAAATTAAAAAAACTCTTTTTATTTTTCGTGATATAATTTGTTAAAATAGAACTAGTTAAACATTATTTAGATATCACCTGGGTTTAATCAATAAATATCGACTCGATAAGTTATTATCTGCACATGCAGATACTGTACTCGTAAACAGTAAAACAGATGTTTTTATCCTCATTGTTTTCAACACTTTAAATAACAAAGTTTATAAAGTTATGTGTTTGACACCTTGTAATTGATCATCCACAACTCATAACTGGAGCAAGGTGGCAGATAATCAGCACGAGAGAAGCAGGTACGTCGCTGTGACAATTGCACTTATTGTTGGTCATCACCATTACACTATAAGTCGTCTTGAGAATAAAAATCAGGCAACAAATGATGTTAAAGACCTTCCGAGATCAAGAAGACCCTTTATATCATCCGCTAGGGGAAATCAAACATAATAAAGGTTGGTCAGAAGGAAACCCATTGCAAACAATACAATCCTAAAAGGAGAGTGATGACCATACATGAGCCTTTATACAAGACCTGTTCGACATCGGCTCAGCGCTACCGGTTATCGTGCGATAAGACCATTTCGGGGACATTTGCATACGAACAGACACACAGTTACCCGTATCCAATATAGTGCAGAGCTCACCAAAGTTGGAAATTAGCATCGTGAATGAAGATCCATTGTTCTAATGGAATTCGGATTATCTTCCTTGGCCCGATCGTAGCCCGAATTTGAACCATATCGAAAGGACACCCCAGTTCATACACGTCATGAAATAAACAATACCCTTCGTCAGGAATGGTTGATAATGATAAATTGATAATGAATTATTCACTTGCAAGTGAATAATTCGACCTCATTAAACCTGTATTCATGTGAGCTCTAATTTAACCCCGTAGAAAGAGATAGAATAACGCATGCAATGTCCGTGTACGGTTATTTAACATGTTTAAAGGAATAGAATGTCAACATTAAAAGTGAAACAAAGGTAAATATTTGATTGACTGATTCGATCAACAAAAAATCATTCTTATTTAGGAAAAATCGACGATAAACATAAATTTTTAATCTATAATACAAAATTAAGTAGACCTATAAAAATCCAACTGCACGAGTTGCTTAATCTATTTATATCTATGTTTATGTTTCCATCGCTTATATGGTCATAAAAGGACAACTAGAAATTTAATTAGATGGCGTCATTGCTAAAACTCACACGAAACGAAGCTAAATCTTATTTAGACCATTGCCTGTAAATTGTTTATTTTATACTTTTGATAGTTTGAAAAAATGTTTTACATTGTTGTAAATAAAATATGAGAATTTGAGTCAAATTGGTGAACATGAACTTGACAGCTAGGGCCCCTTTAATTAAAAGCAGACTAAATGCTATTTTTATATACGATTGCATTTTCATGGATCTACGTATACAATATGTTGACACTTCATCTTGGCATTGCAAGATGTAATTTTCGTTCTCTGACTGTTTATGACGTCTTTACACTAGATCCATTGGATTGTATAATTAAGTCGTAGATGCATCACCTTTTTTATTAGTTGTCATTGGCCTTCAACTAGATGTCGGTAAGTTCGAGCACTCTTTGATCCGGAGGTTTACGTTTCCACATTTTGGCACTACGTTTCCGCATTAAAATTCCTACGTTTCGCACTTTTATAGGTGGCACGGTAGTATTTGCATTCCAGAATTTAGGTTGCTCTTTTGTGTACCCTACTTAGGTAAATGTATCTAAACAGTGTGATTGGACAAAAAATACAGTATCAACTGAACATACTTTCCCAAACTGAGGGATGAATCAGGTGTACAAAAATATGAAATAATTTTATATACAGATGAAAATGAGTTTTTGAGAATTTTTTTAAATTTTGTATTCACTGCACCATAAAAGACCTAAAAGTACTAGTGGCCTTAGGTTTTTGAAAATAGCAAAAAAAGTAAACGGTCATGATACATATTTAAATTCATTTCTGAATAGTAAAATGAAAGTACTTCAGTTAACTGTGAATGTAGAATTGTTTGCAGTGTTAGAAAATGGTGAAAATTCTAAAAAGGCTATCATTATCCCTTATGGGCCAGGAAATACTACCGTGCCACCTATAGTACTCTTTTCCGCATGGTTTTTTACCTTGATTTTGATTACGGTTATTTACGTTTCCGCATTTTATTTTTCAGTGTATGACTCTTCCGTTTGCCAGGTAAACTGGATGCCCCCTGCTCGTCAACGGGGAGGTGGAATTAAGACTTCGAGCAGGATAAGTCTTTATGAATAAGAAAAAACTATTAATGCATATGTTGTTCTTTTGGCTTCTGTGTCGGGAGTCATTTCCCTACTTCACTTCACTTGACCTTTCTTTATATTCGGTATTTAGTCCAATAGTTTGTATTCTACGCCATTAACTTTGACCGAGATGGTAGCTGCAACAGCTCATATCTGCATTAGGAAAAATTACTCTTACAACATTGTGCATGGCCTGTACAAAGTCAATATGTATTGTTTTCGGAGAGAGCACTAAATTTCTCTGTTGGCAAGAAGCATTTAGCAAATTCCACATATTATCTTTTTACAGGTGAAATACAGATAAAAATGCAGAAAGGTTGTATCTGTTTATTTCGGGAAAGTAATGCACGAAAATGCGGAAACGTGAAATTGGATTTTTTAATAAAATGCTAAAACGTACAGATTAAAGGGGGCGTATTATATTTTCTCGGTGATCTTTTTTACACTTACACTAGGTGAACAAGGTAAACACAGATTCGGCTGATATAAACATCATCAGTTATTAAAAAAGATTGAGAACACGTCTTTGCACTAAATCCATTGGATTCCATAAGTATGTAAAAAATTCAAACGAGAAAATCAACAGCTTATTTATTTACAAAATACTAAAGGAAAAACAAATATATTAGCGGGGTCCGAACCCTTTCCGTAACCTGGAACATTGCTGGTAAAGTACAACATACGAATGAGCTACACAAATCAGTTGAAAAAGTCTTAACTCATCAAATGAATACAAAAACAAACACACCTAACAAAAATCCAGAGTGAACGTGGTCGGGTACTAGTACATCCCAACAACAAATATAGGGGTAAATTCAGTAAATAAATATACGTCATAAGGGACCGCACATTTAGGGGAGAGCTTTCTGTATAACACTTAAGTCATATGCTTAGTATAAAAGTGACACCTAACATCCACGAATTCCAACATCAATCCGAATTACGATAGCAAAAAATCTTATTCGGGAGACTCCGTATACATACTATAAGTATTTTATTGTAATTATATTACAAAATATTGATCACATGATGCTAGTATTACTAGACTTGCAATTGCTTTACATCAATCCAAAATGACCAAAAACGCCGCATGACCCTATGTTTTTATTGTTGCAAAAGATAGGGCTACATTTGTACTTTCATGAATGTTATATGAAAGTTTCCAATTTCTAAAGGTAAATCAGGTATAAATTTAATTCCATACATAGATTAGCATTAAAGTCAATGGGAGATTTTTTACTGAATTTACCCCTATAGATACTTTACATTTTTATAGTTGTCTTTCTTTGCATGATATCTCAAAAATCGGTGTTTAATTGGTTTAGTATATTTAAAATACATTTCTGTTATAAAATTGGGATATTCTAAAAATAGTATTTCTAAAACATCACAGTACGATGTTTTGTTGTACAATATGTATATTTGCGCTTTCGGTATATTTGAACTTTGTATGTTCGAAAACTTATAATCTAATCAATGCGTTTGTTCTCAATAATTTTATTAACTGATGATGTTTATATCAGCCGAATCTGTGTTTACCTTCTTCACCTAGTGTAAAAAAGATCACATGAGAAAAACATATTGACAGTAAATTCGAAACTGTAGCTGTTTATACGTGTATACATATTAAAAGGAAGATGTGGTATGATTAGCATGACCACGCTTAGATAGAAACCAATTGTCCCATTATAAAGATGCAGAAGAAAATCACTCAAGAATGATTTTGGATTAGGAAATTAGAAATATTGGCACTGAATTAGATCAATGAAAAGTGTGATGTTGAATTTTGAAACATACATACGCAACCGTGTCTATTATAATTAATCAATGTGTGTGCTTTGTTTTGCATCATCCAAACGTTGATTGGTTTTAATTTGTTTCGCGTTCACTTTTATTTTTTATTTTGCATGCTTTCATAAGGTAGTGCCAAGTTTCTTTGGGTTATAAGGAAGATTAAGTGTAACTTGAAAAAGGTTGAAAGCACAAAATGTAGCACCATAATGTCCGAATATGCCATGAAAATTCGGGACGACAGCTTGTGTAATTAAGTGTCAATTTACAATATACAATTTCTATATAAACATGATAAATAAAATTGATCAGTCTAGAATCTTAAATGAGTTTTATAAAGTTTTTGAGATTTTTTTTCTATTAAAAAAGTAGAAGTTTTTAATAGAAGTTAACCGAGTATATATCGGTCTTGAGATATTACTGTCTCTCGACTGAAAGTCTTTGCAAATACCGCTCCAATGGTAAAATATGTATTTGTTCAACTGTTACTCTTTATATAAATTCAAAGGTGATCTTAATTTATCTTAAACATATTAAAAGCATTTTTTTTAAGCTTATGTATTTCTCTCGACTTTAGAAAATGAATACATTTCCTTTGGAAGAACCTAAATGTTGGAAGACTTTCCTCTTAACTTTTCATTTTATTTATATAAGCAAAGAAAATGTTTCCCTATATGTCAAATATAGTTATGGGCCGTTGTTTCATAAATTCTTTTTAAATCACTTCAACCTGTTCAAGCAAATTGGAATACCTGTGCGTCTCCTTTGATCTTTTTATTCTACTATTTATCTTAGATCTGTTGTTTTAATACCCGTGTGGCCCCGCCAAATGTTAAAGTATAGATTGCAATACAATACATTTTAACCTTGCTGATAATTGACACTATTGAAAATCTAAAATTAAATAAAATCTATGCAACAAACTGAATGATACGAGTTTTAAATTGTTGATTGCGTGCAGTTTTATTATAGATATACATTTAAAGTTTATGGCAGAACAAATACTGTCTTAAAGTTACCTATAAATGGTGTTCAAATTCATACTATATTTCAGGTGACTATATGTTTTGTACATCAAACATTATACGAGTTTGCTGGTTAGTGAAAAAATGTCTGTGTTATCATTCTTGCAACAGACTTCGATTGTTTTTTGATAATTTATAGATTAAAACTCTATAATATTACTTCCTGTTGTTAAAAATCCATAAGTGTATGTAGTTTTAATCAGGGTTTGATAACTTAAAATAGGACTTGTGTACATAAAAATAGTAACACACCCTTGAATTTTATAATAAATATTCATAGCTTGCTGTTCAGTGTGAGCCAAAGCTCCGTGTTCAAGGCCGTACCTTGACCTATAATGGTCTACTTTTATAAATAATTGTTTCTTGGTTGGAAACTTGTCTCATTGGTACTCATACCACATCTTCCTTTATTTATTTAAAGCAAGAACATAAACAAACCCGACTGTATACAATGAAAAAAGTGAAAAATTGGTTTGTCAAAAAAAAATTCTAAATCTTAAGCCTCGGTCAAACCTTAACGGATAGCTCGAACGGACGCCTAACGGATAACTTTTTTTTCAATCCGTTCGTGTCCATTTGACGTCCGTTCTTATCCGTAAGACGTCCGTCCATATCTGTTGCAAGTCCGTTTTGCGTACGTTTTATCCGTCGACGTCCGTTCTGGTCGGTGGAAAATTTTGAGCATGTTCAAAGTTTTGAACGGACGTCTAACGAATGAAATGTCCGTTGAACGTCCGCTCGGCGTCCGTTTTGTACGGTACTCGTCCGTTTCGTTTCCGTTTTGTATCCGTTACGTGTCCGTTATACATCCGTTTGAGGTCTCCTAGGAAGAACCTAAATGTTGGAAGACTTTCCTCTTAACATTTCATTTTATTTTTATATTAGCAAAGTAAATGTTTCCCTATATGTCAAATATAGTTATGGGCCGTTCTTTTTAAATCACTTCAACCTGTTCAAGCAAATTGGAATACCTGTGCGTCTCCTTTGATCTTTTTGTTTTACTATTTATCTTAGATCAGTTGTGTCAATACCCTTGTGGCCCCGCCAAATGTTAAAGTTTAGATTGCAATACAATATATTTCAACATTGCAGATAATTGACACTATTGAAAATCTAAAATTAAATAAAATCTATGCAAAAAAACTGAATGATACGAGTTTTAAATTGTTGATTGCGTGCAGTTTTATTATAGATCTACATTTAAAATTTATTGCAGAACAAATACTGTCTTAAAGTAACCTATAAATGGTATTCAAATTCATACTATATTTCAGGTGACTATATGTTTTGTACATCAAACATTATACGAGTTTGCTGGTTAGTTAAAACATGTCTGTGTTATCATTCTTGCAACAGACTTCGATTGTCTTTTGATAATTTATAGATTAAAACTCTATAATATTACTTCCTGTTGTTAAAAATCCATAAGTGTATGTAGTTTTAATCAGGGTTTGATAACTTAAAATAGGACTTGTGTACATAAAAATAGTAACACACCCTTGAATTTTATAATAAATATTCATAGCTTGCTGTTCAGTGTGAGCCAAAGCTCCGTGTTCAAGGCCGTACCTTGACCTATAATGGTCTACTTTTATAAATAATTGTTTCTTGGTTGGAAACTTGTCTCATTGGTACTCATACCACATCTTCCTTTATTTATTTAAAGCATGAACATAAACAAACCCGACTGTATACAATGAAAAAAGTGAAAAACTGATTTGTCAAAAAATACTCTAAATCTTAAGCCTCGGTCACACCTTAACGGATAGCTCGAACGGACGCCTAACGGATAACTTTTTTTTTCAATCCGTTCGTGTCCGTTAGACGTCCGTTCTTATCCGTTAGACGTCCGTCCATATCCGTTGCATGTCCGTTTTGCGTACGTTTTATCCGTCGACGTCCGTTCTGGTCGGTGGAAAATTTTGAGGATGTTCAAAATTTTGAACGGACGTCCGTTGAACGGCCGCTAGGCGTCCGTTTTGTACGGTACTCGTCCGTTTCGTTTCTGTTTTGTATCCGTTACGTGTCCGTTATACATCCGTTTGAGGTCTCCTAGGTAAATTCACCAACGGACTTCTACCGGACATTTAAAGGATGAAACGGATGTTGAACGAATGTGAAACGAACTTCTACCGGACGTATAACGGATAAAACGGACGATGAACGAATCTGAAACGGATAAATACCAAAAAGAAGATTATGAATGATTGCCAATGAGATAACTCTCCACAAGAGAACAAAAGACACAAAAATTAACAACTATAGGTACGGCATTCTACAATGACCAAAGCCCATAGTGCATAGTCAGCTATAAAAGACCCCGAAATAACTATGTGAAGACAGACCTACTGCGCACACCACCACACAAGTCGCCCGTCATCAACACTGAATCGAAAGAGGCAATACAAACAGCCATGCTAGCAGAACGACCTGATACTCCGTATCAGCCACAACAACGCAGTCGAAGTAAAATGAAGGCCAAACGACAAATAGACACCGGTCTGAAATAGGTTTTTCCAGTCGGCAATATCCAGACAGGATAGACGGACGTAAAACGTCCACATATCATCATGTAAAGACAATTTAAACGAGAAAACCAACGGCCTTATTTATATAAAGGAAATTCACGAAAAACAAATACATGTATGTAACACATAAACAAACAACAACCACTGAATTACAGGCTCCTGACTTGATACAGGCACATACATACATACTGTGGCGGGGTGAAATATGTTATCGGGATCCCAACCCAATCTGGGACAGTGGTACTATAACAGTAAATCATTAGAACAAACTATAAAAATAAGCTGAAAAAGGCTTAACTCATCAGATGGACAAAATTAATGCCAATTTAAAATTTCTCGTCAGAAATGCCGATTATTGGTATGTAAGATTTGTTAAGGTTTATCAATTCTTATTATTCATAATCGATCTTAGAGTAAGGGCACGTCTTCACAATCAAGCAGCTCTCAGTTAGGCCAGACACTGTCCTTTGTTGGCATTTTGAAGAACAAACCAAAAACCAGTTACACAGAATCATTTTGAATATTTATGCGATTTACATGTATTATTATTGTTGCCTTTAATTGGATATGGATTAGGAAATTAGAAATATTGGCACTGAATTAGATCAATGAAAAGTGTGATGTTGAATTTTGAAACAAACATACGCAACCGTGTCTATTATAATTAATCAATGTGTGTGCTTTGTTTTGCATCATCCAAACGTTGATTGGTTTTAATTTGTTTCGCGTTCACTTTTATTTTTTATTTTGCATGCTTTCATAAGGTAGTGCCAAGTTTCTTTGGGTTATAAGGAAGATTAAGTGTAACTTGAAAAAGGTTGAAAGCACAAAATGTAGCACCATAATGTCCGAATATGCCATGAAAATTCGGGACGACAGCTTGTGTAATTAAGTGTCAATTTTCAATATACAATTTCTATATAAATAAAATTGATCAGTCTAGGAACTTAAATGAGTTTTATAAAGTTTTTGAGATTTTTTTCTATTAAAAAAGTAGAAGTTTTTAATAGAAGTTAACCGAGTTTATATCGGTCTTGAGATATTACTGTCTCTCGACTGAAAGTGTTTGCAAATACCACTCCAATGGTAAAATATGTATTTGTTCAACTGTTACTCTTTATATAAATTCAAACGTGATCTTAATTTATCTTAAACACATTAAAAGCATTTTTAGCTCACCTGGCCCGAAGGGCCAAGTGAGCTTTTCCCATCACTTTGCGTCCGGCGTCCGGCGTCCGGCGTCCGGCGTCCGGCGTCCGGCGTCCGGCGTCCGGCGTCCGTCGTCCGGCGTCCGGCGTCCGTCGTCCGTCGTCGTCCGTCGTCGTTAACTTTTACAAAAATCTTCTCCTCTGAAACTACTGGGCCAAATTAAACCAAACTTGGCCACAATCATCATTGGGGTATCTAGTTTAAAAAATGTGTGGCGTGATCCGGCTAACCAACCAAGATGGCCGCCATGGCTAAAAATAGAACATAGGGGTAAAATGCAGTTTTTGGCTTATAACTCAAAAATCAAAGCATTTAGAGCAAATCTGACATGGAGTAAAATTGTTTATCAGGTCAAGATCAATCTGCCCTGCAATTTTCAGATGAATCGGACAACCCGTTGTTGGGTTGCTGCCCCTGAATTGGTAATTTTAACGAAATTTTGCTGTTTTTGGTTATTATCTTGAATATGATTATAGATAGAGATAAACTGTAAACACCAATAATGTTCAGCAAAGTAAGATTTACAAATAAGTCAACATGACTGAAATGGTCAGTTGACCCCTTTAGGAGTTATTGCCCTTTATAGTCAATTTTTAACCATTTTTCGTAAATCTTAGTAATCTTTTACAAAAATCTTCTACTCTGAAACTACTTGTCCAAATTAAACCAAACTTGGCCACAATCACAATTGGGGTATCTAGTTTAAAAAATGTGTGGCGTGACCCGGCCAACCAACCAAGATGGCCGCCACAGCTAAAAATAGAACATAGGGGTAAAATTCAGTTTTTGCCTTATAACTCAAAAACCAAAGCATTTAGAGCAAATCTGACAGCAGTAAAATTGATTATCAGGTCAAGATCTATCTGCCCTGAAATTTACAGATGAATCGGACGACCAGTTGTTGGGTTGCTGCCCCTGAATTGGTAATTTTAAGGAAATTTTGCTGTTTTTGGTTATTTATCTTGAATATTATTATAGATAGAGATAAACTGTAAACAGCAATAATGTTCAGAAAAGTGAGATTTACAAATAAGTCAGCATGACTGAAATGGTCAGTTGACCCCTTTAGGAGTTATTGCCCTTTATAGTCAATTTTTAACCATTTTTCGTAAATCTTAGATATCTTTTACAAAAATCTTCTCCTCTGAAACTACTGGGCCAAGTTCATTATAGATAGAGATAATTGTAAGCAGCAAGAATGTTCAGTAAAGTAAGATTTACAAACACATCACCATCACCAAAACACAATTTTGTCATGAATCCATCTGCGTCCTTTGTTTAATATTCACATAGACCAAGGTGAGCGACACAGGCTCTTTAGAGCCTCTAGTTTTTTTAAAGCTTATGTATTTCTCTCGACTTTAGAAAATGAATAAATTTCCTTTGGAAGAACCTCAATGTTGGAAGACTTTCCTCTTAACTTTTCATTTTTTTTTTAAATTGGCAAAGTAACTGTTTCCCTATATGTCAAATATAGTTATGGGCCGTTGTTTCATGAATTCTTTTTAAATCACTTCAACCTGTTCAAGCAAATTGGAATATACCTGTGCGTCTCCTTTGATCTTTTTGTTTTACTTTTTATTTTAGATCTGTTGTTTTAATACCCTTGTGGCCCCGCCAAATGTTAAAGTATATATTGCAATACAATATATGTCAACCTTGCAGATAATTGACACTATTGAAAATCTAAAATTAAATAAAAGCTATGCAACAAACTGAATGATACGAGTTTTAAATTGTTGATTGCGTGCAGTTTTATTATAGATCTACATTTAATGTTTATGGCAGAACAAATACTGTCTTAAAGTAACCTATAAATGGTGTTCAAATTAATACTATATTTCAGGTGACTATATGTTTTGTACATAAAACATTATACTACATTATACAACAGACTTCGATTGTCTTTTGATAATTTATAGATTAAAACTCTATAATATTACTTCCTGTTGTTAAAAATCCATAAGTGTATGTAGTTTTAATCAGGGTTTGATAAAGTAAAATAGGACTTGTGTACATAAAAATAGTAACACACCCTTGAATTTTATAATAAATATTCATAGCTTGCTGTTCAGTGTGAGCCAAAGCTCCGTGTTAAAGGCCGTACCTTGACCTATAATTAATGGTCTACTTTTATAAATAATTGTTTCTTGGTTGGGGAGACTTGTCTCATTGGTACTCATACCACATCTTCCTATGTTTATTTAAAGCATAAACATAAACAAACCCGATTGTATACAATGAAAAAAGTGAAAAACTGATTTGTCAAAAAAAACTCTAAATCTTAAGCCTCGGTCACACCTTAATGGATAGCTCGAACGGACGCCTAACGGATAACTTTTTTTTTCAATCCGTTCTTATCCGTTAGACGTCCGTCCATATCAGTTGCATGTCCGTTTTGCGTACGTTTTATCCGTCGACGTCCGTTCTGGTCGGTGGAAAATTTTGAGCATGTTCAAAATTTTGAACGGACGTCTAACGGATGAAATGTCCGTTGAACGTCCGGTAGGCGTCCGTTTTGTACGGTACTCGTCCGTTTCGTTTCCGTTTTGTATCCGTTACGTGTCCGTTAAACATCCGTTGGAGGTCTCCTAGGTTAATTCACCAACGGACTTCTACCGGACATTTAACGGATGAAACGGATGTTGAACGAATGTGAAACGGACTTCTACCGGACGTATAACGGATAAAACGGATGATGAACGGATCTGAAACGGATAAATACCAAAAAGAAGATGTGGTATGATTTCCAATGAGAAAACTCTCCACAAGAGACCAAAACGACACAGAAATTAACAATTATAGGTACGGCATTCAACAATGACCAAAGCCCATACCGCATGGTCAGCTATAAAAGACCCCGAAATAACAATGTAAAGACAGACCTACTGGGCACACCACCACACACATCGCCCGTCATCAACACTGAATCGAAAGAGGTAATACAAACAGCCATGCTAGCAGAACGACCTGATACTCCGTACCAGCTACAACAACGCAGTCGGAGTAAAATGAAGGCCAAACGACAAACAGACACCGGTCTGTAAAGAGGTTTTTCCAGTCGGCAATATCCAGACAGGATAGCCGGACGTAAAACGTCCACATATCATCATGTAATGACAGTTTAAACGAGAAAACTAACGGCCTTATTTATATAAAGGAAATTCACGAAAAAACAAATACATGTATGTAACACATAAACAAACAACAACCACTGAATAACAGGCTCCTGACTTGATACAGGCACATACATACATAATGTGGCGGTGTGAAATATGTTAGCGGGATCCCAACCCAACCTGGCACAGTGGTACTATAACAGTAAATCATTAGAACAAACTATAAAAAATAAGCTGAAAAGGCTTAACAGATGGACAAAATTAATGCCAATTTAAAATTTCTCGTCAGAAATGCCGATTATTGGTATGTCAGATTTGTTAAGGTTTATCAATTTTTATTATTCATAATCGATGTCGTACGTTGCATATCCGGTGTGTGTCCGTTATGCATTCGTTACTCGTCCGTTTTACTTGGTTAGTACATCAACGGACTCCCAACGGATGACAATTTTGTCAACGGACAACTTTTATTTTCATCCGTTAGACGTCCGTTCGTGCTATCCGGTAAGGTGTGACCGAGGCTTTCCTCTGTAATTAAAATGAACGTTTAATAAGTCTTATCCGTGTACACAATAACGATTATAAGAAATGTTCATACACATTGTTGATTTGAAAATATCATTCTAAGTTGAGTCGACGCATTAAGAAACTGAACCTTTAAAAATTCATGGCAGCAGGATTATACGTAGAGACAGTTCAAAAGTATTTGCAGGAAAACGTAAATATTGAGGCATATTGTTTTTAATGAAGTTATACTGCATTGATGGAAAAACTTCAAAATATTGATATAAGTGTTAGCCTATTGTTACACATCGTTTGTATGCGTTAACGGGATGTCCTCATAATTCCCAAAGTTCTGAATTAATAATTCATAAAAAAAAAAAAAGAAAAAAAAATCCTTAGAATACCTGTCCAGAAATATCTCATTACATAATTTGATTGTTCTTTAATAGTTTATTACAATGCGATAAATGATGTCAAAGTTGATTGGAAGATATAAAAAAAATTGCTAAATAGATTGAAACCAAACATGGCTATATATATCTTTATTCTCGTAAACCAAAGTACAATGGCTTGAGGTGCAGACCACGAGTTGTAACTTATAGCTAATTTGTCATCCATGATGATGGCTAGCTAACATAGGAACTATGGGAAATACATTCAAATGTTTCCTTCTAAAGACCACTGAATATATTGAAAACAAATATTGCATGCATGTTCCTATTGTGGTGCTGACCATGTTTTGTCACTTTATAGCCGAACCATCATCCAAGATGGCCATCAAAAGGCTCTTAGTGCAACATAAGACCCTATGGAAAAACATACAAATGCGTCTTCTAGATGCGCACTGAATGGATAGAAACCTAACATCGCATACATGTTCCTTATGATGTGCTGATGGAGACCTTAATGCATATACATGTATCTTTAAAGATATACTGTAAACTACAAAAATATCAAGTAAAGAATAAATGCCAATATGAGCATACCTGTTAATTGGCATCTTGTTGGGGTCATTGTCCTTAGATTTTTATGTTCTACAATTTCAATGAATGTATTGGTAATTTCTGTAAACTTGGCAAACGTCTTCTGCCTAACTTAACTACAGAGCAAATATAAAACCAAATTTGGTCTCAATCATTATGAGTGTATATGTTATGATTTTAATCTATTTTTACATGATTGAAAAAAACAAATTAGAATTAGGTGATCGATCTAACCTCTTGGGAACCTTTAGTGCATTATTTTATTTCACATGTTGTGTTATCGTTTTGAACATTTCTATTGTCCCCAATCCTTTGTCCTATTATATTTTAGATTTAAAATGTTAAATCTTTTGTTCAAATAACCTGAAATGAATACTTTTAAAATGAAAAGAATATTTAAGGAAGTCAGTAGAGTGTGTAATACAGTGTATGGTCTGTGTGTTATACAATATAGTGTTGTCAATTACAGAAGGAAAATCGATGTGGACTATTAAAACTACTTTATCAGGATCAACGATAAGCATAGTGTCAAGGGGTTGTTAGACAATTTTTATAAAATGAAATGAGTTATGATTATTACATATAAGCGTATTTCGGGGGATTTTGAAGACGGATATGTTGTTATTTTTTCAATTTTTAGAATTTAGTTGAACACTTTTTTGTGTAAGGCCATGCAATACAAATATACGATTTTAAACAAGTACAAAATTTTGATATTCGAATGTAAAAAATATCCATGGGTAATGAACACGTTTATAATCACCAATGCTATACTATCGTCAATTCAACCCCTTTTTGATTATCATATTCGCCGTTTTTGAACTTTTGAATATTCAAGCGAAATGTCTTTAATTAACTATTTCACAGAATTTGTGTATTAATAATCTTACAAAGTACATTGTCTACCACATCATACTAATGGTGTAATATAGTGTGATGCTGTTAGAAATACCTAGGGTAATATTAATAAACTAATACTAATTACCAGGATTGAATTTTTTGTATTTGCTTCAGAAAAAGATGGTTCATAATGTAATGCAATACGAATTAACCAAGTGTAATGCTATCAAATCTGAAGCTGTATATAATAAAAAAAGAGTATATAAAAAAAAGACGTGGTATGATTGCCAATGAGACAACTGTCCACAAGAGACCAAAATGACACAGACATTAACAACTATAGATCAACATACGGGCTTCAACAATGAGGAAAGCCCATACCGCATAGTCAGCTATAAAAGGCTCCGATAAGACAATGTAAAACAATTCAAACGAGAAAACTATAACGGCCTTATTTATATAAAAAAAAAATAAACGAAAAACAAATATGTAACGCATAAACAAACGACAACCACTGAATTACAGGCTCCTGACTTGGGACAGGCACATACATAAATAATAAGGCGGGGTTAAACATGTTAGCGAGATCCCAACCCTCCCCCTAACCTGGGACAGTTGTATAACAGTACAACATAAGAACGAACTATAAAAATCAGTTGAAAAAGGCTTAACTCATCAGATGGACAAACATACAAGTGAACGTGGCCGGGTACTTATACATCCCGACACAAAAAGACACAATGAACAGACCTGAGAGTACTCGCAGTTATCTGACAGCTAGTTCAAAGCCACTAACAACTAATAAAAAAATCATGCATCTAAGACTAAACTATCAATGCGTACACATCCAGCATTCAATGGATTTAGTGTAAAGACGTCATAAGCAGCCAGAGAAAAAATATGACCTTGTACAATGCCAAGATACAGGTATCGACCGATTGTAGATCCATGAATATGTATATGTATATAACATACTAGTAATATTTAGTTAGCTTTTAATTTACTGATAACAAAATCAATATTTATACCAATAAAAACAATATTCAATGATCTTAGTTTTATTTAAAAGTATGTTGAATTTGATAGTATTTATTGAGATATTAATTGGATACAAATGGTGTTTAAAACAAAAAAGAAGTCTGAGAAAGATATAAATAAAATCCTCTTTACCTCGATTCCGGCATAAACAAATGTGACTTATCATTGGAATAGTACTTTCTTTCAGAGTCACCCCTGAATTTGATTAGGTATGTTTGTGTCGTGTTTTAATGGTGTCTGTTCGTTAGTTTGTCGCTGTTCTTAGTGAACATAATGTTCTCGTTTTTCAATAGTTGTTATTGCCTCCCAACACCCCCCCCTTTCATTCACAATAAACAAACAGAAAATGTTCCGTAGTGCGAACATATTTATTTTCGAATGTCATTTATTTTTCGTTTAGCAACGGACTATATTTAAATATTTATACTCGATCAGTCACTTCAATGTAATTGCTTTATATTTGTTTTACAACAGCTATATGCTACACACATATATTTGATTTTGATTATACATTAATACATTTACATACCTGCAATCCATTCATCAAAAAATAGTTTGTTCCCTCAAATATATCCTTGTTGCAATATTTTCACCTTTGTATTATATAAGTAGAACTTTCCGCTACATGACAAAAATATAGCATTTTCAATAATGTATACGTAGTGACAATGTTGATAATGTTTCATAAAAGATATGACCTAATTTTTTAAGGACATACATCGCGTTATTTCCTTTTCATAATTAAGGAATTCCCAAATGTAAACCATGCATTGTAGGCGAAGAAGAAAAACATGGAATATTACGAATTGTAAATTAAGTTCATGTCATGATAAACATACTAGAGTATTTTGGGTTTTTTTGGGTAACTAAAATTACTGGAAAATTCGCTGCAAGGGGAAGGAGAAAGAACAATGAAGAAGGAAATCAATAGTAATTTTTTCCAATTGCCTGGTTCGCGCTTTTTGTTATATTCCAACCGACCTAGGTACTGATTTTTATTCTCAATTATAATTTTTTTTCTTAAGGTCTCGATAAGATATGTATGGGCAATATATCGTAATAAATCGAATCCAAACCAAGGAAGAACAAACATTAGCAGATCTCGCTCTGTTGTGGTGATATTTAGACGAATAGTATGTACAGAAAGTGATTTCAGCCTTGTATCACCATCACTGATGATCCAATGGATAAAATCTGTGGTGGAGTTGTCACTGGTTCAGACGAACTAATAATATAATTATTTCAAACGAAATGATAGTTATAAGAAGTTAAGATTAAGATACGGACTGACAAACGAATATTCAAGTGTAGAAAGAAAATATTTCTAATAGATAATGTTCATGACATTAAATTTGTTACGGCCTTGACATTTTTGTACATGTTGCAAGTACATGTACTTACAGTTTGACAAAAACAAAACAGTTGGTGTCCATTCGTTTAATATATCTAACCTTTTGATTTTGCCATTTAATTATGGACATTCCGTTTTGATCCTTCCGTGGAGATCAGTTTTTTTTTGTGATTTTACTTTTTCTGTATAAGAAATAAATCTAGTTTGTTGCTATGTTGTCTGGCATGCCTTCCCTTTGTATAAGGTACATTTGTCATTCAAAGAGAATGTTTTTTTTCAACTTTCCAACCAAAGTCACTTGGAGTGCAATTTTGGAGTAGGCAGTATTTAGTGATACCAAAAGCTTGCTTTTTCAAACTTTAAGATGTATTTTGTTGCGTAAACGCTGACTCTCGAGACTTTTATTTGTATGCATATCCAACTGATGTTTAAGCAAACTCAATTTTTTGTGCAATTTATAAAAGTTATATTCGGAGTCATACATCTCAGTAACAAACACTCTAGCAGTATCTATAGCACTATTGCCATTATCAAGTGTAAATACTATACGATTACTAAAGCAGCTTGATTTTGTCAGTAGGAGTTTGTAAAATGATTTTGTACAGATTCTAAAATGACTTGTAGTGGAATGACCTCCAATTGATTAAACATATACAACCAGAAATTTGGACGATAGCTGCGAGAACAATTATTTGTAGATGTACAAAACATGATTTAACAAAATAGTTTATTCGTTGTTTAATCAGTATTCGCTAGTAAGCTAGTAACCATCCCTTCCAGTCCCTCGGCATACTTGACAAAGAAGCAATTTGCAATTAAATTTTATAAAAACTTCAATCCAAACTCACGACTAAACTGCAAGACCAAGACTAAATAGGATTATTAAGTAATTAAAATTTGCAATCTTTTCCTTTGCGGCAGCATTGTTTTCTATGAATTAATGTATACATCGTTGTGTTGGTTGTGTTGGTTGGAGGTACCAAAATCAGCTTCATTCATCATTCTGCTTTATGTTATTCCCAGCGCTACCAATTTAAACATCGCTTGCTATGATTTTATAAATACAATGAGTACAGTTAAGAGAACAAAGAATCCTTTAGCATTAAAGCATAAACGCAAATTTGTAATTTGACAATGAGGGTTGGTTAAAACATTTTTTGCTCCCCAGTTTTTGGTGGGTTTGTGTTGCTTAGTTTTTAGTTGTCTATGTTGTGTCTTTTGTACTATTTTTTTCCTGTTTGTCTTTTTTCATTTTTAGCCATGGCGTTGTCAGTTTATTTTTTATCTATGAGTTTGACTGTCCCTCTGGTGTCTTTCGCCCATCTTGTGTAAATATGTTTGTCTTTGATTTTTAAAATAATGAATTCAATATTGAAAAAATACCATAAACATAAAATCTCACAAACACACATGCACTTATTAATAGTTGCTTCGCTTAACATATCTGAAATCCTAGAATAAAGAACAAATATTTTATCTGATGTACTTCGTATTGAAACTTTCTTCTCACTTCAACATTCAGCAAGAGGGTACTTAGACTTGCAGGGAAGTAAAATGTTATCATACGGAGAAGCTTCGATAGACATCAATGAAAATCATTTATTAAAAGATGATAGACTATTCATAGTTCTGGAACATTTGTGGAACAGTTTTTAGATAATAAACATTTCTATTTTAATTGCAAAAAATATAAATTTTATCACAACCAAGATACATAGAGAATAATACATGGCAAAATCCGTATCATATGTCGTATCATCCCGAGACATCAATATCAGCCCAAGGGCCTTTAGGCCCGAGGGATGATATTGGTCGAGGGTGATACGGCATGTGATACGGATTTTGCCATGTATTATACACTTTATCATATATTTCAACAGAAGAGTATTATATTAGTGAACTGTTTTCTGATCCATAGCACTGGGTTACCTTTAGTTCTACTTTTGTCCAATCTCATTAAAATCCGATGTTCTGATACGCTACCCTCCAGTAAAATCCGATATTCTGATACGCTACCCTCCAGTGGTTCGTGACGTCACATACCAAACAATGACGTCATTCAAAAAATTTACCTATTTTGAGGAAAATTTTTCTTAAGCCAAAAAAATACCAAAACTGACTTTAAGTAAAAAAAAAAAAAAAAAAAAAGTAGGGGTGTGATAAAGGGTATGCGATAAAGGGTAGGGGTGTGATAAAGGGTATGCGATAAAGGGTGCGCATCAAAGTTGCGCGATATGGATTAAACAGCAGGCTATTTATCACATATGCAAAACTACTGTATTTACTACTAAACATATGATAAATAGAGAATAATACATGGCAAAATCCGTATCATATGTCGTATCATCCCGAGACATCAATATCAGCCCAAGGGCATTTAGGCCCGAGGGATGATATTGGTCGAGGGTGATACGGCATGTGATACGGATTTTGCCATGTATTATACACTTTATCATATATTTCAACAGAAGAGTATTATATTAGCGAACTGTTTTCTGATCCATAGCACTGGGTTACCTTCAGTTCTACTTTTGTCCAATCTCATTAAAATCCGATGTTCTGATACGCTACCCTCCAGTAAAATCCGATGTTCTGATACGCTACCCTCCAGTGGTTCGTGACGTCACATACCAAACAATGACGTCATTCAAAAAATTTACCTATTTTGAGGAAAATTTTTCTTAAGCCAAAAAAATACCAAAACTGACTTTAAGTAAAAAAAAAAAAAAAAAAAAGTAGGGGTGTGATAAAGGGTAGGGGTGTGATAAAGGGTATGCGATAAAGGGTGCGCATCAAAGTTGCGCGATATGGATTAAACAGCAGGCTATTTATCACATATGCAAAACTACTGTATTTACTACTAAACATATGATAAATAAAGTTAACACATCATGTATTCCCTTAAAACAATAAATTGTTTAAAGAGTATTTTTCATATTTTTATATCTTCTTATCTTATAATTAGTACTATTCAAATATTTCCACATCAATAGTTCAAAACCTTTCGTCATTATGAACGATTCTATTCTCAAAAATACCAATTGTAAAAAGCTAAAAACATGTATGAAGGTTTTACTGCGTTTTTTATGAAGGTTATCCTACCATACTACCAAAATTACGGTTTCCTTCTAACACTATAAAGAAAAGCAAAGCCTGTCGCAGTCGTAACTAGTAGTTCATCCGCATCTGTGTTATAATGAATTGCGACGGGCATGCTGAGTGAAAAAATTGATGGATCAACTAGTTTTGCAGTAAGACCATCTCGTGCAATAATCAAAATGTTATTTGAGGAATATCCAGTTATGAAAACATTACCGGCAGAATCTGTTGCAATTCCATTCGGGGATTGTAATATTATGTTTTTAAGTTCCCACAATTGTTTACCGTTGATATCACAGCACGTCACTTTTCCAGAGTCCCAGTTTGCATAATAAAGTCTTTCACCACAGACTGAAACGTATGAAATACTGTTCCCATCAACTGAAATTTTATGCGTTGTTTGTAGCGAAGATGAATCTATAATGTGAAAACCAAAGCCTTCAATGCGGACGACAATCTTTTCTTCACTGTATGATACACCAGTACACGGAGCTTCAAACTTAATGATCGAACCTGAGCTGTTGTCTTTTAAATCAAATACTTGAAGAATTTGCAACTCAGTGAAAGTCACAGCTACTCTTTGGTCTTGTAAAGCAGTCACACTAAATGGATTTCCCACTAAATGAAATATGCCCTTAAAATTACCATCTCTGGAAAATATAAGTAAACGATTATTTCCATGATCTGCAAATATCAGTTCGCCTGATGACAAAACGGTACATCCTCTCAATTCATTTGTGTCGAATTGCCTTTGTACTTGTAACTCTAATACCTTATAAAATATTATACTGTCGATACTAATTTCATTTTCCTTGACTACTCTGTTGTCGTCGTTGTTTTGTGCGATGGTTAACTCTTTCATCGTAGATGATAGTTTCGGTAAAATCAAATCCTGTTTTGGAGTAAGTTGCATTCGATAATTATACTGATTTTTGAACATTTCGATCAATATTGACACTGCTTGTGTCTCCTTTGCAATTTTCCCTTCTAACTCCTGCAATCTTTCCTCGCTTCCTCCTACTGTACATCTTCCCAAGACACCAATATCCCTGTTCAATGTCTCAATTTGGTCTCGTGTAACTTTTAGCCGTTGATCCCAAGTCACTGCATTTTGTGTTATAATATTTATACCCATATTGCAGGATTCAACTAGTCTCAAAACGTGCAGATCAACTTCTCTGTAAATGGACATCTTTAAAATATCTACGTCGTGATAAATCTGTTCTGCGTCCTTATTAATTCTCGTTCTAACGTTTCCGATTAAAGCTGATATACTGTTGAAATGCGTATTTAGAATGTTCATTTTATTATCCAATATGGTAAGCCTGTGAACAAACGATTTATTCTGAACGCTGTTAGATGATTCTTGTCCATTAAAAATTCTCCATGGGAAAGACGGCACTTTTTGTAAATAAGGAAAGTTGTACACAAAGAAAACTGGTTTTAACATACCTTCACTCATTTTGAATTACTGATATGCAGGGTAATTTTCCTAAATGTCCTTAATCAATACGACAATAAAGTTCCAAATTGGCAAATGTTCAAGTTTAGATTTTACCAAGTAATAATACCTGTGAATGTTATCTTCGTAATCTTTTTAACAACGTGTCCTTGACCCATTTACATTTTGTTAAATGAAGGATCAGATGACATTTACAAACTCCCAATATCTCATATCATTTTCTGCATTTTAAATATGTGATAATGACAATAATATATGCTGGATGATGCATAGCACGCAACAGAGTTTGAATTGTAAATCAAAACGTAAATTTGAAATTCTCATAGTATTTTAATGTAGGCAAAAGAATTAATAGGGTTAATAAAAAATAACTGAATTGTTTATTTTCTCATGGATTTGATATTTTAAGAAGCCAAAGAATCATGTATAATTTTGTTGTTATTTTTTATTTTTCTTCGAACAGCTGCAATCAAGTCTGATTTCGATGCTATATCAAACTGGTTTTTATTATGCTGTGAAAACATGCATAGCATTGTTTTGTCCACGACTAACAACAGACTGAAGACCATAATTGGCCATGAAATATTTTTAGCGTGAAACATTAAGGATGATTGCTAATCACTTGATTTATCATTGAAATTTGATAATGGTGAACAGACTTAACTTGCATCCCGATTTTTAGATATCGGATACATGTACGGTTATGTTTATTGATTTCGTATGATTCACTTTTACTGCAACTCGACGATCATAATGAGAATTAAATAGCAATCAGTAAAATATGTTGTTTAAACAAAATTGACTCTTGTTTCGTTGTTGAGTATATTTTAAGTTGACAAGTATTGTGGATAACTATCGTCAGTGACTGTTTATTGACTTTTAGATAGTAACTTGAACTTTAAGGTAGATAAGAGGT
The DNA here is from genome assembly GCA_037788925.1 of Mytilus galloprovincialis. Classification (NCBI taxonomy): domain Eukaryota; kingdom Metazoa; phylum Mollusca; class Bivalvia; order Mytilida; family Mytilidae; genus Mytilus; species Mytilus galloprovincialis. Next base: position 41,713,057 of record CM075332.1, on the reverse strand, counting down.
CGGTAACAGGGAGTTTTAAACGCAATAATTGTGTACAGAGCTGGTGCAGTTAGTCATGTTTTATTTATAAATAGAATAAGAAAAATAACGATAGACTAGGGAAATTCAAATCGGAAAAATCCTTATCAAATGGCAAAACTAAAAGCTCAAACACAATAAACGAATGGAAAACAATTGTAACTATTCTAATTTGGTATAAATATATCCCCCTTAATTACATCGACTTACAAGCACAGCAATCACAGCAACAAAATTCAAAATTCAAAGAGAAAACACGAATGTAAATGAGATGAGTACATATGTATTTCTATTTCAGCAAGATAAAAGTCGTCGATATATAAGCTACGCACTATCATAAATAAAGCTTAATTGTGTCTAAATGCAGAACTCCCAATGTTTGACCTTTACGATTCCTCATGCATTTGTAGGGGTAAAACTAAAACGATATGTTTGACCTTATCGAGAGACATTATAAGACCATTGCATGTTGTTAGTTTTGCTCTGTTTTGTTTCTACTGTTTTATTTTGTTAAAGAAGGATGCATTTTTTAAACTTTTTTTTTATCTATGACGTTTCTATTGTGTCATAGACTAATAAATTCGAATAACCCAATGTTTTCGTCCGCATCTCGTTTAGTCGGATATACAGTTATATATATAGCAACAATGAATTATTGTCTGATTCTCTTTTAACATGCTTATTAATCACAAAATCTAAACTCCATTTAGAGTGTAAGAACCGACTTTCATGCAACAGTTATATACAACACAATGTTTAGTCATACACTGCTAAATACTTTGATTAAAAAAAACTTATTTTCAGGTGTGTTATTTTTTGTGGTTCAAAACAAAAGGAACCACTTTTTTCAAAACCTCGAAATTGAATGATCTTTATAGCTATTTGTAGCCCGCTGATAGTTAGAATTGCATTTCTTTTCGATTTAAAATATATCAGTTTTTGTTTATTTTACCTTGAAGCCCTCGTAGAAATATTATAAATGAGTTGATGACCTGTCCTTTGCGAAGAATCTTAAATTCATGGTCAACACCAATAGATCACTCAAAATTAATAATTATTTTTTATAACATAACAAGTGAGTTTAACAGAAAAAGATATCATAAAATACTATCGATTTAAGGTGGTATGGGTGTCTTCCTCCATCTTGGATTGTAAAAAACAGAGAACCAAAGGTCCAGATTTCTATCAAGTTAGCAAAATTTGATGCAGGAATGCAGATATTTAATGTGAATTTTCATTTAAAAGACCCAATTTATAAGAATATAACTTATAAATATATAATTTTTTTGGAAAATGTTGATTATTTTAGGTTGTTTTTATTTTTTTGTAATAATGGCATTTTAAGGGGAGGTAACTCTAAAGCAGTGCATTTTCTGAAGGATTCTACATGGAATTTTCCTATTTTGTATTTTAGCCGGAAAAAACGTACGGTGACCCTATCTTTTCTTTTGATATTCTCAAAACATTTTCTTAAAGCTATCTTTTCCTTAAGTATTTAACAATTCTATCATTTTGTTTAGTTTCTAATCACAAAATGGAGTTTTTCCCTGTATAATCCATACAAAATGTGTCAATTTGTCACGTCCTGTAGCTTGAGAAAATGCGCGGTGACCTATCATTTTTATTATATCTTTCAACATATATCAATAGATACTACATTTTGGCAAAGTATGAACAAATTCTATCATTTTTATTTTAGACTCCCATACCACCTTAAGACAAAAATGTATGATATTTTACCCTGACATGCACTGATTATTGGCATTGTTGAAATGTTCATTTTGAAGTTATATTGTGTGTTTCAAGTTTTGAACTTGAATATTTTTGCCTTCGAAAACGGAGTTAATCCTGCCGTTCATGTTTGTCTGTGAGCAAAAAGTGGGTTGAGGATTGGAGCATTCACCCGATTGCAAATACGCCATGGGAATGCGACTGTAATACACATTCTGAGGTCACAAAAGTTCGTACAACACTCGACAACAGCGATACACGAACGTAGTCCAACAGTGGTTGGAGCTAAAAAGCGATGTCTGTATAGTATAAAATTGGGAATGGAAATGGGGAATATGTCAAAGATACAACAAGTCAAACAAAGAGCAGACCTCAGCAAGAGGCCATCAACGGGTCCTCATCGCAATGATATGGTCTTCAACTGGCTTAAAAAAATTGTGTACTAGTTCAGTGAAAATAGATCAAAAAGATATAAATGAACTAAAATTAAAAAATACAAGGCTGCTTGCAAAGGCGAGATGCTCCTGACTTTAGACAAACATGGAGTTTAACATTTTTTGTGAGATTTCAACCCTCCCCTATATCTTGAGTCAATGTGAAATAAAGAAACACATAGCAGTAAAACTCAGTTTAAAAGAAGTCAGAATACATGTTTGTAGGTAACAAAAAAAACTAAGCAAAATGACAATGATACATACAGGAATAAAGAACTATTAGCAGTTACAGACATGCCAGCGCCAGACCTCAATCAAACTGATTGAAGGATTATGTCTTCATCATATGTACATTAAGTAAAATCCCTCCCGTTGGGTGTTTAGTTTCATACCATCATAAAATCTATGAGAAGAACATAACCCATATCATGTCAACAACTGGTTTTAGAATAAAAGTGTTTATTTCCGATGCAAAGACACTATGAGTGCTAAAATATGCAATCTAGAATGACTTGACAACAGTATCCTTTCAGAATAAATCTGTTTAAAAGGTTTGGTTGGCTTTTGAGGTGAATGCCGACATGTTTGTAGTTTAAAAAGAATATTATCATAAAACATTGGATGTGAAATACCTGAACGTATAAGATGTCTGCATGTTGATTTATATTTGCAAATAATGTCCTATTTTGATAAATGATAAGTTTGTGACACCGAAAACCCTGGTGCAATAATTTAATAATATACAGAGATTATTTTTGCTGAAATTAAATACGTTGTTACATACATACGATGCACATCATCAACAAGCGAATGGAACAAGTTGAGATATATAAACACCATAAGATAATTCACATTAGGAAATGAAAAAAATATCTCTTCTATCATAAATGTTGATATTAAGCTTCCCATTAAAGATATAGATATCAAGATCCAGGAAAGGGCAGTGTTCATGATTAGTACTAGCTTTATTTAAAGTCATTTCGACAGGGTAAAAATCTTTAGTGTGCATACTGAAGTCGTCATTATAGAGAGTCAATATATCTTCAAAATATCTAAAAGTGTTCATAAATTTTTGAATCAGATGTTGATTTGATAGGTTTTTGCTGATTAAAGTAATAAACTGAATTTCATAACAATAGTACACAAATACAGGCTAGTGATATATGCTAGGCTAGAAATCGATTGAGAGAAAAAAAATCCGGGTTACAAGATAAAACTGAAGGAAAAACATCAAACATAACAGAAGAACTATGACACATCAGAAACACAACTATAAAATGTAAAACACACAGAAACGAACGAAAATATAAAAATGGCCATTTTTCTGACTTGGTACAGGACATTTAAAGAAAACAAATTGTGGGTTTTGCGTCTATCCAAAACTCGCGCTTTAATGGCCATGTTAAATTAAACATTACAATGACAACATGACTACAGTACTAATAAATGCAAGAACATTCAAGACATAGTAATACATAAATAAACATAACAATAGGCCATTTCGACATGCTAATAGTTATCAAAGGTAACAGGCTTATAATTTAATACATCATACGTCCGTTCGTCTACATTAGACACACCAGTGACGCTCAGATCAAAATAGTAAAGAAAGCCAAACAAGTACAAAGTTGAAGATCATTGGTGACCCTAAATTCTAAAAAGTGGTGCCAAATACGGCTAAGGTTATCTATGCCTGGGATAAGAAAATCCTTAGTATTTAGAATATTTCTTACTTTTGCAAACAGTAAATTTATATAAAAAGTAAAATCACAAAAATACTGAACCGAAAATCAAATCGGAAAGTTAATAATCACATGGCAAAATCAAATGACAAAAAACATCAAAAACGAATGGACAACAATTGTTTATTCCTGACTTAGTACAGGCATTTTCGAATGTAGAAAATGGTGGATTAAACCTGGTTTTATAGCGCTAATCCTCTCACTTTGTACGACAGTCTCGTCAAATTCCGATATATTTACAATGATGCATGGACTAAACAGACATAATGAATAAAATAGTCAAAATATGGGTACAGCAGTCATTACCGTGTAACAATTTTAAAAGGAAAAATTTCGCATGTCTGACGTCTGAAAATTTAAACGTCACATATTTTTGTCGTTCAATGGTTATACAAACAATTTTAAAATTTCACATGGGTAATGTAAACATACAGGGTTGAAAATTCAAAAGTATGTAAGAATAAATTTCAGAAATAGACCGAGACTTAAAATTGTCGAAAAGGTCTATAGAATTTATCAGAATCCACAAATGGTTGATTCCACTGCGTGATTAAATAATTTTTCATTTGTGGTTCCACTGTTTTCTTATTTATAATAGAAATACAATGTATAACATTATGACATGTTATAGAGCAATAACATACTGATAGGATCTTTTAAAGTACAGAGTCATGTTTTAAGAAGCAACGAAACACAAAACGTCGCATATATAAAGGAAAAACGGTAGTATTACATTTTCCCAGCATTAGGTTGGCCTTTTGTGTACCCAAGACAGGTGAAGGAAGTCAACTTAGGAGCGTTGTGATTGGATGTAAGGGTACAATATATTTTTTATTTATCTTTGAATAATTGCAGTATGTAAATTTACAATATACATTTTAAAACCTATTGAAATATTTTCTAGAGAATTATTCGAAAAGGCTTCCACAATTTCATAAATTTGGTGCAAAATGACGGTGGGCATGGATAACATAAACAAGCTCCGTTGGAAATGGGTCATGATACTATTTGGCTTCAATTTTTAGAATACAGTAAAAAAAATTACTAACACCACACATAACTGTTTTATTCAGGTTTTTATTATAAAAACTGGTAAATTTAGAAAATGTTAGTATTGTCGCCTATGGCAGAATAATTAGTACCGTTTTCCCTATACTCAAGATGATAGCAAGGGAAATTAAAATCTATCAGACTTCATTCATATTATACTATTTTGAAGCATTTGATAAGAACATTTGATTTTTATCACAAAGAATAGAAATGTTTATCTGAGAACAGTACTGTGTTGAGAAAAGTGCTGAGTCATCATAATAAGTCAAATTGATGGGTACTGATATAAAACTTTATTCTAGGGTGTCAATATTAACTATATTGTATAAACTGCACCAAACTAATGTTCTTTTGTATTTTTTTTCACCTTTCGCAATGATTAATTCAATTGGAAAACCCAGAATTCAAGTTGCGACAAATATTTTTAGCTGAAATTTTTGCCTTTTTTGCTGTGTAATTCCCTAAATGTATCAATTGGGTATTTTCCTTGACAAAATCTATTAAAATTGGATATTGTCTGGTTGAGTTTGTACTGTTTATATAGTAAGGCAGTATTTGGTCATACTAGAAGCATTTTCACTGTTAGAATTGTTCTTCTTAGAAAAAGAAGAGGCCCACTTGAGGCTAAATTTAGATAAAATTTATACTCTCCTGTGTAAATAACTGCTCACATTGTTGGCAATTCATGCAGCAAATATTTCAATAGTGCTTCATTTTGTAGTTTGTATCTTTTATTATATCAAGCATATATAATTTGTCATTTTGTACTGTTTGAAAGGACTTTTGTTGGAATCTAATACTTCCAAGGGACATAATTCAGCTTTTTCATAGATTAATACAGGCAACAAAGGCAACTTTACAGCTGAGTATTTTGCAGATTTAATGTTTTAAGTGTCTAATATCCTTGTTTTTATCATCCAAGACATAGTAATTGATTTTATAACCAGCTCTGAAATTTTGAACCACAATATGGCATACACTAAAGCATGGAATGGAGATTAGTATGACAAATCTTGAATGTGTGCTTATGTTGTAAATTTTGGATAAAATGTATACAAATTGAATGGAACAGTCATTTTTATCTGTTTAAATGGAAATGTTTATTATTCTTTTTAAATAAGATAAGATATAGTTGGATACAGGTTGTTTGTTAAGCCTTATCTGAAAGAAGTAGAGAAAGAGGTAAATCAGCATGTAGGGGTGGGGACATAAATTTTATCCATGTTTCTTTAAGTAATGGGGACATATAAGTATTAATTATAGTCAAGGTTTCCACAATAACCCAGTATATCATTGATGGTGTCATAAGAATTCTTTATAGCTTTGTGTCACAGTATAGGGAAAACAGTAGTATTACATTTTCCCAGCATTAGGTTGGCCTTTTGTGTACAGGTGAAGGAAGTCAACTTAGAAGCGCTGTGAATCTATGAATAACTGCAGTGTGTAAATTTACAATATAAATTTTAAAACCTATTGAAATATTTTCTAGAAAATTATTCGAAAAGGCTTCCAAAATTTCATAAATTTGGTGCAAAATGACGGTGGGCATGGATAACATAAACAAGCTCCGTTGGAAATAGGTCATGATACTATTTGGCTTCAATTTTTAGAATACAGTAATAAAGTACTAACACCACACATAACTGTTATATTCAGGTTTTTATTATAAAAACTGGTAAATTTAGAAAATGTTAGTATTGTCGCCTATGGCAAAATAAATAGTACCGTTTTCCCTATAACACCAGCAAAAATGAAAGATAATGTAAACACATTGACGGGATGTACAAATGTATATACGTACCGAGCCACGTTTAATGGATATCACAAAAAACAATCCAACAGTAAAAGTAATAATAATAATAGAACAAAGACTAATGAAAAAACAATATAACACGTTGTTAAGATGATAAACAACGTCAATACGCAGAATTTATGCATCAAGACCATCCTGTATTATATAATCCACTCTACGTAAACATGACCGTCAGGAAAAGTACACAACCGGAACATTCAACAGATCAGACAGCTAGATCTAACACAGCCAAAGCATGTCGCAAGTGAATTGATACCCAGAGACATCGTATAAGTCAGCCACGTCTTGAAGATGACCACAAAACTTACGTAGCACTGTCGATTTCTATCAATTTTTCTCATACGTCTAATCGATAGTTTTGTCGAGTATACACCTCTTTTAGATTAAATCCTTATAGTTTGGACATGCACAAACATAATGTACTGCAGTGAAACATGTGTGTGCAAACTGATCACTATCGGGACTTTGTTTTAATTTCGAATTCTCGAATGTTCGTATATGGTAAACATAAGTGGAAAGTTTTAAAATCGTTTTGATACTGCCCCCTACGGGCACCAAGTAAGAAGTTTGCTATTCAATGAAAAGGTAATAAAATGAAAGTTATCAAAAAATTTAATTTTTAGATGCAGTCATAATTTGTTATTACAAGATCGTCGATAGCTGAATATGAAAAGAAATCATGCTTGAAACGATTTTTTTTTAAATTTTTTTCAGAATTAAACTATCCTATTAGTTTTTCATAGGAATTTTATACCCATTTTCAATAACATCAATGCTACAATAATTTGCCACACATTCAGGGATTATTATTATCTACACATATCCTCAGTGATTGATATAATCTTGCATCCAGTTCATGTTAAGTTATGGGCATAGAAAACTCTAGAGGAAAGAACCGAATACAAGATAATATCTTAACGTTTCAGAAACCAAAATGTGGACTAACATGCACAATGCAATGCAGAAGAGCTCACTGGATATAGTGCACAGTTGTTTTTCAGTTATAAAACTACTCTGGAGCTCATAAAATGAAGCATTATAATCAACATTATTGTCATCCGAGATATATAATCTTATTTCTACCATTGTAATGAAAAAGCAAACACAAACATGCCAATACACTTGCCCTAATTGACCTTTCCCTTGAAACTCGATAAAGCAAAGGTTTGTTTTGTCAACATGATCTCATGGTAATGCTCATGTTTTTCTAATGTTGTCTCGTGCTCATCAACCCAAAATGCATACATGTAAAACCAATATTGAAATATAAATATAAAAACATATCCACATTTTGGTACTTATGGGTGGGAGAGGGGGGACTTATCAAGAACCTCATCAACCCAAACAGGCAATATGTATTGCCTGACCACACATAGCCCTTAAACCAACCACCACTTGGATATTGAAAGAATGAGGATGTATCACATGTACTTCCGCCAAAGATATCAACCAATGAGGTTATACACATATCCTCAGTGATTGATATAATCTTGCATCCAGTTCATGTTAAGTTATGGGCATAGAAAACTCCATAGTCCATACAGCATATTTGCAGGCCAATCTCAAAATATACCACTAGCAAGGCTTTCTCTTAAGGAATAGTATTCCCAATACTCAAAACCAATTCAACACTTTTATTAAATATTATTCCTTTTAAAATTACTTTAAAACACTTCTAAACATTTAAAGATGCATGTAAACAGTTCTTTATAAATCGTTCATAATTCAATAAATTCTCATGAATTTGACCACATACAGACGTTTAAAAGTTGAGTTAAGGCAATGAACTCATATCAAAATGAACATTGTCATTATTCTAATAACATCTTCAGCATGTGGAAAGCTTGTAAGCAAAGGGACTTAACCTCCAAGTGTAAACTATGCTGGCTTGTCTCTTTCTTTACTGTTGTTGAATCAAACACACTCTTTACTTCATAATCAGGAACATTGACAATTGTATTTCCACTCGATTCTTCACATGTCTACTGAAAATATATTAACCAATAACAAATTTAAATTATGTATTTGTACTAAAGACAGCATTAGTCACACTTTGAAAAGGAAAAATCCCTTTGCCTACAATCCACGTGGAAAACCACTAGGGAATCAGTGTCCCTCGAACTGTAGACAAAGAAATTTAAATTAAAAAATTTAACCATACATTAAATTTAAGTATACATTTGTACTAGTATACAAAATCATTCAACATTATATTTATTTATTAATTTAGATAAAACAAAACAAAACAAAAATATTGCAACCATTATTTAATCTCCCATGACAAAAAGATTTTTGTGACATATTTCAACACATCAATAAAATTAATTACACATACAATAGAAAACATCATGAAATTACGGAAAAATTATTAGCATTACTTTTAAATAGGTTCATTTGAACATAAAGCTGCTTCCATCACAGATCTTTTTTTTTTTTTTTTTATTTTTTTTTTAGTACCGTGCCATATTGGCATCTTCTGCCTTTCTCAACACAGACATACATAATTTAGTGTAGTATCAATATTTTCCCCATGCATTATTTTCCTATTTTCAGAAATCAAAACATTACTTCATTTGCAATTTGTTCTCACCATATTCTGATTAGAAAAAATCCTTTCCTTTTAAAAATGTTGTTCAAACTCATTGACCTGAATCATCGTGCAATGTCATATTACTTCTCCTTCATTCGTCACCCTGTCAAAGCTGTAGGTAACACCATCTGAAAACAAAAACATTCTATTCAATTCTATGTATAATCAAACAGACCGCTGAACGCGGACCTCGACGAAGACACCTTATAATTCAATACACATTACACATCACTCCGATAAAAAACATAAATATCAAGTGACATGTCACACTAAATTATTCCACTTTCTCAATTATTCTATTCTTTTCTAACAAAGTCTTTAAATAGCATTTCTATCAGTATGTACGATGTAAAAATAAATGAAAAGTCCACAACACAGTCAAAAGTAACAAAAGAAACTATTTACCCTATAAACAATTTATTGTTCTCCTTTCAACTACAATTTTCCAAAATGGCCAGAGCCCCCACTTCCACATATATTTTATATAACGATAGCACTTTGCCCTGCGTTTAACCGGCGCACGGCATATCAAATATCTGACCACCTGGGTTGATAATAACTACATGCACAAGGTCTAAATCCCAAAACATCAGTTTGCCACCAAGGTCAAACATTACCATCTAGTTCTATCAAGAAGCCGCCAAGGCGAATATAAATGACCACCAAGGTCTTGACGCCCCCAAGGCTAGTATTTATAATTCATTGTTGCCATCAAGGCAAATGTAAAAAATCATAAAAATGACCACCTAGGTCTATTGCCACCAAGGCATATAAAAATGACCACCTAGGTCTATTGCCACCAAGGCATATATAAATGACCACCTAGGTCTTTTGCCACCAAGGCATATATAAATGACCACCAAGGTCTTAAAGCCACCAAGGCTATATTGCCACCAAGGCAAATGTAAGTAAAAGTTAAAGAATATAGTTACTTTGTCGACAACACGTGGAGCACGACCTTTCCACAGCTTGGATATTGAAAGAATGAGGATGTATCACATGTACTTCCGCCAAAGATATCAACCAATGAGGTTATACATTTGTAATGCATCTTTTAAACCCTCTACATAATCACTATAAGAGTTACACATGTTTACATATTATCAATCTGAAAAATAACACTGTGCGGTCCATACTATTTAAACGTCACCCCCTCTATATCCATTTCTTTTTCATTTGCTCAACATTTGCTAGCATAATGCCAGAAAGTGCCGCATGAAATGCACATGTCTATTCGGATCAGCTTATTCCTAGCTGCTACGAAAGGGCTCGGGTGGGCCATTTGCTTTCAATAAACTCAACAGCTCTTTCAATTTTGTGTACTAAGTATGAAATAATAATTGTATCTGGGTACGTTTGAAATTGAACGTGTTCTTAACTTTATTCATCGTCTTTGCAAGAACTTAGATCGGTCGTCAAAGTTCACTCAAAACCTGCCATTGTGCCCCTCATGTATGTAATGAACAAATTAAAAGTCGAAATACGACAATACGAGGATGTGGTTTGATTGTCAATGAGACAGCTAACTTATAACTAGCTATAAGTGCATATCTATAGATGGTATCCGCCCTTGTCAATAATTTGTTTCGTGCACAAAACACTTAAAATACAAACCAGACTTCTTTCTCAATTATTATTAAAACTATTCCGTATTATATAATCGAAAATGCATACGCTTACCGTATATAAAGACCCAGAAACTTATCAGTTAAGACTTATGATTTATTACCTTGAATTTCGAATTATTGACTTTGCTTAGTATCACCTTTCCTTTCAAACTTAAGGAGGTACGCAAAGGGAAAATTAATATAAGATAAAACAGGGTATTATAGCCAAGATTTTTGGTTATAGTTAAAACCAACTCTTTTGCATTAATAAGAGTTATCCTAAGCAGTTCCCAACATTTTGACTATAATATATTTGACTCGTTTAATTTAACATAATATGAATTTTGACCTGTTGACAAAAATATAAAATAATAAGAAATTCTAACCTCACAATTTACAGCAAAAATGTCATAGTACATATAGCAGTTTAAGACAACACAAAGGAGTAGGTCCAGTAAGACCCCTTTTTGACCCAAAAATATAGCAGTTTTACAAAATTGTTAAAATGTAAACTTTTAGTTATTTATTGGACAGTAGAATGCTTATGCTACATAGATATGGGCTGTTTTTGACAATACAATGCACATATATCGGGTACTAGCACCATTAAGTCATGCTAAATTACTGAAATCTTCACAATTCTAGCATTTTAGTTAAATTTTAGACAGTTTTCGTGTGAAACGAAAGTGGCCGCATTCGTGTTCATCCTTAATATTGAAATGTAAGTTGTATTTTATGATAATACATAACATATATAAAGGTTGAGGATGAACACGGATGCGGCCACTTTCATTTTTGACAAAAATCATCTGAAAAGTGACATTTTTCGGCATATTTGGTAGATTTTTCATATTTAAGCTTGAATCGGGTTGTTTTTAATGACTAAATCAGTTCAAATCTTTCACATAAATTAATTGATTCAAATGAAATAGACACTTAAGTGTATAAAAAGGGGTCAAAATCTTTCGTTAGATGAACCTGAAATTTGAGGCCAAAATAAGTCCTTACCGAACCTACTCCTTTTGATCATTGAGAAGCTTAATTTTCCAAAGAACAGGGGGGTCTGACCGTAATTTAAGCGGTCTCAGTTAGGTTTACACTATATATTTCTGTTTTTTGGGGCTTTCCATATTTATTTCTATTTATATGTCAATGTTTCTAGAGTCATCGGTTTTTGTTTTTGTTTTGAGAAATATTAGATATAAAATAACATTTTTGATGTCGTTTTATTGATAAAAACCTATATATATCATAAAGACAAATATGCAATTAACATAAGCATTGATAAGGGTTAATATTCAAGGACAACGAGAGTGTAAGACAACTTGATGGGGTCATAAAACGATTTCCTACTTATCTTTTCGCTCCTTTCAACTATAAAAATCATGCTTTTAGTAAATTTGAATATCGAATAACGAACCGGCCGCTAACTTCACATCCATGATCGTTTTGCAGATTCTGAAAACATAGAAGTAGATTTTTTTAATTATTATAGATATTTGACACCGTATATCTCGGGGTTAATGCTTTTGCATACGATTGGTCTGGCCAAAATAACTGGTTAACGCCTCAAATTTCTTTAGATAGTATATTGTTAAATCATATGCAGTTAAGTAGAGCTAGAGGTACATAAGAAGAACCAAAATGGAAATCATAATAAAATTGAGAAAGGAAATGCGGAATGTGTCAAGGCGACAACATATACAACCCGACCATAGAGCAGACAACAGCCAAAGGCCACCAATGGGTCTTCAATGTAGCAAGAAACTCCCGCACCTGTATTCGTCCTTCAGCTGGCCCCTTAAAAAATATGTATATTAGTACAGTCATACTAAACTCCGAATTATACACAAGAAATTAAAATTAAAAATAATACAAGACTAATAAAGGCCAGAGGCTCCTGACTTGGGACAGGCACAAAATTACGACGGTGTTAAACACGTTTATGAGATGTCAACCCTCCCCTATACACTACTAAGAATTTACTCACGTTTTTTTGGTACATTTCTACCCTCGTATATATCAGTACTGTTCGGCAAGACAGAAAACTTGTAATGTTATACTTTTTGTTTATTCAGTACTGTTTTTGACAGTACTGTTTCAGTACTGATTTTGACAGTACTGTTTCAGTACTGATTTTGACAGTACTGTTTCAGTTCTGATTTTGACAGTACTGTTTCAGTTCTGATTTTGTCAGTACTGTTTCAGTACTGATTTTGACAGTACTGATTTCGTCAGTATTGTTTCATTATAACACTAATTAAATTAATACTGTATCTGTAGGGAATTTTTCATTACTGTTAAAATTATAAACACCTGCTCTTTTCAGTGAATTTATTACAAGATCACTGTGTTCATAAAAAAGATGTCCTCTCTTTAATTACGTAAATGTGCATCTTGTTCAAGGTTTTATTTGTTTCTATTTCAGGTGAAAATTAGTTTATTTACCTTAAAATTAGTTACAATGCTTACATATGAATGCATACAGTGATGCCTATTTAAAAAGGTCTTAGGTTGTTTTGTATATTTGGGGTAAGTTAATTGTTCTCTTTGGACACTTACCCCATTTCCATTCATTTTCTATATCGTGACATGTTGATGTTTTCGTTATGTTTTTTTTTTATTTCTTGATTTTTTTTTTGTCCTGATTTGGGTTTGCTTTAGTTCAAGCTCTTCGACAGTTACTTAAGCTTTTTTTTTATTATTCTGGCTTTATGTCATATTTATTGTCAGAATTGCATCTTGTGTGGTTATTTTATAAGGTTTATGTTTTTAGTAAGATCTTATTAATATTTCTATTTGACGATACCATATTACATGTATTTGTATCTTGCTTGAGTCAAATAAGAACATATTGAACAAGAATTGAAAATTGGAACTCGGTATGTTACTTTTGAGAAGATGGATGGTTGGATGGATGTTAAATGATCCAGTGGCAAGTTGAGTGCAGGGAGAGGACATGATACTCAGATATAAATACAATGTAATTATAATAACCTATTTTGTATAGAACTAGACCAATAATGCACTGAGCTACTTTTTTAACATGCTAGTTCACCACAAGGAGAGAATCTGCTATAAGACAATTCCCTCTACATGCCCAGGTACCTTCAGACTGAACAGTCTATGTTATTTCTCCTTAATGCTGTGTGCTGAGGGAATAATCAGAATACGACCACTTTTCCAGTCTGATTTCTCATAAATAAATTGCCAATAATATGCCCAGTGTTAGATTTTTAATGGTTAAATAAATTTATTGACAGATTTCTTTTTTTTTTTGTATTATACATTAATCATGCTGCAATTTCATACACTTGTAATGTGTGTATTGTGAATAGTAACTTAGGTATGCATAACTCTTGTACTCTCCTATAAACCTTAACTACGGAGCGTATTTTACTAAAAAATATATGAAATTTGGTGTTACAATATTTAGACATCCTGTTAACGGGGAGTTGAAAGGGTGAGATATTAACTACATTACTCAGTATAGCATGTTCCCCATGAGGACTGAAGACTTTAAGAAACTCTTGATTTGTAGTTCCCCAGAAAACTGTGATAGATTTGAATCTTACAGACATACATACAGAGGTACATTTTGTAAAAGTATAAAAATCTAAAGTCTGATTTCCAACAGACTGATTAATGTCTGACGGAGGTCATTTGGTACATATATAAACCTTTTTAATTTTTGGACATACATGGTTTGCTTATCAAAATAGATTTTTTTGACTGAATAAAACAAGCTTAGGAACTCAAATTTTTAATTTTATCTTCTTATCAACTGCAATAACCTCCTTTGCAAATACAATAAACGGTAGTCTTAAGATTGAACAGCATAAAAGAGTAAAAAATGTGTTTTTCTCTCTCTCAATTTGATGTTTTAATCACTGTTTCATAATTCTCCTTCAATGTTATTTTCCACTGCTCTTCCAATAGAATGCATGTGATATATATCTTTGCCAACTTGTTTCTGGAAAGGAAAAAGTGGATTATAACATTTATCATTTTTGTTAAAGTCCAATAATAAGATCAAACATAGGTCAACCATGACATAATGTGAATCCGTGTACATGCATTGCTAAAGGTGGGATAACTTTAATTATACAAGGTTCATATTATACATGGAGAAAAATAAAAAAAAAAATGGAATAATTTTTTATTTACCTTAATGAAAACTGGCCGTGAAGTCATAAAACTTTCGAGTCATTTTTTTTTTACCTAGTATACTCCAGAATGAACAAATCAACCAATCAAAATGCTGGATTTCATGTTTCGAGCACGATTTGTTTGTACTCCAAGCACTGAGAAAAGTTTTATGACTTCAGGGCCTGATCTTGTACGATTTTGAAAAGAATGTTAGCGCCCTTAGTCTGGGTTCATTGCAAATTTCCATGTTTTCAATACGGGCTGCACTTTAACATTCTTAAATTGTTTTGTTATAAATTAAGTCGTTAATTTTTCTTTATTGAATTGTTTCATATATCGGGGATGCTTGGTCTTTTGTAGCCGACAATACGGTATGGGTTTTCTCATTGTTGAAGTCTGCACAGTTGTATATTATTGTTCACATCCACATCGTCTCAAATTTAGTGGATAGTTGTCTCATTTGCAATCCTACAACTTTTCATCATTTTTTACACTATACAGCAGTTTAAAAATTAAAAAAAAATATTCTTTTTGTGGAATTTTTCATTATAAGTACCAGTGGCAATTCTCATTATATTATCTTTTAAATCTATTATTCTGTTTCAGAGAAGGAGATCTTTGTTTATATTTCCTTTAGGTACCTAAGTTAAACTATGTCCTGCTGTAACACTCATCTTTGGATTGGCACCAAAACACATATATGTATTAACATAATCTGATTATTCGAGCACAATATCAATGCAATCTGTGAAACAGTTAACCGAGAAGGTGTGTGTACGGATATTCACTTCCCGTAGACTTCTTTGTTAACTTTAATGACATCTTGCAATTATTGTAGAATTTTATTGCTGCTCTTTATTCTTTTGAATTTGCTCGTTGTTGGTTTGTTGTCCCATGAACACACTACAACATTTCATGTTATTGAAATAAAATAATAGGAAAAACTGCAAATACTTACTTTCGTAATTGAGTGTAAAGCTATACCTACCTTTCAAATTATTTTAATGTTCTACTGTCACCTTTCATACCAGTTCGATATTATGTACTTTATCAGTTTTTAGTTGTTGATCTATAAGACTCTATTTTCCTCATAGACTTAGTCTGTGTGTTCTGATGGGATCCATTTTTAGATGCCTATAACAATATTTAGATACTGCATCAAATATTTTGCATGAATTTATAAAAAAGTTGTTTTTCCCAACATGCATTTAATGGTATTATTTATGGACGTAACACTTTATAAATTGTCCTTTGAATAAGTACATCATGAGATAAAGATTGTATCGATGATTTACAAAATGCTGTCAAGTGGTTCGGAGCAATTGACATATACGTTGGACATAAGGACAAGATTTTTTCCATATGTGAACACATTCTACTAAGGAAATGTCACCAGAAGTACAAGTCTGTCATCATAAAAGATAATGTTTATGTGATACAGTAAAAACAGTAAAAAATTTGATAGTAAAATTGTGCGGGATGTATAATTTTGAACAAATGTGACAGTGAGATTGGTCACGTTTGATCGGAAGCCTCATATAGAAAGAGAGTGCCATGATCTCTGCAGGTTAAGAACTATTGCAATAACTCTTTGACAGGCCGTGAGGGGCCTTTTGTCTGGCAAATTCCTGTCCCTATTGAATATGCTTTCATTGTCCAGTGGCAGTCCAAGTTTCTTTGGCCTTCTTTCACCCCAGATGACATCTATAATATATTACAGGACTTACCTATTGTACTTATCTATCAATTGTTTTGAACATGCATGTAATATTTGCCACTGGATATTAAGCACATTTTTAATACATGTACTTTATGAATATGTTATTTTTTTTTAGGAATCTCAGTAGGATTATTTTTAACTATTGGGATAATCCTCTTGAAATAAAGATTTTTTATACGAAATATTGCTCAATAATTATGTGTTGGTTTAATCGTGTGTCGGCCCAATGTGTGGTCGGACTAATAGGGCGTCGAGCTATTGGGCAATCGGACCAATGTGGTGTCGGACTAAAGGGGCGTCGGAATCATGGTGCTGCCCCCACAGAGCTCTATGGAGACGTTACGCACGAGATTGTGTCGCAAGACGTAACATGTATAATTCACAAATGTGACGCCATATACTAACTTTGACATTTTGTTATCAAGAGCGGACAACCTACTGGCTCAATCGACTTTTATCAAATAAATACAATAAGCTGAAGAAATGTTTCAAAACTTATCATGTATAAGGCAATTAAGTTAGGATGGTTTTTATTTTCTGATCTGTAATGAGATGAAAACAAATGCAAATTTTCCAATTTTATTTTGGATAGGATACATAGCAACCTTTAAAAAAAATCTTGCTCCTGGAGGGACACATGAAAACAAAAATTTAGCTGAACATTTTTTTGACAAATTGAACATAAACACTTGTGGTATTTATTTCATAAAAATCGGTCATATATTAATTCAGCAATATTTCTTTTTATAAGGATTTTAGTTGAAATGGGTTTTTGTTTAGATTGAACTCACTTTTGTCCAATATTTGTATACATGTGCCTGTGCGACTTTTCAGACCATTTCTCTATCTTTTTAGCACTGATAGTTTTATTTTACAAATACGTATTTATTTAATTCTTTAAAAATTATAAGACCTTTGTACCTCGGATTCTAATCGGTTTCTAATCTATAAAGGTGTTTTAGATTTGCGTGAAAACTTTTGTCCATAAGAAATTATCACTCGGCCTATTCCCCCTTTTCCCCTAAGTCTGTAAAGGGTTTATTCTTTATGGTTGTGTGTTTTTCTAATCTGAGTGTTATTTTGATTCAGCAGACCATTTTGGAATGAACATTTCCCGGCATCATTTTAACTGCCTAAACAGTTAGTAAATAGTGTGTATTTGTATAAAAGACGCCACTGTGCAGAAACGTCAAGATGACGCCCTAGTGTTGGACATAATGGCTAGACATAGGGAATGCTTTCCGAAAAAAATTGTAAGGTCATCATGTTTGCGAAAACACCCGACTCATTAAGCCATTTGTATATGAACTTATAGTTTGTATCTTATAAATATGTTAGTTTTGTATTATAAATGCACATTTAGTATTTATACAACATGTTTCACCTTAAGCCTCGGTCACACCTTACATCATTTTTTTTTTACATTGAAACTTTGGAAATGTTTATCTTTTTCAGAACTTTCTATTGAGTATACTAGTTTTAATATGATTTTATTACTTGCTAGGGATAATAATAAAACTGAAATGTTAATAAACTTTCCTCATAACATATTAAGACAGGTTCCTCTGCTGAATATTTCGTTGAAGTCTTGCTTCAAATTTCAACCAATACCAAAAAACGGGAATGATGTTATAATATAAATCTTGTAGGAAGCTGATATACTAACTTTCGCAGATTGTATGTGCAAAATTACAACGGAACATAGAAAAATGCATTTTATTTAATTTGAAATGTTATGCCGGACATGCAATTTTTAACGTAAAAGTAAGATTTGTAAGTTCAATCAAATAAATGTATTGTGCAAACATTTATAGAATTAACTGAAAATAAGAAAAACATGTCCGGGCCTTTCTTTAGATATATAGTGCGGTTACAGAAGTGTAAAAAGTCGTCTAGATCGCGAGTTTAATCTCCCCAAATAACACACGGCTAAAAATGGTCTTAACTTAAAGACAAATATGCCTTCTTTAGTTTTTGCCCTGTCGTCAGAATTTCGTACGGTCACTTTTTTCTAAAAAGTCATTTTAATGACTGGTAGTATATTGGAGAGTTTCAACCCCCCTTTTTAAAAATGAAAAAAAATGGGTATGTTTGCTTACATTAAATTGAAATAGTTTTTCCTGAAGCTATTTATACATGTCAAAATATGTTATTCAGTATTTTCTTTTCTTCTAATCTATAAAATTTGTGAAGTTTAGACTATTTGAAATTGAGGTAGTTTTAATTGCAAATTCAGACTCAAACTTTAGTTTCTTCTTCATAGTAGTAATAAAAATTATCCCATAATATTTTAAGCATATAGTATTTAATAAAACTAATAAGTAATCAAAATTTCGGAACCAAAATATGAAAAAAAACTTAAGAAATCAATGGAAAAAGAATGGAGTAAAAATCTTCAATTTCAACACGGAACTCAATCACTTGCATTCCGTCCCATTTTGTGTATTAGTCAATAATTTGCTCTCAAATATATGCAATTACTACCTTTTTCGCTATTATATACACATATTTTCAATTAAAGTGCACTGATATATGCCACATACTTTGTTTGTTTATGTTTATTTTCTATGTTTTTTCGTTATAAAACATCAAATATTTGTCAGAGAAGTCTTATTGTAAAATCAAAATAATTGACGGATAGTTTCAGTAAATATTCCGTGATATGTCCTTTGCAACTTGCTCGATTAAGTCCAAAGAACAGACAAAAGTCGTTAAATTTTATTTTAAATATGCTAAAAAAAACTCGATTGAAATTTTGAGTCAATTTACCAGTTTAAGGAAGTCCACTTTTGTATCTGCATTGCATAAAAGATTGGATGAGGGGAACATCAAGATGTTTCATGCGATAGCTGTTAATTTGAAGAACTCCGTGCAGGAAGTTTGACGACATACAATTATCTGACTGTTGTCCCTCAGTTTCGGGTATTCAGTGTACACGTTCTAGAATGCAGTCGTTCATCTGGAGCGCTCGTATATATTGTTGCAACAAAACATTTTAGAAAGATAAAAAAATTACTCATGTTTGAATCAGATGAGCGTATTAAAAATGTTTTATCCGTGTCAGATAAAGTTAAAGTTGAAATAGTTTCCCGTCCATCTTTTAAACTTCAAGCACTCTGTCATGTTGGTTACATTACAAAATATTTGCTAAAAACGAAAAAAAAAATTCCAAACCCGTGGAAACAGATATTTCAGAACACGATACTGCTTTTACTAATTTTATTTTGGCTATTGACAACGATTTAATGGTCATTCCTCATGACACCGTTACTTGATAAATATAGATCATTTCTTCAGGCTGATTCTAATTTAAAATATTCTATATGTAACATGCAGTCTAAACTCATTTATTTCTATAGAAATTCAGTTGTCAAACAACTTCAACAAGTTCAAGGCAAATATAACATATTATCTAGTAGAAAAATAACTATTTAAGATGCCATATAAGCTTTTAGTCAATTGAAAACTGATCTCAAAATCTCATTGTCAACTGTAATAGACACAAATAACGGACAGATATTTAATTCCGCTGCAAGTTTACTTAGTAAAGACATCGAAACTCTAAAGAAGACTACCCAACTTCGGACGAATTGTTTCTTCCTTCTTAATTCAGTCAATGCCTTCGTACTTATTGTAATTCATTCTATGGTTACTCAATGAAACTGCATACAGCCAAAACTATTCTCAGGAAATGGCACCAGAGAAATTGTGGAAATGCTAAGCAATTGTTGAGGCAATCATTTTTTGTTTTACTCCTTTTCATTTAGGATTGGCTTTACAAATGTACCGTGAGTTTGGTTCAAAACACCTTGTTGAAACATTGAATGCCAATGGATTTTATGCTTCTTAAAGTAAAGTGCGACGCTATCTAATGTGTTGCCAACCATGAAATTGAGCGAATTCAAGATAGTGTGTACTTATCGTATGATGTTTCCCCAGCATCTTTGCAGACAAGCATATGGATGTCATCACACCTTCCTAAACCCCCTTATATATCTCTGTTAAATCTTGGATGAATTGATAGGGATGGTTTGAAGCTGGTATTTTTTTAGGAACAAATGTCTTTGGACTTACTACAATACCTTGTCTGTACGTACTTGTAAAGAAAAACTCAAAATAACGTGTTTGCTTTGAGCAGAACCTTTCATGTGCAGACCTGTGGCCATGAGTGAAATGTGTAGAAATATTAAAACATGTCAAAATGTTAGAAATTATTATAAATTAAGGAATGTATCTCCCTCATGCAAAGCTCTGATTCCTTTCACGGATGTTGCTATACTTTCTGGAACTTTTGGATTATAGCTCTTCATCTTTAATATAAGCTTTGGATTTCACATATTTTGGCCACGAGCATCACTGAAGAGACATGTATTGTCGAAATGCGCATCTTGTGCAGAAAAAAGGTACCGTCATTGTTATTGTGACGGTTGATGAAAATGAACATGATGGAGATAAGGGTTGATTTGGTATAAAGCTTGTTGCACTGGTACACACGGTTCCAGTCCCGAGATTAGGGGAGTGTTGCCCTTAAAAAAGTTAAACCCCGCCACTATCTGTATGTGTCACTTTCAAGTTACGAGACGGTAATGCAGTGTTTGTCGTTTGTTTCTATATAATATATTTGTTTCTTTATTATTTATTTTGTACATAAATCAGGCCGTTAGATTTTTTGTTTGTTTTAAATTATTCGTTTCGGGAATTGAAGACTTTGTAGTATGAATTTTACTCATTGTTGAAACCCGTACGGGACCTATAATTGTTTTATGTCTCATTTGGTCTCATTTGGAGAGTTGTCTCATTTGCAATCATATCGTATCTTCTTTTTTTTTATATGGAATACTTTTGAAGTCTGTGGTACGTTGCAAGGGAAAAAAGGGGGGATATAGTTACAAAACCTTTAATGTAATAGATATTACCCAGAGTTAAATACACAACAAAAGATAATACTATGGTAGCAGTAATAAATGTGAAAAAAAACATAAAGCAACGAGTAGTCTATAAAAAACCTGAAGTTTCCGCAAATTCAATTTGAGGTTATATTTGACTGTAGTGTTCTATGGCTTTGGTTTGATACCTCACCCAATATGATAGTTTGAAATATTTTTTTTAAGTATTGTCCTGCATGACACTTGATTTTTACCTGAAATTGATATTTTTCATAAGGTTAAGGTGCTCTTAACATTTTATAGGTTGAAAACTGTATAATAACAAACATTACTAAAGCCAAAACAGTATCATTTGTATTTAGGTAGAGTTTAGAAATAGAAAAAAATGTCAAAATTGAAACCCACCCAAATTTTCACAAATGTTTACATATGACATTTGACCTCAATTTAAAAAAAATGTGACCATATCAAGTCCTGACGACAGGCATATTATTATAGTACACGATTTCCTCTTTCCAGTGATATATTATGTAGGTGTGTGTTCGGTGGAGCGATTAAATTCCAAAAAAATCTGCCTTCAGTCACCGCACTAATATGGATGTTGGTAATTTTATTTTGTATAGGCAAATGGTTGCGTTTTTAAATCATATATAATAACGTAATTTTAATCCGAACGCATTACCGTGCGTAATGTCGGAGCTTTGAACCAACATAAATTCAATCATTGACCAATAAAATATGCTAATTTTTATTAAAAATGATTTTTTGGCAAACTAGGCGGTACTATGGAAAGCGGCATAACTCTTTGTCCTTATTCGGGAGAAACGCAAATACCAAGTTATTCCTTCCCCTGATCATGTTATATATATCAGAAGGCGCTTCAGTTGCAGTTAGAAGTGGCAGGAAAATTTTGGAACTAAAAAGTATACCCACCATCCCTCCCTGGATGGCTAATTCCGATTTTTCATTATTTGTTAACCAATTTAAATTTAAATATTTTAATTTCGTTTAATAATGGGTATTGAGTATTCATGTTTTATTTGGTTAAACAATATGTCAGTGTTTATATGCGAATGTAACACCATCTCTGATGGGCGAATGTAACTCCATCTTTGATGGGATGGGTCAATAAGGTTTTGTTATTATAACCTTATGTAGCGTTGTCGTTTTGTATGGATTCGTGTTTGTCGATGTGTAGTTTTTAGGTAGCGTAAATTACGTAAAATCCATGTTCAAATGGCACAAAGAAAACAAACCGCAACACAAAGTTTCAATTAAAATCACTTTGTAATCTGTTAAATGTATATCAGTTTGACATAATAAAACAGTTGAACAATAATCCTAATTCACTAGCACAATATTACTCTCAACACTTCTAACTACCAATCTCAATTCTATATTCAGTCTATCTGATCTCTCTCGCATCCCCTTATATACATAATTACAGGCGGTATCCCGACGGTTCCAAAGATGGGGTACCGGGAGGTTCTGTAGATACCGGGCGGTACCTCAACGGTTCTAAAGATTGGCTACCGGGCGGTACCCTGACAGTTTCAAAGATGGGGTACCGGGCGGTTCTTAAGATACCGGAAGGTGAATTTAAATGAATTATAGATATCGGTCAGATAAATAAAATACTGGGCATTACGCTATAGAAATTTAATTTAACCCAAAAGTATTAATAAAAAGATATGCTACATAATAATAAATTATACAGTCAAACTAAAATCGCTACAATCCCCCCAACTATATAGCTAGCAATTGAAATTCCTATTTCAATGTCGTACAAGCGTTAGCCTTTCAAAAAGGGCTAGTCGACTCTTAGCTGATGAAAATGGAAAGCGCTCTCGCTTTGTAGATTAATTCATTTACTAGAATAGCCACGTGCATCAATCAACAAATTTTACCACACACGTGAGGTCACACGTTATTTAGTAGTATATATCGTTTAACGTTGTTGTTTATGAAATTCCAGAAGATTCGACTATTTATAGATAAAAGTTACCTGTGTACCAATATCATGAATATGCATGATTAGTGACCAGGCAAAATCTAATTGCTTAAATAGAGAGGACAAATCCGATACTCTAAGGGATTGAAGGACATTTGATAGGTTTGGATTGTCCTAACCAATCAATAAACTTTGATTATTCACGTCTCGTAATATCTTCCAATCAGGTAGCAAGAAAAATTCTCGCACTAACTGTCCATCGTTCAATTCTTAATCTCGACTCCTAGGAGTCGATAATTAAACAAAACTAGGCTACTCACTGTAGAGTTACATATATATCCAAAAAGGCAAAAACACAATTATCGATCGGTTTAAAAATAGATTTAACTGACCAATACACGCTCTAAATATAGTCCAACTCAGATTAATGCTTACGTACACACACATACCAGTAAATAAAGTTCTATATTTCTTCGCATTTTGCTGATTGTTTTTGCTTTAAATGTTCGTTTATTTCTTTAGTTACAGCATCCACAATAATAGTTATGTTAATATCATCCGGGTTTACATTGTTAGAATATTCGATCGAAGTATCTCTCTTTACCACAGTACGGCCATCCGTTAGATTTACTGTTGTTGTTTCCAGTTTTAGAATTATTGTTTGTTTATTACTGTCAATGATATTATTGCTATTATTATTTTCATCCGGTTTAACTGTCTCACTCTTTTTGTCACTGCCATTTTCAACACGTTCCGAATCTTCAAATTCCTGTTCATTTATAAATTCATCCAATGAAATAACCTCCAAGAAATCTGGCATTTCCCCAAATGTCGGTCCCTCCACGGTTGGTGTATCATAAAACATTGATCCTTCTTCTGACAAATGTTCATGAACATTAAAGCTGCTTTCGTTCTGTATGGTCACTTTTAGAGTGTCACTGTTTTGAGTTTCCTTGTGAAATTTCCTACTATGTCTTCTCAAATGGCTCTTTCTGCTAAAAGTTTTATGACATATCAAACACTGAATTCTTTCTGTGTTATAATTTGCGGAGTGCACTTCTGTAATGTGTCTTTTGTATGATTTGCTACTACAGTACAATTTGAAACAATGTTCACACATAATCCTTTTTTCTGTCACCTTTCTATCCATTGTAAATAAAATATTTGTGTATATAAATTTTGCGTATTGTCTTATCGATAGCGCAAAGGTATTCTGACAATTCTCCCGCGCTTTGTCGTTATTATAGATGCTGTCACTGGTTTTGAACGGTTCACGGTACCGTCTGGGGGTTCCGGGGGTACTGGGGGTTCCGGGTGTATGAGGGGTTCCGGGGGTTCCAATGTTTTATTTAAAGAACCGTTTGGGGGTACCAATGTTATATTTGGGTAACTGTCCGACGGTTCCAATGTTTTATACACACAATTTTCCGGCGGTTCCAATGTTTCATGTGTTTGATATTCATCAGATTGTATGAGGGTCGGCTTGGTGTCATGCGTATTTTCCGATGCACCTTTACCCCGTAGTTCATGTTCACTGTCGAAATAATTTATTAATGGTGGTTGGGCGTGTAAGATTGTCATCTCTGGTTTAAACCACGAAACAGACTTCACTCCTGTATACTTTTTCAAATTGTCTGCATGCACAACCACATTAGGCGAATTCTTTGAATGTTTAATTATAAACAGGACATCCGTTTATTTTTCGATAATTACCCATAGGCCAGTCCAGTTTCTGTACAACTTTTTCTTTCCATCTTTCACTACTTGAGGCTGCCATCTCCTTACCAAATCGCCATTAGCATAATTTATTTCTTTCACATTTCTGTCATAATAATCCTTTTGGCGGATTGCAGTCCTTTTCAATTTGTCACGTGCTATCTCGTGAGCTTTTTCTAACTCCTCTCTTATTTTAGCTACAAAGCTATGCTCATTCTTAATATGAGTCTCCTCTTCATCATCTGACGGTGATCCAGCAATCAAATCTAACGGCATTTTCCTTTCGTCACCAAACATCATTCTATACGGCGTAATACCAGTACTGTCATGGGGTGTTGAGTTATATGCCATCACCATATAGTCGATGTATTTATCCAAATCGGACTGATTTCGGTCAATGTACTTAGATAGCATTTCTTTTATTGTTCTATTTCCTTTCTCCACCATACCATCAGATCTTGGATGCATAGCTGTAGTCCGCGTCTTTGAAATATGCAAAAGTTTGCAGATACCTTGAAACAACTGACTCTCATATTGAGTATCCTGATCTGAATGGATCTCCACTGGACATCCGTATCTTTTAATCCATCCTTTTAGAAACACACTAGCTACGGTTTCTGCATTTATGTCACACAACGGAGAAACGTCCGTAAACTTTGTAAAATAGTCTTGAATAACCAATATGTATCGATTCCCTTGATCAGTAGTGGGAAGTGGGCCTGCAATATCGCTTGCGAGTCTCTGAAATCTTGTACCCATAATATAACTTTTCATTTTATGTCTTTTTGATCGGGCATGTTGTTTTCTTTCTTCACAGATATCACAGGTTGTAACGTAATCTTGAATATTTAGATTCATTTGTGGCCAGAAAAATGGGCATAGCGCAGCTCGCTTTTTAGTTCTGTTGATACCTTGGTGCCCACCAGTTGGGGAATCATGTAGATGCCAAAGCACATATCCCTGTAAAGCTTTAGGTGTACATATTTTTCATCTTTTAGCTCCAGTTTGGTCTTCCCAATAGTAACATAATATGTCATCCTGAACAGTTAAGAGTTCCCATTTTTTAATATAATTTTTAAATAACGTACTTTTACTAGTGAAATTCTCGAATGTAGGTTTTTTCTGCACTATCCAACTTTAATTTCAGTACATCACCTAGTTCTGTATCTTGGCGTTGCATTTCATGTATCAAGGATGGCGTCAAAGTAATAAATGGTTGCTTCTTAGATTGTGCACGTTTAGGAGTATTTGGCTTACGACCCCTCTTTATTGGCTCATTAAATAGATTGTCAACTTCTGTATTCATTCTATTTACTGGTGCAATAACAACTGGTTCTTCAGTTTCATCCTGTTTAGGCGGTGCCTCAAACTCAAAGTCCCATGGCAATTTACACTGAGTACAAAAATCCTGCTCTTTTATCTTGATTCTTGATAGAGCATCAGCGTTACTATGTTTCTTGCCAGGTCTATGCACTATCTTAAAGTCATATGCGCTTATTTGTTGTATCCAGCGACTTATCTGACCGTCTGGTTCCCGGAATCGATAAAGCCATGTTAAGGATCCATGGTCCGTCCTGATTGTAAATTTACGTCCCCATAGGTAATGCTTAAAGTACTTCATGAAATACACAACTGCTAGTAATTACTTTCTAGTTACACAATAGTTTATTTCCGATTTATTCAAAGTCCTACTTCCATACGCTATAACGTGTTCGTGTCCTTGTTGAATTTGTGATAAAACGCAACCAATAGAAAAGTTACTTGCGTCCGTGTCTAAAATAAATTCCCCTTCGTTTACATCAGGATAAGACAGAATCGGTGATGTTACTAATTTATCCTTTAATGTCTGGAACGCCCCATCACATTTTTCAGACCAATTCCATGTCACACTAGGGTTTGTTAATTCAAATAGACTCTTTGCTATCAATGAGAAATTCTTGATAAACTTTCTATAGTACGAAACCAATTCTAAAAATGAACGAAGTTCTTTCACATTTTCAGGTTTCTCCATCTTACTAACTGCTGCTACTTTCTTTGGATCTGTTTTAACCCCATTGGACGACACTATATGGTCCAAAAACTGTATTTCATGCCGGAAGAACGAACATTTCTTTGGTTTCAACTTCAACCCAGCAAGTTTAAAGTCTATAATTTTACATATATTATTCAAATGTTTTTTAAACGTTTTCCCTATCACAATTATATCGTCCAGGTATAATGCTGCTATATGCCATTGTAACCCATGTAAGGCAGATTCTATTATCCTTTGGAACGTTGAAGCAGCATTGCACAACCCGAAGGGCATGGCAGTATATTGGTACAATCCTCCCATCGGTGTGGCAAACGCAGTCTTTTCTTTATCACACAGTTTCATTGGAATTTGATGGTACGCCATGTCTAAGGCTAAAGACGAAAACCACTTCGAGCCGTTCAGTGCATCTAAATTGTCCTCTATTCTCGGAATCGGATATGCATCTTTGATTGGTCTATCATTCAATTTTCGATAGGCAACACATAGTCTCCATGATGAATTCTTTTTGTGTACTAAAACAATTGATGTTGACCAAGGACTGCACGATTTTTCAATAATTCCTTTCTTTTCCAGCTTTTCAATCTCTTCTTCAAATTTTTTCCTCTAAAATAACGGGACTCTTCTTGGGAGTTCCTTGATCGGTATCTCTTTCTCCAGTTTAATCTCATGCTTTCCCAATAATGTATGTCCAGTTTCTTCATCAGGGTCAGCAAACAAACAACAATTTTACAGCAATACCCTTTTAAATTCATCGGCTTCTTTAATTGAAAGATTCTGAATACCGCTTTGGTACATCTTTTCCATATATTGAGGCAACAAACTATTAGACGAATTACGATGCTCAACAATCTCACAAACATCTACATTTTCATCTTCCACCTCAACAGAATTGCCGATATTCACAACTGGTACAAACACAGCAATATGTGTTCCTTTGTACAATATAATGTCTGTACTGGTTGGGTTAAACAATCTTGCATACATCATGCCTTGTGATGCATTAACTAGTACTCTTGCTAGCGCTAGTCCATATTTCGTCATGAAATTTATATCAGGAGACAAGACACCATTTATATTTGCAGAACTTGTACTAACTTTCCTCGTTAATCCCGATCTTGCAACTATTATATGTTTAGCTGGTACTGTCACTGTTTCTAGTGATACAACTCTACTAGAACGAATGCATTCATTTTGTTCGTCAAATGGAATATTTCTACCACTTATTTCCAGAGATAAAGAATCCCAATCCCATTCACATCGAAAGGTTTGGAGAAAATTTTCACCAAGTAAATTATTTCTGACTCCTCCAACAATAATTGGAAATTGAACACAAAACTCATCAAATGATAATGTCATCACAGCAGTTCCTAACACTTTTAAATCACCACCACTAGCTGTGATGAATCTGGTATCCACTGGTCTTAGCATAGGTCTACTATCAGGCAAAATATTTCTTTAGCATTCTTCTGTTATGAAAGTACATCTTGCACTGGTATCAATCTTCCAACTAATTGATGATCCTTCTATTTGACCATCCACCATCATACCAACTTTTCCGGGTATTTTCGTTAACATAGCTGCGTTGTTTTGCCCAATATTATCTGACAATAATTCATTGTCTATGTGTTCCTCTTGCAGATAAACAAACGCACCATCACTCAACCGCTTAGGAGTTATGTGATACTCTGGAGTTAAATCTATGCTAATAAGTGATCCAAGTCAATCTCTATATCACCCCTTTCAGTTTGAGTGGAACGTGTCGTCCTATGTTTATCCAAGGTACACTCATTTAAACTTCTGCTAGGCCACAAGGTACCGTCGGTCGGAGCCGGGCTATTGCTATTTTCGTTAACATAGCTACGTTGTTTTGCCCAATATTATCTGACAATAATTCATTGTCTATGTGTTCCTCTTGCAGATAAACAAACGCACCATTACTCAACCGCTTAGGTGTTATGTGATACTTTGGAGTTAAATCTTGGTCTAATAAGTGTTCCAAGTCAATCTCTATATCATCCCTTTCAGTTTGAGTGGAACGTGTCGTCCTATGTTTATCCAAGGTACACTCATTTAAACTTCTGCTAGGCCACAAGATACCGTCGGTCGGAGCAGGGCTATTGCTCCGACCGGTTGTTTTTTAACTGCTGGACGGTACCACCGCTAATCTTGGCGGTGTCTTCCTCTGGTACCGTCTAATTTGAAATGTTTTGATTGTTTGAATGTGTCTTACTCCAACAGTATTCTCTTGTGTGTCCTCTTTTTCAACAATTCGTACAGTGTCTATTTGTCTCATTTGATATCTTCGGTTGTTTATAGGACTTTCTGAATAATTGTTCTTCTTTGAACTCGGTTCATAAACATCCCTTTCTTTTTCCACTGTATAAACATTATTTCTCTTGTTAACCTTGTTCACATTTCCTTTATTTATTCGAATACATTCTTCTTGCATTGTACTTACAACAGCTTCCTGGAGAGTCCTAGGCTTAGTTCGCCTTATAAACATGCGGAACTCATCCGACTCACCGCAAGCGTCAAGAAACGATCTGATACTATTTTCTTGGACGAGTTCTGGATGAGATGGGTATGCACGCCTGTACAAATCTTCACTAGATTGCCCCAAATCTCTAAACGATTCCCCAGGTTTCCTTCTCCTTAGTTTTGCCTCTGCAAAGTAGCTTTCGTTCATGTTTGAATGTCCAAATCGTAACTCCATCTTATCTATCAAACTCTCCCATCTCATTTGAATATCTGAAGGCAATCCGTGCACAAATGTTTCTGCCTGTCCTCGCAAGGTTGTAAAGAACACTAACCTTTTTCTCTCTTCATTCCACGCATTTAGTGTCGCAATGTTTTCAAAGTAACGTAGAAAGTCTGCTAACACATCATCGTTACGACCACTAAATGTCCTCTTTACTTGAACTTCGGATCGGTTAACTTGCAAATGTGATGATGAGTTCATCGGTATAGTCCTTGCATTGTCTCGACTATGTGTAATGTTCTGGTCGAAGTTCAATTGCTTACGCACGAAATCTGTTGGTCTTCTTCTGTATTCATTTTGGTTATCAAAGTGTTCCAGACGTTTTGTGGTTTCATTTATGAATAACTGTACAATTACCGAAACTAGAAATGTTATCAGTAGAGTAACCACCAATAATATATCATTTTGCTTCAGCCAACAAACAATATCATGAAATGGAAATGTTACGGAAAAGAATCCGACCACAAGTATCAAACTTAAGATAAACCAAATCCATCTTAGAACATTTTTATTTCCATTTATGATCAATTCCGGCTGTATTGGCATTTTGTTGTCTCTGGTTCATATCAAACATTGGTGTGCTCGAAATAAAAGATTCATCCTTCCAATTACTGCTACCGTCGAAACCACCCCACCTGTTAGCTGTCGGCACCGTCGACAATGGGGTTCAAGGGGCCGTCCGGTGTGCCGTTCTGGCACCTCCCGGTGTCCTTGGAATGGAATCGGGTACCCCTTGGAAATCTTGAGATGGTGAAAATAATCCTGGTGAATACTGACTTATGTTCCTAAAGTTGTGTTCTCCAGAAACAGTCATTTGTAGCGTTGTCGTTTTGTATGGATTCGTGTTTGTCGATGTGTTGTTTTTAGGTAGCGTAAATTACGTAAAATCCATGTTCAAATGGCACAAAGAAAACAAACCGCAACACAAAGTTTCAATTAAAATCACTTTGTAATCTGTTAAATGTATATCAGTTTGACATAATAAAACAGTTGAACAATAATCCTAATTCACTAGCACAATATTACTCTCAACACTTCGAACTACCAATCGCAATTCTATATTCAGTCTATCTGATCTCTCTCGCATCCCCTTATATACATAATTACAGGCGGTATCCCGACGGTTCCAAAGATGGGGTACCGGGAGGTTCTGTAGATACCGGGCGGTACCTCAACGATTCTAAAGATTGGCTACCGGGCGGTACCCTGACAGTTTCAAAGATGGGGTACCGGGCGGTTCTTAAGATACCGGACGGTGAATTTAA
Organism: Mytilus galloprovincialis; assembly: GCA_037788925.1. Taxonomy (NCBI): domain Eukaryota; kingdom Metazoa; phylum Mollusca; class Bivalvia; order Mytilida; family Mytilidae; genus Mytilus; species Mytilus galloprovincialis. The sequence goes on along the minus strand of CM075332.1, from coordinate 41,681,595 downwards.
ATGAATTATAGATACCGTTCAGATAAATAAAATACTGGGCATTACGCTATAGAAATTTAATTTAACCCAAAAGTATTAATAAAAAGATATGCTACATAATAATAAATTATACAGTCAAACTAAAATCGCTACAATCCCCCCAACTATATAGCTAGCAATTGAAATTCCTATTTCAATGTCGTACAAGCGTTAGCCTTTCAAAAAGGGCTAGTCGACTCTTAGCTGATGAAAATGGAAAGTGCTCTCGCTTTGTAGATTAATTCATTTACTAGAATAGCCACGTGCATCAATCAACAAATTTTACCACACACGTGAGGTCACACGTTATTTAGTAGTATATATCGTTTAACGTTGTTGTTTACGAAACTCCAGAAGATTCGACTATTTATAGATAAAAGTTACCTGTGTACCAATATCATGAATATGCATGATTAGTGATCAGGCAAAATCTAATTGCTTAAATAGAGAGGACAAATCCGATACTCTACGGGATTGAAGGACATTTGATAGGTTTGGATTGTCCTAACCAATCAATAAACTTTGATTATTCACGTCTCGTAATATCTTCCAATCAGGTAGCAAGAAAAATTCTCGCACTAACTGTCCATCGTTCAATTCTTAATCTCGACTCCTAGGAGTCGATAATTAAACAAAACTAGGCTACTCACTGTAGAGTTACATATATATCCAAAAAGGCAAAAACACAATTATCGATCGGTTTAAAAATAGATTTAACTGACCAATACACGCTCTAAATATAGTCCAACTCAGATTAATGCTTACGTACACACGCATACCAGTTAATAAAGTTCTATATTCCTTCGCATTTTGCTGATTGTTTTTGCTTTAAATGTTCGTTTATTTCTTTAGTTACAGCATCCACAATAATAGTTATGTTAATATCATCCGGGTTTACATTGTTAGAATATTCCATCGAAGTATCTCTGTTTACCACAATACGGCCATCCGTTAGATTTACTGTTGTTGTTTCCAGTTTTAGAATTATTGTTTGTTTATTACTGTCAATGATATTATTGCTATTATTGTTTTCATCCGGTTTAACTGTCTCACTCTTTTTGTCACTGCCATTTTCAACACGTTCCGAATCTTCAAATTCCTGTTCATTTATAAATTCATCCAATGAAATAACCTCCAAGAAATCTGGCATTTCCCCAAATGTCGGTCCCTCCACGGTTGGTGTATCATTAAACATTGATCCTTCTTCTGACAAATGTTCATGAACATTAAAGCTGCTTTCGTTCTGTATGGTCACCTTTAGAGTGTCACTGTTTTGAGTTTCCTTGTGAAATTTCCTACTATGTCTTCTTAAATGGCTCTTTCTGCTAAAAGTTTTATGACATATCAAACACTGAATTCTTTCTGTGTTATAATTTGCGGAGTGCACTTCTGTAATGTGTCTTTTGTATGATTTGCTACTACAGTAAAATTTGAAACAATGTTCACACATAATCCTTTTTTCTGTCACCTTTCTATCCATTGTAAATAAAATATTTGTGTATATAAATTTTGCGTATTGTCTTATCGATAGCGCAAAGGTATTCTGACAATTCTCCCGCGCTTCGTCGTTTTTATAGATGCTGTCACTGGTTTTGAACGGTTCCCGGTACCGTCCGGGGGTACCGGGGGTTCCGGGTGTATGAGGGGTTCCGGGGGTTCCAATGTTTTATTTAAAGAACCGTTTGGGGGTTCCAATGTTATATTTGGGTAACTGTCCGACGGTTCCAATGTTTTATACACACAATTTTCCGGCGGTTCCAATGTTTCATGTGTTTGATATTCATCAGATTGTATGAGGTTCGGCTCGGTGTCATGCGTATTTTCCGATGCACCATTACCCCGTAGTTCATGTTCACTGTCGAAATAATTTATTAATGGTGGTTGTGCGTGTAAGATTGTCATCTCTGGTTTAAACCACGAAACAGACTTCACTCCTGTATACTTTTTCAAATTGTCTGCATGCACAACCACATTAGGCGAATTCTTTGAATGTTTAATTATAAACAGGATATCCGTTTATTTTTCGATAATTACCCATAGGCCAGTCCAGTTTCTGTACAACTTTTTCTTTCCATCTTTCACTACTTGAGGCTGCCATCTCCTTACCAAATCGCCGTTAGCATAATTTATTTCTTTCACATTTCTGTCATAATAATCCTTTTGGCGGATTGCTGTCCTTTTCAATTTTTCACGTGCTATCTCGTGAGCTTTTTCTAACTCCTCTCTTATTTTAGCTACAAAGCTATGCTCATTCTTAATATGAGTCTCCTCTTCATCATCTGACGGTGATCCAGCAATCAAATCTAACGGCATTTTCATTTCGTCACCAAACATCATTCTATACGGCGTAATACCAGTACTGTCATGGGGTGTTGAGTTATATGCCATCACCCTATAGTCGATGTATTTATCCCAATCGGACTGATTTCGGTCAATGTACTTAGATAGCATTTCTTTCATTGTTCTATTTCCTCTCTCCACCATACATACCATCAGATATTGGGTGCATAGCTGTAGTCCGCGTCTTTGAAATATGCAAAAGTTTGCAGATACCCTGAAACAACTGACTCTCATATTGAGTACCCTGATCTGAATGGATCTCCACTGGACATCCGTATCTTTTAATCCATCCTTTTAGAAACACACTAGCTACGGTTTCTGCATTTATGTCACACAACGAAGAAACGTCCGTAAACTTTGTAAAATAGTCTTGAATAACCAATATGTATCGATTCCCTTGATCAGTAGTGGGAAGTGGGCCTGCAATATCGCTTGCAAGTCTCTGAAATCTTGTACCCATAATATAACTTTTCATTTTATGTCTTTTTGATCGGGCATGTTGTTTTCTTTCTTCACAGATATCACAGGTTGTAACGTAATCTTGAATATTTAGATTCATTTGTGGCCAGAAAAATGGGCATAGCGCAGCTCGCTTTTTAGTTCTGTTGATACCTTGGTGCCCACCAGTTGGGGAATCATGTAGATGCCAAAGCACATATCCCTGTAAAGCTTTAGGTGTACAGATTTTCCATCTTTTAGCTCCAGTTTGGTCTTCCCAATAGTAACATATGTCATCCTGAACAGTTAAGAGTTCCCATTTTTGAATCCAATTTTTAAATAACGTACTTTTACTAGTGAAATTCTCGAATGTAGGTTTTTCTGCACTATCCAACTTTAATTTCAGTACATCACCTAGTTCTGTATCTTGGCGTTGCATTTCATGTATCAAGGATGGCGTCAAAGTAATATCTGGTTGCTTCTTAGCTTGTGCACGTTTAGGAGTATTTGGCTTACGACCCCTCTTTATTGGCACATTAAATAGATTGTCAACTTCTGTATTCATTCTATTTACTGGTGCAATAACAACTGGTTCTTCAGTTTCATCCTGTTTAGGCGGTGCCTCAAACTCAAAGTCCCATGGCAATTCACACTGAGTAAAAAAATCCTGCTCTTTTATCTTGATTCTTGATAGAGCATCAGCGTTACTATGTTTCTTGCCAGGTCTATGCACTATCTTAAAGTCATATGCGCTTATTTGTTGTATCCAGCGACTTATCTGACCGTCTGGTTCCCGGAATCGATAAAGCCATGTTAAGGATCCATGGTCCGTCCTGATTGTAAATTTACGTCCCCATAGGTAATGCTTAAAGTACTTCATGAAATACACAACTGCTAGTAATTCCTTTCTAGTAACACAATAGTTTATTTCCGGTTTATTCAAAGTCCTACTTCCATACGCTATAACGTGTTCTTGTCCTTGTTGAATTTGTGATAAAACGCAACCAATAGAAAAGTTACTTGCGTCCGTGTCTAAAACAAATTCCCCGCCGTTTACATCAGGATAAGACAGAATCGGTGATGTTACTAATTTATCCTTTAATGTATGGAACACCCCATCACATTCTTCAGACCAATTCCATGTCACACTAGGCTTTGTTAATTCAAATAGACTCTTTGCTATCAATGAGAAATTCTTGATAAACTTTCTATAGTACGAAACCAATTCTAGAAATGAACGAAGTTCTTTCACATTTTCAGGTTTCTCCATCTTACTAACTGCTGCTACTTTCTTTGGATCTGTTTTAACCCCATTGGACGACACTATATGGCCCAAAACTTGTATTTCATGCCTGAAGAACGAACATTTCTTTGGTTTCAACTTCAACCCAGCAAGTTTAAGTCTATCTATAATTTTACATATATTATTCAAATGTTCTTTAAACGTTTTCCCTAACACAATTATATCGTCCAGGTACAATACTGCTATATGCCATTGTAACCCATGTAAGGCAGATTCTATTATCCTTTGGAACGTTGAAGCAGCATTGCACAACCCGAAGGGCATGGCAGTATATTGGTACAATCCTCCCATCGGTGTGGCAAACGCAGTCTTTTCTTTATCACACAGTTTCATTGGAATTTGATGGTACGACATGTCTAAGTCTAAAGACGAAAACCACTTCGAGCCGTTCAGTGCATCTAAATTGTCCTCTATTCTCGGAATCGGATATGCATCTTTAATTGTTCTATCATTCAACTTTCGATAGGCAACACATAGTCTCCATGATGAATCCTTTTTCTGTACTAAAACAATTGATGCTGACCAAGGACTGCACGATTTTTCAATAATTCCTTTCTTTTCCAGCTTTTCAATCTCTTCTTCTAATATTTTCCTCTTAAATAACGGGACTCTTCTTGGGGGTTCCTTGATCGGTATCTCTTTCTCCAGTTTAATCTCATGCTTTCCCAATAATGTATGTCCAGTTTCTTCATCAGGGTCAGCAAACAAACAACAATTTTACAGCAATACCCTTTTAAATTCATCGGCTTCTTTAATTGAAAGATTCTGAATACCGCTTTGGTACATCTTTTCTATATATTGAGGCAACAAACTATTAGACGAATTACGATGCTCAACAATCTCACAAACATCTACATTTTCATCTTCCACCTCAACAGAATTGCCGATATTCACAACTGGTACAAACACAGCAATATGTGTTCCTTTGTACAATATAATGTCTGTACTGGTTGGGTTAAACAATCTTGCATACACCATGCCTTGTGATGCATTAACTAGTACTCTTGCTAGCGCTCAGTCCATATTTCGTCATGAAATTTCTATCAGGAGACAAGACACCATTTATATTTGCAGAACTTGTACTAACTTTCCTCGTTAATCCCGATCTTACAACTATTTCATGTTTAGCTGGTACTGTCACTGTTTCTAGTGATACAACTCTACTAGAACGAATGCATTCATTTTGTTCGTCAAATGGAATATTTCTACCACTTATTTCCAGAGATAAAGAATCCCAATCCCATTCACATCGAAAGGTTTGGAGAATTTTTCACCAAGTAAATTATTTCTGACTCCTCCAACAATAATTGGAAATTGAACACAAAACTTTTAAATGATGTCATCACAGCAGTTCCTAACACTTTTAAATCACCACCACTAGCTGTGATGAATCTGGTATCCACTGGTCTTAGCATAGGTCTACTATCAGGCAAAATATTTCTGTAGCATTCTTCTGTTATGAAAGTACATCTTGCACCGGTATCAATCTTCCAACTAATTGATGATCCTTCTATTTGACCATCCACCAGCATACCAACTTTTCCGGGTATTTTCGTTAACATAGCTACGTTGTTTTGCCCAATATTATCTGACAATAATTCATTGTCTATGTGTTCCTCTTGCAGATAAACAAACGCACCATTACTCAACCGCTTAGGTGTTATGTGATACTTTGGAGTTAAATCTTGGTCTAATAAGTGTTCCAAGTCAATCTCTATATCATCCCTTTCAGTTTGAGTGGAACGTGTCGTCCTATGTTTATCCAAGGTACACTCATTTAAACTTCTGCTAGGCCACAAGGTACCGTCGGTCGGAGCCGGGCTATTGCTCCGACCGGTTGTTGTTTAACTGCTGGACGGTACCACCGCTAATCTGGGCGGTGTCTTCCTCTGGTACCGTCTGATTTGAAATGTTCTGATTGTTTGAATGTGTCTTACTCCAACAGTACTCTCTTGTGTGTCCTCTTTTTCCATAATTCGTACAGTGTCTATATATCTTATTTTGATATCTTCGGTTGTTTATAGGACTTTCTGAATAATTGTTCTTCTTTGAACTCGGTTCATAAACATCTCTTTCTTTTTCCACTGTATAGACATTATTTCTCTTGTTAACCTTGTTCACATTTCCTTTATTTATTCGAATACATTCTTCTTGCATGGCACTTGCAACAGCTTCCTGGTGAGTCCTAGGCTTAGTTCGCCTTATAAACATGCGGAACTCCTCCGACTAACCGCAAGCGTCAAGAAACGATCTGATACTATTTTCTTGGACAAGTTCTGGATGAGATGGGGATGCACGCCTGTACAAATCTTCAATAGATTGGCCCAAATCTCTAAACGATTCCCCAGGTTTCCTTCTCCTTAGTTTTGCTTCTGCAAGGTAGCTTTCTTTCATGTTTGAACGTCCAAATCGTAACTCCATCTTATCTATAAAACTCTCCCATCTCATTTGAATATCTGAAGGTAATCCGTGCACAAATATTTCTGCCTGTCCTCGCAAGGTTGTAAAGAACACTAACCTTTTTCTCTCTTCATTCCACGCATTTAGTGTCGCAATGTTTTCAAAGTAACGTAGAAAGTCTGCTAACGCATCATCGTTAGTGCCACTAAATGTCCTCTTTACTTGAACTTCGAATCGGTTAACATGCAAATGTGATGATGAGTTCATTGGTATAGTCCTTGCATTGTCTCGACTATGTGGAATTTTCTGGTCGAAGTTCAATTGTTTACGCACGGAATCTGTTGGTCTTCTTCTGTATTCATTTTGGTTATCAAAGTGTTACAGACGTTTTGTGATTTCATTTATGAATAACTTTACAATTACCGAAACTAGAAATGTTATCAGTAGAGTAACCACCAATAATATAACATTTTGCTTCAGTCATGAAATGGAAATGTTACGGAAAAGAATCCGAACACAAGTATCAAACTTAAGATAAACCAAATCCATCTTAGAACAATTTTTTTCCATTTATGATCAAATCCGGCTGTATTTGCATTTTGTTGTCTCTGGTTCATATCAAACATTGGTGTGCTCGAAATAAAAGATTCATCCTTCCAATTACTGCTACCGTCGAAACCACCCCACCTGTTAGCTGTCGGCACCGTCGACAATGGGGTTCCAGGGGCCGTCCGGTGTGCGGTTCTGTCATCTCCCGGTGTCCTTGGAAAGGAATCGGGTACCCCTTGGAAATCTTGAGATGGTGAAAATAATCCTGGTGAATACTGACTTATGTTCCTAAAGTTGTGTTCTCCAGAAACAGTCTGCTCTTCTCCAATGTTCGTAAAATCCATAGGATAAGTATTATAGTCAGTTCTATTTCGATCCATCTCCATTAATAATCAAACACAGCTTGTACTGAAAATTCTAACATGTATCCAAATAGTTTAAGTCTCACTGATATTCCAACAATTATCCTCATTACGAATCTATAAAACTTTGTGTATGGCTATCCCACCGCTGCCACCATTTGTAGCGTTGTCGTTTTGTATGGATTCGTGTTTGTCGATGTGTTGTTTTTAGGTAGCGTAAATTACGTAAAATCCATGTTCAAATGGCACAAAGAAAACAAACCGCAACACAAAGTTTCAATTAAAATCACTTTGTAATCTGTTAAATGTATATCAGTTTGACATAATAAAACAGTTGAACAATAATCCTAATTCACTAGCACAATATTACTCTCAACACTTCTAACTACCAATCTCAATTCTATATTCAGTCTATATGATCTCTCTCGCATCCCCTTATATACATAATTACAGGCGGTATCCCGACGGTTCCAAAGATGGGGTACCGGGAGGTTCTGTAGATACCGGGCGGTACCTCAACGGTTCTAAAGATTGGCTACCGGGCGGTACCCTGACAGTTTCAAAGATGGGGTACCGGGCGGTTCTTAAGATACCGGGCGGTGAATTTAAATGAATTATAGATACCGTTCAGATAAATAAAATACTGGGCATTACGCTATAGAAATTTAATTTAACCCAAAAGTATTAATAAAAAGATATGCTACATAATAATAAATTATACAGTCAAACTAAAATCGCTACAATCACCCCAACTATATAGCTAGCAATTGAAATTCCTATTTCAATGTCGTACAAGCGTTAGGCTTTCAAAAAGGGCCAGTCGACTCTTAGCTGATGAAAATGGAAAGTGCTCTCGCTTTGTAGATTAATTTATTTACTAGAATAGCCACGTGCATCAATCAACAAATTTTACCACACACGTGAGGTCACACGTTATGTAGTAGTATATATTAACGTTGTTGTTTACGAAACTCCAGAAGATTCGACTATTTATAGATAAAAGTTACCTGTGTACCAATATCATGAATATGCATGATTAGTGACCAGGCAAAATCTAATTGCTTAAATAGAGAGGACAAATCCGATACTCTACGGGATTGAAGGACATTTAATAGGTTTGGATTGTCCTAACCAATCAATAAACTTTGATTATTCACGTCTCGTAATATCTTCCAATCAAGTAGCAAGAAAAATTCTCGCACTAACTGTCCATCGTTCAATTCTTAATCTCGACTCCTAGGAGTCGATAATTAAACAAAACTAGGCTACTCACTGTAGAGTTACATATATATCCAAAAAGGCAAAAACACAATTATCGATCGGTTTAAAAATAGATTTAACTGACCAATACACGCTCTAAATATAGTTCAACTCAGATTAATGCTTACGTACACACGCATACCAGTTAATAAAGTTCTATATTTATTCGCATTTTGCTGATTGTTTTTGCTTTAAATGTTCGTTTATTTCTTTAGTTACAGCATCCACAATAATAGTTATGTTAATATCATCCGGGTTTACATTGTTAGAATATTCCATCGAAGTATCTCTGTTTACCACAGTACGGCCATCCGTTAGATTTACTGTTGTTGTTTCCAGTTTTAGAATTATTGTTTGTTTATTACTGTCAATTATATTATTGCTATTATTGTTTTCATCCGGTTTAACTGTCTCACTCTTTTTGTCACTGCCATTTTCAACACGTTCCGAATCTTCAAATTCCTGTTCAGTTATAAATTCATCCAATGAAATATCCTCCAAGAAATCTGGCATTTCCCCGAATGTCGGTCCCTCCACGGTTGGTGTATCATTAAGCATTGATCCTTCTTCTGACAAATGTTCATGAACATTAAAGCTGCTTTCGTTCTGTATGGTCACTTTTAGAGTGTCACTGTTTTGAGTTTCGTTGTGAAATTTCCTATTATGTCTTCTCAAATGGCTCTTTCTGCTAAAAGTTTTATGACATATCAAACACTGAATTCTTTCTGTGTTATAATTTGCGGAGTGCACTTCTGTAATGTGTCTTTTGTATGATTTGCTACTACAGTACAATTTGAAACAATGTTCACACATAATCTTTTTTTCTGTCACCTTTCTATCCATTGTTAATAAAATATTTGTGTATATAATTTTGCGTATTGTCTTATCGATAGCGCAAAGGTATTCTGACAATTCTCCCGCGCTTTGTCGTTATTATAGATGGTGTCACTGGTTTTGAACGGTTTCCGGTACCGTCCGGGGGTTCCGGGTGTATGAGGGGTTCCGGGGGTTCCAATGTTTTATTTAAAGAACCGTTTCGGGGTTCCAATGTTATATTTGGGTAACTGTCCGACGGTTCCAATGTTTTATACACACAATTTTCCGGCGGTTCCAATGTTTCATCTGTTTGATATTCATCAGATTGTATGAGGTTCGGCTCGGTGTCATGCGTATTTTCCGATGCACCATTACCCCGTAGTTCATGTTCACTGTCGAAATAATTTATTAATGGTGGTTGGGCGTGTAAGATTGTCTTCTCTGGTTTAAATAGTTATCAAAAGTACCAGGATTATAATTTTATACGCCAGACGCGCGTTTCGTCTACATAAGACTCATCAGTGACGCTCAGATCAAAATAGTTAAAAAGCCAAATAAATACAAAGTTAAAGAGCATTGAGGATCCAAAATTCCAAAAAGTTGTGCCAAATACGGCTAAGGTAATCTACTCCTGGGGTAAGAAAATCATTAGTATTTCGAAAAATTCAAAGTTTTGTAAACAGAAAATTTATAAAAATGATTTAAACCACGAAACATACTTCACTTCTTTATACTTTTTCAAATTGTCTGCATGCACAACCACATTAGGCGAATTCTTTGAATGTTTAATTTTAAACAGGACATCCGTTTATTTTTCGATAATTACCCATGGGCCAGTCCAGTTTCTGTACAACTTTTTCTTTCCACCTTTCACTACTTGAGGCTGCCATCTCCTTACCAAATCGTCATTAGCATAATTTATTTCTTTCACATTTCTGTCATAATAATCCTTTTGGCGGATTGCAGTCCTTTTTAATTTTTCACGTGCTATCTCGTGAGCTTTTTCTAACTCCTCTCTTATTTTAGCTACAAAGCTATGCTCATTCTTAATATGAGTCTCCTCGTCATCATCTGACGGTGATCCAGCAATCAAATCTAACGGCATTTTCATTTCGTCACCAAACATCATTCTATACGGCGTAATACCAGTACTGTCATGGGGTGTTGAGTTATATGCCATCACCCTATAGTCGTTGTATTTAAATACCTATCGGGCCTGATTTCGGTTAATTTACTTAGATAGCATTTATTTTATTGTTCTATTTCCTCTCTCCACCATACATACCATCAGATATTGGGTGCATAGCTGTAGTCCGCGTTTGAAATATGCAAAAGTTTGCAGATTCCTTGAAACAACCGACTCTCATATTGAGTACCCTGATCTGAATGGATCTCCACTGGACATCCGTATCTTTTGATCCATCCTTTTAGAAACACACTAGCTACGGTTTCTGCATTTATGTCACACAACGGAGAAACGTCCGTAAACTTTGTAAAATAGTCTTGAATAACCAATATGTATCGATTCCCTTGATCAGTAGTGGGAAGTGGGCCTGCAATATCGCTTGCGAGTCTCTGAAATCTTCTACCCATAATATAACTTTTCATTTTATGTCTTTTTGATCGGGCATGCTGTTTTCTTTCTTCACAGATATCACAGGTTGTAACGTAATCTTGAATATTTAGATTCATATGTGGCCAGAAAAATGGGCATAGCGCAGCTCGCTTTTTAGTTCTGTTGATACCTTGGTGCCCACCAGTTGGGCAATCATGTAGATGCCAAAGCACATATCCCTGTAAAGCTTTAGGTGTACAGATTTTCCATCTTTTAGCTCCAGTTTGGTCTTCCCAATAGTAACATAATATGTCATCCTGAACAGTTAAGAGTTCCCATTTTTGAATATAATTTTTAAATAACGTACTTGTACTAGTGAAATTCTCGAATGTAGGTTTTTCTGCACTATCCAACTTTAATTTCAGTATATCACCTAGTTCTGTATCTTGGCGTTGCATTTCATGTATCAAGGATGGCGTCAAAGTAATATCTGGTTGCTTCTTAGCTTGTGCACGTTTAGGAGTATTTGGCTTACGACCCCTCTTTATTGGCACATTAAATAGATTGTCAACTTCTGTATTCATTCTATTTACTGGTGCAATAACAACTGGTTCTTCAGTTTCATCCTGTTTAGGCGGTGCCTCAAACTCAAAGTCCCATGGCAATTTACACTGAGTACAAAAATCCTGCTCTTTTATCTTGATTCTTGATAGAGCATCAGCGTTACTATGCCAGGTCTATGCACTATCTTAAAGTCATATGCGCTTATTTGTTGTATCCAGCGACTTATCTGACCGTCTGGTTCCCGGAATCGATAAAGCCATGTTAAGGATCCATGGTCCGTCCTGATTGTAAATTTACGTCCCAATAGGTAATGCTTAAAGTACTTCATGAAATACACAACTGCTAGTAATTCCTTTCTAGTAACACAATAGTTTATTTCCGATTGATTCAAAGTCCTACTTCCATTCGCTATAACGTGTTCTTGTCCTTGTTGAATTTGTGATAAAACGCAACCAATAGAAAAGTTACTTGCGTCCGTGTCTAAAATAAATTCCCCTTCGTTTACATCAGGATAAGACAGAATCGGTGATGTTACTAATTTATCCTTTAATGTATGGAACGCCCCATCACATTCTTCAGACCAATTTCATGTCACACTAGGGTTTGTTAATTCAAATAGACTCTTTGCTATCAATGAGAAATTCTTAATAAACTTTCTATAGTACGAAACCAATTCTAGAAATGTACGAAGTTCTTTCACATTCAGGTTTCTCCATCTTACTAACTGCTGCTACTTTCTTTGGATTTGTTTTAACCCCATTGGGCGACACTATATGGTCCAAAAACTGTATTTCATGCCTGAAGAACGTACATTTCTTTGGTTTCAACTTCAACCCAGCAAGTTTAAAGTCTATAATTTTACATATATTATTCAAATGTTTTTTAAACGTTTTCCCTATCACAATTATATCGTCCAGGTATAATGCTGCTATATGCCATTGTAACCCATGTAAGGCAGATTCTATTATCCTTTGGAACGTTGAAGCAGCATTGCACAACCCGAAGGGCATGGCAGTATATTGGTACAATCCTCCCATCGGTGTGGCAAACGCAGTCTTTTCTTTATCACACAGTTTCATTGGAATTTGATGGTACGCCATGTCTAAGGCTAAAGACGAAAACCACTTCGAGCCGTTCAGTGCATCTAAATTGTCCTCTATTCTCGGAATCGGATATGCATCTTTAATTGGTCTATCATACAATTTTCGATAGGCAACACATAGTGTCCATGATGTATCCTTTTTCTGTACTAAAACAATTGATGTTGACCAAGGACTGCACGATTTTTCAATAATTCCTTTCTTTTCCAGCTTTTCAATCTCTTCTTCAAATTTGTTCCTCTTAAATAACGGGACTCTTCTTGGGGGTTCCTTGATCGGTATCTCTTTCTCCAGTTTAATCTCATGCTTTCCCAATAATGTATGTCCAGTTTCTTCATCAGGGTCAGCAAACAAACAACAATTTTACATCAATACCCTTTTAAATTCATCGGCTTCTTTAATTGAAAGATTCTGAATACCGCTTTGGTACATCTTTTCCATATATTGAGGCAACAAACTATTAGACGAATTACGATGCTCAACAATCTCACAAACATCTACATTTTCATCTTCCACCTCAACAGAATTGCCGATATTCACAACTGGTACAAACACAGCAATATGTGTTCCTTTGTACAATATAATGTCTGTACTGGTTGGGTTAAACAATCTTGCATACATCATGCCTTGTGATGCATTAACTAGTACTCTTGCTAGTGCTAGTCCATATTTCGTCATGAAATTTCTATCAGGAGACAAGACACCATTTATATTTGCAGAACTTGTACTAACTTTCCTCGTTAATCCCGATCTTACAACTATTTCATGTTTAGCTGGTACTGTCACTGTTTCTAGTGATACAACTCTACTAGAACGAATGCATTCATTTTGTTCGTCAAATGGAACATTTCTACCACTTATTTCCAGAGATAAGGAATCCCAATCCCATTCACATCGAAAGGTTTGGAGAAAATTTTCACCAAGTAAATTATTTCTGACTCCTCCAACAATAATTGGAAATTGAACACAAAACTCATCAAATGATAATGTCATCACAGCAGTTCCTAACACTTTTAAATCACCACCACTAGCTGTGATGAATCTGGTATCCACTGGTCTTAGCATAGGTCTACTATCAGGCAAAATATTTCTTTAGCATTCTTCTGTTATGAAAGTACATCTTGCACTGGTATCAATCTTCCAACTAATTGATGATCCTTCTATTTGACCATCCACCATTATACCAACTTTTCCGGGTATTTTCGTTAACTAAGCTGCGTTGTTTTGCCCAATATTATCTGACAATAATTCATTGTCTATGTGTTCCTCTTGCAGATAAACAAACGCACCATCACTCAACCGCTTAGGTGTAATGTGATACTCTGGAGTTAAATCTATGCTAATAAGTGATCCAAGTCAATCTCTATATCACCCCTTTCAGTTTGAGTGGAACGTGTCGTCCTATGTTTATCCAAAGTACACTCATTTAAACTTCTGCTAGGCCACAAGATACCGTCGGTCGGAGCAGGGCTATTGCTCCGACCGGTTGTTTTTTAACTGCTGGACGGTACCACCGCTAATCTGGGCGGTGTCTTCCTCTGGTACCGTCTGATTTGAAATGTTCTGATTGTTTGAATGTGTCTTACTCCAACAGTATTCTCTTGTGTGTCCTCTTTTTCCACAATTCGTACAGTGTCTATATATCTTATTTGATATCTTCGGTTGTTTATAGGACTTTCTGAATAATTGTTCTTCTTTAAACTCGGTTCATAAACATCCCTTTCTTTTTCCACTGTATAAACATTATTTCTCTTGTTAACCTTGTTCACATTTCCTTTATTTATTCGAATACATTCTTCTTGCATTGTACTTACAACAGCTTCCTGGAGAGTCCTAGGCTTAGTTCGCCTTATAAACATGCGGAACTCATCCGACTCACCGCAAGCGTCAAGAAACGATCTGATACTATTTTCTTGGACGAGTTCTGGATGAGATGGGTATTCACGCCTGTACAAATCTTCACTAGATTGCCCCAAATCTCTAAACGATTCCCCAGGTTTCCTTCTCCTTAGTTTTGCCTCTGCAAAGTAGCTTTCTTTCATGTTTGAATGTCCAAATCGTAACTCCATCTTATCTATCAAACTCTCCCATCTCATTTGAATATCTGAAGGCAATCCGTGCACAAATTTTTCTTCCTGTCCTCGCAAGGTTGTAAAGAACACTAACCTTTTTCTCTCTTCATTCCACGCATTTAGTGTCGCAATGTTTTCAAAGTAACGTAGAAAGTCTGCAAACACATCATCGTTACGACCACTAAATGTCCTCTTTACTTGAACTTCGGATCGGTTAACTTGCAAATGTGATGATGAGTTCATCGGTATAGTCCTTGCATTGTCTCGACTATGTGTAATGTTCTGGTCGAAGTTCAATTGCTTACGCACGGAATCTGTTGGTCTTCTTCTGTATTCATTTTGGTTATCAAAGTGTTCCAGACGCTTTGTGGTTTCATTTATGAATAACTTTACAATTACCGAAACTAGAAATGTTATCAGTAGAGTAACCACCAATAATATAACATTTTGCTTCAGCCAACAAACAATATCATGAAATGGAAATGTTACGGAAAAGAATCCGACCACAAGTATCAAACTTAAGATAAACCAAATCCATCTTAGAACATTTTTTTTTCCATTTATGATCAATTCCGGCTGTATTGGCATTTTGTTGTCTCTGGTTCATATCAAACATTGGTGTGCTCGAAATAAAAGATTCATCCTTCCAATTACTGCTACCGTCGAAACCACCCCACCTGTTAGCTGTCGGCACCGTCGACAATGGGGTTCCAGGGGCCGTCCGGTGTGCCGTTCTGGCACCTCCCGGTGTCCTTGGAATGGAATCGGGTACCCCTTGGAATTCTTGAGATGGTGAAAATAATCCTGGTGAATACTGACTTCTGTTTCTAAAGTTGTGTTCTCCAGAAACAGTCTGCTCTTCTCCAATGTTCGTAAAATCCATAGGATAAGTATTATAGTCAGTTCTATTTCGATCCATCTCCATCAATAATACAAAACAGCTTGTACTGAAAATTCTAACATGTATCCAAATAGTTGAAGTCTCACTGATATTCCAACAATTATCCTCATTACGAATCTATAAAACTTTGTGTATGGCTATCCCACCGCTGCCACCATTTGTAGCGTTGTCGTTTTGTATGGATTCGTGTTTGTCGATGTGTTGTTTTTAGGTAGCGTAAATTACGTAAAATCCATGTTCAAATAGCACAAAGAAAACAAACCGCAACACAAAGTTTCAATTAAAATCACTTTGTAATCTGTTAAATGTATATCAGTTTGACATAATAAAACAGTTGAACAATAATCCTAATTCACTAGCACAATACTACTCTCAACACTTCTAACTACCAATCTCAATTCTATATTCAGTCTATATGATCTCTCTCGCATCCCCTTATATACATAATTACAGGCGGTATCCCGACGGTTCCAAAGATGGGGTACCGGGAGGTTCTGTAGATACCGGGCGGTACCTCAACGGTTCTAAAGATTGGCTACCGGGCGGTACCCTGACAGTTTCAAGATGGGGTACCGGGCGGTTCTTAAGATACCGGACGGTGAATTTAAATGAATTATAGATATCGTTCAGATAAATAAAATACTGGGCATTACGCTATAGAAATTTAATTTAACCCAAAAGTATTAATAAAAAGATATGCTACATAATAATAAATTATACAGTCAAACTAAAATCGCTACACTTATATATATGTTGTTCATAAATATGATTTATTGATTTAATTATACATGTTTTTATTGTGTTGCTTCTTCGTCATTTTAATAATAAATGACAGTTTTCAATTCTTAAATATTTGTTTGTTTGTCATTATTTCATCCCATCAAACTGAGCAAGCCTGTGTTGACAAAAAAATATATATCTAAAAAGTGTATGTTCATGATCTCTTCATATAAATTTCACATGCAGTTTTATTTGCAGTAAGAAAACCAAGACAAGACCGGTCCAAACAGGAAGATTTAGAAGGCAAAAAAAAATGTGTAACTTATAAAAGGTCTTGATGTGGTTTATTGATTTCTGTATTGTGTAATATTCTATACCATTTTTCACTATTTTAAGTATTTATTATAAATTTTGCCTGTTATTCTCTTTTCTTTATATTCAAGCACCACACTATTATCGATTATTCATTGCTTCTTTTTACTTTATAACAACAATGAGAATGATATGAAAGCCCGCCATTTTGAAGTTGCATTAACTTAAAAAAAGGACATTGGAAAATTGTTTCTTGGTCTATTCTGGCTTGCCGTTTGAGGCTAAATTTATGACTTTCTGTCTCTTTAGTTTGTATATTATTATAAAAGAATATATAACACAAATTTGCCGTCTTAAAACAAATATGTTGAGCATTGCGTCTGTTATTTAATCTCTTTTAAAGAGTAGGAAAAAATTAAGATTAAATATAATCTACAGTTCTAAATGTAAAAAAATATGAAGTATAAGTCTTAGAAGTTAGATGCATGATTTTTGATACTTTATTTTGGCCTTTTTAACCATTTCGGGGCCTTTTATAGCTGACTATGCGACATGGCTTTGCTCATTATTGATGGCCGTATGGTGACCTATAGTTGTTAATTTCAGGTCATTTGGTCTCTTGTTAAGAGTTGTCTCGTTGGCAATAATACAACATCTTTTTTATAAACAAATATATATATTTAAATCTAATGTTCTGTTGCCCCTTATGAACCTCGTTTGAACTAAATTCTTGAAGGGAAAGACATTTTTTTTTGTATAAATGTCAACAGAATACAGAATCAACATGCATATGAACCAAATGAAGATTTCAACACAGTGACACACTGAGAAAAACATCATACATTGACATTGTTAATATGCCTGATGCTATCTGTGATGAAGCCCGAAGGTCAAGCATGTCTAGGGAGCCTGTAAAAGTTAATACAAGATTCCATGTTCATGGAGGGATACAAATTTTATCCTTTCAACTTTAGAAGCAAACTTTATGACTCTACCAGACTTACATTTTAAACGTTTTTAGCTCACATGGACCGAAGGGCCAAGTGAGCTTATGCCATCACTTGGCGTCCGTCGTCGTCCGTCGTCTGTCGTCGTCTTCGTCGTAAACTATTTCAAGAATCTTCTCCTCTAAAACTACTAGTCTAAATACTTCCAAACTTTGACTGAATGTTCCTTAGGGTATCTAGTTTATAACTTGTATCCGAAGTTTTGATCTATCAACAAACATGGTCGCCATTGCTAAAAATAAAACATAGGGGTCAAATGCAGTTTTTGGCTTATATCTCAAAAACAAAAGCATTTAGAGCAAATCTGACATGGGGTAAAAATGTTCATTAGGTCAAGATCTAACAGCTCTGAAATTTTCAAATGAATCAAACAACCCATTGTTGGGTTGCTGCCACTTAATTGGTAATTTTAAGGAAATTTTGCAGTTTTTGGTCATGATCTTGAATATTATTATAGATAAAGATAAACTGTAAACAGCAAAAATGATCAGCAAAGTAAGATCTACAAAAAAAGTTAATATGACCAAAATTGTCAATTGATCCCTTAAAAAATCTTCTCCTCTAAAACTACTCAACCAAACTTCAACTGAATGATCAGTAGGGTGTATAAAATAAAGTTTGTGTTTTATTTTCTATTTCGTCAAAAAAAACATTGCCGTCATGGCTAAAAATAGAACACAGGGTAAAATGTAGTTTTTCAAGAATCTTCTCCTCTGAAACTACTTGGCCAAATACTTCCAAACTTTAACTGAAAGTTCCTTAGGGTATCTAGTTTATAAATTGTATCCGAAGTTTTGATCTATCAACAAACATGGTCGCCATGGCTAAAAATAGAACATAGGTTAAAATGCAGTTTTTGGCTTGTATTTCAAAAACTTAAGCATTTAGAGCAAATATGTTGAGGAGTTTAAGTGTTTATTAGGTCAAGATCTATCCGCCCTGAAATTTTCAGACAAATCGATACTCATTGTGGGGTTGTTGCCATTTAATTGGTAATTTTAAGCAAATTTTACAGTTTTTGGTTATTATCTTGAATATTATTATAGATAGAGATAAACTGTAAACAACAAAAATGTTTATCAAAGTAAGATCTACAAAAAAGTTTAATGACTAAAAATGCCAGTTGACGCCTTAAGGAGTTATTTCCCTTTAATGACAATTTAACACAATTTTTCATTGTTTGCTAACTTAAAAAAATCTGTTTCTCTTAAACTACTGAACCAATTTCACTTTAACTTTAAATTTAACAATCCTTAGGGTAACTTGTATTAATTTGTGTTTTTTATACCCCCCAAAAAACAAAGTTTTGGAGAAGTATATAGGAATCACCCTGTCCGTCCGTCTGTCTGTCCATATGTCTCGTAAACGCAACTCCTCCTTAATGGATAGACCAATATTAATGAAACTTCACACAGTTGTAGTACACAACCTGAGGATGTGCATGAAGGAAAATATTTCTGGTCGGAATTATTTTAAGGGAGATAATTGATTTTACTTAGTTAAATATAGCTATAAATGGCAACAAGTCTGTAAGCGCAACTACTCCTAAACAGATTAATCAATATTGATGAAACTTTACACAGTTTTTGTACACAACCTGTAGATGTGCATGAAGGAAGATATTTCTGGTAAGATTGTTTTCAAGTGAGATAAGCACAACTCCTCCTAAATGACTGTACCAATATTAATTAAACTTTACACAGATCCAGTACATGACCAGACAATGTGCATAAAGGAAGATATTCCTGGTCTGAAATATTTGAAGGGAGATAATTAACTTAATTTATATAGATTTAGTTATTTTTTTGGTTTCTACACACTGACTTAAAATGTGCAAAGAGAGATAACTCTAATTATTATTAATTTTAAATGTTCTTTCATGTCCTTTTACTTCAATAAAAATAGCCAATGTTGCTAGGGGTAAAATGCATTATTTTTGCCTGTGAAGAAAATATGACAGATACAAAGAATGTTTAAATGGCATATTTTAGCACACACTGAAAAGCAAAAAATATCATTGATGAATGATTTAAACAAAAAAATTGAAGGTGAGCGATTCAGGCTCTTGAGAGCCTCTTGTTATTGAATGCATTTTCTTAATAGTTACACGAAGTGTGTATTTGGTGTTCTGAAACTAATTATTGATTGAGCACTAAAAAAGTGCATTGAAATAGGCCTTGTTTTTTTTCAAAAAAGAAGACAAAATATCCCGGCAAAATATATGATCTGACCAAATATTCACAAAATAAAACTTGTGATGGAAGAAGACATACATTTGTAAAACATACATGAACAACAGCATAGCTAATTTAAAACATATAACGTTAGCCAAAGTAAGAGGGGTTGGAACACCAAATTATTTGGACGTTCAATGCATTTTGGGACATTTAGTTGGAACCCCCCTTTTCCTCTTTATCCAGAATGTTTGGAACCCTCTTTTAAAAAAAAAGAAGGGTGGATCCGCCCATGAACATATGATTGGATAAAGGGAGGTGGGGTACACCCATCGTGGTATCAAGGGGGAGGGGACCGAAGGTTGGACCCCCTTTTTAACGATAAATGCATAAATTTGAAAAGGGAAATTTATTTTGAAACCTTAACTCAAGATTTCGAACCACCTTTTAAAAATGTGGTTCCTATTTTGACTCGATTTTTTTATACCGAAACTTCATTTTATTTGGGAAACATTTTGATATATAAGTCCCAGGTGCCTATATTATACAAAATTATTTCATCTCGCCACATTGACTGCTGTGTGTAGAGGGTTGCTGTTCAGTTGTTGCTGTATATAATTTGAGTACACACCCGTGATTAAATATGAATATATATGCCGTATTTGTCCTATTAGAATCGAAATAATCTTTGGGGCTTGAATATGTCTCAGTAGATTTTACCACGGGTTGTCCCTTTATGCCGATATTTTACCCCTCGCTATCGCTCAGGGTAAAATATTTGTCATAAAGGGCCAACCCGTGGTAAAATCACGATATATTCAAGCCCCCATGAATTATTTCTTACATTGTGTTTATTTGAATCTTTTTACTATAAGTGATCTCGTTAGAAATGTTTTTACACTAACATTTTTGTTACTTCGGTTTCTTTTAAATATTTTTGTTCGCATACTATGCGATCTGGGCAATACGATATATGGGTTCTCTCATTGTGCATTTGTTGTGGTAACAATCATCCCACAGTCTTCCTATTTTTATATTGTAAAGAAGGATGTCTGTAAAATATTTAAGTTTCTAATTTTGTTTTGGTACTGGCTATGGTTACATTGAAATGTAACAGTCATAAAAAAAGTTATTGTTACAATGAAGTTTAGGCTAATAGCCGCAATGCAGGCCTAGAGTTGACTAAGGAAATGCATGCTTACTTACGAATGTAAAAATGATATTTATGTCTACGGTTACATTGTGTTAATGTTACGCAAATGCACTCCAATGAAAACTTTTTTTACAATATTTTATACATTGTTTTAATTTTAATTTGATTGACAGTTTCCACAGAAACATTATGTTGTTTCAATCCGATGCATTTTTTGGCCTGGTGAAACCACTCTAGGCAGCCATCTCTAACGAGTAATTGGGGGGGGGGGGGGGGGGGGGGGGCTCAGTGATGCATTTATATATAAGAAGATGTGGTATAAGTGCCAATGAGAAAAGTCGCCTGTTTATATAAGCCGCAATTTGTAAAAGTAAACCATAATAGGTCAAAGTACGGTCTTAAACACCCTTGGCTCACACCGCATAGTAAGCTATAAAGGGCCCCAAAAATGACAGGCGTAACGGGAAAAACAACGGTCTAATCTATACAAAAACGAGAAACACTTATAAACCACACATATATATAACAGACGACAACTACTGGATCCCCAAAACATTACTAGTGTGAAACCATTCAAACGGGAAAACCAAAGCTCTATTAAATCTTTATAAAAACGAGAAACACTTATGAACCACATCAATAACGACAACTACTGAATAATAGGACAATAACAATTCGTCTTCATTGTTACACATCCCCAAAACGTGTCCGATAATTTTAGAATGTGTACAGTTAAAAACGCCATAATATTTCAAAAACTCATATACCCCCAGTAATACTCTGTTAAGTACAAAACGTTTACCGCAACTCAATATTAATGGTGTGGGATAGTCTGTGCCAAACTTGTTTAGGGTTTGTCTGACTGAAAAAGAAATTTGAACTTTTCTACTACATATTCAATCAAAAAATCTTAAAAGTTCTGTCTGACCGAATGATTTTTTGTCTGACATTTTGTCGGTCAGACAGATTTTGGGATACACTGCGGCGGGGATACGATAGAACCCGTATTGTTCGGTTGGATCATAAAAAAAAGTCAAGCAGCTTCCAAAAAAATCTGGAGGAAAGGTTTAGTAATCCGTACAGACAAATGTCCAAGATATGCTACATTGTGCACACTTACTTCTGCTTGAAGACACAGACCCCTGGTTACTATACTATATATAAAAATATTAATTTTCGCGAACCATTTAGGTCACGGAAATTCCAAAATATGGCATCAGTAAGGAGAGTTGTGCAAATAATGTGAATACACAGAACCCCCATCCAAATTATCTTTAGCTAAAAGTATTCATCATTTTCTATTTTATATGTACCAGCAACATTCCATTTTTCTATAATTTCGATTGAAATATTCCAAAATCTGAGTTAAAATCGATCGAATGCCCCAAATAAACATTGTCTGATTGGTTGAAGTACTGTGGCGTCAATGATTAGCATAATAAGCCTCGATGTAAAGAATAAGCCTCGATGTAAAGCACACGCTTCACATGAATAAGGAGAGTTTTACAAATAATGTGAATACACAGATCCTCCATCCTATTTATATTTTTCTGGAAATGTTGCAGTGTTCATCATTTCTGTTTTGATTCTGCTCACAACATTCCATTTTTTCTATAATTCCGATTTAAATATGTGGAACCCGCAATAAAAATAGATGGCCTCAATGATCTAATAGCAACGCAAAAAATTCCGTTACCCTGAGTTCTACGATGTTACATTAGACTGGGATCCGGCCCAATCTAGCTGCGCGTCGTAAGGTCAAGATTAGCCAGGATCCCAGTCTAAATTATGTTACATAAACCCAAAACCATATCACACAATTACAGAACTTTGCGCTCAAATGTAATTCTTGGGGAAGTATACGGGTAACTTCGTTTACGAAAATTTATACACACTTTATCATTAACATATTACCTGGCTTTTGCATATTCACTATTTTTTATTCTGAACTGTAGTCGAATTCAATTCTATACATTTTTTTTTTACATGAAGCAATAGGAGTAAGAATATTTATTTAGCGCCAATTTAACCAGCATCACAACAAAATTATTTACCGGTATTTTTGTGAAATTTCAGTTCTATAGGTTATCAATTAGAGAAATGTTGGCAAGTATTACTTATTTATGTTAAGGTTCTACTGATGTGATTCTCTAGACCTTTTTGACGGTCCGTTTTATCCCTTTTATCTCAATACTATCTCCGATGACAGGAATGTCAACTCGACCTATTCGTGTCGAAAGTGAAAATCCACTCTATTTGATGAAATAATTTCTTCTTCAATGGTTCATGCATTATTTTTGTATTATTTGATAACCAATCACATTCACGTTGCATGTTTGCATGAAAATGGTTATGTACATGTATTAGTGAATTGTAAGGGCGATGCAGCATGCGAGGTCAGTGCGCGATCACGTGACATTATTATATGTAAACAAACATGCTCCCCGTGTAACACGTGTCTGAATTATCCTTTTGAAAGTGTTATGAATCTTTCAATCACTATTTTATGATATTTTTCTTTTTGTTTTTAGGTTTGCATATCAGTAGTCCAAGTGAATTAGAAATAGTTCCGAGTTGTGTGTGTGTTTTTTTTTTTTAATAGTCTATAGAATTAGAAGGTAAGTCTACATAAGTTATATTTACATGTAACTAAAGTCTAAAAAGATGACTCCACTTTCCCTCTATATTTAAAACCCGCTTACCAATTTAAACAGCATTTGCTCCCCTTGAAAGCTAATTTGCCCCTTCCCCGTCATTTCCCTTTAAATTTGCTCAAAAGTCATACTTATAGTCCATTTACATTAACGGCTGATTTGTGATTTTACCAAATTTTCATATTGAACACATTTGACCATTCAGTATGAGTTCCCATGTTTTTTTGTCTTATATGAAGGAGGTTTTAGGTCATCTTTTTCTAAACACCTTATTGCTATTTGTCTGTCTGGATTGTTAAAACCACAAAATCAGATAGTGATGAATATGCAAGTTTTCAACAATCCCGGAAATTACACTTTATTTAATTATCGCTATTTAGTCCAATCTGGGAAAAACAGTAATACACTGTATGTACAACTTTCTGTTTGGGTCATGCGACTGAAAATAAAGGTTTTTTACTAGAGAGCTGAGGGAGGAAAAACTTTAGAAAGCGATCATCAAGAAACTTTAATAGTTAATAATCCACTATTTTTCGAAATTGAAAATTGAAGTAAAAAATTATTTTGTTTTAAGTATTTACAATAAGTTAAAACGGGTCTCATTAAAAAGTATTGTGCATGGTGAATTGTTTCAACGGCCCCCAGATAGCTTCAACTGGATGAAAAAGTTGTGTAATTTTAGAATTCATCCGGTATGGAATAAATAGCGATTAGGTGTATTGACATCCACGAAAAAATATAGGAAGTAAGATACATGTAACTCCCCTTTAGGTTTTGATAAATATTGGATATGACATTAAGAAGTTATAAAACTGTATTCTTTGAATATGTTTCTAGCGTAACATGCACGCTTAGTACTGCTTTTTATACGTCCGTCAAAGACGGGACTTATTATGGTATACAAATGTCAGGTGTCCGTCTGTCTGTCCAGCGTAAACATGTGGCACCGTAACTTGAGAACGACTTATCCAAATTTCATGAAACTTAATATAGTTGTTTCTTATGATGGTCACATGATCTGTATACTTTTTGGTGAAAATAAGATTAAAACTTTTTGAGTTACGGCACATTGTAACTTAAACAGGGGGGTGTTTTTTTCACATGTCACACCGTATCTCAAAAACAATTCTTGATTATGGCTTAAAACTTTAAACACTTCTTAGTTACATTAATCTAAATATCTGTATACTTTTTGGTGATGATTCAAAATTTCATATTTGAGTTATTAAGTATTTATCATGTTTTTTCCAAGTCCGGATCCATAATTAGTTTCAAAAACCGGAAGTGTGCCATTTGGCCACAGACCACAATTAATTTCTCTATCATTTCTTTAGAACATTTTGTATCATTAAAAAAATTGCACCATGCACTTTTGTCAAATTTTTTGTGTGTCTTATGTATAGCACTAGTCCAAAAATATATCCAAAATTCAGAAAGATTGAAGCAATCACTTTTACAAATTTAGCCAATATACATCCATACCCCTATGGACAAGTCAAGAGATGTTCAGAAAACTGTAAATATGACCTTTTTGCACTTGGCCTAATCACTCATTCCATATCAAAATGAGTTTAAATACAACATCCAAAAAATTATTTTACCTCTCATCTTTCATTTCCACCCAATAAAATCTAAGAAATGAGTGGGGAAGGGAAAGAAAAAAAATTAAGGAAAAATACACTCTAATTAAAAGGAACTACATTCGTGAACAACAAAAAGCGGGGTCATTAATTGTGGTCTTGGGCCATTTGCAATGTTTTTGAAGCACCTGCTGTGCAAATTTCTTGGATTTTAATCTATTTGGAATACCTTTTGACATTAATAAAATGTTTTACTGGCTTTCTATGCAAGAGGAAGCAAGAGAGAAAAAATATTATGTCATTTATCAGAAGCCTGTGTCAAAAACAGGGTCGGTTGATAATTATTATTGTTTTTTTTTTTTTTGAAAGATCCAATAAAAAAGTTAGGGTCGGGCTAAAAAACAGGGTCGGTCAGGTTACCTGAAACACAGATTTTTTTTTCTCGGCCCAAGGAGAGTTGTTAAAATAATGTGAATACACAGAACCCCCATCCAATTACAGTTATTTTTGGAAAACAAATAGTGTGATTTGTCAAATTCAGCTGATTTTTTAATCGTCTTGAAAAAAGTGTACATTTTATGAGGGGGGATAATCCCGAGCTTAAAAACACCCGATCCCGGAGTCCCGATAAAGGTCCTATCCCCCCTCTTTTATTGTCATGTCTAAGAATTACTGTTTAATCTTCATTTGGCAAGAATACTTCAATAAGATACCCCCATACATGTATATGGACAGATCATATGTTATCCTCTGTCATTTGAAATTGTGATGCCAGAATGCATTCCCCCCCCCCCCTTTTCTTCATAACCACCATCTTGACCATCTTAAATGAAAAAGTTTAGACGGTAAACTATGCTTGAAACACGTGTGTCACTCAAACGACTTTAAAGTAGTCTCCCTGATCAATTACTTACATCAAAGTCAAAGGATAATTCAAGTTTTAAATCGGAGATTTTTCTTGCCCTTTAACATTTATTGTCACAACAACAACTTTCTTTTCTAAACTATCTTTACATGGAGAGGAGACGTCAAACGAGTTCTTCAAACACATGAGTCGAAAAGTGGTAAATAACTCCTGTATGTGACATTTAGTGGAAGTCATTCAACCATATCATTTTGACAAACAATTCAATCAACACCTTTATTAATTAGTCCTTTGTTGTCGATAGCTGTAAATTGCAATCAGCTGATAATTGATTTTCTGTCAAAATCTTAATGAGGTCAAGGTGAATTCCGAGTATTGTCTGATAAGTTAAAGTCTGAGAAACTCGAAAAAAGTAAATAAACAAGAAGGAGGAAAATAAATCTTTCTATATATTTCTTTCGCCAAATTCTTAAGCAAATGACGAATTTTCATCGCCACAAGTATTATTTTTTCGCAAATTGGGAAAAATGGCGACGGCCAGCGGAAACCCTGTGTGAGGAGCAGGTGGAAGTTAGGTCCGCTGCTGTATGCCCTGAGGTAATCGGTGCCCTGAGGTAATCGTGGTAATGCGTCATTGATTAAATACGCACGAAAATATAGTTCATATTTAGATAGATCTTAATACCAAATTTAAATGTGACAAAATACCAAAGATGTCAACAAACTTCCCAAATGATTTTATTATTTGTATTCACCGATCATTCATTTCGTATGTACGTGTAGGTTGGGGATGGCTGGTAAAATTATAAACTCTTTTTTTTTTATAAAAGTTCAATTAATGATCTAAAGTATTCATTCATGACAGGGTTACCTGAGGTAACCCAAACAATAACAGCAAATAAAACCTATTTAACTCAAGTTAATTCAGATCACCTTTACATATACATCACATAAACAATATAACTTCAATGAATTCCTACATTATAAATGACGAAGTTTGTTTTATTACACCATAAATGCTTATACTAGCAAAGTATCTACTAAATATTCTGTCATGAGAGGGTTACCTCAGGTAACCCATGAAATAGCAACAAGTATTATCCATTCATATCAAGTTCACTTAAGTCGCGTTTTAAATATATCACACAAACAATACACATCTATGAAGTCCTACATTTGAAATAAAGAAATTGTCCGATTACAACATAAATGTTTACACTAGCAAACTATCTAAAAAGCATTCTTCATAACATGGGTACCTGAGGTAGCCCCCGACATAATTACAAATATAACCCACTTAACTGAAGTTAACTGAGGTCACCTTTACATGTGCATCACATAAACAATACAACTTTCATGAAGTCCTACATTTGAAATAAAGACGTTTGTTTATTACAATTTATGTAAACCCTAGCAGTAGATTCAAATCAAATTAACATAAGGTTGCAGTCTTGTTATTGACTGCTCCATAGGCTTACATGCAAAACAGCTGATTTTCATGTTCATATCATGTATGTACCAAAGTGAAATTGTGATTTAATTGAAAAAAAGGGGGTCTTGCCACGAAGAATAAAAAGTTACGCAATCCTGAAGTCAACTCATTTTTTTTCTACTTTCTGTTTGCTATTTTTACTATACCTCACCACTTCAAGTAAACATGATATCCTTCCACTTTCCTGGAATGATATCCCCAAAAGATGCAAGATTTTTTAAAAAGTCTATATTGATGTTTCCATTCACCATAAACCTATAAACAAACAGAAAAAAATGATTTCAGAAAAAAATTCAGTCTACCAAATTATCTGTAAATCTCATTCTAGTCTATCTTTATGAATAACCTGACAATGCCCAGTTGTACAGTGGTTCCCTGGGGTAACATGACCATGCACAGTAGTACAATGATTCCCTTAAGTTACCTACCATGCACAGTAGTACAATGGTTCCCTGAAGTAACCTGACCATGCACGTTAGTGCAATGGTTCCCTGAGGTAACCCGACCATGCACAGTAGTTCAATGGTTCCCTGAGGTAACCTCACAATACACAGCAGTACAATGGTTCCCTGAGGTAACCTGACTATGCACAGTAGTACAATGGTTCCCTGAGGTAACCTGACAATGCACAGTAGTACAATGGTTTACTGAGGAAACCTGACCATGCACAAAGTACAATGATTCCCTGAGGTAACCTGACCGTGCACAGTAGTACAGTGGTTCCCTGAGGTAACCTGACCATGCACAGTAGTACAATGGTTCCCTGAAGTAACCTGACCATGCACAGTAGTATAATGGTTCCCTGAGGAAACCTACCATGCACAGTAGTACAATGATTCCCTGAAGTACTCTGACCATGCACAGTAGTACAATGGTTCCCTGAAGAAACCTGACCATGCACAGTAGTGCAATGGTTCCCTGAGGTAAGCTGACCATGCACAGTAGTACAATGATTCCCTGAAGTACTCTGACCATACACAGCAGTACAATGGTTCGCTGAGGTACCATGACCATGCACAGTAGAACAACGATTCCCTGAGGAGACTTGACCATGCACAATAGTACAATGGTTCCCTGCACAGTAGTACAATGGTTTCCTGAGGTTACCTGACAATGCCCAGTTGTACAGTGGTTCCCTGGGGTAACATGACCATGCACAGTAGTACAATGATTACCTGAGGTTACCTACCATGCGCAGTAGTACAATGGTTCCCTGAAGTAACCTGACCATGCACAGTAGTGCAATGGTTCCCTGAGGTAACCTGACAATGCACTGTAGTTCAATGGTTCCCTGAGGTAACCTCACAATACACAGCAGTACAATGGTTACCTGAGGTACCATGACCATGCACAGTAGAACAATGATTTCCTGAGGAGACTTGACCATGCACAATAGTACAATGGTTCCCTGCAGAGTAGTACAATGGTTCCCTGAGGTTACCTGACCATGCCCATTTGTACAGTGGTTCCCTGAGATAACATGACCATGCACATTAGTACAATGGTTCTCTGAGGTAACCTGACAAAGCACAGTAGAACAATGATATCCTGAGTAAACCTTCCATGCACAGTAGTACAATGGTTACCGGAGGTAACCTGACCATGCACAGTGGTACCATGGTTCCCTAAGGTAACATGGTCATGCACAAAGTACAATGGTTCCCTGAGGTAACCTGACTATTCACAGTAGTACAATGGTTCCCTGAGGTAACCTGACAATGCACAGTAGTACAATGGTTTACTGAGGAAACCTGACCATGCACAAAGTACAATGATTTCCTGAGGTAACCTGACCATGCACAGTAGTACAGTGGTTCCCTGAAGTAACCTGACCATGCACAGTAGTATAATGGTTCCCTGAGGAAACCTACCATGCACAGTAGTACAATGATTCCCTGAAGTACTCTGACCATGCACAGTAGTACAATGGTTCCCTGAAGAAACCTGACCATGCACAGTAGTGCAATGGTTCCCTGAGGTAAGCTGACCATGCACAGTAGTACAATGATTCCCTGAAGTACTCTGACCATACACAGCAGTACAATGGTTCGCTGAGGTACCATGACCATGCACAGTAGAACAACGATTCCCTGAGGAGACTTGACCATGCACAATAGTACAATGGTTCCCTGCACATTAGTACAATGGTTTCCTGAGGTTACCTGACAATGCCCAGTTGTACAGTGGTTCCCTGGGGTAACATGACCATGCACAGTAGTACAATGATTACCTGAGGTTACCTACCATGCGCAGTAGTACAATGGTTCCCTGAAGTAACCTGACCATGCACAGTAGTGCAATGGTTCCCTGAGGTAACCTGACAATGCACTGTAGTTCAATGGTTCCCTGAGGTAACCTTACAATACACAGCAGTACAATGGTTACCTGAGGTACCATGACCATGCACAGTAGAACAATGATTTCCTGAGGAGACTTGACCATGCACAATAGTACAATGGTTCCCTGCAGAGTAGTACAATGGTTCCCTGAGGTTACCTGACCATGCCCATTTGTACAGTGGTTCCCTGAGATAACATGACCATGCACATTAGTACAATGGTTCTCTGAGGTAACCTGACAAAGCACAGTAGAACAATGATATCCTGAGTAAACCTTCCATGCACAGTAGTACAATGGTTACCGGAGGTAACCTGACCATGCACAGTGGTACCATGGTTCCCTAAGGTAACATGGTCATGCACAAAGTACAATGGTTCCCTGAGGTAACCTGACTATTCACAGTAGTACAATGGTTCCCTGAGGTAACCTGACAATGCACAGTAGTACAATGGTTTACTGAGGAAACCTGACCATGCACAAAGTACAATGATTTCCTGAGGTAACCTGACCATGCACAGTAGTACAGTGGTTCCCTGAGGTAACCTGACCATGCACAGTAGTACAATGGTTCCCTGAAGTAACCTGACCATGCACAGTAGTATAATGATTCCCTGAGGAAACCTACCATGCACAGTAGTACAATGATTCCCTGAAGTACTCTGACCATGCACAGTAGTACAATGGTTCCCTGAAGAAACCTGACCATGCACAGTAGTGCAATGGTTCCCTGAGGTAACCTGACCATGCACAGTAGTACAAAGGTTCCCTGAGGTAACCTGACCATGCACAGTAGTACAATGGTTCCCTGAAGTAACCCAACCATGCACAGTAGTACCATGGTTCCCTGAGGTAACCTCACCATGCACAGTAGTACAATGGTTCCCTGAGGTAACCCTGGTCATGTATAGTAATTTACATATGACCTGAGGTAACCTTGTCATGTACAGTAATTTACAGATCACCTGAGGTAACCTGGTCATGTACAGTGATTTACAGATGACCTGAGGTAATCTGTCCGTGAAAAAAAGAACATAGATATAATCTGGACTAAGCTGACGAAGGGAGTTATGAACATTCATTTGTGGTAACCTGAGGTTTCCAGAAAATAACCGTTTGCAAAGTTTATCTGTGGTAACTTGCAGCTGGTACAATGACCATGAAGTTGTGACCTTAGGTAACCTCACCATATTCTAACATACAGAGGTATTCTGAGGTTACATATTCATATACAGTAGTTAAGAGATGACATTAGTTAACATGTGCACTTGGCCATGTATAGAAATGCAGAAGTGCCCTGAGGAAAACTAAAAAAATAGTGTTTTGTAAAGTTTATACAAACTGTGGTAATACGAGTATGTGCAGTAATACAGAGTAACCTCACCAAGTACAGCAATACAGAGGTGAATATTAGGTAACCTCACAATGTTCAATCATACAGAGGTGACCTGAGGTAACCTCACCATGTGAGCAATCATAGATATGATCTGAGATAAGGCAAGACACAGTTATTTAGAGATGAACTAAGGTTATCTGACCATGTACAAAAGTACACTGGAGATGTGAGGTTTTTCTTGAAATTATCCAACATCTGTACAAATAAGATTAATTAAGACAATTAACATTTTAAAAAAGCAGTTATATACTATATAACCTGTGCTTGTTACTACGTTACTTTCAAAGTAATGTCAAATGAAAAAAATATAGATTACTGTTCGTACTGTAATGTTTCTCTTTTTTAATACTGGTGAATAAAATCCTTACAGTGTGTACTGGCTGGTCATCATCGCGTATGATGCGATTTTGATACGCATACACAGCTAATGAATAGTATGCATGAATATAGATAAGATCAGCACGTGAAGTCAGAGACTGAAAGTTGTAGATTTGTAGATGCCGTTTATAGAATACAAAATTAGATCACAAACATAGTTATTAAAATTGAGAAAGGAAATGGTGAATATGTCAAAGCGACAACCATCCGACCATAGAGCAGACAACAGCCGAAGGCAACAAATGGGGTCTCCAATGTAGCGAGAATTCCCGCACCCGTAGGTGTCCTTTAGCTGGCCCCTAAAAATATGCATAATAGTACAGTGATAATGGACGTCAAACAAACTCCGAATTATACACAAGAAACTAAAATTAAAAATCATACAAGACTAACAAAGGCCAGAGGCTCCTGACTTGGGACAGGCGCAAAATTGCGGCGGGGTTACATATGTTAATGAGATCTCAACCCTCCCCTATACCTCTAGCCAATGTAGAAAAGTAAAAAGCATAACAATACGCCCATTAAAATTCAGTTCAAGAGAAGTCCGAGTCCGATGCCAAAAGATGTAACAAAAGAAAATAAATAAGATGACAATAATACATAAATAACAACAGACTACTAGCAGTTAACTGACATGCCAGCTCCAGACCTCAATTAAACTGATTGAAAGATTATGTGTTCATCGTATGAATATCAGGCACAATCCCTCTCGTTAGGGGTTTAGTATCATACTATCATAAAATATATGAGAAGAACATAACCCGTGTCATGCCAACAACTGTTTTTTTAGAAATAAATGAGTTTAGTTCCGGTGCAAAGACGCTATCAGAGAATCAATATTAAAGCCAAAATATGTAATCTTTGATGACCTGACAACAGTATCGTAACTATATCCCTTTTTAATAAGTCTATTTAAAGGTTTTGTTAGTTTCTGAGAAGAATACTGACATTTTTGTGCTTTACAAAAAATATTTCCATAAAAATTGGATGTGAAATACCTGAACGTATAAGATGTCTGCATGTTGAGTTATATTTACGAATTATTTCCTTATACCGGTGATAAAATTTAGTAAATGTTTTGACCAGTTTGTAATATCGAAAACCCTGGTGTAATAATTTTTCAGTAATACATAAATTTCTCTCGCTAAAATCTAATACGTTGTTACATACACGAGCGAATCGTACAAGTTGAGATACATAAACACCATAAGATGTGACAAGGGTACGTCACCATCTAAAAACGGATAATTAACAATAGGAAATAAAAAATCATCTATTTTATCATAAATTTTTGTATTCAGCTTCCCGTTTATGATATAGATATCAAGATCGAGGAATGGGCAGTGGTCATTGTTAGCATTACAATGTGTAGCTTTATTTAAAGTAAGTTCTACAGTATAAATTTCTTTAGTATACATACGGAAGTCGTCATTATTGAGAGCCAATATATCATCCAAATATCTAAAAGTATTGGTAAATATTTGTATCAAATGTTGTTTTGATGGGTCTTTGCTAATTTTAGTCATAAATTGTAACTCATAACAATACAAAAACAGGTCCGCAATAAGTGGTGCACAGTTAGTCCCCATTGGAATTCCAATAACTTGACGATATACGGAATCTCCAAAGCGAACAAAAATGTAATCAAGTAAAAATTCAAGCGCATAAGTAGTATCAAAGCATGTTCAATTGACATAGTTCTTTTGTTTATTGCTACTAAAAAATGATCAAAAAGAGTTTGAACATATGTACTTCGCATTCCGACTTTTTAAATGCCCAGTCAATTAGGGATGTGAATTTTTCTTAATAAGAATATGAGGCAAAGTGGTATATAGGGGTAGAAAAATCAAAACTTGAACAGATTCAAAATCACCAATATATGCATGCAATTTATCAAGTACTTCCAACGAGTTTTTGACACTCCAAAAGTAATTAATTCCACTATTTTCAAAGGCCTTATTCAACAATTTATTATCTGGTTTTTTTATTGTACCAAGTGTACTAGTAAGTAAAAACATGACAATTTAGTAGTTGAACAATGGACAGTGGCGGGTCCAGGGGTGTTCTGGGGATAGGAACCCTTTTTTTGGAACCCTCTCCTTGTGTCCTGGATTGGAAACCCCCTTTTTTTTAAATGGATGGATCCGCCACTGCCCCTCATGCAGTCGGACAAGATGGACTGATTTTCAAAAACCTATCTATTAATGTAATCATTTTCTACTTATGTTACTTTAAAAGAAGTAACCAAAATCAATATATGCGTTATCTGTCCATATGTAAGTGTCATATATTACCAAACACAATGATAGTCAAAGTTTCAACAGGACATTCACGAAACTTAGGCAGCAATCATTTCATTTTCAGGGGGGGGCTGTGGATTTTTTTAAAAGTTTGTTTCTAATTGTTTGAGAAACAAATAATTTGTTTTTGACCCTGAGGAAACAAAAATGTTTGTTTCACCCTCAGCCTCCACTATATGTAATGCTAAAATTGAAATGAAAGAAAAAAATGTTTTCGAACTGGTCTCCAAAAAATATTGTCTTTTGCCGAAGGAAAAAAATCCATAGCCCCCCCCCCCCTCCCCCCCCCCCCCCCCCCCCCCCCCCCCCCGTTTCACTAAATAAATATCTGTTCACGTTGCAAAGATCACAAATTAACCCAAATATCTGGTTTTTTTCGTGAATTATTTGTCGTAACTTATTGTCAAAAGTTGTATGTGTTCCTGTTTTCTCCTATTTTTCGCACATATACTGTCAGTCGAAATAGAAAGTACAATGATGTATTTTTAGTTTATTCTATTTTTAGATCATGTTATTACTACGCATAATGGGCACTATTGCCACGATTACCTGAGGGCACCGATTACCTCAGGGCATACAGCAGCGGACCTAACTGCCACCTGCGTGTGAGGACGCCCTATAAAGCTTGTGCTCGTGTTGTGCTAAAACATTTTTAGTATGCTGAAAAATACCAACATTAGAAAAATAAACAAATAATTGATATTGTAAAATATCATTGGTTGAAGAGCCAATGATTTACATACATGTATATACATAAATATATCAACCATAAAATACAACTGAATTAATTTACACCACAACTGTTGGAAAAAACCTTTATGTCTATCATGTATATAACTTATCTCATTCTAGTCCATTCAACTGACAGAATCAGTGTAAATTTCATGAATTCTTTAATATCATTATACATGTATAATCATGGACTATTCTTTTATATAGCAATATCTGTTAGCCATTTAGAGGTCTTTTGCATTTAAAGTTCAGTTTAAGTGGGCTTATTTTGGGAAAACGAAGTCAATTTCCAGATCATAGTTTACATTTTCTTTATATTTTGCTGTGTCAAGATAACCTCAATATCAAGGACAATATATAGACCCAAAAACCGTTTATCACATTCTACACATGAGATTTTAGCAGGAAAGACTGTGATTGGAGTATTTAACCATTGCAACTTTTTAATTTGATCTCCTCCACTAATTGAAGTAGAATATTTAATGAAGGTGTGTCCACAATTTAGAATATGTTTATATATGTACAGAAATGATGTTGAACCTGTTTTATAAATTGAAAAGGTTACATTTTCCCCCTTATTTCAAAATCTAAGCTTGAACCTCTGCGGTCTTACAAAGTTGCCCCCTGCCGGGAATCTGGTTGTAACATGTACAACAATCAAAGATCAACCCACACTAAACTGAATGTAATTGAAAGACATCTAGAGGTTGATATCAGAGGCAGATTTAGGGGGGGGGCTGCTTTTTGAGACAAAATTTGGTTGCTTATATAGGGAATCACTGAATCATGACTTGAGCGAGCCCCCTCTTAGGTCAGTCAGTGGGCCCCCACTTAAAAAAATTTCTGGATCCGCCACTGGATATACAGTATCTAACAGAAGATGAAAAAGGGAACAATATGGTGAATTTTAGAGATTTATATTATTTCATGTACATGCATTTGAAATATATCAGATATATTGTTTGATTTTTTTTAGTTCTAAGTTCCAAGGTGACCTAGCTTCCATTTTAGAAATCGGATTTAAATGCTAGTCTATCAGAGGGATTTTTCCTTTTAATTGATTGTAGATATGGAATCTTATTTTACCATGAAGTCAGATTTGAAAATGACTTTGGGAATGAAGATGTTGTAAAGACTGAATGTCAGTTTTAGTCTTATATACAAACATGTATATACTTTATAATTTTAGTCTTGCATGTATATAATTATGTGTACAATACATATATCACTGATTCAGTGGCAATGGTAAATAGACACTGACAAGTCTTAGATCTATAATATTTTATAGTTTTGAATGTTTTGTCCATTGACTAAAACTAGGTGGAGGTTTGTGTGTTCTTATTTCCAACAGAGGTACACTCAACATATATCAATATGTGCATTAAGCAAATTGATAGTTGCTAGATACGGAATGATTATACAACAAGAAAGTTTTAACCTGTGTATATATATACTTAAAATATGTTAAAAAAAATCATGTCTTTTTCAGGACTTCCGAATCCAACCATGTAGTATGGAATGTCGTTGAGATGTGGTTTTGGTCAATGGATGTTAATGAAGGACCAGTAGTACAAAGTATATCACTGGATTTAGCTCTTTGTCTAAGTGTATTATTAAAGTACTTTGCTTTGAGCTCAGTTCATTGTTATGCAATTCATTCTTTGTGAAATAAAGATTTGACAGAAGACTCTCATGTACAAGGATTTGTCAAAGTAGTACCACCTCTATTTACAATGTAAGTATTAGGGAGATAAAAGCATTCTATTTTGATTTGAACCAAACATATTATATAAAAAAAGAACAAATTTACCCAAGAATGCTACTCCCACTACTAGCAATATGATGCTAGGTTGTTTTAATACATCTGTAGACTTTACTGCCTACTTATGACTCAGTCCTGAGTGTAAATGGTCCTTCAACTATGTGGGAAAAAAATTATAAGGCCTATCTAGGCTTATCAATTTTGAAACTATATTTCATTGTACATATTTGAAATTTTTATACAACCACAGAAATTTTTGCAGTTGAAATACATGTAGGTATCCTGTCGTCGTCTTCCCAAGACGGATGGTTTCCAGATAATAACTTCAGTATAAGTAAAAAGGAAGCCATTAAATTATAACATAATATTTATAATCATAAAAGGAAGCTTGTGATTGTTTTGGGGCGGTTATATATATATAGTCCCTAAGGTTTATGAATAAGGGTTCCAAAGGTGCCCAAAACAAGCATTAATCTTGTGTCAGTACAAAAAGTTGTGTATAAGTATTTCAATTGTTTTGAAACTGTACCATAATATTTAATACCATAAGTAGAAGTTTGGGGTCTATTTTGTGGGTTATGGGGCAAACAGTCGAGGAATTGAGGGCCAAAAACAAACATTTTTGTAGATTCAAGGCAATAAATTGGAGTTATCTTTCTTTGTCCAGAATGGTTGTTGAATTAATATTACCTAAAACCATTGCTTTATGAAATCTTCTTTGAAAATTGGAGTTATCTGTCTCTGTCCAGAAAAGTAGTTGAATCGACTTAAAATAATGCTATGTATACAATATACAATGCAAAATTCACTTTACTACCAACTGATAAATTTAAGCAGTCTTTAATAGCCATTCAGTGATTACAAGCACTTTGATTATCATTCTAGGGTTATCCCCTTTCACAAATGGAAAAATTTCTCAAGTTTGTCTCAACTAAATTTAGTGAAATGTGTATACAAATGATTATTACCGGTACCTCTAAACTTGGTTTAAGTTCAATTTTTAGCAGCTTCACTTTTACAGTTCTTGATTTATGTACCTTTATAACGTTATATGCTAGCGGAGGCATCATCACCATGACTGTATGACATTTACACTTTAATACTTTATGATGTATTAAAATGAGTAGTTGAATAATTACTGTTGCAAACTCCATTAAAAATTTGATTTGACATCATTTTTATACAACCGCAAAAATTGAAAACTTTTTGGTTGTACATTGGTATCACGTTGGCATCATCGTCTTCATCCAAAGACATTCGGTTTTCGCACTCTAACTTCAGTAAAAGTAAAATGGAAATATATGAAATTTAGACACAAGATTTATGACCATGAAAGGAAGGGTGGGATTGATTTGGGGTATTTTGGTCTCAACAGTTTAGGAATAAGGGGCCAAATAAGCATTGTTCTTGGTTTTTGCTCTATAACTTAAGTTGGTTAACAGAAATCTATGATATTTTAACATAAGGTCTATGGCCACATAAGGAGGGTTGGGATAGATTTTGGTAATTTTAGTTCCAACAGTGTAGGATTTAGGGGCCAAAAAACAGGCCCCAAATAAGCATTTTTCTTGGTTTTTGAACAATAACTTTAGTATAAGTTAATTGAAATCTATAAAGGTTTATGACCACAAAAGGTAGGTTTGGATTAATTTTGGTCCCAAGGAATAAGGGGCCAAAATTAAACTTTGTTTGATTTCATCAAAAAAATGAAATACGGTATTGTGCTTCTTTGATATGCCAAATCTAACCATGTCCAAATTCTTAATTTTAGGTCCTGTTTTCTAATTGGTCTACATTAAAGTCCAAAGGGTCCAAAATTAAAATAAGCTTGATTTTAATAAAAATTGAATTCTTGGGGTTCTTTGATATGGTGAGTCTTAACATGTACTTAGATTTTTGATTATGGGCCCAGTTTTCATGTTGGTCCAAATCGGGGTCAAAAATTATTATACTAACTGAGTATTGTGCAATAGCAAGAAATTTTCAATTGCGCAGTATTCTGCAATAGCAAGAAATCTTCAATTGCACAGTATTGTTCAATACCAAGAAATTTTCAATTGCACAGTATTGCACAATAGCAAGAAATCTCCAATTGCACAGTATTGTGCAATAGCAAGAAATTTTTAATTGCACAGTATTGCACAATAGCAAGAAATATTCAATTGCACAGGATTGTCCCTTTTTCAAATTGGTTTACATTAAGATCCAAAGGGTCAAAAATTGAACTTTGTTTCATTTCAACAAAAATTGAATTCTTAGGATTCAAACGCATTGATCTCCGGAATTTCTTCACTGTCGTTCCCTCAATAACTGCATTAAACAGTTTCTAATCATTATTCATTCGAAACCATTTTATTATACCAATGTCTCACACACAACATAATATAGTATACTGTTGTCTATTAGTCCATCATCCACACTTCAGACAATAACTAGAAAACACTTCCCCCTACTTTCAAGAAAATTGTTGAAATGTTTATATCTATTGACATAAGCTCCACATCGATTTTATAAATTTTAGAATTTTCATTATCATGTTATGAAGAGAGATTTTATCCTTAAAAAAGAGAGAATTTTCCAATTTTGAACAATAACACAAAAATGCATCCATCACCTTTAATTAAACTTTGGTGAATTGTTTACACCATTGACCTAAGGTCCCTTTTGATTGTAATAAATTTCAGATTATACATTTCTGTGTTATGAATTTTTATATATGCTAAAAAAAAGAAGGGATTTTATAGTTTTTGGACACCTTTAAGTGCAGGAGTTTCTGGCTACATTGAAAACCCATTGGAGGCTTTCAGCTGTTGTCTACTCTATGGTTGGGTTGTTGTCACTTTGACACTTTCCTCATTTCCCATCTCAATTATTCACATAAACACTTCCACATCATTTTATAAAACTTGGGTGAATTGTCTATGTCTGTTGACTTTAGCTACATTCCAAAATTTAAAACAAGATTAACAACTACAGGTCCCCAAATAGCCTTCAACAATGACAAAAGCTCATACAGCACAGTCAGCTATAAAAGACCTTAAAATGACAAATATAAAACAACTGAAATGAGAAAACAAATAGACTAATAATTGTACAAAACAAAATAGTTCAACCTTTAAGCAAGCTTAAAAGGAATCAAGACATAGCATGCGCTTACAGTGCAGCTATTTATTAACAAACTCCATATTCAAACACTCAAACAACTAATTCACAGAGAGGGGTGGAAGTTGAAGCCCCCCTTTTTTTTATCAGTCAATGCATTTGAATGAAGACATGTACACATCAACTCAATTTGTTAATACACATTTCCAGTCTAGCTTTCAATACATTTGTAACGACCTTTAACCCCACTGACAATTTGCGTCTGTGTCCATACTTGTTTATATATAAAAAAAATTGCACAATAAAAAGTCATTTTTATTTGAAGCGATTTTATGATTTTTTTTATCAATATGATTATTATTAGAGGTACGTCACTTAAGAAAACTAATACATTTTATATTGTAATTTTTTCCCCTGTGCTTCACTGTATGTCGTTTATAAGCATTAGTTTGTTCAACATATATAGGTTGTTCATAACAAGCATAAATGCAGGCTAAGTTTACAACACATAATTAACTATGGATTGCTAGATGTCCAGTGGCAAATATGTCATGCATATTTAGAAAAAAAAACCATAAACATTGCATTTATTAAGTTTTGTAAAGTTTAAATCATCGTTTGATAGTGAGTAAATTATTTTGTTCTAATATTATCCGGTGATGCCTAAATGTCTTTTACAAAATGTATGTCTATGAGGGTATTGCACGACCGGCTTCCCGCAAAAGTGGTTTCTGTGCTTCAAAAGGACACAATTAGACGTTGATAAACAGAACACATTTTGGTGCCCGTGCAATTTGACTTATCAGATCATTGACGTCACATAGACACGTTTTTGGGGAATCGGACACGTTTCTGAGTGCAACATATGTACGTTAAATTTTCAATTAAATTGAATTTCCACTTCAATCTATTAAACATTAATATTCTTTTGTATTTATAAAGTAGTGAGTGTATATTTAAATGTCTTTTTGTCGTTGTCTCACGAATCTTATTATAAAGAGCACATAAATAGATTGATGGTTAAAGCTACACGTGCATGAAATACTTGCCACTGGCAAACACCAATTCTTTGATGATGATGAATTGAATTATCATATTTTCCTTTTTTTTTTTATTTAGCAACAAATTTCAACTTTGGTTGATTATATGTATACATGTAGTATCAGAAGTCCAGTACATTACCTGGACTTCTGGTACATGTAGTATTTAAAGTAATAAGTACATTTTGATGACCATTCCCTTCCATAATTGTGCATTCTTTTTATTTTTACATAACACAGATATGAGGAAACATAAGAAAGTTTAAAATAGCCTTTATAAAGTCATTTCATTTTCTTCCCTCAGAATGATTAACAGCAATGGAGACAGGAGCAGAAATGGGAATGTTCGATGTGAAAATTGAAGACCTACAAACAAAATGATATATATCAATATGGCACTCATCAGAAAAGAAAAAAAAACATTTAATCATGAACCATTGAGTCCTGAGTTTCGTACAAGTACCAAAACATCAAAGGTGGATGCTTACAATGTGCTCAT
Source organism: Mytilus galloprovincialis (assembly GCA_037788925.1). Lineage (NCBI taxonomy): Eukaryota > Metazoa > Mollusca > Bivalvia > Mytilida > Mytilidae > Mytilus > Mytilus galloprovincialis. The sequence goes on along the minus strand of CM075332.1, from coordinate 41,640,414 downwards.
ATTAGAACTAAAGTGCCCTCTTGAATTACCACTGTACATGTAGCAAGACACATCATATGCGGGACTAGTGTACTGAATAGAGGAAAAGTGCCAGGAAACTGACATTCTACGAAGCATTCCAAAGAAAAGGTGGCAAAGGGGGGAGAGCAATGAAACATGATACATACAAAATTAATTGTTTCTTTGATTGTTTTATTCATGAACTTTAAAGGGGGATGAACATGAAAGAGATTGTTGTCACAAACTTCACATGTTTGTATGACATTGAATGTTTTATTATATATAAAAAAAAATGGTTATGATAAATAAAAGAAATTCCAGTTATGATTAAAAATAAGGTAAACGAGACATTGTTTTGTGTCAATTATAATGCATTGCCTAAGGGACGACATCAAAAGATCAATATAAGATAAAAAAAACTTAATTCAAATAGTTTGGGGGTGGGGGGTTGAACTGCTGCAAGATTTGGTTATCCGACATTGATTTTTACATATATCCATATGGGTCAATCAATTTTTCTAAAATTAAGTTAATAGGGGGGTACGGGGGTCAGTGAAAAAACTTTTTAAATTAAGTTTTTTATCCTTCGTTGAACTGTTGATGTCGTCCCTAACATAGTAATATATGACTGCATTAATTACAACATGTTTTAAGCAATAGCAAAATACCAAAAATGAACAGTATTCTAATCTTGTTTGATATATATGTATAAACTGTGCGCTATTATACACATTGACATTGTAAAATATCAGCCGCGAACCACAGTGTGAATCTCTTTGATGTCGAGTGCGTATTCTTTTTTCTATACACAGAAAGACAGTCACAATCAAAATCAAGAAGTAAACAAAGAATCACAAATTAAATTGGGCATTTACAACAACACTTTGAAACATGTACAAAAAAAACCAACACTAACTTTATAAAAAACCGGGAATGAATTCAGGTGCTCCTGAAGGGTAAACTCCGATAAACTGCTTATCTTGCTTCATTTCTGTCGTTTTCCCCTTCGCTTCAATAGTTTTTCGATAGACGAAAGTAAGCTTGATATTTTCCCTTGGTCATGTTCACGTCGCTAAAAAAATCAGCTCAGCAGGGTGATATAGTCGAAGAGAAAAACGTAACCAGATAAAAAAGGATAATAGTATTATTTTCACAGAATTATCAAACCTATATTTGGATACCAATTGTACTGAGATGCACATTGTAAAAATTTCTCTAATGATAGACCAACACTTAATCAGAGATATCTACACAAGATAAAAATATGTCACAATTATTATGTACCATACTATACTTACCTAGATATATAAGTTTTCAGTTCCAAATAAATTTTTTGAAACAATACACATCCAAATTAAAAAGATTAACCACACCAAATCGACTGCTGCAAATATACCTAAAGAAACAACTGTTTTTCATATGGATAAGGTGTGCACTAAAAAGTAAGTTTATTACTTAAACAGTGAATGAAAATATCAACTCAATAATAGAATTTAAAAAATCGGTATACTAACAGTACAAAATCAGTACCGAAACACTACTGACGAAATCAGAACTGAAACAGTACTGACGAAATCAGCACTGAAACAGTACTGTCAAAATCAGAACTGAAACAGTGCTGTAAAAATCAGTACTGAAACAGTACTGACGAAATCAGTACTGAAACAGTACTGTCAAAATCAGTACTCAAACAGTACTGTCAAAAACAGTACTGAATAAACAGAAAGTATAACATTACAAGTTTTCTGTCTTGCCGAACAGTACTGATATATACGAGGGTAGAAATGTACCAAAAAAACGTGATTAAATTCTTGGTAGTGTACCTCTAGCCAATGTAGAAAAGTAAACGCATACTAATACGCACATTAAAATTCAGTTCAAGAGAAGTCCGAGTCCGATGTCAGAAGATGTAACAAAAGAAAATAAATAAAAATACATAAATAACAACAGACTACTAGCAGTTAACTGACATGCCAGCTCCAGACCTCAATTAAACTGATTGAAAGATTATGTCTTCATCAAATGAATATCAGGCACAATCCCTCCCGTTAGGGGTTTAGTATCATACTATCATAAAATATGTGAGAAGAAAAACACCCGTGTCATGCTAACAACTGGGTTTTTTTTTTAAATAAACGTGTTTAGTTCCGATGCAAAGACCCTATAAGTGAATCAATATTAAAGCCAAAATATGCAATCTTTAATGACCGGACAACAGTATCGTAACTATATCCCTTCTTAATAAGTCTGTTTATAGGTTTTGCACATGTCTACGGACAACCAGATTCAACCCACCATTATTTCCTTTAAAAATGTCCTGTACCAAGTCAGGAATATGGCCATTGTTATATTATAGTTCGTTTCTGTGTGTGTTACATTTTAACGTTGTGTTTCCGTTATGTCGTTTGTTTTCTCTTATTTTTGAGTGTGAATTCACATTACTATAAGACGTGTCACGGTACTTATAATCCCAAATTCATGTCTTTGGTTTTGATGTTATATTTGTTATTCTCATAGGATTTTGTCTAATGCTTAGTCCGTTTCTGTGTGTGTTACATTTTAATGTTGTGGCGTTGTTCTTCTCTTATATTTAATGCGTTTCCCTCAGTTTTAGTTTGTTACCTCGATTTTGTTTTTTGTCCATGGATTTATGAGTTTTGAACAGCGGTATACTACTGTTGTCTTTATTGTAAGCTTTTGAGGTGAATGCTGACATGCTTGTGCTTTGTAAAGAATCTTACCATAAAAGATTGCATTTGAAATACCTGAACGTATAAGATGTCTGCATGTTGAGTTATATTTACGAATTATTTCCTTATACCGATGATAAAATTTAGTAAATGTTTTGACTAGTTTGTAACATCGAAAACCAAACCCTGGTGTAAAAGTTTTTCAGTAATACATAAATTTCTCTCGCTAAAATCTAAAACGTTGTTACATACACGAGCGAATCGTACAAGTTGAGATATATTAGCATTGTTGTGACCTATTTTAGTAGATAGATTTACAGACAAATATAAAGATTTTGTTATAGAATTTAGAGAGTATGTATAAAAAAAACTATGCAATTTTTTACAAAATGTTCACAAGATAAAAGAGGGACGAAAGATACCAACTCATAAATCTAAAATAAACTGACAACACCATGGCTATAAATGAAAAAGACAAAAAAAAAAAAAATAGTACACATGACACAACATAGAAAACTAAAGAATAAACAACACGAACCCCACCAAAAACTAGGGGTGATCTCAGGTGCTCCGGAAGGGTAAGCAGATCCTGCTCTACATGTGGCACCCATCGTGTTGCTTACCTGATAACAAATCCGGTAAATAGTCGAATTCGGTAGGTCACATTCATGAAAGGGAAGGGGATTGTACAAATGTAGTTACGACGTAAGGAACGTACATGTATCCGATATCATTTGTGAAACGGTTTTTCCATAACGGCCAACCAACTCGTGATGGCGTCCGTAAAATTTACGAAGGGATGATTTCAACTTCACCATTTGGAACTCTTGATTTAATAGCTTCATTTTGAGCAGCAACCCTCTATCAAGAAAATCATGATAGGAAATGCAAGCACGGGAATATCGTAACAATTGGGAGATATATAACCCGTATGCAGGTGCTGCTGAAATGTTGCTACTTAGAAATGGAAAGTTCACAATTGGAAAGCTGAAATCATCTTTTTTGTCGTAAAGTTTTGTTTTCAACCGACCCTCATTGTCAATTTCTAGATGAAAGTCAAGATATGAGGCAGACTTAACTGTATCTGTAGTATCCTTTATCTCTAGTTCGAAGGGATAGATGCGTTCCACATAGTTACCAAATTTTGAATAATTTAGTGAAAGAACATCATCTATATAGCGGAAAGTAGAGTTAAAGGATATTGTTATCTTCTTATCTTCTTCCTAAGAAGTTCCTACATGAAGTCAGCCTCATAATAATAAAGAAACAAGTCGGCAAGTAGTTTGTTCCCATTGAAATGCCGACAGTCCGTTGAAAAACACGTCATCCGAACGTAACAAATATAATGTCAATCAAGAAATCAAGCATCTTGATAATATCAGTTTCAGAGAATTTTTTGTTTGAATCAGAGTGATCCTTTACAAAGTAGGGTGTATCCCTCCTTACGACAAGGTAGTTGTATCTACGTTGGCCATTCTTTTTTATGAAGCAAAGCAATACCAACTCTTTCAATTTGTCTTTTAGTTTGGATTGTGGAATACTTGTGTAAAGAGAAGAAAAGTCAAATGTTTAAATATTGTTAAAAGATGAAAGAGAGTTAGATTGTATGTACTCTAATAGACCTTTGGACTTTTTAAGTATCCACATCTGATTCACGCCACCTCTAGAATAGGCAGTTTCATAATAACTGTACATTCGCACAGAAACGTTTTAACAGCAATGTTTATGTCTTGTTTCTAGATTTGTTTCGATATTAACAATTAACGATTATGTACATAGAACAGTTTGAGCTGTGGAAACAACAATTGAATGACAGTGTAGAAAAGTTTTTTCTGGAATGAGTGAATGCCGCAGTTAAGATATATATGTACGTATGTGTATAACTGTTGTATGAAATTGACTTTCAAAACTGCGATGGTGAATGCCGCAGCTATGATGTAAAACATCTGTATGAATTTTAAATGCTGTGAGGATTGAATGCCACAGTTTTTAAATATTTATTGCGAGATAAAATGCCGCAATGTATGTTTTGTTACATGTGTAAACTTATAACTAATATTTTTTGCTTAGTATTCATTATTCTTTTTGTTTTCCAGATCAATGGAAACAATTCGAGGTCTATGCCAAGGATTCAAGATTTGCAATTTTTATTCGAGAATCATCTTCTTTCGTAGCATCCGCAAGATCCAGTTCTACCATTAAGATATCAAAGCCTTATTTTTAGAAGTTTGAAAATTGTGTAAATCATTTTCGCTTCAGTGTTTACCTGTGAAGATCACAAGAGTTTTGCTCTATTAAGATGGACTAATCCAACAAGGATCTAGTATAACAATTTTAGATTCCATATTCTATTGATGCGACTCTCATAAAAATGAGAGGTTAAGAGCAATTATTAAACCAGGTTTTACATTTGAAAATGCCTGTACCAAATCAGGAATATGACAGTTGTTGTCCATTCGTTTGATGTGTTTTATCCTCTGATGTTGCCATTTAATTAGGGACTTTCCGTTCTGAATATTCTTCGGAGTTCAGTATTTTCGTGATTTTACTTTTTTCATGATTTTTATTTCAAACATAATCCATTTTCAGATAAATTTGAATGTCTTATTTATGAAGGGGAAGCAGATGGTTAGGCAAACCAATAATTAAAAAGGAGTTATATTAAAAGCAGAATTGTTTGGAAACTTTCAGATTCTAATAATCTTACAAGTTTGTAGTAGTTTTCTTTCTTTTAGGTTTTTCTAGTTTTTGGGGTATTTCGAATTAGCCGATATCAAGATGAACACTGCTGAAGTCTATGAAAGTCATATCAAATAGTGTATGCATAAAGTAAATTGAAACTGATTTGTATAGAAGGGGCAATTATGTTGTTATAGCTGCAATATGTACAGATTTATGTACAGTTCTTTTGTTGAAAAGCTATATCGGTCAGATAAGTTGAATTTGAATTCATAGTTTAAGAAAAGGTGACGCATCCACTAATGCAAATCGAGGTGTATCTGATAGGTTACTTAATTCTCATGGTAGATAAGCTTCTGATAAAGCCAAATACGGGTATATTTAAGACACGTTAAAATTACAGAAAGCTGTCTTTTTGAATCTTGGTATATAATCTTCATAAAACATGTTTTCCTTTGTTACATCGAATTTACTGCGTGTAAACCAAACCTACATTTTGACGTGTGTCTTATTTAGCCATGTAGATAGATTAGAAATGTTTAAAATTCGGAAGAATTTAAATATATTTCTATTCCGTTATATATGGATTTTCCCTATCTTTAGTAACTGTGGAACAAATTTGTATAACTAGATTGTAGAACAAATTTTTAGAACTAGTTTGATTAGTATCTAAATATAAGTCTTTGGTTAGTACTGAACTAGCATTTCTTAGGCGGTATTACGGGTGGTGTCATATATAAGTCCTATATTTGTATAGTATGAATTGAGGGGCGCACAGTAAATGCTAAGTACAACACGTTCTGTATAGTATTTTATTTGCACTATGCCGTATTAGAATGATTTAGCGTAAAATAGTTTAATCGAATACCCTTTAATCATAAATTTACTTTGTCTTAATATAAACAAATTCAAAATAATTACATTGTATTTACAGATGTGTGTACAATGCTTGTCTTGAGAAGCAATATAATGTTATGACAAGGAACACACGTACTGCATGTGTCTTTTGACCAAAAATCATATGTATTTTGGCAAGAAAAACCCTACAAAATAACAAGTCACAAACAAATTATTTACAGTTATATATCTCATGATTTACATATAAAAAGCCATTTAAGATAGCACAATACAAAGATTTTTCATCTCCAATCAGACATCTTAAAACTGATGTAAATCCACTCATCCTTCTTTTAATTTTATAAATGAGGTACCAAAAGAAAGAAGAATGATTAATCTTTCAAATTGTGATAATTTCATTATGACATAATTATTACATAATTCATTGTTATGTAATTAGTTGGTATATTGCGATGTCCATACTTGAATGAATTTAGCTTCTTTGTTATTCATAGCATCCCGAAATATTTTATAGATTCTTGCACAACACAGTTTGACCTCCAAAACTGTGTCTCAGATTTTTCCTATGGAATTTCATTCTCTCATAAATCTTCAATGAAGTTTACAACATCAATTCATAAGAGATCACTAAATTCAATGTGGTATAAAATTTGTTCTATTGATGTTTTTGGAAATCTGAGACATAGTTTTGGAGGTCAAGCTGTGTTGTACAAGAATCTATAAAATATTTTGGGATGCTATGAAGAACAAAGAAGCTAAATTCATTCAAGTGTGGACATCACAATATAGCAACTAATTACATAACAATTGATTATGTAATAATTATGTCATAATGAAATTATCATAATTTGAAAGATTAATCTTTCTTCTTTCTTTTGGTACCTCATTTATAAAATATAAAGAAGGATGAAATGAATTACATTAGTTTAAAGTTGTGTGATTGGGAGTGAACAAATCTTTGTATTGTGCTACCTTAAATGGTTGCGAAGAAACTAAAAAGTTAATGTATATTTAAACTATAGAACAGGACCCCAATTAATCTCAGTATATACACAGATGTATGTGCAATACGATGTATGTATTGCACACCACAGTACATGTCAAAGAGTACAAGCACATTATGGGTTTAAACATTGAGCAAATGAATCTACAAGGTGTTTACAGAATAGTAATAATATATCTATTCAACTTCACGTTGTTTGTTTGTACCACTCCATTAACGCCGTTTGTGTAGGAGATTCAACAGGATCTTTTAGTTTAAAAAAACACCAGCTTCGTCCATTTTTCTTATGACGTCTAACTGTAAGAAAAAAATCAATGACGGGTAATGGAGTTATATTTGTTTTTTGTTTTTTTTATTTCTGGAAAGTTTGCACAGTTTTGAAGCCTTAGCATCCTTGAATATGAAAGTGTTGCACCACGTTAAAATTAATGGTACACATTTTGATTATGTTTTCCTAATCAAAGTGTTGAATCCAAGTACGAGAAAAATCTACCCTTCTTAGTTGTATATCAACCTTCGCAATTAAAAACTAGAGGTTCTAAAGAGCCCGTGACACTTACCTTGATCTATGTGCATATTAAACAAGGGACACAGAGGGATTCATAACAAAATTGTGTTTTGGTGATGGTGATGTGTTTGTAAATTTTACTCTACTGAACATTATTGCTGCTTACAATTATCTCTATCTTTAATGAACTTGGCCAAGTAGTTACGGTGGAAAAAATTTTGTAAAATTTTTCGAAATTTATGAAAATTGATAAAAATTTACTATGAAGGGCAACAACTGCCTAAGGGGGTCAACTGACATTTTGTTCATGTTGAATTGTTTGTTGATCTTACTTTGCTCAACATTATTGCTGTTTACAGTTTATCTCTATCTATAATAATATTCAAGATAAGTACCAAAAACCGCAAATTTTCCTAAAAATTACCAATTCAGAGGCAGCAACACAAGGTTGTCCGATTCATCTGAAAATTTTAGGGCAGATAGATATTGACCTGATAACAATTTACTCAAAATGCGTTGGATTGAGAAATATTAGCCGAAATCTACATTTTACCGTTAGGTTCTATATTTTGCCATGGCGGCCATTTTAGTTGGTTGGCACGGTCACTGGACCCATTTTTAAACTAGATACCTCAATAATGATTGTGGCCAAGTTTGGTTAAATTGACCAGGAGTTTTAGAGGAGAATATTTTTGTAAAAGTTAACGACTATGGACGCCATGTGATGAGAAAATCTCACTTGGCCTTTCGGGCCAGGTGAGAAAAAAAAGAGTAAAAAGTAAATATTTTCTTGAAAAACACATTATAATACGAGTAATGTACCGATGAATTCATACTGTATTTAATGTTCTGATGTTTTTGATGTGATATGTGACTAAATATATGAATTCTCGTAGTGTTCAAGTACCAAAATGCATAATTCTTTGTAGATATAAAAATATATTCAAAACGCCAGACATGAACCACTGCAAGACGGACACTTGGATGATACAGGCAGTCTGCCAAAATGAAATAGATTAAAAACTAAATAGTGATTACATAATTAACTAAATGCAGATAAGTGTTTCGTGTTGTATTAATACACTATTCCTCCAACGAAAAACATTGAAAAATTGAATATTGTTTTGGTCTCAATTGTACTACATGTATGAGAAATTTTGGGTTTTTTAAACAAGAATTGATAAATGTTTGACGATGAAAGTTATTAAATGTTGGTGGCTTATTATTCAAAACAAATATGAATGTTTGTAATAAAGGCTTTATTATAGTATGTTTGCAATGGCATACTCAATGGTTTACAGTTGAGTGATTGCTGGTTATATTTTTATGATACAGAAAATCTAAGCGGCTTTTCCTACCATCAACGTACAGCACTCGGACTATGAATAATATAAGATTAAAGTCTTGTTCTACATCTTATAATGTCACATTGGCAGATAAAGACACCAAACTAAATGCATAAACTTGTCAGCGCTATGATCAATCATTTAGTAAAGTAAAGATTTTCTTGGCATTGGAAAACACTTCTGCCACGTACACACATCTTTCATACATACTATTACCCGTATGCATAAAGCTACTTAAGTCAAGATTTCCATTAGTCACTGGTGTCAACGTGGTGATCATAATTGCAATGACGATCATATCAATATAGCGGACACAAATTTAAATACATTTTACAGGGTCGATTTCTCCTGTTATACAGCTTATTTTCAAATTCATATTAGTTCAATAAACAGCTATATATAAGAATCTAAAAAAATGTATACTATTAAACGAGAAGACTTCATTTTGTGTGTCGCTTCTCTTCCTTCCACAATAAATTAATCATCATGCCTCTGTGTCCTATAGGTACCATGTATTGTCGCATTTGTCATCCATTATAATGATTATTCAGTTTGGGTTATTTTTTAGGAGAAAAACGAAAAAAACTGCGTCCGGATATTTTTCCGTCATTGGACTAAATTTTAAGTCAGACTAGACATCCGGTTTGCGTTTTTTCTGTACTTTGTGTATACCAAAGACTATGAATAACGTGTATTTGTTATCTGCTATCATTTTCAAATTTACTATCCACGGCGGTCACTGAGTTTATTAAATAGAGAGGGTCTATATAATATGTCAATGACCGCCGTGGATCGATTAGTAAATTGAGAGTTGATAGTAAAAAGCAAATACACTTTATTTATAGTAATGTATGTTCATAATATATATACAGATAAACGCTACTAACATTATTGAAATCAATAGAAAATAATTATAGGAGTTTTTGAGGGAAAAAATTAGGAGCCGTGCTAGGAAACCAATTGTCATGTCCAAAAGTACTTATTACTTTCTTTTTTTGAAATTCTTCAGTCATAAAATCTTTAACAAAAATTCATCGGGTCACTTAGTATATTAATTTAATAGAGAGGGTCTATATAATATATCAATGACCGCCGTGGATTGATTAGGTAACTGAGAATTAATAGTAAAAAGCAAACACACTTTATTTATAGTAATGTATGTTCATCACATACTAAACGTATGTTCTTATTGAAATAAATAGAAAACAAAAATTGGAAATTTTGGCCCGAAAAAAAGGAGAAGGGGTTGAAAAACAATTGTCCTGTCCCCAAGTGCCTATAACTTTTTTTTTTTCTATCCACGGCGGTCACTGCAATATTTCTGTATACTACATACGTATATACTATGAATAAATTGTATAAATTTGCTGTAATTTACTATAAATTGCCAATAGTTTACTGGGATGACTTTTTATATATCAGTGACAGGTTTAAATAGTAATTATAGTACTAGAACACACCCGCGAAATCGCGGGGAAATAGAGCTTATGTAAACTGTAAAAAAAAATATAACTGGTATAATATGGACATATATATATATATATATATATATATATATATATATATATATATATATATATATATATATATATATATATATATATATATATATATATATATATATATATATGTCCATCTTATACCAGTTATATTTTTTTTTACAGTTTACATAAGCTCAAACTGTAAAAAAAAATATAACTGATATAATATGGACATATATATATATATATATATATATATACAACTCGTCTAAACATCAACCCAACAATGTTAGATCTGTAAATTTGCTTTCGCAAATTTTTGGTTCTTCCCTCGCCGGGATTCGAACCCATGCTACTGTGATATCGTGACACCAAATCGCCTGCACTGCAGCCGTCCCGCTAGACCACACGACCACCTGGGCTCTCAAAAAAAGAGCTTTCGGTGGGCATGTGTTACCTTTCCACGTCAGTTTTAATCTAGCGGCGTACTACAGTACATGATATATAAGGCATGAAGATGTTATTGTTACAGATCAGCTAAATTATCTATAGTAAAGGATCCTACAAATTAATGTAAGATACAGTCACAGAAAATAATTATATTCATAAGTACGTCTGAGTCAGTGACAACCCTACAACACATCAATGATGGTGATACATGGCTGTGTACATAATGTATATACAACTCGTCTAAACATCAACCCAACAATGTTAGATCTGTAAATTTGCTTTATATGTCCATATTATATATTATACCAGTTATATTTTTTTACAGTTTACATAAGCTCTTTTTCCTCGCGATTTCGCGGGTGTGTTCTAGTTGCTATTTATAGCAACCAGAAGAAAGTAAATCAAGATTCAAAAAAATAAATGATGATCGTAACTGCAGCTATGGAACATCGTAACTTGAATTTGTTGTTAAATAAAGATTTACGAAATGTTTCTTCTTTAAATAAAAGAAGTATTTAGCAGTCACGATATAATATCATTGGTATCACTGAAAAATGGTCAGATTTTAAACTGAGCAAAATGAACGTTTATTAACACCGCAATCTCTGTCAAAATGAAATCAAATGAGGTAGAATTATTCGGCTTATTCGCAAATGTTATTAACATAATTTGCTAATGAAAATTTAGTAAGCACTCAAAGTGGAATACGTAATTATGAAGTTAATATAAATATCATCCTCATGGTAATGTTTAAGATTGCAGGACAAAACTTTCACTTAATATTAATCAAATATTTTTTTAAATAAGTAATTGAAGGAATGAAGTTACACTATTTTGATGTTTTAAATTACAAAAAAATTCATTATGTACCACACATTGAAACTCTGAATGCAAAATTTGCCCTGGCCTTCAAAGCTACCATATCATTGACGTGCTTCACATGCGCAAAGTCTTCCAAATACTCAACATTACATTGAGGCATATTTAGACCAGATAATACATGATCAGTGCACATGAAAGCTTAAATAAATATTGATCATGAATAATTATAAAAAAAAAAGATGTGGTTTATTGATTTACACGACAGTGCGATACATTACACTCTCATGTTATGTTCGCTACCATATCTTTCTAACATTGTGATTAATATCCTCATCTGTCATGTGATGAATTTTAAACATTTACAATGGCAAAAATATCTCCTTGTTTAAACTTACGTTGGAAGCAGCAGAAGATGGAAATAACTATTGCAGTACATACAGCAACAGGTAGCACTATTTGCATTGCCGTCAATAATAATGATAAATTATTTTCTGTCGTGGTTCCTTTAAATATAACATATAGATGTTTTTCATCAGTTCTGTAAATAGCTGCGTTATAATCCCTGTAGGGTATGTTTAAATGGTATCCCGCAATATTTCCCGTTAAATTAATTTCTGTTCATTCGTTTTATCTTACTTTTGTCACATTCACAAAAAACTGAATTGTCTGAAAAGTAACTGAACAAAACTTAAGTGACTGCAAATGAGTTTTTTCAACAGTAATGAATTTACCACGTGCATAGTCGTTGAAAATTGATTTAAAGACTGAACACCATTTCGTCAGACTCAAACGATTATTTCGCTACCGTGTTCAACCTTTCTATACATGTCAACCCCTCGCGCTTTTAAGATGAAAACATGCATCAAAAGCTTAATAAAATTTCCAGAAATATGTTATGTCAGAAAAATAAATAATTTGCAATAAGGATACTCCATTTCTGTTTTTTGTTTGTTTTGTTATGTAGTATTAAGTATTCATCATCATCTGAATTGTTTTCACCTTATTAATGTATTGTAAATATAATAATTCTAGCGAGGCGTCAGTGTGCATAAAAAACACATGTTTCAGTAGTGCCGTAACATACTGTGTGTAACTTAAACATCTCGTATACGGAAACGTCAATCAACTTCGTTTTTAATACGAGCATTTGTTTCATTGTGTTTACTATCAAATGAAAAAATATGTATTTTGATAGTATAATGTATCAGGACATATGAACAAAGCACTATCTCTGCAATCATGCTCTTCAATTTCGTACTTTTTTTAGCATTTTAAACTTTTTTATTCGAGCGTTACAGATGAGTCTTTTGTAGACGAAATGAGCGTCTTTCATTTGCACTCATACCACATCTTCTTACATTTATAAATAATAAAAATCAATCCTGGTACAATGAAGCAAACATTTACCATTGATGATTTATTTTATATACTAGTAGTACACACAACAATGATTGTTTATTTGACAAATAATTGGCAAATGTTCAAATTAAATTGAAAGAAACATCATATAAATTAAAACATTTATTTATTTGGTGAATTTATTGGGATTATCTTGATAGCAACTCATGTTTTACAGAACGAATTAAAATTTCTAATTGACTACCTTTTGTTTGCTCGTGGAATTTAGGCGATTTATTAAGCCATTGAGATCACGATAAGACTTTTATCATAAAACATGCTATACATAGTTAATCGGATATTATAATCAAATATTTTAAATTAGAAAATGAATACAAGGCTGAAGCAGTAGGATAAACAGATAAAATAATACAGTAAAATAAACTGTGCCAGTTTTTCTGTATAACCAGATACGCATTTCCGCAATTAATGTCTTCTGTATTGTAACATGTTTAAATCCACAACATAATACAAATGCTATGTATTTATTTAATTTATAAAATGAAGAAAAAAAAACAGAATGCAAACAAAAAAAGAAAACCATAAAAAAAAACTGAACTCTGAGGAAAATTCAGACGGAAAGTCCCTAATCACATAGCAAAATCAACAGGTCAAACACATCAAATGAATGGATAGCAGAAATAGTTAATGCATAAGTGAAAACCTAAAAGATAAAATATCTTATGTCCAATTTAAAATTTCATGCATGATTAATGAGAGAAATTCTGTAAATACCTGAAGAACAATTGTAAGTTGTTGTCTGGTCAAATTCAAACGCTGTTCCACATCTGCATTTTATGTGAACTTCTCCTTTACACTCGTCACATTCTAATAGATTGGTCAACATGTAAACAACGTCGTAAAAGAATACTGTTTCATTTACATCTGCTATGTTTAGTGGAAATATAGTATCCTGTGAAAACATACACACAAATTGTGTTAAACATAAAAATGACCATATAATTGATATGTATGTCAACACCGAAGTGCTGACTACTGGGCTGGGAACGTTCACCAGTATGAAACTATTCACTTTTAAAAAAAATTGATAAAAAAAAAGTTTAGCCTTTAAGTTATTTAAACTACTTCATGTAACTTTGCTCTTTCGGTCTTATTGTTGTCAAAATAGATATACAGTGTATCCTAATTACCTGCCCTATCAATAAATACTTTTCTGTCTCGTTATCTTATATCACTCCCGATGATCAAAGCTGTTGTCTACACGTTTGTATTGTTTTAGTATATTGCAGTGACTACTAATTTCGGTTAGCTCAGTGATGCATTTGATGAATTTATGAGGGAATGCTGTTCTTAACAGAAAACATAATTGTGTATTGCAAATTACATAAACTTGGTATTCACCATATTCAACAGAAGAAGGATTTTGTCAATTATCAACAATAACAAATTCAACGGAATACAAAGGAGTCATGAAGAATGAAGTTAAGTGCATCATATTTTAAAATGATATTTAAAGACAAATAGGATTTTTTTACCGAACAAATTGAATGGAAAGCTAGGAGTCGGTCTTTCACAACTGATGACTAACTAATACGCTAGAAAAAATACACAAAATTTTAAGATTTCAAAAATAACAAAATACAACAATTTCAAAGTTTTAACGTTAAATATTCTTTGATTCTGACTTTGTCAAAAATAAAAAATAAATATTGTAAATTTGGCATAATGTATCCTTCTGCCAGCCATGTTAGTTAATTCAAATCCTCGCACAAAGTAGACTAGATCCTCTACAGTCATTTCAGTCAATTCGCTTGTTCGATAAAAATTGCAAATACGTTTTCTGATAGATTGCATTGTCAAATTTAACATTCTAATATGACGTGCTTCTTTCGCTTTGTGAACAAGGTTCATAGAAGAGCCTACACTTATACTTATCAGACATAGAAATTACCTTAATTGTCCTAATCAGAATCGAAATAATTGATGCAAGCTATACTTTATTGTAGTTTTAACATGGGTAGTCATGGGTAGTCATTATGTTCGTGTTATTTTAGCCCTTACTATCGCGAATATGATGCCTACCCATGTTAAAACTACAATAAAGTAAAGCTTGCATCATTTTTTTCTAAGTAATGTTTCGAATAAAAAGGAATATTTGTCGAATTTTCAGGCTTGTCAGATTATTTTTTGAGAGCATGTTTAATGATAACTGGCAGTTCTATTTTGTACTATGAGAAATCAAAGTACGTTGATGATTCAATTTCAGAAAGAAAAAAACGTATTATTAAAGGCAGTTGAGTCGATAACAGACGTTATCTGATGGCGTTTCTCCTCAATATTCTCTTTGCATATATTACATGTCTGGTATTGTGTTTACGGAAATATTTAGTGTCGCCACTATACACACCAAAACGCGATCAAAACGTTACTTTGGATGGATTTTCATTTGAATAATTATTAATATGTTGATGGAATATTTAAGAAGAATCGTATTCTTAATCTAAATGTACCTGTAATTTGACTGTGCAGTTTGGTATTGGATTAATATTATCAAACATTAGCCATAATGTCAGGTTTCCATTGATGCATTGTATATCAATTAAAGCTGTTTGATTGATAGGATACTCTGAAAAGATACAATTGTACATGTAACACGAGATAAATGCTGTATTGTTTAATGTTCCTCTGGTAACTTTCTCCTCTCTTTTAAATGTTTGAGATGATCCGTTTTGTATGATGAAAAATTGTAACCGGGAAATAATCCTATGTGATATCGTGATCAGTTTATATATTTATTGGGTTGATGTTAAGACGAGTTGTATATACATTATGTACACAGCCATGTATCACCATCATTGCTGGTGATCCGATGGATAGATCTGTTGTAGAGTTGTCACTGACTCAGAGTACTTATATATATCGTCTTAACATCAATCCAACAATGTTAGATCTGTAAATTTGCGTTCGCAAATTTTTTGTTCTTCCCTCGCCGGGATTCGAAACCATGCTACTGAGATATCGTGACACCAAATCGCCTGCACTGTATCCGTCCCGCTAGACAACACGACCACCTGGGCGTCATAAAAATGAAGCTTTCGGTGGCCGGGTGTTACCTTTCCACGTCAGTTTTAATATAGCGCCGTACTTCAGTACATGATATATAAGGCATGGGGATTATTTTTACAGATCACCTAAATTATCTATAGTAAAGGATCCTACAAATGAATGTAAGATACAGTCACAGAAAATAATTAAATATATATCTACTGTGTAATAAATGTCAGTCTGTACAAATTAGAATTTAAGTTTAACCACTCTCGCCTCTATTAAGTTTAGCAAAAGAGCCTGACGGTGCTTACTGCATCTACAAAATTCATAAGTCGAGAGAAACTGATAACACCATGAAAACAAAAAAAGAAATACGAAATAAATACAAGCAAGTTCACAAGACACAACGGCGATAACGAGAGACTAAGTAACGCGATCGTCCTTAATTGACATTACAATATAGAAATGAAAATTTTATAATGTTTTCATAATCCTGGTACCTTTGATAACTATTTCAAGGACACTTTTGAATATATAAAAAAAAAATAAACAAATGGTGGGAAATTATAACATAGTGACAATATTCTGGCAGAACAAATGGTCTTATTCAGAGTAAATTGATAAATTATATTAGCATCTGTTTTTAGACGTCTTATACCTGTCGGTTTCTTATGAATTTAAGCAGCACAGTCAAGAGACCTTTCTGTTCAGAAACATTTCTCACCCTTTTTTCACACATTGTTGTCAATATATTAGAATTGTTTGCGACTGTCATACAAGTGAGATGTGTATGTAGCTATAAAACCAGGTTTACTCCACCATTCACTACATAAGAAAATACCTGTACCAAGTGAGGTATATGACAATTATTTTACGTTCGTTTGTGTTTGAAATTTTGACTTTCCCACTTTTCAATTTTAGTGATAAAATAATTTTCATTGAAATACCAATCTGTTTTACCTATGTTTTGGCGTTAAAATATTGTCTTATTGATTTTTTCTTCTAAACCGAAGAAAAATAAAATGTTGTTTACTTACTTTTAAATTTGCTCTTTCTTATTGTAAGGTTATACGTGGCCAGTTCAAAACCATACTCCAAGTTGTATTCCACATTCACATCTCGTTCGTTAATATCTTTGATCCTCAACTCAAGTTGTGTACAGTTTCCATTCACATATTCCTCGAACTTTGAATCGTTCACTGATTTACCATTTGTTATTAATGGAATGTGTTCCCTACCTTTTGTCCATCGGCGGCTTCTTTTGTTTATATCACACAGTCTTCTTATGCGATGTGTCGTGCATTTCAAAACTATAGTTTTACCATGTACAATTTCTGCACCGTCAAATCTCAAACTCACTAAAATTAACATTATATTCAGCTGTTCATATTCGAGTATAGAATTTGTTTCTGTTTCAAATATTTACTGCATGCTTTTGTTTTCAAAACTGATAGCAAATAAATATGTGCTTATTTTGGTTTATATTTTGCACTTGGAATTTTTATAAATACGGAGGATTTTAACTCCATGGAAGAGATTTAAAATGTAATGTACATGTACAACACGTTTCGAAAATTTGGGACTTTTATGCCAACAACTTTATTTAGGTCGTTAACACCAATTTTGATATAAGCTTGTCGATATTTTTCAAAACTATAAAATTCTTTTTTTTTGCTTGAACGTACTGACCTCGGTAAACAGATTACAGTGCATATCTAAATTTAATTGATTACTTCGTCTTTAGTATTATTATAATATATGGATCAAATACATTAAAGGACATAATAAATATGTTATTCTCCTTAAACGAGAAAGGCATAAAAACAAAAAAGGATAGCTTGATAATCATAAAAAGCCATTAAGAAACCGGATTAAAAATAATTCCAAATAACATTATGTACTTTAAATCTCATAATTAGTCAAAACAGTCTTAAAAGAAAGAGTGAATTGCGTATTTTAAATATTTTCAATCATTTATGATAGTTAGGACAGTAGAGTTTGACTTGTACTTTAAAAAAATCAATCGTGTAATGAATTTCATAAAATTCAAATTAAAGAAATTTAAAACATCGATCCTTTTATAACAGCAAATCAAATAGCAAACAACTATTGATAAACTGGTTAGATTAGATTATTATGGATGTAATATAATTTTTGTTCTTGAAAAAGAAAGAAAATAATTAATCTATTTACGCTGTTAGGGGCACTAGCTACGAAATAGCATTTTTCACTCTATAATGCAAGTAAAATAGTGAAATTATAATTCGCTATTAGCAGACATTGTGTTTAAATTTTGTGAAAATAAGTGACGAAACATCGATGATGAATTATTTACTTGCAACTTAATACTTCGACCTAATTGAATCCGTATTTATGTGAACTGTTATACCATCCCTAAACTTGAGATAGATTATGCATGATTGATGCGTGTTAGGCTATTAAAAGAAAAGAATGTCAACATTGAACGTGAAACAAAGGTAAAATATTTGATTGACCGATTCAATCCACCAAAAATCATTCTTATACAGTTTAAATGAAAAATTGTCTTATTTTGTTAACCTGTAATTTTTTTTGCGCGAGGTCAATATATCTATTTATATTTATGTTTATGTGTATATCGTGTTATGTGACAGTCGGTTGTTTTCTGGATCATCTCGATAGTTTATTGAATGGCGTCTTGAATGAAACGTTTTCTCGTATATAAATATATATGTATACATTACAACCTTTTGAGCAAATATATCTACTTTAAAAATGATAATTTTAAACACAATTTCGTTTTGTAACCGTTTTACGTTTGACTTTGTACTAGTGTATGTGTGGGGAAGGGGGAGGGAATTTAAGAGAACACATGAATAATTCAATAATAAATACAGTCGAGTCAAAGAAGAAAATCATGTACGCTCTGTGAATAATTATTAACTATTTTGGAAAACCTGATCGGTCGACACGTACCATACAGACGATTGATTACATAGCTTAAGTTACAATTGCTACGAAAGCAATGCCCGATTCCATGTTTAATGTCTCCTCACCTAATAAATGATGTATAAACGCATGAGAGCTATCATGATACCAATAAAAGTTTATTGTAATCATGCGTTTGTATTTGTATGATAATTTAAATGATATCTTCAATGTTATAGTAATGTATATTTTGAAATGAAAAGACATATAGTTAATTATACTCTATCGCTGAGCACTGAAACATTAAACCTGAGTTGTTCTAGACTTCCTCACTGGTTGATCAAACTTATGTAAAAAGTCATTCCCTGTCTTCAATTTACCAATATAGAAACCGTTTAACAATTGTGTATGATCAATACCCATTAATTACACATTTTAATCGCTATACCTTTATAAATATTCTTAAGGACGTGCACTTCTGAGGAGTCAAAAATTTCTACAATTAAATATTTGTTCTTAACCTGATTTTTTGGGTTTATATGACTTTTAAAAAATAATTGGTGAGATTTTGATGAATTTCCCATTTTTCTAATTTTTACCCTTTTTGTGCTATTTTTCGTTTTAAAAAATCACATTTCAACAATTAAACTTGTTTTCATACTTTCAATAAAGATGTAGTGAACAAATCTGAATGAATTTAACCTTAAAAAAAACTATAGGAAGGTACTTATATAAGAATGTTTTATCATATTTTATGCTTTATCGTGTCAAATTTACCATTCTGTCAATTATGTAAATTTGTGTTTTCTGTATTTCAAGAACAAAATGTATACTATTTCAAATGCTTTGTTATAAATTATTAAAAATATATATAGCTTAGAAATTTGAAAAGAAAAAAGTGATATTGGATTTTCATATTTCTGATAAAATCAATTGTTGTACCCCTCATCCATTTTCTCAAATCTTTGGCTGAAATTTAGTTTAATTTTGCTATTTATTGAACTCATTGCAATTTTTCACTTATATCTCATGTGTTTGTAATAATAACTCCAGAACGAGATTTTAACGAGACTGAAATGTCAGAAGAATACATCCTTAATGTCTAGATTTTCATAAAAGAATTTGAATACGTTAAGCTTGTCAAGTTTTGTTACTGATGTTGCAACATCCTTAAAATCCAATGTACACAATATATGTGACAGAAATGCTAAATCACTACTTTTTTTTAAATGCTAAGGCTTTTCTACCCCAGGAATAAATAACCTTAGCTTTATTTGGCAAAACTTTTAGGAATTTATGGTCCTAAATGATCTTCAACTTCATACTTTGTTTGGCCTTTTTAACATTTTTTTAATCGAGCGTCACTGATGAGTCTTTTGTAGACCAAACTCGCGTTTGGTGTAAATATAAAATTTAAATCTGGTATCTATGATGAGTTTATCATTTACATCCTGATAAAAATGCACAAACATATGTTGGTATTATCTACACTACCAAAGCCTATATCATTTATAAATTATTATACACAAATAAATCTCAAAGTTTACTTTTCTATGGAATCACTGAAGGATCAAACAGAGTTTGTTATTTACAACTCTTTCCGAATTCTTCATAAAACAGATTGATATTCTTGTCTATAGTATTTGTGATTTGTCCTTATAATAACAAAAAAAAATTTTTTTTTGGTATTAAACATTAAACATGTGACCAGATACAAATTAAGAACACGATACATGTTTAAACTTAGAAAATAATGGATATTAGTGAACTTATAATTGTAACGCGTTGCTATGCATTAGATTTTTCTTATTTTGTTTATACATCGCAATAAGATTTAACTAGGGGTGTTATACTTGTTTCGCGTTGCAAGTAGCTGCTACCGTTTTAAAATCTCGCGAAACTTTGTGCTTTTAGTTTCTATGAAAATAAGAGTGCTGGAAATGTTTAATGTGGGTCTAATTAGATAAAATGTGTAGTTTCAACAAGACAAGTGACTTTTGTACAGAAAAAATATGTCTTTAAATACCTTCACAGATAATTTTAATATGAGCATTTTCGAAGACATTTTACAGCCATGTAATACAATTTAGATTAACTTATGTAAACTCAACGTGTTGATCGAAAGGAGGGTTATAATTGATATTATAAATTAACAGTTGTAAACATAAACTGTATTATGAAAAACGATATAACACCATTGTTGTTAAACGTTTGTAATGTTTCGTTCCATCTGTGTTTTATTTAAACTTACAGGAAGTTCTTGGAATATTTTCGCCGCTGATAACTGTAAGCATCATCATGAAACCAGTGTACTTATATATAACAAGTTTGCAAAAGACAAATAAAATGGCCCTGTAAAAACAGTAATTATCTTGATAAAACTGTATAATATTTTGGAAATGTTAACAAAAGTTCACCATAGATACAAATAAATTAAATTAAAACTTTAGAGATCTGTATGCATATTTTGTTAGATTGATTTAGCAATGCCACAACGGTATTTGTTTATGCAGAAGAATTATGTTTATTGCAGCGGAGACAGCTCCCTGTCGGAGCACATGAGATCAACCCCAGTTTTTTTATCGGGTTCGTGTTGCTTTGTCTTTAGTTTTCTATGTTGTGTCTTGTTCACTATTATTTGTCTGTTTGTCTTTTTAATTTTTAGCTATGGCGTTGTCAGTTTAATTTCTTTCTATGAGTTTGACTGTCTCTCTGTTATCTTTTTCCCCTCTTTGTCTACCTGTCTAAAGTATTGAAATAGTGCATGCTAAAGTCGGTTGTTGTCTCTTTGACATATCCCCCATTTTCATTCTCAATTTTAATCACTATATATGTGTTATATATCCTTGTTCTCCTAATGTATTGTACTCACAAAAAAATCATGCCAGCTTCTTTCAAGTTCAATTTTAAAATGGCAACCATACTTTTGCTTTCTACAAAATTAAATTGCAATATTAAAGAAGGTATTCAAAACTGTTATGGTTTAATACACAAAACACAGTGAGGAATATTCCACTAGCGCTAATATGTTAATGAAAATAACTATGTATACTTAGAAGTAATAGGTAAATGCTTTTGTAAAAATTGTATCTAAGGTCGTTGTTCTTATTTTATACCTCTGGACGTTCTATGTGTATTATGTTGCATTTCATTCATAAGTGTTTAACAAATCTGAGGAAATTAGACGTTTGTCTGTCGTTGACGTTTTGTTAAATAAAAAATTGTATCTTTATATTTTTTTCTTAAATATTTTGACAAAAACACTAACCGTTAGTTATCGTCAAACGCTTCATTATTTTTCAATTAATTTTGAGTTTTTTTGCGCAAAATTTCAAATGTCAGTAGTATCAAATAAAATCGTATTTAACAGCAGAATTTAAACTCTTACTGTCACCACTGCTATCTGTATGTTGCTGCACTGCCTTAATCGGCCGCTTTCTGTATCCTTTGTGTCGTTTTCTGACAGTAACAGCTTCCTTAGTGTCTATAATCAAAATTTAAGATTTAACCCTCATGTACGAATTAGTTCATAACACCATTTAACAATCGTTTGATGAAATGAACAGTATGGAAAGGAAAAGGGGTTACTGCTAATTAATGACAAGGAACTGAAAAATATATATTTCATCAGATATAAACAGTCCGGAATGCGGTTCGATAAAATTGCTCCCCTTGTTTATTTCGCTCTCCTGTCAAATCATGTAATTTCGCTACCTCCAATGGTAGACGCTACAACGATGGGTGTCGTCAAAAAAGGTACGATTAAAGGAATCAGCTAGGAATTAGACGATCACCATTAGTATAGGTGAGTTGTTTAATAGTTGTTGCTTTGTGATAAATGCATGTTTTGGATTAATTGATAATCAGAAATAGCTGGAAAGGAAAGAAACGTGTTGCTACGTGAACCCGGAAAGGCCGGGACGAATTTAAAAAAAATATCTAGAGACGATCGTTCTGAGTGTGCCACATACACATTCAAACGTGTACACAAGCACAATATTCCCTATCTATGTAATGTGTTTTCATAATTATGTGATATAGAGCAAAAAAAGGTAGCAGTTTTTTGTGTCTTGTTGTTAAGCATATCTAGGGGAGATATTGTTATTTTTCACGGTGTGTTTGATAGGTTTGTTACATTGTAACATTATATATTACACACTCAGAAAGTGGATTAAAATAGCCTCCAACACTAAATTAACTGAATTTCAATTATTCTATTTACCGTAATGCTATTATATAAACTTCGGAGGTTCATATCACTTATATTCAACGTTTTTATATCGGATTTTTTTTTACTATTGATGTTGAACGGTTCATAGTAAAAAAAAATCCGATAAAACCGTTGAATGTAAATGATATGAACCTCAGAAGTGTTACATATTGTCCTTTTATATAAGACCGGAGGTTCATATCATTTACATTCAACATTTTTTATCGAATTTTAATTATTAACTATCAACGGTTCAACATTGGTAGTTAAAAAAATACGATAAAAATTAACGGTTCAACATTGATAGTAAAAAACAATCCGATAAATATGTTGAATCTTAAAGATTTGAAACTCTGAAGCCTTACATTATAGGACTATCGTTTATTAGTTCTTTATCCTAACTAAATGGGTTTTTTTTGTGGTGTATATTACAAAAAAGGGGGAGGGGCTTTTAACACCAAAATACCTTAACAATCCTACAATATTTGTTTACAGAATGAGAATTGAATTCCGATCCGTTTGTACGGGGAACATGTGGTTGCAACCCCCTCTTTAATTGCCTGTTCGATTTTTTTTTCAGTGTCGAAAAGGGAGATAGACGGCAGTTTTATCAAGAAGTTATGTACGTTCTGCTATTCATTTGACAGTCAGTAATTATTATGAAGTACACATGTCGACCAGAGGCATGGAACAGAGAGGGGAGGTTTTAAAGTACCAGATGCTTATCTGAGATTCCAATTTGAACTAAAGAAAGCAATATATAAAAATATGTAGGAGAAATAATCTATATGAATAAAGTTATGTCACAAAAGGAACTTTTTTTTTTTATGTACAGAATTTGTCAAACGGTCTCCATAACAGAAGAGATGTGAATGCATCCTTCATAGTCTTGTAATACTAATGGTAAATTATAATTCATATAATTTCTGAGATGATATAGCAGTGCTATTGGTTTCCCCTTTCTCTTTCTTCAAAGAACTTGATCATCTGAACTCTTTCTTTTTATGCCCCACCTACGATAGTAGAGGGGCATTATGTTTTCTGGTCTGTGGCTCCGTTCGTCTGTGCGTCCGTCCTGTCAGGTTAAAGTTTTAACTATTTACACCACTGGGTCGATGCCACTGCTGGTGGATGTTTCGTCCCCGAGGGTATCACCAGCCCAGTAGTCAACATTTAGGTGTTGACATGAATATCAATAATATGGTCATTTTTATAAATATCCTGTTTTCAAAACTTTGAATTTTACGAAAAACTAAGGATTTTCTGATCCCAGGCATAGATTACCCTAGCCGTATTTGGCACAACTTTTTTGGAATTTTAGATCCTCAATGCTCTTCAACTTTGTACTTGTTTGGCTTTATAAATATTTTGACATGAGCGTCACTGATGAGTCTTATGTAGACGAAACGTGCGTCTGGCGTACTAAATTATAATCATGGTACCTTTGATAACTATTTGGTCAAGGTAGTTTTTTATGAAACTTGAAACTTAGTAGACTTGTTGCTTATGATATGATCTTTCTAATTTCAAAGCCAAATTAGACTTTTGACCCCAATGTCATAGTCCACTGAACATAGAAAATGAAAGTGGGAGTTTCAGGTTAAAGTTTTTCGTCAAGGTACTTTTTGGTGAAGCTGAAGTCCAATCAACTTGAAACTTAGTAAACTTGTTGCTTATAATATAATCTTTTTAATATTGAAGCCAAATTAGACTTTTGACCCCAATTTCACGGTCCACTAAACATAGAAAATGAAAGTGGGAGTTTCAGGTTAAAGTTTTTGGTCAAGGTAGTTTTTGATAAAATTGAAGTCCAATCAACTTGAAACTTAGTACATATGTTCCCTATAGTATAATCTTTCTAATTTTAATACCAAATTAGATTATTACCCAATTTCACGGTTCATGGAACATGGAAAAGGATAGTGCGAGTGGGGCATCCGTGTACTTTGGACACATCTTGTTTGTTTTTTTTAAATTGGAGCCCTGTTCAAGAACAGTTAAAAGAGCATATGCTTAACCTTCGTTATCTTTTAGAATCTTCTTTCTTTTTTTTTTCTTTTTTTTTAAATAAAACAGGTTGTAAATTCTACATAATATGCCAGTCAACCGCAAATGTTAACACCCAAAAAAGGTCTTTAGTATATTCATTTTTCAACTTACAAAATATGCCAAAGGTTTAAGCATCTCAAACATTACTCTTGTACAAAACTGTAACAGATTATCAAAGATTGTCTAGTAAGTACAATTTTAACCCTTTTAAGCACCGTCTTAGCAACGACTTGGTTGATTGTAAGAGTTCGGTGCAGAGACTGAAGACTTGAGACGATAACATGGAGATAAGTATGTATAAGAACATCGTTTTCAAGAATATAGGCCGGGGGGTGGTGCACCGGTGTTCTTCTATAGGACTTGACTTGCAATAGCGAGCAAGTATGAGAAAATAGAAAATATACGGTAAAAATTAATATAAGGGAAATTTGATATTCTTGAATCTGTTTCTGAGTTGTGAAGAACTAACATACAACTAACAGTGGGACGGTTATTCAAGTAAAGTACTATAATCCAATCGAGTCTTAATGTGATAAACTATTATAAAATTGAGTCTAATGTAAAACGGTTAATAAGTAAAGACTCTTAATGTCTTGCAAATTTTCGACTGTAGGTAAACTAATAAGAAAAGAAAAAGATATAAATAGTAAATTCAAATCGACTCGTATGAATAATATTGGCGAACAAAAAAAGTATCACATTATGTCGCCGGACAATTGTAAGATGCTATAAGATAGACTAAAAATGTATCGAAAATATAGCACAAAAGAAATCATGAAATAACTTGGTGCAATCCCAATTTAAGATGCAAACACATCAAAACAAAAACAAAATCACACCATATCTCCACATGACACAAAACAAAAAACCAACTGCAATCAACAAATAAGACGCAAAGAAAAAAAATCCATTCGCGGGCAACTACCGACTTATTATACTGTATGATCGAACACAAACATAGATCCCGCTAACATGTTTAACCCCGCCACATTATTTATGTATGTGCCTGTCCCAAGTCAGGAGCCTGTTATTCAGTGGTTGTTGTTTGTTTATGTGTTACATATTTGTTTTTCGTTCAATTTTTTTTATATAAATAAGGCCGTAAGTTTTCTCGTTTGAATTGTTTTATTTTGTTTTATCACGGCCTTTCATAGCTGACTTTGCGGTATGGGCTTTGCTCATTGTTGAAGCCGTACGGTGAATATGACACCAAAGAAATAAGACGCAAACTAAATTACAAGAAATTGCAAGATAAATAAATGACGTATAAAAAATAATTCCGAACGACAATTGGTTAACACAAACAAAAGGAATACAAGGATATAAATATTTGCTACCCCAAAAACTCAACTTCACAATGGTCAACAAATCCGGGTTACTGTTTATAACTAAGGTGTAACAAAATGTGTAACAAAACTTTTTAAAATAATACAGAAATTATGACTGTCGGTGTAATTGTAATTGTTAAAGAAAAAAACATGTCAAACATGCAAATATTATTTAAAAAAATTAGTTTT
This sequence comes from Mytilus galloprovincialis, assembly GCA_037788925.1. Classification (NCBI taxonomy): domain Eukaryota; kingdom Metazoa; phylum Mollusca; class Bivalvia; order Mytilida; family Mytilidae; genus Mytilus; species Mytilus galloprovincialis. The sequence goes on along the minus strand of CM075332.1, from coordinate 41,613,487 downwards.
AATTACTTAAATGTCATGTGATGTTACATATATAGGACGGGTGTGTTCGATTCGTAAATTAATTAACACAACCCCGTCATATAACATCCAACTTTGAAATTGCGTCCAAATGTCAAATTTAGGTGTGCCACTTCGGGAATGGTCTTAAACGATTGGTAATTCATTTCTCAATTTTTGTAATTTTCCCCAGATTTTTTCTATGTCCAGCAAAAAAAAGTAGCAGTTTATATTGAGACCCCCTAAATGACGTAACAGCTTGACTTATGGTGGTTTTAAAAACGATTGTTTGCAAGTTGCATTGTCAACAATTGTACAATATGAAAATTAAACAACGTGAATGCAAATATTTATAATGACTTTACGGAAAGTAACTTTTGTGACATCTTGACAACCGTATACAAAGTTCATTTCACTTTTCTACCTTCTAAACACAAGAGGTCGAATTCTTTTGTTCTATTTAAACCGCATATCGGACTGTAAACAGATAAAAATATGACTTTTTATTTTAGCTTATCATCATCTCTATGTTCACCTAATTGATTTTAAGCCTTTCTCTGTAGAGGTTTGTCTTTTTTTCTTTTTTTTTTTTTATTTAATCACGAATTCGTTATTCCTTGTTGTACCTTTATCTTCTAACTTTATTTGTATATAAACTTAACAGAGAAAACACTTTAGTCTTTTGACCCCTATTTTGACAATTTTACCTATTGAAAATGCAAATGGGGAGTGAGTAAAAGAGACAACAACCCGACCAAAGAGCATACAACATCCGAAGGTTACCAATGGGTCTTTAATGCAGCAGCGTGAATCTCCCGCAACCGGAAGCATGCTTCTGTCTGCTGTTCCTCAAACAAAAATATATACAAGTTCAGTGATAATGGACGTCATACTTAACTCCGAAATATACACAAGAAAATAAGATTAAAAATGATACAAGACTAACATAGGCCAGAGGCTCCTAACTTGGTACAGGCGCAAAAATGCGGCGAGATTAGACCTTTTTTTTTATATCTCAACCCTCTTCCTATACCTCTAGTCAATGTAAAAAAACGTTCAGTAAAACTAAGTTCAAAAGAAGTCCGATTCCAATGTCAAAATAAGTAATAAAAGCAACTAAACAAAATGATGTCTGATTTGTTCACGTATCGTTGAAAATATTATGGCATTTGATGCGACTGTCATACAAGTAAGATATTTAGCGCTATAGAAGCAGATTCAATCTACCATTTTCTACATTTGCAAACGCAAAAATTAGGAATATGACAGTTGCTGTTCATTCCTTTGATGTGTTTTATCATTTGATTTTGTTCAAAAAGCTGAAATGCATGTTGTTACTAACGATATAGTGAAATCCTGGGGCTTAAAGAATTTATACCTATCAATCAAGGTTTTATCTTTCAGAAAATTTCCTGGTTTAAAGAGAATAAAATATCTGTTTCAAAGATTATCAGGGATTTGAAAACTTTTCGAAGCAAGTTTCTACAGCTGTCGTTTCACAATAGTTACATAACCAATTGTATGCTTGCAATGAGAATCAAGAATGATACCAGTAGTGGAAAAAACACTGCCTGCTCTTTCGGACGTTTCTTCAAATCTTTGAATTATTTATGCTTTTTTATTGCCTCTTTGGTATTATCGCTTTCTTTAACAAATATGAAAAAAATACTTATCATAGGTAAAGACAAATGAATTGATTGTTTTCCATTTAATAATTAAAAAAAATACAACTTCGTGTTGCTATTACTTTTCCTTTTAAACTTTCGTATATCAATTCAAAAGTATTAATTTATAAGTCTTGTACCTTTGATAGCTAACAATTGTCCTTAGTCTTGTTATTTTATATATCAAATAAGGACAACAGGCAAACTAGACATTCATTTTCTTATATTCCTCTGAGCCAGATATCAAACTTTAAAAAACAAAAGGCCAATACACTAAACATAGACAGTAACGTCTTTAAATGAGTCTACCACATTCAGAGCAATATAGTAATATGTAATATACTATTTACCAACTATGTCAGTTTTTTTAGTTTTAGGTCAAATATAACTGTTACTATTGTAATTGTTTCCAGTGCCTATGAAAACGCAACATATCTTTTAAATTCATAGTCATTAGGCCCATTTTGAATTGCAAAACAAACATCTTGAATAACGATCGATACCGTGCCCGTTTTCCCCTCATATTTCATATTTTAACAATACAATCGGATGATATTGCTAATTAGACAAGAATGATGTCAAAATGATAATTCCTTGTGTGATTAATTTCAAGGAAAATAACTATCACATTAATTGTGAGGTATGTTAAACAAAAAAGTGTTCCCAGTACACGGATTTCCCATCCGCACTGTCATTTTCTATGTTCAGTGGACCGTGAAAATAGGACAAAATCTCTAATTTGGCATTGAAATAAGATATATCTTATTATAGGAAACATGTGCACTGAGTTTCAAGTTAATTGGCAAATTGCAAAAACATTTATTTTTTAAACGGACATGCTTATAGATAGTAATTCTGAAAATCCCCATTGAGAGAGTCCCTGACATACTGTAATTGCGTAAGGTATGTTTTGTCGACAGTCAGTGATACACACGATAGCATTTTATTACTATGTATCCATGACCACGCTGTTATGACATTCATTTTATCCTACAAATGGGTGTCTTATTATAATATACACCCAACAGATATCTCAACGCTGTATCGATATACTATACGGATATCGATTAAAAGCTCCACCCGCTGCCATTGCTGTTGACGAGTGTATGAACCTGCATGACCTCAGAATTAAGGTTGCAGTCTCATTCTAATGACGTATTGTTTGATCTTTAAATACTCTAGAATAAGATTCAATACGTTCTATTGTTTTCAAGCATTGCATTGTAATATCAAAAATAATTGAAGCCATTTTCTGTTAATAGACATACATAAACAGCAGAATTAACACCATTTTCTATAAGGCCGCTGTCTCATTCTAATGACGTATTGTTTGATCTTATGCATACTCTAGAATAAGATTCAATACGTTCTATTGTTTTCAAGCATTGCATTGTAATATCAAAAATAATTGAAGCCATTTTCTGTTAATAGACATACATAAACAGCAGAATTAACACCATTTTCTATAAGGTCGCTGTCTCATTCCAATGACGTATTGTTTGATCTTATGCATACTCTAGAATAAGATTCAATACGTTCTATTGTTTTCAAGCATTGCATTGTAATATCAAAAATAATTGAAGCCATTTTCTGTTAATAGACATACATAAACAGCAGAATTAACACCATTTTCTATAAGGTCGCTGTCTCATTCTAATGACGTATTGTTTGATCTTATGCATACTCTAGAATAAGATTCAATACGTTCTATTGTTTTCAAGCATTGCATTGTAATATCAAAAATAATTGAAGCCATTTTCTGTTAATAGACATACATAAACAGCAGAATTAACACCATTTTCTATAAGGTCGCTGTCTCATTCCAATGACGTATTGTTTGATCTTATGCATACTCTAGGATAAGATTCAATACGTTCTATTGTTTTCAAGCATTGCATTGTAATATCAAAAATAATTGAGGCCATTTTCTGTTAATAGACATACATAAACAGCAGAATTAACACCATTTTCTATAAGGTCGCTGTCTCATTCCAATGACGTATTGTTTGATCTTATGCATACTCTAGAATAAGATTCAATACGTTCTATTGTTTTCAAGCATTGCATTGTAATATCAAAAATAATTGAAGCCATTTTCTGTTAATAGACATACATAAACAGCAGAATTAACACCATTTTCTATAAGGTCGCTGTCTCATTCTAATGACGTATTGTTTGATCTTATGCATACTCTAGAATAAGATTCAATACGTTCTATTGTTTTCAAGCATTGCATTGTAATATCAAAAATAATTGAAGCCATTTTCTGTTAATAGAAATACATAAACAGCAGAATTATCACCATTTTCTATGACGCCTATCATCGAGTTCATACTTGAATGTGTACTTGTGTAACACAAAATCAACTATTCGACAATTTCATTTTCAGCATGTTAAGTGAATGTTAAGTTCAGTTCAAAATTCTGAAGCGTCCGACGACGCATACACTTTTATTTCAAATCGAACAATGTTTTGTTATTTATGTTTATTGTTAGAATTAGTTGTTATGTTAGAATAGATGATTATTTACTTTGAGCTTAAGCTCGCATTACACCTGTTTATCTAAGAAATATTTTTTTTGGTCGTCCCCAGCTAGAAGAAATAATAAAAAAAAAATACCTGAAAAGATTCTATTAAAAAATGAATATGTGTGTTTTTTAATATACTTTTAGTTTAATTTTTTTGGGAAATCCTTGGTTCTCCTGTCGAAATTTTTCTCATAAGGTATCACAGCTATTTCACTGTTTTTATAATGTATGAAAAACCTTATCATTAGATATAACTGAAAACATATGTGTTACCTGAGCTTTCTCCACTACTTTGAATCTTGTGAGCTTCATCTAAACCCTCCACTATAACACAAGCATTCGTATGTCCACTCTCTGCAAAACATGAAAATATGTTTGATGTTTGTATCCACCGATAGCAGTCATTTTTTTTTTTTTACTTTATACTAGCATAATTTTCTTGATTGGGGAAATATTTGTGTAAACCAACTAAGCATGTCCTCGATTTATTCATGTGATCATCGCGTTTTTATTCAAATTATTATCAGAGATAAAGCACATTTTTTAGAAGTCTTCAGGATAAATATATAGATACGTTTGCCAGTGGATCTCATTGCTGGTATTTGTCGTTAAACTTGCAGTTATGTATTCAGATAGGAAGAATTTACGAATGCACTATGTTTGTACTTTATTTTAATTTACCTTTTATATCAGTTCTGGTATGTATCATCATTTAACGTGTAGATTGTTATCAAAATAATAACTTAAGATAACGTGGGTTATTTTGTGAGGGTTATCTGTTAATTGATTAAAGCAATTAATGGATCGGCGAATTATACGAAAGGGATAATGAAACACACAACTCCACAACAAACTCAAAATGCAATTGCGAAAAACAACAACAACAAAAAACAATACACAAAACAACGCAGAGAAAAACAAAGGATTAATACATTTAATCTTTTCGATGGAACTCAAATTAAAGCTTAAAAGTCTGCCTTAATGTATGAGTTACCTGCTTTCTCTGTAATATCACCAGTCTTGTCTACACATGTAGAAGGGCACACATCAATATCTTTTATAATTTCTGTGCTTTCCGATTTCAGATCTACAAATGATATCAATTATTTCGTGTCACAACATGTATAACACTCATTTGAAGTCTATACATTATATATTATATGTTTTTGTTTAATGAAGAGCCAAAGATTTAACGTTCCAACATTGCATATTTTCTATTGTAAGCATGACTCTTTTTAGTTTCAAAATTTTACACTTGGCAGTTCTATACCAGTACAACTCTCTATATAAAAGTCTGAAAATCGTAGTTCCTCATTTTCAAATGTGTTACTACGAATAGTTGAAAATCTAGGGAATCCTGTCAAAACTATTTCCGTTTTTCTTTGAAATAAGGTTTTCGTATTTGTAGCTGGGGAATTGGTTTTTTTTTTATTATTGATTTATATTTTCATTAGGTGCCTAAGTATAGTTACAACTCCCTTTCCTCTTCCGAATAACTCTTCTTTATCCTTCTGCGCGTATTAAAATTCAGAGCATACTCCTTAATTTACATTTTAAAGCGACCATATTCAAATCTATTTTTTATTAAACTCTGTATTCTACCAATAACCCAACTTTCGAGTAACATTTATTCATTCTGTCATTTGTATTCAAAATATGAAATTTACATAAACATCATATGTTGATTTTGAATAAACGAGACTTGTATATAACTGTGCAAGAATGACATATGCTCATATCCCAAATATACTATATAAGTTGCAAGTATGGAACATCTTTGTTATAATTGCGATTCCAAAGTCGGGTAATTGCATTTCTCGAACTGTTTATTACCGAGTTGATTGATCAAAGCGATTTAATTTAGAACTGTACTTATTATTATATTTTACTTGTGTTTCAGTATCTCTCCATAAGTTAAATTTGTCTATTAAACCTTTTATACTAGAAACATTAAACGAGTGCACCCAGTTTAAAGGTTGTTATTACACTGTTACTGTTGTAATGGAAAACTAACCTGAACATTATCTCGTGTTACAGTTGACATGTTTAGTATTGTGCACATGATTTATTATTCCAAAACAGATGTATTGTGAACGTATCATTAAATTCATGAATATATATATTGAAATACAGAAACTGAAAAAAAAGTGAGTACAATTTCAAATTGTAAGAGGACGACCATTTTTAATTGAGTTAAAATAAGGGAGGTATAACTATGCAAGAGGCTTTTGAAGTACGCCTGCATAAAATCACAAATAAAAGTTTATGCAGAATTGTCTCAAACGCGTGTCAAGTGACATTAACAAAATAGTTGGAGACGACCAAGTTCATTGAAATAAACTAATTAATTGGTAGTAAAAGAATATAAATTCCGTAACTTCTGTTATACATGTTCAGGTATAACAAAGTCTTTCATAAATATCTATATTGCCACAAAAGAAACTCACTCTTGACTCCAATCAACTTAAGTTGTTCATACAAGACCGGATTCATATCATTCTTATATAAAAGTTAATCTTAGTTTACTCTACATCAACCCGAAAAAATAATTGTTTTTTTAAAGAGAAATGAAACGTTTGTGCAAGAAAAAACATTGTTTTCGATTACTTGGTGGTATAACCTCTAAATATACTCATTCTGTCAAAACTAAGTGTTGTGAGTATAGTAAGTATATTCAAGTATTCAAAATAAATTCATATCAAAAGGAGACGAAGATACCAGAGGGACATTCAAACTCATAGATAGAAAAGGAAACTGACAACGGCATGGCCAAAAAAGATAACGACACAGACAAATAATAGTACACAAGACACAACATAGAAAACTGTAGACTACAAAATTCTAACAACAGCAAAATTGGGGATGATCTCGGGTGTTCTTGGAGGGTAAGTAGATCCTTCTCCACATATTGCACCCGTCGTTTAAAACTCTCATGCAAAAACATTTATTTTATAAAAGGACAATCTTATAGATAGTAATTCTGAAAATCCCCATTGAGAGAGTCCCTGACATACTGTAATTGCGTAAGGTATGTTTTGTCGACAGTCAGGGATACACACGATAGCAGTTTATTACTATGTATCCATGACCACGCTGTTATGACATTCATTTTATCCTGCAAATGGGTGTCTTATAATAATATACACCCCAACAGATACCGCTACGCTGTATCGATATACTATACGGATATCGATTGAAAGCTCCACCCGCTGCCGTTGTTGTTGATGAGTGTATGAACCTGTGTTACCTCAGAATTAAGGTTGCTGTCTCATTCCAATGACGTATTGTTTGATCTTATGCATTCTAAAGAATAAGATTCAATACGTTCTATTGTTTTCAAGCATTGCATTGTAATATCAAAAATAATTGAAGCCATTTTCTGTTAATAGAAATACATAAACAGCAGAATTATCACCATTTTCTATGACGCCTATCATCGAGTTCATACTTGAATGTGTACTTGTGTAACACAAAATCAACTATTCGATAATTTCATTTTCAGCATGTTAAGTGAATGTTAAGTTCAGTTCAAAATTCTGAAGCGTCCGACGACGCATACACTTTTATTTCAAATCGAACAATGTTTTGTTATTTATGTTTATTGTTAAAATTAGTTGTTATGTTAGAATAGATGATTATTTACTTTGAGCTTAAGCTCGCATTACATCTGTTTATCTAAGAAATTTTTTTTTTTGGTCGTCCCCAGCTAGAAGAAATAATAAAAAAAAAATACCCGAAAAGATTCTATTAAAAAATGAATATGTGTGTTTTTTTATATACTTTTAGTTTAATTTTTTTTGGAAATCCTTGGTTCTCCTGTCGAAATTTTTCTCATAAGGTATCACAGCTATTTCACTGTTTTTATAATGTATGAAAAACCTTATCATTAGATATAACTGAAAACATATGTGTTACCTGAGCTTTCTCCACTACTTTGAATCTTGTGAGCTTCATCTAAACCCTCCACTATAACACCAGCATTCGTATGTCCACTCTCTGCAAAACATGAAAATACGTTTGATGTTTGTATCCACCGATAGCAATCATTTTTTTTTACTTTATACTAGCATAATTTTCTTGATTGGGGAAATATTTGTGTAAACCAACTAAGCATGTCCTCACTTTATACATGTGATCATCGCGTTTTTATTCAAATTATTATCAGAGATAAAGCACATTTTTTTAGAAGTCTTCAGGATAAATATATAGATACGTTTGCCAGTGGATCTTATTGCAGGTATTTGTCGTTAAACTTGCAGTTATGTATTCAGATAGGAAGAATTTACGAATGCACTATGTTTGTACTTTATTTTAATTTACCTTTTATATCAGTTCTGGTATGTATCATCATTTAACGTGTAGATTGTTATCAAAATAATAACTTAAGATAACGTGGGTTATTTTGTGAGGGTTATCTGTTAATTGATTAAAGCAATTAATGGATCGGCGAATTATACGAAAGGGATAATGAAACACACAACTCCACAACAAACTCAAAATGCAATTGCGAAAAACAACAACAACAAAAAACAATACACAAAACAACGCAGAGAAAAACAAAGGATTAATACATTTAATCTTTTCGATGGAACTCAAATTAAAGCTTAAAAGTCTGCCTTAATGTATGAGTTACCTGCTTTCTCTGTAATATCACCAGTCTTGTCTACACATGTAGAAGGGCACACATCAATATCTTTTATAATTTCTGTGCTTTCCGATTTCAGATCTACAAATGATATCAATTATTTCGTGTCACAACATGTATAACACTCATTTGAAGTCTATACATTATATATTATATTTTTTTGTTTAATGAAGAGCCAAAGATTTAACGTTCCAACATTTCATATTTTCTATTGTAAGCATGACTCTTTTTAGTTTCAAAATTTTACACTTGGCAGTTCTATACCAGTACAACACTCTATATAAAAGTCTGAAAATCGCAGTTCCTCACTTTTAACTGTGTTACTACGAATAGTCGAAAATCTAGGGAATCCTGTCAAAACTATTTCCGTTTTTCTTTGAAATAAGGTTTTCGTATTTGTAGCTGGAGAATTGTTTTTTTTTTTATTGATTTATATTTTCATTAGGTGCCTAAGTATAGTTACAACTCCCTTTTCTCTTCCGAATAACTCTTCTTTATCCTTCTGCGCGTATTAAAATTCAGAGCATACTCCTTAATTTACATTTTAAAGCGACCATATTCAAATCTATTTTTTATTAAACTCTGTATTCTACCAATAACCCAACTTTCGAGTAACATTTATTCATTCTGTCATTTGTATTCAAAATATGAAATTTACATAAACATCATATGTTGATTTTGAATAAACGAGACTTGTATATAACTGTGCAAGAATGACATATGCTCATATCCCAAATATACTATATAAGTTGCAAGTATGGAACATCTTTGTTATAATTGCGATTCCAAAGTCGGGTAATTGCATTTCTCGAACTGTTTATTACCGAGTTGATTGATCAAAGCGATTTAATTTAGAACTGTACTTATTATTATATTTTATTTGTGTTTCAGTATCTCTCCATAAGTTAAATTTGTCTATTAAACCTTTTATACTAGAAACATTAAACGAGTGCACCCAGTTTAAAGGTTGTTATTACACTGTTACTGTTGTAATGGAAAACTAACCTGAACATTATCTCGTGTTACAGTTGACATGTTTAGTATTGTGCACATGATTTATTATTCCAAAACAGATGTATTGTGAACGTATCATTAAATTCATGAATATATATATTGAAATACAGAAACTGAAAAAAAAGTGAGTACAATTTCAAATTGTAAGAGGACGACCATTTTTAATTGAGTTAAAATAAGGGAGGGATAACTATGCAAGAGGCTTTTGAAGTACGCCTGCATAAAATCACAAATAAAAGTTTATGCAGAATTGTCTCAAACGCGTGTCAAGTGACATTAACAAAATAGTTGGAGAAGACCAAGTTCATTGAAATAAACTAATTAATTGGTAGTAAAAGAATATAAATTCCGTAACTTCTGTTATACATGTTCAGGTATAACAAAATCTTTCATAAATATCTATATTTCCACAAAAGAAACTCACTCTTGACTCCAATCAACTTAAGTTGTTCATACAAGACCGGATTCATATCATTCTTATATAAAAGTTAATCTTAGTTTACTCTACATCAACCCGAAAAAATAATTGTTTTTTTAAAGAGAAATGAAACGTTTGTGCAAGAAAAAACATTGTTTTCGATTACTTGGTGGTATAACCTCTAAATATACTCATTCTGTCAAAACTAAGTGTTGTGAGTATAGTAAGTATATTCAAGTATTCAAAATAAATTCATATCAAAAGGAGACGAAGATACCAGAGGGACATTCAAACTCATAGATAGAAAAGGAAACTGACAACGACATGGCCAAAAAAGATAACGACACAGACAAATAATAGTACACAAGACACAACATAGAAAACTGTAGACTACAAAATTCTAACAACAGCAAAATTGGGGATGATCTCGGGTGTTCTTGGAGGGTAAGTAGATCCTTCTCCACATATTGCACCCGTCGTTTAAAACTCTCATGCAAAAACATTTATTTTATAAACGGACATGCTTATAGATAGTAATTCTGAATATCCCCATTGAGAGAGTCCCTGACATACTGTAATTGCGTAAGGTATGTTTTGTCGACAGTCAGGGATACACACGATAGCAGTTTATCACTATGTATCCATGACCACGCTGTTATGACATTCATTTTATCCTGCAAATGGGTGTCTTATAATAATATACACCCCAACAGATACCGCTACGCTGTATCGATATACTATACGGATATCGATTGAAAGCTCCACCCGCTGCCGTTGTTGTTGATGAGTGTATGAACCTGTGTTACCTCAGAATTAAGGTTGCTGTCTCATTCCAATGACGTATTGTTTGATCTTATGCATTCTAAAGAATAAGATTCAATACGTTCTATTGTTTTCAAGCATTGCATTGTAATATCAAAAATAATTGAAGCCATTTTCTGTTAATAGAAATACATAAACAGCAGAATTATCACCATTTTCTATGACGCCTATCATCGAGTTCATACTTGAATGTGTACTTGTGTAACACAAAATCAACTATTCGATAATTTCATTTTCAGCATGTTAAGTGAATGTTAAGTTCAGTTCAAAATTCTGAAGCGTCCGACGACGCATACACTTTTATTTCAAATCGAACAATGTTTTGTTATTTATGTTTATTGTTAAAATTAGTTGTTATGTTAGAATAGATGATTATTTACTTTTAGCTTAAGCTCGCATTACACCTGTTTATCTAAGAAATATTTTTTTTTTTGGTCGTCCCCAGCTAGAAGAAATAATAAAAAAAAAATACCCGAAAAGATTCTATTAAAAAATGAATATGTGTGTTTTTTTATATACTTTTAGTTTAATTTTTTTTGGAAATCCTTGGTTCTCCTGTCGAAATTTTTCTCATAAGGTATCACAGCTATTTCACTGTTTTTATAATGTATGAAAAACCTTATCATTAGATATAACTGAAAACATAAGTGTTACCTGAGCTTTCTCCACTACTTTGAATCTTGTGAGCTTCATCTAAACCCTCCACTATAACACCAGCATTCGTATGTCCACTCTCTGCAAAACATGAAAATACGTTTGATGTTTGTATCCACCGATAGCAGTCATTTTTTTTTACTTTATACTAGCATAATTTTCTTGATTGGGGAAATATTTGTGTAAACCAACTAAGCATGTCCTCACTTTGTTCATGTGATCATCGCGTTTTTATTCAAATTATTATCAGAGATAAAGCACTTTTTTTAGAAGTCTTCAGGATAAATATATAGATACGTTTGCCAGTGGATCTTATTGCAGGTATTTGTCGTTAAACTTGCAGTTATGTATTCAGATAGGAAGAATTTACGAATGCACTATGTTTGTACTTTATTTTAATTTACCTTTTATATCAGTTCTGGTATGTATCATCATTTAACGTGTAGATTGTTATCAAAATAATAACTTAAGATAACGTGGGTTATTTTGTGAGGGTTATCTGTTAATTGATTAAAGCAATTAATGGATCGGCGAATTATACGAAAGGGATAATGAAACACACAACTCCACAACAAACTCAAAATGCAATTGCGAAAAACAACAACAAAAAAAAACAATACACAAAACAACGCAGAGAAAAACAAAGGATTTATACATTTAACCTTTTCGATGGAACTCAAATTAAAGCTTAAAAGTCTGCCTTAATGTATGAGTTACCTGCTTTCTCTGTAATATCACCAGTCTTGTCTACACATGTAGAAGGGCACACATCAATATCTTTTATAATTTCTGTGCTTTCCGATTTCAGATCTACAAATGATATCAATTATTTCGTGTCACAACATGTATAACACTCATTTGAAGTCTATACATTATATATTATATTTTTTTGTTTAATGAAGAGCCAAAGATTTAACGTTCCAACATTGCATATTTTCTATTGTAAGCATGACTCTTTTTAGTTTCAAAATTTTACACTTGGCAGTTCTATACCAGTACAACACTTTATATAAAAGTCTGAAAATCGCAGTTCCTCATTTTCAACTGTGTTACTACGAATAGTCGAAAATCTAGGGAATCCTGTCAAAACTATTTCCGTTTTTCTTTGAAATAAGGTTTTCGTATTTGTAGCTGGGGAATTGGTTTTTTTTTTTTTTATTGATTTATATTTTCATTAGGTGCCTAAGTGTAGTTACAACTCACTTTCCTCTTCCGAATAACTCTTCTTTATCCTTCTTCGCGTATTAAAATTCGGAGCATACTCCTTAATTTACATTTTAAAGCGACCATATTTAAATCTATTTTTTTTTAAACTCTGTATTCTACCAATAACCCAACTTCCGAGTAACATTTATTCATTCTGTCATTTGTATTCCGAATATGAAATTTACATAAACATCATATGTTGATTTTGAATAAACGAGACTTGTATATAACTGTGCAAGAATGACATATGATCATATCCCAAATATACTATATAAGTTGCAAGTATGGAATATCTTTGTTATAATTGCGATTCCAAAGTCGGGTAATTGCATTTCTCGAACTGTTTATTACCGAGTTGATTGATCAAAGCGATTTAATTTAGAACTGTACTTATTATTATATTTAATTTGTGTTTCAGTATCTCTCCATAAGTTAAATTTGTCTATAAAACCTTTTATACTAGAAACATTAAACGAGTGCACCCAGTTTAAAGGTTGTTATTACACTGTTACTGTTGTATTGGAAAACTAACCTGAACATTATCTCGTGTTACAGTTGACATGTTTAGTATTGTGCACATGATTTATTATTCCAAAACAGATGTATTGTAAACGTATCATTAAATTCATGAATATATATATTGAAATACAGAAACTGAAAAAAAAGTGAGTACAATTTCAAATTGTAAGAGGATGACCATTTTTAATTGAGTTAAAATAAGGGAGGGATAACTATGCAAGAGGCTTTTGAAGTACGCCTGCATAAAATCACAAATAAAAGTTTATGCAGAATTGTCTCAAACGCGTGTCAAGTGACATTAACAAAATAGTTGGAGAAGACCAAGTTCATTGAAATAAACTAATTAATTGGTAGTAAAAGAATATAAATTCCGTAACTTTTGTTATACATGTTCAGGTATAACAAAATCTTACATAAATATCTATATTTCCACAAAAGAAACTCACTCTTGACTCCAATCAACTTAAGTTAATTACACACGACCGGATTCATATCATTCTTGTATAAAAGTTAATCTTAGTTTACTCTACATCAACCCGTAAAAATAAATGTTTTTTTAAAGAGAAATGAAACGTTTGTGCAAGAAAACAAACATTGTTTTCGATTACTTGGTGGTATAACCTCTAAATATACTCATTCTGTCAAAACTAAGTGTTGTGAGTATAGTAAGTATATTCAAGTATTCAAAATAAATTCATATACAAAGGAGACGAAGATACCAGAGGGACATTCAAACTCATAGATAGAAAAGGAAACTGACAACGGCATGGCCAAAAAAGAAAACGACACAGACAAATAATAGTACACAAGACACAACATAGAAAACTGTAGACTACAAAATTCTAACAACAGCGAAATTAGGGATGATCTCGGGTGTTCTTGGAGGGTAAGTAGATCCTTCTCCACATATTGCACCCGTCGTTTAAAACTCTCATGCAAAAACATTTATTTTATAAACGGACATGCTTATAGATAGTAATTCTGAAAATCCCCATTGAGAGAGTCCCTGACATACTGTAATTGCGTAAGGTATGTTTTGTCGACAGTCAGTGATACACACGATAGCAGTTTATCACTATGTATCCATGACCACGCTGTTATAACATTCATTTTATCCTGCAAATGGGTGTCTTATAATAATATACACCCCAACAGATACCGCTACGCTGTATCGATATACAAAACGGATATCGATTAAAAGCTCCACCCGCTGCCGTTGTTGTTGATGAGTGTATGAACCTGCGTTACCTCAGAATTAAGGTTGCAGTCTCATTCCAATGACGTATTGTTTGATCTTATGCATTCTAAAGAATAAGATTCAATACGTTCTATTGTTTTCAAGCATTGCATTGTAATATCAAAAATAATTGAAGCCATTTTCTGTTAATAGACATACATGAACAGCAGAATTAACACCATTTTCTATAACGCCTATCATCGAGTTCACACTTGAATGTGTACTTGTGTAACACAAAATCAACTATTCGATAATTTCATTTTCAGCATGTTAAGTTCAGTTCAAAATTCTGAAGCGTACGACAACGCATACACTTTTATTTCAAATCGAACAATGTTTTGTTATTCATGTTTATTGTTGAAATTAATTGTTATGTTAGAATAGATCATTATTTACTTTGAGCTAAAGCTCGCATTACACCTGTTTATCTAAGAAATAACTTTTTTGGTCGTCCTCAGCTTGAAGAAATAATTAAAAAAAAATACCCGAAAAGATTCTATTAAAATATGTATATTTGTGCTTTTTGATATACTTTTAGTTTAAATTTTTAGGGAAATCCTTGGTTCTCCTGTCGAAATTTTTCTCACAAGGTATCACAGCTATTTCACTATTTTTATAATGTATGAGAAACCTTATCATTAGATATAACTGAAAACATATGTGTTACCTGAGCTTTCTCCACTACTTTGAATCTTGTGTGCTTCATCTAAACCCTCCACTATAACACCAGCATTCGTATGTCCACTCTCTGCAAAACATGAAAATACGTTGATGTTTGTATCAACCGATAGCAGTCATTTTTTTTTTACTTTATACTAGCATAATTTTCTTGATTTGGGAAATATTTGTGTAAACCATATAAGCATGTCCTCACTGTATTCATGTGATCATCGCGTTTTTATTCAAATTAATATCAAAGATAAAACACATTCATTTAGAAGTCTTCAAGATAAATATATAGCTTAGAAGTCTGCCTTAACGTATAAATTATCTGCTTTCTCTGTAATATTATTAGTCTTGTCTACACATGTAGAAGAGCACACATAAATATCTTTTATAATTTCTGTGCTTTCCGATTGTATCTCATTTTAAATAATTAAAACTAATAAATGCATCCTATTTTTCAAATGTAATTCAAAGCACTTTTGTTTGCTTTTCGTCTGATTTTTTATTTCCATTCTTAACTCTGTTTCTTCATATTTTTTCCCCCTCTTTATCATTATTAATTCCATAATGCAACAACATGGATAAAAAGGATAAATACGCAATATCACTATACTTTAGAAGCGATAACTTAGTAAACAACAAGTAAATGATTTACACACGCTGTTTTTTTTAAAAAATACTTATTCTGACTGATATGTTCAACAGCTGATTGGAGATCGTTTTGTTTAATTTAATATAAATATAAGGACAAGTGATAAAATTGCCAATGAGACAATGATTCCAAACTTAAATGAAGAACATGAAAGCAATTATAGGCAACTGTAATGCTTGTAAATTAATATTGAAATTCGTAGTTCAGCATATCAGTAGTATCATATTGACTTTACTATTTGAAGCATCCTTCCAGTCAGCTTTGAGGCAGTTTTGAAATAATATTTGTTTGATGTCACTATTTTGTGTTTTTGATATTTTGTTGTTGTTTGAATGTAATTCAATATGAACGAGCTTACATGGGCTAGGCCTATTGCCGAATCAAAGTCAATTGATATGAATCAAATACTGTTTAACCTTTCAAACTAGAGAAAATGATTGGTTAACCGTCCTTTAGACTGTTGTAAATATTTTCTCACTGGGTATCATAGTTTTTCCATTGTTGTCATACTGTAAGAAGAACCTCATCATCTAGTATGGTTTTGAAAACAGTTTTGTTTGGGGAAACTGTGATAAAAATAATAAATAAGGCTGATAGTTTGCACAGAAGTTTTATTTTGATAAAGGGAGTAAATTCTAACAATCACAGCCTATGTTAATCTAGTAAACTAGTCAACATTATTGTAAATTTTACATTGATACTACAAGCATAGTTTACTTAATCAGGAAAATATTTGTGTATACTGTGTAAACATATATCCATTTTATGTATGCTACCATGGTTTTGCCTTAAATTATGTATCGTCATTTTAACATGTAGATCGTAATTAAAATGATAACTTAAGATAATGTTGGTTACAGAGAGGTTTAATTATCAAAATATACATGTAGGTGGAATATACCAAAGGTATATTTATATTCAGTATTTTTGTGATTTTACTTTTCACAACTCGAAAACAAACTGAAATTGCCATGGCAAAAAACGAAAAATCGACAAAAGACAAACAGTACACAAAATAAAACATAGAAAACTAAAGGTTAATACGTTTTACCCTGTACGTGAAACTCAAACGAGTCTGCTTTAAGGTATGTCTTACCTGATTTTTCTGTAATAGTGTCAAACTTTTCTGCAAATGTGGCAGTGCGCACATTAATCTCTGTTATAATTTCTGAACTGTCTGATTTTAAACAGTCTACAAATAATATCAACGCTTTCGTTTCACAGCATGTATAACACTCATTTGCAGTTGTACATTATATAAAATACATTGTTTATTAATGGAAAGCCAAATTGTCAACATTTAAACATTGCAAAATTTTCATTGTAATCATGACGCTAATAAATTTCGAAATTTTAACTTTTACTAGTACAACACTTTACATAAAAATAATACTAATAAAATTGACCTCTTATTTGCAATTGTTTGACTATGCAATTCGTTAATTCTAACATTGATGTTCCATATTTGCGAAATCAAAGACCTTTTATATATTTGTAATACAAGCCTTTTGCGACGTTTACTTTGTAACTCAAAACTCATTCTCTACCAGTTATGTTTCTATTAGATGTATAATCAAGCGGCAGGTTTGATTCATAGCTTGGAGATGCTTCTAAAACGTATTTAATCTTAAATCAGCTTTGGGAAGGTCATCGTTCATTCATATCTTTGTTTAAAGAAACACGGCACATGAAATGAATTTAAAATCTCACTTATTGGTATTTATGAGACGCAACGCGAATTTTCCATAAGTTAGTATATGCCTTTCTCTAATTTTGTGCTATTTTCACATTTCTCGATCGGTGTGAGAAAAATATTTCTCCTCACTAGTGAAAAATCTGTTCTGGGCAAATGATTAGTCGAAATTTGATTATGACGTCTAAATGTTTTGTTTTTTTTCTGAATTTTCTTATTGTGACGTCATGAAAAATGGCGACAATGCGTGTTGACGTTGCATATAAAGAACACAAGTTTCTGAAAACTTTGAAAAAGAAGGATAAAAAGCATAAGAGAAACATATTCCAACCCTATAACTCGTGTATTACGATATTTCTCCACTCTCGGCAGTTAAATTTTATTATTTAAAGAGCTCGGCAAGCGTCGCGCTTTAAATAATAAAATTTAACTGTCTCGAGTGGAGAAATATCGTAATACACGTGTTGCAGTGTAGGAATCTATATTTATATTTGATAAATTTTTCAAAAACTTGATCGATGCCACTGCTTCTTAAATTTAGTCCACTGGTGTCTCAACATCATAGAAATAATCACCTCACTTCTGAAATGATATATTGTTGGTGTGGTCCTTTTGCAAGGCTCTGATATATTTAAAATGAAAAAAGGATGTTTGACGACAATTAGAATTATACTTATTAAAGTCTTGACAAATTAAGACAAAAAAAGATAATTTTATCGTTTCATAGATCTAGATTTTTCTTGTAAACCAATCTGTATTTAAACGTCCATTCTGGATATTTTAGAAAAAAATCATTTGTATGATACAAAATGAAATATTGAACATAGAATAGGTATCAAACGCTTTTATTTATTAACTTTTAAGACACGTTTATGAGTTTGTTGGTGATTGTTGCAGTCTCTTACCGTCTACTTTCGAAGATGACGTAATTTGTTCTGGTTTTTCAGTCTCCACTTTAAACTATCTATAACTGCATTCAACTCACACTTTCTTGGTGTGGAGCTTTTTATTAATTTTATTATATTACCTTTACTGGTTTTTTGGTTTTATATTTTTATTTGTTGCTGTTTATTAATACAAACAATTAAGTATCATTATATTAGTACTGTACACATGTAGCCATTAGCAATTAATACATGTCTTACTATTTAAATTCTCCATGCCACGAGTTTCCTCAATCCCTGCATAATCGTCAACGTTTACATATCGGTTTTTGCTGAAAGTTGCACAGTTATAGTTTAATATTTGTTGAACAGCATGCATTTTCACATAAATATATTTCCGAAAAAAAATCTTCAACGGAATTTCAATCATATAAGGAATTGTCGTAATTTTCATTTGGATGAGTTCAATTTATATTATTATTTAACAATTGGTTTTTGTAATTTTTATAAAATTAAAACTAAAAATCAACTTTGTCGGTTGACATGTGATCCGAAATACATAATAAGTTTTATCAACTAAATGATTACGACAGTTATGCATGTTATTCACATAACTAAATAAAATCCTGAAAGAAAGTCTTCTTTCACGAAATAATATGAAGCGTTTACACATCATTTTTCCTTAGAAATGTGTTTTGTGTTTTATGTTGGTATTATTCTCCTGACGGTAGGGATTGTACTTGATTTTCATATGAGGGAGACCTTATCTTTCAATCATTTTATTTGAGGTTTTAAGTTTGCATGTCAATAACTGCTAGTAGCCATTTGTTCATATGTATCATTGTCAGTTTGCTACGTATTTTTGGTATCCTCTCCTGACATCGGCTACGGACTTCTTTTAATTTGTCAGAGTTTTACTGTGCGTATTGCTATGTTTCTTTATTCTACATTGCAGTAGGACAACCGGAAGCGCCTGAGTAAGGATTTCGGCGCTCAGTGATACGGTTCACTAGACGACGTTGTCAACACGTAATGACGGCCATTATTTGACGTCGGATTTGGCATTCCTCGTTGAAAGTTGCATTTATGACATTCTTGGATGCATAAATATATAAAACAACACGTTTTATAATTTATTGCGTCCGAAGCGCTTTTCTGGATTTACCTTCATCAGGAACGCTCAAAGCCAAACATTTGAAATCCGAAGATGTATAAGTACCGAAAATCGTTGAAGAGCTATATGTTAAAAATACCTAAAATAAATAGCCAAATTCATCTAAAGCCAACTTTGCCTGAGGGAGTTGAAACCTTAGTTCCATAATAATTTCAAAATTTATAAACGGACAATTTTAGTAAAGTTTGTTTAATCATGTCAGTACCGAAGCACTGACTACTGAGCTGATGATACCCTCGGGGACTGATAGTCCACCAGCAGAGGTATCGACCCAGTGATGTAAAAATATAAAACAACACGTTTAATAATTTATTGCGTCCGAAGCGCTTTTCTGGATTTACCTTCATCAGGAACGCTCAAAGCCAAGCATTTGAAATCCGAAGATGTATAAGTACCGAAAATCGTTGAAGAGCTATATGTTAAAAATACCTAAAATAAATAGCCAAATTCATCTAAAGCCAACTTTGCCTGAGGGAGTTGAAACCTTAGTTTCATAATAATTTCAAAATTTATAAACGGACAATTTTAGTAAAGTTTGTTTAATCATGTCAGTACCGAAGCACTGACTACTGAGCTGATGATACTCTCGGGGACTGATAGTCCACCAGCAGAGGTATCGACCCATTAAACTTTGTGCTACACAACATAAAAGATAAAGCTTTATTCCAGATATTGCAGGTAATTATTTTCAAATAAATCGTATCCCAAGAAATGATTTAAACGGCAAAAATAAAGTGTAAAATAATATGAAACATGAATATTGAAATCCCAGTTTTCATTATTTCCTTAAATCCACTATTTATCACTTTTATTATTTTATTTATTACATTCGTATTTCGGTCTGGGGTATCCGCCCTTGTTTTCTGAATTATTATACCCACTGTCAACATCCGTTTTCAAACTGGACAGACAGAATTAAAAAAGTGTTCTTCACGATCTCCCTGGAAATAATTCACGCTATCACTTTGTGAACATTGTAAACATGAAACTGCAAATACGGACCAAAACGAATCAAATTTAGAAGCGTGGATGATCATGTTTCATGCCGACTGTGAGTTCTTTAAAAAAAAAAAGGACGGTGGGAGTACTCCATAAATTTTGCTGCACGTCAAAGGCGTCCATGTACTAAATCATTAGAATGTAAGACATATTCACTTTAACTCTTGGCTACTTTATACCTGGTCTTATATGAATAAATTCCCATTTTATCTGGGAACGATTAATTTTATCTTCATTATAAACTAACTATCTAACTAATTTTATTCAGTATAAAAATCCAGTACAAAAGGATCATCGCTGAAACACATGAACACTTCACAGCCAACACTTTTGACACTTATAACAAGCAAGAGACAAAACTCATTATAGGTTTATGTGTTGAGAATCAGAATGTATTGTGTATTGTTAGGGGCCCTTAATTGGAAAATAAAGAACTTTTTTTATATGTCCCTGATTTCATTTATATAATACATGTACACCCAAGTTTAATATTTTATCTTTAAAAATTAAATCTTTTATGAACACAAATTGATACAATACAAAGGGAAAGGGATTATAGGCACTTGTTTCTGACAATGGGGGTTCACTATCCATACTCTTTTTTCCCATATATAAAAAAATAAACCAGATACATGTAGCATCCCCATTGTAATTAACCAATCACCCGTCACCCATTTGAGAGCTTACACACACATTTACATGTCAGACCAGAAACTAACAAATTTCAGTGGCAAAACCAGAACTTTTCATAAAGGGTGGGGGGCTCCAGTCATGCTTCAGTCCCTATATAATCAACCAAGTTTTTTCCAACAAGGTCTCAATACTCATGACAGTGGTGGTTCCAGGATTTAAAATGCGAAAAACTGTGTTGTGAGTGCCCCCAAAATGTATATAATTTTAGCTTGTAATGTTCATGTTATGATATTTATGTACACTATAATATAATTGAATATAAAAATGTTAACGAAAGGATGGTTAACACACAAATCTGCTCCATGTTATGATGTTTAACATTGTTATCTAACATGTTTAACCCCGCCACATTATTTATGTATGTGCCTGTCCCAAGTCAGGAGCCTGTAATTCAGTGGTTGTCGTTTGTTTATATGTTACATATTTGTTCTTCGTTCATTTTTTTACATAAATAAGGCCGTTAGTTTTCTCGTTTGAATTGTTTTACATTGTCTTATCGGGGCCTTTTATAGCTGAATATGCGGTATTGGCTTTGCTCATTGTTGAAGGCCGTACAGTGACCTATAGTTGTTAATGTCTGTGTCATTTTGGTCTTTTGTGGATAGTTGTCTCATTGGCAATCATACAACATCTTCTTTTTTATATTATACATAAAAAATAATTTTTCAAGACTTGGAAATATTTTCTTTGCCCATTGTTGCCTTTAACTTTTATGTATTGAGCAAAATGCTGCAGGCATAATTATTTATAATACTTAGTAAAAACATGTATTTTCTTGGTAATTCATATGGCAAATTTGTATTAATGTGTTGATAATAACAATGCAAAGTTTAATTTTGCTTTGAATAATTTAGTATATAATGTATTTAGTAATTGTATGTACATTTGCTTTATATTTACAGGAAGGGGAAAGATGTTCACTATGAATCAAAAATGCAATACATAGGACTTTTATATATCAACAAAAACACTTGTACATGTACATGTGTATGTGTGATATATATACAACAAGAAAACAGTAATCAAATGGAATGTCAACTACCAGTGTCCAGTAATGTTGAAAGCAAAATGATTTTAATAGAAAACAATAAGACTAGAATATATTAAGGGTAAGTAATCCAAAAGTGTCTGTTTAGGGTAAAAACAGTCAGTTATTTACAGTGTGCTATGATTTCAATCCCACAAATATGAAACAAAAACATAATATACATGGTATGCAGACTGTTTTCATAAGGGAATAGACTAAAGATATCTACATTTAACAGTCAGACATAATTATATACTAAATTATTCTTTTTTATATATAAACGTTGCCAATGGAATAAATTGAGGAAGAAAATTATAATTAATGAGATATAGGTCAAAGAATCATACACAGACTTTAAGGCCGAAGGATATTCTTTTAATAGTTTAAAGATTTTATTCTGTTATCTATGCTGTATAAATATCAAGATAGTTACATTTGGATTTAAAACCTAATTTCAAGAATGAAGGGTACCATAGTTTAAATTTAATTTATGATAAAAAAAATATATATATATATAAGGGAATTAACTCTTACATGATGTGCATCATATCCATGCAAATGAAGCGTTTTAATAAATATGACCTCTTTTTTTTTAGATAAGAGAATGACTTGAGCAGACTGTATTGAGGTCATAGATGGCAATAACAATGAAATACTATATATTATAATTATCATTCTTCATTGCTTTTTGATTGAATTAACAAACTTAATTTAATAACAAAATATTTCATTTTCAGTAGACAACACATCCTGTCAGAGGAATAATTTTACTGGAGGATAAAAATGTTGATACCTGAAATCAGCAATTTATATGAAATTTGTTATGAGAGATATATTCATGTACAGAATGGTATCCGAGATGGTTAACGTGATTATAAGCAGACATTTTTGTTGAACTAATGCAGGATTTAATAAATGAAAGTTTAACAGACTATGGGTTTCAAAGTTTAGTAACAAGAGGATTTTTTAAATATGTGAGACTCATCAACATTAAAAAGTGCAGAAGTGAAATGTCACCATATTTATTAAAAAAAAAATCAGATTATTGACTCAGTTGTTTTTATGAATATTTTGTTTTAAGCAATTTCACTGTTATATAATTAATAAGATTCCACGTTTATTTTATACTTCTGACAACCGAATATTATATCTTCCCTCTGGCCTCAAGTGTTTCCCTTTTATTTTGCATGAGTGTAATTTAAAAAAGCTCGCTTTTAGTTTTGGGCAAATTCAAGTTTTGCCATTCCAGAATTATTCGATTTTTTTCCTGGTAAATTAGACATGTACCCACATGTTGTATTTTGCTTTGGTACTTTTTCAAGAAATTGTGTCGCAAGGTTGAATTTTTTCAAATAAGCTCATTTTTGGATATTTATCACATATCACATACTTGAATAATCTTTAAAATTGAGAAGATAGATGGGCAATGTGTCAGAGAGATAACAACCCAACCAAAGAGCAGAAAACGAGCAGAACCAGTAGTATGCTTATATTGATTGACTTTACTTTTGCCTTGTTGTTGAGATTGAGTGAAAGAATTTTTGTTTTGTTTATTCCTATCAATTAGGGGGTGGGGACCAGTATTCAACACTGCATAACTAAATGTATATCCCATCACCAGATATGAAGCAGCCAACCATACAAAATAGCCCACCCCCCCCCCCCTCCCCCGTCACTAAAAGGAGAAAAGAGATGCACAACATACAAAATATTACATAAGGCTAGCTACATTGTATCATTTGAAATTATATTTCATTTATTTTTTTTACATGTGGAATTGTTTTTGTAAGTAGTTATTTATTCAATTCAAGGTAATAAATTCCTTTTAAAAAAGTTAAACGATGATGACTGGTGTACCCATATTTTGACTATTATATTTATTGTGTCTGTTTATTTAACGCATCAATGTAAAAATATCGGAAATTGATGAGACTGTCATTAAAGTGAGAGGGTTAGCGCTATAGAACCAGGTTTAATCCACCATTTTCTACATTTGAAAATGCCTGTACCAAGTCAGGAATATGACAGTTTTTGTCCATTCGTTTTTGATGCGTTTTGTTATTTGATTTTGCCATGTGATTATGGACTTTCCCAATTGATCTTCCTCTAAGTTCAGTATTTTTGTGATTTTACCTTTTATACAGTTACCTTTCAGTAATATGAAAATTAGAAAGTTGGGGTATGATCAATGCCAATAAGACAACTCTCCACCAAATATTAAATGTCTAAAAAGGTTAACTTGAACAAAAAGCAGTTAGTGAGCCACACGTATAAAAGACCCTGTTACATGACACAAGACAGGCTGAAAATGAATATTCTGCATGTATGCAAAAGTGAAAATATGTTTAGAAATACATGCATGTGTAGCAATGGATGCAAATGAATAGTCAATCAAGACAAAAGTCCTATCATCTCCAACGTTTTGGCGTATGCGGTTTATGCACAAAATTATCAACCAAATTTTACATACTTCATTCAAATAATTTACATGAAAGAGGACAACAAAATAAAAAAAAAGAACAGGGCGAATGGGTATAAGGGCAAAGCACCCAGGGCGAACAAGTACATAGGCGGATCCAGGTGGGAAAAATTTGGTTGATTATATAGGGAATCATTGAAGCATGACTGGAGCGGGCTCCCCCTTATGTCAGTCACCGCCCCCCCCCCCCCTTTAGGAAAAGTTCTTGATCGGCCACTGAAGTACTATTGTGAACGGACCAGGATTTCTTTTGAATTCCCACTACCTACTTTGAATAGAAAATGATCATCCCTTCTATGCATAGATATATTGATAGTCATTATGTCAATGCCACAAGAAACTGCAAAATGACACATGCCTATGACAAAATAAAAAGAGCATGCCCCTGTCAACGCCCCCTTTTAAAAATAAGAAACCAAACAAAACACACAACGATAATTATATTAACGAAAGGAATATCAACAGCTTTTCTATGACCTAATCAGATTAAATGTTCATTAAAAAATCCGCGGCAGGTAACAATATTCACGGAATGAATCTTGTTTTTTATAAGTTACTTTGTAAACTTTTAGTTAAAGTACGATCAGTCGGGGTCCCATGATGTGTAAGCCTAACACTCTAGGGTACCAAGTATGGTATAACGTTGGTATGGATTCAATATATTGCATGCCTTCCTTGGCATTAACAACAACAAAATTGCTACAAAGAAGAAAAGAATCCCACTTTTAATGACATTTTACGTTGGCATTTTCGGCGCCGGAAATTGACAACGTTTATCTATATACTGACACAACTTCGGTTGAGGTCGAATCCGGCAATTCTGCTTGAAAAAATCACATCTAGTAAAATTTATTGATGTCTTAACATATATTTGATATGTTTCAACTATTTTTAGTGGATAATTTTTTCGAGAGATGAACTACTATCGTGTTCTTCAGAAACAAGGTAAAGGGAGGAACAGGGCCCCATAGTGGGGACATACAAAGTAAAGATGACCATTCTCCATTTTTACTCGATAGAAGTGGCTTATTTTTTCAAAACACATTCATTTTGTACCAAAGATTAGCATATGAAAGTTTTAAAAAAATTGAGCCGGAGATTTTTTAGAAACACCTCTTAATTTTAGCATATCAATAGACGTAATGGAAAAATAGCCAAAAATAGCGCCTTCTTCAATTTCGGAAAAAATCTATAATTTTACAATTCAGTGACACAAACTGCTATATTTAAAGTGGTTTTATACCTAATAATTCACTTTTTCGTGATATTTGAATAAATATTTACTTTAAAAACAGAAACTCTTCCAATTTTCACATCTACCGACCATGCAAGGAAAAACCTATAAAAGATTGAGACCCCTACTTTAAAATGGGAACACATTTTTGCCCTGGTTTGGACACCTCTGTTCTTTACGAATTTCGATGCCAAAACCTCGCGAGAATAGGTTGTAATTTTTTTTTTAGCAAATTGAAGGATAGCTATTTTTTTGTTCCCATTTTTGATATAGCCATTTAATACTATAGTGCAGAAAATCAAAATCCGAAATTCTATGTTCAGATGTAAAAAAAATAAGATTTCCTTATGTTTCAATGATCAAAAATGAAAATAATATGTAAACTCATATATTTTTCTCATGTAGATATGCTTAAAATCGACAGTATGTATCGTCCGCACTTTGCCGCAAACGAATTTAAAAAAAACTGCAAAAGCGCGCCATTTTTCAGTTGACGTCGGCCGACGCAAAATAGTCCAATTTTCGGCGTAGGACTACCGAGCGCCGCCGAATCTCATTTTGGCCGAAAAGGCACATCCGGTTGTCCTACTGTTGCCTAGAGGTATAGGGTAACGTCCATTTTCACTAAACTAGCACACCATCTAAATTAGGAGCCAGTTGAGGACTACCTCTGGGGGCAGGATTGTCTCGCTGCGTTTAAGACCCATTGGTGGCCTTCGCCTATTGTCTGATTTTTGATAGGGTTGTTGTCTCTTTGAAATATTCCCCATTCCCATTCTCAATTCATTTATGTGCATATAATGTCAACTCTAAAAGATACACGAACAAGTGTATGATGCTCTCCTGATACGGTAGTTACGTTTTCAATGTGTACACGTCATGAATATGCATAAAATCTTTACAGTTGGACAAAAATCAATAAGCAGTCGATCACAACTTTTCAGTCGTGGATTTAACGAAAAGTGTAATAAATGCATGATATGTTCAACACTCTTATACATGCGTTAGTATTTTGTAACAATATCAACGACATTTACTTCAAATAAACCATATCAAAGGATTATCTTGAAAAATAAGTCTGCAAATCAAATAATATGTTTTTCCTTACAGGAGTATCAGGATTTTTCAATATCAGGGATTACAGCATTAAAACAACTTCGCATGATTCATTTTGTAAATTTGCAATTCTTATACAAACTGGGGTTTTTTCGAGCGGATTTTGTTACGGTCATTCCAGAAGAACTAAAAAGCCTATTTGTGTCGTAACCAAAATCTAGTCTGGAATGTGAATTAGAGAATTAAACTTCTCATCGGGTTTGTACATAGTTTATAATCCTGGTACCTTTGATAACTTTTTGATTGTAACGTATTGTATCTTTCATTTCCGTTTAATACAATATTGAAATCAATCAAGCAGTGTTTTGTTGGGTTCAATCTTAATTCGTCTACATGGTTATCTCATCAGAAAACTATGGTTTTAAACAAGCAAACTCATAAGAGGCGTCTACTTGTATATTAAACATGGCCATTGTGTAGCTAAGGCAAATCAAATACTTACATTTCATTGCTTCTCTCAGGAACTTTATTTAATGGCATGATGTCTGCACTTTTGGCATCCGGTTTGTGTGTCATTATTAAATCTGTACGGAAAAAATTATTTCTGCAAAATAAATAACTATTCATAAAAATGAGTATTGAAACGGGTTATGAGTCAATGAGACAACAATCCGACCCAAGAGCCGAAAACAAGGCCATCAAGTGGACTTCAGCAAGAAATCCTCCACCCGGAGGCATGCTTCAGTTGGCTCCTTACTAAAATGTGTACTAGTCCATTAATGGATGCCACACCAAACTTTGTGTACATGTAGTTCTAAATTAATTTTTGAATAAAATAATTTTATATTTTAATTAAAATACTGAAAAATTCCAATTTAGTTAAATTTGAGTTTCCTATATGCATATTAATTATGTTGGACGGTTAGACGGTATTATGACCTTTTACTGCATATAATAATAATATTTGTTTAACTTACGCTGGAGTCTATTAGATTTTTTCAAATCTTCTTTGGCAATGATTTACATTTTACAGTAGTTTCTAAATGATAGTTAGATATCTGTGTGACAAATATATTGTTAAAATAATTACGTTATATTGGATCTTTTAGCGCCTATATTAA
Source organism: Mytilus galloprovincialis (assembly GCA_037788925.1). Classification (NCBI taxonomy): domain Eukaryota; kingdom Metazoa; phylum Mollusca; class Bivalvia; order Mytilida; family Mytilidae; genus Mytilus; species Mytilus galloprovincialis. Next base: position 41,585,105 of record CM075332.1, on the reverse strand, counting down.
AAGGCATAATGTCTTCACTTTTGGTCCTGGGTTTTTCTGCCTTCATCATTTTCCTTGAACAGTGACTTTGTCTGAAAATAATTAATTTTATTCATAATTCGTATGTTGTATAATGACGAACATGTATTTAACAGTCATTATCTACTCCGAAAATCAATTCAATATGCATCCACATAAATTATAAAATTGAGAACTAGAACGGGGAATGTGTCAAAGAGAAAATACTAAGCAAAATTACAATGATCAACATAAATTAACAAAGAACAACTAGCAGCTACTGACATTTCTGCTCCATTCCTGAATTAAACTGATTGACAAATTATGTCTTCATCATCTGAAGTTCAAGCAAATTTCGTCTCGTTAAGGGTTCAGTGTCATAACATCATAAAGTATATGAGAAATCCATAAAAACTAACAAAATCAAACGCTTTCAATCACAGAAACAAGTGAAAAAAGAACGCCATATTCATGACTTTGTACAGACTATTTTAGTTGGTTAAATCTGATTTTATAGCTAGCTAAAACCTCCTTCTTGTATTAGACAACATTTGGTGAGCATGTCAATCAGACATAATACGTAGGTTAAATTAACAGTAATTGGATTCCAGCCGTTAAAACTGTATATAAACAAACATCCCGGACATACAAAACCACTGACTTAACAATTCAAACGATCATACAAGTTAATCAAAGACAAACACAGAAAATTATGTACATTTGTCAAAAAAACTTTGGTTAGAAATAATAATAGAATACAACAAGGCTTTTTTTCTTATTTCTTTTAAAAGAGATATTCGATTCTCTGTGGGTTAAACAACAGAAAATTGAGCATCCGTAGGACTTCAATTTTAATCCAACTTTTTATCATGCAAACATTTTATTTTTATATAATAACACTCGATCCGCCATGTTACTTTTTGGTACCTTTTGGTACCTGGTTTACGAAAATTAATATATCTTAGGTCAAAGAAAATAGATAAAGCTGCCTGTAGTAAGCGAGACTTTTGATTATATAACTCAAATAGACTACATTTGCATAGATTAAACAGTGGGAAAAAAAACAAGTTCATATTAGACTACCTGAATTCATAATCCTAAATCAAGAGCTGAAAGTGCGAATTTATCTAGCCCTTTCCCATAAGTATTCATGGTCTTTATATAGATAATGTTTCACCCCAAACAGTTCAATAGATAGTACAATTTAGGTATATATCATTTGATATTTGGTGACATAAAAGTTGAATAAAGGAAACATAATTTCTCTATTGAAACATGTGTCTCTTTGTTTACCTTGATAATGACGTCCAATATCAAATAAACTCATCAAAGATACCAGGACTAAATTTTGTATATACGCCAGACGCGCGTTTCGTATACAAATGACTCATCAGTGACGCTCGAATACAAAAAAGTTGAAAAGACCAAATAAAGTACGAAGTTGAAACAACATAAGAAAATATAGAAATAGCAGCCTTGAATTGTTTTAATTAAATCCTTTTATCCTCTAATTATTTTCCCCTAGGCTAATCTAGTTATGAAATGTTTGTATTAGAGGTTGGTCATTTACAAACGTATCAACCGTATCGTATAAGTTGACGTATCTGCATCTGTAGATATATCAAATACTATTATGTGATTCCGAGCTTATTAATCAGACCATACTTCATTTAAAAAAAAAACTAATTGGAATCTTCGAATCAATCAAACATACACTTTCAATATTTGTGATAGTGGTGTTTTGTAAAAAAATGAATAAGGGGTTCTATCAACTACTTTTACATGCCCTTAAAACGGAGCCAATGTAGAGCAGGTACACGAATATCGTACACAATCCTTTAATAATCTAGTTAAAAAATATTTCAAGATCTTATATGAATAAACACCAAAAAAAAATCAAATGTACTACTTATATACACGCAAGGAACTTTGAATATTGTTCATTTGAGATTTGATCATAAAAGGTAATAGAAAGTACTGGGTATCACTCTATATTTGTCAATTAACAATTTGGTTCTTCGTGAGCACAAGTTCATAAACAAACAAACGATTTTACCGTGTTCACTCCTATCATGTCTGTAAACTGTTCCAACTATCCGGAATATCTTTAAAAGTAGGGCTACATATTTCACAAAAACTCGATATTTCCTTATTGTTTTGTAAATTTCTGCATTAGAAATTAATCAGTCGCCCATTTGCATTATTGAAAGTACATAAAATTAAAGCTCGGGATCATATACTTTTTTTTTAGTTTTCCTTCAGATTTTCCTACTGACATTAAGATAATGTTACATTTTTTTTTTGTGTTCTGGAAACAATGGTTTAATGGATAGTTACCTATTTGCCATGAAAATAAAACTATGATGCTCCCCCCGCAGCGTAATTCAAATTCTTACTTCGGTGTTTGTGTATGTGTTCATGTCTGTTTATATCTGTAATTGATCTGTTAAGTGGTAGTTTATACAGTTAAATGAGACATTTTTAAATGAGTTTTTAACTACCTTTCATTAACTGCAAGTATTCTTGAAGTACTCTTTGTCTACCTTTCTATTTGGTTGTTTTGCGATTTGTACCTATCTGATGAGTCAAGCCATTTTCAAATGAATGTTATAGATTGCACTTTTGTTCTGAACGTTCCCAAATATTTGATTAACACTGCGTTTAGTTTGTTCGTATCGCAATATCTCGTGTGTGGTTTTTTTCGCCTGTCAAGGATTCTTTTTCATTTATTCTTTTTTTCGCATATCAACCGGATTTTTGTAACAAAATTGTTTTCACTTAGGGAGACTGGTCTGCATTCAAGATTGATTTTATTGCAAAATTGTTTTCACATTTGGTCCTTTTTTTTTATTACAGATGACTATATACGATATGGGTTTTTATCATTGATAAAGGATTGTACAGTGAAATATAGTTGCATACACCCTCGTAGATTATAGTGGATGATAGACACATCGGGAACAAAACGTCTTCTCAATAACCGATTAACGTCGAGTAAAGTCATCTAAACCACAAGTCGCAGCAGTGAAACAATTTAGTAAAACTTATTAATTAAAGCAATAAGCTCCAACATGTCATCAATATAAAGTCATATTCAAACTACATAAACTGTACAAACACATTTCCAGGTAGACTTCAATTCAACTAATCTTGAAGGTTAATTGAAAATAGGTATTAGAACGGGGGAAGAAACCTAATAATTTATTTCCATGTGTTTAAAATTGTTAGTTCTTCGCTTTATAATGGGGTTTTTTTTGTGGATTTGTCTTGGTCACAAACTTATTATAATATGTTAATATGACAATAAAAAAATATTATCAAATTTTGCTGTATATGAATATATTTTGTATATATTTTCAATTGAGAAATTATGAATAGCCTAAATTTTATTTAAAATAAGTCCTATGACAATCTCAACCTTAATTCTCTGTAATAATTGACCAAAATGACTTCTTTTTTAGTTGCAATGCTCCAAATTAATACAAAATTATATTTTTTTGGTACATAAGGTCGTCCATTTAACACAAAAATTGGCATGATTTTGGTCATTCTTAACATCTGGTTTTACACTTAACGCAGAATTCCTCATAAAAAAAACTATAGATATAACATTATTGATGTTTTGTCAACAAATTGCTGCATAAATTGTTTTTGGTAAATATTGCAAAAAGTTGCCCATAGAGAAATACTAGTAATCGTAATTTACCATTAAATTTTCTTTTATTTACGTTCTGTTTGAACATAAATATTTTATATGAATATTTTGATGATATAATAGTCCTTTCTTTTTTTAAGCTATTTAAGATGCACTGAGGGTCCTTATATCATACTACAAATTCCAGAAATTAACAGCTTTATTCTCAAACTAATCTGGATGTAATTTTAAAAATTAGTTTTCCCCCTTTTTGAAAATCTTCGTTCAGGAGATAGAAAACTCAGTAGCAGCAATAACATTCCAGCAGACAATTTGATAATACTATTTATGGATCACTATTCCTTGTTTGACAGCTTTACAACAATTATCATTGAAATATTCCACAGAATGTAATGAATTATGAATGTTGCTTGTCCATTTTTAAAACAATTTCTTTACATGTGTGACATTTATAACACTGAAATATTATTGACAACTTTCAACTATGAAACACAAGCTATAGTTTTGGCAGAAATTGGCTTCTAAAGTTTTAAACATAACATATTTCCAACCGTCATCTGAAACACATTGAAAGTGTAATAGAACGCAGAAAACGAAAAACTATTTGTGAAGTTGCAGATGTGATCAATGTACATAACATATGAGAAAATGTAAAGAAGCAAGAGAATAGCCAAAGAAGCAGACCGAAAACTTAACATCGACCAGGTTTTTCTTGTCCACAAAAACGCTGTATATGTTTCGCCAGTTGGAACAATTAAAATTGTTCGTTTTTATATATATTATCTTTATCCTCCCCAAATGAAATGTAATGGAATTGCCATATGCTTTAAAACAATGGGATTTTCCCTGCCTGTCTAGAAGGTGCAGGTACGAGCGATCTGGATACATTATTCAAGAGTCATAGTACGATACTCTCAGCCTCTACTTCAAGTGCACCCCTCTCTTTAAAACTGGAAAAAAGCCAGATTTAGGACCTGACAATTTTTGCAGGGATTGACACCTAGTAGAAAAGGTTAAGGTGCATTAATACCAAGTTCAGCTTGCAATGTATAAACCCTTGGGGTAACTGTCGGAACCAGCGAGACTGGACATGTTACAATTTCAATACTTTTAGAGTGGATGGGGAGGCTCATTAACACCAAGCTTAGCCTGTAATGAATAAACCCTTAACAAAAACTGTAGAGCCCAGTGAGCAGAATAAATCTGGTGAGACAGACCTAGTAACACTTTACAATCAATAAACATATTAAAAGAAATTGAAACATAAGAAGAAAAAAGAAAGAATTGAAAATGAAACAAAAGTATTTTTCAATCGTTGACACAAAACCCAACAACTTTCTCTAGAACCATAATTAACTAAAATTTAGTGGATTTTCTTTTTCCATATTTGTTTCATTTTTTAAACTAGATCCATCACTTGACAAATATTTTATTTTACCTTTATACAGGTTAAAAATAGATTAAACCATTTATGTTATGTAGTTATCTCAATTTTCCAGTCAAGGTATCTTAATATGATTTCCGGCCATTTGTTTTGGTTATGATATATAACTCCGTTTATATAAATATTACCTTTATAATACTCCTGAAAGAGACAAATACTCTGTTGTCATTTTAGCTTAAATTTAGCAATTGTTATCTGTGTCCAGAATAATGTGAACAACTAAAGTCGAAACTTCCGGTGAATTATGCACAAGTTTAGACGAGCTACCGAATATGCAAATAAGCCATATGCTGAGAAACCAGGTCACCAGAGATATCTACTTTTCAAACAGTTTTCAAATACCTAACGAAAAAAAATCACTGTAATATAACATATGCAAATTATATATAAAATTTTCTATGCTTTTATCAAATTTTCAAATATTTGATACTTTTATTGCGCTATGTTTGTACTTTATTTTAATTTACCTTTTATATCAGTTCTGGTAAGTATCATCATTTAACGTGTAGATTGTTATCAAAATAATAACTTAAGATAACGTGGGTTATTTTGTGAGGGTTATCTGTTAATTGATTAAAGCAATTAATAGATCGGCGCATTATACGAAAGGGATAGTAAAACACACAACTCCACAATAAAATGCAATTGCGAAAAACGACAAAAAAAAACAAACAATACACAAAACAACGCAGAGAAAAACAAAGGATTAATACATTTAACCTTTTCGATGGAACTCAAATCAAAGCTTAAAAGTCTGCCTTAATGTATGAGTTACCTGCTTTCTCTGTAATATCACCAGTCTTGTCTACACATGTAGAAGGGCACACATCAATATCTTTTATAATTTCTGTGCTTTCCGATTTCAGATCTACAAATGATATCAATAATGTCGTGTCACAACATGTATAACACTCATTTGAAGTCTATACATTATATATTATATTTTTTTGTTTAATGAAGAGCCAAAGATTTAACGTTCCAACATTGCATATTTTCTATTGTAAGCATGACTCTTTTTAGTTTCAAAATTTTACACTTGGCAGTTCTATACCAGTACAACACTCTATATAAAGTCTGAAAACTGTGTTCAACTGTGTTACTACGAATAGTTGAAAATCTAGGGAACCCTGTCAAAAACTATTTCCGTTTTTCTTTGAAATAAGGTTTTTGTATTTTGATTTCCATTCTTTTCAGGGGCTGGGGAATTGTTTTTTTTTTCCAAATGATTTTTTTTCATTAGGTGCCTAAGTATAGTTACAACTCACTTTCCTCTTCCGAATAACTCTTTAATTCAGTAGATTTATCGAGACATGTGGATCAGAAAAAAACTCAACATTGTCTAGGCAATGATGATCCCTTCTTTTTCAGCATAACAAACTGATACGTTTTAGTAAAATATGATGAACATTTCCTTGTTCGGAAGATTGATTAATTGATTGCTTGTTGCTTTAACACATACTATTGAATTAACATTCGTACTTCATCTTAAACATGTTAAACTGGTCTTATCTCAAACTTTAACATCCGTTCAAGGGGAACGTAAAATTTGGAAATCATTCATAGTCAATAAGCAATATAAAAGTATGGGCCTAACGGTTCAGATGTGTTAATGCTAAAACAACCTAATAACAAGTATGTTTTACCTACTACGAATGGTTCCGCTTAAACGGATATAATCACAAACTGAAATATATACTGTGAATTCATTATTATTCGTTGGATACCAATCTTCGCGAATTTCGTGGGTACAGGTGATTCTAGAAATTAAATGTTCAACGAATAACAATGTTTTTTTATATACGTGTATGCAGAGTCCCGCAAAAACCACGAAATTAAACGAAGTTTTCCTGAATCCACGACAATTGGTACTCACGAAAATAAATGAGTTCACAGTTAAACAATTTGATGTATTGACGTGAGTGGTCATGCTCATGATTGAGGGGGGGTCAACTAATCTCATGGGATGTGTTAATGCCTATACAACAGCGTAACACATGTCATTTATCTATTAATCTAACAGTAGTTGTTCCAAATAAACAAACTTCATCTAATAGATCGTTGACGTAACCGACGCTACCACAGGAAAGTGGCTTTGTCTGCGGAGACATTTTTTAAAGATTTTTTATAGCTTGATATGCAGTGTTAGTTTTGTGTATTGTTGATGGCCAGAGGGTGACAACAAATTGCTCATTTGGACTCGGGTTTAGATTTGTCTTTTTGTGTATCGTACCATCTTCTTATTTTCATATTACTAATACATTGTGTACAAAGACTATAGGTTCCATGTGATGTTTCGTACCCTACTATTAATTTGGCTATTTGACATAGCTTACCACAGTTTAACATATTCTGTTCTGATAACTCAAAAGAAAAATATATAATTTGCCTTGACTATGTCAATTTTTAAATTATCCAAAAATACTGAACTACCATACTGTGGTCTGAAATGGTTTCAAAATGTCACCTTAATTTAATGATTTTCCTATACATTATCGCTGCGTTGAAGACCAATTGATGACCTTGTGCTGTCATCTGCTCTTTGGTTGGGTTGTTGTCATTTTGACATATTCCCAATATCCATTCTCGATTTTTTTTTTCAAATGATTCAACATTGTTGTCAAAAACAAGGAGATCAGAATAGCCAAATTTCTTAATTTTACATTTAGATGTATTGATGATGTTCTTTCCAGACTTTTCTGATTGGGTTCGTTCAAAATATCCTCTAGAACTAAAAAAAGAAGAAACAACAAACACGGCTTCCCATGCCTAATTTGAAGACACATACATCGAATTTGAAATAAGCGGTCATCTCAGTATCAAAATCTATGACAAAGGAGATGATTTTAATGATTGTTTTATATAATCAGTCCCCCCCTTCCCCAAACAGTAATACAACAACTTCGCCAGCATATTGGTTATACATTTTCCAAATCATTCGGTATTTAACAGCTTGCAGTAACTTCTCATACATTTTAAACGTCTCTGAGCAGCTCATTGATGAACCAGGTATATGTCAAAGAACATTTTTACCTTTCTCTAAACAAGTTCTTCGGAAGAAAGCAAGACCTTGTTGATAAATATTTCGTATAAACTTTTTAATTTAAACATAAAGTATAATGTGTATGTATTATTTATCACCTCAAGTACGTGTTATAATGTTCTTTTTTCAGAAATTTACACCCCAGCTCCTTTGTTCTATCAGGGGTGATCTGAACCGGATCATCCAAACCAGATCATCCCAGCTTAAGTTTCTTCGTTTTGCATCCTTTCCTTTCTTTTGAAACATTTTTGCGGGAATTCCTAATCCACAATAAAAATTAGAAATATTCATTGAGAAAAGACACACTTTTAGAAAAAAATCCATGGTTCATGCTGGGATTCGAACTCAACACCTTTATCATATCAACCTATGACACATATCCCTACACCAGGACGACTAGATACCGGATCTCAGTAATTTACCATATTTAAAGGAAGCAATATATCTTTAAAAGTGGGGCGAGTTGGCAGACCTTTATTCATTGGGATTTTAACCCTGTTCATAAATGAGGCGAGTTGACAGACTATTTGTTCAATGGGATTTTACCCTTTTCCATAAGTGGGAGAGTTGGTAAACAAGAGTCGGGCGATTTTTTAAAAATGCCGATTTAGTGTGGGCCGATTGGCCAGTGGGGCGAATTGACATGGCTTTATATTTAAACATCGTGTTCGAGAGTCATTAAGGATATATATTATACAGTAATATATAAATTATATTATAATGGTTTTGTGGCGTTCTAAACTATATTTTATGAATTCTAAATGGTTTTTCGTCTAATATAAAAACAGCTGGTATGTAAAATAGTTATCCCATTCGGACTTGGTGTGTCAATGTATGATCAATCTCTGGCCTCCGGCCATCGGGGTGATCTTTCACTGAAACACCGCGTCCGAATGGGATAACTAATACAGTTTATCTATATAGTTTCGATTCATTAATAGTTATCCCACAAGGACGCGGTGTGTCAGTGTAAGATCACCCCGATGGCCGGAGGCCAGAGGGTGATCTAACACTGACAGACCAAGTCCGAGCGGGATAGCTATTTTACATCCCAGCTGTTTTAAATTAGACGAAAAACCATTTACAATTCATAAAATCTAGTTTAGAACGCCACACAACCCGTACATTATACTTTATATATTACTATATAATGTTTACCCTTAATGACCCCCAAACACTATGAGTAGATATCAAACAATGTCAAATCGCCCCACTTGCCAATCGACCCACACTCTATCGCCACTTTATAAAAAAAATCCCCCTACTCTTGTTTACCGACTCGCCTCACTTTTGAAAAAGTGTAAAATCAAATTGACCAATCAGTCTGAAAACTCACTATAAAGGTCTGACAACTCGCCCCACTTATAAAAAGATCTTGCTTCCTTTAAGTATGTCACATTACTATTTGTTCGTATCTAGTCATCCTGGTGTAGTGGTATGTGTCGTGGCTTGATATGCTAAAGGTCTTGAGTTTAAATCCCAACATATACACTGGATTTTTTCTACGTGAATTTTGATAGATAGTCTTTCCGTATAATTAATCATAAGTTTTATAGTGGATTTGACATTCCCGCCAAAATGTTACAGAACAAAGGAAAGCATACTTAACAAAGAAACTCAAACTAGGGTAACGGTAGGGTTGATCCGGCTCACATCACCCCTAGGCCTGTTAGAACAAAGGAGCTGGGATGTAATCTCGTTTATCAATTGAATGATTTAAGTTTGTTAAATATCGATTTTCTTGAACGGACGGTTTCACTGTGTCTAAACCACACCGGCAAAATTTGTTCGGACTCGATGGTATCTAACATCCGGCACAATGACGGAACATTAATAGACAGAAGAAAGCTAGGTTTCTCCTTATTTTCTTTTTTTTTTTTTATGATATCGAAGAATATATATACATATACAACTATTTTCTATTGTGATATGCAATATTTTCTACAACCGTTCTATATTAACGGAGAAATAAGTCAAAATGCATGTCAAAATGACGAATTGGGTGAACCTTGCCTCGAAATTGTTTAATTTCTCGTTAAATTGTTCACATTGTACGGAAAGAAAGGTACGGTAAGATAGATATTGACACGGAGATTGCAAATTTAGTTATCATGAGCATCTCCATAATTGTATCTCTGTGTATGGAACGAAAGAAATGGGTCATGTCAAAATGGAACTGGCCGGTTTCGTCAATGTATACATCCCGGTTTCGTCATAGATTTCAAAATGCATAACCCGGTTTGGTCAATTAAAAAAAATCATAATCGCAAACATTATAATTGATTATTTAACTTCAGCGTTCAAAAGGAGTTTTGTGGGTCGTTGGAAAACAAGTTCGTTCACCGGACAACGGCTTATTATTTATATGAGTCTCAGATTCAAATAAATAATAAGCAAAAACTTGAATTCCTACTCTTATAGAACACAAATATTTTAATTTACTTTGCATTCCGAAATTTTTTAACAGCATATTGAGATTAAAACTCTCTAAATATGCGTTTTCTATATGAGTTATGGGAAAATATGTTGAACATGTTTAAACTTGAAATTAAAGTTTACTGTCTTAAAAATCGAAACACACAATTGATATGTGATTTTCTCGCACAAAAGGATGGACACCTTTATAAGTAATCTAATCATTCTATGTATGTAATCTTTTCTACAATCGTTAAAAATAAATCTTCTTAAGGATAAACGTTGATAATAAGACAACTGTATATGCATGCATGCATATCCCTTATTGTAACTATACTGCTATGTCCAAATTAGTATAATAGTCTCAGGTCATCGACAAAATTCAATAATAATTATTTTGTTAACATTTCTAAAATAAACGAGTCTGTACTGTCGCCGTTGTGTTATGATGATCGTACACTGACGTTGCATCGTTGGTCAATATATTTTGACAATATATACGGACAGACGGATTCAGTTTATTTCAAAGTGGACGTAATTCGAACAACTTTTACATACCGCCGAGCGTAGCAAGTCGAACAATATTTTGATTATTTTTTTGCTTTACAAAATCGTTAAATACAGGAATCAATATAGTTTTGGCAACCAAAGGTGGGGTCGGGGCGTGCAACCTATACGTCATCTAGATTCGCCACTTATCTTATAAAGTGTATACCGAATTAAAATATTGTAAAAAATGAGAAAACAGGGACACCCGGGAAATCGGATTATGTGAGTTGGATAATGTTTATTCTAATAAATGCCGAATATCAAGTTCTTTTTATCGATTTCTATACATTTTTTTCAATTATATATAAAAGTTATATAGCAAAAATGACAAGGCAGACAAATATACAAATAAATCGACTTGGTCGATATCCTAATAAAACTTATTGACCTTTAATAACGAGTTTTTTTTTCATTTCTTTTCGTTTTAACACGCCCGTCCCAATTTTGACAAGACGCATTATTGTATACACCCGTCTGTCCGTCCGTCCGTCCGTCCGTCCGTCCTTCCATCCGTCCGTTCCTCCATCTATCAGTCATTCGGTCCGTCCGTCTGTCCGTCTATCTATCCGTCTGTCCAGCATAAACATGTCGCACCGTAACTTCAGGACAGCTTATCTTAATAAAAAAACAACAGATTATTTAAAAACGCTATCAACATGAAAAGTTCATACAAATTCCAAGCGACAACAACCCGACCATAGAGCAGAAAACAGCCGAAGGCCACAATTGGTCTTCAATGAAGCGAGAAACTCCCGCATCCGGTGGCGTCCTTTAGCTGACCCCTTAATAAATATTTATAATAGTTCAGTGATAGTGGACTTCATAGTAAACTGCGAATACATGTATCTATAATACTAAAATTAAGAGGTCCAATTTGTCAGCCGTCATCACGTAAAAACGACGAATAAAAGAATTCAACTTTATATATAAGTAATATAGTACAAAGGCGTAGATTAAAAATTACACCACACCAGGCCCTTTTGTTTTCCACGTAATTAATATTGCCAATAATTAAGAAGTTCCGGGTCATGTCCGATACCGATACCAATTATAGTATTTTCACCTGTTACCTATTACCTTATCTGTACGTTCCGCATCTGACAGGCGCACCACCAAACGGTGTATTTAGGATTAATATGCTATATACACGGGTCATAATCACAGGGTTGACACTACTAAATTTAATCATTTAATCAGTAAGACTTTCTAAGATAACAATACGAATACTAAAAATCTGGACTAAAAATAAGGCGTATAGGTACAGTTTTCAATTTGTTAGCGGGCATGACGTAAAACAGTGAATCAAAGAATTCAACTTTATTTATAACTAATATAGAACAATGCTGTTGATTGAAAAATACTCCATTCCAGGCGCTTTTTTTTCCAAATAATTAATATTACCAATAATTAATAAGTTCCAGTTCGACGGGTTCAAACAGAAAGATTTGAAAGCAGAGAAAACTGTGTATCTTATAATCGGCATGACTTTATCAGATGACAATACTAATATTAAAATAAGGCTTGCGCATAGTTATATATATACTTTAATTCAGTCGCGGACCCGCGATATCACGGGTGTGTTCTAGTATTTATTATATTTAAGGGATAATTTTAACTATGATACAAGTTTTGGCACACATTGCGCATTTAATATACAGGCTCTGTCATCGGACGAGTTAAGGTTTTTTCATCATTTTTTATTATTTGTACATTTGTTGTACTGTTTGTGTCAGCGACAACACTTTGACTCAGTCCATTTCCGAATCACACGCTTGTAATTCCATGGTTGTCTTTGGTTACTTTATACCATATGCGTTTTGAACATAAAATAGGCAGGTAGTTATCTTGTTTGAATTGTTTTACATTTATAATTTAGGGCCCTGTTATAGCTTGTTTTCATGCAGTTTGTGTGTTTTTCTCATTGTTTAAGGCATACGCTGACCTAAAATTGATTAATTCAACATAATTTTTGTGTCTAAAAGAAATTTGTCTCATTGTCAATGTTTATGGGATAAGTTGTTACCGTCACTTCTTCTAAATAAGACCTAGATATAAATGACGGTCATGTTTTGCAAACCAACTTTTATTCACATTGAAAATACAAAACTGTCAGATGTTGTTTTCGAAAGTTATCTTGAAGTTTCAATTGAATTTAAACTGTACAAAAAATGAATTTGAACTGTAAAAATAATGTGAAAAACATGCCTATGAAAATAAATGTGCCTACCAGAAACGGGGAGAAAGTTACAAATCTCACTGCTATGTTATGGATGCTTAATTGTGAAAACTCTCTTTAGTGCGCAAGTAACACAGTATATATAGTACCAGAAAATCTGGCAGGACTGCATGCATGATTAATTTGTGCAGAACAGTATAGACTATAGTCGGTTTGGGACTGTTCGTCAATGATTGAATGCATAAATGTATTAATAATTGATAGTAAATATTGTAAACTAAGTGTATATAATATAGTATAGTAAATTAAAATTATGGCACAATCAAAACACATCCTTTTATTTTTCATCTTTACATACTAATATTATAAACAAAGAAAATATAATAATGCTACAAAATAATTAGATACCAGTGTTTGCTATTCAGTATTTATATTCCATTTAAAATTAGTTTGAAGTTAAGTGAAATAAGGGATACGCCTTTCATCAGGAAAATGTGTATTATCATAATTAACTATGTCCAAAAGTGCCCGTTTAAAATAGATTTTAACACGCCAAGTTTACTTTACAATAAATATATATTTAAATTATCGAAAGACAATGTTCAGATCCGTGCCAAAGTTTCTTTTCATAAATTGTTTGTTCAAAAAAAAAAAACGGGTGATATATATAGACGAAACCGGGTGATTGTGTAGTAACAACATTGACGAAACCGGTTTATTTTAATTTGACATGACACTTTTCTTTCGTTCCATACACAGAGATACAATTATTGAGATGCTCATAATAACTAAATTTGCAATCTCCGTGTCAATATCTATCTTCCCGTACCTTTCTTTCCGTACAGGGTGAACAATTTAACGAGAAATTAAACAATTTCGAGGCAAGGTTCACTCAATTCGTCATTTTGACATGCATTTTGACTTATTTCTTCGTTAATATAGAACGGTTGTAGAAAATATTGCATATCACAATAGAAAATAGTTGTATATGTACATGTATATATATTCTTCGATATCATAAAAAAAATAAGAAAATAAGGAGAAACCTAGCTTTCTTCTGTCTATTAATGTTCCGTCATTGTGCCGGATGTTAGATACCATCGAGTCCGAACAAATTTTGCCGGTGTGGTTTAGACACAGTGGGTTTACCTTGTTTAAAGGTGAGAGCATGCTTTATAATGGATATTTATTGTTGAATTTTGCGATTTTATATGTTTTCTAATTGGATTTTAAACTTATTAATTAGGTGAGTAATTTATTCATTTATATAGTTAAGGTGTCTTAAAAATATCATAAAGGTGTTTTATTTCTTAGATAAAAACAAATTTCTGCTTGTTAAATCAAATTTTAAAATACATTATTTGTCTAGATTGTAAGATCTTACGTATTTGTCAAAATCAGATTTAAAGAGAATGAACACATAAGCAGATTTTTTTCTTTGATTTGATACATAGTACGATTTGTTGATAGCAAATCCTATCATTGTCAGAATTATATCGAATCCGATATCTCGCTATCTGCTATTTGTTAGCCTATAACCAATGATAACAATATCTTTTAAATTGACTTTTTTTTTTATTAAAATTCATTAAGTGGTGATACGTGTCTTTAAGGTTCATGTGGACCCTATAGCTAAAATGGCTGAATTTTTACCTTAAAAATTTACTCTGAGTACAGACAAACCTGTTTTAGTGGAAACGTTTTAAGGCAAGCATGCGGTAGATAAATAAAATTCAAATATAATTATGTTTTAGAAAATTAAAATTTCACTGAATTTTGAAGTTGTTTATTTTCAAAGGTAAAATTTTTAAAAAATACGAGTGTCTAGGTCCAAGAAATGCCAAAATTTATTTTATAAAAACTTATACTTATCCCGGCCATTACGGAACGTTTGTTTAATTTTAGATTATTGACTACAATAATTAATTCTTCTTGCGTTACAATGTACGTTTCCATCCCAATATATACTTTCTTCTTCTGGCAATTTATAATTCAGTTTTGTTTCAGTATGGTATTTTTGAAAATCTATATCCGTTTTATTTTAGCGTCGTATAAATAAGCATAAAAATCTCTTTCACGCTTTAATATTTCATCTTGATCTGTTACTATTATCCCATTATTGTTTTATAGTTTAAGTATTGTCTTTTTCATGATTATATTTTTAAGACCTAGAAAATACGCTTTATTTATTTCTCCGTTTCCTATCCCCTCTTGTTTTTATATCTTTTGGTCTCCTTTAGCTTTGTATTCATATTGGTTTGCCAGCTCTTTTTCTAAAAAAAAAATTTCTTTTATAAAATCATATTTTTTACTTTACCATTACTTTACATTATACTGTATTCCTTTATTTCCAATTTAAAGGAGTCCACAGAATTCTTTCAATTATTTCATTTTCTTTTTCTATCGTTTTACTATGTTTTGTATAATTTTACTTATATTGCATTCATATTCTTGCTCGTCGGGAATACCGTTATTATTTTTCAGTTGAGACAGAGTATAGTTGTATGGATACTGCTTGGTGATAAGTTCTTTTAATAAGAATTGGACTAATATCACAAGACTTAACGTTTAACACGAAATCTGTTTTTAACTAGGAATATGTCAATTCGACTAGACTGGACTGGATTTTTACGTCTCCATGTATATTGGATCTTTTAGCGGTTTACATGTGTCCATATATCTGTTTTAGGCTATTGACAGGTTTACTAACTTTTTTACGAATATTTGATTTTTTTCTATCTACATTGTACCAAATGCGTTTCTGTTTATAAAGTCATTTATTTTTTTGTAAAAGCTATTCTGTATAGATTCTATATTTGGGGTATATATGTTTATAAGAAAATATATTATATTTTCAAATTAAATATCTATTATGATTTTAAGACCTTCTGAATCTTTATGCTCATCTATTAATTTATAGTCTAGTTTGTTATAAATTAATTTTTCTAGTCCTATGCTGGGGGTCGTCCCGTGGCTATAATAACAATAATTATCTCATTCTGTAGTTAGAACGTTTTCCAAGGATGTGTGGAAGGTAGTTTCTTGAATTAATGATATTTAACATTTCTGACTTTTTTATTCATTGATAACATCTCAATCTCTGTTTATATCGATGTCCTTTATATGATGCTTTGAT
The DNA here is from genome assembly GCA_037788925.1 of Mytilus galloprovincialis. NCBI lineage: Eukaryota > Metazoa > Mollusca > Bivalvia > Mytilida > Mytilidae > Mytilus > Mytilus galloprovincialis. The sequence continues at coordinate 41,568,693 of CM075332.1, read as the reverse complement.
TAAAAGTGATTTGATTTTTATATTACGTTTAATTAGTAAGCGTACCTTAAATTAAGGTCGCATTTTCAAAGTGATATTAAGTTTACCTCCGTTTAATCGATGTTTTTAACGTGGGAGTCACCTGTAAAAATGATTACGTAGTAGAGAATTGATAAGAAGTAGTGGATTCGTAAACGATAATCAACGAGCGACTTTAGTCGCGAGTTGATTATCGTTTTCGAATCCACTACTTCTTATCAATTCTCTAGCTTAACCCATTTCTAGTAAAACGACTATCTGTTTCATGATCTGACAATGAATCAACGGAATTTCATGAACATAATTTCGTATTTTGTCTTTTTTATTCTCTGATAGCTGGAAATGATTAGATCCACACGGTTCACATTTTTATATAACTTAATATAAGTTCAATTTAACTTAAATGTGTTGTTATCTTCCCTTTTTATTACCAGATTTTATATTTGTAAATAATTATTTCATTCTATGTTTAAGCATTACAAATAATCTATATTGATTAGATTTTAGTATTTATAATTCATTCAAAAAGATATTTAATTAATATACGTAATTTTTTAAATCTTTTTTTGAAAGTTAAAAAAATTTGACTACCAACATTTAGAAACCTTTAATATTTACATATATAATATTTAACAACCGAATGAGCAGTTAATGTCGTCAATATCTCCCAATTGATTAGGTTTACAACACACATTAAAAATGACTTAAACATTTTAAATCTTATTGAAGTGAAAATGTCACAGTAACATCACTTCTCTAGAAATCAGTTGATGATAAGATAGATACAAGTGACTAGTCTTATTTAAAAAAATATATATTAATTTTGTGTAAAATGGTTCCCTTTCATTATCTTTTGATTGTTGTAACATTATTTCATTTGGCATCCATCGACAATCAGTTAATGAACTAGTATTAGTTGTGGTACTCATTCTGAAACCCAAGCAGACTTGCTCTTATTACAAATGTACAATATATAAAGTATTCAATTTTGCAGAGTATCATGTAAGCTGTTCATAGCCGTGATCGTCTAGTCGTTGGCATGTTAAAAAAAAATTTGATATCAACAGTGCCAAGTTCAAGCCTAGTGTCCTGAATGATTTTTTTTTGCAATATTTTTCTCTACTAAAAAGTAAAATCACAAAAATACTGAACTCAGAGAAATCAATTCGGAAAGCCCATAATATTGTTTTTAATCTTAGGGGTATCTTTATTTCATTTTTACTATAAAGTTGACGATTTTATATCCAGTTTTGCCGCCAAAGAAGTAGTTTTATAGTCAAAGCTTATCACTCTTTATCTAAATTAGAGTCAGTAAGATGTTGATTTATATAATCCAACAAGGAAAAACTAAGTGATCATGGTATGATATCATTTTAATACTAAAACCAAAATTAAGCATTTGCCATGATGAAAAGGGAAAGGCCTTGTACATTAAAAGTGATAAGTGTAATGTGTACATGGATGTTTTTTTTATTAAGGAATTGTACTAATAAGTAATATTTACAATTCATTGATTTAAAAATCACCTGTGTAGATATTTTATTAGATAACAAAAAGACTGAAATACTGTATATTGACATGCATTGACAGATATACGATATAAGAGTGATATTTAATTAGTAATTTATATCGGCACTCGTGGTCTAGTGGTATCATGCATAGACTATAGACTTTACTGACGAAAATACGCGCGAGTTCGAATCTTTCATTAGTCACTCGTTTTTGAGAATATCACATGCCGTAAGTTAAAAGTTTAAATTTGTGATATAAGTTATCTTAAGTTAACATGGTGGCCAGTGGATTCTTGAAAAATAATCCACTGTTACAATAGACTGACGTCAGAGAAATGGGTTAAGTTTATCTATTTAGTTTTTGTTATTGGATTGTAACAGTATTGATATAACCTGTTCCACAACTGTGTTTTGTCCAATATTGAGATGATAATTTTGAAACATAATACATACATACTCAAACACAATTACTACATACTTGAAATGTATATCACACATCGTATACATCTATTAATGAAATTACAAACATTTGTTTTGCTTTGTACAAATTAAAGCAATGTATGGTTTTGACTGAGACAAAAATAATGTACTGTCTCTAATTTTCTCAGCTAGAAATGTGAAAATAATTTCAAAACTATGAATCGCTGGTGAATATGGTAAAGCGGATCTGTTTATTTTTAATATTATATTTTTCATAAAAATTCTACAGCGTTTATTTGCTTTTTGCATACTATTTGCTTTTTCTCTTTTTTCAGTAACATTATATGGTTCATACTGTAAAGTTATCCTAAGGAGAGATATTAAGTTATTTAAATCTGTTCCTTTGATTTGATATTTTTGATTGCGTCTACTTAAGATAAAAGTTCTAAACTTAAAAGGTTTAAATAGAAAAATGATCGTTGAACTTTTCTTATAGAATTGTTTTTATTTCTGTAATATTTTGTTTTTGTTATTATCAAATATACTTCTGTTAATAGTAGCATAAACATGAAAATATATAATATATTGAATATGTGCAAAATTTCACTTTCTTTTTTCGATTATTACTCTAGTAACATTTGTTTTTGAGTCTTGGTTCCATTTAATCATCTTACATAATCATTCAATACACACAAACATAAATACAAAAAAACTCGACATATAAACAAACATATAATTTTGGGTTTTTTTTTTTTCCGTTATATATTTAATGTGCTATTATTTATAGTTGCACTGATTGTCTTTTCACATCTGGATGATTGGGAGTAGGTATTTGTAGATAAATAACTTTTTCTATAGTAATTCATTTTGTCGTGGCTCTTATTTATACATACCGCTTTTTATTTTTTTGTATTGTTGTCTTTCATTTTATTTGTTTGTTTTATAATGATAGGGATTACAATACAATGTTGACTGCTGTGCCTATATTTTGGACTTTATTGTCTGTTATGTCTGTTTGATTTGTTCACACTCTGTAGTCCATATAAAGGAATTTTATGCGACTGTCGTACATATGAGAGGTTAAGATAGCCGTCTTTGTCTACTATTTGCTACATGAAGAAATTCCAGTAGCAAGTCAGAACTATGACAGTTGTTTTCCATTTCTTTTGGTGTGTTTGATTTTTATAATTTTTAATAAAGACACGTTCTGTTTCGAAAGTTCCTTTTGGTAGTTCTGCCATATTTGCATTTCTACAGCTTAAGGTCACAGGGAGACTTCAACACGGAGGAAAAACTTAAACCTAACCGCGAATTATCTGGAAGGTTTTACGTCATATATTAAAGCATTAAAGTGTGTATCAACATTAAAAAGGAAACGATTGTGCTATACTCACATTATTAAAAATTTCTGTGCGATCTTAATTTCCCAAAAATAATTTCATGTTTGCCCTTAATTTACCGGGATGGATCACATGATTAGACGACATTTGAACGAAGGTAAGCCATAAATGTGTTCAAAAAGGGACGTATTTTTTGCAATATAGCATATGTTTGTCAAATTCATGAATTTGATTCATTGATGTGTAAAAAGGATCATAAAAAATATTAAATTAATTTAAATATGTGCATACGTGTATCTTTGTTTTCATAATAAAAAATGCTTTCTAATTTTTAAAACAAATCTAGTTGTCTCTCTTGGTGCATCAAACTATATCGTGCAGTAAAGTCCTAATACAACCATAATGATAAATAGTTTTACACATATTGAGTCAACAGTTACTAACATTTATTTCGATATACTTATTCTTATAAAGATTCTTCTACTTGCCTAATAATAGAGAACCTTTAAGACCTCAGGATGGATCGTTTGACATAAAAGTGAAGAACTTTTGGTTTAAAATTGCAAAATGTGTTAACTGATACAAAAAAGGGTGACAATATTTTCCAATATTTTAGTAAATTATACAACGGCATAAAAACAATCTTTTTCTCCCTAAGGATAAATATTTTACAAAATTATGAGCTCTATAAGTCTACGACTACCAATATGTGTGTAGATAACAATAAAAACTCACAATACTTCTTTGTTTTAAATAATGTTCTTGTATTTTCCAGATAACTGAGTACTTTTTATACTCAGGAAAAAACGTTTGACATAAAAGTGTGGGAATTTATATTCAAAATTGCAAAATGCATTGTCTCATATAGAGGTTAAGATAGCCGTCTTTGTCTACTATTTGCTACATGAAGAAATGCCAGTAGTAAGTCAGAAATATGACAGTTGTTTTCCATTTCGTTTGGTGTGTTTGATTTTATAATTTTTAATAAAGACACGTTCTGTTTCGAAAGTTCCTTTTGGTAGTTCTGCCATATTTGCATTTCTACAGCTTAAGGTCACAGGGAGGCCTTCAACACGGAGGAAAAACTTAAACCTAACCGCGAATTATCTGGAAGGTTTTACGTCATATATTAAAGCATTAAAGTGTGTATCAACATTAAAAAGGAAACGATTGTGCTATACTCACATTATTAAAAATTTCTGTGCGATCTTAATTTCCCAAAAATAATTTCATGTTTGACCTTAATTTACCGGGATGGATCACATGATTAGGCGACATTTAAACGAAGGAAAGCCATAAATGTGTTCAAAAAGGGACGTATTTTTTGCAATATAGCATATGTTTATCAAATTCATAAATTTGATTCATTGATATGTAAAAAGGATTATAAAAAATATTAAATTAATTTAAATATGTGCATACGTGTATCTTTGTTTTCATAATAAAAAATGCTTTCCAATTTTTAAAACAAATCTAGTTGTCTCTCTTGGTGCATTAAACTATATCGTGCAGTAAAGTCCTAATACAACCATAATGATAAATAGTTTTACACATATTGAGTCAAAAGTTACTAACATTTATTTCGATATACTTATTCTTATAAAGATTCTTCTACTTGCCTAATAATAGAGAACCTTTAAGACGTCAGGATGGATCGTTTGACATAAAAGTGAAGAACTTTAAGTTTAAAATTGCAAAATGTGTTAACTGATACAAAAAAGGGTGACAATATTTTCCAATATTTTAGAAAATTATACAACGGCATAAAAACAATCTTTTTCTCCCTAAGGATAAATATTTTACAAAATTATGAGCTCTATAAGTCTACGACTACCAATATGTGTGTAGATAACAATAAAAACTCACAATACTTCTTTGTTTTAAATAATGTTCTTGTATTTTCCAGATAACTGAGTACTTTTTATACTCAGGAAAAATCGTTTGACATAAAAGTGTGGGAATTCATATTCAAAATTGCAAAATGCATTGTCTCATATAGAGGTTAAGATAGCCGTCTTTGTTTACTATTTGCTACATGAAGAAATGCCAGTAGTAAGTCAGAAATATGACAGTTGTTTTCCATTTCGTTTGGTGTGTTTGATTTTATAATTTTTAATAAAGACACGTTCTGTTTCGAAAGTTCCTTTTGGTAGTTCTGCCATATTTGCATTTCTACAGCTTAAGGTCACAGGGAGGCCTTCAACACGGAGGAAAAACTTAAACCTAACCGCGAATTTTCTGGAAGGTTTTACGTCATATATTAAAGCATTAAAGTGTGTATCAACATTAAAAAGGAAACGATTGTGCTATACTCACATTATTAAAAATTTCTGTGCGATCTTAATTTCCCAAAAATAATTTCATGTTTGACCTTAATTTACCGGGATGGATCACATGATTAGACGACATTTAAACGAAGGTAAGCCATAAATGTGTTCAAAAAGGGACGTATTTTTTGCAATATATAGCATATGTTTATCAAATTCATAAATTTGATACATTGATATGTAAAAAGGATTATAAAAAATATTAAATTAATTTAAATATGTGCATACGTGTATCTTTGTTTTCATAATAAAAAATGCTTTCCAATTTTTAAAACAAATCTAGTTGTCTCTCTTGGTGCATTAAACTATATCGTGCAGTAAAGTCCTAATACAACCATAATGATAAATAGTTTTACACATATTGAGTCAACAGTTACTAACATTTATTTCGATATACTTATTCTTATAAAGATTCTTCTACTTGCCTAATAATAGAGAACCTTTAAGACCTCAGGATGGATCGTTTGACATAAAAGTGAAGAACTTTTGGTTTAAAATTGCAAAATGTGTTAACTGATACAAAAAAGGGTGACAATATTTTCCAATATTTTAAAAAATTATACAACGGCATAAAAACAATCTATTTCTCCCTAAGGATAAATATTTTACAAAATTATGAGCTCTATAAGTCTACGACTACCAATATGTGTGTAGATAACAATAAAAACTCACAATACTTCTTTGTTTTAAATAATGTTCTTGTATTTTCCAGATAACTGAGTACTTTTTATACTGAGGAAAAATCGTTTGACATAAAAGTGTGGGAATTTATATTCAAAATTGCAAAATGCATTGTCTCATATAAAAAAAAAAGTGCCCATAAATTCCATATTTTAGACAATAATACAACGTCAATAAGATTCTGGGGTTGTTTTTTTTTGTGTCCCTTATCATGAATAGTTTTACTAAAATTGAGTGCTCTATAAGTCTACGGTTACTTATATATTTATGTCGAAACAATAACAAGTGTGTGTATTTTTTTTTTACTTAATTTTTTTAATTTGCCTGATATTGGAATACTTTTTAAATCTCAGCATGGTTTGTTTGACATAAAAGAGATGTTTTTTAAGTTAAAAATTGCTAAATATATTGTCTCGTACAAAAAAAGGTTATTATTTTCCAATATGTCAGAATATCATATACTACCATTTGAATTGTTTTGTCTTTATCCCTAAGAATAATAGATTTACACAAATGGCAGCTCCATAAGTCTACGGTATTTATATTTAGGAAGAAGACATTTTTTTTATTTATATAATTTCTATTATAATTGAGTACTTTCATACCTCCGGATGAATTGTTTGACATAGAAGAAAAGACATTTAAGTTTAAAATTGTAAGTTAATAAAAAAAAAGTTGCATTTAACCCCCATTGAATTGCAATGAGTGGGTTCATTAGAATCCTTTGACCCTATGTCTAAGAACCTGATGTTTGTAGTATGTTAATGCATTCAGACTATATTCTTCTTAAGTTAGTTCATAAGTAAATGTTTTTTGAGACAGAATTTTCTTAGAATTTGCCAAAATGAAGATTTTACTATGCTTTTTTTTTTTAATATAATAAAAAGTATGGGTCACCGTACTATTTTTCAAGGTATGAGTCGTTGAAAATTGCCTAAATTTGGTAAGTTTGTTCATGAAAAAATACATAAGAGTGCATACAAAAATTTCTATGAGATAGAATTTTGAAATAAATTGTGAGAAGATAGGTTTCATTATATTTTTTAAGAAAATAAAAAGAAAACATGGTGTCACCGAACTCGTTTTCTTTCCACAAGTAAAAATAAAAAAAATCCCTATTAGCCCAGTATAATTTTTTTACTCAAAGAGTTATCTCCCCTTAAATGGCTCATTAAAAAATAAAAAAAAATTTTAAAAACCAAAAAGATTGATATTTGTTAAAATATTTTGAATAATACAATAAATTAACAAGTTTTCTTAAATAAACAGTCTAATCATTAAATTGCCAATCTGTTTCCAAAGTTGCTGATTTGGGCATATAACTAGACCGATTTTGTACTCTGATTGTACAACCCAAGATGGCGGTATACCATGAATCTACCTTAAATGTTTTTGACCCCTGTCCATGCATTATGATGGTCAATTTTTTTTTTATCTATACTTGGTTTATAGTCTTTTCTTTTTGAGCTGCTATCTCATTGACATATATACATTATATATAAAAATCTTTTTTTCATTCATTTCAGGACGATTTCTTTTTTAGCTCACCTGGCCCGAAGGGCCAAGTGAGCTTTTCTCATCACTTGGCGTCAGTCGTCCATCGTCGTCTGTCGTTGTCCGTCATCGTTAACTTTAACAAAAAATTTCTACTCTAAAACTACTAGGCCAAATTTGACCAAACTTGACCACAATCATCATTGGGGTATCTGGTTTAAAAATGTGACCGGCTTATATCTCTGTAACAAAAGCATTAAGAACAAATTTGACATGGGGTTAACATTTTTATCAGGTCAAGATCTATTTGCCCTGAAGTTTTTAGATGAATCGAACAACCCGTTGCTGCTCCTGAATTGGTAATTTTTAGGAAATTTTGCTATTTTTTGGTTATTATCTTGAATATTATTATATATTGAGATAAACTGTTAACAGCAATAATAATCAGCTGAGTATACGTAAGATCTATAAATAAGTCAACATGATCAAAATGGTCAGTTCACCCCTTAAGGAGTAATTGCCCTTTATAGTCAATTTCTTTTACATTTTTTTTTTTTGTAGTCTTTTACAAAAATCGTCTCCTCTGAAACTACTAAGACACTTAAAATTGTTAAACGATGATGACTGATGTACCCATATTTTGACTATTATATTTATTGTGTCTGTTTATTTAACGCATCAATGTAAAAATATCGGAAATTGATGAGACTGTCATTAAAGTGAGAGGGTTAGCGCTATAGAACCAGGTTTAATCCACCATTTTCTACATTTGAAAATGCCTGTACCAAGTCAGGAATATGACAGTTTTTGTCCATTCGTTTTTGATGCGTTTTGTTATTTGATTTTGCCATGTGATTATGGACTTTCCCAATTGATCTTCCTCTAAGTTCAGTATTTTTGTGATTTTACTTTTAACCAAACTTTCCACAATCATCTTTAGTATCTAGTTTGAATATTGTGTCCCATGATCCCGCCCGCGAACCAACGTATACATAGAACTATTATTAATACTTCTAAATGAATAAAGGCAGCAGTAGAATATCGATGTTCAAAACTTATAAATCGATAGGAAAAAAACAAATCTGGGTCATAAACCAAAACCGAGGGAAACGCATTAAATACAAGAGAATTAAACAACATTAAAATGTAACACACACAGAAACGAACGAAGCGTTAGACAAAATTGAAACATTTGTTTGCTTTGTACAAACTTAAACAAATGTATGGTTTAGACTGAAAAAATAATATACTGTCTCTTATTTTTCTCAGCTAGGGATATAAAAATAATTTCAAATCTATGAAGCTCTGGTGAAGCGGCACTGCTTATTTTTAATATTTTGTTTTTCAAAAGATTTTTACAGTGTTTATTTGCTTTTATTTTACATTATATTTTCACTCTATTTTCAGTTACATTATATGATTTATACTGTAAAGTTGTGCTAAGAAAAGATATTTAGTTAGGTAAATCTGTTTCTTTGATTTGATATTTTAAATTGCGTCTACTTTCTATAAAAGTTCTAAACCTAAATGGTTTTAAATAGAAAAATTACTGTTTAACTTTTCTTATATAATTGTTTTTATTTCTACCTTTTTTTGTTTTTGGTATGATCAAATATACTTCTGTTTATAGTAGCATTAACATGAAAATATATGTTATATTGCAATATGTGCAATATTTTACTTTTCTTTTTTTATATATATATATATTTACTCTTGAAAAATTTGTTCCATTCAATTATCAATCTATAAAAGTTCAATACAAACAAACATAAATACAAAAGACAAGACATTAAAACATATGTTTCAGACCATATGCGTATTTGGACCGTACGCGTACGGTCCGGACCGTATACGTATACTCGTACGGTCCGACCATACGCGTATGGTCCAGTATGAGCTGACAATACTTGTTATTAGGTCATATGGGTTAAATCTAAACAAATTAACATTAATCACAATCTTTATTTTTAGTTTTACTTATTAAAATGATTAATATTAATACAATTACACGGATAGAATAAACAAATGAACAATTGAAATTTTAAAATACTTGTTTAATTGTATATATCTTGATCCTAATTACTCTCAACCAATGTTACACTTGCTACCACAAGTAACGGACTAATATTTTTTACATTTACATTTTTTTAGTTCGTGAATGTTCCTTAGCATTTGCATTTTTTGGTAAAGTTGCTAAATATTCTAAAACAATTGATCTCCAAAACTAATTACTTCCGATATTTTCAATTTAAGTGATCATCATTCAATTATTTTAATGAGTGATCGACATGCTAAATACATGAGATTAACAGATTCAATTAGCGTGAATTTTTAAATCATTTAAATATAAAGGTTTTTTTCAATTACAATTACAGTAAACCTTTTTTATATCAATTTGAGAGTTAAGTAAAATTGATCTGTTATATGCTTCTAATCAACTTTGCCAACTTCTTAATATAAGCCAGACCGTACGCGTACGGTCCAAATACTCATACGGTCTGGAACACATACATAATTGTTTTTTTTTTTTTTTTTTTGCTTTTTGTTTTGGTTTGTTTTAATTAAAATGTTCTATAATTTATAGATGCAGACGCACTGATTGTCTTTTGCCGTCTGGTTGATTAAGAGAAGGTCTTTGCATATAAATAAGTTTTTCTTTAGTAATTCATTTTAGCTTGAATAGAAATTTATACAAACCGCTATGTAATGTATAGTAATATTATTGTCTTTCGTTTTATTTGTTTGTTTTTATAGTGATAAGGATTACAATACGATGTTGACTGCTGTATCCATACTTTGGACTTTATTGTCTATTAAATCTGTTTGATTTGTTCACACATTGTTGTTAATATAAAAGAATGTCGAGGTCGTAAATGTGAGAGGTTTAGATAGCTATAAACCCAAATTTACCTATCATTTTCTACAAAAGGAAATGTCTGTACCAAGTCAAAATTATGACAGGTGTTTTCCATATCGTTTGATGTGTTTGAGCTTTTGATTTTAAAATTTAATAAGGGATGTTCAGTTTCGAAATTTACTTTTAGTAGATCTGCCATATTTGTTTTCTACAGCTGAAGGTCACAGGGAGGCCATCAACAAGGAGCAAATATTTTCACCTCACTGCAAGTAATTAACGGCCGTAAGACTAGTGTACCTATTTAATTTGAAGTTAATAATCGACTATCGACTGCCTCTAAATACGTCTTGAAACGTCTGAAAAAATCTGCTGACCATGCATTGTATCATGACAATATTATGATATCCGTAAATAAAGTTATTTATAAACAATCGAGCCCCCAAAACAAAATTTTCTAGCAGGTTTTAATTGATACAGTAATCAAGCATAAATGTGTGTTTCAACATTAAAAAGGAAACGGATGTACTATACTCACATTATTATAAATTTCCTGAATCCAGAACTTCATTTTCCAAAAAAAAAAATATTCTTGACCTTAATTTACCTGGGTGGATCACCTGATTAGACTATATTTAAACACAGGTACGCCATTGTATAAAACAGCTGATTACGAATATAATATATAAAAAAATGTGTTGAAAAAAGGACGTATTTTTTGCAGTTTAGCATGGGTATCAAATTCATCAATTTAATAAATTGATATTTAAATAGAATTATAAAAAAATATTAAATCAATTTACATATGTGCATACGTGTTTTTTTTTTTTTTTTTTTTTTTTCATGAATACAAATGCTTTCCATTTTTTTTTTCTATTTATGCATTAAACTATATCATGCAGTAAGTCCCAATGCAACCATAATGATCAATAGTTTTACACATATTGAATCAACAGTTACAAATAGTTATTTCGATATAATTATTCTTATAAATACTCTTGTACTTGCCTAATAATGGAGCTCCTTTAAGGTAGCACTACAGTCAGAATTTTCTGACTCCAACCAACAGTCTTGAAAGATTAATTTCTCCAAAACTGCCCAATGGATTTTTAAAATCTTTAACTCATTATAAAGCTGAAATATCAATTCTCCTTAATCTGTAGATAAATTTATTTTTGGTATAATTAATCTCAAATTATAGCTCCTTAATTGCCAAAAAAAGTGTCTTCCAACTTGGATTAAAATGGCACATTCAGGTCAAATGGTAGAAAAAAATTGTTTTCATCATTTTAATCAACCATACACTATATACTAAACCGTGTCTCAGATTTATGATATATGCCTCCAGTAAGAAGATATATTGTTTCAACTGCTGGGTGCCAAACCTCATTTCACCTTTCATCTTTGGACACCTATAAATTCATTTAGAAACAAATTATCCAAAAACTGGGACACAGTATTGTAGAAAATACTCCCTTAAATCACATATATCAAAGTCAAACCAAAAGGTGTACCCATGAAGTTTCTATTTACATTTTTAGCTAGCAATTCTCATGAAAAATTGTTCTGACAAATGACCTAAAAACTTAGAACCCCTATAAATGCATCATTAATACAAAAGTTCCATTTAGAACACCCCAATATAACAAACACTTTGTGTCTTTGATGCTCTAATACTGTTAGTTTTGAATTACATGTGCACTGACCAACAATAACTTGGCATTTGGCGGGTGTTTGACGTCACAGATTTGACCAACATATGTGATAGCTCCACCTCTATCCAGACAGTCTAAGATAATAGAATAACAGGATTGACCAGCTGCATATAATCAATATTTAATACCAATTTTTCGAAAAACTAAGGATTTTCTTACCCCAGGAGTAGATTACTACCTTAGCCGTATTTGGCACAACTTTTTGAAATTTTTGGTCCTCAATGCTCTTCAACTTTGTATTTGTTTGGCTTTTTAACTATTTTGATCTGAGCGACACTGATGAGTCTTATGTAGACGAAACGCGCGTCTGGCGTATAAAATTATAATCCTGGTACTTTTGATAACTATTATCACTATAAAGAATGATTTTCTTTTTTGTTTAAAAAATTATACTATGAAGTTATCAAGAACATTAAAATTATGAAATAAAAGACATGTTCCAAAAAAGATCAAGAATATTCCCTTCCTTACTGTAGTAAGAACCTTAAAAATTTAAGTTTGTCAGAGGCTTTCAAAGATACTTTCACACTCTTATCCTTATATATATAGTTTTGTTCATTTTGGTTAGTTTTTCTTTCCTTTAGATTTTCGCCTTTTTAATAACTTTTCCTTTTTCTCTGTTTACTTCAAAGCTATATAAAAAAAAATGTTGCAATACACATGATACAAAGAGATATAAGACCACACTATTTATCTTGTGGTCAGTGATTAACAGCTGGACACTGGCATCAACAGATGATTGACATATTAGGCCCTCCTAAATGCCTATATATTTAGATAAATTACCATGTGCTTTTATTTACATAATTCATTATCAATTTACTCCCTGTTGTGATATGATAATGATTTTTGGATTTTTACAAAGTGTGCAGAATAAAACTTACTTCAAAATTATGTGATAAAAAAAATATCTTATAAAAATCACTGTTAGACTGTAGTGCTACCTTAAGACCTCAGGATGGATCGTTTGACATAAAAGTGAAGAACTTTAAGTTTAAAATTGCAAAATGTGTCAACTGATACATAAAAAGGTGCCAATGTTTTCCAATATTTTAGAAAATTATACAACGGCATAAAAAAAATCTTTGTTCTCCCTAAGGATAAATATTTTACAAAATTATGAGCTCTATAAGTCTACGGCTACCAACATGTGTGTTGATAACAATAAAAACTCACAATACTTCTTTGTTTTAAATAATTTTCTTGTATTTCCCAGATAATTAATTACGTTTTATACCTTAGGATAGATCGTTTGACATAAAAGTGAGGGAATTTATATTTAAAATTGCAAAATGCATTGTCTCATACAAAAAAGACGTGCGATTCTAATATGACGTGCTTCATTCGTTTTGTGAACAGAATCCTTGCTCTAAATCCAATAAAATTTGTTTGCACATGCGTATATTGACTTCTTCAGAATAATGAATTTATCAAATTATCATGCACTTAATATATGTCCTTATCTTTAAAACAACTGTAAAGTCTGAAATAGTGCACATGATGTTACTAACTCATTTATCATGACTGCTATGTGTTGCATTCCGAAATTGACATATTTGACCTAGATACGACAACCGTTCATGCTGGCTAATCAAACTCCTCCCTCTGAAAAATCACAGTGCCAGCCGTTTGCTTCTTTACAAACATAAAAGGGAGGTTCATGGAAGAGCCTACACAAACGCTTTTACACTTATACTTATTGTGGATAGAAATTACCTTAATTGTCCTATTCAAAATCGAAATAATTAATGCAAGCTATACTTTATTGTAGTTTTAACATGGGACGGCATTATATTCGTGTTATTCTAGCCCCCACTGTCGCTCGGGAAAAATAATCACGAATATAATGGCTACCCATGTTATAACTACAATAAAGTTTAGCTTGCATCAATTATTTCTTAAATAAATTCCATGTTTAAGACAATAATACAACGTCAATAAGATTCTGGTTTTTCCCCCCTAATCATGAATAGTTTTACAAAAATTGAGTGCTCTATAAGGTTAGGGTTACTTATATTTATGTCGAAAATAGTGGGTTCGTACGATTGCTTGAACCCTATGTCTAAGAGCCTGATGTATGTAGTATTTAAATGCATACAGACTGCATTCTTCTTTTAAATGTTTTTGACCCCTGTCCATGCATTGTGATAAGCAACTGTTTTTTTTAACTATACTTGGTGTATACTCTTTTCTTTTTGAGTTGCTATCTTATTGGCATATATACATCATATATAAAACAAATCTATATTCATTTTAGGACGAGTTCTATTTTTAGCTCCTCTGACCCAACGGTCCAAGTGAGCTTTTCTCATCACTTGACGTCCGTCTTCCGTCCTCGTCCGTCATCTTTTACTTTTACAAAAATCTTCTTCTCTGTTAGGTCAAATTTAACCAAACTTTCCACAATCATCATTAGAGTATCTGGTTTAAAAAATGTCTCCTGTGACCTGGCCAACCAACCAAGATGGCCACCATGGCTAAATAGAACATATGGGTAAATTGTAGATTTTGGCCTATATTTCTGAAACCAAGGCATAGAGAGAAAATCTGACATTGGGTTAAAATTTTTATCAGGTCAAGATCTATCTGCTGTAAAGATTTTAAATGAATCACAAACCCGTTGTTAGGTTGCTGTCCCTGAATTGGTAATTTTATGGAAATTTTGCTGTTTTGGGTTATTATCTTGAATATTATTATAGATAGAGATTCACTGTAAACAGCAATAATGTACATCAAAGTAAAGTAAGATCTAAAAATAAGTCAACATGACAAAAATGGTCAATTGACCCCTTAATAATTTACTACCCCTTATAGTTAGTTTTTAACAATTTCAATAAATTTTGTAAATTTTACAAAATACTTTCCACTGTAACTACTAGACCAAGTTCATTATAGATAGAGATAGTTATAAGCATCAAGAATGTTCGGTAAAGTAAGATCTATAGACACATTACCATCATCGAAACACAATTTTTGTCATAAATTTATCGGTGTACTTTCAAAATAGACCAAAGTGAGCGACACATGCGCTTTAGAGCATCTAGTCTTTTAATGTATATGCTTGTAGATGTATATGCTTGCAGTACACAATATCACAATTTCATTATATTACATTTATTCATGATTTCAAATTCTTGTTTCCTCAAGCGTACAAACTATAATGTTTTGTTGAGGTCATCATATTAAACAGATTCTTATCCCACTGGGTCATCGCATAATGATGTGATTTGGTAAAAGCTGAGCATGCAGATGCCATTCCCAGGGTCGGAGAGTTACACTACCTTCCCAGGTATCTGTCCATTCATAGCTGTATTAACCTGTTTTTTTTTCTTTATTTTTTGGCATCAGGTTAAAATAAAATCAATTTAGGAAAATGTGGCAGCCCCTAGATAAATATACAACAGTGTGATGATAATTTTAGATTGTTTAATATGGTATTTATATTTATTTTAAATTAATGTATTGCAATAATTTGATTTTTTTACTACGTGTAATATTTGTTAAGATTGCACTTTTATTCTACATGTATATATTTATTTTATATTAACCATTCAGTTCACAGACTTGTACGGAGTGCTTTAATTTCCGGTCACAAAATGGAGTTCAGCAACTGAGAATGACAGAATCAACAAAATGAACCCCAGTAATCTTAAAAAGTTTTCTTTATGCAGTATAACTACAATGCGATTGCTGACTTTTTAGACTATAAATTCTCCTTTATTAGTAACAAATTACATACTTCGTACAAATATGAATAAGTATGCTAATATGTAAGTTGTTTAAACCTATATGGTTTACATGTTGTTGATATTGAAAATATTGCAAAAATGTACTAATTTATTCTTGTTTTTAACTCCGGATATAGCCAGTATAAAAGGGGTTGCATAGCTAAATTTTTAATGCACCAGCCCCCTCCCTTTTCCCTTGCACTAGCACTCTCAAGCATATAGTTTGGTTTATACTATAAAACATGTATAAATTAATGGCCATATTCTCTGTTGGACTTTTACATATTAATAAAATTAGCATTTGTATCATAGTACGACCTGACAATAGCAAATATATGAAACAGTTTTTCTTGTTGTAAATGGGATATCCTGCTATAACATTATCTAGATACAAAAAAATAGTTTATCACATGGAAGGTTGAAACAATTCATAACACAACACTTTCGCGAATTTTTAAGGATATCTTGTACCTAAACATTTGTAATCAATATATATATATATATATATATATATACTATTGTCGAAATCTAGATCTGGTGTACAAAACAAGATTGACACCTTGTGTTTGTAGTTTAAACATATTTATTCATCATCAATACAAATATATCATCATACAAAATACACAATAATAATAGGGTTCGGAAACAAGCTATATATAGCTTATATTAATCCGTTTCCTTGTGTTTGTGGCATAACATCTTGGCCACAAGTTTATCGTTTTCTGTTCAGTATTAAATTTATATTAAGATCCATTTTGTTACATCTCGTGATCAATTTTATTTTGCAATTGCCAATGGCAGTCAGCAGGGTTTAAGAACATCAGTTGTTCGACCTGTTAGTAAAATGCGTTTTGTTTAAATATACTTTTTTGACTTTTTTGGTCTTTTTGGAATATGTTGTTTGTGCTGTATTTAGACCCTTCTACAACGAAATTTGTTTTACATGAACACGTATAAAAATTGCGGTTTTTATCCAACGCAATCATAGGTTTGAACGTAGTTTTCAATTTAGACTCGTTTATATTTTTTCGTTTGAGCTTGTATCATATACGAAGGCATTTAAATATCTCACTTGCATGGTGGTTCAGGTAATCTAAAAGGATATTTTGTAGCTATATCATGTATATGCATGAGGATAAATTTACTTTCTGTTTTGCATTCATACGTAAAATTGGGAAAGGAAATGGGGAATGTGTCAAAGCGACAACAACCCAAACATAGAGCAGACAACAGCCGAAGGCCACCAATGGGTCTTCAATATAGCGAGAATCTACCGAACCCGGAGGCGTCCTTCAGCTGGTCCCTTAAAAAATATGTATACTAGTTCATTGATAATGGATGTCATACTAAACTCCAAATTATACACAAGAAACTAAAATTAAAAATCATACAAGACTAACAAAGGCCAGATGCTCCTGAATTGGGACAGGCCCAAAATTGCGGCGGGGTTAAACATGTTTATGAGATCTCAACCCTCCCCCTGTACCTCTTTACAATGTAGAAAAGCAAACAAATAACAATACGCACATTAAAATTCAGTTGACTATGCGGTATGGGCTTTTCTCGTTGTTTAAGAAAGTATGGTGACTTATAGCTGTAATGGTATGTGTTAATTAGTCTCGTTTGGATAGTTGTTTCATTAGAAATCATATCACATCTTCTTTTATGTATGTATATATATATTTCTCTGTACTTGATTCATGTCCAGAAATGTATATATGCACGTATTAAACTAGATTTACTAAATTATATTGATAGTTATAAAGAATTAAAACTAGTTAATACATGTTTATATTTTCAGTGTTTATGACATGTTTCTTCTTTCTATACTAGAACTTGTCACTGTTTTATTATAGCAAAAATTATAGACCATTTCTTCAACCATGCTATAATGTTGCAGATGATTTTTTCCAAATGGTTCACATTCTCTCTGTGATCATGATGGTGTAATATAAATTCTCACCTGTAGTATTAGAAAAGAGTAAAAACTTTGAGTAGTGGTTTCCCGAGTGCAATGAATATATGTTTCATTGAAATTCAAAATATGTACATGTATGATGGTCATTAAGAAGGAGAAAGGGTTCAATCTGATTATCATTTCCATAATCTTTACTATTTTATATGATTTTTTGTTCTTTATTTATTGTGTATTTTTGTCTGCCCTTAATTTATGTTTCCATAGGTAAAACGACACATATGACATACTATCGAGAGTGTCTAACTGGTCACCTTCTCTTCACCTACCAATGGGTTGGGTTTTTTTTGTAATTCATAATAAAATCGTTTTTCCAGTAATGCACTTTTCTATTAAAAAAACTACATCGGGCACCTGCTTCGGAACTTCCTTTTTCATTGCCCCACTTGTTTGTTTACACACATTTGTGTACCTACCATTTCGAAAAAAAAGTATTCCAATAAAAATGGACACTGGGTTAAATGATTATGTTCAAATATCCACCAATGAGTATTTTGTGAATGCCAGTGGAGACAGCAAGAAAGAAAAAAAACATTGTCAATTCAGGTTTTCGCCGCATGTGGACGTAGACGTTAAAATAAAAAAGCTTACGTAACTACCGTTAGTACAGTGACGTCAACTGGCGTACTAATTTCCGTGAATAAAAACCATTGAACTTGCTCGAAACCAGCTATACTAATATAGTAAATACTCCACCAACTTAAATAGATTTTGATATGAATGATCTCAAAAGTTACAAGCTTTTCCCCCTTTGAGTTATATTTATTTAGTTCTTAAAACAATATATTTTTTTAACATGTTTCCAAATGACGTTTTACATCTGTTCATAGAATTATAAGCTGGTCAGTCTAGATGATCATATTGTGGATTTCTAGAATTGAAGTTGAATATAATGAAAGTATAATCTTTTACACAAATTGGAATTATCTTTTTTCATAATATACATGATAAAGAAAAGAAAAAACATTCTATTCAAATATAAAATTTCAATCTGGGTATCTATGATGATTCATTTTCAAGAAAAATCTGATATTAGAATCAGCAACTTTTAATGTTATACAAGGATATTTGCTAAAACATACAAATTTTGATTCTATAGTTCAAAAAAGTTTTTTTTTCTTGGCCATGTTGGCTGTCACTACCTTTCCGTTTTCCTTATTTCTTTAGCCCTTAATCCTCTACTTTTTAGTATAGTTATATAGCTGGTTTTTGGTCAGTAAGCTATCAAATGATTATGTAGATTAACCATAAATCATTGCCGACAACAGTCACATCGTCTTATTTTATGTCAGACAAACACGTGCATTTGTTTGCAAAATTGATTATCAACGAATCTCATTATCAGGGTAAGATATGGTGTTGGAAAAAAATAACATAAACGAATGAAAAAATGAAAAAAAATTATTTGTTGCATTACCCTAAATTTCTATAAAAACATTTACAGCCAATTACATTTACATTTTTCAATTACGGAATTCTAGTATTTATTACTAATAAGATACAAATCCGAAATCCTGAGCTATTTGATTTGAATATCTAAATATTCCCTTGATATAGTATTAAAATACACATATATTTACACGGCAGGTGCCATGTTTGAATTATGCTCTGATTACCCTTCCACACGCAATACCTTTGATTAATATGATCAATCCCGGATTTACTTTGTTTTGTTCTGCCGGTTTTTTTTTTTAAATGTTTTGTTTTTTAGTTGTTTTTGGTTGGATTTTTCAAGTTTGAATATCATGAAAAGCAGCTAATGTTTTTCGGGATGCTTTCAATCAATTCCGTATCATTTATTTCTTAAACACGCTCAGTCAAAACATTATGAGTGAAATGGGGACATAACAATAAGTAACAAAACATTCTACGTAATTTTGTTGGATACAGAATTATTGACGTGATAAATACTGCTTAACTCAAACCTAATTTGGTTTGTTTTCAACTTATAAGATTGATAACAATTTTTCATATCATCAAAAGTGTAGTTATTATATTCCTTATCCTTACGAGGTATATCTTGATGGAAACTGAACAAGGTCATGGACTCATTGGGAAACATGATTTATCGTTATTAATTGTATTTATTAGAAATGATCGTGGGAGCAAAAACAAAATAATCTGCTATATACGATGTGTATAGTTATACGTCAGACGCCGGTTTTGTCATCACAAGAACCATACTTTTCTACATTGGTTGGAGGTATAGGGGGAGGGTTGAGATCTCACAAACATGTTTAACCCCGCAGCATTTTTGCGCCTGTCCCAAGTCAGGAGCCTCTGGCCTTTGTTTTAATTTTAGTTTCTTGTGTACAATTTGGAAATTAGTATGGCGTTCATTATCACTGGACTAGTATATATTTGTTTAGGGGCCAGCTGAAGGACGCCTCCGGGTGCGGGAATTTCTCGCTACATTGAAGACTTGTTGGTGACCCTCTGCTGTTGTTTTTTATTTGGTCGGGTTGTTGTCTCTTTGGCACATTCCCCATTTCTATTCTCAATTTTAAGAATCATCTTTCTTGAAGATGCCCTTTTAGTGATCATATTGTTATTTCAGTTAAGTAGTTTTTTACAATTATACTTTTTTTAGAACTTTATTTTTAGACTCTATTCTATGATGTGTTTATTTGACCAGTAATCGCCGAGGGAAAAGTATCAATATTTTCATGCAATGCATGAATGAAAAGAAAAACTTGTTTAATTTCAAGTTGACAATTAATTTCAAAGGCCTTGACGCAGTACCCCCAATATTTGTCCTGTACAGGTGTATTGCCTGTGTAAGTTTTATAAGTAAAAAAAGGTATATCTGCTTCATATATGAAATGAATTAGACTACTATAGATATGCATTTTATTTTACTCCATTTTTTTACCAAAACTGTAACCTTTTTCGACCTTATTTCATAGTTATATAAGTTGTACCATCCCTCGTCCATTACAAGTAAAGACTGTGGTTAAAAGGGATATTTCAGCAAAAAATAAATTGTGAGTGCGAGGTGACGTCACTGTTATTTAGTTTTTAAAAACTGAAATATAGTTTGCCAAATATTGCAAAAATCCGATTTTTACGAAATTTACTATATTGATGACTTCGCAAACACATCACAAATACATCACTTGTTATGACGTAATTGATCGATATCTTCTATAAGTATGACAATGTATAACATTTTGACATTTTACCACACGTTTTTATCATTTTTTAAAAATATAATAACAGTTCAATATTTAAAGATTTCAGTGCCAAACTGCTTTTGTCCAATATTTTATTATGCTCCAAACGGATTCGCATACCAAAGCAATTATACAAGATAACATTATTCCTTTAAGGGGCATTGGCTGTCAAATGTATGTTCACCGATTTGACTCATACTCTCATCTTTGTTTTAAAACGTACTTAAACGTATTTCCAAATTGTAAAAAGTCTAAAAACATGCATTGGCTCGATGATGTGTTTGAACATTGTGAGTGTATTTTATTCTAAACACAATAATGCATGCGTAATCCATCCATAGCTAAGATGTAAAATTGAAATACACATGAATGCAGATTCAGTGAGGTCGAATTATTCACTTTTATTAATAATGGAACAAAAAAAAACTATTTAAGATATGTATATATATGTATATATATATATATATATATCGTAGCTGTGCTATCAAAATGCATTTCTGTATTCAAAACGCAATTTCAGCGAACTAAACAATTACTGTTTGTAGTTTGCAAGCAAAAACATAAACATCAGTACAGATTAGTCCATAGTTTGAGACAGTTATCTAATGCACCGAATAGGTGTGAAAGGCATATTTATCTAAGGGCAAATATTCGTTGATACAAAGGTATATCCTAGTAAGCAAAGGAGTAAACACCATGTAATACATATTCGGAACTGTTAACACAATATTTCTATTGGCAATCACTTCACATCTCACGCAACCAACACTTCATATCAAAAACTGTAGTACGCTCGATGAGTAATAAACTTGAATGGTAAACAGATTTAAACATATTAGTTTGTTAAAAAATCTTTGATGTTTTTAACGCTGAATTACATAACAATTTAGTAGTTATATCATGGACTCACTAAAGTCTTACTTCCACTTCAACTAAAGCAGTCCCTGTAAGAACAAGTGGTCGAAGATTATCTGTTAGCCCTACTGATATGTATTTGATCAGTACATAAAGCTCTAAACAAGTTAATTTTGATGATAGGGCGCATTAAAATAATATTGAGTGTATGTAGATACTGTCTTTAAACTACATTTTTTTAACAGATAAATGTCTATATCATGCAATCACAAAAATTGCATGTACTCTTCAAACCTCTAGATAACAAGATAGAAGTTCACATCTAAAACTCATCTAAAATAATTTAATCAGTAAACATGATCTGCATAAAATGATTTTGATAATGGGAAGGAGAAGGTAATTGTAATAATTGACAGATTTGATTTCTAATGCAATAACTTTATTTTGAAGAATACTCAGTTGTCTCCATTAAATTACAAAAAATGAAAAAGAAAAGTTGCTATTGTACACATAGAAATTTTTCCATTCTTTAAGAACATTCCTCTTCTCCTTCTCCTTCCCATTATCAAAATCCTGTCATACTTTGAACCACACAATTATTTTATTTATTATCATTACTTTTACTGTTAGGTCTGTTTTTTGTTATATCAACTTTACCCGAATCTGTATTTATGTATTCCGTCATACTTTGAACGATAAAATTATTTTATGTCTACCTGTGCGAATTTCAAACGCGCAATTTTACACCAGTACTGAAAACCTTCCATCCTTTACGAGTAGACTTTACATAGATAAATAAAATCGTATAAGATAAGCAAAATAAAGATGTTAAATTTGATGTATCCCTTTTCGTACTTCTTCGTTACATTTGTTGTTTTTATAGTGATTAAGATGATAACACAATGTTGACTGATGTACCCCTATGTTTGACATTTTACTCTTTGAGTATGTTTGTTTTGTTCACGCGTCAACGATCGTTGACAATGTTATGGAATTTGATGCGACTGTCATACAAGTGAGCGATTTAGATAGCTTTAAAACCAGGTTCAATCCACCATTTTCTACATTAGAAAATGCCTGTACCAAGTCAGGAATATGACAGTTGTTATCCATTCGTTTGATGTGTTTGGACTTTTGGTTTTGCCTTTTGATTTTGGACTTTCCTTTTTGAATTTTCCTCGGTGTTCAGTATTTTTGTGTTTTTACTTTTTTTTTTGTTAAAGAATCGGAAAAAGGAATAACGAACGGTTGAAGTTGATTGGATCACAATATTTTTTTGATTCCAGTAGTATCAGATTATTCCTAAAAAAGGAAGTATGACTTGCCAGTGCAAATAATATGCATTTACAGAAATATATCTAAAGAGTAAAGTAAACACGTAATTCAATACAGACATTGATACGTAAGATGGGGGCATTATCTAAGTGCTTTTAATTGAAAATTTCTGATCAAATCTAGATATGGTAACAATTTAAACATTCCGATGCGATATTACTACGTGAATGATCTGTGCATATTTAAAGGTAAATTCAATACTTCATTCTATAGGTAAACGCTATGCTCTTTTTATTGACGTCATATGTATATTATAGTATTGTTGTTAACCTATGAAGTAAAAATTGGTATATAATATTTACTATGCTGTTTTAAACCGAGGAAGAACATCCCTAAAATAACTTCATTCAGATATTTCCATTATTAGCGGATCTAATGTGTTTTGCGGGGTCTAACATGGTGTAACGTGTAGAAACTACTTACCATTTTGATGAACCTAATATATTATCGGTTTTAAGTAATGTACATGGTGTTTTGGACTTGTTTGTCTTTTTCTTCATTTAATTTAGCCATATACCATTTCCATTTTCTCTTAGACGTACCTGCATTTAATTGATATCGTTCACGTCTATTTTTTTTTCTAATTATTTTAGCTCAAAAAATCTTTTTAAATGATTCATGGTTTGGTTACAAATGTTAACTTAAATAAGATAAACGCAGAAGAATGATAAGATCACATACAAACAAAAAGCTTTTTACTGAACTATGGCTTAATGAAGTTTTATTTACGAGGAAACCATATTGATACTATAAATGATTTTGAATCTTACTCGTGTTTCTTTATCTATATTATTTAATAAAGAATCTAATTTTCAATAACACAAACAAAAACGATTTTTATTTCAAAAGTAAACGATTTTTTTGTGTTATTAAAACTAAAAAATTGACAAAATTTACCATGAGATAATTCTTTAACCATCGTTTCTATACTATTTTGTAAAAACCTATCGAGCAGTGAATAGCATTTGTTTGTTTAGACTGCTCTACCCTCTTGCTGACGGAGGGACAGATTTATCCACACATGCTGTGCAGGGGGGGTACATTTCTTCATGTTCTAATCTATTCTTAAATGGGCACTAGCTGTCAAATTCATGTTCGCCGATTTTAATCAAACTCTCATATTTTATTTATATCAGTGTAAAACATTTATCCGAACTATTAAAAGTTTAAAACAGGACAGGGGCATGAAAAGACGTTACTTCGTTTCGTGTGTAATTTAGTCAAGACGCCATCTAATTATTCATCGAGTTGACCTCTAAAATCATTAGAAGACCATATAAGCGATGTAAACATAAATAAAGATATACATAGATAAACTCGTGCTGTTAGATTATTCTAAGTCTATATAATTTCATATTATAGATGAAAAATAAATGTTTATCATCGATTTTACCGGTATAAGAATGATATTTTGTGGATCGAATCAGTCAATCAAATGATTTACCTTTGTTTCACTTTTAATGTTGACATTCTGTTCCTTTAAATAATTTTACACATACAATTTCCGTGTTAATCAACTCAAGCTAAGGGGTTAAATTAAAGTTCACATGAATACGGATTCAATGAGATCGAATTATTCACTTGCAAGTGAATAATTCATAATCAATGTTTTGTAGACGAAACGCGCGTCTGGCGTATATAATAAATTTAATCTTGGTATCTATGATGAGTTTATTTACAACAACTGGGTCGATGCCACTGCTAGTGGAGATTTATTTCCCCGAGGGTATCACAAGCCCAGTAGTCAGCACTTTTTGTGCTGACATGAATTGTCATTGATCGTGTTATATTTATAAATTTACTGTTTACAAATTTTTGAATTTTTTGAAATACTAAGGCTTTTCTACCTCTGGCATAGATTACCTTAGCTGTATTTAGCACAACTTTTAGGAATTTTTGTTCTCAGTGATCGTCAACTTCGTACTTTATTTGGCTTTTTTAACTATTTTGGATTCGAGCGTCACTGATGAGTCTTTTGTAGACGAAACGCGCGTCTGGCGTTTATACTTAATTCAATCCTGGTATCTATGATGAGTTTATTTACAACCACTGGGTCGATGCCACTGCTGGTGGAGATTTATTTCTCCGATGGTATCCCAAGCCCAATAGTCAGCACTTTTTGTGCTGACATGAACTGTCATTGATATTGTTATATTTATAAATTTACTGTTTACAAATTTTTTAGATTTTTAGATTTGCGCGTCACTGATGAGTCTTTTGTGGACGAAACGCGCATCTGACGTATATACTAAATTTAATCTTGGTAACTATGATGAGTTTATTTAGCATATTTTTTTAGCTCACCTGAGCTTTTCCCATCACTTTGCGTCCGGCGTCCGTCGTCCGTCGTCTGTCGTCGTCCGTCGTCGTTAACTTTTACAAAAATCTCCTCTAAAACTACTGGGCCAAATTTAACCAAACTTGGCCTAAATCATCATTGGGTATCTAGTTTTAAAAATATGTCCGGTGACCCGGCCAACCAACCAAAATGGCCGCCATGGCTAAAAATAGAACATAGGGGTAAAATGCAGTTTTTGGCTTATAACTCCAAAACCAAAGCATTTAGAGCAAATCTGACATGGGTAAAATTGTTAATCAGGTAAAGATCTATCTGCCCTGAAATTTTCAGATGAATCGGACAACCCGTTGTTGGGTTGCTGCCCCTAAATTGGTAATTTTAAGGAAATTTTGCAGTTTTTGGTAATTATCTTGAATATTATTATAGATAGAGATAAACTGTAAACAGCAATAATGTTCAACAAAGTAAGATTTACAAATAAGTCAACATGACCAAAATGGTCAGTTGACCCCTTAAGGAGTTATTGCCCTTTATAGTCAATTTTTAACCATTTTTCGTAAATCTTGATAATCTTTTACAAAAATCTTCTCCTCTGAAACTACTGGGCCAAATTAATCCAAACTTGGCCACAATCATCATTGGGGTATCTAGTTCAAAAAATGTGTGGCGTGACCCTGCCAACCAACCAAGATGGCCGCCATGGCTAAAAAAAGAACAGAGGGGTAAAATGTAGATTTGGCTTATAACTCTCATAAAACCAAAGCATTTAGAGCAAATCTGACAAAGGGTAAAATAATCTATTAGGTCAAGATATATCTGCCCTGACATTTGCAGACAAATCGGACAAACCGTTGTTTAGTTGCTGCCCCTGAATTAGTAATTTTAAGGACATTTTGCAGTTTTGCTTATTATCTTGAATATTATTATAGATAGAGATAAACTGTAAAGAGCGATAATGTTCAGCAAAGTAAGATTTACAAATAAGTCAACATGACCAAAATGGTCAGTTGATCGCTTAAGGAGTTATTGCCCTTTATAGTCATTTTTTACCACTTTTTCGTAGTATTTTGTAATCTTTTACAAAAATCTTCTCCTCTGAAACTACTGGACCAAGTTTACCATACTTGGCCACAATTATCACTGGAGTATCTAGTCTAAAAAATGTGTGGGGTGACCGGGCCAACCAACCAAGATGGTTGCTATGACTTAGAATAGAACATAGGGGTAAAATTAAGATTTTGGCTTATAACTCTGAAACCAAAGCATTTAGAGCAAATCTGGCTGGGTTAAATTGTTAATCAAGTCAAGATCTATCTGCCCTGAAATTTTCAGACGAATTAGACAACTGGTTGTTGGATTGCTGCCCCTGAATCGGTAATTTTTAAAGAAATTTTACCGTTTTTGGTTATCATCTTGAATATTTTTATAGATAGAGATAAACTGTAAACATCAATAAAGTTCAGCAAAGTCAGATCTACAAATAGGTCAACATGACCAAAATTGTCAGTTGACTCCTTAAGGAGTTATTGCCCTTTATAGTCAATTTACAAAATATTTTCCTCTGTTACTAATGGGCCAAGTTCATTGTAGATAGAGATAATTGTAAGTAGCAAGAACGTTCAGTAAAGTAAGAACTTCAAACACATCACAATCTAACACTAAAACACAATTTTGTCATGAATCCATCCGTGTTCTTTGTTTAATATGGACAAACACCAAGGTGAGCGACACAGGCTCTTTAGAGCCTCTAGTTTCAAAATTGGACAATACTGGCTTCTAAAAGCGAATTATTATTTCATTATTTGCATTTCCTTTATGATTGAGCAAAACAAAAAATATATTTAATTTTCTATATATCTCGTAGCTAGTGCCCCTTTAATTCCATCATTTCTGGCATCATTTTCTGACATACAGGATACAACCTCAAACAACAACTGAAAGCATGAGGACTTATAACAAAGATTAAGATTCATGCTATATGGCAACATCTTAATATTAGAAATACAGCAAAACACTTCTTGATGTTTTTGAATTCCCTTTAATAAAGACAATTTGTACCCGATTTTTTATATTAATGATTATATTTAATTGGAAGCAGGTTAGCTCATTATCAAATCAATGGTATTATTAATAAGAATTACAGAATACACCAAAAACCCGATATTAATAAACAAAGGAAATACAACAGACATTCGAATGCACATGGCATTATCAAATCAATGGTATTATTAATAAGAATTACAGAATACACCAAAAACCCGACATTAATAAACAAAGGAAATACAACAGACATTCGAATGCACATGACGATAATTTCCCCTAGATATCTAATCACGTTCTACCAGTCCGTAACGAAGGGAAATTCAAATTCTGATTAATATGGGGTTTTCTGTATCTCTAAAAAGTTTTTTTCAATCCAAAAGACTACGAAAAGTATACATATGTCCAGCGTTTGTGTTTGACGTCGGAAGTTGACCTACGACGTCACATTATTTTGATGCGAAAGTTGATATAACAACAGTTTTGTGATCTTTTTTCATTAATAGCATTTTTAAGCCAAAGTATTTACTGAAATGGACTTTATATTTGTATATGGTATTATAATGGAGACAACTATACTGTATAACAAGATCATTCTTCGTACAATTCTATTTTACTGTCGCAAATATTTGTTTACCTAGCTTTGCTACGCTTTGACAGATAAACTCAGTTTGCGACAGTGAAACCTAGGTTTAACAAACAATAAGCTTCATTTGTGAATAGTTATCAAAGGTACCAGGATTATAATTTAGTACGCCAGACGCGCGTTTCGTCTACATAAGACTCATCAGTGACGCTCATATCAAAATATTTATAAAGCCAAACAAGTACAAAGTTGAAGAGCATTTAGGATCCAAAATTCCAAAAAGTTTTGCCAAATACGGCTAAGGTAAACTATGCCAGGGATAAGAAAATCCTAAGTTATTTCGAAAAATTTAAATTGTTTTAAACAGGAAATTTATAAATGACCACGTTATTGATATTCATGTCAACACTTAAGCGATTAAGTGTTGACTACTTGGCTGGTGATACCCTCGGGGACGAAACGTCCACCAGCAGTGGCATCTGTTAACAAATCAGTTAAATTGCTTATCGGAAGACTATACTGATTTATTAAGATCTATGACATCGAAATCATGTCGCTGTTGAATTCATCGGTGTCATTCGGTACAGCGAGAGAAAACAATCGTGAAAGAAAACCTTACGGTGGTCAAGTACTCGATTGGATCGTGAAAGCTCTGGTATAGGATCGTGAAGGAAGTCTTATCGAGAAGACATATATATGCAAGGTCAATACAAATCTACTCCAAAATATTATACGAATAAATTTACAAAAAAAACTGTCTGTAAATATGATACAACATTATGATTAGTACTGGAGTAAATCAGATTTAAAATTAAACCGTTTATACAAAACTACAAAAGCCAGATTGCCTCTTTGACAATTGACATTTCAATGACATGAAATATGTAAACAGAAAAGACTTGTTTTCATAATTGAAATGACTAAACATTTTTTCTTTGAAACGTGCCATTCCATTTAAATGATTTAATCAATGGTTATTCAAGTTTTTTTGAGTTAAAATATTCAGAAAGATGGCAAAAATGTAGTATTTAAAAACAAAAAAAGTTTTTAATCGTGAAAAATTGCGTACCGCTTTTTGGAGATCTTGAAAAGAATCGGGAACGATCTGACGTTACGAAAACGTTTAAGGTGGATCATCGGATTATTATATATGTTTTCAAAGATAGATTGTTTTTATACTTTGCGGAAAATGATTTTTTTTTTCAATATTTGTTTTCAAAAACTAATTATCAGCAAGGGTCACCGTCCTATTCTTTTAGCTACAAGTCTTGCAAAATTGCCAAAAATTGTTTACATTGTTCATGATAAAACATGTACAAAAAGAAATAGAGATGGAATTTTGAAATAAAATATGAAGAGATATGTTTTATTACATGTTTTATGAAAATAAAAAGATATATTGGTGTCGCCGAACTTGTTTTCTTGCTACAAGTAGAAAAAGAATATTTCACTATGAGTCCAGTATAATTTATTTTACTATAAAAGTTATCTCCCCTTAAATGACCAAGTTGAAAACTTGATTCTTTAAACATAAATTTTGGATTTGTTTAAACAGTTTGCAATCAAGAGTGAACATGTTCTGTGAGATCTCAACCCTCCACCTATACCTCTAGCCAATTGATGTAGAGTAAATAATCACAAAGCAACACGCACAGTAAACTCAAATCCAAGAAGGTTGGTAGGAGAAAATTCCTTATAAAAACCATAAGTCTTTCTAAAAGGAGGTACCATGGTATAAAGATAACATTTCGGTTTTCACAAATTGAAAAAAGCTTAGACAAACCAGACTATTCATCAAATCATCAAACATAATAACCACAAGAGGAATATTGTTTTCAATTTTCATCCAATTTTATTTTCGGATTTATTCCGCGTTTTGAAATAACAGATTTTTTTTCTTAGATTTTGAAGTAGAATTACAATAGAATATAATCACGATCCGATATCAGATATCAGATATTTGACAATTCGACCGCAATGCTTGACCACCGTTAGGTATTCTTTCACGATCATTTTCCTCGATATACGAATGACAGCAGTGGAATTGAAACATCGACAGATCGTATATCATTCAATTAATTCATAATGCTTCCGTAAATCTTATGATTTAGTCAATTTTCCACATATAAATATTCAATTTTAAGCAAATTGTCCGAGTTCATTCAAAAGACATTTTTCACTTACATTATGGATGATTACAATGCACAAGATTTGTAAAAAGCATATTTTTATCTCTGCTTTGTCAAAAACATATTGATAAACTTTCTTGTTTTGTTTACTGCCGTCAAAATCAAATGACTTTGAATCTATTAAAAGCATTATGTTCATTTTTGGAAAAAGGAAAAACAAATATATACACCTGCAAGGATTTAATGGACGACAAGCAAAATTGAAATGTACTCTTGACGATGAATCTACCACTTTGCTTTTTTCCAAGTTAAATGGAAATCCATTTTATTTCATGTACCATTCGTGTTTTCATAGTTTGAATATTTTCGTGTATATCCTACACATTCATAAACATCAATTATATCAATTTCAGTATTGGTAAATCATCACTAACTAGAATAAATAATACTTAATATAATATTGATCCGCTCCAAAATTCTTAACAGACGCATAATTAATGTAGAATTTAAAAAAAAAGCCTTATGTGCCCATAAAAGAAGATAAAATGCAAACCAGCGAAGTAAAGCGTGAGAAATATTTTAGGATCTCATATTTTCATATAGCATACAGTTATTCACCATAAATAGCTTTATCTAGAGATGAAAATACTCGACTAATCATATTTTATCAACCATTTGTCTATTTGATTTTTATGGACAGTATGACATGTCATGAATCCCAAGGGGTGACTGGGAAATAGAAATAAAGTAACCGTTACTACAGGTCTTCTTCATACCGGCAGTGAAACCCTTACCAAATTGGGGCGACCGTTCGACTGTGCTGGATGTATCAAGTACGTAGCAACGTCCTGTTCGAATGAGAACGTTAAATACGATGTCACAATTCTTGGACGTTAAGAACCCTTGCATCAATTCTAATGGGGCCGTAATCTGCAGGTCTAAATTTCAGTCGCTGTTCAATATAACCTTATCACGCTACGATCGGTGCATGCATGACGATAACCCGTGATTATTTTCCCGTCCATAAGTTTGTCAAGGTTGTTAAGTGAATGCAATTGCTCATAAATGTCAACAATTTCAAGCATTAGCATAGGCTCATGTTAGTAAGAAGAAGACACAACGAAACAAAATTTGTCGTACTTACGGCATTATTGATTAAGCAGTAGGTTCTAAGTTCTATGTTTTAATCTGGTATCCTTTAGTTATGACGTATATGCATGGATAAAATTATCATCTGGGTAGGTTAAAGTTACCTGGATATTTTTGAGTTGTACTTCGATATAATCTGATAATAATGAAGTGAGACATTATCAATGTATGATGTAAAAGGTTACATGATAATATAGTTGACCAATATCGGTTCTTAATTAATATTACAAAATAACAATTTACTAGCAAGAGTTTACGGGGCGCCGAATGGGACTCTTGTGGTTTTGTACAAAATTCAATTCTGTCATAACAAAATCATTTTTGTCTTACAAAACTATGTGCTACAGACTTGTTTTGTGAGAACTTCAATTTTGTGATGACAAAATTCATTTGTGTAGACAAAATTAATTTTTGTCATGACAAAATTCATTTTTGTAGACAAAATTCATATTTGTCATGACAAAAGTCAATTTTGTCTAAAAGGTATGCAAATATAAACATATTTGCATACAAAATTGACTTTTGTTACCTGATATGGAAATTAAATCAAAAAAGTCAATTGTGTGAGGTAAGATTCAATTTTGTGAGACAAAATTGACTTTTGTGAGACAAAATTAACTTTTGTGAGACAAAATTGACTTTTGTGAGACAAAATTGATTTTTGTGAGACAAAATTCAATTTTGTGAGACAAAATTCAATTTTGTCAATTTTGTTGAGACAAAAGTCAATTTTGTTAATTTTGTTGAGACAAAAGTCAATTCTGTCAATTTTGTTGAGACAAAAATCAATTTTGTTGAGACAAAAGTCAACTTTGTTAGTTTTGTTGAGACAAAAGTCAATTTTGTTAATTCTGTTGAGACAAAAGTCAATTTTGTTAATTTTGTTGAGACAAAAGTCAATTTTGTTAATTTTGTTGAGACAAAAGTCAATTTTGTCAATTTTGTTGAGACAAAAGTCAATTTTTCCTTTAAAAATGTCCTGTACCAAGTCAGGAATATGGTCATTGTTATATTATAGTTCGTTTCTGTGTGTATTACATTATAACGTTGTGTCGTTTGTTTTCTCTTATTTTTGAGTGTAAATTCACATTGCAATAAGACGTGTCACGGTACTTGTCTATCCCAAATTCATGTATTTGGTTTTGATGTTATATATATTATTCTCGTGGGATTTTGTCTATGTGTGTTACATTTTAGTGTTATGTCGTTGTTCTCCTCTTATATTTAATGCGTTTCCCTCGGTTTTAGTTTGTTATCCAGATTTTGTTTTTTGTCCATGGATTTATGAGTTTTGAACAGCGGTATACTACTGTTGCCTTATTTGTGACGACAAAATTCATTTTTGTGACGACAAAATTCAATTTTGTAACAACAAAATTGACTTTTATGAGACAAAATTGACTTTCGTGAGACAAAATTGACTTTCGTGAGACAAAAATCAATTTTGTTGAGACAAAATTCAATTTTGTCAATTTTGTTGAGACAAAAGTCAATTTTGTCAATTTTGTTGAGATTTTGTCTCACAAAAGTCAATTTTGTCAATTTTGTTGAGACAAAAGTCAATTTTGTCAATTTTCTTGAGACAAAAGTCAATTTTGTCAATTTTCTTGAGACAAAAGTCAATTTTGTCAATTTTGTTGAGACAAAATTCATTTTTGTCAATTTTGTGTAACAAAAGTCGATTTTGTATGCAAATTAGTTCACAGAAACCAAACTAAACTAATTTGAATACAAAATTGACTTTTGTCGCCCAATTTTCAAATTAGGTAACAAAATTCAAGTCTGTGTAACAAAAATGAATTTTGTCATGACAAAAGTGACTTTTGTCCGCTGATAGATAATTTTGTATGACAAAATTTTAAATTTGTAGTATGATACAAATTTTGTTAAACTGAACTTATTTTTGTTGAACAAAAGTCACTTTTGTCCGTACAAAATTGAATTTTGAGTACAAAACCACAAGAGTCCCATTCGGCGCCCCGTAGAGTTCGTCTAAAATTAAACACAATAATTAAGACACAAAATGCGTTAAAGGACGTAGTAAATACCAAGGAAACAACCATAATTCATCAGTCGAGTGAAACTACAAACACCATCTAAAAACACATAACTGATTGAAACCAAGAAGTTCATGCAATATTTCATAGAAAGCTAAAACAATTAATGAAAAAATGAACCACAGCAATTTTATTAGGGGTGATCTCATTTGTTCTTGAAAGGTAAGCAGATGCTTATAACTGACATGGTTTGTTTTACTTTAAGATATCATATTTGAAAGTTACTGAGATGTATCAATAATATAAAAGCTAGAATACCATAGCAAAAAAAATCTTAAACTATTGTCATTCAACCTCAGAACAACAAAACAAAAACATTAGAAAGAAGGGAAAAAATCTACAATTTTGATCATAATGTAAATTGTAATTCGATCCAGAATAAACGTTTTCAATGTTAGCTATAAACCGAGTTCTGAAAGGTATATATTTTTTTTTAAATCGGCGGAGAAGTGATACATGTAATATGTATCTATAAGAATGCACTTGTATTCTTTTAGTTATACTAGTATAATTGAAAATGTATTTAAAACAGGGAAACTGCTCAAGTGTAAAAAAATATATAAAGGAGGTTTTTACGGAGAAATGTAATTATAGTAAAACAAGAGCATCATTCCAATATCTGATATGGATTCTAATAATAGTAATCAAAGGTACTAGGAGTTAAACGAGTTAATAGTCACACCAGGTCTGTCGACATAGTAAACATGTACCGTCCGTCATGTATTTTTTAAATTTCTTATACATTTTATAGAAATAAACCAATGTCAATAGCAGGATAGATCAAGATAGTCTGAATAATATACATTAAGAAGTACATTTTGTATGAAGCGCGGAAGGGTTTCATTCTAAAAATGTGCGCATGATCTACGCTTTTAGTTTTACAACACTATAAAATTACTAAAAGAAGCAGTCAATACTTCTACTAATTAAACTATCTTATTATAATTACGATTTCTATCCAGTTTTCTTTTATTTACATGTGCACTTTATTGGGGAAACACGTGTCATCACATTTGCTACAATTCATTTTGATATGAATGTTCATTCCAGAACTACGTGAGATTGAGGTCAGCCAAATGTAAGCCAAGGCTCCGTGTTGAAGACCGTACTTTGACCTATAATGATTTACTTTTACAAATTGTGGTCTCATTGGCACTCATACAACATCTCTTAATATCAATATTATGAAGGAGAAAGATTTAAAATGACACTCGTATTAAATATTATAGACAATACACGAGCTGGTTGATCTATACGATGTGCCTGTGTCTATACTTAAAAATTACATTTGTTCCACGTCTTAGATTGAGGTCCAACATCTATGTCGTCTGTCGTCTAAGTATCAAACGTGACCTATTCCCGAATATGACTGTTTTGACGAGGGGATTTTGCATTGCTATACAAAGTGTCTCGTTAGTTATTCTTCTAACATTCATGTATTTATTTAGTATGTTTCTGTTGTGGTTTCGGTGGATATTGGGTTATGTTTTGTCGTTTGTGCTTTAAATTCTGTATTTTCAATACTTTGCACATATGCCTTATTTGTGAGCATAGTTGAATTCATTTCCATTTTCCATGGATAAAGTATTTTTATTATACTTCACGTTAAAATGCAATATTTTGATTGGCAAATACGAGGGTGTTAATTTACTCTATCACATGGCTGAGCGGGTGACAATTTTTTTAATGTTACCCTGTCTTCTAGACCAGCCAAAAATCAATAATTTAAAGGAAAAAATAATTGAATTTTCATTAAGTAACTAAATACAATGCTTAATTAAGCTCGACGTTTTGGCTCAGATTTTATTATTTGAATTTTAAATATAAAACAAAATAAACAACTTGATTAATTTGATTTTTTTTTCTAATACCCATAACGTTGTTATGTGAGTGACGTCATGGAAAATACTTTTAAAACAAAAGTAATCTGTAAAAGACAATAATGAAAGGACATTCAGTATAATAAAGTAAATAACACATAGCTGAGAGGGTGATAGAAAAGATTGATCTTCCTAGAAAAGGTATTGTCAACATTCGCCGCGGTTGACAATGTTTTCTCGGGGTTCTAATCTGATCTATCACCCTCTCAGCTATGTGTTATTTATATAGTGTTAGTCCAAATAAATATGACGCGGAAGATGTTCGTTATTTATCTGCAGTTTACATGTTGTAACGACTATTTTATTATGTGTTTGGTGATTTTACTGTGTTGAATGCGTTTGTGTCTGCTGTATTTCCGTCACGTAGTGTTTTCATTTAATTCATTTTTTTTTACATTGCCATATAATCTAGCTAGTCATTTGGCTAGCTATAGAACCAGGTTTAACCTACTATTTGTTCTAAACTTTCCTTTACCATTTCCAGAATATGGCAGTTGTTATCAAATATTTTATTTTTTATTTCGATGTATGTTTGTGTGTTTTTGTTGCACTTCCGTGTTTCTGTTGTTCCGTTATTTTCCACTTTTAACTCGTGTGTTTCCCTCGGGGTGTTTTTTTTTTTTGTGTGTAACCCAGATTGGGTTTCTTTCAATCGATTGATGACTTTTAAGCAGCGGTATATATATAACTGTTGCCCCAATTTTTTATTGACACACTTGTTTTCACCATATTTTTGGGGCCAATGCTTCTGTATATGTTCCGCCAATATGTAGATTGGCTGGTCAGCAGCAATAGCACAAGTTCGAAATTGATTCAGGTTTTGATCTTATACATGACATGTAGTATTGTGACAACTGAATGAGCTCGGAAATATCAAGGCATATTTGGCAAGGATAATAGATTATGAATAGTTGCTTGTGATTCAGCTGCAAGAACATACTTTTCGAAAGCTTGGAGAATAGTCTTCCCCTCTTATGAGCTTCAGAAACTTTTTTTTTTTAATCTAGTGAAGTTGACATCAAGTTGTTTTATTCCTTTTGTTCAAGTCGCTCTTGGTAGAGACTGACTAGGTCTGCAAGACAGAATACAGTTGGGTTATCACTACTTGTTTTGTCTTCACTTTTTGTGTGAGGAACTCTGAAAACACTTGGGGGAAAATACTTGTGAATTATTAAGCTTTATCCTCGTTGTACTGGGCTGTTAGATAATAGTATTGATACTTTAGTTCTTGTGCAACATTATGTTCTCTACTTAGCACAGACAGAAGCTTTTCATCGTTAAGGTTTTTGTAACATGCATTGCCATGAATTTTCCTTTACGGATTAAAAAAAAAGACTTTCAGTGCTGGGTTTTCTAACCATCGTCTGATGAGCTCTTACAACTAGCTGCCCACTTTCTTGTCCTGTCTAGGCTTTGTATTATTCAATAATAACCAACAGTTCTGGTGATATTTGGTATTGTTCCGTCTGATTGTGTCTTCGATTCCGCTACCCGCATCTAATCTGATGGTATCTTAAATATTTGGAAGTTGGTCGATGGCTAGACAGACAGAAATGTTTGTTGAAATCATTTAGAATCCATCATTTATCTTGCATTATGAATAAAGAAATGGTAGGTATTTAAGATATTCGCCTGTCTTCTCTGTCAGACAAGGGCAACATGTGTTCCAACCAGTTTTGTATATCAAAGGGGTCCCATTTGACATCTTGTGAATATGTATACCTGCATAATTTCCATAGACTGCTATAAATCTTTTCAATTGTTTAAAAGAAAATCCAACCATTTCGTCTCTTAACATTGTACAAAACTGCTCGTTTCGACCAAAAGAGTCTTGCAAAAAAGGTTTTTTTTGGG
Source organism: Mytilus galloprovincialis (assembly GCA_037788925.1). Taxonomy (NCBI): domain Eukaryota; kingdom Metazoa; phylum Mollusca; class Bivalvia; order Mytilida; family Mytilidae; genus Mytilus; species Mytilus galloprovincialis. The sequence continues at coordinate 41,531,273 of CM075332.1, read as the reverse complement.
GGGCAAAATATATATAAAAAAATTCAGGGCAGATAGATATTGACTTGATTAACAATTTAACTTCTTGTCAGATTTGCTCTAAATGCTTTGGTTTCATAGTTATAAGCCAAAAACTGCATTTTATCCCTATGTTCTATTTTTAGCCGTGGCGGCCATCTTGGTTGAATGGCCAGGTCATCGGACACATTTTTCAAACTAGATATCCCAAAGATGATTGTGGCCTAATAGTTTCAGTGGATATTTTTGTAAAAGATTACTTAGATTTATGAAAAATGGTTAAAAATTTACTATAAAGGGCAATAACTCCTAAAGGGTTCGACTGACCATTTCGGTCATGTTAACTTATTTGTAAATCTAACTTTGCTGAACATTATGGATGTTTACAGTTTATCTCTATCTATAATAATATTCAAGATAATGACCAAAAACAGCAAAATTTCCTCAAAATTACCAATTCAGGGGCAGCAACCCAACAACCGATTGACCGATTCATCTGAAAATTTCAGGGCAGATAGATCTTGACCTGATAAACATTTTTACCCATGTCAGATTTGCTCTAAATGCTTTGGTTTTTGAGTTATAAGCCAAAAACTGCATTTTACCCCTATGTTCTATTTTTAGCCGTGGCGGCCATCTTGGTTGGTTGACCGGGTCACGCCACACATTTTTTAAACTAGATACCCCAATGATGATTGTGGTCAAGTTTGGTTGAATTTGGCCTAGTAGTTTCAGAGGAGATTTTTGTAAAAGCTAACGACGACGGACGACGACGGACGCCGGACGCCAAGTGATGAGAAAAGCTTACTTGGCCCTTTGGGCCAGGTGAGCTAAAAAGAAGATGTGGTATGATTGCCATTGAGACAACTCTCCATAAGAAATACAAAAAATTAACAACTATAGGTCACCGTACGGCCTTCAACAATGAGTAAGCCCATACTACATAGTACGCTGCCTGTAAACGGCCTCAAATTGACAAATGTAAAACAATTCAAACGAGATCGCGAACGGCCTAATTTATGTACAATGATTGAGTGATTGATGTTTGCTTAACTTCCAGTGGCAATTATTTCACGCATTTTCAGGACGAGATCAAGTCAACAATAAATACAATAGGTAGGTCTGGTAACAATAGAGGCCATCCGGGATGATGGTCGGGGCAATTTGGACTGCTACTGGAAAATGAGGATATATTGGATAGGGACATAAATTGACTTTTGTGCCTTGCAACAGGTCACCTACGGACACCTGAAAGAGGTATTGCAAGGGTTCTTAACGTGCAAAGAGCGTGACACTCTCCTTACACGAGACATCGGATTTAGCGGCTCCATTATGTCCGGACGTGGCTGCAAACTTGATAGAAAAACGGGGGCAATAGGGGTCCGTTAACATGTAAACGACACCTCGATTTTGGAAAAAACAGTTAACAACAAAAGCAAAAATGCTGATAACAGTTAACAAAGTGGGTTGAAAACAATAGCAGTTTAAATTTATCTCAGATAACATTTAACAAAATCTTTAAAAGGACCAAAACCGGTCATGGTCACAGTGACCTACACAGAGACGGTTTCACGATTTTGAAATCGGGTATAATTGCAGAAAAATTAAAGATATCTTCTTTAACAAAATACTAATAGCCTGTATTGAACTAAGGTCCGTATGCTGAGATCTTGTGAGATTTCCTGTGATGCATAAGACTTTACTTGTTTAAATCATTTTTTTATTCTTTTTTTATTCTATCTTATTCTAATTTTTTTTTTTTTTTTTTAATTATTTTATATGATTTTATTTGATATCACTTTTATTTATTTATTCTATTTTGTTTGTTTGTCATGTCCTGTTATGTTATGTCATGTCAGCCATGAACATTGGAAAGAAATTAGTAAAATTGAAAAATTGTTTTTCAACGGAAAAAAATGGCAAAAGTTTATATTCATGTGTCTATACATGCGTCATGTTTGATGCATTACTTATCATTTTGATATCCCCCAATTAACCCATTTTCTGATTACCTACAATTCGTCTGCATGTTTTACATGTCATGTCATGTTAAATGTCATGTCATTTTCTCTTCTTTCATTTCATTTCCGTTCCGTTCCTTTCCGTTCCGTTCCGTTCCGTTCCGTTCCGTTCAATTCCATTCCATTACATTACCTAAAGTTTCTTTACTTTCCTCTCGAACCGTTTCGTTACGTTCCATTCCGTTTCTTTTCGTTCCATTTTAGTATATCTTATTTCAATTTTTTTAATTTAATTTAAAATTTATTGTATTAAACTTTTTTTTTCTCTCGTTCTTTTTTTTTTTTTTTTTTTTTGTCTCTTTGTTTATTTCTTATCACTTCATTTGATTTTTTTTTACCTTGACTCCGTCAATTTATAAATGCTCGTGATACTTCGGAAAGCATTTCTTCAGACTTCCGATCTCGTTTCTAATACTACTTACCCGGAAGTGTATTGTTGTTAAAAAGCGCTGAATATTTGAGTGACAACAATATGTGTTTTCCTTTGTTAGGATGTTTAGTGGATGTTCTTCCATATATATGTGTTGTCACGGTACCCGTTTACGGTTCATTTTGTGGAATTGACCTAATTTTACGCGTGTCAATCCTGTTTTATGCGTATGCATTGATAACTCAGTATGGTCCAAACTTTTTGGTAAGAACCTTCACAAAATGTTATCACTGAATGAATACTTAAGTTTATACAGTTGCAAAAGCCATGGCACAAGTTGGAGGAAAAATTTCATTGATAAGTTAAATAGTCACTGTCAAATATTGCCAATTAACTTCCAGGTCTAGACTTACAAAAGGAGTCTAGTACTGTCTTGATCCTAAGGACAATATATTTATGTTGATACATTTAGCCCCTTTGTGTTAGCTTGTTTTATCGGTAACATCCCATTAGTCGGACAACCATTACTCCGACAGTCTACTATTCCGACAGGGCATTACTCCGACAGCCCATTATTCTGACAGCCCATTTTTATCATACATGTCAAGTGACATGATATTCGTGTGTAATACACGCTTTTTCAACGGTTTACACGCGAGGATTTTGTCACATGGCGTGTACACGCTTTTCACCACTTTACACGCAATTACACGCTTTTTCGTTCTTTTCATTTTTTGGTCGTTAGTGATATCGCTATTCTCGGGTTTTTTCCTTATTCAGCGATAAATACCGAAAAATTCGAAGTAATTGTTTGGCTACCGTATTGTTTATTTTTCTGTATGAACAAACAGTAAAAGGTAAGTAGATTGTGATTAGTTTTAACGATTTTGTGACTTTCTTTCAAATTCACTTAATAGGGGAAATGTGCACAGAAGGTGGTCACTTTCAGGGCCTGTACCGTCATCTAAAGTGCCGATTGTTAAGCCAAAACGATGTGTACGGCAAGATTCAAGATTTATAAATTATATTTTGGAGTTCGAATTTAAATGATCGAGTGACAAGTAACGCATAATTTGTGCATTCTATGTTGCAATGATAAAAAAACAATACATGTGAGAGGAGAAATACAATGTAGCTATTTGAATAAGCATTTAACATGTTAATTTATCTAATGAAAATCAAATTTATAAAACAATTTTCTTTTTCAAGTTCAGTTTCAAATCTAGCCAACACGGCAACAGGTTTCTACAGGCCATGGGGATAAAAATATCACAGAACTGTTGGATCAGCTCTCATAGTACCAGCTTTCTTCTGATGAACTACCCAGTTTTTACCAGGCAATAGCAATGGGAGCAATGGCAGAGATGACATTTTACATTGCCAAAAAACAACAAAATTATGACATTCTTTCAAATCTTGATGAAGCTAATTCAGTCATATATCAATTCCTACTGTGGGAGAGCCTTTTCAATTATAAAGAAATTGACACTGAATTCTGATCAGAACTTGACTATGTTACATTTGTATTGTGTGCTGTTATCAAATAAATGTAACTAAACTTGAAACTGGCAGTTGTTTTGAATATGTGCCTAGTGGTGGTGCTTTAAAAGCAACATAACAGACCACTGTTTAATACAATAAAAGTTCACAGTAGAATATATATTGTTTTTTTATATTCACAAATTTGTATGAAATTATGAACATTACCAGATTCATATTAACAAGTCCGCATCTACGTCACGCGTTATCACACGCTTTTTGACATATCATGTCATGTCATGACATGATTTCCCATTGTCAGAGGTTGACATGTATGCCCATTATTTGGACAGCTCATTATTCGGACAATGCATGTCTTAAGTATATGGGTAAATTTTCTCTAAACATGCTAAAAAGACCAACTCCGTTCTGTATAATATTTGTGGTTGTCCGTCTTGATTCAGATTATTTTTCTCATACAATTGTCTCAGTAAATTGAAACTGATACACATACTTATTGCAACTGTTCAGTCCTTACCCTTGTCTCTCTTTCCTTCGTTCAAATGCATTGATCGTCCTAAAAAAGGGGGGTTCCAACCTCCCATCCGGAACACACACCCCTGAATCTGTCACTGCTTTTTAAGTGCTTATGACCAATCTTAGTTGTAAGTTTTTTTGTGAAAACACTTGTTTGAACCGTTGATTAGCTTGGGGTCGTAAATAACTTGAATAAAGCCAGGTTAAATTTCGTAATTGGCAGATCCTATCAACATGATCAATACGAACAAAATGATATACAATGGATCTTAAAAAAAGGCAGGCTGTCCTGGAAACTGTGAAAAGGGCACAGGGTGGCACTCGGGTAAAGGCAGGCGAACCACCCTGTGAAAACAGCTCAGCTGGAACACTGATCTAAAAAAAATGCTTTGCTGTGCTCAGCCTAATACGACCACAGAGGTTGAACCTAAAACAGTTGGGGCAGATTTGGACACAATATTCAATCTTGATACTGTTTGAATTTTGATTCTGATAAAAATTTTGACATAATATAGGTTTCTGAATCAAAACAAATGTCAAAATCTTACAAATATGTTGCACAATACTGTACAATTTAAGATTTCTTCTAAACTTTTCAAAAATTTGAAATTTGGAAAATTTAAAAAAAAAAAAAAAGTAACCCCTTAAAAAGATTGGACCCCCCCACTTTTTGAATCCCCCCTTGGAGCAATTATCCCCACACTCCATCCCAGCCTATCCTTTGTAGTATGGAACCTTGTAGTACAATTTCAGAGAGATCCATACACTTACACACAAGTTATATTGTCCCAAAAACTACAAAAATGCTTCTTTTTGGCACATTTTTGCCCCTAATTCCTAAACCGTTGACACCATAACCCTCAAAATGATTTCAAACCTTGTACTTGTGGTATTAAACATTGAGGTACAATTTCAGAGCAATTGTCATACATGTACCTATACACAAGTTATTATCCTGAAAGTAGAAAAATGCTTCTTTTGGGCCCCTTTTGAACCCCTAATTCCTAAACGGTTGGGACCATCATCCCAAAAATCAATCCCAACCTTTCTTTTGTGGTATTGAACCTTCTTAATATATTTCATAGAGATCCATTCATGTTAACTCAAGTTATTGTTCGGAAACCAGATGTGTCTTCGGACGCAGAGGATGACGACATCATACATTGTCATACATGTCATACCATTATACAATCACAAAAATTTTTTGGCGGTCGTATACAAACGAGTCTCTTTTATATAATGGTTCAGGAGGGCAGGACTGATGCATGTGATGGATTACAACAAGTCTATTTACAAAACAAAAAACAAATATGACAGACACAAACCAACGAAAACCACTAAACTACCAGCTACTGACTTTGGACAGGCACATTAACAATGTGGCAGGGTTAAAAATTAGTTGAATAGGGCAAATGTGACAATAATGAAATCTAGCCTGATAAGTTATTGTACAGTCTTACTACTTAAAAAAAAATTGCAAATAAAAGGGGGGGCTGGAAGCCCTCTTCGCCTCCCACTGGATCCACCACTGTATAATACGGAGTTAATTCTTTAAAAATGTGTTATACCATATACGTAATAATAAAGACAGACAAATTTTATTTTACCCTGATACCATACTTGATAAGTGTCTGACTAATGGGTTGTCGGATTATTGGGTTGTCAGAGAAATGGGTTGTCAGAATATTGGGTTGTCGGACCAATGGGCTGTCAGATTAATGGTGTGTAACTGTTTCATCTTAGTACTAATGTTTCTTTGAGTAACATGAGTAATGTCACACTGTGCTTAGGTAAATTTGTGTATTGGCAGAATCAAGATTCTACAGGTTATAAGTTTATCTTGAAATCACCTTAAACCTCTCTTAATATTCTCCTATAATATCCACTGACTGTTCTCATGGTTCTTATGTCCAAATAATTATGACGTCTTGAAAAGCTATTATAATTTTTTTCTTTGACACCTTGCATCGAAGCAGACAGGCGTCAAAGCAAAAATTTGAAATAGCCCTCCAAGACGTCATAATTATTTAAATATTAAATAAATAAAACATAGCACCGAGGTAGCTATAGCAGATTGTTACACTGAGAAAATTTTGCCAGAAAAATGGCTGAGGTTGAATTTACAATGCATTTAAGGCGATACCAAATATTTTAATTTTATAGTTTATTGAATACTCTGTTAAAATATAAATAAGGAAATGTGGTATGATTGCCAATGAGACAACTATTCACGAAAGATCAAATGATGTTGATGTATATATACAATATATGTACATTGTAGGAAAATATAAAATTTATTTGTATGAGCTTTAGAAACAGGACGAAAAGCAAGGCTCTGTCGAGCTTGTCTCCTGTTTCGTAGCGAATTCAAATAAATTTTATATATTCCAACAGTGTACACATATTGTTTTTATCCTGAAATTACTCCCATCACTTGTAACTTTAGTAATTAAATGGAAATCTTTGTCTCTAATTTCTCAAAGAAATCGACGCAGTTGAAACGCGGACCACGAAGAGGACCCCAAAATGAACTGATTATCCAAAATACTAAATGTATAAAAACATGTTAACCTCCCTGAGACTATTTCTTAATAATCTGTCTACATATTCATGTATGATCAATTGTACATTTGTATCAGTATAAACATGGTACAATATATGTGGATAACCAGATAACCGCCCTGTAAAATGAAAAAATTTCATAGAACAACATGTTTTTTGTTTTATGTCAGAAATTAAATATGAAAAATATTATTTTATTACATGTATAAAGTATATACATTTTGTACATGTCAATGCATGTATAGTCATGATAGTGTTTTATTACTAGAAAAGGCTATTAACAAATGTACCATGTTTACAAAATGTAAATTAATCCCTCATGACCCTAAAATACTACACAAGTTCAAGAAATTATTCAATGATTAAAATTTTCTACATTTGTACATGAACTTATAAACTTACTCACATTGTCTTTTGTCATAGTTTGCCTTACCAAATTTACATATTTTTGGTCCAAAATTTTTCAAACATTCCATACATGCCACATCCTTACTTTATTATTCATGTTATTTTTCAGAGTTATATATTGCCGTACTTGAATCTAAGCCTGTTGGTATTGACATTGATATATCTTCCAATAAATCTGGTACCCTACCCATTAGTATGGCTCTATGATAAAATACTATGGGTAACAGAGCCAGCACTGATGATAGCTGAGATTGTTTTGGCCTTGAACTTTGTGATGCATTGTGGTCAGAGAGTGACTGAAAAGATAGAAGAAGACGATTCTAATGTATGGAAGGTAAATAAGTCTGTTGATTCACTTGTCACTAAGTTCATAAAAACAAGTAATACCAGTCAGAATTCATTGCGAAAAAGATACCAAATAAAAAATTATCTGACATTGCCAAAAATATAAAGGCAAACCGTCAAACAATCGTACACAAAACACAACATGAAAAACTAAAGACTAAGCAACACAAACCAACCAAAAACTGGGCCATGGGGTGGTCAATCTTGGGTGTTCCAGAAGGGTAAGTAGATCCTGCTCCTCATTTGGCACCAGTCTTGTTGCTCATGCTATTAAATGTGGTAAATAGTCTAATTCTGTAGGTCAATTTGCTGAAAAGGGAATGGGATTGTATATATTAATTTTTTAAATTAAAGGTATACCAGTCTGATTGAATAATGGTACATTTTTTACCTTAGGCCACACCAATTTAATTCCTTGTTCGACGAACCCACCTGCCCCTTTTGTTTTTCAAAACAGATTTTTTGATATTCCCTCATCGGGAATTGTAATCATGTCCATTTCCTGCACCGTTTTATTGTAGATATTATAAAAAGATATCAACATTTGTTTTTAAAATCACAGTCTAACCTGTATATAACGATTTTAAACATATAAACACCCCACCAAACTGTGTAAATATCTGTGAGAATATTTGTTCCAGCATGAAACCAATTTATCCCAAGTGGGAGTGCTTCGAAAGAAATACAAAAATGTATATAACAGCAGAAAACTGGTACAGAACAAAACATTGTTTTTTTTCCCCCTTACTTATATTCCCTATCAAAAATGTTCATTGTTAGAATAAAGTACAAAGAACCTCTGAGGGATATGCCTTCAACTGCAGTTATATTGTATGCTGGCGAAACAAACCATCCATAGCTGCTGCAAGTTTATGCACCTGTCCTGATTGATTCAGGGCCCTGTCGTTCAGCAGTTATCGTTTGTTGATGTGGTTCATTGGTATTTTCCTGTTTGGATATATAAATTAGATTGTTGGTTTTCCTGTTTGAATTGTGTACACTAATAATTTTGGGGTCCCTTATAGCTTGCTGTTTGGTCTGGATCAAAGCCCTGTGTAAAGGGCCGTACTTTGACCTGTGTTTGTTATTATCAGGTTGGGAACAACCCTCCCTCAGACAAGGGGTCATTTTACTGTTGTAGAAAAGAAAATAGAAATACCAAGGATTTGTAACAGTATAGTGCTACTATACAAAACCTTTGAAAGCTTAGATTTTTTTACTCAAAAAGAGGAGAAATACATCATATTTTAAAAAACTTTTCTAAAACAGGGGTCCACTTATTTTGAATAATAAACTGTTAAAGTAAATGTGTTAATATGGTTTAAGTCCAGGTATATTACAAAATTCTTGGACATGTTTTGACCATTTAATACCAGATAGATATATAGTTCTTTGGGAAAACATGAGCCCTAATGTATTAAAAAGTTGTTTTTTTTGCAAAAAAAATATATTATAACTTATATTGACCTCTCATAAAAGGGATATTTATAACATTAAGGGGTAGTTCCCAACCTGATTATGACTTGGATGGAGAATTGTCTCATTGTCAGTCACACATACATAGACCAGATTTAATTATTCAATTACCACTATTTTATGTTTTAAAAAAAATATATAATCGCTCACCTTTACTTTTCAATCTTGGCCTAAAAAATTTGCAAATTAAAGATTTTTTTATTAAAATTTGAAAAAAACGCTGGCTCACCCCAATTTTTGGATTGCAAAAATATGTAGAACAAGAAATTAAATTGGTGTGGCCTTAACATTGTGTGGCAAATGTTTTATTTCTTAGGGTTATTTGAGCCTGAAATGTGGGTTTTTATTGTGTGGTTTTTTTTTAGCATTTAAAAGTTCTTAATTGTAAAGAATATTTTTTACCAGATGAGCGATACAGGTGCCTCTTGTGATTTTAGGGGGGATTTATTGGACTGCCAATAGAAGGAACACATAATTAAAGATCTTGATGTTGATGTAATGTAATACATCTTAAAATAAGTAATCACAGTTATATTCAACCAGTCTTCGTGGAATTGCTTTGTTTATTATAAACAGTTTTCATTTTGTCTTAGTTTGGTGGAAGTTCATAATTTCTTTTTTATTGTAGATCTTAACAATAGGTTTTTCTTCCTTGTGTTATGCACTGACAGCTTCTGCATCATGGGACATTTATCTAGAAGGCACCAAAGGTCAAATGATGTAAGTGTACTTTGAATAAGTAAGATGATAGCATATAAAGGAGACATTTTTGTACATTCATTACAAATGATGGAGTCTTGTCTGCAATAAAAATAAATGAAGCAAAACTAAAGAATACATTGGTGTCAACTGTATAAAAAAATTTATAATGTAGTACAGGTGAAACCTTTTACTGATTATAAATTATTTAAAATGTTAGAAAAAATGCAATATCTATATGTTGTATTTATCTTTTAAATCTTTCAAGTATGACCCACATATGATATATACGACCCACATATTTCTACATATGATAAATATGTCCTTTGTCATGAGACAGTGGTCTAACATATATGTAAGGGGATCCACACACCTATATGAGTTAAATGTCACACATGACAAAAGATTATTGACACCTGATATAGTTAAACACAAAATTTGTAGTATATCTAAGTGTGGCACTGATAGTTCTCTAAATAACCATTTAACTTGAAGGAAGTGAATTGATATAAAAAAAAATCCAAGTATTTTAAAAATTTGCCTGGCATGAGCACTGTTTGAATCATGCCTCTACCGTGCACATAAATGATGGAGAATAAAGTGATTCCTATAAGCATGATGAAATAGCTCTCTGCATATTCTATAAAAAGATTATCACAATCGCCCTGATCCACATCAAATCATTCTACACTAAAAAAAAATTAGTGATTTTTTACTTAATCTGTGTATGTGTGCGTAACACAAAGATGTTGAGAAGAATTATTTTTTTCTAATTCATACATCTTTTCTGTAAATCTGTTATCTTATTTTATATGTATGTCTAAACAGTGGACAACCCATCTAAAGATTCATCCATTGGATCACCAGTAAAATTGATACATGGCTGAAAGCACATATTATATTCATAATTCCTGTAAATATTAGCACATAAATGTTAAATTGGCAAATTTGCTTCCCTGCAAATTTTTGGAAGCAAATTTTGTTCTTCCCTCACCAAGATTATAGCTCATGTTATTGAGAAATCAAGACAAATCCGCCTGCACTGTGTCCAATGCTCTAGACCAATTGGCCAGTTCACTGGTGGTGGTTGATTGAGTGATGAACACTGCAAGTGGTGTTATCTCAATTTCCCAATAGCATGAGATCGAATGCAGACAAGGGGAGAACGAAATTTTGCTTCAAAAAATTTGAAGATTAACAATGTTGTACTGAAAATTTTAGGAGTTATAACTAATTTTTTGTATACTTTTATATTTGGTTTCTGTTGATACGAAGAAAGTTTCTGTATACTTTTATGTTTATTTTCTGTTAATTAAGTAGTAAGTTTTTGTATATTTTCAGGTTGTTATTTGTTGTTTTGATTCTCTGTCTTACAATGCACAACATGATGTGGATGTCACAAGAAGGTATATAGTTCTTGTCAATATTGGAATTTAAAGCAAAAACACAACAACCAAAAAGGGGGGGGGGGTTCTTATCCTGAATTCACACTGAAATAAATGCAAAATCCTGAATTAAGAAAAGAATGTGACGACCATTCACACATTGTCACATGTCAAGATGTAATTGAATTTCAAATTCCTGAATTCCAAACAATTCAACTGACTATAACCCAATTCTTTCTGTCACAAAAAAAAGCTGGTCAGTACAAAAAACTTCAATCAACTGACTCCTCCTGGGAAAGAAGATATACAAACATAGCTAAACAACAACAATCAACAGCTGGTACAGGGTACAAAATGGACATGAAAAATAATGTTATTAACACTAGTTTTGTGAGAAAAAAAAGGTACATCAAGAGTTTGCTAAAGGAAAATAGAAGTTTCACTAGATAAAACAGAACATGATTTTAAGGATTTATATTTATATGCATTTATTCATTTCAACATGATAAATTATAACCATTGTGATTTTGTCCACATTTGTAAATAATAAACATCTATACTATTAAACGAGAAGAACTCATTTTGTGTGTCGCTTCTCTTCCTTCCACGTTAAATTAATCATCATGCCTCTGTGTTCTATGGGTAACATGCATAGTTGCATTTGTCATCCATTCTTATGATTATTCAGTTTGAGTTATTTTTGGAGAAAAACGACAAAAAAGGAGTCTGGATATTGATTCCGTCATCAGACTGACTTTTAGTCATAGACAAGACTTCCGGTTTGAAACATGCACAAGTACAACCAATCGTATGATAGAAAACAAAAATGAAAAAATAAATAAGCCAATCAGAGCGTTCTCCATATCATGGTGTTTAGATCGCAAGAATCACAACTTTTATACCTCCTTAGAGAGGACAATTATTTTTCGCGTTTGTCTACATGTAAACTACGATTATACTACTTTAGTATATAGAGACTCTCTGTATTCTCTCTACTGTTTTCTTTGAAATGTTTACTACCAGTTGCATATATATATTAGAATAAGTAAAACATGTGAAAACAAGAATGTGTCCATAGTACGCAGTTGCCACATTGTCACTCAGGTTGATTGGACTTCAACTTCATCAAAAACTACCTTGACCAAAATCTTTAACCTTAAGCGGGACAGACGGGCGGGTGGGCGGGCGGGCTGGCGAACGAACGAACGAACGAACGCAAGGGTGCACAGACTAGTAAACATAATGCCCATTAATGGGGCATAAACATTTATTGTTGAAAGTGAAAGTAGTGATTTGGCAAAAATGAAAGTAGGGTACAGATTAGAGGGATCAGGACCTTTTTCAGGACGTCGGGCTCTGGAGTTTTTAAGCTCGGGATTGGGATTAGGGGATTGATCCTTACAGGATTCGGAAATATATTTTTCGATTTCGGGATATGAATTTCTTTAAATTCTGCATCTCGGGATTTCATGTATTTAAGCCCGGGAATTCCGGATCAGGACCCCTCCGAAAACCCCCATTAAATTAGCCTTAATCAGTTTTATTCATTTATGCAAGTTTCATATTCAACCATTGGCATGTTAATAAGGCTTTCAAAAGAAAGTTACACTGATGAATTGTCCTAGAAGCATATTTTATTAGACTAATAATAGTCTATATATAAGCAGTTACATTTATTTCATGTTTGAATTTTTATGCCCCACCTACGATAGTAGAGGGGCATTATGTTTTCTGGTCTGTGCGTCCGTTCGTCCGTCCGTCCGTCCGTCCGTCTGTCCCGCTTCAGGTTAAAGTTTTTGGTCGAGGTAGTTTTTGATGAAGTTGAAGTCCAATCAACTTCAAACTTGGTACACATGTTCCCTATGATATGATCTTTCTAATTTTAATGCCAAATTAGAGATTTTACCCCAATTTCACGGTCCACTGAACATAGAAAATAATAGTGCGAGTGGGGCATTCGTGTACTGAGGACACATTCTTGTTTATTTATGATATATTTTATGTGTTTCAGGATTTCTGTGTGATGTTGCCTTTTCAACACTATGTTCTATATCAGTGCTATATGCTATGAAGGAAGAGACTTCACTGATAAACCATCCACTACGTACACCTGATACATGGCTGCAGTAAGTCAACAACAGTTATCTCCCCTTTATGTATTTCTTTTAATTTTGTTTTCTTTCTAGAAGTTTTTCGTCAATGGCAAATTAAAGGAATAATATTCTTGAAATTTATCATTGATCATTATTTATTGTCATAAAATATATTGTTACATATTGAATGTAAAATGTATTTATAAATACAAAATTAAATCCAGAGACATTTGCAAAAAAACAAATAATCAATTATAGACATAGCACACAACATGTACACAAATGTAAATACACTGAAAAATATTGCCAAAGACTTTATTTTTTTGAAAAGTCTTAAAATTACCAAAAATATTTACCATTTTCTACTATTGTATTGATTAAAAGTAATCCACACATGCTTGTTGTTAATTTGCAAATGGTCCAAGGGAGACAACTGCATGATTTTTTTCAATTTTTTCAAAGTCAATACTAATTTTTAGTGTTTCTTTGAAAGAACAGGAGTGTGATTTATTTCAGATGTTATGTTTTACTCTACCTCATTATTATTTGATGTTATTAATTTGTTCATTGAAGATCTAGACCTATAAATATTTGCATATTTAGTGACTCTAAACAAAATTGATAGAAATATTTTCTTTTTTTTTCAGATATGACAGTAGAAAATCATTATATAGTATTGGATTCTATATACTCAACAGTACAATGGGTAAGTCTTTGAATCAAGTTAGCCACCAATGGGCCTTCAATGCAGTGAGAAACTCCTCCACATGGAGGTGTGCTTCAGCTGGCCCCTTAACAAAAAAATTATACTAGTTCAGTGATAATGGACATCATACTAAACTCCAAAATATACACAAGAAACTAAAATTAAAAATCATGCTAGACTAACAAAGGCTAGAAGCTCCTGACTTCGGACAGGCACAAAAAATGTGGCTTGGTTACTTGTTGTTTGAGATATCAACCCTCCCCTTATACCTCTAGCCAATGTAGAAAAAACAACAAACACACAACAATACGCACAGTAAAACTCAGTTCAAAATGAGTCCAAGTCTGATGTCAGAATATGTAACAAAAGAAATTAAACAAAATGACAATGATACATAAATTAATAAAGGACTACAAGCAGTTACTGACATATATATATTTTTCTATTTCAGATAATGCAGGCCTTGCTTTAGAATTTCTGATGAAATTTTTGCGACCATTTTTCTTGGTAACTCTAGGAGTAAGATTATACAGTATTTTATATATAATAGAAAAAGTATATGATAAATTTGTGCATGATGTAAGTATATTTTATTTACATAATTTACTGTAATTATATTAAATATGTCAATGTAATAATGTTTGATATGTGTAACAACCCTTATAAAAAAAAACACATCAAAACTTATATCATCTGTTTCCTATACATAAAATCAGTCCTATAAAAATTATCATAATCACAAAATAAGATACCCATGTACAGTTGTTGCCCTGACATGTACAAATTATTGCAAATGAAAATAATATTCTTTAAATTCTTATAAGCAAATGACAAGCTGTGTGTATTTAGACATAACCAGTGTAAAAAAAATTAACAAACTCTGAGAAAAATTCATAACAAAAAGATGTTTATCAAATGGCATAAGCAAAAGCTCAAACACATTGAACAAATGGAAGACAAATGTCATAATCCTGACTTGGTACAGGATTTTTCTCCTTGTTAAATACTATTGTTGTTTACATTCTTTAATCCATTTAATGCATGTCAGGAGGACAATTATTTTTTTTTTAACTTTAGATATTGAAACACAAATTTGAGATATGGATGTAAAAGTAGTTTTAAGAGTCAAGTGTTAAAACCAAAAAAACATGTCATGGTTAATCTAAGGGAGACAATCCAAATTTAAAAAAAATGATCTCATTTCCTTGTGATTAAAATTCAGTTTGAGGGTAAAGATTTTCTTATTTATATTATTATAACCCTAATTTCTAAATGGGTGGTAAATATATGTCTGTTTGTATTTCTGCCTGTCGGTTCATCCCTTGTGATACACTTTTATATCAGGAACTGCTCCTGAACTGCTTAACAGAACTACATTATATGTAAAAGTTTTACAGAAACTCATTTCATATCTTTATCTGAACGACTTTTAGGGTTTACTTTGGGATGACAGGGACTGAGAAATTTCTGCACATTTCACATTTTGTATCAACAACAAGTCTTATTACAACTTTCTGACAATCTTAACCATATGAAGCTATTGTGCAACTTGGCCACCTATTTGCTAATGAAACAACTCTTCACAAGAGACCAAATGACACAAGAATTAACAACTATAGGTCACAGTATGGCCTACAACAATGAGTAAAACCTATACCGCATAGGCCATTTTGTGTACACAAAGAATGATCCTTCAAATATTAATTTTGAAGATAAGATTTCTTTTTCAAAATCTAATTACTGGTTTTTCTTATTTTTTTCTTCAAAGTATTACCCAGAATACAGCAGATTCTAATGCTATAAATTGAAACTTTTTATTTGTAGGATGAAGATATTTTGGAAGAATTCGATGAAGAAAAATTATCTCAACTGTACAGATCTCCATTGACTATAAAACTCTCAGTAATATTTATGTTTACTCAAATGACTGTCAATCTTTTCTATGAAACCCGTGGAATATCTACAGTTTCAGCATGGCCATTTACATACATTAGTGACTACTATCCAAAAGATATAGTATTTAGCAGGGTAATACAAATTATTGTGGTAAATATATTTTATATTTGGAGATTGTACTACTCAGATGATTGGACATGGAGCGAGTGGTTCTCATCCTCATTGTGAAAATTTTAGGATATCTGATTCCCAAAAGTGTTTTGATGGATGGAAACAGAAAGTAAACTGTAAGCTCTGAATGATGTTGTTGCATAACAAGGTCTTAACCATGTGTTTTCAGTTCTAACAGAAATGAAGCTGAAGTCTTGAAAGATGAAGCATGGATTTAATTGTTGATTGTACCCCATGTGTCCCTCACATAACGGATTGCGAGGGACATGGAAATACTGGCGTTCATCTGTTTTTGTGTCTGTCGGGTTTTGTTAGAAATTTGAATCCTATTTTGAAAGGTTGTATTACTATCTTCCAATTAATGCACATTCTAAATATGTCTAAACACTGTCAAAAAATTGTTCCTTGATTTTCTACCATATAATAAAAATAGATAAATAAAAAAAAGTTTGTTTTATCAAAAGGAAGAAATTTACAACAAGTGTAAATTCATATAATCAGAATTCAGTATTATTTAGAGTATTGGGAATTTTTGTCATGTTACTATTGAAGATATAAGGCAGTATTTCACATGTTGTGCAGCAGGTCCTGAATGGGTTGATCAATTTATTTCAAAGTTAAAATGTTGTATGGATTGGAAAAAAGATGTGTTTCCCGACTTTGTAACTTTTTATTTAATGGTACTTTTGGTACCACAGCTCTTTATTTAGGTACTGTAAATTTTCATCTGATAATTTTATACAATATATTCTTTTTATTTTATTGTTCTTTGCTCAAAGAATTGAAAATAAGGCATATATATACAATATACAGAGTATAAAGAAAGGGATTATAAGAAACGAAAGCTCCATTTGGAGTTAATGTGTTTAGAGACTTCTTATGTCAGTACACCTTTCCTATATTGCCTAAAGTTTATATGCAGCTTTGCTTATATTATTTTTTGAGAATTATACTATGTAGTATTATATTTTTTGTTTGTTTATCTCTGTTTCATGATACAGTAATTATACATTTAGGTATACACTGCTGGTTGTATCTTTAATTAATAACCCTTAATTTGAATTTGTTTTTTTATTTGTTATAATTATAATATTATTGTTTTGTTTTGTCTAAACTGTTTACATTTTTATGACTCATGCCTTCAGATCTGCATCTTTCCAATTCTTATTTTATTATTATCATAGTTTGAAAAGAAAATAACATGCATGAACTTTTATTTAAATAAGATCTACATTTTGCTTTCTTTAATTTTAAGATTATTTAGGAACTTGAAGATTCATTTGCTTACTATAGATCTCAGATAATATGTGTGTCTTAATTTTTCTTAAATTATTTGTTGGTTTTATAGTTTTGTTTGGTTTTTTTTCTATTCCTCATGATGTGTCTTTTCAATTGGAAAAAATATGTATTTATGTTAAAGTCCTATTATTTGCATGAATTAGTGATTTGAGCAATACTTATATCAGAGTGAAACATTATAATAGAATATTTTTATATTTATATACTGACGGAGAGATCTCTGTCTGTCTTCATCTGTTTTGATCATCAGGGTTACTTTACATTAGGGCCTATTCATTGTCCAACTTACGTAGATGTTTAGGTTCATGAATCTGTCCGATATATCTTTCCTTTTTGTTTTGCTGATAGTATAAAAATAAGAAGATTTGGTATGATTTCCAATGAGACAACTTTCCACCAAATACCAAATGACATAAAAGTTAACAAGCTGTTCTTAGTCATATTGTAATACATTGTAGTGTATTGTCCCTCTGTAACCTTTTTAATTAATTTGTGCCATTTCTTAAATCTTGTAATCAAATCTCTCCAGTCAACAGGTCATACATAAATTGCATGCCTTCATACCATGCCTTCTTTCTAATCTTTATTGGAAGTTTACATTTTCTCATGGTTGGCAAATTTTGCTAACTTTTGCCAAGTGCATTACTTAGATTCCTATTATCAAAATGCAATAATAAAGGTGCAAGGTTGTATTATTGGTCCATTGTTCTGTATTTTGTAAACCCCATACAGATCCTCATTGCAGGATATCACAGACATTCCTTTAACATTTTAACATCACAAGACAAAATAGCTTACACCACAAACCAGAGGTCATGAAGGTCATTGTTTCACACTGTCTATATGTGAAGTACATGTATTGCAAAATGTTGGGTCAAGTATTGCAGAATCTCAAAGAGTGATAAGAATAAATAGCTATGCAATAAAGATTTATGCAATAAAGATTTATGTGAAAAGAATTTTTTTATTTATGTACTATTTGTATATGCTGAGTTGTATGACTATTTCATTGTTTATTATTCATGTTATTTGGATTTATATGTGAGTCCATGTTTTAATGCTTAATTTTTTACAATTTTTCTAAATAAACTGATAAACAGTAATTTGTATTTTTTGTAATGACCCAACTCATTCAACAGTTAGATTGTCTCTTTGTTGATCCTATATCATGTTAAATGTATGGTTTGGGGAATGGTATCATATGGACATATAATCTTATCGCATGAAGTATATAAACAATATAAATGTTGCAATAATCTGCATTATTGCATAGCAATATAATATTTCCCACAGAAAGTAACTAGAAGTAAGCGTGCAATAAATTCTAATATTGCACTAGTGCAATAAATCTTTAAAATTCATGATGTAATCAACGACAAAATCTTAGTTTAAACCAATTTTTACTTTCAAATATTATATTGCTATACAATAAAAGGGTTATTGCATGAATATTGGGGACTATTGTCCCTCGTAGAACATATATTGCACTCGCAAGCTCGTGCAATATAAAATTCTACTCGGGACAATATTCCCCAATATTCATGCAATAACCCAACCCATATTCCAGGAATATTTGTCAGGAGGGATTTCTTTTAAATCTATAATGTGTTCCTAGCAACAAAATCAAATTTATTTGATTATCAGTACATGTATTGCTTGAGAGATTGAGGGATTAAGTAAGCATTTTAAATTTTTTTTACAATGCATGAAAGCAATCATAGGTGTATATAAAAAAGGAAGATGTGGTATGATTGCCAATGAGACAACTCTCCACAAGAAACCAATATGACACAGACATTAACAACTATAGGTCACTGTACGGCCTTCAACAATGAGCAAAGCCCAATCCGCATAGTCAGCTATAAAAGGCCCCCAAATGACAATGTAATACAATTCAAATGAGAAAACTAACGGCCTTATTTATGTACAAAAAATGAACGAGAAACAAATATGTAACACATAAACAAATGACAACCACTAAATTACAGGCTCCTGACTTGGGACAGTATATTGTTATCTATTTGTGGATCACTTTTGTCTTGCTTGTGGTTTCTAACATCTGTCTGGCAGGATTCATCAGACCTTGACCTTATTTTCATGGTTCATTGGTCAATGTAAATTTTTCGTGGTTTGTCAGTTAATCATTTACACTAAGTAATAGGTTGACTATATTTGGTGTTTGGATTGAAAGTAAGGTGATATGTTTGTCTGGCAAGAGTCATTTAACAATGACCTCGTCCTCATTGTTCAATTAGAATTATAAAACAAGCAGGATAGACATTTGGCACTATTGTTATTAAAGTTGTGAAAGCCTGACAGCTTATTATTATGGTAAAATGTTTAATGCTACTGTACATTCCAACTTTTATATCCTTTAGTTTCTGGATAGAATTTTTTGAAACAACATCTTGACCAAATTTGGTATGATAAAGTCTCATTGATTGAAGAACTGGTCTCAATAAATATTAGGTCACCAGCTGGTCATATGTGAAACTATTTTTATGCCCCACCTACGATAGTAGAGGGGCATTATGTTTTCTGGTCTGTGCGTCCGTTTGTCTGTCTGTTCGTTCATCCGTCCGTCTGTCCCGCTTCAGGTTAAAGTTTTTGGTCAAGGTAGTTTTTGATGAAGTTGAAGTCCAATCAACTTGAAACTTAGTATACATGTTCCCTTTGATAAGATCATTCTAATTTTAATGCCAAATTAGAGAATTTATTCCAATTTCACGGTCCACTAAATATAGAAAATGATAGTGCGAGTGGGGCATCCGTGTACTGTGGACACATTCTTGTTTAAGGAGCATTTGATGTTGTGTCTAGATTAAAGAAGGGAAAAAATCACCGTCAACCTTAATTGTTGAAGTAAAAAAGATTTTTGTCATGTATAAATTTCTTGATTTTTTTTTGTGAAAATCCTCAAACTGGCAACCATTAAGTGAATATAATATTAAACAAAAGAACCAACCAAACATTTGGATTCTCAATTTACAATGACAACAGCTTGGGGAAAAAGTTGATTGATCGTTGTTGATCAACGTTCAGTAGCAAATATTTCATCATGTTATTTTTTAGATAATGAAAGAGTGCGTTTCTTGGAATAGCTAAAAGTAACATTTATAAGGACTTCTCACAGAACTGCTGCATTATCGGAAAGGATTTAGTGCAAAAAATAATTGCCGCGAAATTCCTAGCCGGACTTAACCATGTCTTTTTCGTCTGGGATAGTTGCTAGCTAGCCTAGTTTCATAACAGTTGCATATTGTTGATTTTATATGTTACAGAAAAAATTGCAATTTAGATAGTGCCAATACAAGAGAACTGGCTATACTACACGAAAAATATCCTCGGAAACTTGAACACTTATATAATTAATTCATCACTTAAAAATCCCGTATAGTTTGATATATTATTCCAGACTAGATGAAAAGTTTATTGCAGAAAATCTCAAATAATCGGAATATTGCACTTAATGTACTCTACAATATAGTGGTTCCATGTTAAAATTTGTTAATGGTTGTCTTTCTCATTCGGGTTCTCAACGACTTCAAGCTACGGGATTCCCCACACAATAACCATCTACATGAACAGGAAATAAAAAATACACAAAACACATTAAAAAATAGTTTATTACTTCTTTCCAAGAGTTTCCCAGTATGACTTAGCCACGTCAGTATCTGGATGGCCAAAAATTGGGTCTATTACTGGGTCAATATGAGGGAAATGAATCCCTGAAAGGCCTGATAATGGATCTTTGTCTCCATAGCTTTCATCTTTCTCTGGTGAGTGAGGTTCGACTGTCGTATATGGCATAAGTGTATGATGATGGTTGCCAAAGAGATCTGTAATTACAAAACAGGTTCACTGTATTAATGTATTTCCGCTGAACATTTGTTACATAAATGACTGAATAATTTCTGGAACGATAACACTATAAATTATTCAAACGGTATTGCATTCCGTTGTATGCTGTAGGTACTTAGCCAGCCGTAAGCGGTGGCTCTAGGGAAATACAGCGCAACCTCCATAATCCGACACCTGAGTATTCCAACATCCTTTCAGTGACCGACTCATTTTCATGGTCCCAAAATAGGCCTAACCTTGTAGAAAAACATGAGTATTCCGACACCCTAGCTGCTTAATCCGTTTTTTTTTTGTTGGTCCCCATGAATGTCGGATTAGGAAAGTTCCATTGTACTTCTTAAGCTCAGTCGGTTAGAGCACTGCCTTGTAACACAGATGGACCGGATTTGAGTCCCAGAGGAGAGAAGTTGATTTTTGAAAATCATGCCATCCGGTTACATTGTATTAGTCCTATATAATTCAGACATCCCGGTTATGCAGAGACTTGTATCTTCTGGCTTTTATAGAAAAGTTTTCTCAAAATTATATCCTGCTAGCCAAAATATTATACAATTACTGTCTTTTAATGAGGTAAATATGTATAGATTATAACATGCCTTTTTCCATATTGGCCCTGGTATCATCCCGAGACTCCCATATCGGCCTCGAGGCTTTAGCCGAGGGCCGATATGGGTCTCGGGATGATACCAGGGCCAATATGGAAAAGACATGTTATAATCTTTTTATCACATATTTAATTTCTGCAGAAAAGAGAAACAAAGGTCAATTTTAACAATTTAATGAAAGATAAAAGGTAAAATCTTAAACATTTTATTACAAACGTGTCGTTAAGGACACAGTGACGTCACGTCATTTAGAATCAGGGCACAATATCAATATGTTTTTTTTGCCCCGGGCAATTTTGGGGTTATTGCATTATGCAAAACCAGACGTATTCGTAACAAATATGTGATAAGAAGTTTTATTGACTTTTGAAAAACTGATATTCACTGAGGCCAACGGCCGAAGTGAATATCAGTTTTTCTAAAGTCAATTAAACCACATATTTACCGAAACAAAAGATAGTAATTGTTTTATTCTATATTCCTAGAGAAATGTATGTAATTGCAATTATTTACCAAAACCAATTGTACATCAAACGTTTTTTTTTTACCAAAATTATACACGTTAAAGCACGCGACGTTTTGCGCGGTGAATATACTTTTTCCGCAGGTGAATATTCACAATTATTTGTATTAATAATTTTCCTTCTGTACGTGCTAAATTTTCAAAAATGAAGAGAACACTATGCTTGCTATTCTTCTAATGATAAACGATAATGCCAGCCTGATCATTCGGGAAGCCGGCCTCGCTTTTCGTCTAAGCACGACTCATCCGTGGCGCTCGAAGTCAAAATGGTTAGACGACCAAACAAAGATCATTGCAATACTGTTGAACATTCTAAGCTCAACGGGAAGAACCAATTACCTTGAATTTATTTCATCTTAAAAAGTCGTCCAATCTTCGTTAAAATGTATTCGATTGTGCATATAGTGTATATTGAGGATGTTATGGCATTACGTTAATAAGAATTTAAGATACAATTTTTAATGTTTCTTCAAATTATAAAAGCAACTTATCCCATGAAAAATGGATAAGTAGGTATCGTTTTAAGTGACACAATTGAATTCTTTTAATATTTGTTTTAGAAATTTGGAGATTAGAGTTACAGTTAACCGATTCCTTGTTAGCTATCACATAGTCTCGTAACATTATGAAGTTAATTATAAAAAGACAGCTTAATGTAAGAGTACCTCCTAATCCACAATCGTGACAACATGGATGTGCGCCACAACAGTCAAGACATGCTCCAGGGTTCTGTTCATGAAATAGATCATCTACAAGGAATCTCTTGGCAGAAACAACTTCTTTACCGTTTACTTGTGTACCAACTATTATAGGAAAAATATAAAATGTAATCCGCAGGTTAATTATATAAAAAGAATTAATTTGTTATTTTACAGATGTATGATATTTACCGCTGTTATATCATTTCATTAAGTAATTGCTCAAATATAAAAATAAGGAGGCGAAAATAGTTTATTAGTAAAATATAATATCTATAATCACTAAATGTCCACAATCTAGTTCATCTGTTTTTTCTGCCCATTTTCTTCGATCCCTTAGACGATGAAAGCCTACATCTTAAAGATGCCCGCGATGATTTAGCTCATATATTATACTTGGGACGAAGATGTTGTATCTACCCAAATCATACATGCACGTTAATTTTGATAGCTATGTATTGTGCAAATATAAATGTTCTTATTTAGACCAGGGAGATCTTTCAACTTCCGACTTAAAGCAATGTGTCTTCTATATAACATATTGTACGTACCCACAGGTTTCAGCAGAGATAACAGATCGTTGCCCAGTCCACAAGTATTACAACAGGGTGATGGCCCACAACACATCAGACATACTGGTGGACTATCTGACGGTAACTTGAAATTCTCAAGAAATAGCGCTACAAAAGAAACAAGAATTGAAGGTGTTAAATTAGTGTTTTGAAAGCCCATTTTTCTGTCGTCTTTTGATTTTTGCTGTTGCGTGGTGAGTGTCTCATTAGAATATCAACTGGGTATATTCCGCCTTTTTATATCAGTGGAATTAAAAAATAACAGAGAATAGAGAACAAGACGTCTTCACATTTAAAAATAATCAAAAACTCGTTCCGGAATTAAGAGACAAAAGCCTCAACCCAAGACATGTTTTTTTTATTATTCTCGATTTTGAAAAAAGAAAATTTATTTTGCTTACCCTGTGAAACAGTCAAAAATCCAAGACACAGAAAAGCCAACATGTTTGGTGTCTGTTCACTATTCGATACTGGTCTATATATGAGCTAGTTGTGGGACTACGAAACCAATTATAACATATTGGGAACTATGTCACATGTTTGATTATTCTGCAACACGTCGAAGTACGAAATGTGACCTATGGGACCTCAATGACCCTATTCTTATCTTAAGTTTACCGTTCGCTGCATATCTTTCAGCTATTTTTTAAACCACAAATAGAACATTTCCAGCATTTTAATCTCATTTGAAAAATTCCTGAATTTTAATAGATTTAAAGGTTGGGAAGCCCAAATACAAATTTAGAACCGTTGCACGGCATTGCCCGTAAAGAGTCTTCTGTTGAAAATCTAAGTTGTCTTATAACTTATAGATGTACTAGGACAGCTACCTCACAACCAAAATATTGATTGATTGCTTATGACTGCTTAATATTAAACGGATGATATTACATTCATATTCAGGTTGATACATGAAATGTATAAAAATGCATGATTTGTACTAAATCAAATCGGATGTTTAACGTTCTATAGCTCGCAAGCTTTAGATACTTGTAGATTTCTACTAAAAAGGTCCCCAGCCATTCAGACAGAAACCCATATATACATATATCCAGTATAGGCGAATTTAAACATGTTTTGGAAGGAAATGTGAAAGCTTCCGCTCTCTTAAGGGTTTTTTTTTTAATTACAGCAAAGGCTTTCAGTCAGGATTCTACTTCGTCAAAAGTATCTCCCCATTACGCCAGTTCATTTTCACAATTGTAGAAATGGAAGCCATTGTAGGGATGACGCGTTGACAATTTTGCTCTTGATCCTTATATGTCAGTTGTATTTTAAAAGACAAATGTATCTACTAGCTAATGAGCATCAGTTAATGATTTTGTCTGCATTGATTCAACTTAAAACTATTGTCTGATCTGTTGTCAGGTGGAATTTTCGAAAATTCTTAATCATTTAAAAAAATTCTAATTAAATTTTTCGTGGGAGGGCAGACTAATAATTGTCATTGGTTGAAGATTATAAACCCTTAGGCTAGTTATCACACACGCAAAATTATATTTTTTCGAAGATATACATTTTCATCATCCAACTTAAAAGACTGTCGTCAAGTACTTTTAGTAAAGAAAATAGCTATTCGAACACACCTTCTCTGTTTTTGTGATTCATTAGGTAGGTATTTCACTTGACCACAGGCACTTGTCTCAGAAATTTCTTTTCCTATATACCTTAATATGTTATATTAAGGTATATAGGAAAAAAAAATTCTGAGACAAGTGCCTGTGCACTTGACCCATATATTTCATCTATTCGTACTGTGATTCTTTTATGTTATAAAGTCAACCTGTAGCTTTGATACATAAAAATGATAGAATCTGAAAAGCGAGATGATATATCAAATACTTTTGCTTTGTACGTTTTAAAAACAAAATATACACCTCAAACACGCCCTAACATAAAAAGGTGCACTCGATTTTCTCTTTACGATACAATTGTTACCCATTTTTTGGAATTTTTTCTTGAGTCACACAATGGAAGAGCAGACACGAAAATTACTGAACTAATAGATTGATATGTTCTCCGTCCGTGGGTGGTTTGTTTTTTTAAATCGGAGGTTATGCATTTTCTACATCCAACTTGATAAATACCCATGTCGTCGACTTGATATCTAATTGTTCTGCATTACTTTGTAATAGATAAATTGAAAACTTATGCAAATGTTGTTTTTAAAATAAAGCAATTCGTAATTGAGAAAAAAATTGTCGTTTTATTTGTTTCTATTAACTTTTAAAATCATTGTTACTATAGTTAACATTACAGTAAGCATTTATCGCCTTCTCTAACAAGAGATTCACTTGTTGTCGAGTAACGAGTTGCGAGTTAAGAAAATCGAGGTGCGAGTTACAAAAGTCGAGTTGCGAGTTAAGAAAGTCGAGTTGCAAGTTACAAAAGTCGAGTTGCGAGTTACGAACGTCGAGTTGCGAGTTACGAAAGTCGAGTTGCGAGTTACAAAAGTCGAGTTGCGAGTTACAAAAGTCGAGTTGCGAGTTAAGAAAGTCGAGTTGCGAGTTAGGAAAGTCGAGTTGCGAGTTACGAAAGTCGAGTTGCGAGTTACAAAAGTCGAGTTGCGAGTTACAAGAGTCGAGTTGCGAGTTACAAAAGTCGAGTTGCGAGTTACAAAAGTCGAGTTGCGAGTCAAGAAAGTCGAGTTGCGAGTTACAAAAGTCGAATAGCGTAAAAATGTGGAAACTAGAATATTTTTATGTTTTGGTGTAACTGTATAACATTTTGGAATGATGATTGCTTATAGAATTCGTTATTGTACATCGTGTTGTTGATTATTTTTATTGTTTGGACTTTATCTGAGTCTCTTGTAAAAATAAAATGGACTTGATAATAACTACGTATAGTATTTTCTGAAGAAGCAGATAGCCTTTTGAAATACAGCAGATGGCTTGCAGTTTAATTATTTTTAAATTTCATACATAGCACCGTCGTATTAAACGTAAACTAAACTATAGTACATATATGTAAAACACCCCTTCCGTGAAATTTATTGTTTGTCAGTGACACTCAAAATTGAGGATGTTAAAATTATATATGTCTTATACATTGGCTAGAGAAGAAGGGGAAATGATTGATGTGAATAAAACCAGTTTAAACCCGCCGCATTTTTGTGTC
Organism: Mytilus galloprovincialis; assembly: GCA_037788925.1. Lineage (NCBI taxonomy): Eukaryota > Metazoa > Mollusca > Bivalvia > Mytilida > Mytilidae > Mytilus > Mytilus galloprovincialis. Next base: position 41,504,450 of record CM075332.1, on the reverse strand, counting down.
TGACCTATGTCAGGAACCTTTAGCCTTTGTTGCTCTTGTATATGTTTTAATTTTGGTTTATCTTTATATTTAGCAGCATAGAATGGCGTCTTTATTCTTGATCTATCTAATAGTGTGTTTATGGGCCTGCTCATGGCTCCCTCTAGTCAGAGACATGTATATATGTGTGATTTTTCGCTGTGTTGTAGACCCAATGACCTTTGGTTGAATTGTATATTTTGATTTGGTTGCTGTTGCTGTCTCTTTGACTCATTCCCCGTTTTTATTCTTTATTTTATAAATGTAGCTGTCAATGATACTATTGAAAAAACTACATTTGCGCCATTTTACAGGTAAGATTTAATTGGAAAGTATAAAATGATTATTGCTACATCGTGATTTCATAAGGTTTTTTTTTTAAAGTATTGGGTAACTTATTAAACTGAGTCACTTAGGTTTAAACTTGAGCATATAGTGTTCACATGTTTGATATTGTCAATTATAAGTTATTCTTAACTTAATTAAAACCGGCAAAATAGCAAAACTCTATATAAATCGCTATTTTGCTGGAGCTGGTAAAATAGCCCCCGAAGGCAGTCGACAAAACAGCCACTGCCATATTTTATACGTTGAAACGAAATATTATTCTAAATAAGTCACATACATATAATTCAAAACGTGACCTGCACTCTAAAATCATTACAATTATCATTGTTAAGTAACGTTTATTCATTTACATTTCGTTTAACATCTAGACTTCCTGTAATTCAGTGGTTGTCGTTTGTTTATGTGTTACATATTTGTTTTTCGTTCATTTTTTTACATAAATAAGGCCGTTAGTTTTCTCGTTTGAATTGTTTTACATTGTCTTATCGGGGCCTTTTATAGCTGACTATATGCGGTATGGGCTTTGCTCATTGTTGAAGGCCGTACGGTGATCTATAATTGTTAATGTTTGTGTCATTTTGGTCTTTTGTGGATAGTTGTCTCATTGGCAATCATACCACATCTTCTTTTTTTATATTGTTACAATATACAAATGTAGTTCCCTAAATATTTATGTACAGACACATTCTCAAATATACATAACAAAACAAATTTTGTTTCATTTGAGAGATATGAAAAATTAGCAAAAATACTGAAAAATATCTCCTTGAAAAACTTCTCCCTACAGATCATCTTTGTACATGATGGACAACTTGTAATGAAATGTTGTTCATCTTCAACTACATTTCTTACAAATCCTTTAAAATGGTCTCTTGCTGTATACAAAGTTTTATATCTTGTCCCCTGTGACGCGTTAATGGGGTCACTTCAGTTCCTATATTCCGAAGTGCCTCTGTAATGGGGCCGTTTTTTGAGAAATTGTAGAAAAGAGGATCACTTCAGTTCCTTTATACAGAAGTGCCGCTGTGATGGGGCCGCTTATGAGATGTCAAATATAAGATTAATTGGAAACTTTTACATCAAATGAATTACATTCAATTGCGAGAATTTCGAGAAAAAACATTAAAATTTGTTTGAAATATGAATCGGTGGGTATTTTGAAATTAAACAAACATCTAACCAATGTCGGATTCTAGGGGAGAGCATGTGCTTACAGGAACAATGTCTGAAAAAAATAATGTTTTGCATAAAATAGTCCAAAAAAAATTTCGCATCGCTCCGCTCGGCGAAGGCATCCACATAATTTCAACCCTGGCTACGCCAGACTCCCTTTCCATGCTTAAAAAGTCTATATACATTTTAAACCTAGATACTTATAATTGTAAACACATTCTATTATATCTTTTTTGTAATACAAATATTCTTTAAAAAGTTTTCCAGATTTGTTAAACATATTAACTTTGGTTTTAGATAGATTGACCTCTAAATACCATTTTACAGTACACTCAGGATAAACTATCAAGCCGTTTTTGAAAGACACAAGATCCTCTGCATAGATGAGGCAGTCAATTCTGTGGTCATTTATATCAACAGCATCTGGGGTTTCATTAAATGCATCCGGTAAAATTCATTTATAAAAATCTTGAAAAGGTTTAGATTCAAAATATCCCCTTAGTTTACTCCAATTTGGGAATAAAAATTAGAAGTAAGCACATTGTCTATTTTAGCACATAATTCACTTTTATTGTACATATCTCTCACGATTGCATGGGAATTACTACCTATGTTTGGCAGCAAAAACACAAGTTTTTCAAAACGATGGATGGAATAATGAAAACTGAAAAGATCGATCTTCAATCGGTCTTAAAAAGTCTACTTCGGCTATTTTTTTATTATCTTCTAAATCAATAAGACTTAGTTCTATTTGTTTGCTGCAAATCCTCATCTTCAAACGCATTGGTCGTTCGTTATTTAGCGATAGTCTCACACATATCTTTGTTTAATGACTTGTGATGTATGATCCAAAATAATGATTAATAAATCCATACGAAATTCCAATGAGCAAACTATTTTCTCAATGATTTTGCAATGTGTTATAGTTCGCGCGAGATGCAGAATTTCCTTTACTATTCTATTTTTAGGATTATTTGTTTACGAAAGGTAACTTATAGTCAGATCGGTTCTTTTTATGTTGTAGTGTAAACGCATTGGATTAAATAAGATCGATCTCGTCCATTAAGGATACATTATTTTTTTTCAAATGCTTCCAGAATTTAACTTATATTAGACTCTTATAAATAAGTATCACATATAACTGTTTCAAATCCCACAATCACGGGAATAACTAAGTTCGGGTACATGCATGTTTTGTTTATCAAATGTGAATCAAACCTGAAAATTTGGTGTGAACAATATTTTTGTAACTCGCAACTCGACTTTCTTAACTCGCAACTCGACTTTCGTAACTCGCAACTCGATTTTCTTAACTCGCAACTCGACTTTTGTAACTCGCAACTCGACTTTCCTAACTCGCAACTCGACTTTTGTAACTCGCAACTCGACTTTCCTAACTCGCAACTCGACTTTCCTAACTCGCAACTCGACTTTTTTAACTCGCAACTCGACTTTCTTAACTCGCAACTCGACTTTTGTAACTCGCAACTCGACTTTCCTAACTCGCAACTCGACTTTTGTAACTCGCAACTCGACTTTTGCAGACTACGCGAAATACGTCGGACCGTCGGACAAATCCGGTGAATAATGGATCGGTCTGGTAAAATTTTGTTGAATTCCGGTCCGAATGTCCGGTGTTTTTTTTTCATGGAACATTCTAGCAAAATTGCCAAACGATCTCAAATTCATTTTCATCTTTATTATTCACCACAGCGATGTTTATTTTGTTCAACCGCTAGCTTTATGCCGAACATCGACAACCAGTAATGTGTAAATCCGGGTAAAAACATATCTGACTGTCAAAAACAACAATGGATGCCATCATTGGCACAACCGGAAATGTAAATAAAACCGGATCAGATTCTGGGAACGGATAAGGATAATTCCGGGTTTGCCGATTTAAATACAATAAATGAATAAAAATCCAAGCAGATCACAAAATTTAGCTATGAAATATAACCACAAGAATTGAAAACCAAAAGATATATGAAAAAGAAAGAAGAAACAGGAAATAATATTTTATACAGAAACTCTAAATTATGTTTAGTTCACAAACATTGTCAAAATCCAATAAAATGGGACATTACTCTTCACTGAAATGCATTCAAGCAATTGTGCACAACTTTCATAACAATATCCCCTCTTGTTACATCATTTTGTTTTAATTTTTGCATTTCGGGGAGGAGTAGGGCACAACAAAGTCATACATATGTTTGTTGTTTTTTGTCGGATAATATACAATTAGATGTAAAAAAAAATTGGTCTGGTAAAATTTCATTCGGTCTGGTAAAGCTAGGATGCTTACCAGACCGAATGTCCTGTAAAAATAAAATTCATTCGCGTAGTCTGCTTTTGTAACTCGCAACTCGACTTTCCTAACTCGCAACTCGACTTTCCTAACTCGCAACTCGACTTTTGTAACTCGAAACTCGACTTTCCTAACTCGAAACTCGACTTTCCTAACTCGCAACTCGACTTTTGTATCTCGCAACTCGACTTTGTTAACTCGCAACTCGACTTTCTTAACTCGCAACTTGCAACTCGACGATAAGAAACCCTCCTCTAACAAAGAGCTTCGATTATTTTGTTCTATTTCAACTGGGTTTCCGCCTGCTTTCAAACAGATGTAACAATCAACCAATTGCATGTGCACAAGACTGAAGTCTTTACTTTGTGTATTTTCTTTTCTTCCAGGTAACGGCGTGATTTTGAACGTATTTGAAAGTAAAGGAAAACGTTTATGTGTAAACCTCTTTTGGGTAGGAGAGAGAGAGTGACTAGCAAGTGGAAAATTAAACAGAATTGAAACAGGAAAGTGTCATGTTGACTACCGTGTAAATCTTTATTTATACTTTAATCATCGTTAAAATGTTAGTCTTTATAAACAGGTATATATATATATCTTAATTCAGTCTAGAGTGGTCTAGAGCGATGGACATACATGTAGTGTATTTTTGCAGGTATTACGAGAAAGTGTCATGTTGACTACCATGTTATTCTTTATTTATTTTTTTAAAACAATTACATAAAAAAGATTAAAGCATGATGATCGTATCTAGATTCTTTATGTGTACAATATATACAATAGTTAATGAAATATAATTAGTACAAACAGAATTGAGAACTGAAACATATAATGGATAACTGCCGTCGTATTATTTTTTCCAAAATAAAGTTTTTCTTTCATTTATTTTTATGTTATATGCGTTGTAACTTATTAAAATGCATCCTTATAGTTAACAAAAAAGCATGTTGCTTTGTTACATTTTGGTTTTTCGTTTATTTTTTACATGAATTCGGTCGTTAGTTAATACGGATTTATTGTAATATTAAAATTTGCTGTTACAAAATATTAGAAATTATTATAAATTAAGGAATGTATCTCCCTCATGCAAAGCTCTGATTCCTTTCACGGATTTGGCTATACTTTTTGGACCTTTTGGATTATAGCTCTTCATCTTTTATATAAGCTTTGGATTGCAAATATTTTGGCCACGAGCATCACTGAAGAGACATGTATTGTCGAAATGCGCATCTGGTGCAAGAAAATTGGTACCGTTAATTTTATTACTACCACTGGGTCGATGCCTCTGCTGGTGGACTATTAGTCCCCGAGGGTATCACCAGCCCAGTAGCCAGTATTTCGGTACTGGCATGAAAATACGGATTTATTGTAATATTAAAATTTGCTGTTACAAAATATTAGAAATTATTATAAATTAAGGAATGTATCTCCCTCATGCAAAGCTCTGATTCCTTTCACGGATTTGGCTAAACTTTTTGGACCTTTTGGATCATAACTCTTCATCTTTTATATAAGCTTTGGATTGCAAATATTTTGGCCACGAGCATCACTGAAGAGACATGTATTGTCGAAATGCGCATCTAGTGCAAGAAAATTGCCTTTGATAGCTGACTATGCAGTATTGTCTTTGCTCGTTGTTGAATGCCGTACGGTGACCTTAAATGTTAATTTCTGTCAAATGGTTTCTTGTAAAAAGTTGTCTCATTGGCAATGATATCACATCTTCTTTACATCTTCTTTTCTATATGCTAGTACACAATGTAATTGTTTTGCCTATGCATGCTCTTAAGTTCCCCACAAATAAATATATGTGAAGGGGTTATTTCTTTTTTGACATGTTGATCATTTACAATGACATTCATAAACTAAGTATGTATTGATTTGCGGACACGTAGAAATGCATAGACCTATTATCGAGAATGTACAATTTCTTCGGTTGAAATCATTCTATAAATAACACATAGTTGTTAAGGTGAGAGAGCAAATTGTGACCACGAGAAAACATTGCCAATCGCGGCGAAGCCAAGGTTGACAATGCTTCTTCGAGGGGTACAAATCGCTCTTTCACTGAATGTCCTGTCATTATTTCCTTTTACAGATACATTTTATGTTAAGTACATGTATTTTCTATGAAAATGTTGTATAACATCGTTACGGATATATATTATAAAAATCAACAGAAGTTAAGCAAGATGATTTATTATTTTAATTTTGATAGTCAAATGATAGAATCTGAGAATAAATGTAGAACTTAAGAGTTGTCTTTAATAACTTGATGTAAATTCAATTCATTGTCCTTTAGATAAATTATTGATTTTTGATTGGTCTAGACGAGAGGGTGGCATTTTAAAAAAACAAATGTCACCGGCTCAGCCATGTTGAGTTAATTAACACCCTCGTATTAGCCAATCAAAATATGTCATTTTAACGTGAGGTATATTAATTCCATATATAGTACCGTGGTATGTGTCATATCATGTGTCTACTTCCTGGTAACGCAATAGAAAAGGACAAATTGTTCCTCTTAAAAGTACATATAAGTATTGTTATGCGTTTACTTTTCTGCATTGGCTAAAAGTATAAGGGGAGGGTTGAGATCTCACAAACATGTGTAACCCCGCCACATTTTCGCGCCTGTCCCACGTCAGGAGCCTCTGGCCTTTGTTAGTTTGTTATTATTTTAACTTTTAGTTTCTTGTGTACAATTTGGAGTTTAGTATGGCGTTCATTATCACTGAACTAGTATATATTTGTTTAGGGGCCAGCTGAAGGACGCCTCCGGGTGCGGGAATTTCTCGTTGCATTGAAGACTTGTTGGTGACCTTCTGCTGTTGTCTGCTCTATGGTCGGGTTGTTGTCTCTTTGGCACATTCCCCATTTCCATTCTCAATTTTATATAAGTCTCCGTTTATTGATTAGACTGGTCAATTTTGTTGAATATACTTGTTTTACCTAAAACAGTAAAATTGTTTGCATAAAAATGTATATAGTATACGTTACTTTTAGAAATAACTGGGTCATGAATTAAGTCGTGAAAATGCCATAATTGATCATGATTTACCAAAGTAGCAATGAATATATTACCAATTATCGTATGATTTCCTAATATGCACTTTCATTAATAAATGCAATAAATATATTAACAATTTGGACATTGACATATGATCGACTCAAACAACTGTGTTCCGGCACAAACAAAGGAACAAGCATTCTTGGTGTGACCTAATTTGAATAGTTGTTTAACTTAGATGATTATTCTTATAAAAATCTGCAAAACAGCTGAATCATTGATTTATAGGCATAAGCATTTTTACAATACATAGAATAAATATGCTGAAGCATTTAATTCTTCTTTTGATTCTGTTTTCAATAGTTATCGATTATAAGCTAATTACGTTTTGAAGCCGCCATATTGTTTACATTGGTTACGAAAGAAGTGCGGTTAATGTCACTAGGTCTATCAAACGATAAGCGTCCATAAATTTTTTTATCATTAACAGGCAATTGGGAAAAGAGGGACGAAAGATACCAAAGGGATAGTCAAACTCATAAATCTAAAACAAACTGACAACGCCATGGCTAAAAATGAAAAAGACAAACAGAAAAACAATAGTAAACATGACACAACATAGAAAACTAAAGAATAAACAACACGAACCCCACCAAAAACTAGGGGTGATCTCAGGTGCTCCGGAAGGGTAAGCAGATCCTGCTCCACATGTGGCACCCGTCGTGTTTCTTATGTGATTACAAATCCGGTAAATAGTCCAATTCGGTAGGTCACATTCATGAAAGGGAAGGGGATTGTAGTTACGACGTAAGGAACATATCCGATATCATTTGTGAAACGGTTATTCCATATAACGGTCAACCAACTCGTGATGGCGTCCGTAAAATTTACGAAGGGATGATTTCAACTTCACCATTGGAACTCTTGGTTTAATAGCTTCCTTGTGAGCAGCAACCCTCTATCAAGAAAATCATGATAAGAAATGCAAGAACGGGAATATCGTATCAATTGGGAGATATATACCCCGTATGCAGGTGCTGCTGGGATGTTGCTACTTAGAAATGGACAGTTCACAATTGGAAAGCTGAAATCATCTCTTTTGTCGTAAAGTTTTGTTTTCAACCGACCCTCATGGTCAATTTCTAGATGTAAATCAAGATATGAAGCCGACTTAACTGTATCTGTAGTATCCTTTATCTCTAGTTCGATGGGATAGATGCGTTCCACATAGTCACCAAATTTTGAATCGTTTAGTGAAAGAACATCATCTATATAGCGGAAAGTAGAGTTAAAGGATATTGCTAAATTCTTATCTTTCTTCCTAAGAAGTTCCTGCATGAAGTCAGCCTCATAATAATAAAGAAACAATGCCGACAGTCTGTTAAAAAACACGTCCTCCGAACGTAACAAATATGTTGTCAATCAAGAAATCAAGCATCTTAATAATATCAGTTTCAGAGAATTTTTTGTTTGAATCAGAGTGATTCTTTACAAAGTAGGATTTATCCCTCCCTAAGACAAGATACTTGTATCTACGTTGGCCATTCTTTTTTATGAAGCAAAGTAATACTAACTCTTTCAATTTGTCTTTTAGTTTGGAATGTGGAATACTTGTGTAAAGAGTAGAAAAGTCAAATTCTTTAATACTGTTACAAGATGAAAGGGAGTTAGATTGTATGTACTCTTAAAGATCTTTGGAATTTTTAAGTATCCACATCTGATTCACGCCACCTCTAGAATAAGCAGTTTCACAATAAATTTGAAGCCCGTCTTTGATTGCTGATAAAATAGATGTTAATAATTTAGAAAGAGGTTTCGTGGAGCACTTGGAAGACCCAGCAATATACCGTTGTTTGTAAGGACACTTATGTAGTTTAGGTATCCAATACAGTGATGGAAGATCCAGTTCTTCATCTTTGGTTGAAATTCCAAAGGAACATAGAACAGACATATGATTATCCAGGATTTCCTCTTTGGTAAGTGTCGTGAGGGTATATGTTGAGTTTCCAAGTGAATTATCAATACCTAATTCATTTATCAAGCAGTTAATGTAATGAGTTTTACACACAAAAACGATGTTATTTGGGGCTTTATCTGCGGGGACAACAACATATTTGTCATGGAGGTCGGATAGGTCTTTTGCAACATTTGGGTCTTTAAAGATTGACGTAGCATGGGCATTGATGGACCCATTCAGTTTCTTAATTCTGATTTGTATCAACGACCTTACTGCCTTAATCCATTCGGAAAGGGTGTCTACGTCTTCCTTCTCGCGCTTAGCCCATTGCCTGGCATAATCCTCGACTGAATCCATTAAAATTTTAAAGTTGTATTTCCAATTGATGGATTTAGGCTCACGATATTTCGGACCTTTCGATAACACATTTCGTAGAGAAGTGTTATTAACAATGTTAAGGTCACCGGTAATAACGTGGCCGGTAGGATTATATGTGAATTGGGAACTAGCACAAATGCAATCAGGAGGTTTAGACTTGAAGTCGTCAATATCGAGATCCTGCAAAACGCGTTTGTAATTGAAAATTTTAGTTGCAATAGGTTTGGTATAGGTATAAGAAATTATTGGTACAGACTGGTCTTTGAAATAAGGAGGTATTTTCGATTGAACTAATTTATGATGAAGGATATTGCCTAGGTTGACGCCATCGATACCTTTGTTGGCAAAGGAAAGATTTAGAAAAGATCTTTTCTCTTTTTCATCTTTTGCAATGCGAACTGGCGTGAAAAGTCTGTGAATTGCAATATCCGAAATTATAGCTTGAAGTTTGTATTGGTTTGAATGAGGGTTTGTAACAGTGGATTCCAAGCATAGATTGAACAGAGAATGAAGTTTTGAAAGGGGTAATGAATAAAGTTTCGTGCGAATGTGATGAATACCTAACGGCTTTTGTATGAATGGCAGCAAGTCATTAATAGAGACATCATGCAGAGAAGGTGATGTATAATGACGATGACCATGACTGCGTCTACGTCGAGGAGTCGAGTTGAAAATATTCATCACATTCACCGAGTTACACGAAGGACTAGATAGAATACCTATACCATCAATTTTGTCATTGCAGCCATAAGGTGTTGCAGTTCCCAACTGTCTAATCAAGTAGTCTTCTTTTTGTCTACGGAGAGTCGTTGAAAGATTAGGATTGTTAGAGCTATGGTATATCTTTTCGATAATGCGAACTGTCATAGAAACGATGGAATGATCGGGCTGATTGAAATGCTGGTATAGAATGTCGTTAGCATTGAGGTTAATGTCTGGTCTATGACCACACATACGTTTGTTTAGCCTTCCTTTCGTTTCATCGACGTATACCAATCCGCAAAGGTTGCACTCTAATCCGTAGACCACATTGATCGATTTACAATTCAGATCATCGTAACTTCTGGTAAAATATGACTTTTTGGTCAAATTGCTAGTGAATTCAGCATCTGTAATTAAAATAGCACAAGTTTTGCAGCCTTTGGTCTCACATTTTGAAATTCGACAGTGTTGTACTGTGTCATCAAAAACCAAAATGTCTTTAAGGAGAACTGAACATGGCTGTATATGTGTAATATTGCTATTGTCACTAGGACGACGATCTGAATGAGTCGTGTTTGAGATATTTGTCATGTCTGGTGATGAGAGGACACCTGCGATATCAGACGACACCGTGTCCATGGTGACGTCTGTTTCGACCTTTTTATACTGGGCATATATAAGGGTCTAATATGCATCACGGGTGATATGTTTATATTGGTGCAGATTCAATAACTTTGAAAGGTTAACCTTGACCGTTTGGCAGCTGTGACCTTGTTTTCATAACAAAATTTAAAGTGAGTACAAAAACCTTTGAGGTAAGAACAATTTTAGGGCATGTCTGAACATAGATATATAAAACGTAATATGCTACTTATGGTTAAAAAAATTAAAAACCTTTTTGAATTTAAGATTGAGTTCGTTTCTTAGATCCTATTAGCACATTGTAGCAGTGAATTAACAAATATATGTGCATGATGTAATGAATGATGATAAGTATAGATGAACATATCTGTCTGGCTAAATCTGCTTTGTATAGATACTATTAGTTACACAGTGTGTTAGTGACCTAATACGAAATATACGGGGTCAGTTAAGTACATATGTGGTGAGAGCGAAAATAACGGATATGGAAAAAAGGGGATAGGGCTAAAATAAATTTATCTGCCACCAAGTACCTTAAGTTTGAATTTTGATACTTTTCCTGAAATTCTCCAATCATAAAATCTTTTACAAAAATTCACCCTTCAACAGTTTACTTACGCCAAGCTTTAAATTTTGCGGGTGTGTTCTAGTATTATTTAATCAAAGTAGGAAAAAAATAAATCTAATACGATAAGAATGCTGCATTCTTATTTCAATATTATTTTTTTTTTATATATACATCTTTTTTTAAGCGCAGGCTTATTAGACACATATAAAGTCACACAACGACTTTCATACATTTGACAAATGGTATTCGAATTGATAAACCGTCGTGTTAAAAGATAGCGAACAGCACACAATACATGCAATCAGACAAACAATCAATTGTAGTAGATTTGTATAAAAATTGACATTTTTTTTATTTATGAGAAACATGAATCACTTTTATTAACTAAGTTAATTTATAGGTGAAATTCACTGTAAAATTGAAACGAGAAAAATACATATTTTGTTTACATTCAGCGCAGTTATCCGATAACGTTTGGGTTTTTTTAGAGTTTCGGCTAAACTTTGATTTATCGGTCGACTCTTAAACGCGTGGATATGTATTAAAAGGCTGTTGCTAAGGACCTTATAGAAACTAGCGAATAATTTTCGAGGTGTTCAAAACTATGTATGCAACAGACCTGCTAATTTACATAGGACTGCAGTATTTAGAGAAAGCGACATCACAGGAAGCTGCATTTTTTCTTGATTTGCAACAAAAAGGGCACTTGGACGAGTTTCGCTTGGAGACGAAATTATCCTCTGATCTTAAATGTCTGCCTCAACATGTAAAGACATTCGGCAATTAAGCGGCACATTCGTCGTCTTGTAATTTACAGCTCAAAACTTCTACCGAATGTCAAGTAAATCGGCCCTTGATGTACGATAAAATTGAAACTGCTTAATAAATACAGGTAGCCTTTGTGAGAAATAAATAAAGATAAAAAACTTACTTTATTCAAAAAATTATATATGGTGAGAGGTATAGATATATAGATCGATAATGATTGCAGGTACATGTACATTTGTACAAGGATAGATAATATTTATAAAGGTTGATGTTAATAATTTATAGTGGGAGTTTTTTTTCTCATTTGCTTTTCCCCCGACAAATGAGACTGTACAAATGGGGCCCCCTTAGTTGCTTCCCTGGGCAACTGAGGGTTGATGTAACAGGTGATTGTTAATAAAATATGTTTAATATTAAAAATAAATAAATAAATAAATAAATAAATAAATAAATATGTCCGTTCCATCTATATTAACGATTGATAATTTCGAACCCAAACGGACAACAACACTGAAAATAAAGCAAACATGTGGAGGAAAAGAAATAGTTGGTTGTCAGATTTTGCCTGATGGTAGTATTCTTATTTTAGAGAGAGTCACTAAAAATTCGCTGTTGTTTTCAAAACACGCAGAATATAAAGAAACACTCATCGTTTTCAAAGGTCACCCATCTGATGTGTGTTACATCAAACACAATTTGATAGCTGTGACTATTCAAAACGATAATACAATCTTGTCGATTGACTTTTCAAAGAAACGAATTACAAATACTTCTTAGGTATAAGAAAATTGTTTTTGCATCGACAGCAACGGCGAAATATTAATACTGAACTTGCATGGTTCTCAACCAGCACTTTTAACCATGAACCTCGACGGCAACATTTCATCAGAGATAAAAGTACCAGGAAAATACACATGCAATTCGTGCAGCACTATCTAAAAATAATATCGTCTGTACAGATTGGCATAATAGTCTCATATATTGCTTCGCTACTGACGGGATCTTAGTATGGAAAAATAAATATAAAGACATTTGCGAACCATTTGGGATAACGGTTGACCAGCACGGATTTATATTTGTGGCATGCAGGAAAAATTACAAAATTGTAGTTTTATCAGAAGATGGAAGAACCTGTAAAACAATTTTGTCGAAGGAAAATGGAATTGTTTCTCCTATGCTATAGATATATTTAAATCATCTTCTAAGTTATCGGTCTTTGAATTTTGTGTTTTTGGAGAAACTGTGTTTCTTTTTTTTAATGCAGCATGTCGGCAAAAAGAAATCAATTCTTCGAAGAGCTATTAATTTATTGGAATAGTTTGTTTCTATAGACGTTATGATTTGTTACAGACGTTCATAATGGGAAAACAATATTGTTATCACTGCATACAAGTTTTGTCCGTTTAATTCATTCAAGGTTAATTTGCCTCTTAAATTGCTCGATACATAACGACTTTTTCTTTCTTTATATTTAAATTTTTGTAAGTACAATTTTAATTTTAAAATGAAATTGGTACTTTAACTAAAGTGTGTTCTTGTCCAACGCATGTTGTGCCTATACCCAATCAGAAATTTGATGTTCGTTGTTGTTTTTATGTTTGTACGATGTACTCGATAGTATTTGTAATTTGTACTGCTTAAAATCTGTTTCTTAGTTCATATTGTTTTGAGCGAATTGATCGTTTCGTCGTGTTTCACATTGTTTTGGTTCACCTTTTTGCCTCTTGGTTTGAATGTGATTTTGTTACAATAACTGAGCACTAGAACCACCAAAAGTGTTGAAATGACAATACAATTTTCATCAATGATTTTGTCACTTTTACTGTCTTAAGGTCTCTTAAATACTTAGAACGATGACAACAATGAATGGGTGCTTGACGTAAGGTTGGAGATGTCACATGCATATCAGGAGGTAACATATAAATATATGCGATACGAAAATAAAATTGAAAAAGGAAATGGGGAATGTGTCAAAGCGACAACAACCCGACTATAGAGCAGACAACAGCCGAAGGCTACCAATGGGTCTTTTATGTAGCGAGAAACTCCCGCACATGTAGGCGTCCTTCAGCTGGCCCCTTAAAAAATATGTATACTAGTACAGTGATAATGGATGTCATACTAAACTCCAAATTATACACAAGAACATAAAATTAAAATACATACAAGACTAACAAAGACCAGGGGCTCCTGACTTGGGACAGGCGCAAAATTGCGGCAGGGTTAAACATGTTTGTGAGATCTCAACCCTCCCCTATACCTCTAGACAATGTAGAAAAGTAAACGCACAACAATACGTACATTAAAATTCAGTTCAAGAGAAGTCCGAGTCTGATGTCAGAAGATTTTACAAAAGGAAATAAATAAAATGACAATAATACATGAATAACAACAGACTACTAGCAGTTAACTGACATGCCAGCTCCAGACCTCAATTAAACTGATTGAAAGATTATGTATTCATCATATGAATATTAGGCACAATTCTTCCCCTTATGGGTTTAGTATCATACTTTCATAATATATATGAGAAGAACATAACCCATGTCATGCCAACAACTGTTTTTTTTTTTTAAATAAATGTGTTTAGTTCCGATGCAAAGACCCTATAAGTGAATCAATGTTAAAGCCAAAATATACAATCTTTAATGACCTGACAACAGTATCGTAACTATATCCCTTCTTAATAAGTTTGTTTAAAGGTTTTGTAAGCTCTTGATGCCTAGGTGAATACTGACATTTTTGTGCTTTGTAAAGAATATTACCATAAAAGATTGAATGTGAAATACCTGAACGTCTGCATGTTGAGTTATATTTACGAATTATTTCCTTATACCGATGATGAATTTTAGTAAAAGTTTTGACTAGTTTGTGATATCGAAAACCCTGGTGTAATAATTTTTCAGTAATGCATAAATTTCTCTCGCTAAAATCTAATACGTTGTTACATACACGAGCGAATCGTTCAAGTTGAGATACATAAACAGCGTAAGATGGTGATAAGGGAACGTCACCATCTAAAAATGGATAATTAACGATAGGAAATGAAAAATCATCTCTTTTATCATAAATTTTTGTATTAAGCTTCCCGTTAATGATATAGATATCAAGATCGAGGAAAAGGCATTGGTCATTGTTAGTATGAACCCAGCTACAATAAACAGACATCATGTGTCGGATAATTAAAGTATTTGAGTTAACACTCAACTATGTCAATATATAAACGACACATTATTCTGACTAAAAACCGTCCAGTTTTTACTCTTACTCATCCATTCAAAATATTAGCGGTAAAGTAGATAATGCCATTAATTTCCTTGTCGTCTTTTTGATCCGGCCGAGGACCATCCCAAGAGGTCCTGCAATCCAGGCGAACACGCTTTTACTAAACCACTGGTCCTGTAAATGAACGAGGTGCGCATTAATAATGTGCTAAAAAGTTACCTCATTAGAATCATATCCTTTTTGAATATTCTTGGCAACAATTATCCAAAATGTGTTTACATAAAACTCATTGTGGATCGGCAACTGTAAACACAACTTGCTGTTATGGGTAAAAATAGAACAAAGGGGTAAATAAATAAGTAGTCGTCTAATATCTCGAAATCCTTTATGTATATTTATACAAAAAAATCTAGTGCGGCAAAATATTTTGGTCAAGATGTACGTACTTACCATTTATGTAGACCCATATTGTCTGATACGACCTTATAGGAGTTACTGTCCCTATATCACGAGATTTAACCAAAACGCATGTTTACGACAACGTCAAGCCGAATTAATATTTCCGATAAAGTTTGGAATACACACAGCTTTATTTATGATTTTGATGCATTTGCAAGTTTAATAAGCTTTCATTTTTTTCATGACATCAGTAATTTAAATATTGAAATATTTTGTTAGAAAACATTTTTTTGCATGTAAATTTTTCTCTCCTGTTAAAAATGAAATTCTAAGATAAATGTGTGAGGTAACTTATGGATTTTTGTTTTCTAAATTAAAATATGTAAATAATCTTCCGAACTGAAATTATCTTTGAATATGCTTTAATTTCCAGCGTTTGGTATTGCTTTTAACAATGTTTGACAATGTTGTTCAAATCGATCTTTCAGATTCCTACTTACTATCAAACGCAGCCATTAAGGATTCAAATCAATGCGTGCGTTAACAAATAAAAGAATTCTGTAGGATATTGGTTAGTAGAAAGTATCCGGGCAAGAAAACAAATGACAACTTAAGGCTGTATAAAAATGTTCTGTGTTTATGATATTAAAAAATGGCTGCGTTAAAAGCAACACCAATCATTATGTTTTTAACCATAATTACTCAACTAAAATATTTATAAAGAATGTCATGTACAAAGTACAAATGTCCTGTAGAAAAGCGCAAATGTCTTTTTTAAGGAAAGCGCTGTCCCATTTATTTCACAAACAGCACAAATGTCCGTAAAAAAGCGCAAATGTCCTATCGAAAAGTGCAAACGTCCCGCGTCTTTTTTTCATTTGTTTTCTCCAAATTATAAAAAAAATCAATTATTTACAATATTCCATTATAACAAGGTTTGTGTGACTTTATACATAAGCATATTTGGGCTGAGATTTTTTTTAAATTGTTTGTGAGAAATTTGATTTCAGCGGTTCAAAAATAGATATTAATAGAGACACCCCCCCCCCCCCCCCCCCCCAAATCTTCGCAATTTTTTTTTAATAAAATGGTAGTCTCCTTCATAAAATGAAAGATTGGAACGCTTGCTAAAAATTCAAAGGACCTTGTTGACGGCCGTATATTGACCTATAATGGTTAACTTTTATGAATTGCTATTTGGATGGAGAGTTGTCTCATTGGCAGTCATAACACATCGTCCTACATCTATTAAAAATAGGGTGAAGGGAATGTAACGAATATGCAATTTAGACTTATTTACATCGATCTGCATTTGTGTTTTTATCATTAATATAAAAAAAAACATTTAGATTGATGTGACATATCAAAATACTGCAACGTGTATATGTGATATATGAAGAGTGCAATAAGGATGTATGGTCATTTGTGGTCCATTTGCCAGTTCTAGTTATATCAGGCTTTCAGAGATGTTTTTCAAGATTTTCGATAACACAGGTTAGAAATGACATGAACGTCAAGTTGGTTACCTATTCCCTATTCCCTATTCGTTACCTATTCCCTATTCCCTATTCGTTACCTATTCGTTACCTATTCCCTATTCCCTATTCGTTACCTATTCGTTACCTATTCCCTATTCCCTATTCGTTACCTATTCGTTACCTATTCCCTATTCCCTATTCGTTACCTATTCCCTATTCCCTATTCGTTACCTATTCGTTACTTATTCCCTATTCCCTATCGTTACCTATTCGTTACTTATTCGATTTTTAATATCCTTCCCCCTTTTTAATTAATTATGGCACCCTCAACGGAGTTGGGGTGACATATTGTTATTGTTCGTTTCTTTTTGTCTTATTATTATTATTATATTTATTCTTCCACACTTTTTTGTCCATACTATTTCTCCGAATTGGCTGGAACAATATTGATGGAACTATACCATAATGTTGACCACCACATTGTATAGTGCAGTGGGGTATGGCACCATCAAGATGGCTGCCGTTGCCATGGAAACGAAACAAATGTGAAAAATTTCTGTTTTTTGTTTTGGTGAACTGTTTGGATATGCTTACACTCAGAATCATCATATTTTGATACAATGTAGGTGCCCACTATATACAGGTGTTGGATGATTTTGGCACTCATTGGACCTTCTATGTTGCCATGGAAACTACACCAAAAATTTCAAAAATATCAAAATGCTCCAAACTTCATGAAACTTCACAGTAACGATGAGCAACATTGGAAGATGTGGAATTTGGCGTTGGAATTTCCAAAATATCTGTAGTTACCATGGAAACAATGCAAAAAGGTCAAAACTTTGAATTTTCACAGAACATTCCAGAACATCAATGTTAAATTTATTCTAGAGACATTAAATGGTATATATAATTATGGAGGGAAAAAATTGCAGCGGGGGAATGACTTTGGAATATTCAAAATGGCCGCCGTTACCATGGGAACAGCAAAATTATGAAAAACTTCAAAATGCTTTAAAGTTAATGAAACTTATAACAAATTTTGCCTAGCTTATGTAGACTTAACTTTTGAGTTTCGAATTTTCAAAATGGCCGCCGTTGCCATGGAAACAGCAAACATTTTCTAATGGCTGCCGCTGGCCTGGCAATAGGGAAAGGGTGCCATCCGCTATTGCTTGCAATGGCAAATCTAGTTATTATTCTTCTTCTTCCTCTTCTTCCTCTTCTTCTTCCGCCACTTTAAAAATGAACTTGTCCGCAGCATTTCTCCAAAACTACTTGTCAAATTTACTTAGGGTTTCATAAAATGTTAGACTAATATGTCTAGGTGAGCCATCAATCGCTCATTTGTGCATTGGGGTCTATTAAGGGATATTTTGGGGGCAGAAAGAAGGGAGGGGTTTACTATAGAACCCTATGGGATTTTATTTTCTAAAATTTTCAAATGAATATAACTTGAAAACTGTAAGTGTTAGATACATGCAGTCTTCAGAAATGATTAAAGGACAATAAAACAAATCACATGAAATATAGGGGAGTCCCTAGGGGGTCATTCCTACCCCCTTCAATTCGAGAATATGCTTTTAACTTGTAAATGGTCCAGATCCCCACCCCTAAACCATATATATTCTTGTATGGGACAATAGAACTAATCAAATGAAATTAAATAAAAGTTCCTGGGGGTCACCCCCACCCCGTTCAATTTGAGAATGTACTATTATCTTGTAAACGGTCCAGATCCCCACCCCTAAACCATATATGTTCTTGAATAGGACGATAAAACAAATCAAATGAAATTAAATGGAAGTCCCCGGGGGTCATCCCCACCCCGTTCAATTTTAGAATGTGCTTTTATCTTGTAAACGGTCCAGATCCCCACCCCTAAACCATATATATTCTTGTAGGGGACAATAAAACTAATCAACTGAAATTAAATGGAAGTTCCTGGGGGTCACCCCCACCCCGTTCAATTTGAGAATGTACTATTATCTTGTAAATGGTCCAGATCCCCACCCCTAAACCATATATTTTCTTGTAGGGGACAATAAAACAAATTAAATAAAATAAAAGGAAAGTCCCTAGGGGGTCACCCCACCCCCTCTTGTTTGAAAACTTGTAAACGGTCAACATCCCCACCCCTAAACTATATATATATTCTTGTAAGAGACAATAAAACTAATCAAATGAAATTAAATGGAAGTTCCTTGGGGTCACCCCACCCCGTTCAATTTGAGAATGTACTTTTATCTTGTAAATGGTCCAGATCCCCACCCCTAAACCATATATGTTCTTGTAGGGGACAATAAAACAAATAAAATGAGATAAAAGGGAAGTCCTGAGGGGGTCATCCCACCCCCTCTTGTTTGAAAACTTGTAAACGGTCAACATCCCCACCCCTAAACCATATATATTCTTGTAGGGGACAATAAAACAAATAAAATGAAATGTAGGTAAAGTCCCTGGGGGTCACCACCACCCCCTCCTTTTTGAATACTTGTAAATGGTTGAGATCCCCACCAGTAAGCCATATATATTCTTGTATGGGACAAAAAATCAAATCAAATGAACATGGGACCATATGAATTGCGAGTTATGGGAGCTTTGTTTGGGATACTTCGTAACAGCATCCTGTTACAATTACTTCTTGTTGTTTATACTCTTATATCTGGTACTAGTTCTAAATTTGTTGAGGTAAAATGATCTTTTTATGACCTATTTATATGTTTTTGTGCTCAACCGATCCTTTTACTTTATGTTCGATACTCATTTGTTCCTTATTTGATTTTTATACGTTCTACCTTTTAACTGCTTTATGTCCGTTTGTTTGAAGATGGATCTTGGTTCGAAGGGATGAAATCACCGTGTTAGCGCTTGCATAAAAAAAAAAGATGTGGTATAATTGCCAATGAGACAACAACCCACAATAGACCAAAATGACACAGAAACTATCAACTATAGGTCAATGTACGGCCTTCAACAATGAGCATAGCCCAAACCGTGTAGTCACCTATAAAAGGCCCAGATATGACAATTTCAAACAATTCAAACAACAAAACTAACGGCCGTGTTTCATATACAAAAAAATAACGGAAAACAAATATGTAACACAAAAACAAACGATAACTAGTCTACTTAATTTCAGGCTCTTGTCTAGGGACAGGCACATACTAACATAATGTGGTGGGGTTAAACATGTTAGCAGGGTGTACATCGTTTCGGAGCATGCTATTACCTTGTTTAATTCGTTCCATAACTCGCTTATAATTCGCTTATAATACATGTATCATACGTTGCACCTTTTAAAACATGATTTTCAATTGTTTTGCTGTCTCTGATGGTAGATTTGGGTTCTTAGAGGTGATATAACTCTATAACCGCATATGTACCCGTTCCAGCGCTCGGATAATACCCTGTTACTTATTCGTTCCTTATTCGCTTTTAAGTATACGTTGCACCTTGAAATAAATCGTTTTTTAATTGTGTTCATGTCTCTGGTGGTAACAATGTGTTCTTAGAGACGAAATGACCCTATTAGAGCGCATGTACCCGTTCCAGCGCTTGGTTAATACCCTGTTACCTATTCGTTACTTATTCGCTTTAAAAACGTTTGTTGTACGTTGCACCTTTTAGAAAAGGATTTTCACTTGTGTTCATGTCTCTGGTGGTAAAAACGTGTAATTAGAGATGAAATGACCCTATTAGCATGCATGTACCCGTTCCAGCGCTCGGTTATTACCCTGTTACCTATTCGTTACCTATTCGTTACTTATTCGCTTTAAATACGTTTGTTGTACGTTGCACCTTTTAGAAAAGGATTTCCACTTGTGTTCATGTCTCTGGTGGTAACAATGTGTAATTAGAGATGAAATGACCCTATTAACGTGCATGTACCCGTTCCAGCGCTCGGTTATTACCCTGTTACCTATTCGTTACCTATTCACTTATAATACGTTTGTTGTACGTTGCACCTTTTAGAAAAGGATTTTCAATTGTGTCCATGTCTCTGGTGGTAACAATGTGTTCTTAGATATGAAATGACACTATTAGCGCGCATGTACCCGTTCCAGCGCTCGGTTAATACCCTGTTACCTATTCGTTACCTATTCACTTATAATACGTTTGTTGTACGTTGCACCTTTTAGAAAAAGATTTTCAATTGTGTGCATGTCTCTGGTGGTAACAATGTGTTCTTAGAGACGAAATGACCCTATTATCGCATATGTATCCGTTCCAGCGCTCAGTTAATACCCTGTTACCTATTCGTTACCTATTCGTTACTTATTCGCTTTATATACGTTTGTTGTACGTTGCACTTTTTAGAAAAGGATTTTTACTTGTGTTCATGTCTCTGGTGGTAACAATGTGTAATTAGAGATGAAATGACCCTATTAGCGTACATGTACCTGTTCTAGCGCTCGGATAATACCCTGTTACTTATTCGTTCCTTATTCGTTTTTAATGCGCGGGGTATGTATACGTTGCACCTTGAAATAAATCATTTTTTGATTGTGTTCATGTCTCTGGTGGTAACAATGTGTTCTTAGAGATGAAATGACCCTATTAACGCATATGTACCCGTTCCAGCGCTCGGTTAATACCCTGTTACCTATTCGTTACTTATTCGCTTTATATACGTTTGTTGTACGTTGCACTTTTTAGAAAAAGATTTTTACTTGTGTTCATGTCTCTGGTGGTAACAATGTGTAATTAGAGATGAAATGAACCTATTAGCGTGCATGTACCCGTTCCAGCGCTCGGTTAATCCCCTGTTACCTATTCGTTACCTATTCGTTACCTATTCACTTATAATACATTTGTTGTACGTTGCACCTTTAAGAAAAGGATTTCCACTTGTGTTCATGTCTCTGGAGGTAACAATGTGTAATTAGAGATGAAATGACCATATCAGCGTGCATGTACCCGTTCCACCGCTCGGATAATACCCTGTTACTTATTCGTTCCTTATTCGCTTTTAATGCGCGGGGTAAGTATACGTTGCACCTTGAAATAAATCGTTTTTAATTGTGTTCATGTCTCTGGTGGTAACAATGTGTTCTTAGAGATGAAATGACCCTATTAACGCATATGTACCCGTTCCAGCGCTCGGTTAATACCCTGTTACTTATTCGTTCCTTATTCGCTTTTAATGCGCGGGGTAAGTATACGTTGCACCTTGAAATAAATCGTTTTTTAATGGTGTTCATGTCTCTGTTGGTAACAATGTGTAATTAGAGATGAAATGACCCTATTAGCGTGCATGTACCCGTTCCAGCGCTCGGTTAATACCCTGTTACATATTCGTTACCTATTCGTTACCTATTCACTTATAATACGTTTGATGTACGTTGCACCTTTTAGAAAAGGATTTTCAATTGTGTCCATGTCTCTGGTGGTAACAATGTGTTCTTAGAGATGAAATGACCCTATTAACGCGAATGTACCCGTTCCAGCGCTCGGTTAATAACCTGTTACCTATTCGTTACCTATTCACTTATAATACGTTTGTTGTACTTTGCACCTTTTAGAAAAGGATTTTCAATTGTGTTCTTGTCTCTGGTGGTAACAATGTGTTCTTAGAGATGAAATGACCCTATTAGCGCGCATGTACCCGTTCCAGCGCTCGGTTAATACCCTGTTACCTATTCGTAACCTATTCGTTACCTATTCACTTATAATACATTTGTTGTACGTTTCACCTTTAAGAAAAGGATTTCCACTTGTGTTCATGTCTCTGGAGGTAACAATGTGTAATTAGAGATGAAATGACCCTATTAGCGTGCATGTACCCGTTCCAGCGCTCGGTTATTACCCTGTTACCTATTCGTTACCTATTCACTTATAATACGTTTGTTGTACGTTGCACCTTTTAGAAAAGGATTTTCAATTGTGTCCATGTCTCTGGTGGTAACAATGTGTTCTAAGAGATGAAATGACACTATTAGCGCGCATGTACCCGTTCCAGCGCTCGGTTAATACCCTGTTACCTGTTCGTTACCTATTCGTTACCTATTCACTTATAATACGTTTGTTGTACGTTGCACCTTTTAGAAAAGGATTTTCAATTGTGTCCATGTCTCTGCTCGTAACAATGTGTTCTTAGAGATGAAATGACCCTATTAGCGCTCATGTACCCGTTCCAGCGTTCGGTTAATACCCTGTTACCTATTCGTTACCTATTCGTTACCTATTCACTTATAATACGTTTGATGTACGTTGCACCTTTTAGAAAAGGATTTTCAATTGTGTTCATGTCTCAAGAGGTAAAAATGTGTAATTAGAGATGAAATGACCCGATTAGCGTGCATGTACCCGTTTCAGCGCTCGACTAATACCACCTCATTTCATCTCTAAGAACACATTGTTACCACCAAGCCATGGACACAATTGAAAATCCTTTTCTAAAAGGTGCAACGTACATCAAACGTATTATAAGTGAATAGGTAACGAATAGGTAACGAATAGGTAACAGGGTATTAACCGAGCGCTGGAACGGGTACATGCACGTTAATAGGGTCATTTCATCTCTAATTACACATTGTTACCACCAGAGACATGAACACAAGTAAAAATCCTTTTCTAAAAAGTGCAACGTACAACAAACGTATATAAAGCGAATAAGTAACGAATAGGTAACGAATAGGTAACAGGGTATTAACCGAGCGCTGGAACGGGTACATATGCGTTAATAGGGTCATTTCATCTCTAAGAACACATTGTTACCACCAGAGACATGAACACAATTAAAAAACGATTTATTTCTAGGTGCAACGTATACTTACCCCGCGCATTAAAAGCGAATAAGGAACGAATAAGTAACAGGGTAGTATCTGAGCGCTGGAACGGGTACATGCACGCTAATAGGGTCATTTCATCTCTAATTACACATTGTTACCACCAGAGACATGAACACAAGTAAAAATTCTTTTCTAAAAAGTGCAACGTACAACAAACGTATATAAAGCAAATAAGTAACGAATAGGTAACAGGGTATTAACTGAGCGCTGGAACGGGTACATATGCGCTAATATGGTCATTTCGTCTCTAAGAACACATTGTTACCACCAGAGACATGAACACAATTGAAAATCCTTTTCTTAAAGGTGCAACGTACAACAAACGTATTATAAGTGAATGGGTAACGAATAGGTAACGAATAGGTAACAGGGTATTAACCGAGCGCTGGAACGGGTACATGCGCGCTAATAGTGTCATTTCATCTCTAAGAACACATTGTTACCACCAGAGACATGGACACAATTGAAAATCCTTTTCTAAAAGGTGCAACGTACAACAAAAATATTATAAGTGAATAGGTAACGAATAGGTAACAGGGTATTAACCGAGCGCTGGAACAGGTACATGCACGCTAATAGGGTCATTTCATCTCTAATTACACATTGTTACCACCAGAGAGATGAACACAAGTGAAAATCCTTTTCTAAAAGGTGCAACGTACAACAAACGTATTTAAAGCGAATAAGTAACGAATAGGTAACGAATAGGTAACAGAGTAATAACCGAGCGCTGGAACGCGTACATGCATGCTAATAGGGTCATTTCATCTCTAATTACACATTTTTACCACCAGAGACATGAACACAAGTGAAAATCCTTTTCTAAAAGGTGCAACGTACAACAAACGTTTTTAAAGCGAATAAGTAACGAATAGGTAACGAATAGGTAACAGGGTATTAACCGAGCGCTGGAACGGGTACATGCGCTCTAATAGGGTCATTTCGTCTCTAAGAACACATTGTTACCACCAGAGACATGAACACAATTAAAAAACGATTTATTTCAAGGTGCAACGTATACTTACCCCGCGCATTAAAAGCGAATAAGGAACGAATAAGTAACAGGGTATTATCCGAGCGCTGGGACGGGTACATATGCGCTTATAGAGTTATATCACCTCTAAGAACCCAAATCTACCATCAGAGACAACAAAACAATTCAAAATCATGTTTTAAAAGGTGCAACGTATGATACACGTATTATAAGCGAATTATAAGCGAGTTATGGAACGAATTAAACAAGGTAATAGCATGCTCCGAAACGATGTACACCCTGTTAACATGTTTAACCCCACCACATTATGTTAGTATGTGCCTGTCCCTAGACAAGAGCCTGAAATTAAGTAGTTATCGTTTGTTTTTGTGTTACATATTTGTTTTCCGTTATTTTTTTGTATATGAAATACGGCCGTTAGTTTTGTTGTTTGAATTGTTTGAAATTGTCATATCTGGGTCTTTTATAGGTGACTACACGGTTTGGGCTATGCTCATTGTTGAAGGCCGTACATTGACCTATAGTTGATAGTTTCTGTGTCATTTTGGTCTATTGTGGGTTGTTGTCTCATTGGCAATTATACCACATCTTTTTTTTTATGCAAGCGCTAACACGGTGATTTCATCCCTTCGAACCAAGATCCATCTTCAAACATACGGACATAAAGCAGTTAAAAGGTAGAACGTATAAAAATCAAATAAGGAACAAATGAGTATCGAACATAAAGTAAAAGAATCGGTTGAGCACAAACACATATAAATAGGTCATAAAAAGATCATTTTACCTCAACAAATTTAGAACTAGTACCAGATATAAGAGTATAAACAAACAAAGCTCCCATAACTCGCAATTCATATGGTCCCATGTTCATTTGATTATTTTTTTTGTCCCATACAAGAATATATATATGGCTTACTGGTGGGGATCTCCACCATTTACAAGTATTCAAACAGGAGGGGGTGGTGGTGACCGCCAGGGACTTTACCTACATTTCATTTTATTTGTTTAATTGTCCCCTACAAGAATATATATGGTTTAGGGGTGGGGATGTTGACCGTTTACAAGTTTTCAAACAAAAGGGGGTAGGATGACCCCCTCAGGACTTCCCTTTTATCTCATTTTATTTGTTTTATTGTCCCCTACAAGAACATATATGGTTTAGGGGTGGGAATCTGGACCATTTACAAGATAATAGTACATTCTCAAATTGAACGGGGTGGGGGTGACCCCAAGGAACTTCCATTTAATTTCATTTGATTAGTTTTATTGTCTCTTACAAGAATATATATAGTTTAGGGGTGGGGATGTTGACCGTTTACAAGTTTTCAAACAAGAGGGGGTGGGGTGACCCCCTAGGGACATTCCTTTTATTTCATTTCATTTGTTTTATTGTCCCCTACAAGAATATATATGGTTTAGGGGTGGGGATCTGAACCATTTACAAGATAATAGTACATTCTCAAATTGAACGGGGTGGGGGTGACCCCCAGGAACTTCGATTTAATTTCATTTGATTAGTTTTATTGTCCCTTACAAGAATATATATAGTTTAGGGGTGGGGAGTTTGACCGTTTATAAGTTTTCAAACAAGAGGGGGTGGGGTGACCCCCTAGGGACTTTCCTTTTATTTTATTTCATTTGTTTTATTGTCCCCTACAAGAAAATATATGGTTTAGGGGTGGGGATCTGGACCATTTACAAGATAATAGTACATTCTCAAATTGAACGGGGTGGGGTGACCCCCAGGAACTTCCATTTAATTTCATTTGATTAGTTTTATTGTCCCCTACAAGAATATATATGGTTTAGGGGTGGGGATCTGGACCGTTTACAAGATAATAGCACATTCTAAAATTGAACGGGGTGGGGATGACCCCCGGGGACTTCCATTTAATTTCATTTGATTTGTTTTATTGTCCTATTCAAGAACATATATGGTTTAGGGGTGGGGATCTGGACCGTTTACAAGATAATAGTACATTCTCAAATTGAACGGGGTGGGGTGACCCCCAGGAACTTTTATTTAATTTCATTTGATTAGTTCTATTGTCCCATACAAGAATATATATGGTTTAGGGGTGGGGATCTGGACCGTTTACAAGTTAAAAGCATATTCTCGAATTGAAGGGGGTAGAGATGACCCCTCAGGGACTCCCCTATATTTCATGTGATTTGTTTTATTGTCCTTTAATCATTTCTGAAGACTGCATGTATCTATCACTTACAGTTTTCAAGTTATATTCATTTGAAAATTTTAGAAAATAAAATCCCATAGGGTTCTATAGTAAACCCCTCCCTTCTTTCTGCCCCCCAAAATATCCCTAAATAGACCCCAATGCACAAATAAGCGATTGATGGCTCACCTAGACATATTAGTCTAACATTTTATGAAACCCTAAGTAAATTTGACAAGTAGTTTTGGAGAAATGCTGCGGACAAGTTCATTTTTAAAGTGGCGGAAGAAGAAGAGGAAGAAGAGGAAGAAGAAGAATAATAATTAATTAAAAAGGGGGAAGGATATTAAAAATCGAATAAGTAACGAATAGGTAACGATAGGGAATAGGGAATAAGTAACGAATAGGTAACGAATAGGGAATAGGGAATAGGTAACGAATAGGTAACGATTAGGGAATAGGGAATAGGTAACGAATAGGTAACGAATAGGGAATAGGGAATAGGTAACGAATAGGTAACGAATAGGGAATAGGGAATAGGTAAAGAATAGGTAACGAATAGGGAATAGGGAATAGGTAACGAATAGGTAACGAATAAGGAATAGGGAATAGGTTACGAATAGGGAATAGGGAATAGGTAACCAACTTGACGTCCATGAAGTGTCACATAGTTAAATAGTTAAATATAACTAAGAAAAGATTAGCGTTATGTACTGTCAGCCACAAAAGACAAGTAGACAGTACAACACGGAATTCAAGCATCATAATATTAGGAATAATATCCGTCGTACGTATTACTTTAAAAAAAAAGTTTTTCTTTAAAAAAAAATATGTTATATGCGTTGTATGTTATTGAAATATATCCTAAAGCTTAAAGTTAACAAAAAATCCTGTTGCTGTGTTACATGTTTGTTTATCGTTTATTATTTTGTACATAAATTTGATCTTAAGTTTTCTCGTTTGATTTTTTTTTACATTTGTCTTTTCGGGGCCTTTTATACTTTATGTGCATTTGATTTAGTTTGTTGTTGTAGGTCATACGTTGACCTAAGGTTGTAAATTTCTGTATCAAATGGTCTCTTATAAAGAGTTGTCTCATTTGCAACAATATCACATCTTTTTTTTATATACACAATGTAATTGATTTGCCTATGCATGGTCTTATAAATTCCCAGCACATAAACATGAGAAGGGATATTTTTTTTTTGAAATGTAGGTCACTTACAATGACATGCATAAAAAAACAAATGTATTGGTTTATAGACACGTAGAAGTACACAGACCTATTATTAAAAATGTACAATATCTTCGGTTTAAATCATATCTATATAGAAGAAGAAGAAGAAGAAGAAGAAGAAGAAGAAGAAGAAGAAGAAGAAGAAGAAGAAGAAGAAGAAGAAGAAGAAGAAGAAGAAGAAGAAGAAGAAGCTTTATTTCCATAAAATGGGCTCACAAGGAGCATAATATAATATCATTATAATATTATTATTTTACAAATATAATAAACAGTATACATAGTTACAAACACAAATAAGAAACAACAGTTTTCATGTATTATTATCATATATATATATATATAGGAGTATACATTTGTACATAAAACCTTTGTCTCAGGCACACCTCTAGAAAGTAACAAAAAAGAATACTGTGAGTAGGCTGAATATATCTAGCTGAACTTTATCTATATATAGAGCATGTGTCATATCATGTGATCCTTTACTTCCTGGTAACGTAATGGAAAAGGACTATTTGTTCTTTTAGAACGTACGTATAAGTCTTCGATAATTGATTAGCCTGGTCATTTTTGTTATATTTTAGTTAATTTAATTTTTAGTCAAGTTAATATTTGTTTTACCTGAAACTTGGATAACTTGTATATAAATGTATATCATATGTTTTTATACGTTACTTTTACAAATAACAGGGTCATGAATTTTGAACATTTGCTGGATTCGACTTCCACATGTTCCATGAAGTAGCAACAAAATACCCGTGATGCACAATATTTCTTAATATGCATGCAATAAATATATTACCAATTTGAACATTGACAAGTAATCGACTCAAACAACTGTCTTCAGGCACAAAGGAACAATGTATTTTTGTTGTGACCTTATTTGAATATTTGTTTAACCCAGAAAATTATGCACATAAAAATCTTCAAAACAGCTTGTTTATTAATTTAAAGGCAAAAGCATTTTTGAAATATGAAATAAATTCGCTCTAAAGCATTATATAAATCTTTTTACTCTGTTTTTCAACAGTTATCGATTTTAATCTTATTACGTTTTCAAGCCGCCATATTGTTTACATTGGTTACGAAAGTAGTCCGGTTGACTGGGTATAACTATATCTTTATAGTTTCAATATGATTTAACCAACTAAATTTTACATCATTTTCATTTGTCAGCTTATAAAGTAGTTTATACATGGTAGCTGATAATCTAGTCGGTTTACCAGATACAAATTTCACCCAACATCGTCACATGCATATCTTTGACTTCAAGTAAAGCATACGAAACATTGAACACGTCTTTGGGTTTGTAGCCATTACTCACCTTTATTATCTAAACGTCCAAAACAATAGTATTATTAATTTTGTGTAATTCCAAATAGTGAAGTTGAAATCATCCCTTCGCCATCACGAGTTGGTTGACCGTTATGGTATAATCGTTTCACAGATTATATTGGTCATGTTCCTTACGTCGTAACTACAATCCCTTTTCCTTTCATGAATGTGACCTACCGAATTAGACTATTTATTGGATGTGTTATAATATGAGCAACAGGTGCCACATGTTGAGCAGGATCTGCTTATCCTTCCGGAGCACCTGAGATCAACCCTAGTTTTTTGCGGGGTTCGTTTTGCTTATTCTTTAGTTTTCTATGTTGTGTCATGTGTCCTATTATTTGTCTGTTTGTCTGTTTCATTTTTAGCCATGGCATTTTCAGTTTATTTTTGATTTATGAGTTTGACAGTCCCTTTGGTATCTTTCGTCCCTCTTTTACAATGATTACTGATAAAGTGCGGTGTAGGAGCATAAATATTTGAGCCTCGTAACAATTATTCAATGACTATTTTGTTTATCTGTAAATTGTTGATACATTTCAATTTCAAATGATTGAAATTTCCTAACAAAGTTTAAAAAGATGAAAGTCCAGATTTATAGATTATTTATGTTTTCTAATCGAGATGCATTTTCTCATTCTCGTCTCATAGAAGGGAGAAAAAAAAAATTATTCAATTATCGCTTTTCTTGTATTTACGATTATTATTTAAAACAAACAAAACAAAAAATAAATCTAATACGATAAGTATCCTGCCTTTTTTGTTGTTGAATTTTTAATACATATTTTAAGCGTAGGCTTATTCGATACATAGTCACACAACGACTTTCATACATTTGAAAAAAATGGTGTTCGAATTGATAAACCGGCGTGTTCAAAGATAGCACACAGCACACAATACATGCAATCAGACAGACAATCAATTGTAGCAGATTTGTGTAAAAATTGACGTTTTTTATTTGTGAGAAACATGAATAACTTTTATTTACTTCAATTTGATTTAAACGTGAATTTCACGGTAAAATTAAAACGAGTAAAATTATTTCTTGGTTAACATTTCAGTGCAGTTATCCAATAACCTTTTTTATAGTTCCGGCTTAACTTTTTTTATTGGTCGACACTTTAGCGCGTGGATATTATGGCTGTTGCTAAGGATCTTATAGAAACTAGCGAATAATTTTCGTTCTCAAGCGAGTCGAGTGAGAATTAAAATGATCAAACAGAAAGAGATAAAAAAAAAAATACACATAATAGCGATAATGCGTTATAAATATGCCATAGTTTAAATATGTCACAACACTTGTCTATTATGAGCAACGGACATATCTTGAACACATTTTGATCCCACACAAACAAAAACTTAAGCTTACGAGAGAACAAAGTGGAAAACATATTTTACAGGACAAAGTACACATTTATCGAAGATAGGAAAGAGGATGAAAGCTCACAGAATTTTCGATAGTATTGAAATACTTAAAGTTATCTATTGCAGGTTTAGCCTTATGAGTATGGCGTCCGTTAACCATATTTGTCATCTTTGTGAAGAGGAATATGTGTCCAATGTTGCAGTTGTTTGGTGTGCAGATTGTGAGAATTTCCTTTGCAAAGACTGCGAAAAGCATCATGGAAGAAGCAAAGCCTCAAAAGATCATCAAACAATATCACAGGATGAGTACAAGAAACTGCCTTCGTTCATTGTTGGTATAAAAAATCGTTGTGAAAAGCATGATCAAAAGTATGTTTTTTATTGCAAATTCCACGGTGACCCGTGCTGTGTTAGGTGCATAGCAGACAACCATAAAGATTGTAGAGATTTAGATTCATTGGTTGAAGTGTTACGGGATATAAAAACTTCCGCTAAAGTTTCAAATTTGGACAAAGAGTTTGATATTTTACTTGAAAACTTTGATACGGTAGTTAAATACTTAAACTCTAGAATAGCCACCATTAAGGAAAACAAAACAGAATCCCTCAGAGAAATACGAAATTTGCGGGCCGTAATAAATAAGCATCTAGATGAAATAGAAAAAAAAATAGTTGATGATTTATCTGAGGAATTCAAAAAGATCAAACTAACATCTGACAATCTTATTAGCGAAATCGAGGATAAAAAGAAAGTTATTAAAAATTTGCAAAATGACCTCTCAAAAATGACGAAGTATGCAACAGACCTTCAAATTTACGTAGGTTTGCAGTATTTTGAGAAATCTTCATCAAAAGAAATTGCATATCTTAACAAATTGCAAAATAAAGGTCAATTGGACGAGATTTGTTTGGAGTCGAAAATATCTTCTGATTTAAAATGTCTAACTAATAATATAAGAACATTTGGCACTGCAGTGACACATTCGTCGCCGTGTACTCTGCAGCTTAACACTTCTACAGAGTATCAAGTTCATCTGTCATTTCCACCGGTATTAACGATTGATAATATTAATCCGAAACTGAAAACAACATTGGAAATGCCTGAAACAAATACCACAAAAGAAATAATTGGTTGTCAGATTTTACCTGATGGTAGAATTCTTATTCTGGATTCAATCAGTAAAACTGTACATTTGTTTTCAAAAGAGGGGGAATACACTGAGAGTGTTATACGTTTTGCAGACCAACCAAGCGACATTTGCTACATCAAAGGCAATTTAATAGCCGTAACAATTGTCAACATACACAAAATCTTGTTGATTGACCTAATAACGAAAAATATTACAAAGACTATAAAAGTACAAGATTTCTGTTTTGGCATCGAGAGTAACGGTGCAACATTGGTAGTGTTGATAGGGGGTATATGTGGTAGGGAACCTGAACTTCTAACAGTGGATCTTGATGGCAATATTATATCCCAGGTTAGAGTACCAGGGCAATTTATTCTTCGTATGACACTGCATAAAGACAATATCGTCTGTACACATTTTAAAGATAATCTCATATCTTGCATCAACAACAAGGGGATCTTATCATGGACACACAAACACGAAGACATTCTCGAACCATTTGGAGTAGCAATTGACAAGCATGGATTTATTTTTGTAGCTAGCAAAAACAGTAACAAGATAGTAGTTTTATCAGAAGACGGGAAAACGAGTAGAACAATCCTGTCGAAGGATGATGGAATTGTTTTTCCGACTGCTATACATATAGACAAATTATCCTCTACACTTATAGTTACAAATCTATCCAATGGTGACGCCTTCGTTTACGAAATCTAGAAGAAGAACAAAAACAGTCGAATATTCCTTTGATTGAAGCAGTTCGTTTTTGTCAGTCATTTTGAAATTCTTTTTGTTGTAAACTGAATTATGTGACAAAGTATTATAATATAGACTTTTTTTTACGAGGATCTATCTATTCTAACGTAGACGTTTTTTTATTTTCTGAAAATGCCAAAGAGGAAGTTTAAAATGAAAAATAAAAACATGATCACAGTCATTGGAAGAAACACAAATTTATGCGATTTTTTGTCAGATTTATTCAATTAGCAAAATCACCTTTTTAGGCTATAGTATACATAATAACCAATGCAGATACATCTTTAAGTTCTTTTTGTGTCCTATCATGAACAGGTCGAGTGGTGTTACTAGTGGTACGTCTTACATTCAAGAGGATTGGTATTCAGTATAGTGCATTGTGCAATTCGTGTCTCACCAGATTGTAGGCCTGTACCCAGCTTTTAGGACACTGTGTTGTTCGTTGTTGGTGGTAATTTTTGTGTCTTTTTTTAGATTGAGTCAGATGTTGGACGTTGATATGTTCTCTTGAACTGTTCCATATGTTTTGTTGATTTCTTTTATTCCTTTGTATATTATCAAAAATATATTCCATAATTAATGTTTTGTATACAGTCGTCTTTTCATATTTTGCCCCATTGTGTCCTTCTGCACTTCAAGATTTTAATGGTTTCTTCGTTATTTTGTTTCTTGTTTAGAAATAAAATGAAAAAGGATATGTGCTTTGGTTGTCAATTATACCAACTGTTCACCAGAGACCACAGAACTAAGATGTAAGGTTATAGACCACTTTAAGACTTTCAATAATGATCAAAACCTTATTAGTGACAAATTTAAAACAATCAGAAGCAGAAAACCAGCAGTCTGATTGATGCTTAACCTGGAAAGGAAAATCAAATATGACAGGCATACAGCCACTAACAACAACAACTGAATTAAAGGATCTTTACTTGGGACAGGCACTTATTGATTGTGACGGTTTAATACATATTTTAGAGCGTTAAAATACCTCCCACTAACCTTGGACA
Organism: Mytilus galloprovincialis; assembly: GCA_037788925.1. Lineage (NCBI taxonomy): Eukaryota > Metazoa > Mollusca > Bivalvia > Mytilida > Mytilidae > Mytilus > Mytilus galloprovincialis. The sequence continues at coordinate 41,470,694 of CM075332.1, read as the reverse complement.
GGAACGTAGTATTACTATGACTAAAAAATCAATCTGTACACCTCCAATGGATGAAGAAGAAAGACGTCAAAAACAGTCTGAGTTAACCGTGATATATAAGCCTTGAAAAAAAACATAAACTCAAACTTAGCAATGCGTGTTAGGTAAATGATTGATAACCTTTCAGAATACGTTTATTCAAGTGTCGATAAGTGTACATGGACGTCCGCTTCCCCTGTTTTGAACTTTTAAAAGCAACATGATTACATTAAATGTCCCTATGCAAACAGCACATGCACATCAGAGCGATAACATGTAAATGAACCCTGATGTATACTAGACTGACATCAGTAACTATATTTTTAACTTATTAAATGTAATTCAAAACGCAGAAGAAGACAGATACACATATTATTTTGACTTCTATAAGACCTGCCATTGTTTTTTATCCTACAATCTGCGTGTCTAGCGTAAAAGCATCAAATACCAGTTCAGGTCTCTGGTTTAACCTGGAAAGGGGTTGAACCTATGACCTCTCGCACTTAAGGCTGGAACGCTACCATGAGACCCTGAGGTGTTCAGAAAAAAACGCAAAAGGATTATTTATAGATTAAAAAAGTATCCTCTTAATTCCTATTCACTTTGAAATTAATATCCTCTTTTCATATTATTATGCTGAACAATAAACAGGCGAGTAAACTCTTTTTAATAGTAAAGAAAGAGAAAATGAGTATTTATTCATGAAATACAATTCTTTACTCATACTCAACAAAGCCCCAAATCAAATAACCAGCACCTTCATTGCTGTCATCATCATTCAAAGAGATAATCGTCGACTGGACAACAAAAGAAAGGCAAGCTTGTGATTTAGATAAAATGTCGATAGTTTTGATAACTTCTTTTGTACTTTTTCACGTTTGAGGAAGAATATGCGTAATGGGGCGATATTGTGGATTATACTGCTTATGTATCATACATATTTAAGGGCGGTTTCGTGTTGATAATGAAATCGTAATCTATTTTATTTTTTATACTAGACCTAGTGCATTTAACATTTCTATAATTCATATACTATTATTTACTTATAACCTTTGCTATCCAAATTTGAAAAGATTGTAAAAAGAAAAACGTTCCGATTTTTCTTTATCAATCAAATTATGTTAATTCACCGTTTTCGTATTAAAAGATTATGATCATTTCTCTTTAAATGAGTCTTGTTATTGGAAATACGCAAGATTTACCTTCCTTGTAGTTATATAGGTTTTGCTTATTGTTGACGATCATTCTGTGACCTTTTATTTTTTTCATCCTTGTCATTCTGTTATTTGGTAGAGAGTGGTCTCTTGTGCATGCATATCCCATCTCTGTTTTAATAACATAACTAAAAGGTGAAAACCTGTTGGAATATCAAAAATGAAAAAAGAAAATATGAAGACCTGGAGAAAGTAAGTAAGACCTAGTAAATGAATTAGAACTTTGATTGCGGGAGGTAACCCTCAAAGATATTTTGAATTTCTAATGCTTGCAACTTTCCTGTAGTATTTTGTGCACTTTTTCCTAAACTATAAAACTTCTCCCCAACAACTTAAGTCCTCAATTTTTTAAAGCTTTTATATAAAAAAATTTGCGAAGGTTGATGTTAAGACGAGTTGTATATATATATATATATATATATATATACAACTCGTCTAAACATTTCATACTGTGTAACATTCGTTCAGGCCAATGCCTTTTTTAAACATCCATAGACATTTATTTTGCCTAACATTCGTACACCCTTTCTCGATTTACCATACTTGTGATGTATAATACATTATCTTTTGACAAAATACTAATAAAACATTAAGGAAAATGTTCCTTCTGAACTTGTAACTTGTAATGTCATTGATACAGTATCCTTGCCACCAAGCCAGAACTTTTCTCGGAGACTGCATTAGCTTACTATGTAGTTAACATCATCAGTGACTATCAGTCCATTTTTACAAATGTATCAATTTAAATGCAGTAGATGCGCGTTTCGGCGCATTTGATATCTTATCTAGAACTTGTGTCTTGTGTTTTATTGATCTAAATATATTGAAATTTTAGGTTTAAGGTGAAAATATATCGATATTTTAATCATTCATCATTCCTCTTCTCTCGGTGGAATTTAACACGATTTTTCTGGTCATCAATCTACAAAACACTACAAAAACTGAAGAGTTTATGCATTCCTTTTTATACTAACGTTAGATTTGTTTGTTTCCATCATTTCAGGACATGTGATAATTTCATCATAGAAAAAAAGTACGAAACTCTGTAAAAGCAGCGGCGAGTGCTAATACATTTGAGATTTATTGAAATGTCTAAGCTTTAATATGAAACCATTATGATAAAATGAAGACAAAAAGTTAAGCAAGTTTTTAATTTGGCAGTTCAATTTTAATTTCAAAAGGTTTTTATATAGCACATAAAATCCACAACCATATAAGTTAGACTCCTGATCAGCAAATGTTTGCATCGCACTTTTGACCATTGTGCACATATACACGAATTCTTAGTATGGTTTATATGATCCCTTCAACAATCCTTCTGTATGTGCATTTTACGTATTGTAGGCCATTCCCATCCACAAAGTCTATCGTCCTTAATGAATGAGTACGTTGACACTGGATGTTTAACAAACATCAAATAATAAATCAAATTAGTTCAATGTGTTCTCTTGCAGTTAGGGGGTAAAAACCAGGTCGCCAATTGATTTGCACTACGTTAACATGTTAACAGTTTACAAACAAAACTAAAACATGTCTAGTGAACGTGTTTTACTGATAGGAAAATCGAACATACCTCATCCAGTGCAATTGTCTGTTTGTGTACATACAAGTAACCTACAGTAGAAAATAAAAGGATATTGTGTTAATGTACACTGGACAAAAATCGCACACAATTCATAGAATTTTTTTTTTTAAATATGAATGAACAAGGCTTTTATTCCTGTTCTTGATTTTGACAGTTGATATAGGGTCTTCAACAATGAACGAATCATTCATACCCTACAACAAGGTCACGACAACCCCTAGCGTCGACTTAAGCGGTACTATTGATAAAAATAAACCACAGATAATCTTCTTGCTCCCCACCCGCCTCGGAGTGCAAACTTGTGCGATGCTTGTGTACGACGGTTCTCCAGTCGAAAGCATCAGGAATACAAGAAAAGTGCAGTAATTTTGAAAGACATTGATCGCCGCTATAATATGCTTTGAAGTTACACGGGAGCGGTCAATGAATTACATGAGTTATAATTACGGGCGAGGTTTTTCAACATATATTTGTCATACATTGCCCAACAAAAGACCAATACATTAGAAACAACAAATGATAGATAATACATATAAAACTAAACAACAAATTATAGACAGCACAGGGCACATCGAAATATATTTAAGAAAACCTCACCTCACCTCACCTATCCTCTTCATGCCGGTCGGCATTTAAGGCCCTGCTACATTGTTTCCATCTCACGCGGTCTTTAGCTACTGTTCTTGCTGAAGCCCAGCTGTTCCATCCAAGTGATGTTCGTTCTGTCTCTACAGTCCGTTTCCAGGTGGTTTTGGGACGTCCAACTTTCCTTTTTCCCTCTGGTTTCCATGTCAGTGCAACTGAACATATACTGTTGGCATTCATCCTAAGTACATGGCCAATCCATCTCCAACGCCGTTCTATAACATCATCGCTTAGCTTCTTTGTTCCAGCTCTTATGTGGAGGTTTTCATTTGAAATTGTATTTGGCCATCTTATTTTCAATATCTGTCTGAGACATCTATTTTGAAAGGTGTTTAATTTCTTTTTGTCTTGTTCAGTTGTTTTCCAGGTTTCACATCCATACAGTAGGACTGATATGACTAAGCTGTTAAATAGTCTGACCTTTGTTTTAAAAGACAGTACCGATGATCTCCATATTTTTCTTAACCTGCTGAATTGGCCTTTAGCTTTCTTGAACCTGTTGTCCATATCATTGTCACAGCCACCTTTTGTTGTAACTATTCCTTCTAGGTAAGTGAAGGTATCGACATCCTCTAGGTCTTTCTCATTTAATTTCACCGGGTTGTTATTCGTGGTATTCATCCGCATTACTTTTGTTTTGGATGCGTTTATCTTTAATCCTATTTTGCTGGCATTTTCTTGAAGTTTACTTGTTTTTAACTGTATATGTTGAAATTTGGAAGATAGTAATGCTAGGTCATCCGCAAAATCAAGGTCCTCTAGTTTGGTGGTAAATTTCCATCTAATTCCTGTTTCATGGTCTTTTATTGTTTGCTTCATGACATAGTCAATGGCTATCAGAAATAAGAAGCCAGACATCACGCATCCTTGTTTTACTCCTGTTTTTACTGATTGTATTCCTTCATCTAGTACTGCACACTCAAATGAATCGTAAAAGAGTTTTATTACTGTGATGAGTTTGGCTGGGATGCGATAAGCTTTTAAGATGGACCATAAGCTTTCCCGGTGTATGGAATCAAACGCCTTTTCAAAGTCTACAAAGTTGATGTATAAAGGAGCATTCCATGCAGAGCATTGTTCTATGATGTTTCTTAAAGCAAATAGATGTTCAGTGGTGCTTTTTCCCCTTCTGAAGCCAGCTTGCTCTTGTCTTAGCTCTTCATCTATACCTTCTTGTATTCTTTGGATGATTATCTTAGTGAATACCTTACTTGGCACAGAGAGTAGTGTTATGCCTCTGTAGTTGTCGCAACATGTCCGGTCTCCTTTCTTTACAATTTTAACAATTAGACCTTTATTCCACTCCTTTGGTATTTCGTTTCCAATCCATATCATATTGTAGAGCTTTAGCAAATACTTGGTGGTTGTTATTGTATCTGCTTTAAGTATTTCCGCTGTTATGCCATCTATGCCTCCTGACTTCCCATTTTTTAATTGTTTCAAGGCTTTTGTAATTTCCTCTTTTCTGATTGGGCCAGTATCAATCTCTCTTTCCTCGATTTCATAGTCTAAATTGATGTTAAGTGCTATTTCTGGTTCAGGCCTATTCAAGACTTCTTGAAAGTGTTCTTTCCATCTTTTAAGTTTTTCTTCATGGGTTGATAATAAATTTCCAGACTTGTCTTTGATGACTTGAGGTGGTTTCTGTTTTTCATTGCAAATTGTTCTAGTAACCTCATATACTGTTTTCATCATACCATTGCTTGCTGCTTTTCCTGCTCCTTCAATAAAGTTGTCTGTCCATTGCCTTTTGTCATTTCTCATACTTTTCTTTACCTCCTTGTCTTTGTCGCTATACTTGGCATTTAAACTGTTCTTGACTCTTTCTGATCTACTGTTGTTTGTTCTTTCCTTTAGTTGTCTTCTCTCGTCTACAAGTTTCCATGACTCATTGGTGATCCAGGGCTTATGCCCACGCTCTTTGAAACCTAAGGTTTTAGTTGCTGTTTCTTTATAGCATTTTGTTACTCCTTCCCAGAATGTTTCTATGTCCTCTAGTTCGTCTAAGAGTTGGAACCTGTTCTTAAGCTCGATTGAAAATGCTTTTCTTACTTCTGGACGTTGCAGTTTGGTGATATCAAATCTCTTCCTTGTAGCATCCATTACTATTTTATGTCTTTTAAGTTTGATTCTTAATTTGCATTTGAGGAGTTCGTGATCGCTGCCAATGTCTGCTCCTCTCATTGCTCTTGTGTCCAGTGTTAAGAAAACCTAGCAGTTTAAAATAGTATAAGAGGACAATATACAAAACCGATAACAAGACCAGTATTTTGAAGAAATTCAGAAAATATTAAATAGCAAAACATGAAATTTTGATTTTGTTTTAATATGAGAAATTCGCACATGAACAAGCACACCATAACTGTAAATATCAAAAGAGCATATACTTTAAGCACGGGGAAACGTTCTACTGCCTTCACATAGCACGAGAGACAAACTCTAGAATCAACAGAAATTAAAAGGATATGGAGTAAATGTTCATGGGACAAAAAGGTTTACTTGCAGAAATAGGTCAATTATGAATTGGCAAAGTTGACCTTAGATGGATTTGACAATTATCTAAGATCTCTTTTTGTTCATATATCTCTTCAATTGTTTTTGTTTTTTTACATGCTTGACTTTATAATACTTGGCTTTGAGCGTTCATTATGAAAGTAAATCCAGAAAAGCGCTTCGGACGCATTAAATTTATAAAGTGTTGTTTTTGTTTCGAACGAGGCAGGAATCACCCTATTGTAACAATAGTTATGTTGTATGAACCCATTTCTGCATTCTTGTGTTACTTTTTAACATGGCATTAACATGTCATTTGTTTTAAACCAAAACTGTACTATATTTAGAAATAAACATTCACACTATAATGTTTTGTTTCCGTCTATGAAGCACCAATCTTTTTACAATGAGTTTATATATCATTAGTCACATCTTATATTTCTACAAATACAAAAACGAATTATCATTGTTGCTTTTATTAAAATTCTTAGCTGTTTAAACGATTATTTTCATCGGACAATGGATGTACCATGTCAGGAATATGAACGTTGGTTCCTAGTCTCTATAGATGGTTGATATAGCCGTGCGTTACGTTTTGTTATGTTTTAATGACTTCCACTTTTTGAATGTACCTCAGTTTGGTATTTCTCTTATAACATTTGAAGGTATATGAAAGATGTTGAATAATTGAAAAATTGCAATTCTAGGCTCGTTTTTTGTACAATCCAAGTTTGTATTCATTGTCGTTGACGAAACAAGCAGGTTCCGGACTACATTATTATTATGGTTTCTGTGAATTTTTTGTTTTGTTTTCTATGACTATTATTTTCCAAGAACTAATGATTTAATAAGTTTACTCTAAAAATATCGAGATTCGAAACTTAAAGATTAGTAATTTAAGTTCTTGACATTTAAGAAGATAAACCTAAGGTCGAGGATATAGCTCTCAAAATAATATAAGTACGTTAGTGTCAATCATTTTCAAGTTTGATAGTTACACATTATTATTTACTTCTCTTTCATATCAGTGTATTATGAATTGACTATTACAAATGCAGTATTGGTTTATCCCCCTTCATGAAGGATGACCATACGAATTGTAGAGATTTAGACCCATAAGTTGCATTTTTAAGGGATATCAAAAAGTAAAATAACAAAAATACTGAATTGCAAGGGAAATTCAAAACGGAAAGTTCTTTATAACATGGCAAAATCAAAAGCTCAAACACATCTAACGAATGGAAAAAGATGTTTATACTGTCATATTCTTTACTTGGTATAGGTATTTGCTTAAGTGGAAAATCGTGGATTACACCTGGTTTTATATCTAGCTAACCTTTCACTAGTATGACATTCGTACACAATTCCAACAAAGGTTCAAAATTTAGACAAGGTTTTTAAAGTTTTTCTTTCAAAGTTTGAAAACGGTAGACAAATATATAAAACAATTTAAAAAACAGAATATCTTTAAGAATACGAAATATACCTGCCTAAATAATACATTAATTAAATATTTGCAACATGATCTTTCAAATACGACAATGTATGTGACATACCAGGTGCAACAGTCATATGGACATCGATTAAAGATTTATAATGTTAAAACGAAACTGAAAACAAAACTGTTAATGATGAAAAAATGTACCCGTATGAAAATATATGGTTGTCAGATTTTAATTGATGGTAAAAATTCGTATGCCAGATGAAGTGAATTAAAGCATGCATTTTTTTTTCGAAAGGCGGGCCTTAACTCTATATCCAGTTTCGCAAAATTGATATTTGTTACAGCAAAGGAAATTTATTATCAATGACGTTTCACAAGAAAAGACCAATCTTGTTCTATGACCTATTTAGTAGAATCATACTGCATTTGGATTTCGACATTTAAAAAACATACATAATACATTTGTAACTTAGCTCAAAGAAATATTATACATGTAAAGAGGAAGTTCCAAATGCAAGAATAATCAATATTGTCTAAAAAATAGAAAAATTCTTTTGATAAAAAAACATGTCGGATTTTGCTATTCCCTAAAGGTACCCTTTTTGTCCTAAAGCTCCTCGCGCATTTTTTATTTTCTAAAATCTGAATGTTGGAATATACCATTTTAGGTCATAATGGAGCTAAATTTGTAAGTTCATATCAATGCTGTAGTGCTGGCTTTCTCTTCCATTTCACAGAGGAAATGGCGAATAGTCTGACTGACAATCATATCACATCTTATAATTTTTATATTCGTAAATAACTACCCTATCACTTTCCTTCAAATATACCATCGTTACTAACTCTTAGTTTTGGGATATTGACTTTACAAATTACACATAAAACTTTGTTTACGTTATTAATCTTATGTTTTATTACTGTTTAATGTAGGTTTTGGTTTTGTTTTTCAATTCTAGAAGTTTTGTGTAAATTAAGTCACATTTGTTCGAGGCATTAACAATTATTACCCTTATGCAATCTGCTGGAAATAATATTACATGAGTGGCACGTATAAATTACGTCATCGATAAGATTACGTTCATGTTAAGTTTAGTGAATGAAGAAAAGTAAGATCTTATTGTATATATGTATAAGTACTTTCGTGCTTTTTTCATTGCGATGAGAATTAAAAGCTATATAAAATCAAACTTTTTTTTATTAAATTACACATACACGAGGTAAAACAAGTTTCTTTTGACAGTTCAAAGTCAATTTCAAATGGTTTTTTTCAAATAGAAGACATAATAGCCGATCATAAGTCCAAAATAACTAGCCCAAGAGCAACTAATGAACAAAATAATATGAGAAGCGTACGTTTGTCAATTGAGCGAATATACACAGACTCATAATATGGTTTATAGGATATTTTTCAACAACGTATTGTAGGCCATTCCAATGATCAATTAATCAATCAAATATACTTCAATGTATATTTCGTCAGTTTAGGATTAAAAACCAGGTTCGATATTGATTTTTACAACGTTTATAGGTTAACAGTTTACAAACACAAATAAACCATGTCTTGAAAACGTATTTTACTGAAAAGAAAATTGAAAAGGACGATTTCTTCCTTGAACAGTTTGTATATTTTTTCTTGAATTTATTCATATTTTCGTAGTCATTTGTTAATTATTTCAATGAAATACTTGAGTTATCTAATAAAGTGTAATAATTTGATTGTGCACATATAGGTAACATCTTTCAAATACCCGGCTTTGAGCGTTCCTGATTAAGGTAAATGCAGAAAAAGCTTTGAATGCATGTAATTTATAAAATGTTGTGTTTTTTTGTACGAGGGAGAAATCACTCAATGATAACAATTTGTATGGTGTATGAGCCTTTTCTGCATGTTCAGTTTTACTAATTAAAATGCATTAACATGTCACTTGTTTAAACCAAAAAATGTACTATACATTCACGCTATCATTTTTAGTTTTTGCCCATGAAGCACAATTCTTTAAAAAAAATATATAAAAATGTTGATAGTAACTATATGAATCATTTCATATAAAGAAGAAAAGATTATGAATATGGAAGACACTCTACGCAAAAACCGATGTAGGAATACATAGTACACAATTAATTACAGACTAGTAAAAGCATTTCTATGAAATTAGTCATATTTGTTTTTGTACAAATAAAAACAAAAATTGTTATAGTTGATTTTATTATAAGTCTGAGAAGTTTAACCAACCATTTTCTTCGGAAAATGTCGATACCAAGGCATATGACAGTTGTTTCATAGTCGTTCCATTATTTTGTCATATTTAAGGATATCCCCCTCTTTGAATTTGCCTCGTTTTTATTTATTACATTTAAGGTAACTGGAACATGTTATATTATTGTGTGAAATACCAGGTTGAATTAACATTGTTCGAGCATGTTTTTTTTTAATTGTCGTTGATGCGGGCTGTGGACTAAACTATTAGCATGGTTTCTTTGATAACTTTTTTCGTGAATATATTTTGCAAGAACTAATGATTAATAAGTTAACCCTCATAATATTGAGTTTTCCAAAGATTTTCATAACTGTTCATAAACGTCAGGTCAATGATATATCTCTAAAATTATTATAGGTACGTAGTGTCAACCAATCATTTTCAAGTTTCGTTGGAATAATGATCATTTTACTCCTATTATAATCTGTGCTGTAAGACATTGAGTATTTCAAATGCGCTATTGGTTACATACCTGGAAATGTACAGATTTAGGTGTGTATTATTTTCGAAAATTAACATTAAAAGAAAGAAAATTCCTTCAAGATTTGCAATGTCCTGTCAATTAAGAGGAATTGCTAATAACAGAATGACATTAAACATTGCGTTTGCTAACCATAGAAATTTGTTTTTCAACTCAAAACGTCTGGCGTAAATCAGGTTCAACTGTCAGTCAGGTTCAACTGTCAGTTGTATATTAAAGATTGATAATATTAAATGAACTGAAAATAAAACTGTTAATGTTAACAATCTACCCGTATACAAATATATGGTTGTCAGATTTAAGCTGTTGGCAGAATACTTGTGCGCGATTAAGTCAGTAAAAGTTTGCATTTGTTTTTGAAAGATATGACCTGAAAACGATATCCAGTTTCGAAAACAAGCCAATTGATATTTGTAACATCAAAGGCAATTAATTTATTATCTGTGACATTTCACACTCAATGCCTAATCTTGTTCTGTGACCTATTAAAGGACAAACATACTGTTTTTAGAATTGATGAATAGTATCACTGGCAATCATAACACATCCTTCATTTTCCTATTCGTAAATAGCTACCGTATCACATTCTTTCAAATATACCATCGTTACTTACTCTTAGTTAGGGGATATTTATTTTACAAATTACATATAAAACTTTGTCAACGTTATTAATGTTATGTTTTATTACAATTAAATGAAACAGATATATTGTTTTTAATTCTACGACTGTTGAGTAAAATGAGATGCATGAGACAAAGTCCCATGATGCATTGGCATTGTGGAAAATAAGAATACAAGAATGTCACACATAAACTACCTCCTTGATAAGGTTTTATTGGTATGAGTAATAAAACGTTAAATTAAAGTACTAAGTGAAGTGAATAGAGATTAGGAAAATATCCATAACACTTGAAAATAAATTTAAAGGTGTTGAAGACCTTATGATATATATGTAAAAGTAGCTTTATGTTCACGATAGGTTTATGCAACTGTCAATATGAAGTCAAATCATTTTTTTTAATTACACATGACAGATGCAATATATCCAATAAGGAAACACCGGATTCGATATATATTGCATCTGTATACTGGTTCTATCTCAAACATGAAAAATAAGAAAATGTTCCATGATTACCAATGATAAGTATCTATCAGATGCCAAAGTACATAAATAGTTCACGATTGGACCTTCAACAACGAATGAAAGTCGTTCTGTATAGTAAGATAAACAACTCTTGAATGTCAAAATTTAAAGTAATCCAAAGAAAAAACCAGTGGTGAAATAATGATGCACCAGTGAATGAAAAACAAATATGACAGACAGTCACGAACAACAACTTAATCAAAGGGTCGGCGCTTGGGACAGATTTGAGTTAAATATGTTTGTGAACGCTCAATCACCTTGAGCTATAACTAACATGCATCTTCGTTAGACAAGGTTAACAATTCGAAACCCCCTTTCCAATCTTGACGGATTAAGAAATATTTTGTGAATACAGCACTGCGCCATATAGTGAAAAACGTTACGCCCATTCCAACTACATCGTTCTTGACCAATAAGAGCACTTGTTTTTATAAATTTCCTGAAGGAAAAACCGCATATTTACGTTGACAGTCCGTGCTATGCACGAGGAACACACGTAAGAACAATAAGTTGATTAAGAACTTTAGAAATGTCACTTAATATTTTCTTATGTTTTGGGCGTAAAGACTTGTGGTACATTCTGCATGCCGAAATTGTTCCTCTGAAAGCGCTTTTTTATTAGATGTAACTTTTTCCCAGTAAGAGAGAGTTATCTCCCCATCACTGTTTTTCTTATTATTTCTACTCCTTCGCAAACGTAAAAGAAACAATGTTTCAACTGCGACTTTGCCTCTTGGATTTCGAAATTCTGAATTAACCGGGACAGAGGTATAACAGCACAGCATGAAAATTACTACTAAAACAAAAGCCACATAGTACAGGTCTAAGAATATTAACTAAAAGCTTGTGCAACGTATACTACAACTGATGACTAAAATATCAGTATGTACACCTCCAATTTTAGTTAATTTAGTGGAAAGACGTCATAAACAGTCTGAGAAAAACATGCACTATGATGCGTTGACAGGATAAGGATCATAACTGTTCATAACTATATAGCAATGCTCAAAGATCTTAATACGTTCTCAAATTGATATTACGGGTTATGTTCTTCTCATATATTTTATGATGGTGTGATACTAAACCCTTAACGGTAGGGATTGTGCTTGATTTTCATATGATTAAGACATAATCTTTCAATCAGTTTAATTGAGGTCTGGAGCTAGCATGTCAATAACTGCTAGTAGTCCTTTGTTAATTTATTTTATTATTGTCATTCTGTTAAGTTTCTTTTGTTATCCATTCTGACATCGGACTTAGACTTCTCTTAAACTGATGAATTTTACTGTGCGTAGTGTTGTGTGTTTGTTTTTCTACATTGACTAGAGGTATAGGGTGAGGGGTGAGATCTAAAAAATTATGTTTAACAAACCATTGGTGGCCTTTGGCTGTCGTCTGCTCTTTGGTCTGGTTGTTGTCTCTTTAACACATTCTCCTAGTAATCCTTTGTTAATTTATATACATGTATCATTGTCATTTTACTTAGTTTCTTCTGTTACCTATTTTGACATTGGACTCGGAATTCTTTAAAACTGAGTTTTACTGTGAGTAATGCTGTGTGTTTGTTTTTTTCTACATTGACTAGAGGTATAGGGGAGGGTTGAGATCTCACTAAACATGTTTAACCCCGCCGCATTTTTTGCGCCTGTCCCAAGTCAGGAGACTCTGGCCTTTGTTAGTCTTGTATGATTTTTAATTTTAGATCATTTATATGTTTTAGACTTTAGTATGACGTCCACTTTCACTGAACTAGTACATATTTTGGTTTAGGGGCAAGCTGAAGCCCGCCTCCGGGTGCGGGATTTTCTCGCTGTGTTGAGGACCCATTGGTGGCCTTCGGCTGTTTTTTGCTCTTTGGTCGGGTTGTTGTCTCTTTGACACATTCTCCATTTCCATTCTCTATTTTATTATACCGAGGATCGATAAGTTTACATGGATTGTATCAAAATTCACGAGGTTTATATAAACAGCAAGACCAAAAATATAAAGATCTGACACTCTTTGCTTTGAAATAAGTAAAATTGTAAAGGTACAGCAAAACGTCAACATAAATCTTTGTATCTGTATAAAATTTGAATTGCTTTTCAAGTAATTTGTGATAACGAAATCCATGACTACAAAATTTACTGGTTATAAATTGCATGTTGTACAGTGTGATAAATATTATTGTGTTGTTTGTTCAGCATCTGGTAATTTTTAAACTGCTCAAAATGATTTATGTAAAACAGCTCTTAAATCATTTTTTAAACTAAATTTCCTAGTAAAAACTTTTGACTAAAATTTTATAAGTCATAGAAAATCAACAAATTTATCAGTTTACAAGGAACTTGGTAGTTTTCCACTGCGTATTGATATTGAGTTATTTAAAAATGTTCTGTAGAATCAAAGAAATGAATGAGTGTAATTTGTTAAGTTAAACTAAGTCAAGTTAAGAATAAACAGCATTTATTTGCGTTAGAATGGCAGACAAACATGGAATTCTTCTATTGTTTTATTGCAAAACAGCTAGATGTAGATATTAATTATCTCAATATTGATGACATTAAAGATGTTTTAATCAAGAGCTTTATGCAATTTTGGAAAGAAATTTTTTACAAAATGCTACAGTTTAAAAGGGTACATTTCGAACTTATTTCAATCTTAAGGATATTTTCAAAAAAGAGACTTATCTAAATATTGTCATAAATATTGAAACTAAAATGCACCTCAAACAAATGAGAATTAGTGCTCATAAATTAGCTATTGAGCAGGGTCGTTATTGAAAGATGACAAAAATAAAATAATTTGTAAATTTTGTTTTTTGATTCAATTGAAAATAAAATTCATTTTCTAATGGAATGCCCCGCATTTGAACAACAAAGACAAGTTATGTCAAATTTAAATCTGCTGTAAAATAAGTTATTATCTCAAAAATCTAAATAAATAAACAGATTCATTTGGCTCCTTTCCTGCGAACATGAAGAAATATGCAAATGCTTTGGTTTGTTATAAATGTTTTACAATATGAAAACATCTGATTTTGTTAAATCCATATTATCATACACATTTTCATTATTGTTTCTTTACTGATGTCTATTAGTAATCATTATATGTTACATGCCCTTGATGGCCTAATAATTGGTTTGATAAATTATTCGTAGTCGTACATAATGTAGTCGTAGTCGTACATTCATACGTTCAATGAAATATGCTGCACACACGGTCATATCGAACGGACATAAAGTCTTAAAAACACCACAAAATTTAAATGACAAGATAGACTATGCGTTGACAACTTCCACTTTATAAAGCCTTCGATGCACCTAACAAACGAATAATATTAAAAGATTTATGTTCAATGTACATATGCAATTAGCATGAGGATGAGAACATGTTGATGCAATATTAATTTGAATACTGATTTTAACTGGACAGACACACTAACCTAGATTTTTAACTTGCTAAATGTAGTTCACAAAGCCGCAAGACACATAAACACATTATTTTGACTCCGGATTGACCAGTCTCTGCACTAATCCTAACTACCGCGTGGAAAACATACACACAGCAAACACCCATCTTGAAGTCTTTGGTTTGACCTGTAAAGCCATCGGACGTATGACCTCTTGCACTTGAGGTAGACACACTATCTTGAGACAAATGCAACATAAATTGATAAATGGGTCATAGAGGTATCCGATAAATTATTTTGCATCTTGATCTTTATATTCTTTTTTGTTATTACACTTAAGAATAAAAACATGGAAAGTAAAAAAAAACTGTCTCTAATGGAAAAAATGTTATTGATACATGACACGTTGCCCCTAGACACATTCAAAATCAAATTCAAAAGAGAAGCACCTCCATTGCAGTCATCATCCCTCAAAGAAATAATTTGAAGTAATAGAAAAAGTCAATGGGTTTTTGAAAGAATGGGACAAAAAAGTAACCAGTTGCGGACATTTCACAAGAAACGCCCAATCTTGTTGTTTAAACTATTAAGGACAAACGTATTTAAATAATACATTTACAATTTCGAGCGAAGAAAATGTATGCCTTTATTGATGTTCGCTTCTCTTGTTTTTTTATTTTTGTCAGATATTCGGAATCCTCTGTTTTATCCATGTAATGCTATTAAAAGATTTGGCCACTAACCTTTACTTTTTTCATAATTTTATTACAAACAAATAATTTTCAAGTCAATCCCATTCCAGAAACGCCTGCATACGGAGAATATATCTCCCAGTTGATACGATATTTCAGGGCTTGTATTTACTATCATGATTTCCTTGAAAGAGGGTTGCTGCTCACAAGGAAGCTATTAAATCAAAAGTTCTAAGTGATGAAGTTGAAATCATCCTTTTGTTAATTTTACGGGTGCCATCAAGAGTTGGTTTACCGTTATAGAATATCCGTTTCACAGATGATAGCGGATATGTTCCTAATGTCGTAACTACGATCGCGCCCCCTTTTCTCGAGTGTGACCTACCGAATTATTCTATTTCCTGGTTTTTACTACCATGAGCAACATTACGGGTGCCACATGTGGAACAGGATCTACTTACTCTTCCAGAGCACCTCAGTTTTTGATTGGGACCGTGTTGCTGTTGTATTTTGTGTATTATTGTTTGTCTGTTTGTCTTTTTCTATTTTAGCCATGGCGTTGTCAGTTTATTTTCTTCGATTTATGAGTTTGAATGTCCCTTTGGTATCTTTCGCCTCTCTTTTATATTAATTATATCACTTTCCTTCAAATAAAATCATTGGTAATTTAGATTTTCCCTGTATAAGGTGTTGCAGTTTATACACAAACAATCTTATAGTCAAAGCTGCCTGCATAATATATTTGTGTAGCTGCTGTGCTCTTAAGGATCATGAATAGGAACTAACTTGTTATCGACACTGCTCATTTGATAAGTTCAATATGCATTTAGGGGTTAAAATAAGTGTTTATATTTTTATTTGCTCATATGTCATAAATTTAGACATTTAAATTTTATTTGGTTGTAAGTACAACATACGTGATTTCCTGTGACCTTGATTTTTTTATACTTGCTGATAACAAGGGCGATGTTTAACCTATAAGGTATGTATTATCCTTCTTGCATTTATTTACAATGTCTTTTGTTTAATTGGTATATGCTTTTGAAAAATGTACAAACTATCTTATTTTGTTATTGGTTGTATATTTACCTGTAGGATAAATTCAGTCACAAAATGTGTGAAGAAGTGTGGAGTCATCATTAACAAAGATTTAGCCAAAATGTTCTCAACTCAATCCTTCCAAGATATCGTCTTGACTTGAATAAATTGGAGTGTCAACATATCTGTAATCTTAAACAATAGATTATCAAAATAAGAGGAATTGAATTTTTTTTTCAAATAACTATTCGCATGAATATGTATAATAAACTATAATGGCCTTATTATTGTGACCTAAGTTTGGTTAAATTGGTTAAAATAAGCTTTAAATATAAATTAAGCATATAAACCCCAGATAGAATACGTTTTAAAATTCTAATTTCGTTTATAACTAGGTTGTACATTAAATGTATTTAGATACTCTGATTTGAGCGGCCATATTTTTGATATTGGTTACGCAAATAAACCAATGAAAACGCTCTAAGGTAAAATGAAGATAAATAAATTCAACAAGCGGGTGTCTCCTACAAAAATATTTTTAACGACCATATGTAGGCACTTGTGTGATTTTGTAGACTGTTTGTTAATGACAATGGTTAGGTTGTTGGTTAATCGACGTACACCTAACATCTCCTTTTATACTGTATATATGCAAACTTGATCTCTTATTGATTTATAAATTGTGTGCCGGACATGTTTTCTATATTTGTCTTTGTCACAAAATTATTTTAACAAGTAAAACCCTGACGGCTTAAAATGCATAAATTACATGAATTACAGCTCTGTACATGTACATAAAAACATACAACATATGGATAAAATACTAAATGAGTCAAGTTAATAGTTATATACATGTAACTATATAAAGATAATTGACCAAAATGGATCTCATTTTCGCAACTCCGTGGATTGCGTCATATAGCCAACAACATTAGACAAAATATCTTTGCTGGGGTCAAAAATATTTTGAAATTAGAATTTTAGTTAAGCTGGTTAAAATTAGGATAATGGATTTTCTTATATTACTACTGATTTGGCAATGAAGAAAAAGGTGTTCCGCGTCATCTAAAATTTTACAAACTTTACAAACTCTATGTTCTCTAGGAATTCTTGTATTGATCAATTTCAATTTCCAAGTTATATAATGGTCACTTATACATAATTTTGTTAAACAAAATTTTAGATTGCGCAGGTAGACGTCCATTTTAATTTATTTTTTAAGTTTTCTATAAAGGTGAAGTTTAGAACTATTATCCTAATTTGAAAATTTGTCTAGATTAATTCTTTCAGACTTTAAAAAAAAAATTAACTGATTTTTTTATTAGTTTATCAAAATCAACATATTCTTCTTTATCAATATTTAATTTTGTAAAAATGTGATTTGCAAAAGTATACATGTATATATTTAAGAAATAATTGATGCCAGCTATACTTTATTGTAGTTTTAACATGGGTAGGCATTATATTCGTGATTATTTTTGCCAGAGCGATAGCGAGGGCTAAAATAACACGAATATAATGCCTACCCATGTTAAAACTACAATAAAGTATAGCTGGCATCAATTATTTCGATTCTGATTAGGACAATTACGGTAATTTCTATGTTCGCTGTGTACATAAGTGTCCCGTATTTGTGTAGGCTCTTCCATCAACCTTCCTGTCGATTTTTATCCAACTAGTTCAAACCAGTTTAATTTCGCAAAGTTGTATTTCTAAAATTCAAAATTGAAACAGAAATTAACAAATTAATTTATTAACTAAAACAATATTTGTGTCACAATATAACAGAAAAGTTATATTACAACAGTCTTTTCCTTTGAGGTCAATTTCTGACACGCACATTTTCAAGTCAGTTGTCAATGGCGGTGGACGCACAAGGAGAATCGGGTAGGTCTTTATTTACTAAATTAATCGTAAATATTCCGCCGGTTAATATTGTAGCATTGGTAAATTTGTTCTTATCTGATAGAGGATTCCTTGATAAAGTTGTGCTGACATTCGAGATTTGGCAGGAGGGGCCCTTTGACAGAGATCCATTTATACTTGGGTGGCTACACCTTGTAAAGTTGAGCAAAGCCAAAGGGCACTCCTTTGTGCATCTGACAATTTCAAATGCTGCATTACATGATGATTAAAATTAATACTGGGTGACAATCTTGTTGCATTTGTAAAATGGATTGGAAACCTTGATGGTATATTGGTAATTACGCCTATTTCTTTTTATAGGAGAATGGGGTTCGATTCCCTGCTAGGGTCAATCCATTTTATCAGAAATATGAAACAATTTTGTCATTTCAGTACAACAGTAATAATAACATATACTTTATTTTATATTTTATCGTCGGAACATATGTTTCAATGAAATTATTATATACAATGACATGCCTTTTTAACGGGAGAGATGAAACGTGTTTTTCAGAAGGAGGGGTTTTGAAATTAGAACAGCCAACATGAACGTTGTGGTATCTAGGTCAAATATGTCAATTACGAATTGTAACACATTGTTGCCATTGTAAAAGTATTAGTAACAAAATGTGTATCATTTTAGTGTTTGAAAGTGTTTTAATTTTATAAGGAAATACATTAAATGCATACCAATTTGACGAAATTCATTTTTCTGCCGTAGTCAATATACGCATGTGCAAACTAATTTTATTGGATAATAAAGTATGGTTTCTTTACAAAGCTAAAGAAGCACGTCATATTAGAATCCATCTTCAAACATAGACTTATTTACTTTCAAATAATCGTTTATCAGAAAGTTTATTTGACAGTTAATTCTACAAAAAATGATAAAACTTGAATCTTTAAGATTGAGTCAAGTAGAAATTGTTCAAGCTCAGTCTTGACAGCTTTATTACATGAGGTTTATTTTATTCATAGTTTTTGTCTCAATCGATTTATAACTTTGGAACAGCGGTATACTACTGTTGTGTTTATTTTCGAAAATGTATGATGCACTTTCTCAAAACTGCTCATCGGGATAGAGCCTTTTAATGCTGATCCGGCGTGAAGCAAACATCCATCAATCATTATTTTTAAAGCTGAATCTATCTGTCAAGGATAATATATATAAATTAGTCTATACATGTATCTGTGGCTAATATTCTTCATAAAACAAATTTCACCGTTTAATTAATAAAATTAGGGTTTAATTAATGGATCATCTAATTTTCATGGTAAGTCAAAATTGATATGATAAAATTAATTAGACATATATTTTTTTAATGAGAACTTGAAGCTCTGTCTTTGATAGTTCTTGTGTTGATCTCTCTTATCTACCTTTATTATCATTAATGTTCCTACGCAAATTATACGTTTTTACTTTAGTTTGGTTTAGTTAGGACACGGGAAGACATGTCCCATGAGTTTGAATGACATTAAAGTAACCAGAAATATATGTAACACCAGAATATCAATATGTTCATAAAATAATGAACAGACGAAGAAAATCAGAACTCCAACAAATAGTCTTTGCAATTAAAGATCAGAAAAAAACTGATATTTCAGTCACTACAAACAAAAAAGATAATATGTTAATTGTCCAGAACCATATTTCACAACTTACTTAAGAAATTATTCTGAAATTATTCTGAATGTGGTATCATTTTGTAGTCTTATTGAAATATACATCAGGTAAGCAAGTTATGATAATCTGATTTTTACTCAGATTGTAAACCTCCAATAAAGTCATTTCCACAAACTACGTTAGCATGCATGTTTTTACACGAATCTTGCGTTTTACTTTCAAAATGTGTTATCCCTGAAACCAGGTGCGATTTTTTAAATTTGAATTTATTGTCTAAAAAGAAATGCACTACGAAATAAGTGTGTTCTCTGGCCATTTGAACCTTGATTTTTACATTTAAAATGTTTTATCCCTGAAAATACTTCCAAAATCATACTCCCACTAGGCTAATCAGTTAGAAACCCAACAGAAATACATTAAAATTAAAATGAGCACAATTTAAATCATAAATAAATTTGCGCACAAACAATGTTGCAGACTTCATATAAAGTACTATGAAGCATATTTGATCCCCGGTATAATTAATGCATGATATGTTAAAAAAATATGTAAATTGTTCATTAATTTCTAATTTCATTATCATATGATTCCAAACTTCTTTACAAAAACGAAAAAAAAAGAAAATTTAAATTATGTTAAAAATATAACATAGTAACTGTGGATATATTTCACAAGCCTGACAACAGAGCAACAGACACATTTATTTTGAACAGATTAAGATTTCACAATAAAAATTAATTTGCGAAGTTAAATATGTAGAACAAATATATATCTAAGGTTGTAAACAGGATGCCTTTCTTATTTCTCCATTGGTATTTTCATACTGAAATGTATTTATTGTAGGTCGAATCTTTTGATTATGGCATCTATTAACCATATTTGTCATCTTTGTGACGAGGAAGATGTGTCCAATGTTGCAGTTGTTTGGTGTGCAGATTGTGAGACTTTTCTTTGTAAAGCCTGTGAAAACCATCACAGCAGAAGTAAAGCCTCAAAAAGACACCAAACTATAGCCCTGGATGACTACAAGAAACTGCCTTCGTTTATTGTTGATATAAAAAGTCGTTGTGAAAAGCATGATGAAAAGTATGACTTTTATTGTAAATTCCACGGCGACCCGTGCTGTGTTAAGTGCATAAAAGATAACCATAAAGATTGCAGGGATTTCGACCTATTAGTTGAAGTTTTAAGGGATATCAAAACTTCCGCTAAAGTTTCAAATTTGGACAAGGAGTTTAACATTTTACTTGAAAATTTTCAAACAGTAGTTAAATATTTAAATTTGAGAATAACCACCCTTTGTGAAAATAAAATAGAATCCGTTAAACAAATACAAAATCTGCGTTCAGCAATTATCATGCAGTTAGATGAAATAGAAAAGGAAATAGTTGATGATTTATCTCTGGAAATCAATAAGATGAAACTAAAATTTGATCAATTTAACACTGAAATTAAGAATAAAAAGAAAGATATTCAAAATTTGCAAAATGACCTCTCACGAGTGACAATGTATGCGACGGACCTACAATTTTACGTATGTTTGCAGTTTTTGGAGAAATCTATATCAACAGAAGTTAGATATCTACATGATTTGCAACGAAAGGGTCAATTGGATGACATTCGTATTGAGTCCAAACTGCCTTCCCATTTAAAATGTCTGACTAATATCATTAGGACATTCGGCAAGGCAGTTCAACATTCGCCGCCGTGTCCTTTGAAGCTAAAAACTTCTGGCGAGTATCAAGTTCAGCTATCAGCTCCAACTTTATTGACAATTGATAGTATTCAACCGAAACTGAAAACAACATTTAAAATTCCGATAAGTTCTAAAGATATAGAAATATATGGTAGTCAAGTTTTACCTGATGGTAGAATTCTTATTCTAGATGCAGCCAGTAAACGTTTGCTTTTGTTTTCCAAAGACGGGGATTACATTAAGGATGTAATCTGTTTAGAAGGCGAGCCAAGTGACATTTGTTACATCAAAGGCAATTTAATAGCTGTTACGATTCACTTCGAACAAACAATTTTGCTGATTGACATATCACAGCAAAATATAACTAAGACTATTAATGTAACAGATGAATGTTTTGGCATCGACAGCAATGGGGAAACTTTGGTAGTGAACTTGGTTGGTAGTGAAGTTATTAAACTCCTAACATTGGATCTCGACGGTAATATTTTATCAGCGGTAAATGTACCAGGAATGTATACTATTTGTACAGCACTGAATAAAAAAAATATGATATGTACAGATTGGAATGATAATCTCATATCTTGCTACTCAAATAATGGGATCTTATTATGGACACACCAACATGAAGACATTCGCGAACCATTTGGGATAACAGTTAACAAACATGGATTCATATTTGTTGCATGCAGGGGAAATGACCGGATTATAGTTTTATCCGAAGACGGGAAAACGAGTAAAACAATTTTGTCGAAGGAAAGTGGACTTGATAGTCCACATGCAATAAGTATAGACAAAACATCGTCTATGCTACTTGTTACAAATTTTTCTAATGGTGACGCCTACTTATTCGATATTTAGAAGTCAAAAATACAGTTGAAATGTTCATGTACAAGTCAAGATATTTGGACAATGGTTGTTTTAGTTTGACTTTTTGTCATTTTTTGAAGCGAAATCGGTGGCTGACATGGTCGGTTGTACTCTTCAATATATTTGGCGATTGCTGTTATCATTTGTATTTATTATTGCTAACAGTCTGTTCCTGTGTAATGTTGTTTTATGGACTTTTGATCTTGTTTTACATATTTATCTTGTCTGTCTTTCTCTCATGTCTCATGGTTTGGGTTGTACCTTTGATTTTTGTAACAAGTGAATATGCCACAAGACATTAAGCAGATAACCATCAATATATAAGACTTCGAAATCGAAAAGAATAATCAAAGGATTTGATTATCATAAATATATCAAAACATTAAGTTCTAACTTTTTTCATAGATATAGTCGCAATTATAGAAGTATGATTGCACTTGCAGTATTTAAATGTGACGTAGATTGTATACACTATGTATATTTTTATGATGATGTCGTTAACAAATTAAGACTTAATAAATTCATAAACCTATAGAAATAAGAAGGTGTGGTATGATTTCCAATAAGATAATTCTCTACAAGAGACAAAACGACACAGTCAGACATTAATAAATATAGGTCTGTGTACGGCCTTCAACAATGGACAAAAGTCATACTGCATAGTCCGATGACTGAATTTAGTTTTTACTATTGTTGCTATATCTGTGTTCGAAGTACAGTTGTTATAGGGAATCTAACTGGCATAACTTGAAACATACCGTTCTTCGTATCGTCCTTCATGAATTAGGAAGTTATTAAAGTAAAATGTCAACTCCCTAGGTCAGAGGTAACCTTATGCGTGTTTAGCTATTCTTTAAACATCTTCTTTAGTGTTAAATAAATTAAACGCAGATACCAAAGATTCAAAAGTCGATGAAAAATCTATGGATAAACGAACGATAGACGAAAAGACAAACAATCACATAAATCTCTAAACAGAAAAAGTATACTTAGCAACACATAAACAACAAAAACTGGGGGGTCAGGTGTTCCTAGAAAGTTACGCAAAAGATGTTCTACTTGTGGCACCCATTGATGTTGTTGATGGCTAGTTCAATTCGGTGATTAGATTGCCAATCACGAATTCAATCATATATACGTCGTTGGCTTTCAAAGTTTGGAGGTTGAGCGTTCCTGATGAAAGTAAAGCAAGAAGAGTGATCCAAATGTGCTAAGTGTCATTTCAATAAAGAGAAGTAGGATTTGTTTAATTTCAATAATAATTAATTATACTATACAATTTTTGAAATAGTTATTTTCACTATAATTTCAAACACAATGTGTATCTCCTCACGCCACATTAGTAGTTGTGACGTCACTAATATTCAGAATATACGAATGTTCTTTAGTTATATTGCAAATACAAAAAAATTTAAAAAAGCATTTATCAAATAAATGCGTAGAAACTCTTTCGATTTGAGTCACACCACCATACAATGGAGTTGTGGGTACAGAGTACATCAATAAGCAACCAAACAACACGACAATGTATCATTTATATTCTTCATTGTTTTAAAAGTGATTTACTTAACGCTATCTAAACTTAAAATCGTCTTGTTAAGAGATTTTTTCTAAAGGGACAGGGATATTTTATGCAATAAATAGTAATTAGATAATTGCATTGTTTGTCAAAATATGTTAGATAAAGAAAAACTGTAAACATAAAACATTATCAACACAACAAAATCTACAGATTTGTCAAGATAGCAGGAACTGTCTGTTGACTCCCTGTAAACAAAACATAGAATGCATATTGTTTTCTCTAGAAGTTTTCATGAACGATATTCTCCTAAATTTACGATTTCATGTGTTCGACAAATTCGTAATTTCAGGGAGTTCCAAATGGAAAGAATTGTCTTTGTAAATAAAATAAATGAAATTTTATGAGGTTGTTGTCAATTGTCCACTTTTTTTCACCTTTTGATGTTTCAATTTTCTACATATACATATACTATAAGATGGTAATAAAGGTCGAGAACTATCTCTTTAACATAGAAGAAAGGGATCTGGTGTAACTGTGACTCAAAATACCTACATGCAGTAAAAAGTAAAATCACAAAAAAACTGAACTCCGAGGAAAATTCAAAAAGGAAAGTCCCAAATCAAATGGCAAAATCAAAAGTTCAAACACATCAAACAAATGGATAGCAACTGTCATATTCCTGACTTGGTACAGGCATTTTCTTATGTAGAAAATGGTGGATTGAACCTGGTTTTATAGCTAGCTAAACCTCTCACTTGTATGACAGTCGCATCAAATTCCTTTATATCGTGAACGATTCGTGAACAAAACAAACAGACACAATAGGTAAATTAAAATGTCAAAAATAGGGGTACAGCAGTCAACATTGTGTTATCATCTTAATCACTATAAAAACAAACAAATGTAACGAAGAAGCACAAAAAGGCATACATCAAATTTAACATCCTCATTTTGCTTATATTATACGATTTTATTTATCTATGTAAAATCCATCCATAAAAGATGGAAGGTTAAAATACTGGTGTAAAATTGCGCGTTTGAAATTCGCAGAGTTAGACATAAAATAATTGTGTCGTTCAAAGTATGACGGGATACATAAATACAGAGTCACGTATAATAGATATCACAAAAAACAGATTTAACACTTAAAGTAATAATGACAAATAAAGAAATTGTGTGGTTCAAAGTATGACGGGATACATAAGTACAGAGTCACGTCAAATGTATATCACAAAACACAGACTTAACAGTAAAAGTATTATTAATAAATATAGTAATTTTGTCGTTCAAAGTATGACGAGATACATAAGCACAAAGTCACGTAAATAAAGTAATTTTGTCGTTCTAAGTCTGACGGGATACACAAAATCCACCTATAAAGGATGGAAGGTTTTAAATACTGGTGTAAAATTGCGCGTTTGAAATTCGCACAGGTAGACATAAAATAATTTTGTCGTTCAAAGTATGACGGGATACATAGGTACAGAGTCACGTCAAATGTATATCACAAAACACAGACTTAACAGTAAAAGTATTATTAATAAATAAAGTAATTTTGTCGTTCAAAGTATGACGAGATACATAATCACAGAGTCACGTCAAATGGATATCTAAAAAAACAGACTTAATAGTAAAAGTAATATCAATAAAGACAAATAAAAGAATACTATAACACGTTATTAAGATGATAAACAACGTCAGAACGCAAAATCTATACTTCAGGACCATCGTGTATTATTTGTGAAGTTGATACGGAGAACTTTTTTCGAAAAAGGACGAGACGTTCTTTGACATACCCCTGGTTCATGCAAGTTCTTAAATACCGAATAAGTTGGGAAATGTATATCCCATATGCAGGTGAAGTTGGTATATTCCTACTAAGGTGGGAGAAATTGATAATTTCAAAATTAAAGTCGTCTTGGTTGTCATAGATTCTGGCACTGATATGACTGTATATGTCAAATTCGAGGTATAAGTCTAAACATGAGGCGGAGGAAGCCGTGTCTGTTGTCTCTTTAATTTCTAGTTCTGGTGGATATATTAATGGAACCCACTCAGAAAAGTTCGGATTGTTAATGGAAAGAACACATCATCAATATATCTGAAAGTGAAATTAAATAACTTGGCTTCTTTCTTCTTTTTTTTGACAAGTGTCTGAAGGAACTCCGATTTATATGAAAATAAGAAGAGATCGGCATGGAGAGGCGCACAGTTCGTTCCAATAGGAATGCCGACAATTTGTTGAAAAAGTCTACCTCCAAATTCAACAAATATTTTATCGATAAGAAACTCCATCATACTGATCACTTGTTCCTGTGTGTAGCATGTTTCACCCTTTTGTTCACTATTAACAAAATATGCCTTATGGTATCCCAAAGTAATAAATTTATAGCGTAATCTACCATTTTTATGATAAAAAGCATTGTGGATTATTTCTTTTAGACGGTTTTTCAATTTCAAATGGGGAATGGTGGTATACAAGGTTGAAAAATCAAAAGTTTTGATAGAACTTATTTCAGAAAAAGACCGAGATTTTAAATTATCCAGAAGTTCTTTAGAGTTTTTAAGAATCCACATATGGTTAATACCACTACGCGAGTAAACAGTTTCACAGTATTTCCGAAGACCCTCTTTAACACAAAGAAAAGAAGAGGCACTTCATTGCTGTCTGCCTTCGCCAATTCATAAATCGAGACTGTAAAATTTATTAGATTTAGAATAATCCGCGGTCTCCTCAGCTTTAATGGTTGCTAGAAAAAAATCGCTTTACACCTCGGTATTGAAGAGTGACATAATTGTATCGTTCTATAAAAAAAAACTCAATACAGACTATTGAATTATTAGTGTTGTATCCAAAAAAAATTAAGTAAGATAAACAGTTATTCGGAAACAATAGGAAGAGCTGCTTGTCATTGGTAACTGTTTTTATTACCTTACTGAAAAAAAACCTTTTAAACAGCAATAAAATCGATATTTTCTATTGAAATTCTGTTCAAAAGAGTTTTCAAGATTTAAGTGGAAATATGAATTACTTTCACTATTTCTTAGCAAATACTATTTTTAGCTATTTACATTCATGAGTGTTGGAAATAAAGATCTTTTGTAGGATATATAGAAAAAGAAATAATTTGCGTCAATATCATATACAAAGAGTGATCTGTTATTTTTATATACACTGAAGTAATCTGAGTGTTCAGTGTAGTCTTAACCATACGATAATAGAAATAGGTAAATAAAATTGAGAATGGAAAGGGCGAATGTGTCAAAGACACAACAACCCGACCAAAGAGCAGATTACAGCCGATGGCCACCAATGAGTCTTCAACACAGCGAGAAAATCTCGCACCCGGAGGCGGGCCCCTAAACAAAATTGTTTACTAGTTCAGTGAGGGTTTATTAACAGTTTAATATTGAGGTACATCCGCTTTATTAATTCCATTCAAATGACATTTCATAGACTAACATCCAACGTCGGATATCATATGCATGTTGAGAAGTATAACCCATATTCCATATACTTGGCCGTAAGCTACACATCAACATCGACATCAAGCAAAGAAATTCTTTCAAACCATTGCTAGAGTCCGATTTGGACTTGCCGAGGAAGTGTTTCGTTCGTTGAAGGCATCAACTGTGAGCGTATATTTTCGAGTTGTTTAATTTATGACTATGGTGTGTGGATTTTTTGTTCAATGTTTAATGCATAATGCACACTACCTTTCCAAGAAATATCTAACTGGTCATTTGGCTGAAGACGGTCAATGAAAATTTGAGGTTGCAACCAATAACCTAAAAACCGTCGGATGCATCCGATATCGAATACAATAAAACATAAACCATTTAAACTGACCTTTTTCTTATTTTATAAATTTGATGTGTTGAAACTAACGAGCAATGTTAAATCTCTAAATGATAATCATGATACTTAATTTGACAAATCAATTCTCCAGTATATCGAGTTCTTAATTTTCATTGGAAATATTCCGATTTTACAAAATTGATTATAACAAAGACAGGTGGTATATCTGCTTAGATCAAAAATTATTTAAAAAAAAACATAATTTTCCGAGTATAAATGTATGAAATAGGTCTATACTGATGAGCTGTTTTACCATGCAGTTCATTGTTTTACTTAAAACGCTGTCTTTAATTTGAAGAAATTATAGTCAATGGGTTCTTGGTCTGACAAACAGATTTCTGCTTTGAAATCATCAGGAAATGGTAACCTTATAATGCCGAATGATTCCACGTTAATAATCAATACAGCATTTGGAATGTGTTGTGGACAATATAGGTCTTCCAACATAAACTTTACTATCAGTTAACCTGTCAAAAGATTTTCGGAGTAACCGGTTAATAAAAATATTCTATTTGACAAATAAATATTTAATAATAAAACTATCAGGTAACGATGTCTACTGATACTATCGATGAAAAAAAACACATTACCAGGCACTCTGTATATGAAATAAATAATGACTGTGACACCATGAATTCTCTCAAACAATAACAAACATTTCCCTATTATTCAAAGAGATCAATGGTCTATTGTTAAAACCATGCAGTCGTAAATTTGAATGTGGTATAAAAGAAAAGAACAACAGAAACAAACTGATGAACCACTCACTTAACCAAATGAAACACCACTACGATATTAGTAAAATGAATTTAAACACAGATATCGAGGCAAAGATCATGCTAATCCCAAATAATTTGGCTTGTTGAAGACATAAACAAGACAAGAGCATTCAAACTAATGTGAAGGTTTTTAGATTTTCAAAAGTAAGCCTTTCAAGACTTCTTTACAAATTTAAATACGTTGGAGTGATAAGAGAATTGAAAAAGACTAAATCATTGGTATATGCTTCCCTAGAAAACATAACAGTAGTATTTGTTGGGAAAACGGAAAATCCGTTTTAAATAAATCGAATCTTAAAAATGTATGTATTTATTCCCTCAGGCAAACAGGCAAAGTTGACCTTAGAAGGATTCGGCTATTTTTAGGTATTTTTGTCATAAACCTCCTCAACTGTTTCGGTACTTTTACATCCTCGGCTTTCAAGTATTCGGCTTTGAGTGTTCCTGATGAAGGTACAACCAGAAAAGTGCTTCAGACGCATGAAATATTTTAACGTGTTGTTTTCATTTTTTAAACACAAAACACAAAAAGAAAAATAGTATAAATCGACAGGTATTTTAATAACTCATCTGCAGATAATAATTTATGATTTATAACTTATAAAAATATATAAATATGATTTAAAAATAAATAACAAATATACTGTGAAAGTACTTTAATTTGTGGGTATCAATTTTCGTGGTTTGAACAATATTTACATGTTCGTGGGTTTTTAAATTCGTGGATTTTAGTTTTCTGAAAAACAAGTTGTCGTAGTAATCACACTAATGGCCACAGACCACAATTAATTCCTCTATCAGTTCTTTATAACTTTTTGTCTCATTAAAAAAATTGCACCGAATCTTTTTGTCAAATTTTTTGTGTGTGTAATGTATAGTACTAGTCCAAAAATATATCCAAAATTCAGAAAGATTGCAGTCACACATCTTACAAATTTAGCCAATACACATCCATACCCCTATTGACAAGTCAAGAGATGTTCCGAAAACTGTAAATATTACCTTTTTGCACTTGGCCTAATCACTCATTCCAAATCAAAATCAGTTAAAATACAACATCCAAAAATTTATTTCCCATCTCTTCTTTCATTTCCACCAAAAAAAATCTAAGAAATGAGTGAGGAAGGGAAAGAAAAAAAAAATAAGGAAAAATACACTCTAATTAAAAGGAACTATATTCGTGGACAACGAAAAGCGGGGTCATTAATTGTGGTCTTGGGCCTAATTAACCTGAGATAGAGTGATCAACAGATTAAAGACCATCAATGTATTAATTAGACCATAAACATGTCACCTAAAGAAAACAGAAACATAAACAAATGCTATAAACGTATCTTGAATTGTAAGATAATTCTTATCAAAAGCAAGCCCAACATGAAATTATTATTTCCCATACTTACGAGAACTATGAGGATATAAAATGAACACTTTATCATAGCATATCAATACCGGAAATCTGACTTTCGTCGATCAAAAATATTTTTTTATTAGAATTAAAAGATCAAAAGTTGTACAGGTTAGGTTTTTAAAGATTAAATGGGTATAATCCTCCCTGCAGTTGTAGTTCATAGTGTGTTTGCCCTGTGACAACTATTATAGTATTCTCAGATTTGGCGATATACAATATATTCTCTAGATCATATCAGTAGTCAAACCTAAATGGGATCTTTCCATGTCTTGATTTGGACAACGGTTGTTTTAATTCGTGGATAAAGTCATCCACGAAAACCACGAAAATTGGTTCCCCAAAATAAAAGTACTTTCACAGTTATGGTGTAAATAGAGAAAAAGAGTCATCAGCAATTGTTTGTGTTTTGCAGCTATATCTAAAGTAACACGTCAAATTTACATTAACTAAATTTTCTCTTATCAACATGATCAAGGGATAGATATATAATTATAATTACGCGTATAACACTGTTATTACTAA
Organism: Mytilus galloprovincialis; assembly: GCA_037788925.1. NCBI lineage: Eukaryota > Metazoa > Mollusca > Bivalvia > Mytilida > Mytilidae > Mytilus > Mytilus galloprovincialis. The sequence goes on along the minus strand of CM075332.1, from coordinate 41,440,109 downwards.
TCGTAAGAATAAGTGTAATTGCACATTTGCTAGTAAGTTCCAAAAATGAGGCAAATAAGAATAAAGAGACAAATCAAAAGTGAAAGACGAAATGACAACATGATGGCAAAAACGAAAAACGACAAAGAGAAATCAACAGTCTTCAAAACTCTACAACGGAAATTGAAGACACAAACCCCAACAAAATTACTTTATATTATGATAAACTTTTCTATCGATCGCAAAACAAAGTAAATTAAACATTTATTTCTTGAGCATTTTTATTTTTGAAAAAAAAACTTTTGCGAAATCGTAGGCATTGTTCCTTGATCTTCGAAACAGTTTGAATACCTACGTTGTATAATTAAACATTTACTTGAAGTATCTGCGGTGTTCCCTTTATCTGTAGGTAAGACTCTGAGATGGTTAATAAGTGTTAAAATTGGGGAGAATGTATAACTTTAGATACACTCATGATCATCACCGTACAATGATCTATTTTGTAGACGAAACGCGCGTCTGGCGTAAATACAAACTGTAATCCTGGTATGTCTGATGAGTTTGTTTACATATCAGAAGGAACTGCAAGTCTCATACTTTTTTTTATATTCATCAAAACAGTACTTTACATTTTATATAATGTAGATCAATTGATGTGTGTAGGTCACACACATGATTGATAATGAAGATACTTGACTGGTTGGTTGATTTTTGTTTTAATTCCACCTTATGTAATAATGCTTTATTTTGATATGATGAGAGGAATGGTTTTCACAAATTTTCTATATTTTGAGATGTTCTTCTCTCTGTCGGTGTATTTGTAATTAGGGAATTCAATGTGCCGGGGTATTTGCTAGCAAATGCTATGTCAGATGGGAAATACCATGTCTAAAAATAATGTCACGTCCGAAGACCTCTAGACTTTTCGTTGAGATGGATACAAAGAACATTCGGTGGAATAAAACAATTGTATCATGCTTACAAAGGGTATTTGCCAAAAACGACTCTGGAAATTTGTTTACCTCTCAACATGTATTTGGCAAATACCCCTTGTAAGCATGATATATTTTAAATAAAAATCCAGTCACAAATATTTCATGTTCGTATTCATATTCATATATTGCGTAGGACGTGACAACACTATCAATAGATGCATTAGGTAGATTTGCACATAGGGTTGACCAAAATAATTTAAATATACTTACTGATAGAAAAGTAATGATACCCACAGCATCGTTTCATAATAGTATCTGGTTGGGTGTCTAGAAGAGAGAGTTAATGTTTTCACGAAGATTTGAAACCAGTTTTTAACACCCGGTTTTTAATTTCGTTTCACCAAAGTAACATTTGACCCTTTGCCTTTACCTATATACCATTATTACCTGATCGTTAAAGCGAACTAAAAATGTATTTATAATAGATATAAGAAGATGTGGTATGAGTGCCAATGAAACAACTCTCCATCCAAGTCACAATTTGTAAAAGTAAACCATTATAGGTCAAAGTACGGAGCCTTGGCTGACACCGAACAGCAAGCTATAATTGGCCCCTTAAAAATGACTAGTGTAAAACCATTCAAACAGAAAAACCAACGATCTAATCTATATAAAAAACGAGAAACTAGAAACACTTATGAATGACATTAACAAACGACAACCATTGAGCATGAGGTTCCTGACTTAGGACAGGTACAAACAAATTCGTAAAAAAATCCTTGGTTCCCTGCCTATCTTAAAAATTAATGGATGCTGTCTAACCACATTTTCCAAATTTTATGATATCCAATAAATTATTTTTTTCATTATTCACATTTCTTCAACATTACTTTATACTACCCCTTTTTCTAACGTAAGATTTGCAATATACGTAAGAACTTGTGTTCCATCATTAAACGACCAAGTGATGAGGTAACACGTAATTAAAAAATATATATATAAAACGAAACAAATAAATCCTGGAAAAGTTGCGAGTGCTAATAGATTCGGGAATTTGTGAATCTATATTAAGATGTAATGTGAAAAAAATCAAGATAAAAAGGACAAGAAGTAAAATTGATATCAATTTGTCAGATTAAAGTTAATTTTAAAGGTTTTTTTATATAACAGATACAATTGCAGACCAAAGGTCAATAAAAGCACACCGAAGTGTGTTTTCCCCCAATTTGCACATATACACAGTATCTTTATATTGTTTGAATGATTTCTTACAACAATCTGTCTGTATATGTTTTACATGCATAGAAGGTCATTCACATGCATAAAGTCTATCGTCCAAAGCATTAAAATAAAGGAATAGTTGACATTGAATGTTAAACAAACACCGATTAATCAAATTTAGTTCAATGTGCTCTCCTCCAGTTGAGGGTTAAAAACCAGGTTGTTATTATCACGCCTTTTGTAGACTTAAAGCTTGCACACATAACAAGAAGATATCTTGTGGACTATGTTATATTGTTTTACTGATAAGATAACGGCAAAAGAAGATTTCAACCCTTAACAGTATGTATATTTTTTCTTTAATTAGTTTATTAATTCTTAGTCTTTGTATTAAATATTCCAGTTAAATATTTGATTTTCTTTATTTAGTATTATTGTTTGGCTGTTAACATAAAGGTAACCTACCGATTTACTTGTAGAAATAGTACAGGAAATATCTTGTAAATATTGTACGTTCATCGAAAGAATCACCCAATATTTACAATACTTATTTCATATGATCCAATTTCATTATGCCTGGTTTTACCTCTGTTTTTTTTTTTTTATTAAAACTCATAGTCATATCACCTTTGTTTAAAACAAAAAAAGAACTATTTTCAGACGTAAACATCCACATCTGCATGGCAAGATAGCCTCATTCTTTTAAACATGAAAAAATCAAAACAGTAATTATATGAACCACTGCGTTCAAAGAAGGATAAGGAATGCATATGGAAGACAATCTAAATAAAATAACGAGGAACTGAGTTTTAATAAAAAAAAAAACAGAGGTAAAACCAGGCATAATGAAATTGGATCATATGAAATAGGTATTGTAAAGATTGGGTGATTCTTTCGATGTAATTGAATGCATATTGGTAAAATACATATGTTGTATCACAATGCCTTTAAACCAAATATGGCGTTGAATAGTATTATGATAAAATATTAATCAATTCTCGAGGACTCATCAAGTGAAACAAATACAAGGGAAATAACCCTACCTCTTATAATTTCTATTTAATTCATTTTGATTGAACGACTACATGTATAAAGGTAGTGATAACGTATGGACTTAACCTCAAAATATCTAATTCATTATAATTACTCCTGATTGATTAACTTGAAAATGTTTTGCCGGGTTTGAGATTTTCGATTGCTTACATTGATCAATTAAAATAACGCTATACCTTGAATTTTATCAAAATAAATATTTTGCAATTCTTCGTTTACCTAACAATCTAATTTTAAAAGTTTTACACGCACTTCTAATATGAATATGTTACAAACCAGTGACATAATGTGTGTTATCTTGGAATATTAAAATGCTCTATGTTGTCTTTTTCTAAGTTGTGGTAACTTATTCTTAGTTTGTTCATATTTTTTTCTATAATATATATATAAACCTTGGTGCACGTTATCACTGTAACTGTTTATCACGTTTTGACAAAACACGTATGTACTGACAGTTCTAGGACTGTTGTGTAAAGTAAGACGCACAAGTCACAAGCACTTGCGGTATTGACCTCCATTACCAGTATGCACTCTGTGGGAAATATGATTAGATCGCTTGTGCATATAAACTACGTCCTCCATAAGGTTATGTTGGAATAAGCAAGAGTTAAAGAAAAGAAACTGGGTATTGGAAAATATTTATAACACAGGAAATAGGAAAAAGACGTTTAAGACCCTTGTAAAAATACATGTATCAGTAGCTATGCTTTCGCGATTTGTTCATGCATTTGTCATTGCAATAAGTCTATAATAAACAGGTAAAGGCAACATTAGTTTGTTAAATTTCACATTCTAGGTGCAATATCTCCAATACGGAATGACCCGGTCGTCTCGAACCAACTGTAACAAAATGGCAGTCGTAATTAGCCAGATATGACCAAACTTCCTTTCGAGTCCACAGAACGAGGCACTGGTATATTACTTTTTAGCAGTAGTAGGTAAACTATAGTCCAAAATCAGAAAATCTTTACAACTGAAGACAGAAGTTTTTATTAGATTTTCATATCATTTTCTTGATTTTTTATTGATTAATAAATTGTGTGCCGTAAATACATTTCAGTAGGGTTGCAATTTTGTAAACGGATCGGTCTTCGGGTTCATCAGAATTGTGTTCAAAATGACCTATGCTGATAAACATTGCCAAAAATAAATGCAAAAGAATGTGTAGTGGAAAAACGAACAGTTTAGAAAAGGAAAAATGTCAGATATCCAAACAAATGTCTTTCTTCTTAAAGATCAGAAATATATGAAAATACAGTCATTACAAATAAAATCCATTATATGTAAATTGTCAAGACCCATATTTTCCCAAAATTGCATTCTTAAAGTTATCTATTGTAGGTCTAACCGCATGGTAATGTCATCTTTTAAACATATCTGTAATCTTTGTGAAGAGGAAGATGTTTCCAATGTTGCATTTGTTTGGTGTGCAGATTGTGAGACCTTTCTTTGTAAAGACTGTGAAAGGCATCATAGCAAGAATAGAGCTTCAAAAGGACACCAAACTATGGCCCTGAATGAGTACAAGAAACTGCCTCCATTCATTGCTGATATAAAAAGTCGTTGTGAACTACATGATGAAAAGTATGACCTTTATTGCAAACTCCATGGAGCCCCTTGTTGCGTAAAATGTATTACGGACAACCATAAAGATTGCAGGGATTTAGATCCATTGGTTGATGTTTTAAGGAATATGAAAACGTCTGCCAAAGTTTCAAGTCTTGACAAAGAGTTAAGTACTTTAATACAGACTTTTGAAACAGTAGGCAAATATTTGAAGTCTAGAATAACTAACCTTCAGGAAAACAAAACTGAATCCCTAAAAGAAATACGAAATCTACGTTCCTCAATTAATAACCACTTAGATGAAATAGAAAAGAAAATAGTTGATGATTTAATTGGGGAATTAGATAAGATAAAACTAAAATCTGACCAATTTAACAGTGAAATTGATAATAAAAAGAAAGGTATTAAGAATTTGCAAAATGACCTCTCACAAATGATAATGTATGCAACAGACCTTCAAATTTACGAAGGTTTGCAGTATTTGGAGAATTCTATATCATCAGAAGTTGGATATCTATATGATATGAAAAGAAAGGGTCACTTGGATGCCATTCGTATTGAGACGAAACTGACCGACGATTTAAAATGTCTGACTAATAACATAAGGACATTTGGCACTACAATTTTTCAGTCTTCGCCATGTAATTTGCAGCTAAAATCTTCTGTGGATTGTCAAGTACGTCTGTCAGTTCCACCTTTATTAACAATTGATAGTATCAACCCGAAACTTAAAACAACATTGAAAATTCCGAAGAGTTTTCAACAGTTAGAAATATATGGTTGTCAGGTTTTACCTGATGGTAGACATCTTGTTCTAGAAGCAGTCAGTAAAAGTGTGATTTTGTTTTCAAAAGATGGAGAATACACTGAACATGTTGCAATTTTCAATGACGAACCAAATGACATTTGTTACATTAAAGGCAATTTAATAGCCGTGACAATTCTCCAGAAACGCCAAATTTTGCTGATTGACCTAATAACGAAAAACATTACGAGGACTTTTCAAGTAACAGATTCATGTTTTGGCATCGAAAGCAACGGCGACACATTGCTTGTGAGTTTACATGGTAGTTCACACAAACTTTTAACATTGGATCTCGACGGTTACATTTTATCAGAGGTTACAGTACCAGGAAAATATACTATTCGTATGGCATTGTATAAAAGCAATATTCTCGTTACGAATTGGAAAGATAATATCATATATTGCTACACCAATAACGGGCTCTTGTTATGGGAACACAAACACAAAGATATTTGCGAACCATTTGGAATAACAGTTGACAATAATGGATTCATATATGTTGCGTGCAAAGGAAATGACAAGATAGTAGTTTTATCAAAAGACGGAAAAACGAATAGAACAATTCTGTCGAAAGATAATGGCATCGTTTATCCCCGTGCTATAAGTATAGACAAAACATCATCTACACTACTTGTTACAAATTCTTTTGATGGTGACGCTTTCGTATTCAAAATTTAGAAATTAAAAATCCGACGAAGTATGTTGTTCTACTTGGAGTGATTGAATTGCGTGCGTCATTTTTTTTTTTTATTGTTATTGTGTGACGAACTACATAGTCAGTCTTTTTGGACAACATGTTTTTGTTTTCATTGCTGTGTATATGTATGTGTTTGCAGTTGAGCTTGGTGTTTGTAGTTGATATGGTCTGTTGTGTTATCCAGTATCTTTGGCGATTATTTGTTATCCTTTGTATTTGTAAATGCTTACCATATGTAGTGTAAAGTGTCCACTGTGAAAGTGTCAACAGTTGTATTTTTTTATCTTTTCCTCATTGTGTTCTCTGTACTTCTTCGCCTAATGGTCCCCATTGTCCCTTTTACTATCTTGCTTTAAAATGAAATAAAAATATGTGTTATGATTGCATCAGACAAAAGGAGTCGTTTCAAGCAAACATATGGCCTTCTACAATTAGAAATACGTATAGTTAGCTATAATAGGCAAGATGAGAAACCATTCAAACGCGGCAATCGACAGCTTCAAAATGCAATTATAATCCTAAAACAGACAACAAAAATGACAGACACCCACCAACGATAACAACTGAATTGTAGGCTCCTGGTTGGGACAAGCACGTATATAATGTGGCAGAGTTAAATATGATTGTGATCGGTCAACCCCGTGTCTCTAACCTAGCAGAGGGATGTATCAGCACAACATACGAAAGAACTGAACAAATCTGTTGGAAAGGGATTCACTCAACATACAGACACGAATTACAAAAAAAAAAAAAAAAAAAAAAAAAACTCACAAAGACACAAACGGCAAATATTATTTAATTGTTCGGAATACGAAGGATTTCCTATCCCCGTTTATTGATTACCTTACCCATATTCGGAATAACTTCTTGGATATTTTAGGCCTCAGTGCTCTTCATCTTCTAACTTGATTTGGTCTTTTAACTCTTTTGATTCGAGCCTCACTGATGAGTCTTGTGTAGACGAAACTCGTGTCTGTTGTACACATTTACAAGCCTGGTAACTTTGATGTGTTTTTACAACCAATAGGTCGATGCAACTGTTGTTGTGCGTATCGTCTCCGTGTGTATTACTAGTCAAGTAGTCAACACAAATGTGTTTACATCAAATATAATTGATACGATCATTTATATAAATTTCCTGTTGATAAATGTTTGAATTCTTCGAAATACTAAGGATTGTATACCTCCAGGGAGAGATAAACGTAGCCATATTTTGCAAAACGTTTCTGATTTTTTTAGTTTTCAATTGCCTTCAACTTCTTACTTGAAATAGCCTTTAAACTATTGTGATGCAAGCTTCTCTGACGAGTCTTGTGTAGATGAAACCCTTGTCTGGCGTACAATTTATTAGCCTGATATCTCTGATGAGTTTGAACACCCTATCTTTTTTTTTTAAACCTTCTATAAATCTAAACAAAAGTAATGATAAAGGATTTATATTTAATGTCCTTTTGCAATAGTATATGCATTTCAAGACGGGAACATATGTATCCAATATTAATCGAAACTCTCATTTGTACCAATCTGACATACTAAGCTGGATTTTCATCATGCTACATGCACCTGTGGCTCAAATGATAAGTCTACAGGAAAAAGTAAAATAAAAAATTACAAAAGCCCAAGGAAAAAACAAAACCGAAAGTCCCTTATCACACATCGACAAGTTTTTCTGACTCCGACTCGACCAATCATTGTTCTTGCTCATAAGTGCCAAGTGTCTAGCGTAGAAGTGTCGAATAAAAATTATAGGTACTGGAAACAGATGGAAGTTTTTATATTATAGAACTATCCGGAAGGGACGACCATTTGATATCCTGGAGAGTGGAAGTCGGCGGTCAGGCCATACTACTCATATTCAAAACCATCCTGTACCCTTTCCCCTTCCCACCCACCCCCGAAAAAAAATTATTGTCCTCTTATTTTACACGAGTTAAAATTGATTGTTTGCTTGTTGCTTGGTTTTTAAACGTCCAGAGAAAAATATTTCATGCATATTGAGAACGACACAAGTTTAAAAGTCGGTTATATGATATAAAACAAGGAGATGTTGGATTATTTCCAATGAGACAACTATTCACAAGAGTTCAAATGAAGTGGATGCAAGCAATCAAAGGCAACCGTATTGCCTTCAACAGTGAGTTAAACCATAATCGTATAGTCGGGTATAAATAGCTCCGACATGAAATATGTGACTCTTTTCAAACAAGATAACTAACGGCTAAATTCATAACAAAACAATTAACGGAAAACAAATATGACAGGCCTAGAAATTCCATTTTAAAATAATTAAGGAAATTTATAATTTCAAAGTTACGATTTAATGAAATCATTTGATTAAACAAATAAAGAAATATAATCTCAAAAAATCAAGAATTGTAGAAACTCATGTAACGAACGAACAAAATACTTAAACAAATTCAGAAATTGCATTTACACATTCAGGAATTGCATTTTACAAATTAAGAAATGTTTAATTATGGCGGATATTGCATTCCATTAGCTTACTTGATTGCACAACATACGGGATTTCCTGTTACCTTGATTTTGTTATGGAGAAGGGAGGTGTTTAATCTATAAAGTATGTATATGTCTTCTTGTCATGTTTGACCATGTCTTTTTTTGTATATGCGTTAAGAATTAACTTAATATCTTATTTATTGGTTACGTGCACATGCATGTACATCTATGATGTATATGTTTGTTTACCTGTATGATTATAAATGATTGTGTGGAATCATGATACACAAAAATACCACAATAATGTACACAACTCAATCTTTCCACATCGTATCCATTGGTATTAATTTAACCTTATTGTTATCTTATACTGTGAATAACCAAAATAGAATACATTGTCACTTATCGACTCATAGTTTTGTGATATTTTCTATAATTTATATATCATACTAGGTGTACATTATCACTGAAACGTTGTATTATTATTTTACAAAACGGTTATGTTTTACATGACTGTATAATATAAATAAAAAGCAAAAGAGACAAGTACTTTGGCTATGGACCCCTAGCTTAAAGAAGACACATAAAATCTACGACCCCGAAAAAGTTGTCTTAACATGGATGTGAAGTTAGCAGCCGGTTCGTTATTCGATATTCGATATTCAATATCCAACCGGCTGCAAGCAGTCCGTTCGATCTTCAAATTTAGTTGAACATCATAAAAAAAACCATATTATTTGATAACATTAAAAGCATGATTTTCATAGTTGAAAGGAGTGAAAAGATACGTAGAAAATAGTTTTATGACCCCTTCTTGTCTAAGTTGTCTTAAACTTTCGTGGTCCTCGAATATAAACCCTTATCAATGCTTATGTAAGTTGCATATTTGTTCTCATGTAATATAGATTTTTATCAATAAAACGACATCAAAACTGTATATATAATATTTCTTAAAATGAAAACAAAAACCGATCACTCTAGAAACATTTAAAAATATGAATAGAAATATAATATGTAAAGCCCAGAAAAAAGAAATATATAGTGAAAACCTACCTGAGACCGCTTAAATGACGGTGAGACCCCCCTGTTCTTTCAATGTCCATAAAATTCAACGAACTCATAGATTCTGTACTATTATGTATTTAGCAAGGCTTTTCACCTCAAATTTGAATCCCTTATTACATGAATCTGTTCAATTAACTAAAACTCTGGATTCTAGTGGCTCCTATTCATGGTTCATTTTTGCAAAAGATATTCTTTCTGAATCTAACATTGATATAGATAGACTAAAAACCTGTGATAATTTTAAAACACTTTAAAAATATTAAAAGCTATATTAAACCCCAAATAAACTCATACTACAACAACCTGTTGATGGATAAGCTGAAATCTATTGATGATAAAAGTAAATTAAATTTTTATAAAGGACTTGAGCCAAATCTATTGATCAAACCTTACCTCTCTAACCCAAACTTTGAATTTAGAAAATTAATTACAAAACTTAGAATCAGTGACCATTCATTATTAATTGAAAAAGGAAGGCATTTTAAAATTCCTCGCTAAGAGAGACTTCGCAAAAAATGCAAAGTACTAGATGATGAGAAACATTTCTTAATAAATTGTTCTCATAATTCAAATATTAGATTAACATATTTTAATTGCATTAACAGAGAAAGTAATTCATTTGCTAATCTCACTGACAATGACAAAGTTATATATATACTTAACCCATCAACACCAACACAAGTGAATAAACTAGGATCCTTTATAAAAAAAATCAATGGAACTGAGGACAGGGGACCCTTTGATATTTACCTGAATTTGTGTATATATATTGAGTTACTTAGTTATTGTCTTTATTTGTTTTTGTTGTTGTTATATGTCACAAACTGTAAAGTTTATATGGCAATAAAACTTTGAATTGAATTGAAAAAAATATATATAAAGATTGTATCAGAAGGATTTCCCAGAATAATGTCATCTTCGATATCTACGGAGGGCTTAGATTGTCATTTTTCAGCAAAAAATTGTCAAAACTTCAGAACAAAGAGCACAGGGCAATAGTGAGAGCCCCCTGATCTCTCAATCTGCCTAATATTACGCAGGCAGTTAGTTATTAGGTAGATACAAACGTGACTAAAATGAATTTGGGTACACTTCCTGTCTTCCATGTTAACGGAGGGCCCAAAGAGCCAGTTTGATATTCAAAATATATAGTGAAAACCTACCTGAGACGGCTTAAATGACGGCTAGACCTCCCTTTCAATTTCCATAAAATTCGACTAAATCATAGACTCTGTATATATAAAGATTGTATCATAAGGATTTTCCAGAATAATGTCATCTTTGATATCTACGGAGGGCTTAGAATGTATCTTTACATTCTCTTAACTCTGAAAATCATGCTTTGAGTGTTATCAACTATTAGAATTTTCTATGATTTTCAACTAAATTTGAATATCGAATATCGAATAACGAACCGGCTGCTAACTTCACATACTATTAGTTACATAGTGTGCCAGTGACCTAATACGGTATATATGGGGTCAGTAAATTCCATATGGGATGAGAGCGAAGCTCGAATTCCCAATATGGAATTTACTGACCCCATATATACCGTATTACGTCACTAGCACAATATGTAACGAATTTATCTTACCGACTATCTTAACGTGTAAAACTTAGACTTGTAATCTACCAAAATGAGTAAGGCAGTCTTCAATACTGTTAGCATTAAGAAACTAATTCCATTGATCCTACAAGAACAATAGCCAACGATAACAACTTGTTAGGTTTAAATGTGTTTAATGAATTTATTTCAATCTTAATCATCACTTTCTTCTTCTGTTGAAACCTTTAAGATTTTTTCTCAGTACTGTTTTGTTTTTCTAAATGGACGTAACACCACTACTAACCGTGTATGAAATAAGCCCCGCCTCCTTATTACCTTATATGGAATATAAAGGGACGTAACTCCACTACTAACCGTGTATGAAATAAGCCCCGCCTCCCAACTAACCTAATATTAAATATACACGGTTTCCACGAGGACGCTTTTAACCAATCATATTCCTAGAAATGTATAGGAGGTAAGATAAATTGTCTTAACTAAGTTCAGTGAATAAAATATTGGAAAATATCTTTAAAATGAGAGGCCAAAGATAACAAAGGGGCATTCAAACTCATAAGTAGAAATAAACTGACAACGCAATGACTAGAAAAGAAACAGACAATTAGACAAAAGTAAAATCACAAATATACTGAACTCCGAGGAAAATTAAAAACGGAAAGTCCCTAATTAAATGGCAAAATCAAAGGATAAAACACATCAAACGAATGGACAACAACTGTCATATTCCTGACTTGGTACAGGCATTTTCAAATGTAGAAAATGGTGGATTGAACCTGGTTTTATAGCGCTAAACCTTAGACAAACAACTGTTCGCATAAAACAACATAGAAAACTAAAGACAGAGCAACATTTACCTACTTTAACTTCAATTAGGTTACTTTAGTAACATCCGCGAGCTGACATCTCACTAAGGACTATTTACACACGTGCATAGCAGAGCCTCAAAAAATATTTAAAAGAATAAACGTATTTACACTGTAGAATTATGTGGAATTTTAGTATACTCCCTTGACTGCCACCTTAAATGCTTCCAATTCTGGGACGGCTTTCACAGGTGGTGGTAGTTGGTTCCATAAGATGATCGTACGTGGAAAGAATGTGTATTTGTTCACACTGACATTTGTCCGAATTGTCTGTAGTTTCCATGCATGACAGTAGCGAGATGATTTTATTCCTGCCATAGTAGGGTGATGTTGAATAGGCACGGAAATTAGGTGGTGGACTACCTTATCCATGATGATTACGTCAGGTGTTTTTCGCCTCTGGTTTAATGTTTCCCAATTTAGATTTTTTACCGTTTCTGTTGTGCTGTCTGTTTTTGGTAATCGTGTGGTTTATTGAGAACAAATCTTGCTGCGTTTGTTTTTTTTTTTTTTTTTTTTGTACAGATTGTAATTTATTCATGTTGTTGTTTGTATGAGGATTCCAAATTGTTGCGCAATATTCTAATTTTTGTCTCACGAGGCTGGTATATGCTTTTTCCTTTACACGAAATGAACAGTGTTTAATTATCCGCTACTGGAATCCTAGGACTCTTGATGTTTTCTTGCAAGTTTGATCAATGTGCAGATTATACTTAAGGTTGTTGCTTAGTTGCACTCCAAGATATGGGTGATGGCTAACCTTTCCAAGATATGGGTGATGGCTAACCTTTTCACGAGTTTCCCCTTTCATTTTATAGGTGACATCTGTCTTCGATCAATTGTGTGTGGCCTGCATTATTACGCATTTAGAAACGTTGATTTCCATTTGCAATGTGCTGAACCAGTTAACAAGTGCGTCAAGATTTTCTTGCAATAATTGATGGTCATTTTCTGTGTGAATTGGGCTGTAGTTTGCACAGTCATCTGCAAACAATCTTGCGATGGAATGGAGATTGTATGTGATGTCATTGATAAAAAAATTAGAATTAGGTTAGTCCAAGTACTGTACCCTGGGCAACCCCCGATGTTACAAAGGAACACCTCGAAAATTCCCCATCTACAACTACCTTTTGAATCCTGTTGCTGAGGAATGTGACAATCCATGTTCTTGTTGTTCCACCAATAACAGAATATTGCAACTTATCTGATAGGCTTTTGTGAGCAACTTTGTCGAACGCTTTTGCAAAGTCACAGATTGCTATGTCGAGTTAGATATTGTTGTTCATCTATTTGGTGATGTCGTCGGTGGTCATCAGGAGTTGGCTTTTGCACGACCTTTTTGCTCTAAAACCATGTCGATATTCATTGAGGATATTTTGATCGTCTAGATAATTTGTGATACTTTGATGTGTTCTAGTACTTTTGATGTCACTGATGTTAATGACACTGGCCTGTAGTTTGGTGGTTTTGAACGATCTCCTTTTTTAAAAACTGGGAAAATATTGGCATTTTTCCAGTTCTCTTGGATATGACCTGTGTATATCAATTTTCAATCAATTCATGTTGGTAGGTTGTTGATTAGTTCCAAATAAAAGTTGTTCAGCGTGTTTATCAGGATGTTGTTTTGCGATATATTTCTCCCTCTAGAAACCGTTCCTCATGTATCCCAGTTGATGTGTACAGGGTTGAAGTCGCCTCCTAAGAATATTTTGGGCATTTCTGTATCTTTTATCACTTTTGATTTTTGAAAGTGATTTTTCTAATTCTCCTCTGAGTCAGGTGGTCTGTAAAAGGATCCTATAAGTATTTAGTCTTTTTCGTTTGGTATAATTTCAATACATTTTATTTCTCATTCAGTTTCTAAATCGTGGCAGTCATCTGATTTTATGTCTGGTCTTACCCTTATCAAGACTCCTCCATCATTTTTGTCTCAGAGTTATTTCCTGCCGAATCTGTATGTGTTGTACTGGTGGCTACTTGGTATGTCATGCGGTAATATTTGGGCATGGTTATAAGCTGGATCCAGCAGTGTTTCTGTACCAATTACCGTATATTTCTGGAGATGAACTTGATATAATGTTTGACGTTCAGTGCCTTTTTTTTTTTGTTATATTTTGAAAGTTGATCGGAAAGATGGTTAAGTTGTCAGAAATTGTTGTCATCTCTGAATGGCTGGTGGTGTAACTATTATCATTACTAATAGTACTACACTATACTGTAAAAACTGGGATGATCTCAGCTGCTCCGGAAGGGTATACAGATCCTGCTCCACATGTGGCATCAGTTGTGTTGGTCATGCACGTTAGTACGAACCCGGAAATATTTTTTAAGATTCCGTATCAATTACAGCATGATCATATACATTTTACATGTAATTGGTATTACTTATAATTGATATTTCGAAAGAAAGAAAAAGACGGAGGATACCAAAACTTAAAACTCGTACGTCGAAGAAAAAATGACAAGGTCATGTCAAAAAGTGAAACGTGACAAAAAGACTTACATGTCCACAAAACACTACATAGAAAACTAAAGACGGAACAGCACACAAAATCGAGGGTTACCTCAGGTGGTCCGGTTGAGTCACCAATTCCTGCTCCTCGAGATTAATTTTAAGTTTGTTTTTTTCTCAATAAGTACTAATTTCATTATCGAATGATTATATTTTCTTTACGCAAGTGTAACAAAATGAAATACTAACTATGTCATGACTATGCCATAGTTGATATATTTCACAAAACTTGTTAACTTTAAAACAAACTTTGAACAGATTTCGAATGCACACAAATTTCAAGTTTACAAGGAAAAATCTTTTGCAGGGTTCACACAGCACTGTATAAAAACAATATCCTGTGTACAGATTTGAAACGTAACTTCGTATCTTGTTACACCAATAATGGAGTTTTATTGTGGACATACACACACGAAGACATTTGCGAACCATCTGGAATAACAGTTGACAAACATGGCTTCATATATGTCGCATGCAAAGAAAATGACAAGATAGTAGTTTTATCAGAAGATGGAAAAACGAGTAAAACTATATTGTCCAAGGTAGATGGAATTGTTAATCCACTTGCTATACTAACATAGACAAAACATCGTCTTCGCTTCTTGTTACAAATGTCTCTAATGGTCAAGCCTACTTATTCGATATTTAGAGGTAAAAACTGTCGAAATTTGTTTAGATCACAGCAATTTCTTTGTATCGGTCTTTTTGTTTTTGGTTTTTGCACGGTTAACATTCTTTATTATATTCATATTTTATCTAGAATATTTAGTTTTTTCTTTTGTTTTGAATATGCAATCTTATATTTAAAATACAATGTAATTATATACAAATACAATATACAAATATTTTATTAGCACAAACTCATCAACAATAAATGGTTAAGGCTCATGGTATATCAATTACATAGTTGGTCAAACATAATAAGTATTGCAAATAATGACTATATTAATATGTAATATTATAAACAATGATTATGAATTAGACATATTGACAATTTTATAGAGTTTGTTCTGCAAACTGTTTGAAATGAAAGAGGAAGTCAATTTTAGGATTGTGTATGAATTATTATTTAATAAAAAGATTATATTATTTTCATGTTTTTGAAATTTTGTAGGATCAACGATTATATTTGAAACTTTTTGGTAAAATATGGCCCTTTTAGTTGAGTATTTTTCACAATGTAAAAGAAAATGTTTTTCATTTTCAATTTGACCAGAATTACATACAGAGCAGTATCTCTCATTTCTGGGAATATTTAGATGTCTCCCTCTTTCAATCATCAGTATATGAGCGCTTATACGGATCTTACATATTGCATCTCTGTCACTTCTGTTTTTAATTAAAGTCATATGAAACCAGTGAGGGGTGAAAAATAATATTTATCCAATTCTTGAACCAATGCATGTATATATCATAAACTTAGTCCTCTGCGCACGATTTTATCATTTTTTACGCAAATATATCGTATAATCGTGAATTTTTTTCTCTCTCTGTCTGTTATGATTTAACAAATATGGCTGCTCATTAAATGCCGTGTTTTGAAGCCGAAGTTTACCGATTGTCACCTTATAGTAAACAAATAACAAAAAGCATGGGTATTGAGCACGTGTTAAACATGTACAATCAGATAATTGTTTATTTTAATGACAGATTCATGCGTATTGCGATCACCGGATTTTTACGAGGAGGGTTACGCTCAGGTCAATATGCATACGGAAAATATGTCGGCGAATTGCTTCCTGGAAGCAAGCAATTAAAAATAAGTAATCTTCTTCTAAATGTGGACAAATTAAAGAACTTTCCTCAGAAAAAAGTATCTGTACATAAGTTGTATAGTGAAAATTATCCATTTAGTTATAAAAAACATATGCATAATTTTTTTTAATTTGAGGTTTCTTATGACTTTAATATATCAACATAGGGTGGTCTTCTGCCCATTATGTAGACACTCTTGAAAAAGTCTAACTTTTTTGATTCAAATATATTTGCATTTTGAACTTGCAAACATTGGTCATTAATTCTTTGTTTAATAGAATTTAAATTACCTTTAACATAATTAAAGTTATTGATGATATAAGACATCCCAAGTCCATTCAAAAGACTATTGACCTTTATGACCCAAGGGTTTGAATCTACAGATTTGGTGAATATATCATATGCCAAAGAATTTTCCGAAGAAACTATATGGTTCAGGTAGTTGAATATTGAATATAATATTTTATTTTTCAAGGGAATTCTATTAAGTTCGGCTCGACATCCATCATTAGATGCCTTACAGTGAACCCCTAATACGTCTTTGATAAATTTAACATGAAGTTTTTCAAAGGGATCAGAGTCTTTAAAATGTGAATCCACCCCCCAAATTTCACTACAATATGTAAGAATGGGAGTAACTAAACAATCAAACAATTTTTCAAGAAGTCTACATGGGTTGTTGAGACCTATAGTTTTCTTTATCTTATAATATGTCATCCTGGCTTTTCCATTAAAGTATTCACAGCAAGGCAAAAATTGCCATTATACTTTAAAACAATACCCAAGTAACAATAATTTGTTACCGTTTCAAGATATGCATTATCATGAGTAAAATGGTTTAACAATGTCTTGCCATTAGAATTAAATATCATAATTTTTGATTTATCAGTATTAACTTGTAGTTTCCATGATGAACAATATTCATGTAAAATATCAAGAGATTTTTGTAGACCCTCTTTGCTTTCAGATAGTAAAACAATATCATCTGCATATAAAAGAATGTTCAAAGAGGTATCCCCAATAGCAACTGGATCCGTATGTTTGTTATCAAGATTACCTACTAGTTCATTTATAAAATAGTTAAAAAGAAGGGGACTCAATACGTCACCTTGTTTAACACCCCTTTCTGATAGGAATAGAGGACTCAACCCATTAGAGAATTTTATTCTACATACTGTATCAGTATACATTGAATAAATAACATTAAACATTATTTGGGGGATATTATGTTTTATGAGTTTAGAAAATAAACCTAGTCGCCATACAGTTATCAAATGCCTTTTTAGCTCACCTGGCCCAAAGGGCCAAGTGAGCTTTTCCCATCACTTTGCGTCCGGCGTCCGTCGTCCGTCGTCGTTAACTTTTACAAAAATCTTCTCCTCTGAAACTACTGGACCAAATTAAATCAAACTTGGCCACAATCATCATTGGGGTATCTAGTTTAAAAAATGTGTCCGGTGACCCGGCCAACCAACCAAGATGGCCGCCATGGCTAAAAATAGAACATAGGGGTAAAATGCAGTTTTTGGCTTATAACTCAAAAACCAAAGCATTTAGAGCAAATCTGACATGGGTAAAATTGTTTATCAGGTCAAAATGTATCTGCCCTGAAATTTTCAGATGAATCGGACAACCCGTTGTTGGGTTGCTGTCCCTTAATTGGTAATTTTAAGGAAATTTTACTGTTTTGGGTTATTATCTTGAATATTATTATAGATAGAGATAAACTTTAAACATCAATAATGTACAGCAAAGTAAGATTTACAAATAAGTCAACATGACTGAAATGGTCAATTGACCCCCTAAGGAGTTATTGTCCTTTATAGTCAATTTTTAACAATTTTTATCAAATTTGTAAATTTTTACTAACATTTTCCACTGAAACTACTGGGCCAAGTTCATTATAGATACAGATAACTGTAAGCAGCAAGAATGTTCAGTAAAGTAAGACGTACAAACACATCACCATCACCAAAACACAATTTTGTCATGAATCCATCTGCTTCCTTTGTTTAATATTCACATAGACCAAGGTGAGCGACACAGGCTCTTTAGAGCCTCTAGTTTAAGTCTATGAAGGCAGCAAAAACTTTTTTCTTTTTTGTCTATATTGATCAGTTATGGTCTTAAGAGTGAATATGTGGTCAGCTGTACGACTTTTCTCTTTAAAACCTATTTGATTTTTACTTATTAAATTTTTGATATCCATAAATTTTACTAAACGTTTATATAAAACTTTATTAAAAAGTTTACCCAGGTTAGAAATAATAGATATACCTCTATAGTTCCCTGGATCAAATTTGTCCCCTTTCTTATGCAAGAGAACAAGTAAGCTTTCATTCCATATTCTCGGAAATTGACCAGATTCGAATATGCTTTTAAAGAGTTTATGAAGTGGTTTTATTAAAATAGGGATTGCATTTTTCAACATTTCATTTGAAATCATGTCGGCTGATGTGCTTTTGCCATTTTTAATTAAACGAATAGCTGTTACTATCTCTTCAATTGTTATGTCTGAACTCAAGTGGGTTAAGTCATCTGTAACATGTGATAAATTAAACTTTGCTTTTAGAGAGTCAAAATCTTTAATAATTTTAGAGTGAAAACTATTGTGATTTATGTCACAGCTATTCATTTTTTTATAAAACTGGATGAAATCTTCTTGTGGCAAAGATTCATTTTCTTTGTTATTACTTTTTTGTCTACTTAATTTATTCAAAATGTTCCAAAACATCTTTGGGTCTTTCTCACATGTATAAAGTTCTGAAAATATATCTTTTTTTGTATTTATTTTCTTCATATTTACATAGACGTCTAAGTCTAGATCTGAAAGAATAAAATTCATGTCTGTATTCAGAATTATAGGGATGTTTATTAACTAACTTTGCATAATCTTTTACTGTAACGCCAAGTTCACGGTAAGATTCAGAGTACCAAGGTCGTCTTTTTGACCTATTTTGATTTTTATTTCTGACTGGGACTTTCTTTACTAGTTTAGCAGACTTCAAAGCATTTTCATATAGTATAGTATTAAATGAATTTACTTCTGATTCAGAGTCTTTAAAAGTTGATTTCAAAAACTGTTCAAATTTGTTTTTACTCTCTATACTGTTACTATTTAATGTGTAGAGATTTATTGCTTCAGGGGTCCATATAAACTTATTTGGGATAGGATCCAACTGATATTAGGGTGTTTTTTAGGCATAATAAAACCTATTAATAAAGAACAACTTATTATACAATGATTTGACAAAGAAGTGAAGTCATGTACTTCAAAATAACCAACTATATGTAATAATTCTTTAGACACAAACACTACATCCATTGTATGTAATACAAATGTGTTTACCATGTAAAACACCTATGGAAACACCTATGGTTCTACCATTTAGTACTCTAAGGCCTGATTCCTTACATAAATTCAGTAGATACTTTCCACTATTGTTGACAAGTTTGGTGTCAAGGTTATTCCTTGGTATATTTTGATCAGAAATATACTGTAAATCATCTTGATTTGAAGTACAAGAATTATCAAAGGCAACAAAATCTGGTTTTGTATTAGTATAGGCATTGAAATCGCCTTGGACTATAATTTGCCCTAAATTAGAGTATTTAACAACATCAGCTAGTAGCTTGTCATAAATGGGTTCTAACCCGGTAATGTTCGTGCTAGAATTTTCTGGAGACATATATACTGTAGTAATATATATGTCAGAATATCGGAATAAATCAAAATTCAGTTCTCTCAAGAGTTATTCCTCTTCTCCTTTTGGAGATGAATATGCAATCCAATATTTAGAATACAATGTAAATTGGAATACAATCAAAATTCAGTTCTCTCAAGAGTTATTCCTCTGCTATCTTTTGGAGATGAATATACAATCCAATATTTAAAATACAATGTTAATTTAGAATACAATCAAAATTCAGTTCTCTCAAGAGTTATTCCTCTTCTCCCTTTGGAGATGAATATATAATTCAATATTTAAAATACAATGTAAATTGGAATACAATCAAAAGTCAGTTCGCTCAAGAGTTATTCCTCTTCTCCCTTTGGAGATGAATATACAATCCAATGTTTGAAATACAATGTAAATTGGAATACAATCAAAATTCAGTTCTCTCATAAGTTATTCCTATTCTCCCTTTGGAGATGAATATATAATACAATATTTAGAACACAATGTAAATTGGAATACAATCAAAATTCAGTTCTCTCAAGAGTTATTCCTCTGCTCCCTTTTGGAGATGAATATACAATCCAATATTTAAAATACAATGTAAATTGGAATACAACCAAATGTCAGTTCGCTCAAGAGTTATTCCTCTTCTCCCTTTGGAGATGAATATACAATCCAATGTTTAAAATACAATGTAAATTGGAATACAATCAAAATTCAGTTCTCTCAAAAGTTATCTCTTTTCCCTTCGGAGATGAATATACAATCCAATAGTGAAAATACAATGTAAATTGGAATACAATCAAAATTCAGTTCGCTCAAGAGTTATTCCTCTTTTATCTTTGGGGATGAATATACAATTCAATATTTAAAATACAATGTAATTTGGAATGCAATCAAAAATCAGTTTTCTCAAGAGTATTCCTCTTCTCCCTTTGGAGATGAATATACAATCCAATATTTGAAATACAATGTAAATTGGAATACAATCACAAATTAGTTTTCTCAAAAGTATTCCTCTTCTCCCTTTGGAGATGAATATACAATTCAATATTTAAAATACAATGTAAATTTGAATACAATCGAAATTCAGTTCGCTCAAGAGTTATTCTTCTTCTCCCTTTGGAGATTAATATACAATCTAATATTTGATATACAATGTAAATTGGAATAAAAGTAAATTTGAATACAATCGAAATTCAGTTCGCTCAAGAGTTATTCTTCTTCTCCCTTTGGAGATTAATATACAATCCAATATTTGAAATACAATGTAAATTGGAATACAATCAAAAATTAGTTTTCTCAAAAGTATTCCTCTTCTCCCTTTGGAGATGAATATACAATCCAATATTTAAAATACAATGTAAATTGGAATACAATCAAAAGTCAGTTCGCTCAAGAGTTATTCCTCTTCTCCCTTTGGAGATTAATATACAATCCAATGTTTAAAATACAATGTAAATTGGAATACAATCAAAATTCAGTTCTCTCAAAAGTTATCTCTTCTCCCTTTGGAGATGAATATACAATCCAATAGTGAAAATACAATGTAAATTGGAATACAATCAAAATTCAGTTCGCTCAAGAGTTATTCCTCTTCTACCTTTGGGGATGAATATACAATTCAATATTTAAAATACAATGTAAATTGGAATACAATCAAAATTCAGTTCTCTCAAGAGTTATTCCTCTTCTCCCTTTGGAGATGAATATATAATTCAATATTTAAAATACAATGTAAATTGGAATACAGTCAAAAATCAGTTTTCTCAAGAGTATTCCACTTCTCCCTTTGGAGATGAATATACAATTCAATATTTAAAATACAATGTAAATTGGAATACAATCAAAAATTAGTTTTCTCAAGAGTATTCCTCTTCTCCCTTTGGAGATGAATATACAATTCAATATTTAAAATACAATGTAAATTTGAATACAATCGAAATTCAGTTCACTCAAGAGTTATTCTTCTTCTCCCTTTGGAGATGAATATACAATCCAATATTTAAAATACAATGTAAATTGGAATGCAATCAAAATTCAGTTCGCTCAAGAGTTATTCCTCTGCTCCCTTTTGGAGATGAATATACAATCCAATATTTAAAATACAATGTAAATTGGAATACAACCAAATGTCAGTTCGCTCAAGAGTTATTCCTCTTCTCCCTTTGGAGATGAATATACAATCCAATGTTTAAAATACAATGTAAATTGGAATACAACCAAATGTCAGTTCGCTCAAGAGTTATTCCTCTTCTCCCTTTGGAGATGAATATACAATCCAATGTTTAAAATACAATGTAAATTGGAATACAATCAAAATTCAGTTCTCTCAAAAGTTATCTCTTTTCCCTTCGGAGATGAATATACAATCCAATAGTGAAAATACAATGTAAATTGGAATACAATCAAAATTCAGTTCGCTCAAGAGTTATTCCTCTTTTATCTTTGGGGATGAATATACAATTCAATATTTAAAATACAATGTAATTTGGAATGCAATCAAAAATCAGTTTTCTCAAGAGTATTCCTCTTCTCCCTTTGGAGATGAATATACAATCCAATATTTGAAATACAATGTAAATTGGAATACAATCACAAATTAGTTTTCTCAAAAGTATTCCTCTTCTCCCTTTGGAGATGAATATACAATTCAATATTTAAAATACAATGTAAATTTGAATACAATCGAAATTCAGTTCGCTCAAGAGTTATTCTTCTTCTCCCTTTGGAGATTAATATACAATCTAATATTTGATATACAATGTAAATTGGAATAAAAGTAAATTTGAATACAATCGAAATTCAGTTCGCTCAAGAGTTATTCTTCTTCTCCCTTTGGAGATTAATATACAATCCAATATTTGAAATACAATGTAAATTGGAATACAATCAAAAATTAGTTTTCTCAAAAGTATTCCTCTTCTCCCTTTGGAGATGAATATACAATCCAATATTTAAAATACAATGTAAATTGGAATACAATCAAAAGTCAGTTCGCTCAAGAGTTATTCCTCTTCTCCCTTTGGAGATTAATATACAATCCAATGTTTAAAATACAATGTAAATTGGAATACAATCAAAATTCAGTTCTCTCAAAAGTTATCTCTTCTCCCTTTGGAGATGAATATACAATCCAATAGTGAAAATACAATGTAAATTGGAATACAATCAAAATTCAGTTCGCTCAAGAGTTATTCCTCTTCTACCTTTGGGGATGAATATACAATTCAATATTTAAAATACAATGTAAATTGGAATACAATCAAAATTCAGTTCTCTCAAGAGTTATTCCTCTTCTCCCTTTGGAGATGAATATATAATTCAATATTTAAAATACAATGTAAATTGGAATACAGTCAAAAATCAGTTTTCTCAAGAGTATTCCACTTCTCCCTTTGGAGATGAATATACAATTCAATATTTAAAATACAATGTAAATTGGAATACAATCAAAAATTAGTTTTCTCAAGAGTATTCCTCTTCTCCCTTTGGAGATGAATATACAATTCAATATTTAAAATACAATGTAAATTTGAATACAATCGAAATTCAGTTCACTCAAGAGTTATTCTTCTTCTCCCTTTGGAGATGAATATACAATCCAATATTTAAAATACAATGTAAATTGGAATGCAATCAAAATTCAGTTCGCTCAAGAGTTATTCTTCTCCTCCCTTTGGAGATTAATATACAATCCAATATTTGAAATACAATGTAAATTGGAATACAATCAAAAATTAGTTTTCTCAAAAGTATTCCTCTTCTCCCTTTGGAGATGAATATACAATTCAATATTCAAAATACAATGTAAATTTGAATACAATCGAAATTAAGTTCGCTCAAGAGTTATTCTTCTTTTTCTTTTGGAGATGAATATACAATCCAATATTTAAAATACAATGTAAATTGGAATACAATCAAAATTCAGTTCGCTCAAGAGTTATTCTTCTTCTCCCTTTGGAGATGAATATACAATCCAATATTTAGAATACAATGTAAATTGGAATACAATCAATCAAAATTCAGTTCTCTCAAGAGTTATTCCACTGCTCCCTTTTAGAGATCAATATACAATCCAATATTTAAAATACAATGTAAATTGGAATACAATCAAAAGTCAGTTCGCTCAAGAGTTATTCCTCTTCTCCCTTTGGAGATGAATATACAATCCCATCTTTAAAATAAAATGTAAATTGGAATACAATCAAAATTCAGTTCTCTCAAAAGTTATTCCTCTTCTCCCTTTGGAGATGAATATACAATCCAATAGTGAAAATACAATGTAAATTGGAATACAATCAAAATTCAGTTCGCTCAAGAGTTATTCTTCTTCTCCCTTTGGAGATGAATATACAATCCAATATTTAGAATACAATGTAAATTGGAATACAATCAATCAAAATTCAGTTCTCTCAAGAGTTATTCCTCTGCTCCCTTTTGGAGATGAATATACAATCCAATATTTAAAATACAATGTAAATTGGAATACAATCAAAAGTCACTTCGCTCAAGAGTTATTCTTCTTCTCCCTTTGGAGATCAATATACAATCCAATGTTTAAAATACAATGTAAATTGGAATACAATCAAAATTCAGTTCTCTCATAAGTCATTCCTAATTTCCCTTTGGAGATGAATATACAATCCAATATTTAGAACACAATGTAAATTAGAATACAATCAAAATTCAGTTCTCTCAAGAGTTATTCCTCTGCTCCCTTTTGGAGATTAATATACAATCCAATATTTAAAATACAATGTAAATTGGAATACAATCAAAATTCAGTTCGCTCAAGAGTATTCCTCTTCTCCCTTTGGAGATGAATATACAATTCAATATTTAAAATACAATGTAAATTTGAATACAATCGAAATTCAGTTCGCTCAAGAGTTATTCTTCTTCTCCCTTTGGAGATGAATATACAATCCAATATTTGAAATACAATGTAAATTGGAATACAATCAAAAATTAGTTTTCTCAAGAGTATTCCTGTTCTCCGTTTGGAGATGAATACACAATCCAATATTTAAAATACAATGTAAATTTGAATACAATCGAAATTCAGTTCGCTCAAAAGTTATTCTTCTTCTTCTTTTGGAGATGAATATACAATCCAATATTTAAAATACAATGTAAATTGGAATACAATCAAAATTCAGTTCGCTCAAGAGTTATTCTTCTTCTCCCTTTGGAGATGAATATACAATCCAATATTTAGAATACAATGTAAATTGGAATACAATCAATCAAAATTCAGTTCTCTCAAAAGTTATTCCTCTGCTCCCTTTTGGAGATGAATATACAATCCAATATTTAAAATACAATGTAAATTGGAATACAATCAAAAGTCAGTTCGCTCAAGAGTTATTCCTCTTCTCCCTTTGGAGATGAATATACAATCCAATGTTTAAAATACAATGTAAATTGGAATACAATCAAAATTCAGTTCTCTCATAAGTTATTCCTATTCTCCCTTTGGAGATGAATATATAATACAATATTTAGAACACAATGTAAATTGGAATACAATCAAAATTCAGTTCTCTCAAGAGTTATTCCTCTGCTCCCTTTTGGAGATGAATATACAATCCAATATTTAAAATACAATGTAAATTGGAATACAATCAAAAGTCAGTTCGCTCAAGAGTTATTCCTCTTCTCCCTGTGGAGATGAATATACAATCCAATGTTTAAAATACAATGTAAATTGGAATACAATCAAAATTCAGTTCTCTCAAAAGTTATCTCTTCTCCCTTTGGAGATGAATATACAATCCAATAGTGAAAATACAATGTAAATTGGAATACAATCAAAATTCAGTTCGCTCAAGAGTTATTTCTCTTCTACCTTTGGGAATGAATATACAATTCAATATTTAAAATACAATGTAATTTGGAATACAATCAAAATTCAGTTCTTTCAAGAGTTATTCGTCTTCTACCTTTGGGGATGAATATACAATTCAATATTTAAAATACAATGTAAATTGGAATACAATCAAAATTCAGTTCGCTCAAGAGTTATTCTTCTTCTCCCTTTGGAGATGAATATACAATCCAATATTTAAAATACAATGTAAATTGGAATGCAGTCAAAATTCAGTTCGCTCAAGAGTTATTCTTCTTCTCCCTTTGGAGATTAATATACAATCCAATATTTGAAATACAATGTAAATTGGAATACAATCACAAATTAGTTTTCTCAAAAGTATTCCTCTTCTCCCTTTGGAGATGAATATACAATTCAATATTTAAAATACAATGTAAATTTGAATACAATCGAAATTCAGTTCGCTCAAGAGTTATTCTTCTTCTCCCTTTGGAGATTAATATACAATCCAATATTTGAAATACAATGTAAATTGGAATAAAAGTAAATTTGAATACAATCGAAATTCAGTTCGCTCAAGAGTTATTCTTCTTCTCCCTTTGGAGATTAATATACAATCCAATATTTGAAATACAATGTAAATTGGAATACAATCAAAAATTAGTTTTCTCAAAAGTATTCCTCTTCTCCCTTTGGAGATGAATATACAATCCAATATTTAAAATACAATGTAAATTGGAATACAATCAAAAGTCAGTTCGCTCAAGAGTTATTCCTCTTCTTCCTTTGGAGATTAATATACAATCCAATGTTTAAAATACAATGTAAATTGGAATACAATCAAAATTCAGTTCTCTCAAAAGTTATCTCTTCTCCCTTTGGAGATGAATATACAATCCAATAGTGAAAATACAATGTAAATTGGAATACAATCAAAATTCAGTTCGCTCAAGAGTATTCCTCTTCTCCCTTTGGAGATGAATATACAATTCAATATTTAAAATACAATGTAAATTTGAATACAATCGAAATTCAGTTCACTCAAGAGTTATTCTTCTTCTCCCTTTGGGGATGAATATACAATCCAATATTTAAAATACAATGTAAATTGGAATGCAATCAAAATTCAGTTCGCTCAAGAGTTATTCTTCTTCTCCCTTTGGAGATTAATATACAATCCAATATTTGAAATACAATGTAAATTGGAATACAATCAAAAATTAGTTTTCTCAAAAGTATTCCTCTTCTCATTTTGGAGATGAATATACAATTCAATATTTAGAATACAATGTAAATTTGAATACAATCGAAATTAAGTTCGCTCAAGAGTTATTCTTCTTTTTCTTTTGGAGATGAATATACAATCCAATATTTAAAATACAATGTAAATTGGAATACAATCAAAATTCAGTTCGCTCAAGAGTTATTCTTCTTCTCCCTTTGCAGATGAATATACAATCCAATATTTAGAATACAATGTAAATTGGAATACAATCAATCAAAATTCAGTTCTCTCAAGAGTTATTCCTCTGCTCCCTTTTGGAGATCAATATACAATCCAATATTTAAAATACAATGTAAATTGGAATACAATCAAAATTCAGTTCGCTCAAGAGTTATTCTTCTTCTCCCTTTGCAGATGAATATACAATCCAATATTTAGAATACAATGTAAATTGGAATACAATCAATCAAAATTCAGTTCTCTCAAGAGTTATTCCTCTGCTCCCTTTTGGAGATCAATATACAATCCAATATTTAAAATACAATGTAAATTGGAATACAATCAAAAGTCAGTTCGCTCAAGAGTTATTCCTCTTCTCCCTTTGGAGATGAATATACAATCCCATGTTTAAAATAAAATGTAAATTGGAATACAATCAAAATTCAGTTCTCTCAAAAGTTATTCCTCTTCTCCCTTTGGAGATGAATATACAATTCAATAGTGAAAATACAATGTAAATTGGAATACAATCAAAATTCAGTTCGATCAAGAGTTATTCTTCTTCTCCCTTTGGAGATGAATATACAATCCAATATTTAGAATACAATGTAAATTGGAATACAATCAATCAAAATTCAGTTCTCTCAAGAGTTATTCCTCTGCTCCCTTTTGGAGATGAATATACAATCCAATATTTAAAATACAATGTAAATTGGAATACAATCAAAATTCAGTTCTCTCAAGAGTTATTCCTCTGCTCCCTTTTGGAGATGAATATACAATCCAATGTTTAAAATACAATGTAAATTGGAATACAATCAAAAGTCACTTCGCTCAAGAGTTATTCTTCTTCTCCCTTTGGAGATGAATATACAATCCAATGTTTAAAATACAATGTAAATTGGAATACAATCAAAATTCAGTTCTCTCATAAGTCATTCCTAATTTCCCTTTGGAGATGAATATACAATCCAATATTTAGAACAAAATGTAAATTAGAATACAATCAAAATTCAGTTCTCTCAAGAGTTATTCCTCTGCTCCCTTTTGGAGATTAATATACAATCCAATATTTAAAATACAATGTAAATTGGAATACAATCAAAAGTCAGTTCGCTCAAGAGTTATTCCTCTGCTCCCTTTGGAGATGAATATACAATCCAATGTTTAAAATACAATGTAAATTTGAATACAATCGAAATTCAGTTCGCTCAAGAGTTATCCTTCTTCTCCCTTTGGAGATGAATATACAATCCAATATTTGAAATACAATGTAAATTGGAATACAATCAAAAATCAGTTTTCTCAAGAGTATTCCTGTTCTCCGTTTGGAGATGAATATACAATCCAATATTTAAAATACAATGTAAATTTGAATACAATCGAAATTCAGTTCGCTCAAAAGTTATTCTTCTTCTTCTTTTGGAGATGAATATACAATCCAATATTTAAAATACAATGTAAATTGGAATACAATCAAAATTCAGTTCGCTCAAAAGTTATTCCTCTGCTCCCTTTTGGAGATGAATATACAATCCAATATTTAAAATACAATGTAAATTGGAATACAATCAAAAGTCAGTTCGCTCAAGAGTTATTCCTCTTCTCCCTTTGGAGATGAATATACAATCCAATATTTAAAATACAATGTAAATTGGAATACAATCAAAATTCAGTTCGCTCAAGAGTTATTCTTCTTCTCCCTTTGGAGATGAATAGACAATCCAATATTTAGAATACAATGTAAATTGGAATACAATCAATCAAAATTCAGTTCTCTCAAAAGTTATTCCTCTGCTCCCTTTTGGAGATGAATATACAATCCAATATTTAAAATACAATGTAAATTGGAATACAATCAAAAGTCAGTTCGCTCAAGAGTTATTCCTCTTCTCCCTTTGGAGATGAATATACAATCCAATGTTTAAAATACAATGTAAATTGGAATACAATCAAAATTCAGTTCTCTCATAAGTTATTCCTATTCTCCCTTTGGAGATGAATATATAATACAATATTTAGAACACAATGTAAATTGGAATACAATCAAAATTCAGTTCTCTCAAGAGTTATTCCTCTGCTCCCTTTTGGAGATGAATATACAATCCAATATTTAAAATACAATGTAAATTGGAATACAATCAAAAGTCAGTTCGCTCAAGAGTTATTCCTCTTCTCCCTTTGGAGATGAATATACAATCCAATGTTTAAAATACAATGTAAATTGGAATACAATCAAAATTCAGTTCTTTCAAAAGTTATCTCTTCTCCCTTTGGAGATGAATATACAATCCAATAGTGAAAATAAAATGTAAATTGGAATACAATCAAAATTCAGTTCGCTCAAGAGTTATTCCTCTTCTACCTTTGGGAATGAATATACAATTCAATATTTAAAATACAATGTAATTTGGAATACAATTAAAATTCAGTTCTTTCAAGAGTTATTCCTCTTCTCCCTTTGGAGATGAATATACAATTCAATATTTAAAATACAATGTAAATTGGAATACAATCAAAAATCAGTTTTCTCAAGAGTATTCCTCTTCTCCCTTTGGAGATGAATATACAATTCAATATTTAAAATACAATGTAAATTGGAATACAATCAAAAATTAGTTTTCTCAAGAGTATTCCTCTTCTCCCTTTGGAGATGAATATACAATTCAATATTTAAAATACAATGTAAATTTGAATACAATCGAAATTCAGTTCGCTCAAGAGTTATTCTTCTTCTCCCTTTGGAGATCAATATACAATCCAATATTTGAAATACAATGTAAATTGGAATACAATCAAAAATTAGTTTTCTCAAAAGTATTCCTCTTTTCCCTTTGGAAATGAATATACAACATGTACAATCCAATATTTAAAATACAATGTAAATTGGAATACAATCAAAAGTCAGTTCGCTCAAGAGTTATTCCTCTTCTCCCTTTGGAGATGAATATACAATCCAATGTTTAAAATACAATGTAAATTGGAATACAATCAAAATTCAGTTCTCTCAAAAGTTATCTCTCCTTCCTTTGGAGATGAATATACAATCCAATAGTGAAAATAGAATGTAAATTGGAATACAATCAAAATTCAGTTCTCTCAAGAGTTATTCCTCTTCTCCTTTTGGAGATGAATATACAATTCAATATTTAAAATACAATGTAAATTGGAATACAATCAAAAATCAGTTTTCTCAAGAGTATTCCACTTCTCCCTTTGGAGATGAATATACAATTCAATATTTAAAATACAATGTAAATTGGAATACAATCAAAAATCAGTTTTCTCAAGAGTATTCCACTTCTCCCTTTGGAGATGAATATACAATTCAATATTTAAAATACAATGTAAATTGGAATACAATCAAAAGTCAGTTCGCTCAAGAGTTATTCCTCTTCTCCCTTTGGAGATGAATATACAATCCAATGTTTAAAATACAATGTAAATTGGAATACAATCAAAATTCAGTTCTCTCAAACGTTATCTCTTCTCCCTTCGGAGATGAATATACAATCCAATAGTGAAAATACAATGTAAATTGGAATACAATCAAAATTCAGTTCGCTCAAGAGTTATTCCTCTTCTACCTTTGGGGATGAATATACAATTCAATATTTAAAATACAATGTAATTTGGAATACAATCAAAAATCAGTTTTCTCAAGAGTATTCCTCTTCTCCCTTTGGAGATGAATATACAATTCAATATTTAAAATACAATGTAAATTGGAATACAACCAAAAATTAGTTTTCTCAAGAGTATTCCTCTTCTCCCTTTGGAGAGGAATATACAATTCAATATTTAAAATACAATGTAAATTTGAATACAATCGAAATTCAGTTCACTCAAGAGTTATTCTTCTTCTCCCTTTGGAGATGAATATACAATCCAATATTTAAAATACAATGTAAATTGGAATGCAATCAAAATTCAGTTCGCTCAAGAGTTATTCTTCTTCTCCCTTTGGAGATTAATATACAATCCAATATTTGAAATACAATGTAAATTGGAATACAATCACAAATTAGTTTTCTCAAAAGTATTCCTCTTCTCCCTTTGGAGATGAATATACAATTCAATATTTAAAATACAATGTAAATTTGAATACAATCGAAATTCAGTTCGCTCAAGAGTTATTCTTCTTCTCCCTTTGGAGATTAATATACAATCCAATATTTGAAATACAATGTAAATTGGAATCAAAGTAAATTTGAATACAATCGAAATTCAGTTCGCTCAAGAGTTATTCTTCTTCTCCCTTTGGAGATTAATATACAATCCAATATTTGAAATACAATGTAAATTGGAATAAAAGTAAATTTGAATACAATCGAAATTCAGTTCGCTCAAGAGTTATTCTTCTTCTCCCTTTGGAGATTAATATACAATCCAATATTTGAAATACAATGTAAATTGGAATACAATCAAAAATTAGTTTTCTCAAAAGTATTCCTCTTCTCCCTTTGGAGATGAATATACAATCCAATATTTAAAATACAATGTAAATTGGAATACAATCAAAAGTCAGTTCGCTCAAGAGTTATTCCTCTTCTCCCTTTGGAGATTAATATACAATCCAATGTTTAAAATACAATGTAAATTGGAATACAATCAAAATTCAGTTCTCTCAAAAGTTATCTCTTCTCCCTTTGGAGATGAATATACAATCCAATAGTGAAAATACAATGTAAATTGGAATACAATCAAAATTCAGTTCGCTCAAGAGTTATTCCTCTTCTACTTTTGGGGATGAATATACAATTCAATATTTAAAATACAATGTAAATTGGAATACAATCAAAATTCAGTTCTCTCAAGAGTTATTCCTCTTCTCCCTTTGGAGATGAATATATAATTCAATATTTAAAATACAATGTAAATTGGAATACAGTCAAAAATCAGTTTTCTCAAGAGTATTCCACTTCTCCCTTTGGAGATGAATATACAATTCAATATTTAAAATACAATGTAAATTGGAATACAATCAAAAATTAGTTTTCTCAAGAGTATTCCTCTTCTCCCTTTGGAGATGAATATACAATTCAATATTTAAAATACAATGTAAATTTGAATACAATCGAAATTCAGTTCACTCAAGAGTTATTCTTCTTCTCCCTTTGGAGATGAATATACAATCCAATATTTAAAATACAATGTAAATTGGAATACAATCAAAATTCAGTTCGCTCAAGAGTTATTCTTCTTCTCCCTTTGGAGATTAATATACAATCCAATATTTGAAATACAATGTAAATTGGAATACAATCAAAAATTAATTTTCTCAAAAGTATTCCTCTTCTCCCTTTGGAGATGAATATACAATTCAATATTTAGAATACAATGTAAATTTGAATACAATCGAAATTAAGTTCGCTCAAGAGTTATTCTTCTTTTTCTTTTGGAGATGAATATACAATCCAATATTTAAAATACAATGTAAATTGGAATACAATCAAAAGTCAGTTCGCTCAAGAGTTATTCCTCTTCTCCCTTTGGAGATGAATATACAATCCAATGTTTAAAATACAATGTAAATTGGAATACAATCAAAATTCAGTTCTCTCAAAAGTTATCTTTCCTTCCTTTGGAGATGAATATACAATCCAATAGTGAAAATAGAATGTAAATTGGAATACAATCAAAATTCAGTTCGCTCAAGAGTTATTCCTCTTCTACCTTTGGGGATGAATATACAATTCAATATTTAAAATACAATGTAAATTGGAATACAATCAAAATTCAGTTCTCTCAAGAGTTATTCCTCTTCTCCCTTTGGAGATGAATATACAATTCAATATTTAAAAGACAATGTAAATTGGAATACAATCAAAAATCAGTTTTCTCAAGATTATTCCACTTCTCCCTTTTGGAGATCAATATACAATCCAATATTTAAAATACAATGTAAATTGGAATACAATCAAAAGTCAGTTCGCTCAAGAGTTATTCCTCTTCTCCCTTTGGAGATGAATATACAATCCCATGTTTAAAATAAAATGTAAATTGGAATACAATCAAAATTCAGTTCTCTCAAAAGTTATTCCTCTTCTCCCTTTGGAGATGAATATACAATCCAATAGTGAAAATACAATGTAAATTGGAATACAATCAAAATTCAGTTCGCTCAAGAGTTATTCTTCTTTTCCCTTTGGAGATGAATATACAATCCAATATTTAGAATACAATGTAAATTGGAATACAATCAATCAAAATTCAGTTCTCTCAAGAGTTATTCCTCTGCTCCCTTTTGGAGATGAATATACAATCCAATATTTAAAATACAATGTAAATTGGAATACAATCAAAAGTCAGTTCTCTCAAGAGTTATTCCTCTGCTCCCTTTTGGAGATGAATATACAATCCAATGTTTAAAATACAATGTAAATTGGAATACAATCAAAAGTCACTTCGCTCAAGAGTTATTCTTCTTCTCCCTTTGGAGATGAATATACAATCCAATGTTTAAATACAATGTAAATTGGAATACAATCAAAATTCAGTTCTCTCATAAGTCATTCCTAATTTCCCTTTGGAGATGAATATACAATCCAATATTTAGAACAAAATGTAAATTAGAATACAATCAAAATTCAGTTCTCTCAAGAGTTATTCCTCTGCTCCCTTTTGGAGATTAATATACAATCCAATATTTAAAATACAATGTAAATTGGAATACAATCAAAAGTCAATTCGCTCAAGAGTTATTCCTCTGCTCCCTTTGGAGATGAATATACAATCCAATGTTTAAAATACAATGTAAATTGGAATACAATCAAAAGTCAATTCGCTCAAGAGTTATTCCTCTGCTCCGTTTGGAGATGAATATACAATCCAATGTTTAAAATACAATGTAAATTTGAATACAATCGAAATTCAGTTCGCTCAAGAGTTATCCTTCTTCTCCCTTTGGAGATGAATATACAATCCAATATTTGAAATACAATGTAAATTGGAATACAATCAAAAATTAGTTTTCTCAAGAGTATTCCTGTTCTCCGTTTGGAGATGAATATACAATCCAATATTTAAAATACAATGTAAATTTGAATACAATCGAAATTCAGTTCGCTCAAAAGTTATTCTTCTTCTTCTTTTGGAGATGAATATACAATCCAATATTTCAAATATAATGTAAATTGGAATACAGTCAAAATTCAGTTCGCTCAAGAGTTATTCTTCTTCTCCCTTTGGAGATGAATAGACAATCCAATATTTAGAATACAATGTAAATTGGAATACAATCAATCAAAAGTCAGTTCTCTCAAAAGTTATTCCTCTGCTCCCTTTTGGAGATGAATATACAATCCAATATTTAAAATACAATGTAAATTGGAATACAATCAAAAGTCAGTTCGCTCAAGAGTTATTCCTGTTCTCCCTTTGGAGATGAATATACAATGCAATGTTTAAAATACAATGTAAATTGGAATACAATCAAAATTCAGTTCTCTCATAAGTTATTCCTATTCTCCCTTTGGAGATGAATATATAATACAATATTTAGAACACAATGTAAATTGGAATACAATCAAAATTCAGTTCTCTCAAGAGTTATTCCTCTGCTCCCTTTTGGAGATGAATATACAATCCAATATTTAAAATACAATGTAAATTGCAATACAATCAAAATTCAGCTCTCTCAAAAGTTATATCTTCTCCCTTTGGAGATGAATATACAATCCAATAGTGAAAATACAATGTAAATTGGAATACAATCAAAATTCAGTTCGCTCAAGAGTTATTCCTCTTCTACCTTTGGGAATGAATATACAATTCAATATTTAAAATACAATGTAATTTGGAATACAATTAAAATTCAGTTCTTTCAAGAGTTATTCCTCTTCTCCCTTTGGAGATGAATATACAATTCAATATTTAAAATACAATGTAAATTGGAATACAATCAAAAATCAGTTTTCTCAAGAGTATTCCTCTTCTCCCTTTGGAGATGAATATACAATTCAATATTTAAAATACAATGTAAATTGGAATACAATCAAAAATTAGTTTTCTCAGGAGTATTCCTCTTCTCCCTTTGGAGATGAATATACAATTCAATATTTAAAATACAATGTAAATTTGAATACAATCGAAATTCAGTTCGCTCAAGAGTTATTCTTCTTCTCCCTTTGGAGATCAATATACAATCCAATATTTGAAATACAATGTAAATTGGAATACAATCAAAAATTAGTTTTCTCAAAAGTATTCCTCTTTTCCCTTTGGAGATGAATATACAATCCAATATTTAAAATACAATGTAAATTGGAATACAATCAAAAGTCAGTTCGCTCAAGAGTTATTCCTCTTCTCCCTTTGGAGATGAATATACAATCCAATGTTTAAAATACAATGTAAATTGGAATACAATCAAAATTCAGTTCTCTCAAAAGTTATCTCTCCTTCCTTTGGAGATGAATATACAATCCAATAGTGAAAATAGAATGTAAATTGGAATACAATCAAAATTCAGTTCGCTCAAGAGTTATTCCTCTTCTACCTTTGGGGATGAATATACAATTCAATATTTAAAATACAATGTAAATTGGAATACAATCAAAATTCAGTTCTCTCAAGAGTTATTCCTCTTCTCCCTTTGGAGATGAATATACAATTCAATATTTAAAATACAATGTAAATTGGAATACAATCAAAAATCAGTTTTCTCAAGATTATTCCACTTCTCCCTTTGGAGATGAATATACAATTCAATATTTAAAATACAATGTAAATTGGAATACAATCAAAAATCAGTTTTCTCAAGAGTATTCCACTTCTCCCTTTGGAGATGAATATACAATTCAATATTTAAAATACAATGTAAATTGGAATACAATCAAAAATTAGTTTTCTCAAAAGTATTCCTCTTCTCCCTTTGGAGATGAATATACAATTCAATATTTAAAATACAATGTAAATTTGAATACAATCGAAATTCAGTTCACTCAAGAGTTATTCTTCTTCTCCCTTTGGAGATGAATATACAATCTAATATTTAAAATACAATGTAAATTGGAATGCAATCAAAATTCAGTTCGCTCAAGAGTTATTCTTCTTCTCCCTTTGGAGATTAATATACAATCCAATATTTGAAATACAATGTAAATTGGAATACAATCAAAAATTAGTTTTCTCAAAAGTATTCCTCTTCTCCCTTTTGGAGATGAATATACAATCCAATATTTAAAATACAATGTAAATTGGAATACAATCAAAAGTCAGTTCTCTCAAGAGTTATTCCTCTGCTCCCTTTTGGAGATGAATATACAATCCAATATTTAAAATACAATGTAAATTGGAGTACAATCAAAAGTCAGTTCGCTCAAGAGTTATTCCTCTTCTCCCTTTGGAGATGAATATACAATCCAATGTTTAAAATACAATGTAAATTGGAATACAATCAAATTTCAGTTCTCTCAAAAGTTATCTCTTCTCCCTTTGGAGATGAATATACAATCCAATAGTGAAAATACAATGTAAATTGGAATACAATCAAAAATCAGTTGTCTCAAGAGTATTCCTCTTCTCCCTTTGGAGATGAATATACAATTCAATATTTAAAATACAATGTAAATTTGAATACAATCGAAATTCAGTTCGCTCAAGAGTTATTCTTCTTCTCCCTTTGGAGATGAATATACAATCCAATATTTAAAATACAATGTAAATTGGAATACAATCAAAATTCAGTTAGCTCAAGAGTTATTTTTCTTCTCCCTTGGAGATGAATATACAATCCAATATTTGAAATACTATGTAAATTGGAATACAATCAAAAATTAGTTTTCTCAAGAGTATTCCTCTTCTCCGTTTGGAGATGAATATACAATCCAATATTTAAAATACAATGTAAATTTGAATACAATCGAAATTCAGTTCGCCCAAGAGTTATTCTTCTTCTTCTTTTGGAGATGAATATACAATCCAATATTTAAAATACAATGTAAATTGGAATACAATCAAAATTCAGTTCGCTCAAGAGTTATTCTTCTTCTCCCTTTGGAGATGAATATACAATCCAATATTTAGAATACAATGTAAATTGGAATACAATCAATCAAAATTCAGTTCTCTCAAGAGTTATTCCTCTGCTCCCTTTTGGAGATGAATATACAATCCAATATTTAAAATACAATGTAAATTGGAATACAATCAAAAGTCAGTGCGCTCAAGAGTTATTCCTCTTCTCCCTTTGGAGATGAATATACAATCCCATGTTTTAAATACAATGTAAATTGGAATACAATCAAAATTCAGTTCTCTCAAAAGTTATTCCTCTTCTCCCTTTGGAGATGAATATACAATCCAATAGTGAAAATACAATGTAAATTGGAATACAATCAAAATTCAGTTCTCTCAAGAGTTATTCTTCTTCTCCCTTTGGAGATGAATATACAATCCAATATTTAGAATTCAATGTAAATCGGAATACAATCAATCAAAATTCAGTTCTCTCAAGAGTTATTCCTCTGCTCCCTTTTGGAGATGAATATACAATCCAATATTTAAAATACAATGTAAATTGGAATACAATCAAAAGTCAGTCCTCTCAAGAGTTATTCCTCTGCTCCCTTTTGGAGATGAATATACAATCTAATATTTAAAATACAATGTAAATTGGAATACAATCAAATTTCAGTTCGCTCAAGAGTTATTCCTCTTCTCCCTTTGGAGATGAATATACAACCCCATGTTTAAAATACAATGTAAATTGGAATACAATCAAAATTCAGTTCTCTCAAAAGTTATTCCTCTTCTCCCTTTGGAGATGAATATACAATCCAATAGTGAAAATACAATGTAAATTGGAATACAATTAAAATTCAGTTCGTTCAAGAGTTATTCCTCTTCTACCTTTTGGGATGAAAATACAATTCAATATTTAAAATACAATGTAATTTGGAATACAATCAAAATTCAGTTCTCTCAAGAGTTATTCCTCTTCTCCCTTTGGAGATGAATATACAATTCAATATTTAAAATACAATGTAAATTGGAATACAATCAAAAATCAGTTTTCTCAAGAGTATTCCTCTTCTACCTTTTGAGATGAATATACAATTCAATATTTAAAATACAATGTAAATTTGAATACAATCGAAATTCAGTTCGCTCAAGAGTTATTCTTCTTCTCCCTTTGGAGATGAATATACAATCCAATATTTAAAATACAATGTAAATTGGAATACAATCAAAATTCAGTTCGCTCAAGAGTTATTCTTCTTCTCCCTTTGGAGATGAATATACAATCCAATATTTGAAATACAATGTAAATTGGAATACAATCAAAAATTAGTTTTCTCAAGAGTATTCCTCTTCTCCCTTTGGAGATGAATATACAATTCAATATTTAAAATACAATGTAAATTGGAATACAATCAAAATTCAGTTCGCTCAAGAGTTATTCTTCTTCTCCCTTTGGAGATGAATATACAATCCAATATTTGAAATACAATGTAAATTAGAATACAATCAAAAATTAGTTTTCTCAAGAGTATTCCTCTTCTCCCTTTGGAGATGAATATACAATTCAATATTTAAAATACAATGTAAATTTGAATACAATCGAAATTCAGTTCGCTCAAGAGTTATTCTTCTTCTCCCTTTGGAGATGAATATACAATCCAATATTTAAAATACAATGTAAATTGGAATACAATCAAAATTCAGTTCGCTCAAGAGTTATTCTTCTTCTCCCTTTGGAGATGAATATACAATCCAATATTTGAAATACAATGTAAATTGGAATACAATCAAAAATTAGTTTTCTCAAGAGTATTCCTCTTCTCTCTTTGGAGATGAATATACAATTCAATATTGAAAATACAATGTAAATTGGAATACAATCAAAATTCAGTTCGCTCAAGAGTTATTCTTCTTCTCCCTTTGGAGATGAATATACAATCCAATATTTGAAATACAATGTAAATTAGAATACAATCAAAAATTAGTTTTCTCAAGAGTATTCCTCTTCTCCCTTTGGAGATGAATATACAATTCAATATTTAAAATACAATGTAAATTTGAATACAATCGAAATTCAGTTCGCTCAAGAGTTATTCTTCTTCTTCTTTTGGAGATGAATATACAATCCAATATTCGAAATACAATGTAAATCGGAATACAATCAAAATTCAGTTCGCTCAAGAGTTATTCTTCTTCTCCCTTTGGAGATGAATATACAATCCAATGTTCAAAATACAGTGTAAATTGGAATTCAATCAAAATTCAGTTCGCCCAAAAGTTATTCTTCTTCTCCCTTTGGAGATGAATATACAATTCAATATTTAAAATACAATGTTAATTTGAATACAATCGAAATTCAGGGGGGAGTCAGTGAAAAAAACTATACGATTTAAGTTTTTTTTATCCTACATTGAACTTTTGATTTCGTCCCGTATTAGATAGTAATGGACAAACGTTAGTGGATATAGAAATATGGTTACTTGGACATTGATATTCTGTTTGGCAGTAAGATCAATGCTTAGAGGGTATCCGTTTGACATTGAAAATGTATGAAAACACAACAGTGAACGCTGGGAATCATATATTTTGGTTAACGTTGGTTCTTAGTTAACGGTCGAGAACAATTGCGAATACATTTTAAGATTTTAGTTTGAAAAATAGGGACGAAAGATACCAGAGGGACAGTCAAACTCATAGATCGAAAAGAAACTGACAACGCCATGGCTAAAAATGAAAAAGACAAACAGACAAATAGTATTACACATGACACAACATAGAAAACAAAAGACAAAGCATCACGAACCCCATCAAAAACTTGGGACGATCTCAGGTGCTCCGGAAGTGTAAGATTTTATTTTGAAAAATAGGGGCGAAAGATACCAGAGGGACAGTCAAACTCATAGATAGAAAATAAACTGACAACCTGACAACGCCATGGCTAAAAATGAAGA
This sequence comes from Mytilus galloprovincialis, assembly GCA_037788925.1. NCBI lineage: Eukaryota > Metazoa > Mollusca > Bivalvia > Mytilida > Mytilidae > Mytilus > Mytilus galloprovincialis. Next base: position 41,399,760 of record CM075332.1, on the reverse strand, counting down.
AAACAAACGGACATATAATAGTACACATGATACAACATAGAAAACTAAAGACTAAGCAACACGAACCCCACCAAAAACTGGGGACGATCTCAGGTGCTCCGGAAGGGTTAGCAGATCACGCTCCAAATGTGTCACCCGTCGTGTTGCTCATGTTATTACAAACCCGGTAAACAGTTGTTGTCCTGTAAAGAAAATATGTGCCCAATATTTTATTCCTTGAACCTTTTCGCTATTTTTTTTTTTTTTTTTTTTTTTTTATTGCATCCGTACCTGTTATTTCAGAATAAGAACAGCGAGGAATTTATCCAGCATCAAGTTCAAGAATCAAGAAGACATGATTGACTGTTTATTGACTACTGATATGAGTTATTGCCCTTGAATGCCATTTTTTTCAATACTATCTACATGTAATATCTTTTGAAATTAGGAATAAAGGGTGTGAAGTAAACGTCAACGAGACACCAACCCAACGACAAAGATACTGAAATGGCATCTAGAGGACAACTTATGTATACAAAGTATAATCGCTCATACATGTATTACATAGACATAATCGAAATAAAGATGATCTCCAGCTATCCATAAATATTGAACTTGCGTCTTTGCTAGCCAAGTTGCGGATAAATCAAACAAATACTACAAAATATCTGCCTTACAAGCCAACATTTTTCTATAACACCCGGATATAAAAACTGTAGACTACCAATGACGAGGAGCACAATACCATGCATACCTTTGTTGTCGAAATAATTCGAAGCAGGCCTCCCAAGTTTGTCAACCTTATTTTTTTCCGTCTTCGTACAACCATTTAAAAATATTATTCTCGCAATAAATCGTTATTGTTCCGTTGATATTTATCTTCTGACTTACGGTCGACATTCTTGGAAGATCTATAACGAATGATTCCGGTAATACGGGATAACACGGTTCTGTGGGATAGACATTCACAAAATCAAAATTTAAAGGAAGGACTGGGTGACTTTTTTTTGAAGATACAAGTTAGATACTTTGTGTTATATTTAAGTATATAGGTATTTTTTGTTTGCTTATTAAGTAAGTAGCGGTGTAATTCAAAACTTTTTAGTTGCATGTCTAGTCATTTATTTCGTAACAACATTTGTCCATTGCGAGTCTCGCATTCTTCAAAATAAGAATTACACGAATGGTTGTATGTAGTATAAAAATAGTACTATTTAAATTAGATTTCAGCAGCAAAGAATAGCAAATTTGCTGACTAAATATCCCAGTTAAAACATAATCAAGCTGTTGCTTTCACTAATGACATTTCTAACCCGGTATTTTTTCCGTTAACTAGTTGTTTCCAACAATTGTAGCAGAAAATTAAACCTCTCTATCGTGCATCAATCTTAATGGGTATCAGCCAGCTAGGAAATGGGATTTCTTCATTCGTAATAGAAAAGATGCCCCCTACGTCAACGAAAATTTATAAAACATCACATTTTGATAACGAGGTCATTAAATAGCCACATTATTGCATTAGACAGAAAAATCAAATTTAGTCACACCATTGAATGGACAAATCCACTGGGGTTCTATCTCATGATGAATTGAAGTGTTCATTTAGTCAACTAATGATTATTTTCATGCGAAGATTAAGATTTTGTATAAGATAGTATGATTCATTTAAAAAATGTTGCGTGATTTGCCATTAATTGATGCAACAGGACACAATACAACAAATGGAAATAAAATAATAGGAATATGATTTGTATTTTGAATTCTCTTCCCATCAACAGCTATGTAGTACAAATAAAATGATACTAGAAGATGCCAGCGAAATCGCGATACAATTGGGCAAATGTTAAAACAAAGAGACACAGTAATAAGGTGGACACAGTAAGGATTTGGACACTGTTAATGCATTTAATTCTATTACTTTAAAGTGTTGAAAATGACGAACATTGTACAAACTAACCCGTTTATCTCGGTTTGATGATAAAAATATTAAATACACTTAGAAAAGTCGTAGGGTGCCTGTGTTTATACATCAAAAGGTGATTACTTCGACACGCTTTGAGCCCATTACGTTTTTGGACAGTTCTCGGTTCCTAAGTAAAAAGGGTGGATGTAGTTCAATTTAACAAAATGCTGCACTTACACTATACGTACATGATCTTTATAGGCCTAATTGTCCTATTTTCTATCCTTTCTTCTTATTTCCAATTGGATTTTGCGGGCAGTACATCGACTGATCATGCGCGAAAGCGTATAAGATACGGATCGATAATAGTCTCCGATTTTGGAGGGAAAAAATGTGTTTTGGGGTTGATATTTCTTCACGTATAACACATATTTCTCAACAAGGATATTTGTGACTTTGCCTGTCTTCAGAAAATGTAAGACACTCCTTGTTACTGTCTAAAGGAATTAGTTAAAAAATAAAATTGAGAATGGAAATGGGGAATGTGTCAAACCGACCAAAGAACAGAAAACAGGGCAAGACCACCAAAAGGTTTTCAACTGCTTCCATGACAAGCAGAAAAATTGATAAACTATACTGCCTGTACATCTTACATTTAACCGACAACTTATGACCTTGATATATCACTTTAAATCAAGTTCGGGTCTAAGCATCTTATCAGCTTAAAAGAACATATTTTACATGAGGGCCTTTAATTTCCTAGACCATTTTTCTCTATTCTTTAACTTTTGTGTCCATTTTTCTTTGTGTTTTAATACTCCATTATTCTCTTGTAATTCTTTCAATTTTAACCCTTTATTCTGCCCTTTTTTACCATTATTAACGTCAATTTTAACACCATCCAAGCCCTCTTACATAGTGTTATGTTGTCTATATGCATGCTTACAAAAAAAGAAGCAAAAGTACAATCAAAAACAATAATATGATACAAACACATGGTCTAAAGACATGATAATTGAACTGCTTTTGGATCGAGCGCAACTGGTGAGTCTTATAAAGACAAAACGATTATATGAGTGTTCCAATTATGCAACCCGTGTCTACTATCAATGTCTGTGGTGTGAAAAATAAATATGGGACGTAATATATTTGGTCGAACAAAAGAAAACTACATGCATTTAGTTAAAATTGCAATTTACACCAGTTTGTCATATCTTAGTGGAATTTATTCTAGTAAAATTGGTGTGAATCATTTAAGATTTTAATCGAAGTTCATGTATTATTTATTAATTAAACGGAAATTATTGCAAGTCGTTTCAATTACTATACCGTTTTGCCAATTTAATATCAAAAGAAGCAATACTTGTCAAATTTTCACTTATAATTGCCTCAATTATTCACAAGCTTGGTGGAATAACAGTATATAGTGAATGCAATGAACAAAATATTTCCCGATATTGACAACATGAAATCGATTCTTGATAAAAATGATGTATTGAATGAATAGAAATGAACAGGTTATGATTAGAAATTAATTACAAGTGACAGATATCTTTAGCATAAAAATTGTAGCTTAAAGTTTATTGACCACAACAATATTAATATATTATAAAAGTGTGTTAAAATATTCCAATTTGGAAATCTTCTTTCTTTTTTTTCTTCTTAAAGCATATATTTTTTTCATTAAAACTTAAGACAGATTTGTTTCTTCCGCATATTTTTCTGTGGGACTGCAATTCGGAAAGTAATCAAACATTCATTACGCTTTTAAAACTCAACCTGCTGGGTTTTTTTTCAAGAACAGTTTCCTTAGTAGTAGTCATATCAGTAATAGTCATATCCGCTAAGAAAGTAGTTCTTCTTTTGAAACATCCGTTTCAAAACATAGAGCTAAAATAGTATGGTCCTTAATGATTAATAATTTATTTTTTTACAATTTCCGTGAAAATCATTTACGTCATTTACGTCATATCACTACTACGTTGTTCGCTGCTTTGTCTTTCGGTATGAACACAAAAAGCTTTGCGTACTTGAAGTATATATTTAACCCTTGATTTCTTAGTTATTTTCGAAATTTCTCCCATGTTAATATCTATTATTCCATATATTTTACAACAGGATGAAAACATCTTTAATGTCGACATGGCAATACTCAATCAATTCTTTATCTTCTTGTGAACGATATTCTGCCTCTTTTGAGAAAGTTAATATATATTCTCTGTCTTTAATGGTGTTGAGGTCCCCTGTTATAACACGGAAGACTGTTTTTGACCGCTTTTCCCCAGTACGGGGATGTTAATCCAATCACCTCGTGTGGAGAAAAAATGCTGAACTGTGCGTTCAGGAACCATTGTAGCAACTTTCTGATTAACGTCCATGGTAAGTTGCAAGGCAATGTTCCTGTCCTATCCTACTTACCATGTGAGGCCAGTGGTATAGTCCAGGTCAACCTAGAAAAAATTTATAAGATATTGTGTCAATGCTTCGCCTTAGCGTGGACACATGGTCTCGTACCTGATCATATGAAACCCAATTTCCCACATTTCATCAGTTTCGGCAACATATATTGTGTTCCTGGTATACTTGTATTGTGTTCCTGGTATACTTGAAATATTTGTTACTAAACGATGAGCAAACCACACTGTGTTCCTGGTATACTTGAAATATTTGTTACTAAACGATGAGCAAACCACATTCAATCGTTCTTATTTTAAGCGGGTCGTTTTATTTTCACATTTCTGTTACGAATGTCTTCTTCTTCTTCTTTACATGGTGTAGACATAGACCAATTTTAAAGTACATGAAATATGTGTTATGATCATATAAATAAATTTGGTGTATTTACTGTCTTCTGATTGGTTAAAAGAATTAGCTTTATTTTCAATGTTATCAATTTTTCTGGCGACACGCCCACTCTAACGTTGTGTATTCATACGTAAACATCTGTGTACGTTGTTATTCGTATTAATATACATCTTTGAGCCTTATTTTTGATAGAAATTTATTTATAATGAATGGTTATAATCTATTTTGAATTTATTGAACCATAAAATTAATTTTTGACTCTTCACATTTAACATAATCCGCTTCGCGGATTATTCAATGTGAAGAGTCAAAAATTAATTTTATGGTACAATAATTTCAAAATAAATAACAACCATTCATTAAATGTAAATTTCGTTAGTTATTCAAAATTCATTTATTATGTGTGCATCCGTGTTAAACGCCTCGGGCACCTTGATGCATTACATCTAGGTAACACAAAAATAATTATGTCTGTTTTAAGCGGATGTAACCTTAACAATAATAGTTAAAAGTGCACCTCGATGAAAACATAAACTATTATGACCTAAAGTGGAGTAATAAGCTAAATTTGGAAGAAAAAACAAAAGAGGCACCGAATACACGATACTCTCAGTTTATAGTGTGTAAAATCTTGTGGTGTTATGGCTTTATTCAATACAAGACATATGTGGATGGTTGTTTTGTGTAGTTTTATCCTGGTTCTTGTTTATTACATAATCTCACCATTGATACGCAGTTATGGGGTCAAGGACGTTGTTGTTCATAGAGGAACTGGTACCTATGTTTTGGATCACCCTGATGGTATGATAAATGGTACTATAGCTTGGTCACAACATGGTCAAGATAGATATATAGACAAGTTTCTACACGGTAAAAGAAATGGATTTTTCGTTGAAATCGGTGGTTATGATGGGGAAGATTATTCAAATACACTGTTCCTTGAAAAGGAACGGGGCTGGACAGGCTTACTAGTGGAAGCTAATCCATACATGTATCAAATAATGTTGAAGAAAGATAGGAGATGTTATATGGCCAACGCTTGTATTAGCAACTCTGAGCCGTATATGACCCTTATTGTAGCTGGTGCTCTCACGAGCGTAAAGGAAACACTAACAGACGACCAACGCAGACGTTTGAAAAACGTGAAAAAATACGGTAAGGCAGACCATTGGTCTCATGCTGGTGAAAAGATTACGGTGCAATGTTATTCTCTTCTTTCACTTTTGAAAGAAATAGGTCAGCGTCGTGTCGATTACTTTTCCCTTGACGTAGAGGGCGCTGAAATGATGATTTTGGAATCTATTGATTGGAAGGAATTAGATATAGATGTTCTGACGATAGAAACACAAGATCGTCGAGACCAAATTCTAAAATTTATGAAAAAAGTTGGATACAAATGGATTAGAAAACTTAACAGAGATGACATATTTAAAAAAGATAACAATAAATTATTAGATTAAATGTGTTAATTGTATACAAATAAATATACCCTTAGAGATAAAAATTCCAATTGGAAGATTACCGAAGTAAAATCAAGTTACTATTTCAAATGAGTTTTATGATGTCCATGGGAGTGAAACCTAAAGATTAACTTTACAAAAAAAAATATCGTTGTAGATAACGGTCTAAATTTTTAAAATTTGTGGGACAATAGATACAAAAACCTTTACAAATTCTAGAAAATTTCGATTCCATAGATTTAACGCTTTGTTCTAACCAGATAAGAAGTGCATTTGTTTTACAATTAAATCTTAGATATCAAGAATTTGTTGGCCTTAACAAATTGTATATCTTGATCTATAACCAAATCAATTTCTTGATTTCTAAACATGCTTTCTGAACAATAGGCTAAATTTTTGTTATCCCTGTATAACCAATTGTTATCTGATGATGTACCGTCTGTATGACGTCTTTCCAGCCGTCCGTCGTCAACATTTCGGACAATAACTCATAAACAATTTCACCAATGTTCACGAAATTTCGGTTATCTAGGCCTAAAGCTACCTTTCAATTTTTATAAATTTTAGATTTTAAATGTCCGACTTATGGGATTTTATTCGAAAAAATGGGTCATTTTCCATTTTTCTGACTTACTCAAAAATGCATTTGAATAATATTCATGAAACTAAGGTAAATTGTTAATAAATATGTACATTATTTTAAAAATGTCTGTTTTCACGGTTTCGATCGGAGTATTTGTACTTAATTATAGAAAAGGGGGGAGTTTCAAGTTTTCGGACAATAACTGAAAAACGCTTCGTTCAGCCTATATCTATTAAATAAGCATCCATTTATATATTTTATATGACTTTGCAGAGTTATTGAACTTTCGTGCTAAAATGGCAACGGGCGTATCATGCGCTTATGGCGCAGCTATTAATTCATATTTTGATGGATTTTTTATTCGTTATGAAGGAACCACCATGGACAATTAAAAGTTGTTCTTCAACTTATCCTTTTCTTGCTATAGTTATTATAATGTATAAAATATATTTATATGACTACACTATGCATGATTTGAGTCGGATTTTTATCATTTCCCAGATTACACTTTTACACATCTCAAATGCGGTTCATCTCTTTCTTTATTCCTTTCAAAGTAGGACATGGTAATTGATCAGATTCTTTATTAACGATACCAATAACTATTAAATTGGATTTAAATTACCACTTTCATATTAAATTATTCGAAGAGAAAGATTGTACGTTTTGAATAAACGATTTCAATCTTATTGTTTCTAGAAATTGAATTAAGTTGAAGTTGGTATAAAATAAACCTCGTGGTTTGCTTTTGTTTGATCTAGAATCATATGTTTGACAAATATCCAAAATTCAATACATTAAATGCTCTCTCTAAATAGTTTTCTTGTTTATATTAGGAAATTAGGATTCTTTGATTGATTGCCTGAACTATTTCCGTTTAATCGTTTTTAATATAAAATCATTTCCTTTCTGTTTGCATTTTTCTCATCTTGTAATTGGGGATTAGTGAAATCAAACATTTTAGATCGTTAATTGCGGTACTAGTATCTAAAAACCACAAACTATCTTATTTAAGTTCCTGGAAAGACGCATGCAAACAACGGGACATACAAAACATAAAGAAATTTTATTTGCAAATAAACTAATAAATTCCCTTGCGATTGGCATTTATTTGTAAAATATCTGCATCAAAAAGCGAGTCATTGAAAAGAATCTTCAATAAATATTTGTTTGTTATTCATTTATTGGTTTCAAATGATTTCTAAGCAAGTTAATTTGGAGGCGATCTTCCGCTGCAGTCTAGATTATTAAGATGACGAATTTATGGTTTTCGTTTACTATATATTGCTTGATATAAAATATATATATATGTTTGTTTCTCAGTCAATCGATTTTGGTTCCCTTTTCATGTAAATAGTATATCTCGTTTAGGTTAACTGCACTTGTGAACTTGTAGAATTAAAATTATACAAGGGATACTTTTTACCATCAATTTTTGAAGAATTTTTTCTAATATCGGAAATACTTTAGATATATGAAGGTCTGTCTACCTACTGAAATCTCATAATTTTCGAGCAAGATTACATACAATGTTTTGTGACTATTTAAATGTAATATTGATCGATGTCTTTGTTGTTTGTGTTGTTTGTTTGCTGTCTCGTTAACGTATCCCAAAGATCTCATTTACTTTATATCTTAAATAAACAGTAATAATTACGTATACATTACATGTATCCTTCATTAAAGAATTCGAATGACAAAAATCGTGAGACATATTTTATGCCAAAGCTTTGACTGCTCGTTATATCAGTGAAAATATTAAATACAATGTATTGAAAAACAAACAAAATAGATATAGGAAGATGTGGTATGATTGCCAGTGAGACAACTCTCCATCCAAGTCTTATAAAAGTGTAACGCTTGATATCCCCACAATTTGATGGTTGTACCATATTCTAAGAATTAAATGCTTCTTCTTTATAGGGCGGTAAAAGCGTCGAACATGTGCACATTTTAATGGCTTCCGCGCTTCAGACAAAATATGCTACGGTCAGCACTTTATTACTCAATAAAATTTAAAAAAGGAGCATTCAATTCTTAAATATTAATAATTTTGTGGCTTCCAGGCTGATTGGAAATCAATTTTCTTTGAAAGTGAAACATGGGGTTATAGTTGACAAAAGGGTAATACCCGGCATTCACTTTTCATCCATATCTTATGAGTTCGGTCTTAGAAACGTATCTATTATTTGGTGGACATTTCTGAGAATAACCAGTACGTTCTCTAATGTATCGTCGCCTCTATTTAATCATCAAAGTCTCTTTTTATCATCAACGTAATTATTTTTCATTTCCAGTGTCTATGTGTTTAAATGACATCATTTGCGCCTTTAGAAACATCAGTATGCCAAGACGAGATAAATGTGTTATGTCTAAAATCCCTTGTACCATTTGTTTTGGATAGGCCAAATCAATTGAAAATTTGTTTTGTGCCAAGTCAAATTAAAAAAGGAATTGTGATATGATTCCCACTGAGACAACTATGCCACAACTAGAATCCAAATGTAACGAATTATTTAAAAGCAATTAGAGGTCGCCATACGATAACAATCGTCAAACAGCTTTAACAGCTATCGACATGACAAAGTGTGAACTAATTCAAATGAAAAACCCGAAGGAAAGATTTATGTCAAAATGATTTCCGAACAAAATGATTAAAGACAGCAACCATCGTCAATCACTAAAATACTAGCCGGTCAGTTAAAAACGAACCATTAAAAAAATAGTACATGCAGTTTCGCGCCATTTTAAGATGCAAATGTTCATTGATAGTTTTAACTAATGGTATTGTTAGTGTTGTTGTTGTAATTGTTGTTGTTATTGTTATTGTTGTGATTATTGCTATTGTTGTTCTTATTGGGTTTTTTTTTTTTTTTTTTTTTGTTATCGTAAAAAAAAAACATAATGATGGAGGACATACAGATGATCATTTTTAATTTTCCCTATAAAACATAAATCTGTTTGTTGATTTTCAGAATAATTCTTTTGTGTTTGTATTTGCATTTTGTCTCAGAACATGAAAACCCTTCCATCAAGTGGACGCACGATAAGCTAAAAAATAAAACTTTGGCCTAAGCAAAATATATTTCGTTCGTTTGTATTTCTATTTTGTGTTATCTTTGTAAACACAAATGCATAAATGGTGATTTTATGATTCTCTTTAATTCTTTTCAAACAAAGATTGAACTGAACAAATAAACATTTAATTAGATCAATTCTTTTGCCCACATCTTTAGTTCTATTTATTGGATTGATCTTAATTATCAGGTAGAGGACACATTCGGATCTCTCTTTATGGTATATTTTATGGAGCAATGTAAAAATTAACTTTTAATCTAAATTTAAACAGTTAGCTGAAAATGTCAGAAAAAATTCGATCAAGGATCAAAGAATAATTATGACTAAAACAAAGTTTACAGGGTCCATGTGACTTTAAATTTTCATGTTCGTGTTAATTACTTTTAAAATTAGTATACCAAGTACTCAAATGGTCTTGACTATAGTTCTTAAAAAATCAAATTATTAGTATTGTAAAAAGAAAAAATGGCGGGATCTTTCCAAAATTCAAAAGATCCGGATGTAAACAACTACAGATCAATCACCAATAAACCAAAACAATAATATTTTTGTAGTAAGCTATAAAATAACTTGCTCTACTTTTGCATGATGCAAACCTATTTCCTGAAAATAATATTCTAGAAGAAGTGTTTTTAAAAGTGAGGGTTGATATGGGTATCAATGGTGCAACCTTTTGCATCGACAGCTGCTCACTTTCAGATACAATGTTCCCCTTACTGTTAGAGATTTTCATCGAAGTCGGTTCATTTCGCAGACTTGATCTCTGTATACTATATCGTATTATTTTCACCATACATGTACATGTGTGGCGCAGGAACTATTTACATTTTTTGACTGAAATTTTCAAGATATATTCAATTTTATAGTTTTTCTCGGTCTTTATTCTTCCCTCTGAACAATTTATGAATATATATATGTGTAAATATTTAGTAATTATCTAGTGAAAGGTGTATTTCAAAAGTAACAACTATCAAATCTTCTTTCCGGCAATAGTGAAAGTACAAAACACAAACCCACACACACACACACACACACTTGTATTTCTTCTTTCATAATTACTAGTAACCAACAAGATGCATTTAGAAGACAACACAACAAAGCTATGAAAAGTTTAAATACATCTAGAAGATTGCATCGGGTCTTCCAAATCAGAAAAGTGTATTTAAGGTATATATAAAATAAGAAGATGTGGTATGATTACCAATGAGACAACTGTCCACAAGAGACCAAAATGACACAGACATTAACAACTATAGGCCACCGTACGGCCTTCAACAATGAGCAAAGTCCATACCCGCATAGTCAGCTATAAAAGGCCCCGATAAGACAATGTAAAACAAATTCAAACGAGAAAACTAACGGCCTTATTTATATAAAAAAAAATGAACGAAAAACAAATATGTAACACATAAACAAACGAAAACCACTGTATTACAGGCTCCTGACTTGGGACAGGCACATACATAAATAATGTGGCGGGGTTAAACATGGTAGCGGGATCCCAACCCTCCCCTAACTTGGGACAGTGATAAAACAGTACAACATAAGAACGAACAATAAAAATCAGTTGAAAAAGGCTTAACTCATCAGATGGGCAAAAATACAAATGAACGTGGCCGGGTACTTATACATCCCGACACAAAAAGACACAATGAACAGATCTGAGAGTACTCGCAGTTATCAGACAGCTAGTTCAAAGCTACTAACAACTAAAAAAAAAATCATGCATCTAAGACTAAACTATCAATCCGTACACATCCAACATCCAATGGATTTAGTGTAAAGACGTCAAAAACAGCCAGAGAAAAACATGACCTTTAAGCTTGTGCAATGCCAAGTTACAGGTATCGACAGATTGTAGATCCATGAATATGTATATGTATATAGCATACTAGTAATATTTAGTTAATTTTTATTTACTGATAACAAAACCAATATTTATACCAATAAAAACAATATTCAATGATCTAATTACAGTGTTGAATAGGTAACCTTTTAGAATAAGTTTATTTAAGGGAGCGACAAGTATACATGGATCATTTCTAAATTTCCGGGCACGGTTAACAACATTTTCGTAAAAATGAGGATGTGCTTTCCCGTTTGAAATAAGTTTTCTACAGGTACAACCAAACTTCAAAACCAAATCTTTATATCTATGGAAAAATTTACATAAAGGTTTTAAGTAATTTATGGTAACGATATCCCTGGTTTAATAATTTACCTGTATAATATATAGATTGCGTTCGTTAAAATCAAAAACGTCACAACAGACACGGGCATAGCGAACGAGCTGTGAAATATAAACACCATAAGATGGTGCCAAAGGAACATCACCATCTAAAAATGGGAAATTAACAATAGGAACGAAAAATCGTCTCTTTTGTCGTAAATTTTAGTGTGGAGTTTCCCGTTTAAAACCGAAATATCTAAATCCAGGAAAGGACAGTTATTACCGAATAAATTAGATTTATTTACAATAAGTTCCTTGGGGTAAATTTCAGCAGTATATTGAGAAAATTCTTGATTATTTAACGGAAAAAGAGAACGGTAAGTGTTGTTGAATTTATCAATTAAATGCAATTTCGACGGGTCTTTACTGAATTTAGTCATAAACTGTGATTCGTAACAGTACAAAAACAAGTCTGCTATTAAAGGGGCACAATTAGTGCCCATGGGGATACCTACAACCTGACGATAAACTTAGTTGCCGAAACGTACATAAATATTATTAAGGAGAAAATTAACAGCTTCAATCATCTCATCACACCTCCAGTAAGTATATCTAGCATATTTACCTTTCTCATTAGATAAGAAGGCTTTAAATGAGTTGCAGCAAATATATTTGCATCCAGCTTTACCGAACGACCATTTAATTAAATAGGGAAACTTTGGTTAAATAAGATTGTGTGGAAGTGTAGTGTAAAGAGTATAAAAATCAAAACTGTCAACAGAATCAAAAGGACCATCAAAAGCACTTAGTTTATCTAAAACATCCAAAGATTTTTTTACACTCCAAAAATGGTTTATACCACTTTGTTCATATATTTTATTACAATAGTTTATAATAAGCTCTTTAATAATAGTTAATTAACTAGTTAGGAACACTGAAAGATTCAAAGAGGCCGAGATGAAACAATATTTAAATGGTTTTTTGTGTAGTTTAGGTAGCCAATACATAGAAGGGTAGATGAATTTAGTTTAGGTAGCCAATGCATAGAAGGAACCTTCAAATGTTCAGAAGAAGCCTTTAGCTTTGATGTAGTTGTGATATGTTTGTTTACTATATGACTCTCTGTGGAGCGGATTGACTTGAATGTAGATGAATTTAAAATTTCATGCTAAAGAACGTCCGTGTAGTATTTACGGAATACCACCACCACATTGTTGGCTGCTTTGTCGGCCGGTACAAACACAAACCGCTTTGAAAGTTCTTGAAGTTTATTTCTTATTCTGGAAATAGGTGTATTATGTACTCTATTGTTTATACTTCTAAATTATTTTCAAAATATGATAAAAAAAAATTATTCTCTTATCTACCACATTCATACATTTATTTAAATAAGCATCAAGAGATATGACAAGACTCTTCAAAATGTTGTTTATGGAACAAAAATAAGCATTAATTCCTGACTTTAACTGAGAGCCAAACCCTCCGGACCGTCATCCCTAATGATAAAAGTTGTAGTAGTTCCTGTCCTAAATACGAATCAGATATTTCCTCCTGGACCGCATTGAAAAATTGTTGATTACAAAAATATGAAGATACGCATGGTATGATTGTGATTAGGAACAGGTCATATATACCAGTATATAGTACGGCCTCAAACAATGAGTAAAAGTGTTCCTCGCATCTAGGTCGTACATGTAAGTAAACTCTCAAATGAAACGTCTTTTCGTTAGATATAATTACGGCTTTGTCAAGTGTGAACAATTATAATGAATGGCAATGTTTTGCAACCCTTGTGCACCTATCAATCTTTCCCGTGAAGATTAATACGACTTCCAAAGCAGGCGAAGCCATACTTTAAATTCTTAAGTCATATTAACTAGTTGCCGGCAAGGAAATTAGCAACAAATTGTTATTGTTTTTATAAATCTGCCTGTCAACGTACCATTCCACGGTGCATGACGGCATTCTTATTTCAATGAAAATATTAGATTTATCTCCAATTTATCTCAATTATATCCTTCAATTTTACGATTAAACTGTCAATTTTATTGAAACTGTGTTTCTACCGATAAGGCCTTAGCTTAAATCAATGACTTGTTTTTCCCATCAGTAAGCGTTATCACGCAGCTAGTTTCTCTACAACAAATAGAACAAAATTAATATAGCTAATAGGTTGGTGTCTTTTTTAATCAGAACAGCATCCACATATGATCAATTCCATCTCAGGAGATGCAGATTGCTAATTTCGTGGCTTATTTAGTTAGAACCGCAAAAGACTTTCAATTAGACTGAGAAGAAATGTTTGTATGTTTTTTAAGTCTTACTGTTCCGATGTCCATTAAAAAATAAATACATGTACGAAATAATATAACAAAATTAAATCTGAAATCGAAAATTCATGTCGTTATAAAGAATTCACATTCGAGATTAAGGATATCACTTGAATAGGCTCTTCACGGACAATTATCTTATCAAAAGATTTTTTCCAGCAAATCAATAAGAAAAATATAGGATATTGGATTTTGTTAAGAACTATTTTTTTTACCGTTGTCATTTACAAAAAAAAAAACTACATTGTTCTTTAAAATCTATCAAAATTGAAGTTATGAGGTAGGTTTTGTTATTAACAAATTAGTCAAATGTTCAGATATACACCAAACTTGGTAAAAACACTAACGTAATAAACAATACGATCCCTAGTACTCCTAGTTACGATTGAGACACTTTTACAAAATGGCATTGCTGTGAATTAAACTCGGGCATGGTTTTTTGCTCAACGTTTTTATAAAATCTTTTGTGGTGAGTCGACATGTATTGTATCAAATATAACATTATTTAATTTCGTTGAAAATAGGATATTGTGATAAACTAGATTCATTCGCTTACCCTTCTAATCGGTTTAAAGATTTGTGAGCTTATACGGGGTAAAGTTTATGTTCTTTGTTAGATTTTAAATCAGACGGAGAAAGCCTCTTGAAGAAGCCTTTGATTAGAGATATCGATTAAAGCCAAGTTCAAATCTAATGCTGTAAGTTTTTGTACCAATTCTTCGAATATTCTTGCGTTACTGCAAAATGAGAAAACCCAATTTAAGGGTGGTCTGTTCGTAGTCCGAATAATGTGTCCGGGTAAGGTGGCTTTTCTTTCTGCGGACTATTATCTTGTGAACTAGCACGTTGCAAATCCGGCTCAGCGTGTCGGTCTAGTACAAAGCAGGGTTAAACATTTATATTTAACATGTTCTCGTCCTGATTATGCATATTAATTTGCCGCTGGACGTTAAGCAGCCATCCATCAGCATCATATCTTTGCTATGTTCTAAAGACTCGCGTCATATTTGATGTCATGTATGCATTAAACACCTATTTTTTTCTTTCCTTAAATTCTTGGAGACGTAAATGTATTTTCCAGATTGACTTCCTTATGGTTCAAATAATTTAATTGTTTTACTCCAAAAAATTTTAATCGTATTTTCTATATTCATTATTTGTAATTGTCTTATATTTGAAGCATTTAAAGGATTCACGCTACCTTTGTTATCATTAAAACACATTTAATTATGGCATTCGCTAATAAAAAAAAACAGAATGTATTTTTTTCCATTCAAAATCAGTTCTCATTAACCATCAAAAGACTAGTTTGATTTTTTTCCTTTTCTAATTGATGATCTTGTTGACCTACATATTTCAATATTGCAAATTTCCACTTGTTGTACTGCTATTAATTATATCTTTGTTATTTACAAAAGTCGTTTGTAATTTAAAATATGGTTTAATGGTTAGTACAAAAAAGTATAACCGACCATTTAGTGCAGAGAAACATTATTCCTAATTCTAAACGCATCCGTTGTAAATTCAATAATATTCAATAAAGAGACTTTTCCCTTTTATAACTTTGACATATTCTAAATGAACATCAATATTTGAAATGTAATCAAGCGAGAGTGATTCAACTGATTTTTAGAATAATTCATTAATTTGCGAATAAAAGAGAAACTAACATAACAGTATTGACAATCTCTTATCGTCATTATTTAATAAAATATGAAATTGAGTATTAATCTTCATACCAATTACCCACCTTCTGTGTTTGAAAAGTTATCGAGTTTATATGCATTATTTGTCAACACTGATTTCAGAGCCTCGTTTTCATTACGGTATGAGAAAATCCTGCAGTAGCTTCAGAGATCGACGTTTACAATTTTTCGCTGAGAACTTTTGAAATGAAAAACATGAGTATTTTTAATAAAAGCATGATTGTTTAAAAATCATTTATGACTAATGAATTTCAACATTTTAAATCATTGACACGTATCTGGATAATGTCACGTTCTCTGTTTTACGTCTCTAAATAACAGTCCATGTGTCACATGGTGTACGGCAGACACAGGCATGGCACTTGTTTCTGTCCATGGGAAGACCCACTATAAACGTATCTTTACTCGTAAATATACGTTGATAGTGGGTTTACTCGTAAATATACGTTGATAGTGGGTTTACTTGTAAATACATGTTGATAGTGGGTTTACTCGTAAATATACGTTGATAGTGGGTTTCCTCGTAAATATACGTTGATAGTGAGTCTTCACATGGACAGAAACATTGGTGACTCATTGGTCTGTGACGGCAGAACTTTAATCTTTAAAATGTGCAGTCTGTTTTTCAGTCGCATTGCGCTTTTGAGTTTTCAGAAGTTTTCAGATTCGACCATTTGACTTATGATTGACGTAAAAAAAAATATGTGTAAAAACGTTTTATATTTCATGCGTCCGTAGCGCTTTCCTGGATTTACCTTCAACAGGAACGCTCACACCGAATATTCAAAAGCTAAGGCTGTATAAGGACCGAAAATGTTTAAAAAAGGTATAAACCAAAAAGTATCTAGAAATAGCCAAATCCATCTAATATTGCTTGTTCTGAATTTGCATGAGCTGATGATGGAAGTTTTCAACGACCTTGACTGGCTATATAGCCCTCGCACGATCTAATACGATACGGTTGCATGAGATAGATGGCTGTTGACAAATATCTTCGAGTGTTTACAATATATATGAGCATCTGTATTAGCACTACAAATAGGTACTATTATCACCTACGCTTGTGTAAGAAATGAGATGACCATTTGCTTTTATTTCGTATATATTTTCAAAAACGCTTTAGCTTAATCCTTATGATTACAGATTTTTTAAGTAAATGTAAAAAGATATTAAAAACCAATTGTTCAGAGAACAATTGAAGGTCTTTCCACCAGTTAATATCTATTTTGATATTAAAATATTAAAAATCAGTCTAAAATGTCAGTTCATATGGCTTTATGATGTATAGATATGAATTTAAAGCAAAGGTCAAAATCTAGAACGTCAAATTAACCTTTGACCTTGACCTCAATTTCAAGGTCACAAACTTAGGATCTCAAATCAAAAGACCCTAGGTCTCTAATATGTATGGTTAATAAGTTATATCACTTTACACATAATTTTAGATATGATAGGGGCAAAAACTCCCATTCATTGTCTAGGCACCCTATCAACTAAAATTATTAAGTTACGACATGTCGCAACTATCAATTTAGTCAAAATAATTTGTCGATATCTTATACGGTTTCTGGAAATGAGTGGAAATAAGCCTAATTCAAAAATAAGAATATGACCTTGACCTTTGACCTTGACCTAATTTTCATTTTTTTGGACCAAGGACCTCAAATCAAAAGATCCTAGGTCTCTATCACTTATGGTGTTCCAGTTTTAAATACATTCCAAAATTTCAGATACAAAAGGGGAAATAACTCTCATATGGAGCGTTCATATTGCTTCGGTCGAAATTGGACAAACCATGTGAAGGATATAACGAGCAATTTTATAAAATAAATTTGTCGTAATCTTTTACGGTTGCGAAGGAGTTGTGGACACAAGGAAAACAGTGTTTGGGGAGATAACTCCTACAAAGAAAAGTATTCGGTTACGCAGGGTAAATTTCAAAAGCGCATAAACTGTTCGATATCATATACCAAATATCTAAGCGATATATTGCGAAACAAATATTTATCGCAAGAACAAAATTAGGCGGAAGAAAAAAAAAATAATCAGAAGAAAAACAATAGGTCTTTCCACAGAAAAGTGGAAAGACCTAATTAATAGTTTTAATCTGAGCAAGAGAAAATGTCAGCAATTATTTATTGAGATGAAAGCAGTATCATTCTATACGAAATCTATTATCTTACGTCATATATAGCTGAAATTTTATATGATTTCAAAGCATATAGCTCGTAAAATATTCACTTAATTATAATACATGCATATTTTGTTATTTTATCATTATCAATAATCCTCATTCACAAGATAAAGTGTCAAATACTTTTTTTTCCAAATTTATTTGATTTAACCGTTTGCAAAAAGTACGCGGAAAATGCGAAAACTGAATAGTTGTTGAACGGATATTATCAGAATAATTTTACAATCGATTGTTGATTTTATGCGGAAAGGATTGTTCTCATACAGAAAGAAAGCATATGACACAATAAAATAATTCGTCTTATGCAGCCAACCAAATAGCAGCAGTTAAAAGAATATGATTCCCACTATATTTAGTATTGGACATGACGCAATTCATAAGTTAAGTTTGATGGTATATTTTACAACGCCTCTTGTCCATTTTAACAAACCTTTCTAAAATTGTCCGTTTACCAATTTTGAAATTATTAAGAAACTAAGGTTTGAACTCCCTCTGGCAAAGTTGGCTTTAGATGAATTTTGCTATTTATTTATTTATTTTTTTTTTTTTGACATATAACTCTTCAACGGTTTCGGTACTTATATACAACTTCGGATTTCAAGTGTTTGTCTTTGAGCGTTCCTGGTGAAGGTAAACCCAGAAAGGCGCTTCGGACGCATGAAATTATTAAATGTGTTGTTTTCAATATGTTTAATGTAATTGAACAGTTTATATGCAAGGCAAAGACAGATGAATATTTGAGATAAGCATAAGTTTCCTTTGAAATTTTATCGTGTATGCGCGACCGACTATCAATGGGAAAATGTCTGCTCAAAAAACGATATAAGTCTGTATAGGCAATATTCCTGCATCAGCTTTTATTGCATTTTGACTCGCCATCTTTAGATTTTATGAAGAATCTTTTGTCTCTATTGAGATAATATGTACTATTTATCTTGTCGGAAACACACCGCGGGAGTGTATATTTTCCTTACATACAAGAATATACTAAGAAGCAATCCCTCTGACTCCACATAGGACATATAATGATTTGTCTCTTGATGTGCGTGGGTAATTTTACAAGAATAAATCTGTAGGGTAAATTTGTTTACCCAGAGAAAATATTGTTCACATTTCGAAAATTGTCAATATCGACAGAGCATTTATCTTAAATAAACATTTACAATAAATATGATATATGTATACTCAATAACTAGACATACAACTAGTTTCCGTGAATTTCAATCAATGCCAAATCCTTTTAAGACTTTTAACAGAATCTCAACATTCATCTGAAGCTGTGTAATTTTATGGTTCTATTAGCGTAGTAACTGTACGAGATATTTTAGCACTTTACAAAGCGACTATTACTCATCAATGACAAATTAAATGTTCCTTTTGAGTATAAATAATATAATTTGTCAGTTTTTCATCTTGGTTTTCAGAACAATGACTTTAGATGTTATAGACTAGTTGTCTGTTGTAAATTTGATGTTTCGTTTTGTTTGTAATTTTTAGAAAATATAATACTGGATAAATTTGTTCCGGTAAAGAAATTGTGTGTAATAATTACATCGCTGCTTTGCTTGATGTATTGATGATTATGGTAGAGGCTTGTCGTAGTGGCAATACGCTCAGTCGTATTCTAGACTTACTACAATGTAGTTAATAAGGTCACAGTCCCACGGAAGACATAGCACCCTTCCAGCAGCTGACTCATTATTTTGATTTCTTCACGAAAACTCAAAAATGTATCGTGCCACAGTTAGCAGGAGATACAGAAAATGCAAGTTATCAAGTCTTTGTTGGTTTTGACCGGGCCACTTTTCGATGTGAGCATGCTAAAAGGCACCGAAAAATATAAATGTTAAAGTAAAACAATTCAAACGATAACACTGTTACACTATTTATAAAAAAAGTCTTCTTTAAGTCCTTCAATTTTACTACGTTAAGACTATGGATATTGGTTGTGTGAAAACTATTTAATACAAAAATCCGGTATGCTTTTAGTGAATTAGATTATGGTGATTGCTGTGATAACAACGTGACATCATGGTCGTTCGTCTTTTCTGCTACAATGACAAAAACCAAATGATGTGAAATAATGTCTCCATTAATGACTCATCGGGATGCATCGGACAGTCTGGATCTCAATCAATTCAGATATCTACAACCTTTCAAAATAATTACATATCAAATTGGAGAAAAAACTGCGGTAATTGCTTGTTTTTAAAATGTGTCGATGGTCCTTAGATGCATCTTAAGGTTGGGAGAATTTAATCAAAGGCCACAGATCCTTCTATTGTCAATAGTTGCCGTAATTTGGTCGTAAACATTGTTAGAAGTTGAAATGTCTATGTCATTTTCTGGTAATTGAGACGAATCTATATTTTCATTGTTATCGAGATGAAACAGACTATTGTATAAATAGATTTATGTGTCAACAAACAATTCTGGTACAAAAAAAGAAATCTGATTATCGTTTACATAGGTACTTTAAGAATCAATAGTGTCCTTTGTGTAAAATTAGTAATTTTCTTCCAAACCAGTAAAGAAATTGTTCATAAGGATGTTTGATAGAAAAGTAATATAACAAAAATATCAAGTGCCGAGGAATATTCAAAACGAAAAAGTCCCCAATCAAATGGCAAAATCAAAAGCTTAAACACATCAAACGAATGGATAACAACTGTCATATTTCTGACTTTTTACAGGTGTCACACCACCAATTACTCCTTCAAATTTAGAACGTATGTGAAAGTAGGCCTACTCGGACAAAAAATAGTGCATTTGATGTCATTGTTTACTTAAACTACCCAACAAATTTGCAGAAATGAAACTTTGGGTGAAAGAGAAATATATTAAGACTATTTTGAGCCCAAATTTACTTGTCTATGAGTTGACATTAAAAATTGAGGATTAATGCGCTCCATAGTATACTAATTTAAGATTTCAAGAAAACCAGGGGTTATTTTTAGTGGTACATCCATTCGGAAGGTCTCTTCTTTCTTATATGGCTTTAAAGGTATGCTGAAAATTGGCATGAAGAAAGGTGATACCTGTACGATTCAGGACATACCTGGTTTGTAAGAGGTTAAACTTAAGATAAAAAATTTAGAAAGCTATGAAAATTGCAAAATTTGGTTGAACAGATAGGGACTTTTAATTGGTGGTCTGACACCTACAGTAGTTATAAGAAGATGTGTAATGAGTGCCATTGAGACAACTCTTCATCCAAGTCATGATTTGTATAATTGTACATGACTGTTGGTTGCTCAATGTCCAGTGGCAAATATTTCATGGATGATCATGGCGAAAAATTGATTTGAGCAATATACAACTGATATTTTACAGCTTGATCAAATAGTGTGTTGTTGTAACACTGTTCCAGGTCGGTGGAGGGGTTTATTGCTCACAAACATTTTAACCCTACTAGTACTATATGTATATGTGCCTGTCCCAAGTCAGGAACTCATGCAGTTGTAAGTCAGTGATTGTCGTTGGTTTATGTCCGTCATGCTTAGGTTTTTTTGGTAAATTGTATTGTTGTAAAATACAGGCCGTTGTTTTTCTCGTTTGAATTGTTTCACACTTCCTTGCCGGGAACTATCAAAAGTCCCAACGGTATAGGGTTTCCTAATGGCTGAAGACAGTACGCTTACCTTTTAATGGTTAGATCCAAGGCAATTGAACTCTGATGGAAAGTTCGTAAAAGTCTACGAGACATATATAGTTTTCGACTCGAACTATTCATAGCTAGTTTCAAATAACATTTTTTTTAAATCAAAATAGTTTTTTCTTTCAAATATTTAATTATGTTCACTTAGAATAAATCATTTACTTCACACAAAAAATATCTACATAAAAATCTGTAAACTGATTTCTGTAAAGTAAATGTCCTTGAATTCAAAAGTAGCAACTATAAAAAAAAAAATGTTACAAATGTATTCGATAAATTGAGAAAAATATTGTGCATATCTTATCACATTCTTCATTACCAACATCAGATATTCCTGTTGTTTTATATTCCATACTTTTATCAGAAGCAAATCTCCTCGTGCAATAAACGAATCAGATGGGCTTACAATCTTCTTCTTCCTTGGCCGATTAAATTTAACTGCAAAAGAAGAACCATTAAAAATCCATAGGACATTGCACCAATAAAAAAGAGCTTACTACATGCACCTGAAATTATAAAAGAAAAATACTTTGATCCAATTGGCAATATTTTTCTAAAAAAAAAACTCTTAAACTTCGAGGATTTATCATTGCTTTGTTTTGACGTTAGACTAGTTTTTGTTCACTTGTTGTTATTTTTGTTATTTTTGGTTTTTTTTTTTTTTGGTTTTTTTTTTTTGGTTTTTTTTAAATACTAGTATTAGTAGTCTGTTCATAATACCGATGTTTGACTCCAGAGTTTATGTTAACGTATTTGTTAAATGTATTTTGTGTATGTTTATATTATTTGTCACAAACTTACTGCTCACAGTTTATATAACAATAAATATTTGATTTGATTAAAGTGGATTGTATTAAAATGTTCGTAAATGAAAAAGAAAATTTACATTTTTAAGGTTAACAGTTATCAAAGGTACCAGGATTATAATATATACGCCAGACGCGCGTTTCGTCTACATAAGACTCATCAGTGACGACCAGATAATAATAGTTTCAAAGCCAAACAAGTACAAAGTTGAAGAGCATTGAAGACCAAAAATTCCAAAAAAATTGTACCAAATATGGCTAAGGTAATCTATTCCTGGGATAAGAAAGTCCTTTGTTTTTCGAAAAATATTCAAAGTTTTGTAACAGGAAATTTATAAAAATTACCATATAATTGATATATATATGATTATATATTAGAAACAAGTTTTGGTCAGGATTCTTCTAAAAAAGCTCATAACAAATTTATGAAAAATATTCTTGGTGTAAACAGAAGGTCAAGTAATATAGCTGTAATGTCAGAGCTTGGTAGATTTCCTATGTATTTTCTATAATTTTTTCAATGTTAAAATATTGTCATTAGACTGGAACGTTTGCAAGAAGGATTATTATTTGATGCATTTATATGTTGTAAACAGTTACATAGCTCGTATGTAAATACATCGTATTCTATTAAAGAATATATTCAGAGAGAGATTGAATTACCAAATTTTGACCAATCAATTGTTTTTTTATGCCAGTGTGTTAAAAATAAACTATGTAAAAATTATTTAACATTTTGGAATAAACTGAAGTATCAAACAATTAACTCCGAAAAAGGGAAGCTTGGTACTTATTTTTCTATAAAAAATGTTTTAAAAAAGAAAAATATTTAGAATTACAGGACTTCAAAAAAAAGACCGTCAATTTGTAAATTAAGAATAAGCGCTCACTCCTAATAAATCGAGACAGACAGATATTCAAAAAAACATTTAAAAAGATCTGAGCGTCTTTGTTCTAATTGCTCACTTGGTAAAGTTGAAGATGAGCTTCATTTTTTATTAGAATGCCCTCTTTATGATATTCAAAGGGACGATTTTTTTCAAGACATTTCTAACAATTGTTATAATTTTATAAATTTAAATAAATCTTCTAAATTTTTATGGCTCTTGACCCAAGAAAATGTTACTCTTATGGAAAAACTGGGCTGTTATATTTGTAACTGTTTTGAATTAAGGAGATGAGGTATGAACACTGACGCTAAGTCAAGTAAATAATTAGAGAATAAATACATATATAATGTAGTTTTATTATTCCCTTTTTCACATTATATATGTGGTTTTTAGTTTGATTCTGAGCAATGCTTATATTCCAAATATATATGTATATGCCTCTATTGTTGTTACCAATTATGTAAATCAATTGTATCTGATTGTATGCCCTTTATGGGCCCTGTAATTTGGGAAATAAAAATATTATATTCTATTCTATTCATGTCAACACCGAAGTGCTGACTACTAAGCTGGTGAAACTCTCGGGGAAGAAACGTCCATCAGCAGTGGCATCGACCCAGTGGTGTAAATAGTTATCAAAGGTATCAGGATTATAATTTAATACGCCAGACGTGCGTTTCGTCTACATAAGACTCATCAGTGACGCCGCAGTCAGATCATAGTGTAATAGTTTTAAAGCCAAACAAGTTCAAAGTTGAAGAGCATCGAGGACCCAAAATTCCAAAAGGTTTTGCCAAATACTGCTAAGGTAATCTATTCCTGAATGATAAACTTCTTAGTTTTTTTCGAAAAAATCAAAGTTTTGTAACAGGAAATTTATATAAAAAAAAGACCATATAATTGATAATCATGTCATCACCGAAGTGCTGACTACTAGGCTGGTGATAGATACCCTTGGGGACGAAACGTCTACTAGCAGTGGCATCGACCCAGTATATTTCGTTAATATCAGCTACAACGAGTCCAATGCTTTTAAAAATATCAAATATAAAAAAGAAGATGTGGTATGATTGCCAATGAGACAACTATCCAAAAAAGACCAAAATAACACAGACATTAACAACTATAGGTCACCGTGCGGCCTTCAACAATGAGCAAAGCCCATACCGCATAGTAAGCTATAAAAGGCCCCGATAAGACAATGTATTTATAACAATTCAAACGAGAAAACTAACGGCCTTATTTATGTAAAAAACAAATATGTAACACATAAACAAACGACAACCACTGAATTACAGGCTCCTGACTTGGGACAGGCACATACATAAACAATGTGGCGGGGTTAAACATGTTAGCGGGATCCCAACCCTCCCCCTAACCTGGGACAGTGGTATAACAGTACAACATAAGAACGAACTATAGAAATCAGTTGAAAAAGGCTTAACTCATCAGATGGACAAAAATACAGTGGACGTGGCCCGGTACTTATACATCCCGACACGAAAAGACACAATGAACAGATCTGAGAGTACTCTCAGTTATCTGGCAGCTTATACGTTTGTAAAACAATTATCAAATCCAATGCAAATCCGGGGATCATAATTTAGCAGACGTGGCGTTGATAAAAACAGTTTGCAAATGGATGGTCAAATAATAAAAATTAAGGAAGTCCGAACACCAAAGGCCAAAAAAATCATAAAATTTGCTTATGCCATCTATGACGTGGGGTAGAAACTTTATTTTTCACTATCAACACGATACTGAAATAGACAGATACCGACAAGAAAACCAGTGGATTCATACCAACCTTTAATGCGTATGTGCCGTCTATGTTTGCTGAAGTAATTTCTCGTTTTTAAATTAGCCACAGAAGGCTGTGATTTCCATAGAGATTGCATGTTATCCCGACAGAATAAGTTTAATCAAATGTTCAATATTTCATAACAAATAAATTCAATCAAAATATCATTAGTTAGTTTGAGAAAAAATACCAACCTGATGAAAGATTTGTAAGTTTCTTCATAGTACTTGACAAAAACGCATTACAGCGTTCTAATGTAATTTTCTGAAATCTTGATCACAAAGGAAAAATTTACGGTGGTTGGTTTCTAATAAAAGCATAAAATTGGAAAGCATATCATCAGTAATAACTTAATCATCAGCAAACATTAATTTTTCATTGATGTTCCCTTTATTTGCACTACTATTTGATAAATGGTCATCATTTTTTCTTAGAAATAGAAGTTTAGCTTATTATATCCAATACAACAGGATAGAAAATCCTTTCATTTAGTTTCGAAGGAAAGTCCTTTTATTTAGTTTCGGATTGAATGTCCTTTTATTTCGTTTCCATCTGGTTTATGTTTTTAAAATTGAAGTTATCAGATTGAATAAAAATCAAAAACAACAGTAAGTTTGTTCGAAATCGGATAAAAAAACTGATTGAGTTAGAATCATCACCAGAAAAATGGCGTTGAAACAGCTTTGATTTTTGTTGAAAAAAATAGTCTTTGAAGATTTTTTTTTCGAATTAAAATATGAAGCTTAATTTGGATTTTCTCGTAACAATCATTCTGCAAGATGATGATGTTTTTTTTTTTTTTTTCAGAAACTAAATGGATGTGTTTGTATTTGAATTGGTCCGTTGTGTTCGATTTGCGGTTGTCGTTATTTGAAGTGAAAACTCGAGAGAAAATCATGTATTGATGTAAAAGATTACTAGATAACAAACATTATTGAAACTTGTTACATTATTCTAATGTTTTACCCATTTTCTTTACAAAACCAATAAAGCGACTATAAAAGTATGTATTCGTCTATCCCAATGGGTGTGTACTTATGCTTTAGCTAACCTATAAAATTAACTAGTATCCCAGCTGTTGCATTACAAAAGGACTGTATGGGGTTTGAAGAACTTAAGTCAATGTGCCCAAAAATATTAAGAATTTAGTAAATTTTAAAGTCAAGAATAGTATATATTGGACACACATATAAAGACTAGAGAGAAAAAATACGTACACCATTTGTACAACTCTTTTACGGCCATTCATAAGCTCTATTTTGGTTTAAATATAGGTGGGTTTTCTTGTGTGTTCTTTCCTATTGGGTGGTTTGATGCTTTTATACATTCAATGATTCAGCGCAATCATAACGAACTAAAAGATGTTCCAAATGCTGTAAATATTTTCTTTTTGATTGCGGTCTAAAACAAAATCTGTAATAGTCTCTTTCCTTTCTTATTCAATCCATAAAAAGATAAAGGAATGAGAAAGTCGACGACCATAATAAGAACTAAGCAAGTTGTTATACTGTACATCATGCAGACAGGCAATCCAAGGACGAACATTTTATGTGGTTTACTCCAAAATAGTCCAACTAAATGAACACGCATTTCTTTTAAATATTTATTGGTGTTTAGTATACTTTTTTTTCTATATTTTCTCTTGAAATATACACTCTTAAGATGAAGCAAAAATCGATTATCCTTAGTTCCTATGTTGTTTTTGCATGTATCCAATTTTCTGCCGGTACACTTAGTTTTATTAACTTGAGAGTTATGAATGAATATGATTGATGTAAGCTGTTCAAATAAACATCTTTTCCCGGTCCAATGAACTCTTGCCAATCTACAAATTTGGTAAGGCAATTTAATCAAGAAAGTAAATTCGATATATGTCAAGTCAAGGTCGGGAAAGGTCATTTGAGGAGTACTTCCTTGTATGTTATCATCTGTTTCGTTTTATAAGATTGAATAAATCAGAAATAATTTAGGCAACCTTCATACAAGTCATTTCTACAGTCTGTAGATAATTTCCTAATGTTGGTCAATCTAACGTTAAGAAATTTTCTCGTTAGATTTATGGCCTTTTTCTTTGTGTGGTATCACATCCTTGATTTGTATGTAATACATAGTCAGCAGAACCAATGAATTATTATCTCTCTTCCGCACCAATAAATTACTACGCGTGACAAGGAAATAGTAATCTATATTAACAAAAGATTCGTTTCATCAATTTTGACAATTTTTAATCTCATAGGGAATATAATGGTCAAAGTCAATCATTTTCTGATGTAGTTTTGCAGATAAATCAAAGCTTTATTTACCCAACATGACCGGTAGTGAACTAGTTTTATCTATTGATGTGTGTAAAATTGCTATAGAGGCAAGCTATCTCTGAATACCTCTTAAATGTTTTTATTTAAATTATTGATAATTGGTCTCTTAAGACAGTGTTTGAAATAGGGGTCTTGACATCAGTTGTATTAATGGTATACGAGATATATCCTGATTTGAGTGGGATTATTTTTTTGTGTCATCCGCACTTTCGTATCTTTATTTTTAGCAGTTGATAAAAAAGGAAATAAACTTTTTTATTCCTTGCCTAATTTATTTCATTAACATTTGAAATTGCAAACATTACATAAGCATAGGAAACATACAACATATCCTAAATAAGTCCTAAACAAGTCAAGTTAATAAATGTATAACTAAAGCAGATCATTTATAACCACACACACAATGATATGACTTTTACATTGTCTCATATTTTCTAAAATATGAATCAAATAAATTCAAATTAAGCAAATTTACTTTACTAAATAAACACATACCCTTACATTAAAAATTTCGGTGTCGAATTGGTCATGATTACCTTTCCGGTAAAAATGAAGGATAACGTCATGATATTTTTAAAAGTCTAAATCGATAGTACTTTGTCCTTGATTTGCAGATGACTGTTTAGCTTAAGCGGCAGGTTAGACATCTCTTTCAGTCATTTGTGGTCGTTTCACAACGACCTGACTATCTGTGACTATATTTTGTATGTTTCGACCACGCTCCGTAAGTTTTCATTAAAATCATCCACAACCTGTTCCAAGCTCGGGTGCATAAGACCTTGTCATACAGCATTTGTATGTCGTTGAATAACAAAAGTTGGCATCAACATGTCATTGCATATCAAAAGTTGACATCAAGCTGTCATTTAAAAACAATAGTTGACATCAAGATGTCATTTAAAAACAATAGTTGACATCAAAATGTCAATGCAGAACTAACGTTGACCTCAACATGTCACTAAATAACAAGAGTTGACATCAAACTTTCATTTAAGAACATGATTTGGTATGAAGTTATCATTGGATAACAAAAGTTAACACCAAACTGTCATTGAATAACAAGAGTTGAAATCACTAGATTAAATCTCAAGGTGTAATGGAATAAAAAACTGTCACCAAACTGTCATTGAATAACAAAAGTTGACTTCAAGTTGTCATAGATTAAAATAACAAAAATGTACTTCAAGTTGCCATTGAATAATACGAGTTGTCGTCAACTTATTATTGAATACCAAATGTTGACCTCAAGTTTTTATTGACTTACTACTGTTGACATAAAATTGTCATTGTGCATACGACCTTTGAATAAAAAAAGATGACACCAAGCTGTCATTGATTTGATTAACAAGAGTTGACATCAAAGTATTCATCAAGAAACAAAAGTTGACATCAAGCTTTTTTATTGAATAAAAAGAGTTGACCTCAAGTTATCATTGGAAAACAAAAGTTGACCTCAAGTTTTTATTGAAGAACAAAATTAAATCAAGTTGTCACTGAATAGCAAAAATTTACTGTTGGTCTCAAGTTTTCATTGAATCATAAAAGATGACCTCAAGTTGTCATTGAATAACAAAAGCTGGCAGCAAGCTGTTGTTAAATAAAACGAGGTCCCTTCTAAAAAACATGTAGTATGATTGCAAATGAGACAACTCTCCACAAGAGACCAGAATGACACAGAAATTAACAACTATAGGTCACCGTACGGTCATCAACAATGAGCAAAGTCCATACTGCATAGTGAGCTATAAAAGGCCCCGAAATGACAATGTCAGACAATTCAAAAGAGATCACTAGTTAACGGCCTTATTTCTGTACAAAAAAATGAACGAACGAAAAACAAATATGTAACACATAAACAAACGACAACAACTGAATTACGGGCTCCTGACCAAGAACAGGCACATTCATACAAAATGTGGCGGAGTTAATCGTGTTAGCTGGATCCCCCTTACCTGGGACAGTGGTATAGCAGTACAACATAAGAAGCTTATATTGAAAAACAAGAGTTGAATTAAAGTTGACATAGATGAACAAGAGTTGACCCCAAGTCATAGGCGGATCCAGGGCCCCCTTTCGTGGGAAAAATTTGGTTGATTATATAGGGAATCGCTGATGCATGACTGGAGTGCGCCCCCCCCCCCCCCCCCTTAGGTCCGTCAGCACCCCCCCCCCCCCCCCCTTTAGGAAAAGTTCTGGATCCGCCACTGCAAGTTGTCAGTGAATGATCAAAGTTGACCTCAAATTGTCCTTGAAGAACAAGCGTCAATCTTAAGTTGTCGCAGAAGAACAAAAGTTGACCACAAGTTGTCAAAAAAGAACATAAGTTGACACTAAACTATTATTGCATCACAAAAGATAACCTCGAGCTGTCATCAAATAACAAGAGTTGACCTCAAGCTGTCATTTAATAACAAGAAATGATCTCAAACTGGCATAAGATGATGTGTTGACCTGAAGCTTTCATTGGGTAATAAATGTTGACCTGAAGCTATCATTGGATAATAAGTGTTGACCTGAAGCTATTATTGGATAATGTGTTGACCTGAAGCTATCAATGGATAATGTGTTGACCTGAAGCTATCATTGGATAATAAATGTTGACCTGAAGCTATCATTGGATAACAAATATTGACCTGAAGCTATTATTGGATAATACATGTTGACCTGAAGCTATCATTGGATAATAAGTGTTGACCTGAAGCTATCAATGGATAATGTGTTGACCTGAAGCTATCATTGGATAATAAATATCGACCTAAAGCTATCATTGGATAATAAATGTTGACCTGAAGCTATCATTGGATAATAAAAGTTGACCTGAAGCTATCATTGGATAATAAATGTTGACCTGAAGCTATCATTGGATAATAAGTGTTGACCTGAAGCTATCATTGGACAATAAGTGTTGACCTGAAGCTATCATTGGATAATAAATGTTGACCTGAACTTATCATTGGAAAATTAAGTTGACCTGAAGCTATCATTGGATAATAAAAGTTGACCTGAAGCTATCATTGGATAATAAATGTTGACCTGAACTTACCATTGGAAAATTAAGTTGACCGGAAGCTTTCATTGGATAATAAATGTTGACCTGAAGCTATCATTGGATAATGTGTTGACCTGAAGCTATTATTGGATAATAAGTGTTGACCTGAAGCTATCATTGGATAATAAGTGTTGACCTGAAGCTATCATTGGATAATAAGTGTTGACCTGAAGCTATCATTGGATAATAGATATTGACCTGAAGCTATCATTGGATAATAAGTGTTGACCTGAAGCTATCATTGGATAATAAATGTTGACCTGAGGCTATCATTTGATAATAAGTGTTGACCTGAAGCTATCATTGGATAATAAGTGTTGACCTGAATCTATCATTGGATAATAAATGTTGACCTGAATCTATCATTGGATAATAAATGTTGACCTGAGGCTAGTATCATTGGATAATAAATGTTGACCTAAGGCTATCATTGGATAATAAATGTTGACCTGAGGCTATCATTGGATAATAAGTGTTGACCTGAAGCTATCATTGGATAATAAGTGTTGACCTGAAGCTATCATTGGATAATAAATGTTGACCTGAGGCTATCATTGGATAATAAGTGTTGACCTGAGGTTATCATTGGATTATAAGTGTTGACCTGAAGCTATCATTGGATAATAAGTGTTGACCTGAAGCACTGTATCATTGGATAATAAATGTTTACCTGAAGCTAACATTAAATAAAAAGAGATGACCTGTATAGGAAGCCGTTCTCGTCAAAACTATGTTTAAACCCTTTTCGAGAGAAAAAAAAAATATACACGGAGATTTAAAATCCTAAAATAACACCCTGAGAGATCGAAATTACAGACTTAGATTTAAAAAAATAAAAAACACACACTGAGAATTCAAAATTACACACTGAGATTTTAAAAAGACACACTGTGATGAAATAAATTGAAAAACATACACTGAGAATTGTTAATTACACACTGAGATTTCAAAAATACACACTGAGATTAATATGCAAATTACTAATGAATATTCATGAGATGAATAATTCAACAGATTAATAAATTTCAAGACTTAAAAATAGCTCATATTCATAAGTTTGTTGCCTATAATTCATATCATTACTACCAGTGTATCGGGATTTTTTTTTACTTAAAACCGTTTAAGCATGGGTCCCTTTTCAAAAGTCTTCCAATTGTTACCCTGATTTCGCAATGTAATCTTTTATATTTGTGTTACGTTTATATGCTATAATAGACACTTGTGTAAAAATTTCACTGCATTCTCTGTTTTTTTTCTGCGGATTGTTCCAATGTTTTCTTATAATTTTAATAAAGTTTTTCACCATTAGGTTATATTTTGTAATAAGAGTAAGTGGGTATTTTTCTTGTTCTTGTATTTCTAAAGTTTTTTTTATAAATAATTTGGAACCAAATCGAAGGACTAACGAGTTCTGTCCCCTAGTTGTTTTAAGCTTGTAATAGATTCAGATTAAGTATGCTAAGTGTGCACAAATCTCAGTGTGTAATTTTCAATTCTCAGTGTGTAATTTTCAATTTTCAGTGTGTGTTTTTCATTTTTGTAATCTCAGTGCGTCTTTATGAAATCTCAGTGTGTAATTTTTAATTCTCAGTGTGTGTTTTGAAGTTTTTAAATCTCAATGTGCTTTGTTGTAATTCTCAGTGTGTAAATTTTTCGAAAAATGGTTTAAACATAGTGTTGAAATCATCCCTTCGTAAATTTTACTGACGCCATCACGAGTTGGTTGACCGTTATGGAATTACCGTTTCACAAATGATATCGGATATGTTCCTTACGTCGTAACTACAATCCCCTTCCCTTTCATGAATGTGACCTACCGAATTAGACTATTTACTGGATTTGTTATCACATAAGCAACACGACGGGTGGCGCAGGATCTGCTTACCCTTCCGGAGCACCTGAGATCACCCCTAGTTTTTTGGTGGGGTTCGTGTTGTTTATTCTTTAGTTTTCTATGTTGTGTCTTGTGTGCTGTGGTTTGTTTGTCTTTTTAAGTTTTAGCCATGGCGTTGTCAGTTTGTTTTAGATTTATGAGTTTGACTCCCTTTGGTATATCGTCCCTCTTTTTTGATGAGAACGGCTTGCCATAGACCTGAAACTCATTGGATAATAAGTGTTGACATTAATCTATCACTTGGTTATTATTATTTTTTTTTTTTGTTAGATTGCGATCCTTTTAAAACTATCCGATTCTGCTTTCGTGCATATATATTGATTAACTTTACATACTGTACGTTTGTTTTAGCCATTATAACATTCTTTATTGGCGTAAAGTTACTCTAAAATCCAGCAATTCTTTCATCCTAGATTTATGATCAAAACATATCAACAAAGTATAAAAAACATAAACTTTTCGTTAATATATAGTTTAGTGCGGAACAATATTAGTTTTAAAAGCATCTTCTATGTTTTATTTCTATAAACCCATTGCTTAATGTACAGATTTATTACAGCAGGAAACGTTTAATAGAATAATCCTACAGCAAAATTAAAAATATATCGACATTTTATGACTTTTTTAATCATGTGGAAATTATGTTTTCATTAAATGTTTAGTAAATGTGCAATAGAATTAAACCATAATCACGCTATTTTTTATCATAAGCATTAAAATTGATAACCTATGGAATTAATTTCATATTTACATGTTAAATTAATTCTCTGTTGTTGATGGTGACTGATAGACGTGTGAAATAAACATATTAAACATTTATGACGTCAGGATAAGCAAAAAGATGGTTTGCTTTGCGTCCAACAGATATGAAAAATAAGTAGGAATTGAGAATTATATAGAAAACATGCGTCAATATTTATTTGATTCGTTTTACCAAACTACGCTCCATTGCCCTAGGAGACAACTCAAGGTCAAAGAAAACAACTATTCTTAAAGGGTGGTAACTTCCCATTTTTTTAAAGATGAAAATGCGTATATCCATCTTTAAGGAAAATATGTACCCTTTATTGTAGAACTGACAGGTTCATATGTTCAGTCTTCGTAATTCTGTTTCAATACGCAGTGATCACGCATTCGATGTGTACGTTTTAGACGTTGAAAATATTAGCCTTCTTCTCAAAGAGGTCTCAGATGGGTTATATTTGCCAAGGACAGCTTGGCAGTCCTTTCAATGTGCTAGTATCTCCTAGCACTTCCACCTTTCCACAGAATATACTTTCAACTCTTTGCTAAAAGTAAAAGTCCTAAATTTTTCTTATAATTTTGGCACCTATGCTGATAATTTCGGTCAATGACAAAAATAAGTTGGGTTTTTTTCAAAAAGTTTCATCGGTCTTTTAGTCTCATGATTCTCTATCCCTGTGTTCTTTATAAATGGACCATTGTTCACATTAATTTATCGGGTTTGTAATAATAAAAGCAACTTGACGGATGCCAAATGTGGAGCAGGATCTTCTTACCCTTCCGGAGCACATGAGATCACCCCCAGTTTTGGTTGGGGTTCGTGCTGCTGAATTTTTAGTTTTCTATGTTGTGTCTTGTGTACTATTATTTGTCTGTTTGTCTTTTTCTTTCTTAGCCATGGCGTTGTCAGTTTGTTTTTTATCTATGAGTTTGAATGTCCCACTAGTATCTCTCTTTAAATTCTTATATACCTATTGAGTCTCTCGCTGGTTAACTTTAAGTGCCGACCCCTATTTAAACGTACTGAGTAGCTATATTATGTATCGTTATAATCGACAATTTCCCACCTTCACAAAACCGTATCTGATTTCAACGTGTAATAGTAATTATCGACGTTAAGCTTTCAGTGTTAAATTATAGCAATAATTATGCAATAATGTCAAATTAGCGTAATATTTCTTAAACTGAGTAAATGCTACGCAGTGCTTTACAATCCTGATTAAATATAATTTGCAAATTACATCAATTACAGGAGTATGAAACATTTTTATATATGAGTAGTCACGTTTCAAAACATTAATTAACTTTAAACATAAAAATAGATACAAAAATATATTCCTGATAGCCAGAGACAATTACCTTTGTAATAAATATCAAGCCACTGAATCTTGATGATTAGAAAATGTCAATTAACTATCTTTGATGTAATTAATTAAATATGAAATTCGAATATTTAAATGTTTCTTATCTGGGACAAGGTCGTGAGGATCACACAACCGTTTTTTTCTGATAGTAGACTTTTCATTATAGGTTAATTCGTCCTTTATATCATATTGGCACAAAATGGTCTAGTTTCCCATTCTGTTTACGTCGTTGTTAGCTTATCTACTCCGATGACCAAGCACGAAACTTCAAACTCCAATTTGGTGCTTTAATTTTTCCCCAGCTAACCTAAATTCCACTGATAACGCAAAGTATGTTTTATTATAAATGTGGTTTTTTTTTTTTCTTCTTTTTCAGGATACTAATCTTGAATAAGGCCACAATTAAAAATATTTTGGTTTGCCCAAACCCTACCCAAAGGTTGAGACAGTGGGTAGGTAGGTAGATATTTTCTTTTTTTTTTCAAAAAGAGAAATTGAAGTATCGGGTGTTTATTAGTCTTCATGCCTATCTGATTAAAAAAAACTTCTTCAAATCAGGACAATTTAAAAAGAATTAGAGTAGGCAGCTTTTTTCTGGGTAGGTAGCGTTTGGTCAAACAAACCTATTCTTTTTTATGGCCCAATGAATTTTGACTGTTCTGTCCGACTTCTATTTGTTG
This sequence comes from Mytilus galloprovincialis, assembly GCA_037788925.1. NCBI lineage: Eukaryota > Metazoa > Mollusca > Bivalvia > Mytilida > Mytilidae > Mytilus > Mytilus galloprovincialis. The sequence goes on along the minus strand of CM075332.1, from coordinate 41,364,351 downwards.
TGTTGATGCTCGTAGAAAGAAACTCAACAATGACATGCTTTCGATGATCCATTTTGAATTTAAAATTTTCTATTTGTGTCACTATCCTGAAGCCGACTATTTTATTTATTTTTTTCGCTGCAGGGTTTGTTGCTCGTTCGTGAGTATGCCCTTATATTTTACAACTATGACCGGTTGTTTGCCTGTTACAAAATAGCGTGCTGTTCGGTTTGAGCCACGGCTCTGTGTTGCAGAGCGTACTTTGAACTATAATGGTAAAAATGCTTTAACAATATTGCTTGCTTTTCGGTGTAAGCAAAGGCTCCGTGTTTTACAAAATGTGACTTGGATTGAGAGTTGTCTCATCGACACTCATACCACTTGCAATTCCATTTCACACTCTGACTGTTCTGTCTGGTTTCCTAAAGGCGGTGATTCATGCTCTTAAAAATTAATATTAACTGAAGATTCACACTTCACGAAAGTATTTTCTGGGATTAAATGGGTTAAAACATTCCCTAAAACGTGTTGTACACATTGAAATTCGAATGGTGTAACATTTAGAATGATGGTAACAATTTATAATGTAAACATCATGGTACCTTGACAGGTGAGACAAAGGGGAAAGCATTATATATATATCAGTATTAAGAGGTTATAATGAGCAATTAAGCTCTACTAAATCATGTTTTAGTCTTACGCCGTAAAAAAATGATAAAAATATGGGAGAAAGATAACTTATGACCATGATGAGCCTTCAAATTTTCGCTTTTATCAAATTAATATCATAGTTACAGCGTATTTGCAAATTGAATTGAAGCCTGTGGTTCAAAGGTTTTAGATGCTTTTTTGCTCATGTAAATCCCAAACATCTGTTCTGTTTACGCCGTTGTTAGCTTATCTACTCCAATGGCCATGCACGAAACTTCAAACTCCAATTTGTTGCTTTAATTTTTCTCCCAGCTAACCTAAATTCCACTGATAACTCAAAGCATGTTTTATTATAAATGTGGGTTTTTTTTTTCTTTTTCTTTTTCAGGATACTAATCTTGAATAATGAATTTTGACTGTTCTGTTCGACTTCTATTTGTTGTGTTGAGGCTCGTAGAATGAACCTCAACAATGACATGCTTTTGATGATCCATTTTGAATTTAAAATATTCTATTTTGTGTCACTATCCTGAAGCCGACTATTTATTTTTGTTCTGTTTGTTGCAGGTTTTGTTGCTCGTGCTTGTGAGTAGGCCCTTATATTTAACAACTATGGCTGGTTGTTTGCCTGTGACGGTTTGAGCCACGGCTCTGTGTTGCAGACCGTACTTTGAACTATAATGGTAAAAATGCTTTAACAATATTGCTTGCTTTTCGGTGTAAGCAAAGGCTCCGTGTTTTACAAAATGTGACTTGGATTGAGAGTTGTCTCATCGGCACGCATACCACTTGCAATTCCCTTTCACACTCTGACTGTTCTGTCTGGTTTCCTAAAGGCGGTGATGCATGCTCTTAAAAATTAATATTAACTGAAGATTCACACTTCACGAAAGTATTTTCTGGGATTAAATGGGTTAAAACATTCCCGAAAACGTGTTGTGCACATTGAAATTCGAATGGTGTAAACTTTAGAATGATGGTAACAATTTATAATGTAAACATCATGATACCTTGACAGGTGAGACAAAGAGGAAAGCATTATATATATATATATATATCAGTATTAAGAGGTTATAATGAGCATTTAAGCTGTACTAAATCATGTTTTAGTCTTACGCCGTAAAAAAATGATAACAATATGGGAGAAAAAATAACTTATGACCATGATGAGCCTTCAAACTTTCGCTTTTATCAAATTAATATCATAGTTACAGCGTATTTGCAAATTGAATTGAAGCCTGTGGTTCAAAGGTTTTTGATGCTTTTGCTCATGTAAATCCCAAACATCTGTAGTAAGTTCGTTATTATAAAATATCTTTGACACAACATTACTATAATTGAAACGGAAGCTGTACACATTGAAAAACTATTAAGAAGTCAATATACTAATTAAATATCCCGTCTCAATTTTAATATTATAATAAGAATTTTGATATAGGCATAATTTATTGTTATTTCGTCAATATGTGCAACATTTGAGAATAATTTATTGCAGTACATAAAAAAAACACAATATATTTTATAATTTTTACAAACATATTCGAGGGCCCTCATGGGGTTTTTGATTATGTGATTACTTGGCCGTTTTTTTAATGATTATTTGATTATTAAGCCAAATATTTCATGATTATTTGATTACCTAGGACTGTATTTTTAGTTTATGATTATTTGATTACTAAAGATAAGCAAATATTTAATGATTATGTGATTATATTGGCAAAAAAATGGTGATCATGTGATTACTAGGACCCCCCCATGAGGGGCCTCATATTCCATAATCTTGTCTAATAATACGGAAAGCAACATATAGGTATAGTATTCTGATGCTGACCCAGAACCGCATTATATAGTTAACTGAAGTAACTTCATTATAATGTTCAGAAATAAATTTGAATATGTATGTTGACCAATTGCTGTGTGCCTTTTCTATGGCTTTTTTTATGTTTCTTCGTTACATATATAATGTGGCTCTGTACTTATACATCCCGTTATTGTGTTATTGTACTATGGTAAATTTGTGTATTCTTGTCTTTAATGTTTTCTAATATGCTTGGTCTGTATACCGTTTTGTGGTTCCTTGCTACATGTTTGTATATTTTTTTAGTCACGGATAAGATTATAGCACAATGTTGACTGCCGTATCATTGACATTTTTACATATTATGTCAGTCTGTTTTGTTCACACATTGCTGTCAATATAATGGAATTTGGTGCGACTGTCATACAAGTGAGAGGATGAGCTAGATATAAAACCATGGTTCAATCCACCATTTTCTACATGAAAATGTCAGGAATATGACAGTTGTTATCCATTCGTTTTATGTGTTTGAGTTTTTGATTTTGCCATTTGATAAAGGTCTTTCAGATTTGAATTTTCCTCGGAGTTCAGTATTTTTGAGATTTTACTTTTTGATAGGCCTTTCATCAAGCAATGAATTAAAAAAATTAAAAAATCTTTCAACATGAATGAAAATGTGTTCGTATTTTTTATACCTGATTCATCCCTCGGCTTGGGCTTCAGTAGATACTGTGTTCAGATATATTGACCTAAGTAGGAAGACAAAATAGCAACCAGTCCACCTTTATTCTAAGCCTTCCACCACAGAATCGCTACGGTATAAAGAATTTAGAAAAAGTAAGGCCAGTTAATCATAATGCTTTATTATGCCTACATACTGTTTCTGATTGACAAAATCTAATCCATTAAAAAAGTAGACAGATTCATCACAAATGCAAAGAAAAATAATTCATTTCAAAAATGTAGTATATTTTCATGAGATAAGGTTCAACATGGAATACCAGTACTGTTAACCTCTGGAGAGTTCAAGACAAGGATAGATATCATATACTTTTGAAATGAAACACACTTTGTCAGAAAGATAAATGGCAATGCTATATTCGTATGATAAATGTGTGTATAAAATATTTAATCATAGATATATCCTATACAAATGTCAGAAATTTTTCATCTGAAGGAATTTATCGATTGAATTAGTACAGATTTGCTAAATGTTAATATACGTAGTAAACTTGTTTTTGCTCTAGATATACAAACCTGTCTATTTTTCTGCTACCTATCGTTTCGTAAAATTCTTGTTATTTTTATTTTTATAACGAGTTGCAAATAATAAAACTTATTCTTTACTGTTTTGATTTTTTTTTTTTTTTTGGGGGGGGGGGGGGGGGGGGTATTTGTTGGTTTTTTCATGGAAGGGGTAAGGGTTTGGGGTTCTCCCATTTTGAAAGCTAATTCTTTTGAATATATAAAGCTTGTGACAGTCGAAAACGCCAAAGAATTACGGCAATAAATCAAAATCATACATTGAACAAGGACAGACGACACACTTGCCAGAGATAAAAAAAAAACACAAAAAAAAACAACCTATGATAACTATCATGTGCATCACGACGGGTGCAAACTGAACATCAGGATCTATATATTAACCCTTCCGGTTTAACTAAATTCCTTGTTTTGATAGGGTTCGTGTTGCTCAGCCTTTTGTTTTCTATGTTGTGTTTTGTCGACTGTAGTATACAAAATCATCTGTTGATATATCTAGAAATCATTAACAACCCAAGTCTCGGACTCCCTCGATTAAGGTTGACCTTAAAAGGATTTGGTAATACTTGTTAGAAATAGCTCCTCACTTGCGTCAGTACTGTCCAAGTATAGTTTTTTGAAATTTTTACCTGTTTGTTCTGTTCACACATGGTTGTCAATATAATGGAATGTGATGCGACTGTCATGGTTTGGCTAGCTATTAAACCAGGTTTAATCCACCATTTTCTACATAAGTAAATGACTGTAACAAGTCAGGAATATGACAGTTGTTATCCATTCGTTTGATGTGTTTAACTTTTAATTTTGCCATTTGATAAGAGACTTTCCGTTTTGGATTTTCCTCGGATTTCAGTATTTTTGTGATTCTACTCTTGAACCTTTCTGGTGAATACGAAATAAGAAGTTGTGGTATTATTGCAAATGAGACAACTCTCTACCAGATACGTAGAAGTAAGAAACTACAAGTCTTCGTACTTCCTCCTCAACAATGAACAAAAACCATTCCGCGCAGCAAGCTTTAACAAAGCTTTTTCTATAAAAATGAGAATCGTAGATACAAATTACTTACTTGGGTTACAATGATTCATGTGAAGAATCACATTGAATCTAACAGAAAATATACTGAAGATGATATTATCAAAATGCTGGACTTTTTGATCGACAATATATTTGTTGAGATTGGAGGACTTATTTTTCAACAGGCAGTCGGTATTCCAATGGGTACTAATTGTGCACCCCTACTGGCCGATTTGTTTTTGTACTCGTATGAAGCAAAATTCATTCAAAACCTTCTAAAAGACAAAAAGAAAAAGCATCTTGCGAAATTCTTAAATTTTACTTTCCGATATATTGATGATGTATTGAATAACCCATATTTCAGCCAATACTTACATCTCATATATGCCAGTGAAATTGAAATTAAGGATACTACTGATACTAGAAGGACTGCTACATACCTTGATCTTTTCCTCAATATTGACGCAGATGGACGACTTCAAACGAAAATCTATGATAAACGGGATGATTTCAACTTCCGAATTATAAATTTCCCATTTCTTAGCAGTAACATACCCTCTGCCCCTTCGTATGGTGTTTACATATCTCAATTGATAAGTTATTCTCGTGCTTGTTCACACTATACGGACTTCATATACAGGAGTGTGCTCCTTTCGCAGAAACTGCTCCAACAAAGTTATGAAGAGGACAGATTAAAATTGACACTCAGTAAATTTTACGGACACCATGACGAATTAGTTGATCCATACGATGTGTCTTTGACCAAACTAGCTAAGGATATTTTTACCACCTGTTAGATTGTAGTTTGTCATTACGTCGTCTTATCTTTTAATTACCAAACATGACTTGTTCCCGATTATGACTGTTTTGCTGAGTGTGAATTCGCATTGCTATAAGACGTGTTATGGTACTTGTCTATTTCAAATTCATGTATTTAGTTTTGATGTTATATTTGTAATTCTCATCGGATTATGTCAAATGTCTTGACGTCTTTTTGGTTATATTCATGTGTTATGTTAAAGAATATTAATCACCGCCTTCATTTATTGGATCTGATTTTGTTCAACGTAATTTGTACGATGCATTACAGTTGCAGTTTGATTCTGAATTAACCGGACATAGAATATTATAGGTAATTGTCTAATAGACCACGTTCGAGTTCATCCGTCACCGGCAAAAACTCGTCAATTATGCGCGCCTTTATGACGTCATTTACTAGATAGAGGGGGTCGCCTGTATCCCTGCACTATTTACGTTCATCAAGCGTCTTAGTGATCGTCATTGTGCTGGATAAACTAGAAATAATTGGTTGTTCTGTACGTACATAATGACAATTCCCTAATAGCAGCAGTGCTGATTGTCAATTTTGAGAATTCAATTTGCCGAATAATTCGTACAATATAGACTTATAGTTTTCCAACCACTCGCTCAACATTGGAATGGAAGTGACGACGCCCCTAAACGCACAAATGACGTTCACTAAATCCAGAGTTTTTGACGGAAATGCATCGAACTCGAAAGTTGTCTATTGCTACCTCAGTATTGCAATTTTTATTGTTTTAAGGTAGTACCTAACACCTTTACTAAAATTAATTTGGCTCGTTTAATTTTCTTGAAACTTTGATAAAGTATTTACTTTGAACCTTTGACAAAAATATAAAAATTTCAAAAAATTTTAACCAACCGTTTAATCAGAAAAAAATACACTGGTTATATAGCAGTTTTACAAAAACTTGTTTTGATCATTGAGAAGCTTAATATTCCCACCTTAAATGTAATGTCAGTATTTAATACAAATATAATATTAAATCAATCCTAATTCTATCTTATTTTTGACAGATAGTTTTATTCATTCAAATGTGACGTCATTTTTCATTTTTGATGTTCTGTTTTACAAATTGAAATGTGACGTCATTTTTTTTTTTTTGTCATTTTTTACAATTTCAAATATGACGTCACTTGGCGTTGAGGTTTTGACTAGTTCAGATGTGTCTGTTTTTGTGTTGGATTATGTCGGGTTATGTAATGTATTTCGGTTGTTTCCTGTAATTAGTTAATACTTCAGTTTTATCATGTATATCTTTCATATAGTCATTTTATAAAATTTACTGTTTGCAAAAGTATAAATTATTCTAATTAATAGGGATGTTCTGGTACCTAACAGAAACACCGTGGCCGTTTTTGGCACATCTTTTTTGAACTTTTGGTCCTCGACGCTGTTCAACTATGTACTTGTTTCGGCTTTCAAACTTTTGTATCTGGTCGTCACCAGTAAGTCTTGTGTGGACAAAATGCACTTCTGGCGTATAAAATTTTAAACCTGTTGCCTTTTGTTAGCTATTATTCGTGTGTTTCTTTGTCAATTATGTTCTCCTATTTATATGTAATGTAATGTCCTGTAATGTTGTGTTGTCATTTTAATGTTATATTTCACATGGCCATAAAAGAGGGAGGTTTGGTATGCCACAAAACCAGGTCCAACCCACTATTTTTTTCTTTAAAAAGCATCATGTACCAAGTCAGGAATATGGTCATTGTTATATTATAGTTCGTTTCTGTGTGTGTTACATTTTAACGTTGTGATTCTTTTGTGTCGTTTGTTTCTTCTTATATTTGAGTGTGAATTCACATTATTATAAGACGTGTCACAGTACTTTTCTATCCCAAATTCATGTATTTAGTTTTGATGTTATATTTGTTATTCGCATCGGATTATGTCTAATGCTTAGTTCGTTTCAGTGTGTGTTACATTTTAATGTTGTGTCGTCATTTTCTTGTATTTAATGTGGCGGTTTCCCTCGGTTTTGGTTTATGACCCAGATTTGTTTTTGTCTATCGATTTATGAGTTTTGAACATCGGTATTCTACTGTTGCCTTTATTTAAATGGCCCTGATTATGACAAATTCAAACAAGAAAACTACAAGTAATATATTAAAAAGACGCATCTGACACATCAAAATCAAGTGTTCTGTTCATATTTTACAATTTTCTTTGTAGAACAAACAAATCTCTAAATTTCTGCAGTACTTCAAATAGAATATAAAAAGTTGTGTGATCTTGTAATCACAGTACGACAAGACAAGGAGGGCAAAAGTCTTATAACCTCTCTTTGAAAGTTTAGTATAGAAAATTATTTGACATGCGCTCAAGGTTATTGCCTTACCAAACTATTTTTCAATTGCCTGAAACACTGAATTCTGGACACTTATATATTAATATTGCAATAATTTGCCACATGAGAAATTAAAACAAGCTGATTAACATCAACTATTTGATAAAATTTCTTGATTAATAACTGCACTGATAAAAAAGGTTCAAATATAACTAATCAATTTCAAAGTTCATTCGCAGTATGGTGTACAAGAGCGGCAGATAAAAAAGCAAAAGGCGCGTGCTGGAATCAGACGTACTAGAGACAAAACGTCCTTAATAATCGTCTTAAATAGATATAATTCTTTAGAAAGTAGCCTCTTGAAAGATTGATTAACAGATAAATAGTTTATAAGAACAAACAACACACGTCGACAGACCTGTTAAATTAATTTAACACTAAGGTTCAAAATCTCGCTCAAATCTCATTCAATTCTATAATAAACTAAATTAAGCAATTTGTAAGTACCGCAGAAACGTTTTCATCGCTTTTGTGATAAAATCTTGATGTAATCTTTAAGTTGTTAGGTAATAAACTTCACCAAGGTCATAAAGATATCAAAGAAATGCTATATCGTCCTGCAGTTTTACAGGATTACAGAAATAAAATTGTGCAGGTCCTTGTGATAAGACCAAGAAAACTCAGCATGGATTATTCAGCAGACAGTTCGTCAATCGCATCCCTCCAATTTTCAAACGAATTATATCCTTTTTTTAAACTTAGGAAATAAATTTACTTAACTTCGTTCTACTTTTAAAACTGCAATGTTATTGCATCATAATTCATGGGAGAGCAACATCTGTCGGATTTTTTTCAATTTGTGAGCGAGTCGACCCACTAACATTTAAGCTCTTTTAAAATAATTTTATTATAGTTTATAATAGTTGAACCAAACTTTTCAATCTTTCTTGATTTACCATTGAATTATTAAGATCCTTCTGAACACTGGTATTTATTACAACAATTTGATTCCTTCGACTCTGTTATTACATTTTGGTGCAGATCGTCATCGTAGTCATGCGCAGATATCGACATTTTATTGTAATGACAATTTTGCTTTTTTTTTCAAACTTCTGTTTTAATTTACTTAGTAGCTACCAAAGAGATTACTGTATAATTAAAAATAATAAGACATAAAACATTATCCTATGTTTGTAATCTTTTATAATGTATTGAAAGTGTTTTATAATGAATTTGCATTTTAAAATAAATGTTTTGGGAGGGTAGCTAATTACAGAATGATCAAAATTTATTGTACAGGTACGAAACTAATGTCTAAATAGACAAATACGCCTAATCCTGTCAGTGCATTGTTTGGTTAACCAATATTATCCGTCCAAAGTGTTCTTCTATTTATATTGTTTTGCTGAATTGACGTAGGTTTGTTCGATTGTATATAATTAATCTTTCGATATTCTCGCGGTTTGACCTATTCCAACCTTGTCTGTTCAATATTAACTCTTCTTGCGTTTGTTTTCTTTACCTCTTCCTAAATTTAAAGCACTAATGAATATTTCAATTGGTATAAATGACAGCGAAATATTTCTTCTCAATTTCGTAAAAAACTGGGATTCTAAAATAGTTGTGCAAGTAACGTATTTAAGAAACTGTTACTACGAGATAAACTGGTCTGTTTCTTATTTTAATGCACCGTACTATATAACGTGTGTGTAACTTCTTTTCATCCTGCATACACTTACAAGAAATGGTATATGGAACGAAACATTAAGAAACCAGTAACTAACAGATTAATCAGACACTGGCTAAAATACCAAGTTAATTTTTTAGAGGAAAGTATTTGACTTCTAATAAATCTATGATTCTTCGAAAAAAAAACACCTCTGTTGCTATATCAAGCTAGCATCCCCTTTTTAGCTCACCTGGCCCGAAGGGCCAAGTGAGCTTTTCTCATCACTTGGCGTCCGGCGTCCGTCGTCGTCCGGCGTCGTCCGTCGTCCGTCGTCGTTAACTTTTACAAAAATCTTCTCCTCTGAAACTACTGGGCCAAATTTAACCAAACTTGGTCACAATAATCATTGGGGTATCTAGTTTAAAAAATGTGTTCGGTTACCCGGCCAACCAACCAAGATGGCCGCCATGGCTAAAAATAGAACATAGGGGTCAAATGCAGTTTTTGGCTTATAACTCTGAAACCGAAGCATTTAGAGCAAATCTGACATGGGGTTAAATTGTTTATTAAGTCAAGATCTATCTGCCCTGAAATTTTCAGACGAATCGGACAACCCGTTGTTGGGTTGCTGCCCCTGAATTGGCAATTTTAAGGAAATTTTGCCGTTATATGGTTATTATCTTGAATATTATTATAGATAGAGATAAACTGTAAACAGCAATAATGTTCAGCAAAGTAAGATTTACAAATAAGTCAACATGACCGAAATGGTCAGTTGACCCATATAGGAGTTATTGCCCTTTATAGTCAATTTTTAACCATTTTTCGTAAATCTTAGTAATCTTTTACAAAAATCTTCTCCTCTGAAACTACTGGGCCAAATTTATCCAAACTTGGCCACAATTATCTTTGGGGTATCTCGTTTAAAAAATGTGTCCGGTGACCCGGCCAACCAACCAAGATGGCCGCCACGGCTAAAAATAGAACATAAGGGTAAAATGCAGTTTTTTGCTTATAACTTAAAAACCAAAGCATTTAGAGCAAATCTGACATTGGTAAAATTGTTTATCAGGTGAAGATCTATCTACCCTGAAATTTTCAGATGAATCTGACAACCTGTTGTTGGGTTGCTGCCCCTGAATTAGTAATTTTAAGGAAATTTTGCTGTTTTTGGTTATTATCTTGTATATTATTATAGATAGAGATAAACTGTAAACAGCCATTATGTTCAACAAAGTAAGATTTACAAATAAGTCAACATGACCGAAATGGTCAGTTGACCCCTTTAGGAGTTATTGCCCTTTATAGTCAATTTTTAACCATTTTTCGTAAATCTTAGTAATCTTTTACAAAAATCTTCTCCTCTGAAACTACTGGGCCAAATTAATCCAAACTTATCTACAATCATCTTTGGGGTATCTAGTTTAAAAAATGTGTTCGATGACCCGGCCATCCAACCAAGATGGCCGCCATGGCTAAAAATAGAACATAGGGGTAAAATGCAGTTTTTGGCTTATAACTCAAAAACCAAAGCGTTTAGAGCAAATCTGACATGGGGTTAAATTGTTTATCAGGTCAAGATCTATCTGCCCCGAAATTTTCAGATGAATCGGACAACCCGTTGTTGGGTTGCTGCCCCTGAATTGGTAATTTTAAGGAAATTTTGCTGTTTTTGGTTATTGTCTTGAATATTATTATAGATAGAGATAAACTGTAAACAGCAATAATGTTCAGCAAAGTAAGATTTACAAATAAGTCAACATGACCGAAATGGTCAATTGACCCCCTAAGGAGTTATTGTCCTTTATAGTCAATTTTCAACAATTTTTATAAAATTTGTAAATTTTTACTAACATTTTCCACTGAAACTACTGGGCCAAGTTCATTATAGATAGAGATAATTGTAAGCAGCAAGGATGTTCAGTAAAGTAAGATGTACAAACACACCAACATCACCAAAATACAATTTTGTCATGAATCCATCTGCTTCTTTTGTTTAATAGTCACATAGACCAAGGTGAGCGACACAGGCTCTTTAGAGCCTCTAGTTACGTCGTGTTACGTGACGAATCAAAAAGTTCCTACTATTATATAATTGTCTTCTCTTCTTCATCCTGGTACGGGAAAGACTCGGTGCCAAAGTGTGGAATATCTTGGAACTGTAACGCTATGTACATGTATGCAAATGGAGGTCGGAAATTTAAAATAACATTGTCTGCTTGTATTAAGCTTTTCTGTGAATAACGAAACTGTATAATAAATTAAAGGATTGACTAGGGTATGAGATTATCCTTAGTATTAAGATTTTCTGTGTATAACGAAGAGGTATAATAAGGATTGACTAGGGTATGGAATTGTCCTTAGTATAAAGCTTTTCTGTGTATAACGAAGAGGTATAATAAGGATTGACTAGGATATGGAATTATCCTTAGTATTAAGCTTTTCTGTGTATAACGAAGAGGTATACTAAAGGATTGACTAGAGTATGGAATTGTCCTTAGTATTAAGCTTTTCTGTGTATAATGATGAGGTATAATAAAGGATTGACTAGGGTATGAGATTATTCTTAGTAATAAAATGCATACCACAGGACCGCTGGCTAGTTTGTTTTGGATGTATAAATATGCAACCACGAATATTCGAAATGGAGACTCTAGATATAATGCCATGTGTAGCAATAAGGTCCTCCACCATGTATCTAAAAGAAACCTTTAAACAACTTCAATAAGGTTCTGCTCATGACTGTTACAAAGCATTACTTCTGTTCTTATATCAAGCGTCCCCTCTTTTTGCAGTGGAAGTCTTAAATTCCTGTCTGTAATTATCACGATCGACACACTTAATCCCCCACTGGCCCACCAGCTAAGACCCTTCCTTCCATCCATCAACGTTTCGTATTTATCTCTTTCTTTCTAAGTTAGAGATTGTGTCTGATATACTAGTACATGAAAATTTTAAATAAAAAGTTATATACAACAAAACTATGTATATTTCGTCAGAAATAGCAATACGCAATGACCGGTCTTTACTTTTGATTGGAGTGTCATTAATTTAAGTGCATTCCTGGTTTCTCAGTAGATTTTTTACCCGGTTGAAAGAAATGATATGACTTCATGATTTATTATTTTAAAATGACATTCGTTCGAATAATCGCATTTAAACATGACTGTATAGTAGTTATAACTTATAAACAATTGCATTGACACATGTACATGACTGTCTAGTCATCGCGATCAAACAACCATACCAGCTATCGTTACTGTCGATGCAGGCCAGTTGTCGCGAGAAAATCGCATGGAAACATGTATATGACAGCTATCGGTTTAGTCGTCTTGAGCAATCGCATTCAAGCATCAATGAGATCTATCGTGTCTGTCCAGTTAACTTAAGTTGACAAAACGATGCATGTCAGTCTGTAAAATGAAATTTTGTTAAATTTTGAAAATTAGCCCATTAATCTTAATATTTCACAACATGCCTTAATCTTCATTCAACACATGATAAACCGAAATGATCTTTGTACATCTTCCAATTTATCTTTTTAGCTCCTATCTCCTAAAACCGTTACTTTAATTTAAGATAAGGTTATTTTGATTTCTTAAATTTACAATTTATTTATTTTGATTGGATTGCGATTGTAGAAGGAGTAATGTCATCTTAATGAAATTTAGTTACAGCTGGAAATATATATTTTTTCAATTAGAGAGTGTGCATTGATCAAGCTTTTCTCTTTAGAACTATAAACAAAAAGAAGTTAAAAAGTATATGGAAAAAGGAGTGTAACAGCACACCTCGAAAGATATAACAATGTATGGTAGTGGAATATGTAGAGGTTTGCCAATTGTCACATCACATGGTGTTCCCAAAGCAATTTTGTATTTGTTGAACATATCAATCCTAGATGATATGATAGTTGTCTTTCAGTTAAAGTATTCGATGATTCACTGTAAAGTCACATTTCCTGTACCCTTCTTTCATTTATTGAAGTGTTGAACTCTAGTTTTATTCGCGTAGGTAAACCGAATGAATATGTCAAATGATGGAGGATCTCGGGTCCTATTCGAGCGACAGTATTATCCTTCTGCGATTGGAACCGAAGAAAATATAAAAGAAAAGAAAACGCTCGGCAACGATCATTAAAAGAAACGCCGTCAACTCTATTTCGATCTTTGAAGTTCATGCTATTTCCTTTGCTTTTGCTTAATGGTTTCATTTGATTTATAAAATTTGAACATTGAAAAACTACTATTGCATTTGGATATCAAATACGTGAACTTATTTGGATCTTATTAATTATAAAAAAGAAGATGTGGTATGATTGCCAATGAGACAACTATCCACAAAAGACCAAAATAACACAGACATTAACAACTATAGGTCACCGTACGGCCTTCAACAATGAGCAAAGCCCATACCGCATAGTGATAGCATGGTCGGCTAAAATCTATATATGTATATAGGGTTTATTTTCGAAACATTATTTTTACATGTCTTAAGTAGTTTGAAAGATAGATTTATATTTTATTTCTTTCAATGGGAATTGAAATAATGGTGATACTTAGTCGAAACAAAAACATCTGAACTGTATATTTAATTTTATGTACATATTCTTGTATTCTATTTCATTTGTTTTCTAAAAAGCAGTTGTTTCCTAGAATTATGTTTTCGATATAAGGAAGCAATGTAGTGATCGAAACAGTCGTCTTCCGGTTACAGTTTCCGTGTCCGTGTCAGCGAAAAATAGTTTCATTGAAATACTTATCATAAGTTCATTGGCAATCCTCGGTAGAAACCGCTACTCTCCTTATTAGATGAGGGTACGGAATCGGCCGAGGTGAGACGAATGATCATCAGTTAAATAAGAGCACAATCGGAAATCCTCGGGTGAATCCGCCATCGGCCGAGTTGTGACGAATGGTTAGAGCAAACACACCAGCATTTTCTACCATAATCCTCTATTTCATTATTTAGATTTTCAGTATCATATTTCAAACATATAAAATTAAGCATTTCCAGGATCTTGATCTGATATCGAAGTGTCGTCTGCCAAATGTTTACTACTGCGATCAATCTAAAGACTAATGGTAGAAATTTTGATTTAAAATCTATTTTAGTATGATCAAATTAATGAATATGTCTCGTGCTGTTTCTTTATATTAATATTTTGCAGACATTAGCTTTTTCTTCAAAGACATTTAGATTTATTCACAATTCCCAAAAGAATTTCCAAGTCGCATGTGCTTAGTAAGATATGTGATAATATAGAAAAAGAGATTGAAATAATGTCAAAATCAAGGCAAAGGACCTTAATGTAGATGTTTCTGCTATGAAATTAATCTGCTTTTGTCTATGCAGCTGACTCCAATACCTTTAAAACGCCTTCTGCTTCCAGGAAGAACTACTAATATTTGTTTTAATGACTAAATGCGGGTTTATGTAGTTTGATTCGTTGACCAAGCACACATTTTCAGGGTGTTTCACGCTATGTGGTGAGTTTGTTATTAATATCTTAATTGAACAAAGACTCAGAATTATGCGCCCGCGTGTAGGGGATACATCTTCCTACGAATGTTACTTTGTGAACTAGCATATCAAAATCATGTTCAGCAAGATAGTTTTCTATCATTGAAAGCAGGCTTTAAAAAAATCATATTCACATTATCGTTTTCTCGTCCTGAAAATAGGTTTAATTTGCCACTGGAGGTAAAGCATCCATCCATCGGAATGGAGAAATTGAATTCGATTCCAATTAGTTAGAAAAGTGTCTTGCTTTTGACAATCAATGATCCATTTCAAGAACTTTTTCAAGGGACCCATTTCAAAAATCAAAGATAAAATAGTTTTAAAAGCATACATTTTTTTTTTTTTTTTTTTAAATATTTTATCTTATATCTTAATTCGATACACATGATCCTGTATTTCTGAATTAAAGCCTGCATCTATTTTCAGTCAAAGTTCAAATACCCGTAAATCACTAGATGCATGCTTACACTTAGCAACTATAGTAAGTCAGTGTAGATATACCGAAAATCACAGACAGCTATATATAAGCGTCATGAAGGCACCTATTGAATTAGATTGATAGATAGATAGTTCTAAAATCGTATTTCAGATCAAAGCGGTAAATACTGAGGATCCAAACATTAAAAACATCTAAAATTCAAGAACTCTAGATTTTATTGCACTTGATACAAAGTCAGCCATTTAATTTCTACAAAAAAAGATAAATCGCGTTTGCCGTGTTTGTTATTCAAATACTTCGACCATCATCAGTTTGTATTCTTTCAGATGTAGATCTATAGGATGTTAATTATTTCAATTGACAAAATTCCTGCTTGTACGTCAATAAAATTCAAAGTATATATACACCGACAATTAAAAAGTTTAACAACCGACAACGTTGATTTTCTAGGTATTTGAAGTAACAGCCTTATAGTCAGTATGACACGCGAGCGTTTCGTCTTCATCAGACTCATCACTGGTGTTCAAATCAAAATAGTTGGAAGGCAAAATAAATAACAAAGTTGTAGAGCTAAGACCAAAAAATCATAAACGTTTGGCCTTATCCGGCTTAGGCCATCTATGATTTTTTTAAACGACATTTTTTTTTTACATACAACAACCAACCACTGGCTTACAGATTGGCATGGCTTGAAACACACAGACCAATCACGTTTGAGAGCAGTCTTCGCCAATTATCGGCTGTACTGATGATGGACTATGAGTAACCAAAGGGTACCATCCGAGCATCAAGGCAAGTTGTTCGATGTTGGGAAGTTTTCAATAATATATGTATAGTACGTGTATTTAAATTCCGTTAAAATTTAAGATTAGGAAACTCCAGAAAACTATCAATATGATTAATACCAGTAAATACAGATTATCATTAAGGAAACACATTAAAGAGATAGAACCCTAAAGACAAAAAATATAAATAGGCTAGAGGGTAACATCATGTCTGTCCTGTCTGTGTTTTAATTGATGTTTTTCTCAGTATCGATTTGACACTAATCGGCTTCCGTATATTACAGTCAAAAACTATAACATGCATCACATAAGTACAGATGTACCAAAAAATCACAAACAGCGTTACGTCATAAAACTATTGAATTAAATAGAATAGTTGTTAGATTATGTTTCAGATCTAAACAGCAAATACTGAAGATCTGAAAATGATAGAACCCTTGAATTTATTGCACTTGTTAAGTGGTACAAGCTCACCTTTTTTTCTACAGAAAAAGACAAATCTCTCATCATCAGTTGTTTTCTATCATATGTAGATCTTTAGGAAGTTAATTAATTTCAATTGCCAAAATTCCATCTTGTACGTCAATGGTCTAAGTAGTAAAAATTCAATGTATACACCGACAATTAAAAAGTTAAACAACCGACAACATTGATTTGCAAGGCTTACAATTTAGAATGCCACAGGAGCATTTCGTTTTCATAAGACTCTTCACTGGAATTCAAATCGAAAAGTTGGAAGGCAAAATGACTTACGAAGTTGTTGAGCTAAGATTAGAAAATCTGAAACGTTTGGCCTAATCCGGCTAAGACCATCTATGAGAAAAAATGAAAAATGAACGAAAAGCAACCACTGGCTTACAGACTGGCATGGTTTGAAACACGCAGACTAATCATGTTTGTGAGCGCTCAACAGCTGTATTCACTGATGATGGACTATGAGTTTCAAAAGGGTACAGTCCGAGCTTCTACGCAAGTTTTTCAATGTTGGGAAGTTTTCAATGATATATGTATTGTATATAATTTCCGTTAAAATTTAAGACTATGAAATGGATTATCACATGATGCTCGCTACTGATTTTTCTTCATATGTCATTATCCTCTAGCTTCCAATCCGTTTTGTCTATCAACCTTCGTGAAAAATTCTGAAACATCTGTTCCCCTCTAAAAGTTCTTTTTGTTTGTCCAAATAAATACTTGTATTATACATTATCTATTAAATAAGATTTATTGTAATTATGACAATATTATTTCCAATTTCATTACCAAGCAAGCAATCTAAACATAACTCAATATTCATGGTAGGACTTTTCATTTTCAAAGCAAACTCTTCATCTGCAAAGATATCTATCTATATTTATTGCCATCAAATTTTGTAAAACAATATCAATAACATAAGAAACAAAGGCGTTAAAAAGCTTTGATAATAAGTAAACATAAAACATTACATGCAAAAGTAACTGCACTAGCTTTACGGTTCAACTATGAATATCTCTATGTGAAAATCCAAAACCCACGTTGATGAGGTGATATAACAGAAAAAGACCACGTACGTAACGCCAAACCCGATAGGCTATGCACAAAAGATCTGTAACACGTTTATTTTGAGCGTGTACCAACGTTACTGAACTTGATTCACAGCTCAACAACGAATCTCTCTCTGTGATGCTCGAGGCGAAGTGTTTTAAAACCCAAACGATATACGAAAACGTTAATGAGGTGATATAACCGAAAAATACACTAAAGCCAAACCCAATCGATGACGTGAGTTAACCCCGTTGCTAAAAAGGGTGGGCCATTTGGTTATATACGGAATGTATAACATGCAGTCTCGTGAGTTACAAGTCAAGAAAAAGAGTCGTCCCTACACTTCTCCCATCGAGCAGTAAGATCACGGTTAAGAGGTTATGGAATGCACAAATAGACAGTCACGTGGTTTACCGGTCTATATATAACAATGGATCATCCCTGGACTTCCTATTCAGCAGTTGTAATCTGACCACGCAGACGAGAGGACGTCTATATACCTGCGGAATTAGATCGAAAAGAAAAACGTGTGGGAAGATTACCTTTGCACGTTAAAGAAGAGAGGACGTCTATATACCTGCGGAATTAGATCGAAAAGAAAAACGTGTGGGAAGAATACCTTTGCACGTTAAAGAAGCAAGGTTAGGAACATACATTAGGCCGTTCGTTTTCTCGTTTGTAATGTTTTACAATTGTCCTTTGGGTTTTTTTTTTATGGTCTTATTGTTGACGGTTACCTATTATTATTTCTGTGTCATTTGTTCTATTGGGGAGAGTTCTCATTGGCAATCATACCACATCTTCTTTTTATATGAAATATTTTTCACTGGTTATTAAGCAATCAATCAAGCAAGTTACAGATATTTATTTTCTCACCATCGCTAATTCTAATATTCGATATTGTTACAGACCTTCCAAGGTCATTCTAGTGCCTCCTCAATACAATAATTTGGCAGCTTTTGATTCATTAGAATAAAACTGATGAGAACAAAATTGTAATGATTCTTTATCAAGCTTGAAAATGGCATATTTCTGCTTAATTTAACCACAAACAAATCTGTTCTATAGAATCCAATTAAATGTATTTTAAATAGTATGAATGACGTTAATTCAAGAAACTATCACGGCAAACGTCAGTTTCAATATTACCGACATTTCTGCACACACTTCGAAAGCCTCTTTTATTTTTTTTACATTATTCATGCCTCAAGTTATGTAATCTAAGTGAGATGAATATATTTGATATATTTTTTGTCTGAAATATATGTCACTGGAAAAATTTTATGGATTGTAACTGTAACAAAATTATAGTTTACGATGATAGGACAGGGCATGCTCACAAAAAAGGGAATTTTAATTGTGTTTCATGTAACAAGAAATCTCCTTACATCGTTACATATTGTTCCCTGTGTTGGTTATAAGGATAAAATTGAGAATGGAAATGAGGAATGTATTAAACAGACAACAACCCGACCAAAGAGCAAACAACAGCCGAAGGCCACCAATGGATATTCAACACAGCGAGAAAATCCAAAACCCGGAGGCGTGCCTCAGCTGGCCCTAAACAAAAACATTTTTTCAGTGATAATGGGCGTCATACTATTCTCCGAAATATATAAAATAATTAAAACTAAAATAAAAAAAAAATACAAGACTAGCAAAGACCAGAGGATCATGACTTGGGACAGGCGCAACAATAAGGCGGGGTTTAACATTATTTTTTTTTTTTTTTATCTCAACACCCCCTCATGTACCTCTAGCCAATGTAAAATAAACAAACGCACAGCAATACGTACAGTAAAACTCAGTTTAAAAGAAGTCCGAGTCCGATGTCAGAATAGGAAACAAAAGAAACTATACAAAATGTTGCATCGATAGTACGTTTAACTATTGTACAAGCCTCTTCGTTTGTTTAACAATGTAGTATATGTCTGGTGTTTCTGTTGTATACACCGGTATCTTGGAATTGAAGTTAGGTTTTTTTCTCTGACTGCATGTTAATGACGTTTTTACACTAAATCCATAGGATGTTATGTTGGAAATATACTGATTAATATATTATTCTAGTTGTTATAGACTTTGAAATAGGTGTCAGTAATTGTGAGTATTCTCAGATTTGTACTTAGTGTCTTTTTTGTTTTTTTTGTTGTTGAAATTATTAGTTATATAGTGTGCTAGTGACCTACAATGGTATATATGGGGTCAGTAAATTCCATATAGCTCTCACCCCATATGGAATTTACTGACCCCATATATACCGTATTAGGTCACCAGCACACTATGTAATGAATTTATCTTATCGACTATCTTAACGTGTGAAATTAAGACTAGTGACCTATCAAAATGAGCAAGTGTTTAAAACTGTTAGCATTAAGACACTACTTCCATTGCTCCTACAAAAACAGATGCCAACAATAACAACTTGTTATTTTAAATTTGTTTTATGAATTGATTTCAATTTTAATCATCAATTTCTTCGTCTGTTGAAACCTTTTAAGTTTCTTCTTTCTTGTTTTATAAAGGGACGTAATATACCACTACTGGCCCAAGACCACAATTAATGACCCCGCTTTTCGTTGTTCACGAATATAGTTCCCTTTAATTATAGTGTATTTCTTCTTAAATTTTTTTCTTTCCTTTTCTCAAACATTTCTTAGCTTTTATAAGGTGGAAATGAAAGAAGAGAGGTGAAATAAATTTTTAGATGTTTAATTTTAACTGATTTTGATATGGAAAGAGTGATTAGGTCAGGTGCAAAAAGGTGATATTTACAGTTTTCGGAACATCTCTTGACTTGTCCATAGGGGTATGGATGTGTATTGGCTAAATTTGTAAGTTTTATACGTGCAATTTTTCTGAAACTTGGACATATTTTTGGACTTGTACTGTACATTACACACACAAAAAATTAGACAAAAAGAATAGGCAAATTTTTTTTAATGCGACAAAACGTTATAAAGAAATGATAGAGGAATTAATTGTGGTCTCGGGCCTAAGAGGTGCATTTCAGCAAATTTTGAATTTATACTTTGACAACTTCTCTGAATGATCTATTGGTATTGATTTGTCAAACTATATGAGAAGAAATGATTTCCACTTTTATTTCATAGAAATTTGTAAAAAAAGTCACTTTTCAGCTGATATGCCCAAAAAGTAGCTTTTTCACTTTTTTCAATATTTTGGCAAAAGCAGCATCCTTAATTTTTCTCTGACATTTTGTTTCTGATATCTATTTGTGTTTGTGGTATTTATTTCATGTGTTTTACTCATTTGTGAACTCTGAACACAAAGAAAAGTGGATAAAAGCATTAAAAGAGTGCAAAATGTGCTGTTTTAATAGTCTAGGTCTAACGGTCCGTACGAAGCAAGTGAAATATGAAGTTCTATGCTCTTAAAAATTGTATTTCTTTAAACAGATTGCACTGAATCTATATCAAAAGCACTTATTACTGGTTGTTTAAACTTGTCTGTTTCACAGAATACCTTTATTTTCTTCTGTTGGATGGCTGGTGGTTAAAATATTGGCATTTTAAGATCGAAATTTCATGCAGGTTTTAAACAGTAAATTGAAAAAAACTTTGCATCAGACCATACTGTCTACATACATAGTTAAAAGCAACAGTCTTGTAACATCCAGGCTTCATATTTGATCATATCTCAGCAAGGATTTGAGCAAAAAGAAGCATATTTCCATCTCCAATATCATTTATATGCAATTTAATATGGAAATATAGGGAACGGCCCAAATTGACAACTTGTTATTTTAAGCTTGACATTGCTTAAGACCATGTAAAACTCATGTGTTATGCTATTTGAAACTTATATTTACATCAAAAGAACATTTATGATATGTAAAATGTTTTGTTTTAATTTAACAACTTCAGAAAATTGTTGTAAGTGGAAAATATTACATTTCATATAAGGCCTCACTTCATTTGAAAACCTCTATTTTTAGGCATAGGCACATATAAAATTAACTTTTGTCAAATTTTTATAAGTCTCATACATTAAGTATGCTATCATGTACTTTGAATAGATAATATCTTATCCATTGAGACATTAAAAAGTGCAATTTGGTGTTTTTTGGGGATTTTTGAAGCCAAAATTTGAAAGTCGAAATTGTTCTATTTCAACGTCACAATTCAGCAACCAAAGTTGAGATATAAAAAATGCCACATTTTCTATAATATATATCATATGGCTTTGAAACTTTGTAAACTGACTCATAATACACTAAGCTTAAATCATGCCAAGTTTTATTGGAATTGGTCAAGTTTTTGGCCCCTAATAGGCCCAAGACCACAATTAATGACCCCGCTTTTCGTTGTTCACGAATATAGTTCCCTTTAATTATAGTGTATTTCTTCTTAAATTTTTTTCTTTCCTTTTCTCAAACATTTCTTAGCTTTTATAAGGTGGAAATGAAAGAAGAGAGGTGAAATAAATTTTTAGATGTTTAATTTTAACTGATTTTGATATGGAAAGAGTGATTAGGTCAGGTGCAAAAAGGTGATATTTACAGTTTTCGGAACATCTCTTGACTTGTCCATAGGGGTATGGATGTGTATTGGCTAAATTTGTAAGTTTTATACGTGCAATTTTTCTGAAACTTGGACATATTTTTGGACTTGTACTGTACATTACACACACAAAAAATTAGACAAAAAGAATAGGCAAATTTTTTTTAATGCGACAAAACGTTATAAAGAAATGATAGAGGAATTAATTGTGGTCTCGGGCCTACTTACCGTGTATGAAATAAGCCCCGCCCCTTCTTACCTTATATGGAATATAAAGGGACGTAACACCACTACTAACCGTGTATAAAATAAGCCCTGCCTCCCTACTTGCCTAATATGAAATATACACGGTCTGCACGCGGACGTTTTTAACCAATCATTTTCCAAGAAATGTATATGAGGTAAGATAAGTATAAATACCCTGCCATGACTGGTCTGTGTTTGGTTGGATATTTAAAATTGAGAAAGGAAATGGGGAATGTGTCAAAGCGACAACAACCCGACCATAGAGCAGACAACAGCCGAAGGCCACCAATGGGTCTTCAATGTAGCGAGAAACTCCCGCACCCGGAGGCGTCCTTTAGCTGGCCCCTTAAAAAATATGTATACTAGTTCAGTGATAATGGACGTCATACTAAACTCCGAATTATACACAAGAAACTAAAATTAAAAATCACAAGACTAACAAAAGTCAGAGGCTCCTGACTTGGGACAGGCGCAAAATTGCGGCGGGGTTAAACATGTTTATGAGATCTCAACCCTCCCCCTATACCTCTAGCCAATGTAGAAAAGTAAACGCATAACAATACGCACATTAAAATTCAGTTCAAGAGAAGTCCGAGTCCGATGTCAGAAGATTTAACAAAAGAAAATAAACAAAATGACAATAAAATATAAATAACAAGACTACTAGCAGTAAACTGACATGCCAGCTCCAGACCTCAAATATTGATTGAAAGATTATGCCTTCATCATATGAATATCAGGCACAATCCCTCCCGTTAGGGTTTTAGTATCATACTATCATAAAATATATGAGAAGAACATAACCCGTGTCATGCCAACAACTGTTTTTCAGATAAATGTGTTAAGTTCCGATGCAAAGACCATATAAGTGAATCAACAGTATCGTAACTATATCCCTTCTTAATAAGTCTGTTTAAAGGTTTTGTAAGTTTTTGGGGTGAATACTGACATTTTTGTGCTTTGTTAAGAATATTTCCATAAAAGATTGAATGTGAAATATCTGAACGTATAAGATGTCTGCATGTTGAGTTATATTTACGAATTATTTCCTTATACCGATGATAAAAATTTGGTAAATTTTTTTACTAGTTTGTGATATCGAAAACCCTGGTGTAAAAAAATTCAGTAATACATAAATTTCTCTCGCTAAAATCTTATACGTTGTTACATACAAGAGCGAATCGTACAAGTTGAGATATATAAACACCATAAGATGGTGACAAGGCAACGTCACCATCTAAAAATGTCTGCTTTGTATCGCGGATCTGAAGAGTTCAGTTTTTTTCCAGTGATTGTTTATAGTTTGTTCTTATGTAAGACTGTGCTAAGTAGGTGTGGCATGGCACCAACAAACTAGTTTAAACTCGTCACCTTCTATGAGAATGTCAGTTGGTGAGGTAAAAAGCCCGTTTTTGTGCAGTTCTGTAGGACATGTAGTCATATTCATAAACAAAAGTGTGCATGCTGAAATGTCTCTTAGTTATATAGAAACAGCAAAAGAGGACCGGTTTGTTAAAGGCCAAAACATCTGACTTAATCACATCCAACACATAATTCAAAGTTTCGAAAAAACGAAATAGACAGCTTAACAGGTTCACATCTTACAACTCATACCTGTCAAGTTTTTTACCAAGTATGAAGTCATTCTCTTCAATCCGAGAAAAGGGTGAAGGAAATGTTTATTGGACGAACGGACTGCCAAAGTAGGGTACAATTTTTGTTTTTTGAAATGGCAACCTAGCATAGCGAGCTTACAATTTATTGTTATCACTAATTTTAAATGTAGCATGCCGTTTTATATTTTTAGGAAAGCTTTAAAAAATGAAAACTTTTAATTTATTTTACTTTAGTTTGTACTGTTCAGCCTATATCAGACGACCCACTTTTCAGTGTGAATGCGCAAATAAATGATAAACTAAGAAAAAAGACCCAAACGTTGTATCGGATCTCTATAACTTATTTGATTGGATTTTCACTTTGGTATCTATAACTCTTTTTTTGGGGTCAACATTCATATACCGTTTTTTACGTATGTTGTGCGTGAAAGGGTTGATAATATAATCTAATGAAATTGTATATCAAACTTATAATCTTATAACCTATTCAAGTTTGGCCTGTATAAAACTGAATGATTTCTTGGAGCCAAACTTTGTCTAAGTACTTTATATTATCAAAGGATTAACTGCTACATTCTATTCATAATCAGTTACAAAAGTTTCAGATTGAATTTGTACTCACAATAATAAGTAGTGCAATATATACTGACATATTCGAGACACTAATACTGAAATGATAAGGGAGCTACCATTTGATTTTTATGGGGGGGCTAGGGTGAAATTTGAAAAAAATAGGCAGGACAGGAGTTTTGAGTAAAAAAAAAAGGCAGGATGAGACACTTGCAAAAAAAAAAAAGTCAGGACGACAATTTAGGTAAAAAAAGTCAGGATAAATTAAAAAAAAAAAAAAGGCAGGACCGAACAGAGTGAAAAATAAAAAGGCAGGACAGAGATTACAGCTAAAAAAAAAGGCAGGACAACATTTTTCATCCTAGCCCCCCCCCCCCCCCCCCCCCCATAAAAATCAAATGGTAGCTCCCTAAGTTGGGTATTGTGGTGATAGACTGTATACGTGTTGCTACGATCCAAATCCCAAAAGGAGCTAGGGTATCGATGCATTGCAACTTGACAATTGATATCTCGTCTTGATTGTATTGTTCATGACACCGGTGAATTAAATCTAACCGGAAGTGTCAGGTATGGCGACATTATTTCTAAATAAGCAGATTAAGAACTAAAAGCTTGCTTGAGATAAGAGATGTATTTATCAAAACATATTTTAACTCCGTCATGTGGTACCGTATGAGTCTCAAGTTGAAATCTCGGTAGTATCTGGAATTATTTATTTTAAAGAAAAATCACTGGTCAAGGCTCGAGACGATTTAGACTTTGACAATGGAGTGATTGGTTTGATGAAGGTGGGTGCTTTTCCTACCGTCCAGTGGCACATATTTCATGCTTATTCAGAAAGAGATCCAAAGGCTAGGCTCTGTGTGATTTGTCGAATTGGATTAAGGGTTGCAATTATGCACAGGGTCCGTTTAACAGGGAGTCTGAGTTTTACTTGCCAAGGGATACTTATGCATCCCTCGAGCGTGGCCCTCTACTTATTTTACATTATCGAATTAACATTCCAAATTATCCCAGATGTAACTGCGTTTTTATCCTTTATGCATATAGCCAATCGAGGTTTCACGGTCATTTGGTTTACATCAAAATGGAAGACACTGAGCCTTCCAAATTGTTTACCTACGATTCGGGTTACAGGTATTGTTGAAAACCTTATCATGAAAGGAGTAGGTTCATCAAGGGTTAAAATTGACGAGGAGTTTCATGAAGCTTTTATATCCGAAAATCATATATATAATTTTTTTTTTTTGACAATTTATCCAAAATGAGCTGACTTTGAAGCCTGAAATTTGCTTTTACAAAGAAACTGGTTTAACTTAGTAGTAAGTAACGCTTATGAAGCAGATCCATTTAAGATCCAAATTATGTCCATTTTAAAATCTTACATAAAGTTAAATTTAAGGCCGTATTTGGCCTTTATTGAACCTTGTCCCTTAGAAGTCGCTTCATTCTTCTGAATCTTTGAAGTTTAACCAATATCTTTTTTATTCTGTCAATAAATTCAATTGTAATTTTTTTATGCAGAACAGGATCGAGATTTCAGAGTTTCTCTTACATGAAATCAATTCAAGATTTATTAGAGCGTCGTCAAATCGAATTTGTTCTTCATTAGCGATAGTGCTCCAACGCAAAGACATAGTTCTGCTTGGAAAATATCTACTGATTCTAAACTGAATAGCAACCTTTAACCATCAATAAAATTGTCTGGTTTTAAAATATATCGGTCAAATTGAGAGAAAAAACACACAAACGAAGAAATTTAAGAATGGTAATACGTAATCGCGGTTCAATTTATTTTTATTGAAGTGACAAGTGTGTCACTGGATTAAAACTAGCATTCAATCAATTATCCGTGCTTAAGTAGGTCAGGAATTTATTAGTTGTAAGATTTCATTATCTTGTCAAACGCTTGTTACAAACTTTTCTCAAGCAGTCATTGTATTTCCGTAAATATAAAGCTTCGTGTCTTCTTAAGTAATCCTCGAAGCAAAATGCACAAGACAGATTAATGGCAGAATAATAAAAGATGATCTAGATTAATTTGACTTACATAGATCAAATTGATTGTAACACATTTATACTTAGAAAATGAATACAACAATCAGAAAAATATTACGACGATATGCATGGTGTGAGACAACTACGTGTACTGTTACAGTCCGTAATGTGGACTCGGATGTGATAATAATTCGAAGTTATGCTATTGTTTATCCCTTTCCTTTGCCCTCTTAACTGCAACCAGTAGGTTAGCAAAATGTATGTAAAGGTGCCTACTTTAAAATACCAGTTCAGGAAAAACTCTTAAAATATTAATCAATAAATACAGTATGCATAGGAAAAAGTCATTTACTCTAAAGATATTTGAGATGGATAACAAAACATAAAACAAATAACAAATTGCATCAATAAAAAAATGCTCGCAGTTACTGCATTTGTTGTTTTTACAGTGATTAAGATGATAACACAATGTTGACCGCTGTACCCTTATTTTTGACATTTTTACCTATTGTGTCTGTTTGTTTTGTTCACGCATCGGTGACAATATAATGGAATTTGATGCGACTGTCATACAAGTGAGAGATTTAGCTAGCTATAAAACCAGGTTCAATCCACCATTTTCTACATAAGAAAATGCCTGTACCAAGTCAGGAATATGACAGTTGTTATCCATTCGTTTGATTGTTTGAACTTTTGATTTTGCCATTTGATTGGGGACTTTCCTTTTTGAATTTTCCTTGGAGTTCAGTATTTTTGTGATTTAACTTTTTACTAAAAGCAAGCTCAAGTGTTTCTATGATTTCATCAACAGTACTTCGGGAAAGCAAGGTGAGCATCACCATGGATCTTTGCACCAATTGTTGTCTCGATAAATGTTCCTACATTGCTATTAATTGTAATCCACTGTCCCAGATCAGTGGATTGGGGCGCCCACATACATGCTCACCATAATATGTATATGTCTTCCAAAGTCAGGAGCTCGTAATTCAGTAGTTTTCGTTTGTTGCTGAACATCATATTTGTTTTTCGTTTATTGGTTGGTATACATAAAGCAGGCCAATATTTTTTCGTTTGAATAGTTTTAATTCTATTATTTCGTTGGCTTTTATATAGTTTGCTGTAGGTTTAATATAAACAAATGATCTCGGAAAGAATACCTGTGAAATATTTGCCATTGGATGTGTGGTAAAAATAAAATTCATAACTAAATAGTCATCCTCTTGTTGTCCCAAGTCAATGTTTAAACCGATTGATAAGTTTTTCGTTACTTAAAATAAAGCTTGATGTTTACCAGAAAAGATGGTGTTTTTGAGTATACGTTTACTCTTCTTTCGACATTTGCTATCTAAATAGGAGGGGGAAACATGATAGATCATTATCATATGAATATTCATAGCGCTCAAGAATTTAAGAAATCGAAATCCAATATTCAATATGATCAATACCAAATATCAATAATACGTTATCGTCAACACAAGATTGTTCTTTTTATCGTCCAGTCGCAAATATTTTCTATAAATTACTTACGATGAGTCTAGTGCTCAAATTATGCTGTTTTTTTTAAACCCGCCATGTTTTCAACAGAAACGAAAATATTTCCATGCGTCACATTATCACGTTTGTTCCAATTAATTACACAAGTAAATTTAATGTTATGATGGCTTCCCGTTGTATCTTATCTTGTTTATTTGTTTAATTGCATCCAATTAGAGCGTTATATTATCGTAGCATTGGATTCCTGTAAATTTATTGTTCATTTCAGCGTTGTGTTTCAATAACGAACCCATTAAACTTAACGGCAATTAAATAAACTCTCATTCAATGTAAAATAAACAGTACACTTCATTACATAATTTTCCTAGTTGGTAAAAGTGGGGTGTATTTTGATATTACAAAATCCTTAGTTCTAGATAACCATTCTCTAATTCCCTAATATAAGTTACAAAGCGAAAGACGATATGTTCGATTATGCCCTATAACAACTGGCCGTTATGAATTCAAAATAGTATTCGAGCAAAACGAGCTCAAAATTCAGCATTTTCTTCGTCGATTTTTAAATAAATCAGGCTGGTTTATATTGTTCACGGGAGACGGGAATCGTCTTAAAAACCTCCTATAAAAGATGAGAACTCTGATATTTGCTGAAATATAAATTTTTGAATTCATTTTTAAAAAAAATCTCTCTCATGCCTCTTGACAAGCTCTAGTTCCTTGTCAAGATTTGGCTATACTTTGGTCCTTCGTTTAAGTTTGATCAGCTCATTAGGTTTTATATTTTCAAATGTTTCGACCTATAGCAACAGTGGTGAAACATTGATTGTCGAAATGCACATCTGGAGCAGCAAAATTGTTACTATTACTACAACTGGGTCGATACATCCGCTAAACTGGACCCCTGTTGTGTTTACTTATAGCTACACTGGTACGAAGCTGTAGATGGAGCGGCGGACCAGTTTATACATCCGCTGGTAGATTGTATTAAGTATCCGAAGGTATCACCATCCCAGTAGGTACTTGCATATATATATCTGTTGCAGTAAAATTGGTACTGTTAATGTTTTAGAGGTATGCCACCAGGGCATGTGTATCTAGTACGTTTGTTATTTGATTGAATGGTTGATTTATTGGCTTCGACGGTTATATACTAGTAGTATTTTTTTTTCTTCAGAAATTACCTGTTTTATATCAAAGGTCCTGGATGCTTGTAGAGGGGAATGCTATGCAGGTCACGAAAGCCTGGGCATATGATAAATTACAATTGTAGTCATCGATGATCTTTGATCCGCTGATAAATTAAAGATTTATACAAAAATTTGGAGCCTAAAATATATGTTGTTCCTCTAAATTGCCAGCGAGATAAGATATTCAGTATGCATGCCTTGTAAATTTACAGAAGTAGCATTTGTTTTGACACTTTATTGACAACATCTTGTGTTAGTTTGATAATTAAAATCGTATCAAGTGTAAACTATAAGAAGGTGCACTCGAATACGTCGAAATCAAATCTGACTTATTATTTATGATTAAGATTCAATTACACTTTGAATAATAAATTACTGCTGTGAACTGCTAAACCTCTGTATAAAACAGTGAAGTAATATGTTGCCATTTTAGTTTGGTGATGTAAATGCATTAAGCATACGATATGTTTTGCATGAATAATTTATTTCTCCACCGAACAATTTCGTTTAATTTCAAATTTGAGTAAGGGAACATATTGCTTCAATTCCACCAAGAACGCTTTTAATGTACCTTTCGTGTTATAAAAGTTATCTTACTAATTTGTTAACTATTTGTATCGTTGGCACGTGCGGTTAAAGTCTTTTAATATATTAAGTAATCCGTTTTCTTACTCAGTAAACCACACACAATACTAGAAAAGAAAAGTTGATTGATTGAAGCTTACTTGATTATGCTTCCAGTGACAGATGTGTCATCTTATGACTAGAACAAATAGACAATTAGTGCATTTGTCAGGTTGTGCTATGGTTCTTTTACTTACACAGAGCGTGGTATTCACCCTGCAATGTCCTCAAGCAGCATAAAATGTAAAGTCCCAATTCAGACTCGAAGTGGTTGTGTATTTATTCATTCAAACATAACAAAATGTCAGTAAAATCACAAAACTACTGAACTCCGAGGAAAACAGAAAGTCCGTTATCCAAAGACAAAATTAAAATCTCAAACACAACAAACATAGGATAAAAAATGTTAAATGAACGCCACATGGTAGCAATGGATATCTGCGAGACGCAAGTAGTCCGTGAATTACCAGTTTACTGTTCATCCAATCCTTTTAATGTCACTTTGAAGAATAATGTCTAGCTGTTGAATCAAACATAGTAGTATTTATCGCTACAATATTTTAAAGATTTTTGCTGTATTAACGTCCAATGACAAATATTTCATGCATATGCCACTGGCAAATCAGGGTAAATTACTAGTAGGAATAGGGAGAGAAATTTTGTCTTGCTACAGGCCATGCACCTGAACAGACCCCAAAGAGTTGTTGCAATGGTTCTTAACGTGCAGAGAGCGTATCATTCTCTCTACACGAGGCATCAGATTTAACGTCCACAATCTGACTAGACAATTTTGCATTGCAACATCCATCGGAGTTGTTGCAAAGATGTTTAAACGTGCAGTGCGTGTTATTCGATGTGGCTGCGTGTTTAAATATCTTAAACAACCAAAAGGATGCATCACGGCATGAATTTTCAAAAAGGATCTTAAGCCCGGTTTGTCACTGTCAAAGTTTTTCTTTTGCCAGGGGTTGAAGTCATAAAACTTTGCTCAGTGCTCGAAGCACAAAAATAAACATGAAATCCAGCATTTTGATTGGTTGGTATTGGAGTATGAGTTAAAAAATGACAACTTTGTCTGAGTCATCGGTTGTTTCTATCAAAGTTTAATAGAAAAAAAAATTAGTAGAAAAAAAAAACCTGCGCTTTGATTGGATAATTCCACATAGTCCAAGGTCATCCGTGTTTTAAGAAAAAAAAAAGGCCGAGATTTTATTCCAACTATAAAGACCGTCAAAGTTTTTGTTCATTTTTTTTATTACTGTTATCACTTTACAAAAATCCTTTCAAATCACTTTTACCAACAACAAAAAAACAATACAAGAAAAAAACTTTGAAGTCTAGATCTTACTGATGATAAAACAACTGTTAGAGCCAAAAGCGTGTAATGCAGTATTCCTATGATCATCTCGACACTTTATAGTTTGTTTTCCTATGATGCCATGGTTGTTGAAATACTCCAAAGACTATAAAACGATCAAAAGTTATCAACCGATGAATTAACTAACAATAATCGCATTAATAATCGATAAAAAATAATCGCGATTTAATTTAATGGTGAAATACACATCTCGAAGACAGAAATCAAATTAACACTAATTAAATAATAATTTTCGTCGATTAAAAGAACCATATTGAATTTACTTCATGAAATATCAAAAGTACAAATCGACTCCTGGGAGCTTGAAATTTGCTTTTAATTCTATCAGTATAATTTGTTTTAGATATTATGATCCATTTTCCAGTTGTATTTCTACTTTATCTTAAAAGCCTGTTGCAAAATAAAATCACAACTATTCCATTATAAAAGAACGAATTAAGGTTAAATGCATCAAGTTTGAATGATGGGATATTTTTGGTATTCGTCGATTGGTCAACAATCATAGGACGCAAAAAAGTAACGAAAGTGCATCGAAAGTAACACACTTTGAACAGTCCACGTTTTGTTTTATTGTTGGCATTGTAGATTTTTTTAAATTTGAAAATGTTCTTTTTTTGTTGTATTATGAGCCGTCAATTGTCTAGAGTATTAAAAAGGTCTTCAACAATGAGCAATCACTTAACTCACTACAAGGTAGTGTAAGACGATCCCTTGTAGTGGTTTTCGCTGAATTATGCTGTATGGATTTCTATCACGCTAGATACGTGCACTCAACATGCTGAAGAGCAATTTTATGACGGGATTGCAGAAACGAAATAATCGTGGTCATCTATCACACGAAAATTTCGTACAGGTAAAACAAAGTCATGCATTTTTAACATCATCTTTTGTTGGTTGTTTGAACTGGACAATTGGTCCTGAAATAGATACTAGTAATTTTGGGGTCCTTTAGATCTTGCTGTTCCGTGCTTGCTCCGTGTTGAAGGTCGTAGTTTAATCTATAATGGTTTCATTTTATAAATTGTTACTTGGATGGAGAGTTGTCTCATTGTCACTCATACCACATCATCCTATATCTATTTATAGTTCCGCAATAGAAATCATTCCGCCGCGAGTAGACTGATATCAAAATCTGAGCGGTCAACCGTAGTCTTACCAATTAAACATGCAGTTAAAAAAAATAGAAATATAACCCCAGATCTTATGAACTCTTCTACTTTATGAATATCCTTTTGATTAAAGCTTCTTCAGTTAATTATTTTCGTGGAAAACCACATGGATTATTTCCCTTCGATTGTAATCTCAAAGTATTTAACACCTCTAAGGTTATACAAAGCGTGGGAACATAATCTTAGCATTTCTTTTAATCTATAATGACAAAACAAAACATTCAATTTCTGTTAAATTTAAAATGCCAACTATATCATCTACAGTGCATGCCATATGCAAGTGTTATCAGTTTTACAATAAACAAAAAACCGTGGTGAACAGTGGTGTATATCATCCGTATTGCAGTAATTAATCAATATTTAGCAAAAGATATTGGTTTATAATTAATTAAGAATTCTAGCTATGGGATATACACAGATTTATGCGTTTTGTAATGATTCGACAAACGATATTTGCATGTGCACTGAAAACTGAATATAAACCAGATTTTCTGTGCATGAATTAACTTGCTTTTTTGCGTGTGTTCTAAAGGTTCTGTAAAACTTCTATTTGCCATCAGGAATCAGTTTGGCAACATTTAGCTCACCGTCAAACGAGGATGTAAAATAAGATCTATTTTTGCACCCCCCTCTTTCCCTATCCCTTTTTACCCCACAAATTAACAGTGGTGGTAAAATTCTATTATCATTCCTAAGTTGAGTTAGTTTTGTTGATAGAGGAATAGCATGATATAATCTGGGCACCTCTATATTGAAATGTCAGGCGTGATGTTGCTGTGACGTCATACATATATTGAAATTGACATATTTGACTTTAAATGGCTATTAATCAAAAAGTTTTTTTTAGAAAAATTTGACACGAACTAAGGCGTTATACAAATGATAGTTTACCCACATTTATATCTGTGTACGAGACATTTTGAAGCACGATGTTTTAGTTTTAAGAGATAAGGCCTTGGCTTATTTGACAGATTTGCATAAAAGCAAATTGTTTTTCAATTCCAATAGGAATATATGAGACGGAATTCAAAAATGATAATACTGAGATCTGACGGACACATCAGTATTATATCTTGTGAACATCTGACTGAAGATTTTTTTTAATATTATACTTTTTTTTATAATTTTTAGTATACTGCTTACAAATAAAATATTTTGCATATTATTACGTTTGGAAATACCATTGAAAGTGTATTATTGAATCAGAATTCAGATATACTAGTATCACATTTCGTCATTGACTTTTTTTTTTTTGTATTATCGAATGAAATTCTGTTCATCATAATGTTAAACAGATATTTCTTTTTTTATTTTAAAATACGTTTTTTTGTTCAGGTGCAATACTAGTCGAAATCGTTCTATTTTTTTCAAAAACGCCAGTTGATGTTTCCCTACCCATACATTATGTAGTTATGCTATAACTTCAGCACAGACGTTTTTTGACCGATCTATATCTAAGCCTTAAAGACTTTTCTCATACTACATACTTTCGACTCCGGAGTTTTTATTTTTCGACAGGTTACTATTTGGACATACTGGTACTCAGTCAAGAAAATGCAACGTAAAAGGAGTCAAACGATAAAATAACCGGAAAGCGGTTCACTTTTCCCTATATTACACCGATTTTATGTTTGATTTTACTATCATTCGTTGCTCTCATTTGACCTAGTACCAGTGTGTCCAGCCACAGATTAGGGAACATGTCGAAAAATAACACAAACCGGAATCAAAAGTCGTTAATATGAAGAAAAAAAATCTTTTGGGTTGTATACTCTCAACCCTTTTATATACATTTTTCGCCAGGTAACAGTACATTTGTGAATGTGTAAATCAGAGTGAAACATCAGCTGAAGTAAAGTTTGTTAAAACGCTCAACTATTGAATTTACCAGATACATGTATCTTGGTTTAGATAGTTTTATGATGATTGATTTTTCAGAGGTGTAAGATAAAGGAAATATATTTCAATCATTCAGTTCATTAGTAATATAAACGCAACTATGTGTTTCAAAATTTAATAAATATTAATTCAAGGTTACGCAAGACTGTCCGTATAATTAGATTTTCCTCAGCAAAACCGCGTAAAATTGCAGCACTGGTTCTCAAGTGAACCATTTATTTTACGTATATTTGACATATTCTCAAATAAACACGCTTATTTTTGTCGATGAAATTGGCAGCTATAGAAAAATAGTTTAAGAAATAGGTAACAGATCCAGATGTGAAAAATGCTATCTTTTTACATTACAAAACATTTAGGATTCGATATCTTAAACAGCGCCAGAACAACAGTGTTTACATAAATGCCTGCAGTTTTATGTCATAAAAATGTCCATCTGAAAGAAATTTATCAATTTAGAATAAATTCGTTTGAAGATAAATATATATTCAGGTATAATTGCAATTTTTATTTTTGTAAACTTTTTCAAATCTTAATGTTTTAACAGTGCAAGAACCACGTGGCAGTATCGTGAATAAAACTTTTATCATATATCTTTATAGTATTTCAATACTAGTACTAGGAAACAAGCTGTTTTCTTCAAAATAACTATGCTGCACTCGATTTACTCCGGAAATGATTATATTCAAGCGGTTTGTATATCTATTTAATTTTGCTGCGTTGGTGTTCACAGCATGTTACCACAAAGTAGCAGTGTTCAGAAAAAACAAACCGGAAGAAAATACATCCATTCCGTTTTTGTTCTTTTTTTCTTTAATGTTAAATTTTCTAACCTGCGCTTACGTTATGTTCAAGTGCTCCGAAGATTGGAATGATACATAGCTTTGCATGCTTTTATTACAAGTTAATTAATATATTGAATAAAACGTTTATATATTCATATTCTTTTGAAGATATTGATTTGATAATGTCAAAAGATGTTGTACGTAACGTAACAGCTGCAATAGAGTTCACCGACGTTCAGAAATATTTATATCATCTTATTATAACAGTATCATGTTCTTATCAACTTTGATTTAAAATTAAGTGTTTTTATTATAAACATAAGTAGAGGGTGTTAAAGTTTTAACCACCCAAATATTCATAATTAATTACTTTGTATACGCCAAAACAATACACTTTTTAGTCACCAAATAAGAATTACCCAGCGTCATAAAAACGAAGTAGTACGGAAGCGTGTTATGGCGAACAGAGTGGTCCTTGAGTCTTTTATTATAGTACTATTAGTCCTAGTGGACTGTTTGGATATATTTTCGGATGATATGAAGAGAATTTACATGCAGATGGTGTAATACATGAAAAAAAGATTGCGAATTTGAAAGCTTACAAACACACGCTTATACTGATTTAAGTCCAGTATGACACTTGCTAAACATTAGCGGTAACGACCGCGTCACACGACAAAGTACCAAGCTTGACCAATGAGATATATACAAATATTTTGGTTTACTTTGATTGTTGGGTTCCTGTCTTATTGACGTTCACTCCACACAAGGTATTTTCGTTAACTTTCCAAATTTGCTGATTTGGGCAGATAACTAGACCGATTTAGTACTGTGATTTTACAATCCAAGATGGCGGTATACCATGAATCTACCTTAAATAAGACAATCTTTGTCAAGCGCCCATTCAACGTGTGGGGCACGTTCTTTTATAAATAAGTTCCATTACTACTGTAATGTTTGTCCCAGTGGAATTAATTTGAAAATGGGAATGGGAAACGTGTCAAAAAGTCAACAACCCGACCAAAGAGCAGAAAGGCAGCCGAAGATCATCAATGTGTCTTCAACATAGCGAGAAAATCTCGCACCCGTGGAAGCGGGTTTCAGATGGCTTCTAAAATTAAAAGACATACAAGAAAATAGTTCTTCATAACAGAATAAAGTATATATACAATATGTGTTCCAACACGACCTATTCAAATGGCTTTGTTTATAACAGAGTTTCCAGCAGAACATCTAGGTGGAAACACCCTCAGTGTTCACCGTCAAGTGATACAGTATGTAAACTACATAAATCACGTACTCGGTCACCGAGGTCTCAAAAAGTAAAAACAAAATCTCTAAGAAGTAACACAAATTGGTCCTGTCTGCACAAGTGGAACATACGAACGAATCTTTACGGCATCAAGTCTCTAGCAGATAGCTGTCTCATTGCAATCATGTTTTGAATCTGTAGATAATGCTGTTTTATATTCGACAATTGGAATACAAAAAATTGATAATAAATCACATTGACCTATAATGGTTTACTTTTATAAATTGTTATTTGGATGGAGAGTTGTCTCATTGTCACACACACACACACCACATCTTCCTATATCTATCTAATAACAGTCTAATAACCGTCAAAATACACTCTTTTCATCAGGTTTTGTATGACAGTCAGGGACAGAGTATGAACTCTCTATATAAACTTCTTTGTAAAAAAATCTAAATCTAGAAACTAGTCGATATTTCACCATTGCTGTGATGAGTGACCATCTGCTAAGTATGTAAAAATGGAGGTGACATGTTTCTCGCCTATTTTGAAACAAGTTTAAGACATGAACTATAGGTAACTAAGGACACTATAGTAACTAAGGACATTGACAAATGTGTTTTATGCTTCACAACATATTGACGTTGTTGTTACATGCCGGGATCCTATCTAGTGAAAATAATTTACTTGTAAGATTAAATAACCTTTGATTCCCAAACAAAACTAAACATATGTTACAAGTCTACATAACCATAATCATTAGATCTATTTAATTCTTTTGAATTTGAATGTTTACGCGAGATACACGTTTATAGTTAGAGAAATAGAATAAATCTTGAAATGTACATTTCTTGTTAAATTTCATATCAGTTTTATCTGAATTTACTAATTTGTTAGTTTTACAAAAACCACGTTACTGATATTGCAAATATTTTAATGTAATTTGTATCAATTGTGTATTAAGTTTGTTTGAATTTGTTTACTTTACACTTCAACGTAATGTTTGAAAATGTAATTATGGACGTTTAGAGAAGACAACTGTCCTTACAAATTATAATACTTTTTCCGATTGGTTTGTTTATCTTTCAAATGCGTATTCCGGAGCGTTCCGTTAGTTGCTCCTAAATCCTGGCTACAACTGGACCACCAAAATTCTCAGGATTGTATTATGTATTGTTAAATATAAAAAAGAAGATGTGGTATGATTGCCAATGAGACAACTGTCCACAAGAGACCGAAATGGCACAGACATTAACAACTATAGGTCACCGTACGGCCTTCAACAATGAGCAAAGCCCATACCGCATAGTCAGCTATAAAAAAAAAACGATATGACAATGTACAACAATTCCAACGAGAAAACTAATGGCCTTATTTGTATAAAAAAAATGAACGAAAAACAAATATGTAACACATAAACAACGACAACCACTGAATTACAGGCTCCTGACTTGGGACAGGCACATACATAAATAATGTGGCGGGGTTAAACATGTTAGCGGGATCCAAACCCTCTCCCTAACCTGGGACAGTGGTATAACAATACAATATAAGAACGAACTTTAAAGATCAGTTGAAAAAGGCTTAACTCATCAAATAGACAAAAATACAATTAGACGTGGCCGGGTACTTGTACATCCCGACAACAAAAAGACACTATTAACAGATCTGAGAGTACTCGCAGTTATCTGAAAGCTAGTTCAAAGCCACTAACAACTAATAAAAAAGCATGCATCTAAGACTAAACTATCAATCCGTACACATCTTACATCCAATTGATTTAGTGTAAAGACGTCATAAACAGTCATAGAAAAACATGACCTTGTGCAATGTCAAGATACAGGTATCGACAGATTGTAGATCCATGAATGTGTATATGTATATAACATACTAGTAATATTTAGTTTGCTTTTAATTTACTGATAACAAAATCAATATTTATACCAATAAAAACAATATTCAATGATCTTATTACAGTGTTGAGTTGGTAACCTTTTAAAATATGTTTATTTAAAGGAGCGATAAGTTTACAAGGATCATTTCTAAATTTCCGGGCAGGGTTAACAACATTTCCATAAAAATGAGGATGTGCTATGCCGTTTGAAATAAGTTTTCTACAGGTACAACCAAACTTCAAAACCAAATCTTTATATCTATGGAAAAATGTAGTAAAGGTTTTAAGTAATATATGGTAACGATATCCTTGGTTTAATAATTTACCAGTAATACATAGATGGAATTCGTTAAAATCAAAAACGTCACGACAGACACGAGCTGTGACATATAAACACCGTAAGATGGTGCCAAATGAACATCACCATCTAAAAATAGAAATTAACAATAGGGAACGAAAAATCGTCTCTTTTGTCGTAAATTTTAGTGTGGGGTTTCCCGTTTAAAACCGAAATATCTAAATCCAGAAAAGGATGTACACATCCATATATTCTTATAAAACATCTTTGGAATTTTATTGTAATTAATCAGTTCATCTTTTAATACACCCTGATCATTCATACATACGCTTGTACAGAAAACGGAAGCAAATCAATGTCTCTTCTTTCAGTTTAAGTACTAAAAGCTTACATGATTTACCTGCTGATCACACAAGAGGCAACTATTAATTTTTGATCCGCAAGATAGAAAAGACAGAAAAGACATCATATTTAACAAATTTCCTTACTCTTCTTTTTATTTATTACAGGCATGGTTTTGATCACCTTGATTTCGGGGGAATATATTTCACTTGTGAGCCCCTCTATACGTAGCAACAGCACTTTATCGAGATGACTGTTTCATCTTAAGTATCATTTATGTATGTATCAGATTTATCGGTAATTATATTTGCCATTGGACGTTAAGCAAACTTTAGTTAATCATTTTAAATAAACTACTCAAACCACGTGTCGCCGCTGTAGCAGGCGGTATTGGTAAAAGATACACTAAGCGAAACACGTGGGTCTTAAATTTAATTTTCTACCCATCATATCTTAGTAACATATTATGTCTTTCCATGTTGAGCGACTTTTTAGATCCACAACGGAGACAGTAAACGTGATTATTTTATAAATTTAAAGAAAATACTTAATGCCAAAGAAATCTGAAAATAAAGAAAATTAATAACCTTTTGATCTTTTAACACTTTCACCTGACAAAATGCCAAAATATCCGTTGACAAGATAACACTGTAATAACATTTCTTTAGTCTCGATTGAAAAGAATGAATGAAATGTATGTTTGGTGTATTGTATTAGGTAAACAAAAATATTTGTAAAGAAAATTGTATATTTTGATAAAAATTTTCGATAGGTTTATTTCACCTGGCTTGGCGTTTCGACTTAAATGCACAAGAGAACCCTCACATCAAAAACAGTAAAGTGGAAAAGAGATGATTTAAATGAACATTAGTTAAAAGATATTCGTCTAAACTTGAAAAAGAAGATTTTTCATTACAGATAACACTTGGATCGTGCAATTGTACTATTATACAATTTAAGTGCACGATTTTTCAAAGTAGATATCAATATTGGCATAACTATAACATACCTATTATGAATTGAATTATACACAAAAGAGAAAGCAACCAAGTGACACTAAATTACCCCACTGAAAGACATCAAAATCTTAAACAAATGCTCCAAGTGTAAGAAATCGTAACCAAAGTGTTTCACATACTTTATCCCCATATCATGCAATAAATAAATACTCTTCCCGAAAATAAACAAAATAACAGATTTGTAATTTACATTCGTTCACCAAACCAAAAGCATGTTTCGGGTCTCGTTTAACTAAGGTTTTTTTTGCATCACATTTATATGAAGTTTACAATTTAACACGATTTAAGTGGTTAAAAATAAAAGCTCCCTACAAAATGACAAAATCAAAAGCCCAAACACATCAAACAAATGGAAAACACTGTCATATTCCTGGCATGATACAGGCATTTTCTTATGCAGGAAATGATGGATTCAACCTGGTTTAATAGCTAGCTAAACCTCTCACTTGTATCATAGTCGCTTAAAATTCCATGTTTATTAAAAGGGGTGAATAGTTAAATCAATGAGTCATATTGTATCAGTTATAATGTTTCAAGATGTTAAATGTAATATTGTAATAGGTCATCATACGGCCTTCAACAATGAGTAAAACCATTACCTAGCATATGTTCTTTGTTAGCCGACAATGCGAATTTTAAAATAAAACCTAATATTGTAATTCACATGCCTACGATTTCGATGATGTTTTCAAGTGGCAGTGATAAGTTAAGGCCATTTTGTTTTCATTTGACCTTCGTTGATGGCAGCCGTTATTCATTTGAAAAAAATTATTGGCAATCATTGGCATATTTTGATAGATTGTGTGGGAAAAGGTCTAGGGGTTTTCAAGGACAAACATTAACATTAACATAAAGAATATCGTTTATATAAATGAAATATTATCTTTTCTTTATGTAAATGTAATTTCATTTCATTATGACATTTCATTGAAAACCGGATAATATGTTACATTTACTTTTGATAAACAAATCATAATAATGTTTTAATAACTTTGAAATGAACATTCATAAAGTTGCAGACGATATCACCTGCTTACCGAGATCAAAGAAGAAGCCACCCAAAATTTACCGATTTGAATTGATTGTAATACACATATCGCATTGAATAAGTAATAAGCTATCTATTTTTTCTATCTTTGAATTGAAAACTAATATGATATTATATTTAATGAGCTTTTATAGTCTATTTAACTGTTTTGTTAAAAAATGATACGTATAATATTTCTTTAAAAGTGATAAATACATCAAAAGAATTTACACATTTTTAATCAACTATCATATCATATCTTAATCCGTACTTTGGAAGAGTTTAAAATGTGTACATACTGCTGAATTCGATTTTGAAAAAGATTACTTCAAACTTTATAGCTTTTAGTTGTCATCAAAGGTGCTTGAAAGGACTGTAGTTTGTCAACATTTTTTTACCGTTTTGTAATTAAAATATATCAAATGCAAAGAAAGCGACATGCTAACTTGATTGGCCATTGTTGGCTCGTTCGTCATATTCGTAACATTCGATAAAATCCCGTTAGCAAGAACACATTGTAGCTATACCCGATATATTGGTACGATCATTTACTAGGGGGTTTGTTAATCAAATGGTGCTTTTCTATAAATGCCACCAATGGTGTGTATGTTCTTAAAAATTCAGCTTGCACATACAGAAAATGTTTTTGAAAATACCCAGATAATGGAAAGATTTTAAAACCAGAAGTCGCAGAGAAAGGAAAACAATATCTTTGTCACACAAAAAAAGGCCGCGCATATAAATAACAATAAATAAAACACCGTATGAGCAACACGCTCTCTTCGTGTAAGAACCCCTACAACAACTCTTTAGAAGGGCTCCGTATAACGCGTAGGTGGGTTGTAATGCAAAATATCCAGACTGGCATCTTCTGCATGTATTCTTACCAAAGCGTGACTGAACGTATGTTTCTATATGTAAGTTTCAATTACGTAAAATGATTTTGTTTGGATGTCAATAAGACAACTATACTTCAGAAACAAAATAACGATTTAAAGTACCAAAAGTTACCATGGGAGCTTCAACAACGTGCTCAGCAAAACCAATACCGTATAGAAGGCTATGTAAAAGGTTCTGACACAACAGAATGTTAAACAATCCAAACGAGGAAATCGACGGTATGATTATTATGCGAAACAGAAAATGAAAAATAAATAAGATAGACAGCAACCAACTAGCTTGCCAACAATTTCGACCTTTGTACAATGTGACATCAGCAAATTCGACATCGTCAAAATGAAAGAGCAACAGGACGAGTGTGAAGCAGAAACTACTTATGCGTTCAAATTTCATCTTGCGGTTTTCGGTGGCGTTTGTGTTGCTCAATATGTTGGTTTTCTGGGTAATGTATGATTCTATACATTTACACAGTTTATGTCAAAATATCACATTAAATTGTCAAAGATGGCTTCACGAACAGCTATAGTCTACGTCTTCTAAATTCTTCTTTCCGTTTCTTTTCTTATTTTTTTTAAGTCTGGTGGCATGTATACAGATGTACACTGAGAATTAAGGATCATAATGAAGGATTAGATAATTGAACTAATCTCATTTTTCTATCTTGGATAATACAATGTTCTTTATTCATAAGTTCTATTTCTCTTCCAACATGCAGAAAAGGTCAAACAATTAGCGGTTATAAATTGACGAAAAAAAGGTTTACACTAAAAAAAAACATGATAATTATATGTACTTAAATGCTAGACATTTTTATATCACTTATTAATCATAGAAATTATTATCTGTGATATCTTTATAACACCTAGTTCCATAACTTTGATTGACAAATACGTAAAAAAAGACATTGAAATGTCGTTAAAAGCATTTTTAAGTGGATTCAAGTCGTCAAAAATATAATTGTGCAAATATAAAAATATAATAAATTATTTCAATTTTCCATTTCGTTGCTTATAGTTTGAGGAGGCCACATTTTTTTTTATTGAACTTAAACGCTAACAGGTTTTTTAAGTGAAAAATCGGCTGAAATATATTCAAATAATCGCGAATTCACGTTCTCGTGTTCACAAAGGTCATCTATTTATTCTAAATCGAATTATTAAATCAATAATATATGTGTAGTATTCTTTTTATTCCCATAATAATTATTTGTTGAAATG
This sequence comes from Mytilus galloprovincialis, assembly GCA_037788925.1. Lineage (NCBI taxonomy): Eukaryota > Metazoa > Mollusca > Bivalvia > Mytilida > Mytilidae > Mytilus > Mytilus galloprovincialis. The sequence continues at coordinate 41,321,152 of CM075332.1, read as the reverse complement.
TACAGTTTACGCTTTATTTAATTCTAATTTCAATCTCACCAAAAGGATTTTTCATGCGAATTGATTTAATTGAAATTTCTGATTTTATGACATATTAATATTCGATCAGAATTGTGCAATCTGAACGAAATACATGATAGTATATACACAAGTAGATGTGGGAAAATAAACAACGTATATGACATTCGAATTAATATTTCATAGTGTATAGTTAGACCAGAGTGTCTGTACTTAGATACAACTCCACTAGTATACAGACGTTTTATGAATAATAAAACAGCCGGATAACTGGAGTCACTAGAAAATATTGGACAGCAAAACATGCATCACAACTACACACACATAACCCCGAAAAAAACAACTTTCTCCCTCTTTTTCAAAATAATGAGATAAAACATCCAAACACGAAATAATACTATAAAATTTGTTTAAGACGGTGCGCTTCATGTCGTATCGTCTGTATTGTCGACCTGTGATTCCGGATCTTTGTATTATTACCATTTCGCAGCGTGTATTCTGTTTCATTTTTTAACATTGTTTGTCGTTGTGCCTAATTGTCATTTTATTTAGCTTTGAAATTATGTTAACTGGTTAACAATTGGTGAGTCAACCTTTCATAGTCATGACTAGACTGGTTCTTTATCCTTTATCTGTTTTGCTCTGTGGTACCCGTATGTTGCAAAGGGAGAGGACCAGCCTAAGCCATGACTTCGCAGACTTCATTTCACTTCCGGTTGAAATTAACGACGAAACAAACATCAATCAACATCCGGTATTCTATTTCATCTTTTTCCTTTCTTTCGACTGAGAATCAAAAAAGTTTCCCTAAAAAAGAAGTAATAGCATAAAAAAAAATCTTATCAAACTTTCCACAGATTACGGAGTATTAGACTGATTTTAATGGGTTTGGAAATATGTTTGCACAACGTAAGCCATTTGAAGAGATGTATTACAGAAAAAGTACTTAATTCAATGTTTGGTTTACAACTAAACTTACACCAAAAGATATTTGTTTATACCTTTTCTCTTAAAAGTCATATTTTAATCCAATTCATAAATTGTAATGTCAAGTTGTTTAACGGTTTCGTTTTTGATCAAAGAAAAAAACTTCCATGTTTACATGGTCAGTTAAAGTAAATAATAATGCTTTAAAACATAAATGTAAATCAAATTCTGTACTTTAAATCGCACTTAAAATTACATAATATTTTAGAAGATTGGGTGATATAAAAATGTTAATGTCAAACGTAAATATAATATATTGTTCATTGTTTATGATTGGAAAAAAAAGAGAAATATATGGATTACATTTTGCACCTGTTTATGCTATTATATGCATATTTTTCAATAATTATCAAACTTATATTCATATGATGAAATAATTTTTAAAAAATGGCTTTAATTTGAGCGTCACTGATGAGTCTTATGTAGACGAAACGCGCGTCGGCGTATAAAATTATAATCCTGGTACTTTTGATAACTATTTAAGTAGTTTGCGTATATCATTTCATATATTTATATTTTCAGTTTTTTTAGGATGATTTTGAATTACCCGAACTTGAAATTGTTATAAATGGAGACTACTATATTTTACCTAAGACTGATTTTAGCCTTTTCAAGGCTTTTGATATTTATTTTCTTTTACGCTTAATATTTTAGACTGATTTCCATACTTTTGTTTGAATTATTCAAGCACACCTTGTGCGCGAGAAATCAATCAAGACTTTGCAAAGTAAAAATGCAAGATTGCTTTTATTGAAGTTTATTTTTACCAGTTTTCGATAGCAACAAACTACTTTTTCACTCAGTCCCTCCTAAAACAGTTTAAAAACAATCTAGAATAATAAAATTTATTTCTTAAAGAAAAACATGCCCCACAAAAGATGAAAGGTCGTTTGCCTATAAAGATATTATTTGCATCTGAGATATGTATAAAAACAAAAGCCAGTATTTATATATTGTGTAGAAGATAACGGTATATTCCTGTTATATACAATGCATATTGCTTATATCATTGTACAAATTATTTACTCCAAACTGTCTTTTATCCAGCTAAATGTGTTTATAGACTGAACACCGAACGCAACCGTTATCTAAACATTGATAAAAAAAAAGCGAATAGTATTTCACATCCTCAACGAACAAATACGTATATCATAAAATGGTTCTCCCAAAAGTAGAAAAATGTGTTGTTTTTATGAGATAGTAAACAGATTCCGTCTTTTATCCTTTGGGACGTCTGGGTTGCAAAACCATGGCTTTTCTTTTTTATATCAATATCTTGTATATTAAATTGCATGACGCATATGTGTTAGTTCTTTGTGTATTTCGTTACATGCACAACATGCAGAAAATAACATATGGCTCCCTAGTGTATTACAACTAAGTAAAAAGAATTTTTAAAGTCGATTTCTTGGTGTAATTTTTTAATTCAATCTGTGCAGTATACTCACGTATTTATCATGAAGACGTGAAATGGTCTAAAGACGTCCTTCAAATAACAGTTTTAACACCTCGCGAATTATTTATGAATTCCATATTTGTATTTTAGGACATCGTGCAATATTTCAACTAAGGCCACAATTCGAAGGATAAAATTTTAATGTGATTGATTTCGGGGTGCTTAGAATCGGTGTGAGGATTTATCTTGAAATGTTTATGTAGGTCCTCAATGTGTTTAAGGCGATATTAAAACGTCCTTATACGTCAATGTTGTTTTGTCATAGGGTTCAGAGGGTGTTCCTTAGATATTTGAGAAATTAGATGAAGGTCCTGAAAAAAACCAACATAAATTATCAATATTCCGAAGTTGACTCTTTCCTATATAGCAACGATTCCGAGTTATAAATTTCGAAAAGTGGATTTTTTTGAAATGATGAAGATATTATTCGGATTGCACTACGGCTTTTAGAAATGCCATTTGAAAGAGTCTTTGCATGTTATATCCGTTTGTGAAGATGGAGATTTAATTACTGCATCAAGTTTTTAAAAAAGAATTATGTAAAATAAAGATCGCCCCTAAAAAAAAAACTAAAATATGATTATTGCTTGCTTATCCTCTTTTAAAAACTATTTATGTAGAAATCTAGGTCGTCTATTACTTATACGTATATAAAATGCATTATTAATAGCTTATCCGACAGTTAAACGTAAGATTGTTACTAACATGTTGCAACTTGTTGACTTTACGCGCCAAATTCTACACCGGGTTAAAGAAATGTACATCAAGAATTAAACTGTCGTGATTTTGATGTTTTGTATTATAGTATTTGAAGTGCACTTTTACTTTACACTTGTTAAATAGTATATCAGTATTTATCGTTGCTTAAGCAAACATATTCAGAAGTCGTAAAAACTGACGCAAAGAACCCATTCACTGGAGCAATTTAAACACCAAGCCTCAATAAAGCTGAAGGGTGTTTTGGTTCGATTACGTCACAGTTCAGATATGGTTAATAAGTATAAAAAGTTCTCTTTGATATTGACAATAATAAATAAAACATATACCTATTTATAAAAAGCTGCAGCGAGTTAATTCTGTCTTCGTACATATAAATCCTACGTATTCAAGTGATTCTACAGACTCATAGGCGGATCCAGGGGGGGGGGGGGGGGGGGGGCTGGGGCCCCGGCCCCCCCTTCGTGGGAAAAATTTGGTTGATTATATAGGGAATCATTGAAGCATGACTGGAGCGGCCCCCCCTTAGGTCAGTCAGCGCCCCCCCCCCCCCCCTTTTAGGAAAAGTTCTGGATCCGCCACTGAGACTTCTTTAAAAAAAAGAAATCATCATATCTTTGCAGTTGCTCTTTATTTTTATTACTGCTTAGGTTGAGTCCGTTGTCTATGTAAGGGTTTTGCTATACTCGGTAAATGCTGTAAAGAAATGCATGGTGTATCAACTACGTGTTTATGTACAGATTATATTACCCTTATTCATTAAATAAGTCAACTTTCAAATTGTGATACAAATCACAAAAATGGCAAGCATATAAAATACAGCACTTCTGCAAACAAACAAAAATATCTGCTATTTTAAAAACAATTTATAACTTAAAATTATTACAAGAACTGACCATAATTCATCGTTTTAATTATTTATTGTAAAAAGTTGTGAGTTACATATTATTGTCAAACTCGTTAAACTGAATAAATATTGAAATGTTTGTAATTTTTGCCATTCCGAAAATTGCGAGGGAAACAGTTATACGCAAAAACGAATTTAAAATTTTCATAGCATTTTTTTGTATGCATCAATTCTTAAAATAGAAAAAGTTGATATAATCTTACATATTTGAGTGCCAGCTTTGTGAGTAATTGTTTCGGGTTGACGTATAACTGAAACGACTATAACTTATAGTCGAGTCAAATTTTGAATTATATGTAAGATAGTCAACGCTGAATCTACGGTATTTGGTACCACATCTTAGATAAATGTGATGTGGGTTTCAATGGATATAAGAAGGTGTAGTATGAGTGCCAATGATAAATTTCTCCATCCAAGTCACAATTTTTAAAAGTAAACCATTATAGGTCAAAGTACGGTCTTAAACACGGCCTGAGCTTTGGCTGAAACCGAACAGCAAGCTATACATGGCCCCAAAATGACTAGTGTCAAAACATGCAATTGTCGTTTTTACATCATAGTTTTATTGTCTTTATACATCATAGAGCATGGGAACAATACTATAAAGAAAATGATTCAGCTCAAAGACTAACTTAGTTTCACCACATCACACACTGCAGGACCGTTCAAAATCTATAGTTATGAACGATTCAGTGTTCTACGTTTTGATTGTAACTGGGTTTATTTCGCGACCATGTAGGTAGAAAACACAGAGGTCTAACTTCTTAATTTAATTGCCATAGTCGAAAATGTTTGTTATTTAGATATATATTGGAGTTGTGGTGCGAGTGCCAATGAGACAACTCTCCATCCAAATAACAATTTATAAAAGTAAATCATTATAGGTCAATGTACGGCCTTCAACACGGAGCATTGGCTCACACCGAACAAAAAGCTATAAAGGGCCCCACAATTACTATAGTGTAAAACCATTCAAACGGGAAAAACAACGGTCTAATCTATATAAAAAACGAGAAACGAGAAACACGTATAAATAACATAAACAAACGACAACTACTGTACATCCGATTCCTGACTTAGGACAGGTGCAAACATTTGCAGCGGGATTAAACGTTTTAATGGTACCAAACCTTCTCCCTTTTTCTGAAACAATAGCATAACATCACAACATAGAAAACCACACGATAAAATATCAATTGGAAGGCTCAATAAAAAAAACGTAAATTAACACACTATGAACGAATAAATTTGATCTGCGATACCTGAATGCAAATGCACAGTTAATAAAATATTAGGGACAAACATATGAATGCATTTTTTATCGGAACATATCATTGATTGATTGATTGATTGATTGATTGATTGATTGATTGATTGATTGATTGATTGATTGATTGATTGAAATATATATATAAAACGGAAAGTCCCTTAGTTTTAACATATTTATTCATCATCAATACAAATCATATCATCATACAAAATACACAATAATATTAGGATTCGGAAACAAGCTATATATAGCTTATATTAAACCGTTTCCTTGAAATACCAACTCCAGTTAACTATTACATAAATATAGCATGCAATGTAACAATGATATGGAACAAGAATAAATAACTATATAACAGAAAAAGAAAGGAGAAGAAAAATAATGAAAATAAATACAACAACAGAAGGGGAAAAAACAACAAAAAACACAAAAAACAAACAAACGGAAAGTCTCTTATCAAATGGCAAAATCAAAAACTCAAACACGTCAAACGAATGCATGGTTACACCTGCATGCCATATTCCTGTCTTGGTACAGGCATTTTTTTAATAGTGGGTTAAACCTGCAATTATTTCATGCATTTTTAGAATAAAAACAATAAGTTGGCTCTACAAAATTGGACCAACAGGATGGTATAGGCTAAAGTTTTGAAGTTACTCTGGAAGATGAGAGTTTGTTTGATATGACAGAAAAGTTTCCTTGTACTAGCTCAACCTAGAGTTCTTAGAAAGTTGACGTAAGGGTTCTATACCACGCAAATGTCTCATTTTGAAGACCTTCATGTAACGGTATTATTCTATAACTAATAAGAGATTTAGTGTACCATAACAACTGTTTCCCCACCACCCTCTTTGGGTTGATTGATGTTGACGTACAATGTCCAATGGCAATTTCGTCCATGTTCAGAACGAGACCTTCTTTGGAAAGACAATGCGAATTAAATCAGAGTAGCGTAAGACAATCACCACGCATTAAATTAAAGGATGCTCGTTTGAAGATATTTTATATATATTGTTAAATTTGATATATACTTTTTTGTGCTTCTTTGTTGGTTTTTGTTCTTATTGAGATTGTGACACGGCGATGACTTATTATACCCTTATAATGACAATTTTACCTATTATGTCTGTTTTGTTCACGTATCGTTGTAAATATAATGGAATTTGATGCGACTGTCATACAAGTGAGAGGTTTAGCGCTATAAAACCAGGTTCAATCCACCATATTCTACATTTGAAAATGCCTGTACAAAGTCAGGAATATGACAGTTGTTGTGCATTCGTTTCATGTGTTCTATAATTTGATTTTTCCATTTGATTAGGGACTTTCCGTTTTAATTTTCTTCGGAGTTCAGTATTTTTGTGATATTACTTTTTGCAGACTGGCCAGTTGATTGATCTTTTTTTAAGAATGTATTTTCAAATTACGTACATTTCGTACTCTCTGTTCTTTTGGCAATATTGGATTTTAAAATTGATTACTTTAGAACTTATATCTGTTATTTTTCCTTTATTTTCAATCTTAGATTAGAAAAAAATAGTTGGTCCAGAATCCCATTGTGTATTCGCTTTCAAATAATAAGTTTGAGCTAATATGCATGTTGTGATAAGGGCAGCTAGCTTCCATTACAGTATTGTTTCACTGTTATCTGTTGTTTTTTTAGCTCTAACTCTGATTCTTCTTTTGCATGACTTCAATTATGTTTATTAACTCCTTTTTTAAACTACACTTTAAGACGTGTTTCCATATTATAGGATATAAAAACTCGTTGCTTCCTGTGAATACGTCGCTTAACAATATGACAATATAAAGACTATAAGTAGAATCAAATCCAAATCGTCCAGAAATAAGTCAAACTTACAAAGTATATTCCTAGGAAATGTATACAATAATCTAAAAGATATATACGATTCCTTGCATTTTCTTCTTTATATCTTTTTTTTTTATAGCTTTTCTGATTAGGTTTTTATGTTTTGGCCCGGACGATCCAAATTTTCTGCTTTCGATGGTTCCTTGAATATCAAAAAATTACTTCGGACTCATGCAAGTCGATATTCGTATATCGGGTCTTAAGGGGGTATACTAGTACATGTACGTACTTACCACTTTGACTTTGATGAAGTTTTACAAAATGTGGACACACACAATTTACAGGAATAATTTGGTTTGATATTTAGCAGTTTGACAAACACTAATTTTGATCGTTGGAAAGCTTGATTTCTTTTTACTAATAGTATATGATTAAACATTCAGCTTATTTTTCAGAGATAACTCCCTTAGGTGTTCTGTATCCCCTTAAATCGTGACGATGGCAATTGGTGCAAATGCCATTCAATTTATTTCCCTAACGTCGTAGTCGATTTGATTTTTGATAATGTACACCGTCTGCACGTGCAAATGCATGTATGTAAATAATGGCAGACATTATATATATAAATCACCATAAACATAGCTGTAGCAAATTAATAAGGCGAGATATATCGTCTGCCATGGCGTGTGTTTCTGACACCGCTTAATTGTTCATTTAACGCGGGAATTACTACCCTGACACGCGCATTAAATAAATTGCATGTACGTTTTATGTGGTGTACCAAACGACATGATAAGACGTGGTTCGTTAAATATATTTACAGAAATATTTCTCTGTTCTTCTGCCAGATAAGCTTGTGATAAAGTTACTATTTTTATTTTTTTGTTCAGCTATCAAGGTAATCATAGATATTTGTTTGCAAGTGTTTTAATTCTCGCAATTTTGTATGTGTTATCTTCACATACAATCCGTAAACAACAAGATTGTTCCAGGGCACCAGTGTAGAGAGGAGAAATATATGAAATGGACATATAACGTGTAAGTCAGTTGAAATTAAACTGACAATGCTATGGCCAGAAAAGAAAAAAGACCAACAGACTAACAATATAGAACACAAAACACAACATTAATAAACTAAAGACTGAGCAACACGAACACAACCAAAAATTAGGGGTGATCTCAGGTACTCTAAAAGGGTAAGTAGATCCGATCTACTTACCCTTTTAGAGCACATGCGATGTTATCCTGCTCCATATGAGGTACCCTTCGTGTTCCTCATTTTAGTACAACCCATTAAATTTGTTTGACTCTTTTACAGATTTCAAGCCATCCTTAGCATAAGATTTTAATAAGAGTTTAAATATGAAATTTCTGCTTGAACATAGGCAATCAAAAGAATTGCAATCAATCAATAAAGTAAACAGAACAAATTTCCTAAACCTTATCAGACAGGTATTCTTTAACATTGTATCGATTTTTTTTTTCTTTAGATATGTAATTCTGTTATAATATATCTACCATATTCTCTGAATTAATTCAAAATGAAATTATGCAAAATAGAAATAATAGGTTTTCGCACCATGATGGCACATGCTTAAAGCATGATTACTTTCATTTAGAAACACGCAACAGTGCCAAAAATAAAACAGTTATAGTATAAAAGAATTTCAGGATTTATTAGGGACAGGTGCCTTGAATTAATGCCATTCATGAAAATGTTGCTATTGTAACAGTCAATTTTCTTGTTGAACATTTCCGGTTATGACGTAATTTATTGATCTAAAGTGTCACCTTACACACTCGTCTGCGTCAAAGCGCGTGCACAGCAGATCTTCTGCCAGACTCCGCAAAGATTAAACCAATTAGATGCTTCAAATAAAAGGTTAAACGGGCGTGATTGGTAGATTCTGTTTATTTTTTAAGTAAAGGAAAACAAATTGTTATCAAGTATGCGTCTGAGATAGCGAACCTGCACTTGGAACAGACTTAAAATAATACTGCAAGATCCAACAACATGACTATTGATTGATTGCTTTCATGTCATTTTTTAAAGCTATTAAGCTCGCTATTGGGTGCGAAATTGAATATGTATTTCTTCTACCTGATACGTAGGCTCTGGCATTTATTTTTTTTATAATTATTGTCAATAAAACATTGATATTATTGGATGAATAAACATAATTATTATCCGTTTATTATTTTTATGCTAGTTAATGTCAAAATTGCGTTGAAATTCCGATCATTGGTGTTTGCAAGCACAAAACATGTCATATGCCATAGTCAATGTTGCGGTAAACATGTTTGTCATGCAATTGGCGCCTTGTGGTTGAGCACTATTAAAAAGCCTACTCGAATCTGCGGTCCATTACAAACTAGGTTTTATTCATATGACATTAATACGTTCTCATCAACTTATGTCTAGTTGTATGCTATATTTGTCACTGGACGGTTTAAGCAATAATCCATCAATTAGCAACGGTGAGGCTAAATTATTTATATTAATCGTCAAAATAGGCTGAATTCATGGCGGCCTAATATGGGGTTGCACTAAAAATTTAAAAACAACATGAAACATTAATTTAAATAAATTTAAATAATGCCAATACCGCAGGACTATCTTTTTACTGTTGTTCTTACAATTTCTGTCACTAGTTGCTAGACAATGAAGCACTGTTACAACAGTGTATTCTTGTAATCAAAATACTTGCAATAAACATTAGAAAGAAATAAGTAAAATGGACGACACTGATAGAATTGTTTTAAAACGCGAAAATTTGGAAAAGTATTTAAACCATGAGATATTGCGTCATGTTAGATGCATTACTTATCATTTTGGTATCCCCTAACCCATTTTCTGATTACCTACAATTCGTCTGCAAAGTTTAGCATAGAGAATTTAAATGCAGCAAAGAGTCGTGCTGTTAAATTAAGTATCTTCCCAATATACTTTATTTTCCTACTGACGTATGATGCAATTGCTAATTATCACAGATACAAAAAAAACAAAAATACTGCAAAAAAATGCCAAAAGTACATCTTATTGTAATTTTACATGCTATTCACTTCAAAACACATCCTAACATTTTATGCAGTGTAAATCCAAATGTAAATAAATTGAAACATGCATTTGACATGGATAGTATTTACTGTTACAACACACCTTAGATAAACATTTACACGTACTTTGACGCTAGCTATAAAAACTGCATGATTTAATCTGCGAGAGCATCGGCCTGTACTCGATTGACAATATCGATCAGCGTATAAATATAGTGGTTGTGCTTAGTATCGATCGGTATCGATCGGTTGATCAATATAATAAACAGAATTTTATTTCAATTTCAATTGGAAAGTACCCGGTAGACAATCTTAATTATTCGATCGGAGGATTACATTGCTATTGCGGATAATGAGAAATTATGAAATTCTATCATATCGGTTTGTCTCTACTGGATGGTCCTGTATTATTTCTATTTCAAACAAATAAAAGAACAAATCGACTATATTCTGACCACAGATGATTCTCGTATGAATTCTAGCTGTTAATAAACACGTGCTCCCGAACACAGTTTAGTGTCAAATAAAGATTAAGAAAAAATGACGGTATCAATTTCAGAAACCGTTTTGTTATTGTAATAGCAGTGTTTGTAGATAGATGTATTTGTGTTCTGTTAAATTGACCCTTTTAAAATTGTTATACGATGATGACTGATGTACCCATATTTTGACTATTTTATTTATTGTGTCTGTTTAGTTTACGCATCAATGTAAATATAACGGAATTTGACGAGACTGTCATCAAAGTAAGAGGGTTAGCGCTATAAAACCAGGTTTAATCCAACATTTTCTACATTTCATAATGCCTGTACCAAGTCAGGAATATGACAGTTCTTGTCCATTCGTTTTTGATGCGTTTTGTTATTTGATTTTGCCATGTGATTATGGACTTTTCCAATTGATTTTCCTCTAAGTTCAGTATTTTTGTGATCTTACTTTTTTTTCACAATAAAATATTGCTTGCTTGAAACAAGATATTTTTTACCAGTATACGTTGGTCATTCTTTATTTAAAGACATTTGAACTAGCTTGTCTTTCTAAGTGAAAATAACAAAAGTGAAAATTTAGAAAAGTCAAATATCATCATTAGTGCGATACTTGTTGCTAGGTGTTAAGGTGGTACCTAACACTACAAGGAGATAACTCTGTAAAATCAGCTAAACGTTTTAAATTAATTACTCGACGTTGTGTTGTTTAGGGTATATTAAGGTTCTCAATGATCAAAAATAGTGTTTGTCAAACTGCTATATAACCGGTGTAAATTTTTTGATAAATTGGTTGGTTCAAATATTTTGAAATTTTTGATATTTTTGTCAAAGGGTCAAAGTAAATACTTTGTCAAAATTTTATGAAAATTAAACGAGCCAAATTAAATTTTAGTGCAGGTGTTGGGAACAACCTTAACGTCATAATTTTCACGTTGTGTTGAATACCCATTGGTGGCCTTCGGCTGTTATATTTTTTTTTTTTTTGCTCTTTGGTTGGGTTGTTGTCTCGTTGACACATTCTCCATTTCCATTTGTTTTATCAATCAATACTGGGTTTTAACCAGACTGAAATCTTAAGAAAGTAAGTAATAAATAATTTGAACTTTGATTTTAAGAAATTTTCCCCGTCCACCATACACTTAAAAATGGACTGCACTGAAAAGTATTGAGATGTCATGATCTTACATAGCATTCGTATATAGACATACCCAACTTTCAGTTGAAAACAAGTTCGCTGGATAGTTGTCTCATTGGTAAAACACTATATCTTCTTCTTGTTTTTAAAACTGTGTTTATAAGAGGGGGTTTGGCGCCAGCAAATAGGTTTAAACCCGCCACAATCTGTATGTATCATCTGCCTGCATGTCCCAAGTCAATTAAGAGCTGTATATCCAGTCAAGGTCGTTAAAAACTTCAACCATCAAGTCAAGAGCCGGTAAGTCGTTCGTTAAGTATCGTTTGTATCTGTATATCATATTTGTTTTTCGTTTATTGTTTTGTACATTAATCAGACAGTAATTTTTGTTTTACATTTGCCATTTCGGGGCCTTTTGTAGCTGTCAAATTAAGAATGAATTTTGCTCATTGTGAAGGACGTACGATGTTAACTTCTATCAGTCATTTGGTCTCTGCTTGGTGGATAGTTGTCTCGTTTGCAATCATATCACACCTTTCTCTTTTTGTATCATAGGACCTTTTGATATATTAATGCTGTGCATGGTTGCTTAATGTTCCATGGTACATATACCAATTATACGCCAGTGTTTTATGCATATGATATTAGTGTGATATACGATATATTGTTATGATATGCTATATAATAAATCATAAATTAACCGCAAAAAAGTATGAGTGAGAAAATCACATAAGAAGACGAGCCTCGCTGGAAGTACATTGAATTAAAAAAATGACTGATGAAAACAACATGTAAAGAGGCCCTTGATCGTCAGAGACAATAATGCATGTACTACAATGCAAGTTCAATCTTAGATGAACACTACATGTGCTATATTGACGTCAAATACATGTATTGAAGTGCATTTTCATATACATGCTGACATTTTATGCATGTAGCTATAGATAAAGTAATGTTTTAAGACTATGCACGTTTCATGAATTATCTTAAGATCTTCTTTTTCTTTCATTTTGAATTAATAGTTTATGGAGCTGTTTCCGAAAGCAGCTGCCGAGTACAAAGTAAAATCACAAAAACACTGAACTCCGAGGAACATTCAAAACTGAAAGTCCCTAACCAAATGGCAAAATCAAATGTATAATAAAACACATCAAATGAATGTACAACATCTATCATATTCCTGATATGGTGATACAACAACTTTTACACTATCCGACTGGAAAATTGTCCCGGTTTCTTGATATGTATAAACGATAAAATGGAAAAGTTTAACAAAATCTGTGACATATAAAAAAAAGAAGATGTGGTATGATTGCCAATGAGACAACTCTTCAGAAGAGACCAAATGATACAGAAATTAAACAACTATATAGGTCACCGTACGGGCTTCAACAATGTGCATAGCCCATACCACATAGTCAGCTATAAAAGGCCCCGAAATGAAAAATATAAAACAATTCAAACGTGAAAAATAACGGCCTAATTTATGTACAAAATAAATGAACAAAAAACAAATATGTAACAGAGCAACAAGCGACAACCAGTGACATACATGCTTCTGGCTTGGTAAAGGCACACACATATATAGACTGTGGTGGGGTTTAGCGTTTTTAAGGGATCCCAACCCTCCCCTAACCTGGGACAGTGATGTAACAAACAGTATACAACATAAGAACGAACTATAAAATCCGTTGAAAAAGGCTTAACTCAATGGATGGTATATACAACCAAATTAAAAACCAAATCTTTATATCTATCGAAGAATTTAGTAAAGGTTTTAAATTTTGTGGTATCAAAATCCCCGGATTTATAATTTAACAGTTCATTAAAATCAAAAACGTCACAGCAGACACGGGCATAACGAATAAGTTGTGATATATAAACACCGTAAAAAGCATGATGCCAAATGAACAATCAAAAAAAAAAGAAAAATTAACAACAGGGAACGAAAAATCGTCCCTTGTCTCGTAAATTTTAGTGTAGAATTTCCCACGTTACACTGAAATATCCAAAACTAGAAAAGAAATTATTACCGTTAACATTTAATTTATTCGAAGTAAGTTCCTTTGTGTAAGTTTCAACAGTTTATTTAGAAAAACCTCGAACAAAATATCAAGTTAACGATAAGTGTTGTTGGATTTATCAATTAAATGCAATTAATACGGGTCTTTACTGAGTCTGGTCATAAGCTGTTCATAACAGTTGCAAAAAACAAGTCTGCTATTAAAGGGGCACAATAAGTGCTCATAGGAATCCTACAACATGCCGATACACTTTGTTGCCGAAACGTAGATTAATATTGCCAATAAGAAAATTAACAGCTTCATTCATCTCATCACACATTTAGTTAGTATATCTAGCTTACAAATATTTGCCTTCTCATAATTTGCCTTCAGATTTATCAAACGATCATTTAATTGAACAGGAAAAAAGTTTATTTGATAAGATTGTGTGGAAGTGTATATATATAGTGTAAAGAGTTAAAAAATCAAAACTGTCAAAAGAATCAAAAGGACCATCGAAAGCACGTAATTTATCTAAAACATTCAAAGAAGTTTGTACACTCACTCCAAAACAGTTAATTCCACTATTTTTATATATTGTATTCCAAAAGTTAATGCTAAGTTCTTTGATAATATATATATACATGTAGTTAATGAACCAGTCAAAAGCACTGAAAGATTAGTTGTAGAACACTTGCCCGAGATGAACAGATATTTTACTGTTTTTTTATGTGTAGTTTAGGTAACCAACATACATAATAGGGTCCTGCAAATGTACAGAAGAGGCCTTACGCTGAGGTAAGGTTATAATATATTTGTTTACTACATGACTCTCTGTGGATCTAGGACTTGAATGTAAATGTGTTTAAAATTTTATTTCTAAGAACGTCCGTGGTTCGGCATACCACCACCACTTTGTTGGCTGCTTTGTCGGGCACCGCTTTAAAAGTTCTTAGAGTTCATTTTTTAAGGGCCTTTTCTCCCTTTTCTATTAAAAAAAACCTTTTTCAATAAATAAATGTGAACTTGCAACGGTCGTCTCTGTATATATTTATCATTATATAGACAATAATGTCCAAATTTTCTGATTCCTGGATCCGCCTCTGCATGGAGTTGGTGAACCACCTCTGAAATGTTTTGCGGACTCATGTTTTGCTATAATGTTTGGCTTTATATTATTTTTTTTTTATTTTTTCCTTAAATTCTTCGACAGTTGATTTGTTCATTGCTCCCTTGTCATTCATGAATTTGATAAAAAAAAAAAAAAAAAAGTATTTTCACAATCTGAAGATGCGATTTGTCGTTTAGTATGCAATCGTTCATAATTGTAATTGGGTGGTCTGCCTTTACCTGTTGTTTATATAGTTGCTTGATTTGTGATAGCTACTAGCTAACAAATACAACGAGTGTTCGTTATTTGATCATATATGTATGCGATGTTTCGTTCGAGAGAGAAAAACAAGTATACATATATAACAGTGTTAATAAGAAATGCACACTGGCGTAAAGGGGAACTATCAGTATTTTGTTGATTCCCTTTAGAGGGTAAAATTAAAAAAAAAGGCTTAAAGAGGACAAAAACTAAATCATAGACTTTAAGCAGATTAACCGAAAGGACAGCTATTTTTAGGGAGTTTCTGGAATCAGTAAGAAGTTTTTCTCCCCCTACACTTTGTAGTCCACTCCTGAACACCACTGATATCCACGGCATTACATTACTGTAGGGGTCTATTTTCGATACAATAGAGCAGATATATATTGGACCTTTTCCCCTTGAATTGTTTACTCGCATGGTCAAAATCTACAAAGTTGTCAACTATAGATCCCATAGGACATGAATACTATAGGTTGTATGCACAAGCATACATGTATCATATACCTAGGACCATGGAAGTATTATATTCAATATAATACCTCCATACTAGGACTAACATATTAGTAACATAGTCCCAGTATACACATATAAGGTGCTAATTGAACATTTTTTGTCAAATTTTGCATCGAAGACGTCACTAGCTTTAGAAACCAAATGAGTGATATTAGTATCGAGAGACAATACATAGCTTTACTTTCAACATAATCTTGGTTTTGGTTAACAGTTATCGTTCTTCTTTAACATTTTGGGGATAAATACTCAAAATGCCAAAAGTTTGTCAAAATTTTAGCCTAGGCCTGATACTAGTTGGTTAAGAACTTGGTGGTCTGTTTACAAATCAACCATAATATTACCATAATCATTTGGCTATTATATAATTATAATCTTTCTAAAATATTATATACAAAAATATGTAAATTTTAATACACTTAATTTTACTGATAAACTTGTGATTATACTAAATCCATCAACACCAAATGATGTAAAATCAGTTGTTTCTTTTATTAAGGAGTCATTAGAACTGAGGAAAGGAGAGCAATAACTGTTTTTATCATATCTCTTATAATATTGTCGAGTTTTCATTATGTTTGATCATGTTTTGTTTTGTCAATGTATTTGCCATAACCAAAATTGTTTTTTTTTCTGTTTTGCAAATATAGAATTATTATTATAAAAGATTGATATCTCTAGACTTTTCGCAAATTGTCATGATGGGAGAAAACCTCTTTAATCTGCTTAGGTTAATCTTGGCATCGGAGCCGATAGAAACCTCAAATATTTAGCTTCACTATACCGATATATGATTTTTTTGGGGGGTTTTAAGTTCAGAATATATATTTGTAAAGAAAACTAAAAAATGTGCCGAAATACGCCAATGAAATCGTAACTAAACGATAAACAATTTTCAAAAAATTTCAGTCATGTTGGTTTTTAATCTACAAAAGGTGTACAGCTCTAAGTCGCCTAGAGTCTAGAAAATTAAAAAAATTATCAACCAAGACTAGCTAGAAATGCCGTCTATCCAAATTATCATGAAGAATAAAGGAATTGTAGCCATGATTTAGCATTTCACACATACTATAGTATACACACTTCCTTGCTTGGATCAGACAAACGAACATGAAGCAGGGTAAATTAAACAAACTGAGTTAAATAATCACAGTACACGTCCATGAAACTGTGGTTATGCGATTCATATATATTTTTTGAAAGATCTAAAACTTAAAAAGGCCTTTGTGTGAAGAAAATATGAGGCAAAATTGAGCTTTCCTTGTACCAAATACATATATACTGAGACACCAGACATATAAAAAAGGTGCTCTTTGCTTTTCGGTAAAGAGCTTGCGCGTAGTCAGTTATCTTTCTAAAAAAGGGAAATCAAATATCTTTTATCAATGACTAACTATACAGGACACCTAACGACATCATTGTGTCAGAGGTTCTGTAGATATGGTTTGGTTATTGTTTTCTATATCCGAGTGTTCAGAAGACTAAAAAAATCAACCCCTCCCCCCTTTTTCCGTGTGAAAATTCGACAAAATTAAAAAAAAAAAAAAGTTTCAATAAAAGTCCGCCAATTTCTGTTTGAATGCTTTATTCTTGCGAGACACAATTTATTCCAACTGCCTTGGAGCGAGAAAAAAAAATATATTCTTAGATCATAACGTATTTTTCGCACAGGTCTGTCATTCCGGACGGGTAAATAATTATCTTGTTAGATAACTGTCTCCTGTCGTCTCTTTTTTTATTTTCTAATTAGAAATGATTGCGCAATAATAAGTTAACTTAAATCAACAAAAGAAAATGTTTATCTCTTTATGGTTTCCCTAGTTGCACGATTTAGAAGCTTCTTATCAGCTAACCTTTGGCAAACTTTGTCAGACGAGATTACCGTTTCGTTTGATAGGTTGATAAATGATTACAAAGAAAGTGTTATATACAAAATTATTGATAATATCGGGCCCAAGAAATGTCAAATCCTAGATCATTTCTCTGTTAGAATCTGCCAAAATTATTTAGACAGGCAGATATACAGTTAATGTAATTACAAACGGATTAATTCAACTCTGACGTGTTTACATTACGCATTGATTTGTAATAATTTAATAACAAAAGTCAATTCAATAAACTCCTTGTATCCTTACCGCCTAAAGAAATGAAAATATCGATTGAAATTCAACTCAAGTCGTATATTTATCTCTCTCAATGTGTATTCGCCATTGAAATGCAGATTATATGCTACGATTTCATTCATGCGTGTTGTAAAATTCCTGATCACTAAAAATAATTCAATTTGCAGCCATAAATGAAATTTGGGGCGGGTTTGTTTGTATTGTGTATTCAGAATAAAAGGCGTGTCTTGCGGTCGAAAGGTAACAAAACGCCAGTAAATACTGATTTGTGTTACCAGGCAACGAACAATTATCCAATCGATAGGTGATATACGACTGTCAATCACTGATAGTTCGCGCCTTTGAGAGACGCGCGGATGGCCCACCCACCTTAAACCAATAGTAGTGTAACGAACATTCAGTCATCCCCACGTGCAGTACCTTGGATAACATTTGTAGTGTTTAGTTAGAGTAGTAGTAATTAGAAAATGAAGATGGATCCTGCTCAAAATTCACCAATTTCAACAAATGGCATCGATGATATTCCAAATGATCCAGGGTATGTTGATTTCACTTCTATTTCAACATTGTTTACTCGTTTGATCTTTTGTTAGTTAGCGTACGCGATCAAATTTCAATCAACTAGGTCACAATTCATAGTTTTCTTAATATGCATTTCTTTTTCTTTTTGCAGGAAAATGTTTATCGGAGGATTAAGTTGGCAGACAACGGCAGGTATGTGATTAAATCAATTAATGAAATATGTCATCTTCTATTGTTTTTACCGATAAAGTTGTGATGTTCCGGTTCAAAGATCGTGGCACACCGTTAATTATTTTCAGTGGAGTTTTTTGTCGGAAGTATTCAAATCAAATGTCAACGAGTTCATCTGCAGTGCTTGTTAGATCTATGGTCAATTTCAAAAATGTGCTTTTTTAATTTGTAGAAACCCTTAAATCGCATTTTGGTGTTTATGGAGAAATTAAAGAAGCTATGGTTATGAAGGACCCGACTACTAAACGTTCACGGTAAGAAACTCATTGTTTACATTTTTCGTTACGGGTCATTGATTTCCAATGCAATTGTAATTGTTTCGCTTTCTATTATTAGAATTCACACGTTTCCCATCGCCTCCAGAAATTGATTTTGAACTGGGAACAATTAACAATTGATTTTAAACCATCCAGTCATTTTCTTTGGGTGTATACTCTAAAACATTCCACAAGAAAGCAACAACACAATAGCTTAATTCATTGTGATGTAGAAATTTAAATAATTAAATGATATTTTTATAACATATTAGGTCAAATGAATTATAAATTTAATAGTTCACTTTAGTAGATATAAAAATATATGACATTTTACTTTTGTTCTTTTATGTAACCTATTAAAAGATTTAAAATGGGACATTGTACTAAAATAAATTACAAGTAAAAACATTGTGTATTATAATTTCCAAGGTAAAAGAAAAAGGCTATAAAGTAATAAACACAATCAAATAAACAGTGTATTTATTAAATAAACAATCTTGCACACATTTAAGATCTTTATATTACAAGGGTAATAAATCTAGTACTTTTCAGTAATGGAATTTCTGTGTAACTAACATGTTCAAAGCTGATATCAACAAGTTCTTTACATATTTTAGTATCTTGACATTTCCCAGATAAACTTTGTGATAAATGAAGAAAGTGATTCACTGGGTCCATATCAAGTTTCTTTAAATGCATGTTTATCCAGGTTTTTGGCATTTTAATTGAGGTGCTGATGGGGTGAAAAATTATTTAAATTATATGAAATCTTTCAAATGATCAGATTTAACATAATTTTAACTTAAACAATCTCATATATGTACCTTATCTACGTTAACACACTAAAGATAAATCTGACCTTTATGTAAATCAGTCCAAAAATACGACCTTCAGAAACCTCTTTGATTTCAAATTTTTAAATGAAAAGAGAAATTGCCAGGGCATTAAGCAATTTAACAATAATTGCACCTACATGTAAAAACAGAATGATAATGCAAAAACAACAGCTATTAGTGCATGTAGTAGTCCTACTGCACAATGCAGATTTACAAGATTAAAAGAGAATTTGTTTCTAAGGTTGTATGTTGCAACATATGTCAATTTCATCCTGATAATTATACATTTTTTGGCATCATTCACAATTCTCTAGATGACTGGACTGTGAGACATGTACATTTACCTGTTAATTGTATTTCAAATTATGGCTGGGGTTAATGTTTATTGGAGCAGTCATTTTCCTCTAGATTTTAGCTTAAACTTGGATATCTTATTTGTTTGTCTGACTTCTGGTAGTTAAAACTCTTGAATGAGTTTCCCATTTATCTATGAAAAGCAAAATTCACACTTAAAAAAGAAAGTTAGATTAAACTGATAGATCACCAAAATCTTTCCTTAATCCTCCTTTTGATCACTTATTCAATTTTAAATTGTTTAAGTGGATCAAATACATTTAAAATGGATCAAATGAAGCCATAAAATAATACATTGACTATACAAGTTTATGTGTGTTTTTTAAAAGAGCCAAAATTAAAGGAAAAACAAACTTTCACAGGTGTTTAAAATCTTAAGAACCTGTTTTGCAATCTATAGTTCTTCTTTAGTCTGCACCAGAATTATTTCCAACTTAACTCAGGTCCAAAGACCAATTTTCCATTAATTTTTCTTACGCAAATACCCATGAATTGGAATATGTTTTTCTCGTCTGGGGCATCAGACTAGTTGCTTGCGGTGCAGACTGCATCTTCCTTGCACCACTGTGTAACCATTTTGCATTAAAACCCAGTCAAATTATGACAGATTACTTTGTTATATACAGACTACATAGATATTTAGGACAGTAGATACTGATAAAACTAGTACTGAATTAGTATCTTGGGGAGTAATTCATCAGAATACTTTCTTCTCCTGTCAAACGCACACCAACTGCTGATGTTACTGGTTAAAATATATGTGTCTACATCTTGTACCAATATTGTAAACATTGCTATACAGGCATGACAGGGTTATAATTTCTTGAGAAAGTTGATCGTAAATTTTCCAGCATCAAAAAGCTCATGTTTTCTTGAAAGTTGCTTTTCAAAATCGCCTAAAATACAAAGTTTTCCTCTCGAGAGCTTTCAGTTTTATTTTAACCTTGTGTACATTAGAGTTATCTCCAAGGGGCTGTATCCCTACTGGTATATTCTAGTTCTGTAAGAGTATGTACATGCAGTGTTTGAAAGGGAAAGGGGCCTTCATATCCATCAAAGGCAAAAATTAAAATTAAAACAGTGGGCTCCAATGTAAAAGTTGGGAGAATTCCTCTTAGAAACAAATGTAAGAGAAAAATTGAATAAATAGGCTTGTGTCTGTTAAAAGATTCAATATAAGATCATATGCTGGTTTATACAAAAAATACAGTTAACTTTTTATGCAAAACTTGAACTATACATTCAGCAATGTACATGCTGACAAAAATTTGGCCTATTATTAATGAAATATTGCTAAAGAATTCTGTGGACATGCAAGGATAAACTGTCATTCACGATTTACATGTACAACGATCCACTTGTCATGCTTAATTGCCGCGTGTGTCTAGTTAACAGGTTGTTAACCCAAAAATTGTCTTTGTATTTTTTCAAAAATTTAAACCATTACAACCATTAACCTTTGACCTTTAGCTTTCCATGTACACAGTTTTGGACATTCATTGAATTTAATAACTTTTGAATTTCATCATATTCTGTCAAAACATCAAAAGAAATAATATCTATTAAAAACGGTTGTACATGGACTATTGTCTATGCAAACCAGGAAAATGTCGAAATATTTAATAACAATAAAAATGTTTTTACGTCTTTTATTAAACATTAAAAACATATTAATATTGCAGAGATAGAAATAGAAATGTAATTATAAGCGACAACGAGGCTCATAAAATAAAATAAATGACTCTGGAATCGAGTTTTTAAAAATTGAGCAACCTCTGAATGAATCGAATGAATCTCCGGCCATTTTCATGGGAATAAATAAAGGTTTAAGCATCTTTGTGAATCAATCGGCCATAAAAACCTTGGGAGGAAAATATAAAACTACTGAAGTATTTCTCAAGTGCCCATTAACAATTAACGGAAGCTAATGATTATTATATACTTGAGCATTCTTTAGTAAGATTAAAAAATGTATAATTATCTTCTTCGGCATAAAAGATTAGAGCATCTAACAAGGAAGCATGAAAACATGTGACGGCTTTGCCTGGGAAAGTTTCTGTTTGAAAGCATCTTTTGGCAGGTTTGGTTTTTTAGAGTTTATGATCAGTGATGATCATTTTGTAAAAGATGAGTGGCAATTAAATATCTTTCAGAAATTAACAGCTTGTTGGTTTCAGTTGTGTATTAGTTGCTGAAAAACGTTTACTCAATTGAAACTTTTGCAATCTTGTGGAAAATGCAAATGAAATGTTCAAATACATGTGGGGGCATCATTGCTTATGGTTCATGTATGTTCAATGAAACAAATTTCTTACAACATAATTTATTGGAAGGAAGCTTTAAGTTATGTTTGAATGAAATTGTTCAGAATTTAAGAATTTGGTTGGTAAATCGTTTGCTGAAATCTCTGTTTGGTGGTATCGTGGCACTGATCACCATATGCATGTAATATGGTTTATCTGATGCATAATTGAGCCATAGCTCAACCACATAGGCCAACTGCAAATCAATCCCTCATATTAAACTTCATTCAGCTAAAAAATAAAAACAAACAGTTCCAATGAAATTAGAGTAAGGCTAACATCTTTATTGAAAAAAGACCCATTAAAAAAAAAGTGATATTTCTTTTACAAAATAATAATTAAGTTTAACCTTTATCAAATTACCGGGATTTAAAAAAAATCTTTACCCCAGGGATTCTTTATAATGAGGATATGATCTTGATACTTTTGTTATGTTGGTTTTTTACTGCCATAGTAACTCAAATATAGTTGTTCTGAAAAAATCTCTCTGAAACTGGTGTGGTTAACAGTAGAAAGCTGCATGCAATAAAAATCTAATCACATGTTTTTTAACAAAAATCTTTCATTTGAAAAGTTATGTCACCGGGATTAACTCGCAAAATAAATTGAGATTATATAATCAAACACAAACAGAATTGTGTATTCATATATAATGCACACAGACCTGTAATTGCATTTAATGCACAAGTAGTCCTTTGTATTTGATATGAAACATACATTTTCTTTACAATGCATGTATTTTAAAAGGGGTTGTCAGTTTCATGCTATTATGGATGTTTTTCACACTTAGTGAACAACTATAGCCAGTGTTTGTACTTAAAGGTCATCTTGCAAAAATTGTGTTAATTAATTCTGGTCTGGTATCCCAAGATAAGGGCAAGGCTAAATCAGCCATAGCTGAGAAATTCTAAGTTTGACTTCGGTTCATTCATGGAACACTCAATGTGTGTGCATCATACATGTAGAAGTATTTACTCTTCCACATATTAGTCTTCAATAATTTACCAATTAGAGGTACTAGTGCAATGTACTGTAAGATATACCAATCTACTTAGAACTCAAGGACCTGTTTTGATTTTATAACAGAGTGGGAGTGGTGAAGTACATGCATTCTAATTGTTTTTCATAGACTAGCTCTTGGTAAATTAAATGTAATTTCTAGAAGACCTTGTCAGTTATTGTCTTTTGTTTTATTATGGAAGTACATATGTACCAATATTACATAATAATAATACTTCTATGATTGCTGTGTTTTATAGAAGATTTAGGATATTTTGGCAGATCTAATGTAGGTCAAAGGTTGAAATTTGTACATTTATACTCTAAATCAGCTCTAATTCTAAGCTGGGTTTGATAAAAGTTTGTTCAACATGTTCAATGTAGGATGCTATGAGTCACTCAGTAACCAGCTAACAAACTGGATGCCTGCTTCTTATCATTGCTTTTCATTAACGCAAACAAGAACCATTTCCTGAGAAGGGAGATAACTCATATGAAACTAGATTTTGATTTGGAGTACACTTTCTTAAAGAAGGATTTTTGTGTACATTAGAACTTTACAACTGATGTCAGCTCCTAATCTCATGATCTGTTGTAATCTTACTCAATTTCCTAGAGAGTGACATTTTTACAATATAATATATTTACAGCTCCTTCAATTCAAGATACAACAATACAATCAAATAGGTGTCAGCTTTTTAAACCTTCAAAGCAGGAGATTTCCCTTTGGGGCAAATTTTCTAGAGGGAATATTTTTTGTATGAATGCTGTTTTTCATAATGTTCAATCTCACTTTTTTAATTAGTATAAATCATTGTATGATATTTGTTTTTGTGATTGAATGATTGTTCAAATTAATCCATTCATTAATGAGGATATTAGCTAAAACAACTTGTCAGGTAGAGACACCAGGCACTCTGTATTGTGAAAAGAAAACAAAGCAGAGACAATCAATTGTCAATCATAACAAGACAAACCACTAATTGCAATTAATTAAAAAATACAGTGAATTAGGGAAATAAACTAAAGATTTGACCTCCATGTCAGACGAGCGCCACCTGATGGCAATGTCTGATAGGAGTGAATCTTGATGTGGCAACTTCAGCATTGGTTTACATAAATATTCTAAGATACATATTCTTTGATAGGTAGATTGTTGGGCTCAAGTTTATTCGAGTTTGTTGTAAATTTTGTGTAAATTTATTACTGTGAGGTCCATCGAGGACTATTATACTAAAAGTTAGTGTAATAGTCCCAGGGTCCATTGATAAATCACTTTTGAATGGTTGTCAGCATGGATGGATTTTTCTGAAAGCAAAATATACATGTTCCAGGTTACAATAAATGAATAAAACATGGAATATTTCCATAATGAATTGAAATTGAAAATGTATACAAGCAGGAGGTGAAATCTAGTTTTGACTTGAAATTGCTGAGAGTAGGAGAATTTTGAAATATTGAAATTTATAATACCCCTCATAGATCCCAAAATAATTTATTGTATTTCCCAGTATGAATTCTATTCAAAATTTGAAATGTGTAGGGACCATGTTGAAAAATAAGCACAATTAATATACTCTCCAGACTGCCATGTGATCAAGGTTTGTTTTCACGCTTTCATTCCATATTCAAACCATCTTGAAATTATTCCTTTACCGATTTCGGTACTTTTTGGTTGCCATATGATGTGGATAAAATTCAATCTGCAAGAATGAGATATAGAATTATGAACATGCCTCGGACAGGAGAAAATCAACAGTTATTGCTACATGTTGCATTTAGAGGTTAAACTTTATATCATTAAGGATCAGATTTATAATTTAACCTGACAAAGTCGTGTGTACTTGATGATGACCTTCAAAAATAGTTTAATTCACACTTAATAGGTAAAAAATCTGGTTTAAAATAATTTAGATGCCATAAAACACTTTTCTAATGTAAATGAAGTAAACTCTCCAGTCATTTGAATAAAATCAAATTGATCAAGACTATATCCAGCTGTTTTGTATGACAGCAATGTATTATAGATTTACATAGGTATATGATTTATAATATTGAAGATATGATAAATGACTGGTTGATATCTACACAGAGGTGTTGATTTCACTTGTGAGATGCAGTGGAATGCAAGTGAAATTTGTAACCCTATGACTTTTGCTCATGATAAACATGATTACCCTGATCCTTACAACATTGCTTACCCTGATCCTAACAAGATAGCAGGAGTTTAGGTGTTGTTAGTTATAACCACTCTTTGCAAGTGCTTGCAAGGAAATGGTTGTTTATTCTTAAAAATGTCTGCTTAGATTCCTCAATTGATTTGAAAAAAACAACATATATGTCACCTTAAAAGACAACAACACTCAATGTTTTTACTGCATTGCAATAGTGTTATTGGTCAATAAGCTTCGCCAGCAAGAATGGCCTATTCAGGACAAAAGATGTTGTTTAAAGGTGCAATAATATTGTAGCATGTGATTTGATTACTGAGAGAGGGTACAAGACTTTACTGTAGCATGTGACTTGATTATGGGAAGGGGGTATCATACTTCCATACCTTTAAACTGGCCCTCTGGTATCTTTTCTTCCTCTTTTAGAATGAAAAGTTAAATTTTAAACATTAGAAAAGCTGCTCATAACTTGAGTGGGTCCTCAGGAGTTTTCTAGTGTCTTGAATGTACATTTCAGGGTCATCTTAAACATATTTATAGTTGCCGTCAATGTCATCTGCAAAAATTTAATTTTTTTTTGATAAATAACAATTCAAGTAATGGTAGGTAAACTTAGTACAATTTCAGGGTCATCTAAAACATTGGTATTTTTTTTCAATGTCATCTGAAAATTGTAAAATTGTCAAATTTCGATGCATCATAAATGAACTACATACAGATACATAAACTAAGTACTAATTTGAATAATATTGTATAAATACTAAATTTTTATAGAAACACAGTTCACTAATGTAGGTTAATATAGCTTTTTAATTGTATTTACATAAATATTTACATATTACTGTTAAAATGTAGATTTTGGTGATTGGTAACTAACATTTTTTTACATTTTATTTCTTTTCAGAGGGTTTGGTTTTGTTACGTTTCAGAATCCTGACGATGTCGACAAGGTGCTAAAAGCATGCCCACATGAACTAGATAACAAAGTGGTATGGCATTTTCTACTTACTTTTTGCATGTTTCTTTCAATCACAGACCCTTGACCATTTTTTTTATACATGCTGTCGTGTAACTTGCTGGAATAAGAATCTTCTTTATATTGGTACTTTCCATAACCCTGCAAAGCATCAAATGCAAAAAAAAAATATTGGATGTTTTTGTTGTTAACATTCTAATCATGCACTTGTATAAAAAAATTTGAATATTATCAAACTAAATTTTGTGAGATTCATCTGTGTATTTTTTTTAAGATACCATTCAATTGTCTTGTCAATTTTGAATTTCTTTAGAATTATTTACATGGGGAAGGGTCCTATTACCTGATTTTAATGACCTGTAAAATACATGTTCATTTAACTGTCAAATTTACATTAATCATGGAAAGTGTCAACAATTCCATTAATATGGAAGTGCATATTTAAATTCATTCAAAATTCTTTTTTTTTGTGTTAAAAAACTGGAAACCTTAAATTTTACATCCTATCCATGCAGACGAACAAAAGAACATGTTTTCTGGTATACTAGTCTAATATACACTTTAAAAAAGTAGTCATGGTCTAAAATCCTTTACAATGTTCCAAATTTCCATATTTTGTGATTTTTCATATATCACTTGTATAAATTATACCTGTGAAATGAAACTTGTGTCATAACTAACAATAGACATGTATATCTAATTAGAAATCTATTAAAAAAAATGCACACTCTAATTTATGAATCTAGTACAGACAGGACGTGCACCATGCAAAAAATGATTATATATTCTTGTATTGCATTAACAATATAACAAATCATAATTGGATCGTAACAAATTGAGTAAGGTAGAATCCTTTAATTACATCATAATTTGAAATGGACAACTTATGTAAATGACTATTATTTAGCATACATTGTACTTGTGTTGTCTCCTTATGTCATATCACTATATCTATTATCATATATAATTAGATACAAGATTTTAGATAAACATAATGTTTGGTTTGGTAACACCTAGCATGTGGTATGAGGATTATTTTTGACAAATGATTGCGTTACATGTTTTGACCACAGGGCAGTTTTAGAACCCTTTGTGTAAAATTTGTCACCAATGTAGTAAAAATGCCTTAAAATTTGTCAAAAGTTCAAACAGTATGATTTACATTAATACACTTTTATTTAGATAAAATATTAGTGTTAGTTTTGATTAGACAATACTTTTAAAGTTCAAAAGTTTTTTTTATGTATATGTGTAATTATAATAAATTTTGAAGTAAGAGTTAAAAAACAGGACCCATTTTTTTTAATCAGAAGAGGAAATATGCATAAATTTTTTGGTTAAAAAAAATTAAAACATTTTTAGTAAAATTTTTGGTTCATTTTGTGACATAGAGTTATCTCCCATTATGGCATGGTGTAAAATGTGTACTGGGCAAACAAGAGTGGGACAATTGAACATGATTCATTATGGTAATAAAGATGTTTCAATTCCCTGTCAAAAGTTGACAGATATACTTGTAATATTCATATTTTATTGAAGTCGGAAATGTCCTCAAAATTGTCAAATTATGTGTTTACAAAAAGTTGGTTCAAAAGTGTAAAGATGTGATACAGCAATATAAAAGATTATTTTGTATAATTATTACATTTTTATTTCCAAATATTTTTATTTTTTCAAAATGGTTTGTATATAAATGGAAAAAAGTGATGTTTATGGGACCTTAAGATAAAAAAATTCAAGTGGTATTATTTTGGCAACAGATTTAAAATTTGTTCAAATGAAAAGCTTGCGTTATACATTTTAGTTATGCATTGCCATAAGGGGGAAAAGTTTAAAAACCTATTTTTATTTTGTTATTGAAATTATTTTTTTTACAATTGATGTTTACATCTTTTAACTGAACTATGAAAAAAAACAGGTCAATGCATTTAAAATAATATTTAGAAATTTAAGTTTCCCCATTCCAGTTTAAAAAGCGTAACGTTTATTTACACCAACGGAAGCCATATGGGTTAGATCAATTTCAGGTTTATACTGATTCCATTTTTGTTTACACTTTCCCGAAATTGCATTTCATGATAGCATTGCAGGTAAATTAATTGCTTTTAAACAATAGTCACAAGTTTGAAATTATTTCAACAAGATTACTCTCACTTATTGTACTTTTGTTTGCTGAACACTTACATGTTAAAATTACGGAGGTTTTATTCCAATTGATGAAAAATCCACATTTTGTTAACATTTCTGATCCCTGTTTGCCGGCTTTGTTTAGAAAGGCTTTTATACAACGTCTGCTAATGACAGTCACTATCTGATAGACCAAAATAGATTTTTATACAATTTTCCCAACTGTTACCGACAGAAAAGGATGCACGCCTTTATTTCGATCCACTCGGCTAATGTTTACTTATACATTTAAAAATTTGATGGGAAAAAGCAGTGTTATATCACATATGTTCCATTGTTAGCATATAACGATCCGTTTAAAAAGTTCAATACATTTTATAATGTCCAAACAATTCATCTTGTGTATAGAGTGACGTCGACTCTTCAAATCTTCAGAATTCACGATTTCTAATTGGTTCACAGTCAATTTTCACAGCCTGGTATCTATAAAGAAAGTAAATATTAAACTAAACAGTTATTTCAACTTGACTCACTTAGATATCTTTATACATACACAGACTTTGCAGAAGTGGGTTGCGCCGTAAAACTCAACATCCGCTTTCTTCGTGTTCGCTGAGCTTTCCGCAGACACCAACTTTTGGCTACAGTACACCAGAAAGTTCTCTGCAAGTGTGTAGTACATTCACAGTTTTGATCACCAAACGTGTAGGAAAGAATTTGACGTGTCCACTCTCAGCTGTCAAAGGACCATAAACTTGTTGATTGACAAAGACATATTGTTTCTACGATTTTATTGTTACTTATCTTGTTATATTTACCTTGGACTATCAAGACATTACCATAAGTCTTGTCTATAATATTGTGTGTTTAGATTTCTCATCGAAAAACGAAAAAAAATGGCCACAATGGATTCTAACAATCTCTGGTATCTTTATCCACAGGTTGATCCTAAAGTTGCATTCCCAAGAAAAGCACAGCCAAAGGTCAGTATATCAATATTTTATTTCATATATATTTTGCATGTCTGTATCCATAATTTTTCTATCCTTCAGAAATAGGAATATTTTGTATGAAATATATGTATTTATTGCATGTGTTCAGTGTGGTATTTTTGACATTTGGACAGAGTGCATTGAGTACGGTTGCATTTCAACATGATTTAAAGAAATAGTATTACTACAAAAAATAATGTTATGCCTAAAATGTAAGGCAATCAAATTATTGGCTACATCTTTTTTTCAAATATGGTCAGTAATTTCCTGATGTCAATGAAGTGTTTGATTGTATGGTAATGGAAAATCAGGCTAACACAGTTCAGTTTTATATCTGATGTGGTTGAAATGCATGTTAAGCCATAAGGATATTTTTCGGCAAATTTATTGTTTAAAGATTTTTTGCTCTTCTCTTTGATGAACATACAACTGTTACATGAATGTGATACTAAAAAAATGGTCTACTTACGATAACAAAGGAGTAGAAAGATTTTGAACTGGATTAGATGTTTGTGCATTTCAAAACTAAATGTTTTTCATCATCCACATCACTTAAAGGAATCAATTTAAAGGTTTTACATTTTACAACAGGAAATGAAATTGTGCATTATTTATTTATGAACTGACATTATTAATTTGTTTTCATCTAGTTGATGAAGCTTAAAGTTTTCAAATTAATTCAAAAAATTTCAGGTAATTCCATAAATGTTCATTTAAAAATTAAAAAAAATTAAAAAAAATCCATTAACTTTATACAAGGTGCATTGATGCATGTTAAATTACGTAGGAAAACGTTAAAATTTTAATTCACCCTAATTATAGATAATACATAAACTGCTCTTTTAAATTGCAGAAAAATTATTTATAAAATGAAAGAAATTACGGACGAATAAATGCAAGGGCAGTGCAATTGTTTAAAATATACTAGATATATCCCTGAAGACATAGAAAAAACAACTCTGTATAGACTCAAATATCTTAAAAGTAGTACTGAACAATTTAAATAGACCATTGACAAAGTGGTGTAGTACTTTGATCATTGGACCCTCCATGTTCAATTAAGCACATCTCAGAGACAGATTTTAAGATATCTGAGGTACATATTACATACAAAATTACAAAAAATATTCTTGCTGAAAAATAATTAAAACTTAACCTTGTGGGAAAATAGTATATTCAAATTTCAAATTGTCCCTATTTGTATAAATTTTACATGTAGAAAAAAAATCTTAATTGTATCCTGGAGCTGAGAAGATAAAATGTAATATAAAAAGCAATATTTTTTTGTAAACAGTGTGTTTAGCTAGACACATCGTCCTTCATATAGTTAAATGATCTTGAAATTACAAAAAAGCTTGCCTTAGGGATCAGACCAGTGCTTAGGGAATTATTATAAAAAAGATAATATAATGAACACCGTCTTGTATATATTGCAAAATTGAAGTTCAAGTTAATTACAAAGACAATGCCAGATAACCGTAAAATCTAATAGCAGTTTCTGACTAGAAAGTTTAACTAGTACACATTTTTGTTTAGGGGCCAGCTTAAGCACATCTCCGGGTGTGAGATTTTCTCGCTGTGTTGAAGACCCAATAATGGCCTTCGAATGTTTTCTGCCCTTTGGTTGGGTTGTTGTCTCTTTGACACATTCCCCATTTCCATTCTCAGTTTTATTATTATCGCTTCAGAAAACCCAGTATTCACCCCAAGTTTGTTAAAACATTAATTTAAATGAATTTGACATTTTTCAAGCCATTACTGAGTATTATTACAAATTACGCATTAATTATGGAATCTTCATATTGAATAATTGGAGAATGATTCTGTATCAGATTAAAACTGAAGCCCTTGTGAAATGGATATCAATAAATATGCAGCTCCATATCGGTAGTGTCAATTTCATATTGATAATTGGAAAATTGTTTTTTACTACTATTATACAGGTTTGGTAAATTCAATTCTTTAAAAACTGAGTGATATAATTCAGATAAAATTGGACTTTCCAGGAAAAATGCTGATACAGAAATATTTGGGTTAAAGTTACGTAATTGAATTTGAATTCTAAATTTTTGTGATTAGTAACATTATTATTTAAGGGCAGGTACAATATGTCAGTGGGGTGACAGATCGAAATGCAAACTTTACGAAGACAGCATTTACAAAATATTATCTTAGCTATGCAAAAAAAGGGGGGAGTGGACATCAAATTGTAGAATTTTCAGAAAATTTTGAAAAAAAAAAAAGAATTTAATTTCATGATATTTTACTTGTGTAAGCCAAACTATTCAATGAAATGTTTTTGTCAGGGGATTTTGACTATCTTTGACAATAACTGAATGCTAAAAGACAAAAAAGTTAAGCTGTTTAGCAGATTACAGCCATCAGTTTGTTTTACATGTAATCAGTATTGACCGTCATTGATGTTACTTTGTCATGCAAGTCTTAAATACAAGATAAGTATGTTTTTTTATTGCCGCCAGGAAATCGATTGATGGCCCTAAGAAAAACTGTTCTGATACAGTAAATACCAGCGTGAATTTTTCCCATTGAATGATTTCGGAATAGGATCGAAAAGAATTTATTTAAACATTTCCCTTATTTTCAATTGAGGATTTACTTTAAGCTATTGTCCTCGCTAGTCTATAAAATCTAATCTTCTTTTTTTTGCATTAAGACGCCTCTGTCTTCATCAGTCGGCTTTATAGAGCGCCATCCAGTTACGTTAAATATCCGATAGAAATTCCATCATCCCAGTTCATCAAAGTGAGAGAAAAAATCATTTGAAAACGATAAATTGACTTAAATGTGAGTTTGTTGGCGATGTTTAATCAACTAGAATATATAAATGTTATAAAAAGGTTTCTTTCTAACTAAAGCTTTGAATGTTTACGGGAAAAATCAATCAGAAAACATTTTCGAAAACTTGACTGCAAGACAAAAAAATAACATTTAATAGTTCAACATCAAGTCCAACCTACATGTTAAGCAATGTTAATGTGTTCTCTCTTGTTTTCTTTGTTTTTTAACGTGCTGCGAATAGTCATTGACATTTAAAATGTCCTCTGTGAAATTTGTTTCATGTTTATATGCAGTGGAACAGAACTGCAGAGTCACTGTGCATCAAAAGATGAATGCAGTGAATTTATAGACTGGTTTTAGAAGTTCAAATTTTCTTCAAAGAATGAAATGTTCAACTGATTAAATTTCAAAGTTAGGGAAGTCACACTTGAGCATCAGTATAAAGAGTTTGAGGACCTTCAGGATGCACACTAATTTGAACCCTTCAGTTTTACACAATGAGAATGAAAGATTGAGGTATCTCATGAACTATATTTTATTTTTTAACCATAATCTTTTTTGGTTTCTAAAAATGCAAACAAATCGATTCTTACTTCATTGTCTCAATACAAATAGGTACTGGGTAAGATGATGGTGTTTTTTTTTTAAAGAATTTGTAGAGATATATAATTACTTCATTCTAAATTCTTAGCCCCATAACCCTAGCATTCCTATAATTTGGTCACTTGCTAACAAATCTATTCAAATAGAATGATGACATGAAAGATCGTGGAATTCAAACATTAATTTCTCATTCTGTGAAGAACAGACAAGTTATTGTTCCAATAACAGTTGTATTCAAATCTTTAATTCATGATTTGATTCAATCCATTTCATTGTGTGAAAGAAAATTTGATTAACATTTTTTATCGATGGATTTAGTTCTCTATAGAAAAAAACATATTTTATATGTAAATGAATCTGAATAAAGACATTGTGTGTTCTGAAGTTCCGGGCAGATGTGTCCGTGTGTCCGAGACTACAACGCTCGTAAATGAAATTGACAAAGGCTTAAAGCTTGCCAAATGATCACAATAGTTGGAAGGTCAAATATTCATTAAATCAGCTACACAATTCATCTGTAGAACGGAAGGCTTTGAAAGGTCTGCATATGACCATCAGGCTTAAAAAATCAATGTCGGATGGTTATGCATTGTAGCCATAAATAGAATGTTGTTCTTGAACTAACAGAAAAGTGTTGTATTGGCTGCTCTATTGGAATGAATTGGACTTTCAATTAAATCGAACCCTGCCTTTATAAAAGATCAATAATTTTGCTAAGTCATTTTCGCTGTATATTTCATTTCTTCTGTTTTCCGACTTAAACGGGCTGAAAATTCCTTCCGTTCTAAGCACATCACTGCAGACGGAAAGAAAATATGTTTGTTCCAGGGATTATGCTGGGATGTTATGATAAGAATTAATCTTCTCAGATGAATATATTGTAAGCTTTTGTTTAAATGTCTAAGTGTACCTACATTGGTACATTGTAGGTAAATTAATATCCGCACATTTATCATATATTTGTCATACCAGATATGGATTTCATTACAAAAACAAACATCGTTTATTACTCTAGTCATATCGATTTCAAATTTCACGTAAAATTAGCAATTATA
Organism: Mytilus galloprovincialis; assembly: GCA_037788925.1. Taxonomy (NCBI): domain Eukaryota; kingdom Metazoa; phylum Mollusca; class Bivalvia; order Mytilida; family Mytilidae; genus Mytilus; species Mytilus galloprovincialis. Next base: position 41,287,071 of record CM075332.1, on the reverse strand, counting down.
ATTTCAATATTGTTTGAAATAAGATGTATTTTCCAATATTTGTAACGAATTTGTCACAATTGGATTTATATGAATAGCAATGTTGAAAAATTGATAAATGTTTGAAAGAGCCATATATAGATCATTAATATAATAATTTGAGATATTGGCATTATTTTTCTGACACTTGGGGTAGACGGTACAGAATTGCCAAATACCTTCTTGATGACAAACCAATTCAAATTTTCCATACCAGATTTTGGAATGATTTCTGGAGAGTCTTCAGTTTTAAAAATTTCAGTATATTGATGACATTCATTGAATTAATTATGACTAAGGGTAGGACAAAAAATGACATGTTTTCAAGGGGATGATCCTGCGGATTTGAAAAAAATCGAGCTTAAAATTTCTCATTGATTGCCTTTCAAATTTGAATCCATGAAAAACCAAAATGCAATGGAAGAAGCATTATACATTATTAGAGGGTTTAATTTTTCAGAGAATTTTCCTTGTTTCTCAAACTGAACCCGTCTTTCAGGTTTATTTAATATTATTTTATTTTACAAAGTTCCATTATATTCAACAAACATTTTCCCTATTTATACTTAATAGTGAAATTCACAACAAATTTTTCAATATGCAGTTTCTGTCTAATTAACATCTTAATGTTAAAAAGTCAAAGTAAAAACCATTAATTCTTATGCATTTGTTGCACTCTCTTAGATTAGTATATATCTTTGTTCATAGTCATTAAATATTTCCCTTGTAGTAAACTGTATACTTAACTATACCTTTATGTAAGTACTTAAAAAAAATTCAAGCTCTCTGACACCATCTGTTTAAAATTTGAAATGCAAAGAGAATTATATCCCCCTCCAAGTGTAGCTGGCATTTGTCTCAAACCTCTGCTTGAGAGAACAAGTATTAAATGATGCAATAAATCTATTTATAGCCATTGGGCTTTTGGATGTGACACTAATAGTGCAGTAAGCCCAGGATAAAAGAAGGATTTTATTCTATAGAACATATCCATGGCATTAATTAGCAGCATAGCAGTACAAGATCTTTTAGTTTAATTTGAAAACAGTTGGCTCAGTATTTAATCAGTTTTACTTACAACATATCCTGTTCCTAGCCTTTCTGACAGTTAGGAATTGACGAAAGGAAGGATTAAATCTTACTGATGAAACGAAAAAGATTAAAAGAAAGATTACATTGATTGTAGATGAAGGTGAACAAGGTTCAAAAAGAGATACAATATAAACTACAACAGACAAGGAATATTAATTACAGATGTTTTATCATCCTGTAAATTTTCATAATTAATGAACATTTTAACTCGTTTTAGCAAAATTACTTTTGATATTGTTACTGATGCCTTTATAAAAGAAGAAAGGCTTAGAATATAGGAAACATCCCATCCCCCTTTTTTCTCAATAGAATGGTAAACATTTACAATCACGTTAGAAAATGTTGAATTCGTTAAACATATAAATGTTTTGCTTAAGTAAGCATACCCATGAAATCAACCAATCGGTATCTCACATTTAAAATTGAATCCACAGTTTGTATAACAAAAATTTAGCAATCTCATCCCCCCTTTTTGTGCTGCACATGGATTTCCTTTTTATAAAAAAATATATTGTTTTCTTTGTTTGGTAACATTCTTTTTATTTAACTTGGTAAAATTCTTTTTATTTGAATTAATAGCTTTACTGTCTGTTTAAAAAAATGAAATCTTATTACTTATTCAAGTAAAATGAGATGTTATACTAAAATGGAAATGTTTATTTGCTAAGGACTTCTATGTTTTATATATAAATAAACATTATTATTACTATGTGCCTGACTGCCTGAACTAATAGTATACGTATTCTTAAAGAATCAATATTTAGCCCCTGGTGAAAAGTTAGAATTTGAAGTTTGTATTTATTATTGAATTTTTCAAGAAAAAATTAACAAATGAAAAACTCACCATGCTAATTTTGAACAGGTTTTTAATAATGGCCTACCTTTGGTGATGAAATAAAGGGAAATAGCCCAAATGTTTACAGAAAGTAAGTAAATATTGAAAGTAAACGTTGAGGTCGATTTGAAAAAGGGAGGTAAACAAAAAGTAAGGTAAATATTGTCCCAATTGTTTACACAATTTCAATGCGAGAAGGAGCTAAAAGCTTTTGACGCTTTATTTTGTTTCTTTGTGTAACATTGTTTACTCTTATTCCAAACTTCTCAAAAGAAAATTTGTTCACAGGTTCCTTGCTTTTGTGGAAAGTTTGATCCAAATAAGGCAGACGTTGGTTTTCCCAGGATCTTGGTCCAGAAAGTGTTTGTGTATAAATTATATTTAATGCCGTGTTAAAATTGCCATGGTAATGATAAAATTTTATAGAGTCTAATATAAAAGAATTAACTTGTAAGCAAATTGAAGTGTTATTTTGGAAAGGAATTAAATATTTTGTAGAAGTGCAAATGGTTTCCTAGCAACAGCACACCAATTTTTTTATTAAACACACAAATGTTATAACTGCAATAATATTTCACTTCAAATTAAACTTTAACGACTTTACCAAAGATATTAAACTATATACATACCACTTCACACTTCTGGTGCAAATATACAATTCTTGATAAGAAATGTCTTCTCCTCCTTTTGGCGAGAAGATTGGTCCACTTTAACGCAGAAGGAGCAAAAAATGTATATATGCATATGTATTAAATTGGCTTAGTTCATACTTGAGATCAAAACTTTCATATCTTTCTTAAATTCTTTTAAAAGTTCTGGTGTATCCATTTAATAAGAAATCCTGAGTTTTTGGAAAGTAAATTTCATTGATCTTTTTGAGATTCAATTTCATATTTTGTCCCCTGATTCCCCCCAATTTTCTTGTTAAGGAAACATAATTTGGGCCCTCTAAATTCCCTCCAACTCCTTATTCCAAATACTCTTCTCTTTTGACTGGGTACAATTTCTTAATAGATGAGATATGATTCACATTCTATAACCTTTTGTCCTTGAAATTTGTTCCTATTTTAATTTTGCAAAAAAAGGCCATTTTATTCTCATGTTTATTTTGGTTGACATCTGATATAGAACGGTAACAGTTTATTATTAAGTTATAGGGATATTTGAATGGTATTTGTTACGATGGTCCTGTTACAGTGATGACCTTGTCGACAAGAGTTCTCCCAATTAACGGCAATTTAAAAGTTGTCAACAAAAGAATTTGTGTTAGGGGAATATCATGTTAGAATCTTATTAAAATCAAAACTTTAAATTAGCTTAGTAAAATTTGAAAAAAAGTTTCAAATTGGGCCAATTATAAACTCGAAAACAATTGGCCGGCCTTCCTGAAACAAATCTTTTTTAATTTAAGTTCCGAAAACTTTCTGTTTTCCCTGTTAATAAAATGTTTCTGTAATTACCCTAATCAACATAGCGTATGGCAATTTATATCGTTTGTTCTCATAATTATTCGGTTTTCTAATAACACCAAAAATCCTTCATTATCTTTGTCATCCCTATTGCATGGTTTGTCATCTCTATTGAAATCGACGAGTAATTATTTTTCATGTACAAGCACTTCAGTATTCATAAGTTAATAACAAGGGGTATTTATAAAATGTTTGCTCAAATCATATGTTTACACAACTATTGTCGGGTTGATCGAATACAAGATCAGTTCTAGCTTGTACCAGCGACATTATTCTTGTAGACTTTAGAAGGGAAGGCCAGGATTTTTTTATACCATAGTTTTAGTGTTTTGTGATTTTTATCCCTCGGAGTTAATATTTAGTCGTAGATCAGAAAAATGAATTTGACACAAGCCATTGCAACTCCAATGCCAGTTACACCAATGCAACCAAAGGTCAGTAGATTGAAAAAAATTTAACTAATTTTTTTTTTAATAACTTTTTTAAATGCAGACATTACACATTGAAATGGGTTAAATCTTTGTTCAGTTAAAGAATTTTTGTTCAGTTAAAGAATAAGTACCTGAAATGTTTGACATGTACTGAGATTAGTTAAAGAATTGATTCTTTGAAAAAAAAGTTTCAAGTTCAAAAGATGGATTTCAAATTCAGATTTGTAAAAGCTTGAAGACGATTTAGTACTTCAGACATTTAGTTAAGTACGTTCCACTTTTTCTTGGAAGAGGGAAATTTGATCCAAGTAAAAATCAGATTTATTACGACTTTTGACATTCAGAATCGATCAAGGTTTTCTGACTATAGATATCAGTGATTCACCGTATGCATTATATGTAGAAGTATAAAAATAGACTTAACATTTTTTATCACTACTTGTACAAGAAATCCAGTATACCCAAGACGGTCTGACATTAAAGATAAAACTAAAAAATGTTTTAAAAAATTACGATCGGCTTAGCCACAGTTTAGTGGGAGTATAGCACATAGAAATATAGCTTTCTTAATTCCCCTTAGATTTCTCAAAGTTGTTGCTCTTAAATTAAGCTCCATCATTGGATAATTTGTTTGATCTTTCAAAATATTTTTATTATTATTGTGAAAAAAGACTTAGACTTTACAATTAAATGAGATCACATTGATGGCTTCCCCCCTTTTATTTGATGGAAATGGAATAATTCAAAAACCCCATAAACTATATTTGTTACAACTCCCTCAACTCATGATATTATTCTGTGCTGGTGACCTACACAAGTTAATAGGACCACCATTAAAGATTTGAATAGGTTTTTATGTCATTTGATTTAATTGGCGAGGAAAGCAATGACCTTATACATTGTTAAAAGGAATACTGTACATGGTTATTGCCATTTTTCCATCAAAATTGCAATACTCACAAAAAACAGTTTTACTGGTAATTAACAGTACTGATATAGTAATCATAACACTTGAAGTCAATGGATTTTAACAGTTTGGTAAAGTGAGGCCAGAGTTTGGGTTATAATTAGTTTTATATTGACAAAAAAACAGGATATTAACTCATAATAAATAAATGTAATTATTATTAATGATGATGTTGATAAGGATGAAGGTTTTGATACCTGAATTTGTCAATAATTTTGCATTTCTATCATTTATAAATTCCAGGTCCTCTGTACTCTTGTGAAATTAGTTTTTCATTTACTCCAAACTTTTTTTTTTCTCGGTGAAAATTTTCAGTCAAATCAGGTTCTCTTTTTTTTGGACGGTTCCATAATTCATTATTGTAATTAATAAACCAATTACAGTTAGTCATTGGAGGGACCAAAATCTCAGAAACTTTAAAAAAAAAAAAGATACAGCGTTCACCTCTTGGGACAGCACCCTGAGATTTCACAAAATATCTTACGAAAAATCATACATGAACATTACAGTATCACTCTTATAATATGAGCATATTTTGTAGTAAGACTATTTTTTATGAAAAGAGCCCCAGGTGTATTTAAAAAAGTTTAACTTAAATAGTATTCTTCTGTGTGCGGTATTTTTAGCGTTTACCTTTTTTTCATCCCTTTTAAAAGATTTTCTTATTCTGTAATGAAAAACAACAGTTTTGATCTTAGCCCGTATCTTTTTGCCTGACTTATTCAGACATTTTGTCCCGAGGAGAATTAATGCTGGGGTCAGTCATCTTTATCGATCTGAACTGGTTCTTCTAAGCTGATATCTATCTTGCATATTAAGTCTGTTTTAACTGTCAAGGCCAAGGAAAAGTATCTCATATGGAGTTATCTTCTCTTTACGAAGATGTATTATTAATTTCCCTATAACATGCTTGGACAAACTTGATTTAGAATATGATATGTGTACATCTTTTTATTAAAGATAGAAATTCAAGATTTACATATATGACTGTTTTAACATCTCAGGACTTGTAAATATGAATTAGAAGCAAAGACATTTTGTTAGCAGATAAACAGTTGAAATTGTTTAGGTTTTAAATAAAAAAAAATTTAAAGCTGGACTTTTTATTAAAATTATAATTATTCTGGGGGAAACAAGCCCATCAATTGTTGTTCTTGAAACAGTGCCCCCACGAGAAAAGAGTTTGAATTGTTGAAAATTGGTTTTGAAAAATCTTTAAAAAAAAAAAAAACCCAACATGTCAAAGAATTTTGTCTGCATGAGATCAGTGCGGCTATGCTGGATTACGTTTCAACAAGTTTGATCTTTTAAGCCGAAATTTTACTTTCCATTTTGAAAGCTTCAAACATTTATTTGTTTTCCATCATTGAGGACTCTCGTTGATAATCTCTCGTGTCAATATTAGAAGTGATGGAAGACTAATATGACAAGTCTAACCTCGAGAATCAATTATCTCTGAACAGGTCGCCATCGTCATGAGAGAGAACTCCTAGAGATATTTTACCGAATCTTTCATAAGATATCGACTACCTGTCAGATAGATTTGTATTCACTAAAAACATCTATCCTCTAACAAATTGAATATCCCCTAATATTTGTATTCATGAACTGCAACTTAATCCATGGGCATAAGAGAATTCTGAGAGAATTAAGGTTAATTTTCATCATTTTTGTCGTAAAACTATCTGATAAAGAGTGGTTTTGTATCAATCACATGTGACATGAGTGACAATTTTAGAGAAAAATGTCTTGTTAACAATTTCCTAGGTTTTCACAGTTTTGTATTATTAGATAATAGGAGAGGACAGAAAATTTGGTAAATTGTGTTTCTGTCAAATTCGGTTAAAAACAAGATTCATTATTTAGCTCTGCTAGCAACAAGTGGGAGGAAGAATTTAATTGTTAAGGCTTGATATTTATTTCTGCCAGGATGCAATCCTTAACTTTTGAAGATTTCCAGTCTTGAAATGAAATTGTCTAAAATTGAGCATCAGAATCAAACCAGTAATGGCTAGCTTTTGATGATAAGTAAATGAGATGAGAAGTAAATATCACATAGTTTTCCTACAAAAACGAATAAACGTCTTAAAAATTGGTTTATTACTACATGTACAATAAAATGATTTTCAGTCTTGATTTTGATCAGTAGGAGTTTATGAACAGTGATGAATTGTATAGAATGCACTGTATTTAATGATTGGTTCAAGTTAAAATGAGATGTGACTCAGATCAGGATCCTGTTTGTCTATTAAAAATAGATTTTTTAGCTGGTCCTGAAATAATTATTTTATAAACTTGGGTTGATGTTACAATGTCACTGCCCTAATTGCCCATCGCTGCGACAGGACAGGACAACAAAGACATTCTTTATAGAAGGATCAGTTGCTTGGATAAAACGGCTATTTATTTTCATGAAGAAAAGTAAACTTGTCAAATCGTAATGAATATGTAAAACATTTAAGTGATCAAGTTTGACATTTTGGGGAAATTACTTGGTGACTGTAAAGTTAATTTTTCGTTTATACAATCTTAAAGGGCAACATTGTTTACATATGACTGGAGTCCTTGGTGTTAATATTGTAAAAACACAGAGTTTAAGAATGAAGGTTTGATAGTAATGGTTTTTTGGACCAAGGACAGCCTATGTTCTGTGGAGTATATAAGTTGTGTAACCTGAAGGACATAACATTTATTTTTGGACATCTCTGTGTTTTCCCAAGTTCTTGTTGTAATTTAATCAGTAACAGACAAAACAGTTAATGAATGTAATTTTGACAAAGAACAGCTTGGTATTTTATAATGTAGATGAATTTAATCATTAATTGTCCATTTGACTGGTCCAGTCTATGATTTTCAAATTAGCACTGACAACACAAAAATGTGTCATTTTGCCCCCCCCCCCCTTTTTTTGTTACATGTCAACTTAATCTTAATAATTAACTACTGTGTTGCCAGTTGTCTTTCAAAAAAATAGTGGATCTTTTGGCACTTAAAAAAGAAGTGACCACTCTCAGCTGTTCTTTCTTAGCAATAATTTTAAAGAGTTTGAGGCATTTATTCATATAGTCTACAGAAATTTGTATGTAGCTTAAGCACTGCATATTTTGATAATGCCTAGGATTTTGTAATTTTTTCTTCTTTCTCTCACTTGAGATATTAAATTCATTTCAGAAATAGACTTTACAATTATTGATCTGAAACCTCTCCTCTTCAGGAGAATTTTATCGAGGATAAAAAGTCTTAAACATTCCTTTAATGAGTTACAAATTTCCTAATGGAATAAAAGCTTGCTCCTTAATCAAGGTAATTACATGCGATTTGGAAATTGTGAAAATTTTATACTTTTTTCATAACTGGGATTCTCCTTGATACCCAATATAGTATCAATCATGCTTTACATAAGTTAACAAATTCTTTTAATTTTACCAATTAACTTCACCAGTGAGTGTCAAAAATTTTCAGTGCTTTTTCAACTATTTTGTAAAACTTTGGTTAAATTCACTTTAAATGTCATTATTTTTTGTTATGGTCATATTACGTGTTAAAAATTATCGCCTACAATTATTGTTAAAGTCACAACACTTTTGTTTGAACATGTTTTCATGTGATAGGTATCTTAAAACTTACAACGACTGAATGCCTTTTGTGAAAAAAAGAACCAGCGCAAATATATATATTATTATATCAAACAGATCTTGAAACTTTCATTTTTAATTTAAATATTCCATTTCCAATTTAGAATGTCTTATTAGATATCTATGGACCACACATTACAAATTGGAAACATTTCAAAATAGCGAAAGTGAAATGGCACTCTGTTGATCTCGAAGTGATTTGATTATTGTGCAGAAAAATTGTATTTTTAGCCATAGTAGATATTTGTAAATTTAAGGGTTTAGTTTTAAGTAAATTTAACTGGCTATTCCAGAACCTAATGATATAAGTTTCATGTTTATTTGGCTATGTCATTAACGGCCCCAAAAGTGTAAAATTTGGTCTAACATAATACCTTATTGGACCATAATATATGATGTAAGTTCTGTCATTTTATTTATACTAAAAGGTGTAAATTGTAAATTTAAAACTATTTTATTGTTGCTCAATAGTATGATATATGGTCAACATACTTTAAGTGGTTATATTAAGTGGTCTGATAAGGGGTCACTTGTGGATAATATTTGATTAGGTTAGGGGCACCAGCACAGGTGCAATTACTTTATTGTAAATTATTTGATAGTGATTTCATATTTAAACATTATAAAAGATAATGAATGATTTTGCAAGTTAAAAAAGAGAAGCCAAGGTATTATTAGTGTTGTTTGTTCTCTTTATTTAAATATAATATAAGATGTCCCCTAATAAGTCCTCCTTTATTGGGCCCCAGATAAGTCGAAAGATTTTCACACTTCCAAGTCTACTTTCTTAAGTAAATATTATGCTCACATAAAATCAGGAAGGGTAGAGATTGTATATATGGGTGCCTTCTTGTCATCTAGTGTGATATAAATTGGGGAATATAACCTTGTTTATCTGGATTGGCAAGATTGGGTGCTAAGGTACTTAATGCAAATATATTCACATGTATAAATGTTTGATTTAGATAACAAATACAAATGATAGATGATAGTCCCCCCCCCCCCCCCCCCCCCCCCCCAATTTTTTCTGATTTTCCTTTTCCATAGTAAATGTTATCGTTCTTGGTTCAGTGTGCAAGTGTGATGTATATACTGTCATATTGTCAGAAATTAACCCAAAACAATGAGCAAAACTCATATATATAGTAGAAGAAATTGGTACCAAGCTTACAAAGTACGGTAAACAATTTTTGGGGTTTGATTGGACTTTTGTGTGGCATACTCTTTAATATTATTTGCTATTTATAATAACTTTACCAATTCTAAAAAGCATGACCTATAAGCACCCTCCCCCTTTTTTCCCACAGTTCAGAATCTACATAATAACAATCAGATGTGAGTCATACTACAAAAGGGTCATGTTTGATTATCGTACAGGTATAATAAAGATAAAGTTATAAATGTTTACCTGTGTTTTACCTGTAATGAGAATGACAGATATTAAGATTGATAATCTATTAAAGGACCCAAATGACCTTCCATTAGACTTTTACACAGACAATTGACCCTTGATGTCACTAATGAAATGTATGGTCATTAGTACAGATTTTGTGGTCTGTGATTTCCAATATCTTGTTTTATGATTGTATTTGCATGTATTTTGGTATGAGGATAAAAGTTCCCATGAGACTTTCGGTCTACTAAAGTCATGTCATGAGTAAATGAAATCCATGAATATTTTTGACAGTTGTCCATCAGCAAGAAAGATATAAGATAGGCAAAATGATAAAATCTGGGGTGGAAATATATTGGTGAAATTTTAAAAGACCTGATAACACTTATAATCTTCAATAGTAATTTTATGCTAAAATAAGTGTGCTTGGGGAAAGTGCATGACAAGAGTGTTTCATCTGGTCAACATACTGTTTTTTTGAAGACAAAAATAATTGTTTACGGTTGAAAAAAGCACACTATGATGTAAGCTGATTTCCCTTTGTCTTTAAGTCTTAATGAATTTGAACTGTTATTTTTACCTTCACTTAATGGCTGGGAAAATACCTTTCTCTACAACAGAATAATTTGATTGCACAACAAACAGAACCAGCTGCAACATAAAAAGAAAAACCTCATTATACTGAGAAAACCGCAACAGAAATGTAAATGTTGCTAGGTGGTATCTTGTTTGTCATCTTAGTAATATTTACGTCATTTTGATTCGCGAGTAATTAGCATGGATATGACATAATATCCAATGGGGCACACCAATCGTTCTTGATTACATCACAAATCGTTTGTAATCATTTGACAATTAAAGCATTTTGTGCTAATATTAATCGGTTCATTGTTTCATGATTTATGAATACTCTGAGGAATTGCTTGTATTTGACATTAATCTGGAGAAAATGACAAATGGAGTTGTTACTATTAGAAGGCTTTTGAAAGTAAATACTGAATGGCATTCTGTAAACAAGAGTTTAAGCTGAATATAAATGTATGATGTTGATACCAGAGTAGAAGGCACACTGCACATGTTTCTGGAAAAGAAATTTAATTGATGCCCTGAAAAAAGGAAGTTCAGTTGTCAAAGACTTAAACTCTCCATGTAAACAATTTGAGTTATTTTGCCAAAAGATTCACAAGATTTTATTTTGGTGGTTGTTCAATAGACACGTACACCCATACATTGTATTCCACTATTTCAAGTTTATTATGAATTTGTCTCTAATTTGTTCTGTTTAAGAATTAGATAAGTTGTGACTTAATATAGCATGGTCATCTGTTTGTGACATGTTGGACTACTGGTCAAGACATTTAGAAGGGTTGATGTGAAAGATAAATCAATATTTAAAATCTATATACAGATTAAATATTATAAGGGCAGAAGTACTAATGAAAAAAACCTGAACAATTGATGTTTGCACCTCCTAATAATCTTAACACAGGCCAGTACTTGCACAATATGCATATGGTTGTATGCAAAAGATTTTATAAACAATCTAGGCTTTAAATTCATTTAAATTGTGAAGTACAAAAACTGTAATTTCACAATGAATTGTGCAACCCTTTCAAATGATTAGGATAATACTGTAGACCAAATGCTGACCTTTCAGTAAAATATATATATGTCAGTATGTTCATTTCTGTTGCTAGATGTTAGTCTCATAATGGTAAACTCTACATCTTTTACATTGTTTTTAATATGAATTAAAAGAAGTGTGGGATATAGGTCACTGAAATTACAATCCAGAAACACAATTAAGTATACCACCTTTGCTTATAAAAGCAACACGATGGGTGCCACATGTGGAGCAGGATCTGCTTACTGTTCCGGGGCACCTGAGATCACACCTAGTTTTTTGATGGGGTTCGTGTTGTTTATTCTTTAGTTTTCTATGTTGTGTCATGTGTGCTGTTGTTTGTTTGTCTTCTTCATTTTTAGCCATGGCGTTGTCAGTTTGTTTTAGATTTATGAGTTTGACTGTCCCTTTGGTATCTTTCGTCCCTCTTTTATGTTGTTGTATAAGCTTACATTTCGGTCAAAGCATGTAGTACAATGTTCTAGCACAATTAAAAGAGCAAAACTTTTCTCATGCAAATAATAAGCTCATTGCAATTGACTTTACTAAAGATGTTGTACATTAATGCAAATCCTGTGTACAGTAGATCTACTTTAGAAATTGACAGCCGATTCTAAAATTACCCCTTGTAATCATTACATAACGCTAAGTGCTTGAGATGTTATTAGGGCATATACTATCCAGGATAATTGTCACTACTACACAGAAGTTATTATTTCAATGGGCAATTAATGTACGTTTCTTTACACACAGAAAAAAATGCAATTTTGACGATTAGTTTGCAATTAAGACATATTCCTTTGTCACAGCTGTGTAGGACATGTTATAGTTAATAATTACGTGTTCTAAGAGATTGGTAAGAACAATTGACAACTTGGTAGTAGATCTTGCTGTTAGTGTGTCTGTCTTTCCATGGTAAAGATCTAGACAAATACCAACTGACTGATGATCTATGGTGTTGATACATTTAAAAAAATACCAAATTGGCTTATACTCTGCAATGAGATCCAAAATGTGTGCATCTTTGCTTAACTTTAGGCTCATGGGTCTCAAATAGATTTTTTAATACTTTGAGAGAATATGCAGTACCCGCCTTTAGAAACAGCAGTATATTTCTTAACTAAAGATATGTGTGTAAAATATTTGATTGTACAATGTTTTAATGAATATATAATTAAAGTTTTTGTTTTTTTATTTTCAGATGGTTACAAGAACAAAGAAGATATTTGTTGGTGGTTTATCAGCGTCAACAACAGTAGAAGATGTCAAAAATTTCTTCTCAGGATTCGGCAAAGTAAGTGATGTTTATTAATGATGAATTTGAAAGGCGCATTGGTACTAGGATCTTGTAAAAAAATCATACTCTTGACCCTCTGTTGTCGAGGTGTTACATATAAAAACATGAACGAAAAGTCCGCCAAAATAAAACAGTCCTGCAAAATTCCTCAAAATCAGACAATCCTGCAAAATCCGGCAAAATCAAACAATCCTGTGTTGGAAGAGCAAGAAGTTTGTTGCAGATTACGATTGTCAGAAGGACACATGTTTGAAAGTTTTTGTCAAAATTCAAACGGTGTAATTAAAAGTCATTTTAAAATTTTATTTAAAAATGAGTCCTATTTTCTTGGAACTTATGTGAATAAGCAAATTAGAGTTAGCATGAATTAAATATTCTGTAAAATCATCCAAGTCACATCTGGTGAATACCTTCATTTTACACTCATCAAAGATTGCAGTAAATATCACCCTGACATGATTTTACATTGAAATAGCTAACATTATATTTACCGATCTTAATATAGACTCAAAGCTTCTATCTTTAATTGGCCACACGTTAAACAAATGTAAATTGAGTATCAAGTTTTCATAACATGTTTTTCTACATTGTTTTGGAGTGATTTTTTTTGAATCGGTTCCAAAGTTGAAAAGTAATTATTTACACAATAGCACCTTTAAATATATTGTTATAAAGAAGAAAGGAAATACAACACTTAACCGTTCAATTTGTTCTTGTTCAATGTTAAAATTCTAATCAGGGTCGTAACTTATGTGTGTACATTCGCCATAAAATTCTTTATTGTACAAAGGTCGATTTCAGTTTTTCATATCAAATTTGAAACCCATTTCACCTACAGATTGTCATAAATATGCAACAGTTGCATAAAAATCTAAATTCAAATGTCTTTTCAAAAATTAAAACAATTTTCAAAACAAATTTTCTCAAAAGAGCATTTTGAATATACATCTGCTGTAATACATCTTTCCTTGAAGCACATTCCTTGCCATCAACAAATTGTGCTGTGAAAAGAAGGCAACGTGGGTCTTAACATCTTAATTAAACTGTAGCCGAGGTCATTAGCAAAGTCAGAAAATAAGCGATAAAAAAGTTAGTCATGTAATGAGGATAATAATTGATGTAAAATCGTATGTTTTCATGTTCATGCATACTGTACAGAATTTAGCCTCTAGAGAATAAGGAAAATAGAAAAATAATCGGTTTCTATGGTATAGAATTTTGCTTTGACCAGTCTTATCTAGTTTCTAAGAAATTGTAAAAGGCAAAAGAATTAAAACCTGATGAACTATTATGGAGATTCTCATTGAGTTAGTGTATTTTGGCAGGAGGGGGATGAAATCCTTTTTCATTGGTTCCAATTTTCGTGGGTGAGGTTAGACTTGCGTTTTCAGTAATAGTGATTTCTAGCTTTTACAAAAGTCTGCATACAAGCGTAAAGAAACTGACTATGTGGTATAGGCTTTGCTCATTGTTGAAGGCCGTACGGTGACCTATAGTTGTTAATGTCTGTCATTTTGGTCTTTTGTGGATAGTTGTCTCATTGGCAATCATACCACATCTTCTTTTTTTTATATTTGTACTTTAATAAAAATGAGAAGGTCTTGATACACTGATCTCCTTCAAACTTTTATTTTTCATTTCAAATTACATGTGTCTCACTACTGACAGATCTTCTAACTATAGGTTTACTGCTTGTTGATTATTACTAATACAGAAAATCAATTACCCTCCCTCACTTAAGAGTTAAAGAATTATTTCTTGAAAATGTCATGAGAATTCATCTCTTAAGTCTTGTGTTGCAACCTGTGAAAACTTGCAGTAGCCAGCAAGAATCAATGAAAAATGTAAATACGATTGATACTAAGTCCAACCCGTTTTAATATTCACATATTTTGTTGCTGCACACTGTTTTTCGCAACGTACGTTAGATATTAAAATCAGTATCTCCGATTGAACAATGTTGATGTGGTAAGGAAAATCAATTTGACATGAATTTTGTGTTTAGGAATTGACAATAATTATATTTAAATGAAAGGATCAGGCAATGGCGTGTGAACATCATTTGAATCAAAATTTCGTCAACGAAAGGGTTTCAATTGTTGTGGCCTAGTATAAACATTAAACCGTTAGTATTCACATGAATTTTGATATCATGTGATTGGAATTTTAAAATCTGCGTCTTTTCTGGTTACATGAAGCGGAAAGTTGATTTGGGTGTATTTAATGAATAGATGTATTGCTTTATTGGAAATAAAGATATTAGTTGTATAAGGGCAAAGTGTCTCGTACAAAATGCTGTTTTGAATTAGAGTCTTCTATTGATGGAAGTTAAAAAACCTATCTATTATGTAAAGCTCCCGAACAGAATTAGGATGTGAAAGCTCCACTGTTTAACAGGGAAATCATGCTTAAAGATTTGAATAATCAGAATTGGTGATGAATAGATTAAGAGATAATATTATGAAAAATATAAATCATCCATTTATTGACCTGTTAAGAATTTTTTTTCATAAATGTTGAATTCTGAATAGTTAAACAGCAGTGTCATAAAAAATTAAAGATACCTTCAATATTAATATCATCTACTCAATAATGTGAAAAAGGGTGGATATTCATCAATCTAAAAAATGTATCTTAACTCTATATAATATCTTAAGAAATAAAATAATTTGTCCGAACAGTTCGAAAACCATTTTTCATAACCAAGTATATCTTTTGCCTGCTTTAGACAACGGTTATAGACAGAAAGGAAATTCAGGCTTAGACAAAGACTTGAATTGGATAGAATCCTTTACATAAACTCCTATCCACAGGGAAAGGCATCTTCCTTCATATCTAAAATAGAAAAAAGTTATTCCCATTAACGGTTTTTGTACTATCTATGAAAGGTAAATTCAAAACATCCATACCAAAGGGAAGCAATTGAGTTGAAATCAAATCTTTTATTACACAGTAATTACTTTTTAATGTATACAAATGTGTGTGTTTTTGTTGCCACAAACATTATGTATTTGTGTGTTTAGGTAATGGTCCCAGCAATCATATTATGCGATGTCATTTCATATTTGGTTTAGGCTTTAGATAACTGTACATAAGTGACAAAATTGGCTATGTTTACATTGTGGTTCTTGCTTCAATGGAGCAAATCCGCCTACTTTTATTAATGTGAACTATTATGGTTAAAACTTATAAAAGATAGAAATTATAAATGCTGATCAGACCACTATTATATGAGTCATGTTGTGGTTTTGACAAATAGATAGTACATCTTTTCAATTTTTTTCATGAGAAAACTTTTATTAAAAAAGGGAAAGTTAATTTTTACATTTATACAAGGAAATGCAGTTAAATACTTAAAATACTTCTAGATGAATTAATGCTTCATTTGTATATTTATGTTGTTCATTTTGCCATGTCAATGCTGTTTTCCCCACATCTCTGTGTTCAAATAAAAAAATATATTTGTGTTTAAACAAAATTATAGGGAACTACAAAATGCAATGGTTTAAGAAGGGGGAGAAGATTGAAATAAGACCATCAAATCAAGTCACGAAATCATGCAAAGGAAATTCTATTTGGATAAACAGGTTAAATGGTTTAATCTGTACAATACTTGTTTAGACGGTGCTTGCTATTCCAGTGTACGCTTGGTGGGCATTGTGTGATGATCTCTTATCATTTCATTTAATGATCTGAAATCGATGCAGAAACTTTAATTATTATTTTTTTTATATTGCTTTTTCATCTCACCAAAGTCAGCATGATAAACAAAAGTGAAGATCTAATGGCCAGTAATCATGAAATTGTTTTTGTTTAAATAAGTTTATGACAAGCATTTTGATGATTTCTTAGTTGGAAAAAAACCCACAAAAAACAAATCATTGGGATTTAGCTTACATAGCACATATTTCTGTAATAAACCTCATCAAATATACTCCAGACCATAACTTTGGACAGCCAATTATCCTGCAGGGGTTGTAGCAATAGTTTTAAACAATATTGCATAGTTATATGAACTAGAAATATAGTTCTTTAGTCTTTATGTTGTCAAACAGTTAAACATTTTATAATCACCCATAGACATTGAATCCTGAAAGTATTCATAGCTCCCCCTCCTCCCTGAACGTTTTTTATAATCACCCATAGACATTGAATCCTGAAAGTATTCATAGCCCCCCTCCCCCTCCTCCCTGAACATTTTATAGGTCATATCTCTATGATGATTACATAAAGTTGGTAAAAACAATTTTAGCCCATGGAACACCCCTTTTATAAAGGCTACATATTCTTAATAGTACAGTTTCTTTGCCTTTAATGCTTCAAGAGAAAGATGATTAACAATTTTATAAAGCAAGCAGTTGGCTGAACAAATCTACCCATTAAATATTCGTCAATTTCTTTGGTTTAGTGACTCTTTTGTCTGAAAATTTAATTAAATTTTAAATTGCCAGAGAAAGTGAAAAACATTTCCATTATTTTCATTTCACATGATGATGAAAAAGTGAATCTTTTTAATACAGTTGCATTCATGTATTTACAAAGTTTTTTTTCTTCCTTTTAATTGTTAGTTGCTAATATAAGGTGTTTTAAATGTTTATTCGATTTCATATGAAAGAAATTATAGAAACTATGTTTTATGACGTAAATATAAAGACATTACGGAAATTGATAGCAATTAATATAAAAAATTACAAACTTTTTATACATGCGTTACGAAACAAGATCTAAAAGGGTAACACATGATTATATAAATAGGAAAATACATGTTTTTTGAGTAATTTATACTGTCAGATAAAAATTTAAAGTTTCACTACAAAGGTTATGAATTTTGGAATTCAGGACTAAAGTTTATTGTCTTTTGATCGATAAGCAATCTTTAATATGAAGTAGAATTTCAGTATACTTGTAAACATGATTTAATAAGTTTTTGTTAAGCTTGAAACTTATAAGTGAACAAAACCTACAAAGATGGTTAAATACCGAAAAAGATGAGATTGAAGTTTAAGTTTGCAGTTATTTCACATATTACAAAATAATATTCAGAATACCAGGATAGGAAACTAGAGGATAAATGGAAGATTTCAATAATAATAGATAAAGGGAATTGTAATCACCAAAAATCAAACACGTAAATAAACAACACCAGCATTTACATCCAACTCTTGAAAAAAACACAAACAAACATGAGGCTTTTAAACAAGAACAACAGATAGCCCTGCACTAGTAGCAGTTTAATGACTACAATGCTGCCTCTTGCACTGACATGGTCCTCTATGATATGTGTCTCATCTGTCTCTGTTCAAAGGGCACATAACTATTCTGAATCCTTTATACTGTTCTTTAATTTCCAGCACTTTAATATACTATATGGAAGGAAACCTCCCACTTCTTGTCAAAATTCAATAAACGAAAAGTATCGCCACATTAAGACAAGATAAATTTAGAATAATGTCATTTTGTGTTTTTCTGAGCCATAAATAGTTCGGCTGATCATTTGTAAGGATGTAATTCGTAAATAATTAATTTGTGTACAAGGAGAATTTATTTTTCATGCAATTAAAGCAAAATCTCTTCCTGGATAATTTTACTTCTGCTTTACTTTGTTCTTTTAATCAAAGAGTGGGTTA
Organism: Mytilus galloprovincialis; assembly: GCA_037788925.1. Taxonomy (NCBI): domain Eukaryota; kingdom Metazoa; phylum Mollusca; class Bivalvia; order Mytilida; family Mytilidae; genus Mytilus; species Mytilus galloprovincialis. The sequence continues at coordinate 41,268,683 of CM075332.1, read as the reverse complement.
AAAACCTTCATGAATTGAAATTTTTTAGATTTTTGTCTTTGGTTTATATGGTCCATTAAGGTTCTAATGTTTTAGCCACCAGGTATTAGTTTTCTTACAGCAATATATTCGATCTTTTCTGCTTGCATCATGACTTCTTTAGATTACTTTAATATGATGTCTGTTGCAAGGTAAAATTTCTGCTTTTAACTCCCAATATATTATTGGTTTCCAGTGGCTGTCCCAAATTTCTTACTCTTCATACCTGTCCCCCCCACCTTTAAGAACCTTGCATCTATTGTATCAATTGTTTCTCCCCCTGAACCACTTGATATGAAGCAATCTATAATCAACCTATGTTTATGATTTCCCTTAAAAGTTTAAAATGTGTTTTAAGCGTAAATTTTCAGTACTCATTCTATTTTCACAAAACTGTCAACTTCTATATTACAGCATATTACAAAAATGAAGCAAGTATTAGGCCGAAACTATTATTAGGTGTAATGAAAAATGGAATTCCCAAATGACTTTCTACTAGAATTGAAATGAAATATACTTAAACAGAGAAATGTATTGTTCAAATGTATTCTTTAAACTTTTCGCTGTAGCAGTCATGATTTATCATTTAAAAAAACCTACTTTTATTATTCACAAGTTTGATCCGCAACTAGTGGTGAAATTAAACGTGTAGTCTCTTGTTTAATTTTTGTAGGTAGACTTGTGCAAAATTAGCTTCAGCTTAAGAAGTAAAGTAAAGGATCGTCTATACAAATTGTGCAATAGGGTGTGTTCCTTACACTTGCTACTAAAATGTTCAATTGATGTGAAACTAATTTCACTTTCAAATGGTATATAATATTGCTTCTAGAACGGAGATTAAAATGCAGGACAGGGGGTGATTGTATTTGGATCAGCGCTTGTATTAACAAGAGAAATAGTCAAATGATGGCATATTATAATATCTTGAAAGGATACGATATGTAACCATGTCATTAAATGTAAATTTGAGGTTGTTTTGGTAGATATATTTCATGACGGTATTGTCGAAAAATGAAAATTCTCACCAAAATAAAGATAAATGAATTCAGGATCACTGTTTGATGGTCCGCAAGTACATGATGTAAATTTCTGAAAACTTTAATTTATTTAAAAGTTATTTTTTCTTCTTTTAATGTATTTTCTTTCAAAAGTCTTAAATTAAAGATTCCTAGGTCTGCAATCAAAAACAGGTTTGCATTGTGTATCAATGTCTTAAAATAGAAATTTTGTGGATATTTCTTTTGTAATATTACATTTCTCACATGTCACAAACCCTAAAAACATTCTGAATGAGATGATGAGAATAACAACTATACTTACATGCAATATACCTATCTTTTATTCATTATATCTAGAGAAATTTATATAATATCATATCTCTTTGAAAAGTGCTTGGATCAAAGGGAAAGCTATCAAGAAATTAATGATTATTTAATTAGTGTTATAAACCCTTTTCAAAAGATCAAAAGCAAACTATTAGGAACAAATTTGGCATTCTGAACATGTTCTATCCAGAAACACATTTAGATCTTCTAAATGTAGTTATTTTTTTCCCCTCCTACATTTTGATACATGTAGTAGTAATGTAACTTAACTAACTTTCAATTGCTGCCAAAAAGGTTTCAAGACTTTAAGTGTTTCAGGCTTGGTGTTTAATGAGGTGCAAACGTAGGTGTTCGATTTTCGTGTTGGTGGGTTGATCTCTCTTTGATATATACTGCAGATATCTTTGATATATACTGCAGATATCTTTGATATATACTGCAGATATTCTTCCATAGATTTAATCCAACAGAAACAGAAAACAGAATTTGAAATTTTTCGCTAAATCTTTGTAGTCTTGACCTACCATGCAAGACACTTATGGGTTGTCAAAATCGTTAAACATTCCCTAGTAATAGTTGTAAAAAATGTATTGTCCTCTTCTTTACAATTTTGAAGGTCAACTATTGCAATATATTTTTTCACAGATAATTAACACTTGAGGAGATTTGTTAGTGTACCCTCTGCAATTTATGTGCCGGTTTTTTCTTGCCTTTCACAATTATTCAATTGCCATAAAAAAATAATTTCTGTCAAAAGTACACTGTTGTTTATTGAAAAAAATAACTATTATCAAGGGAGCTTATTGGCTAATTAATTGATATTGATTGATCACTGATAGGTTTTTTAAATTAAAAAGTGATACCTATTACCCAGCTTTGACATTTGCAATATGACAAGAAGAAGCCATAAGCATGACAAATAATCGGGAGCATTAATTATTAGTAAATACATCATAATAAAGAATCGGCTTGTTAAACATGATGCATGGACGAATATATCAAAATGGGCTTAGATAGGCAAACTTGTGAAAATTTAATTTCTCATTTCACACCAGAATGGATCCCTTTACATTGAAATTTGTTTTGGATATTTGTAATTGTTTTTTGGTGGCTCGGCTTTCTAATGATTGATAGTCTAGCAGGACTCTAGCTGTATTATGGAAAAAGTCGATTTTTTAAGTTGCCTGTAGTATTCTATACATAAAAAGACAAACTTGGCAAGCAGAGGTTAATAAATCATATTTGTCAATTGATTTCTTTAAAATTTGCTGTATTTTGAATTGTTTGTTGAAATATAACTGGAAAACCTGACTCTATAAATAGATTTTCTCATTCATAGATCTGGTCATGTCAAATATGCAAATTTCGAGTTATATTTTTTTTTCTTAGTATTTATTCTATTTAAAATACAATATTTTTTCTTTCATTTACAAATTTCATGTTTTTTTGCTGACTGAGGTGGTTAGAGGCTGAATATGAAGTCAAATGAAACTGACAAATGTAAAGTGGGCTAAAATTCATAACATTATAATGGTTCTGCATGCAGGGTGTCACATCTTACCAGAGAGCCTTTAATTCATATGTATATTAAAAAAATAAGTTTCTGTTGAATTTGATTATGCGAGATCACCTTAAAGGTATAAACTATGACATCTGAAAGCTTTTCTTTAAAAAAAATATATTCATTTCAAACGGGCATAGGACATTTGAGCGAAAAAGAAAAAAGCACATAGGGTCATTTGAGCGCCGACTTCATAGGACATTTGAGCGCCGGGATATTAACCTTACCTGAGTTTTCAGACAGGACATTTGAGCGAAATTTTCCCTGATAATTTTACACGAATTAAGATTTTTTTTTAAAAGTAAGAAAAAAAAGTAAGATTTAGTTATAAATATTTTTTATTTTATTTCACACCCGAGTAATAATACCCAATAAGACAATTCTCTATCCAAGACTTGTTTTCGCTCAAATGTCCTACGCTTATTCTTATTTTCGCTCAAATGTCCTAAAATTTAGGCGCTCAAATGTCCTATACTTTGGCGCTCAAACGTCCTTTTTTTTTCGCTCAAATGTCCTGTCAATGCGCTCAAATGTCCATTGCCGTCCGTTTCAAACTGTGATACATACATCCCTTCAAGACATACAAGGAACCATGTCGATTTTTTCAACGCCATAAGTATAAAATGTCATATTTTTATGTATGTATTAATTTTTAATTTTAATCTTCACTGAATATTAATGTCTTTAAAATGTGATAACAAGCAATATGTTTTTTTTCCCAACTTTGATGAATTTTTAAATTTAAATTGTATTAATTATGTGAAGTTTACATCCTCTTTGATAAAAAAAAGGTATTTAAGCTGGATTTAAAAGTTCATACACATAAGTGGTTTATCCTTTTAACTTTTTAATGTTTGTTATGTTAAGGGATAAAGTGCTTTGCCCTGCTTGACCACTCATGTGGCAAAATATAACAGAAATATCAAAATGATCCAAAATAAAGTTGGTTGGTACAATCAAGTGTTTGGGTTTTTTTTTGTCTTTGTTTTTTTTTATAGATTTTGCATTATAGTTCAATACTTTTATTATAATATTTTTTTTTGCTAGTTTCAGTCCCCTTTTCCTGTAGTGCCCGAAATTGATCTTAGTATGAAAATTGTAGTCCAGGGGCCAGTTCACTAATGACTATGAATTAGGTTTTTACTCCATTCCATCAGTAATACAATGTTTTCTTTGTACTTGACCCGTTTTTTTTTTGTTTTTTTTATAAAGAACATTTATTTTTTAACAAGTTCATTTGCCTCAAGGGCAAAAGTGTCAAATTTTTTCCATCATTGGTAATAAAACATGATCAGTATTAACAAATTAATTGATAAGTCTTTTTTATTTGACAAAAAAATTGTGAAGCATCATGTCTTGTTACAAAAATTAATGAAATTTATAATTTGTTTTTGACTTCATTATTAAAGTCAATGATAAAAGTGAAAAGTGACTTAATATGATATAAAGTTAAATAAGAAACATAGTAATTGGAAATATGTATTGAAATATATAATATTTTTACACTTGCGATAAAAAAGACTATGTACTTTTGTTTTGAACCAGGGGATAGTATAAAATAAATATTTGAGAAGATTTTAATCTAAGAGCCCCTGAGACAGACACGTCTCTGATAAAGTTTATGATGTTCATGCTTTAGGACAAATATTTGATAAGTGCTTGGGAATTTCAACATACAAAATGACTTATATTTATTGATTTTTTTAAAACATTAAATAAAAAGAAACTTAAAAACGAAGAAAAAGTCCTGGTTTTCAAGCTATGTTCGAGGTAACAGAAAGAAAAAGTGTAGTAATTCAGAATTTCAATTTTCTATTTATATAAAATTGTTTTACAGGTGAAAAGACAATTTAGTCATACTGAACCTCAGACAATAAAAAAAAGTCATTTCCTGCATGTATTACACATGTGCTTGTAACTTCTGAAGAAACATGAAAAGGGTCATGTCATCTGTGTTCTAAATTATACCAAACATTCTTTAAAGATACGGAAACGAGTGTAGGTCAAAGGGGAAACAACGAAAGTCAAAGTATGGTTGTCCTGGGAAATATTTACATGCTATCATCCTCTTGTTAATGTATGTTAAAAGGAAGACAGGATTCTATATTTTGTCTGAATGACTTGTAAAAAGTTGTCAGTTCAGAAAATAGCCTGAGAGAACAATTTTGTTTTGTCAAAATGGTTTTTAGATAGATTGTGTCACTTTCTGTAAGGCATTGGTCCTGTTGTATAACCTACTTTAAAGTTAAAAATAGAACAGTAGTTTGCTGTGGTCACATGTCTTACTACTATTTACTGTGCAGAGGCCCATAGCATGCAGGATGTCTCAAAGGGAGGTAACTTAGGATCAGAACTTGGATAGTGTTACTTCAATTATCTTAACCTTGCACTACACACATAATCTTTAATAGTAGTTTTGAGGTTCTTGGGATCATACCTTTAACATTCAAACCTCAATTATCTGAATATGAATTAAGTCTTTAATTATAGCACTTTTGTTCTTGTGTTTGAAAACCATCTTAGCTGGGCAAATGATCTTGTCACTGCTCAAAACTTTTTTGCTGTACTTTCTTGTTTAAAATTCTTTACTGTGCTCACTTATTGAAATTCTCTATGTTGCTCACTTGTCAACATTTTAAACTATGATCCCTCACAGACCTGAATAAGTAGTAAAAACATGCCATTAAATAGATATAATCAATAAAGATTAGCCTCACTACTGTCCCTGATCTGATCAAATCATCTTCCTGCAAAAACAAGTCTTTGACACTCACCGCTGGACTACACACATAGCAAATAGGATTAAAAAAGTCCTTGATAGATTACAGCCCATTTCTAAAGCATGTAAGACGTAAGATCTTTAATCTGCTTAAAGTGTCGCACAGCATTCTTACAGCCTCGCTTGGAAACCTCTGGGGAAAGTGATGACAGATCGGCATCAATATTCGACAGAATTATAAGATTACAATGATCAAGAAGATAATAGACAATGAATTTAGATGCCGGTGGTTTGTAAATAGGGTTGTGGCGCTGTTGCATGAATACTGACAACCTCGGAAAAACGTTAATTGAATTTCTCCAATTTGGTTAGCACAGTATGGAAATAGTATGATAATAGTATATATGATGTATTGTTTTGTGTCGTCTGTTAAGGAAAGATAATCAAGGTTGTTTACTAACGATAAAAAAACCAAGAACAGAGTATTTCCTGAAAGAAGATTTATTTAGAATTTCTTAAGATTCAAACCACACAATAATTGATGAATGGAGGATTATTTACTAATGATAAAATGATATTTTGAAATAATGAAATACAAAAATCTGCTAAATGGTAAACTTTTCAGTCAAATTACATTTGCACTTGCTTTTGTGGGGTATACTTGTTTATTCTGGGGATACAATTTAGAAAAATGCAAATAGAATGGATGTGAACTATCATTTTGATAGCTTTATAAAAAAAAATGTATTTCTCTACACTCAAATTTAAATTAATCGCCTTTTTAGACCATTATAGAATATGAAAACTATGAATGCTTTATTTTAGACTAAATTATAGATGATTTGCACTTATTCATTAAAAGCACTGTTTTATATTCACGTTGAAAAAAACATGGATTAATAATTTTTTCTGCTTTAGGACATGATAGAGACAACCTCCATCTGGGAATTCCACATGACTTTTTTTTCTCGCTTACATTACAAGATAATATTGATTAAGTGATTTTACCAATACCCAGTCTAACATTAAATATATGATTAATGAGAGATCGTCCCAGGTACATAATGTCATAATCAATTACAATTGTCGCACACCTTGCAGGTGCTTAGACTGTAGGTATGGACAGGAATTATAGGTCGAAATAAGTCATTGGTCATTCTTCATGTAATATGATGGCCCAAACTTGATTGGTGGTCGTAAGGGGAGGGTAATGAAGTGTAATATGTGGTCGGCAACTTCATGTGAAGCTCCCCGAGATGATGGGGTTACGATTATTGCAGTGGTCTGGATCACGCCTCACCATAATAATGTCATTGGTCACATGATAAACACTGTCTATGGGAGTCAGACCTGAAAGAGTTTTAATTAAGTGCTGGGATGTCAATGGAGTCATTCAATCTAATCCTGTAATTGTCTGAAATAAATTTGCAGTCAGATATTGTATCACACAGCTATATACTCTTCACTGTCTGTGACCTAAGTTAAGTTATAAGGGGAGGGTACTGGTTTGATCAAAAGGTCCAGTTTTGCCATCAGGGTTTCCTCTAGTTTTATCATTAATTTGTCTGATATTTACAGTGTGGTAACCCCGTGTTGTCCAGCTGCAATTACATCTAACTTATGTTTTGTTGCTTGTCCTAACATGTTGCATAGAAAGTGCATATATATTTTATGTTTGGTTCAAAATTAATTTAAGTATTTGATACATTTTAATTAATGCATAAACATTTTATGTGTTTGAATCTATAAATTATTTCAAATTCAAGTCTAAAAATCATTTGTCGAAAAAAGAAGAGAAAAGCTGAAAATTTGAACTTTTTAATAACATGTACCCAAAATTAATCAGTGTGTAGATGAAGCAGCAGGTTCCCAAAATTAACCTGTGGTTAGAAAATGCCCAGTGTCTGATGGCCGAAAACATCTGTAAGACAAGATATGAAATCAGTTGTCTAGGTGTTTTAATGGAGCTTAATGCATTTGTCAGGTTAATGAATGATAAATTGAGTACATGTAGTATTATCTTCACATGGCATTAAGTATCTACCTTATCAATCGTTTTACCTGTAATACTCCACACCTGAACTGTTGGGAGTCTTTGATCAGGTACTAATGTAATTAGTGTGGCTTGTTAAGCAGATTGTCGTTGATTTGTAAGTGGATACAGGTGGATAACTGGAATATTATAAGCCAGTTGTAATTATTGGGACTTAATCACACTTAATAATTCTATAAAAGGATAAAAGTATAATACTGGACACTAAGATGGCTGTTTTTTTTCTTCAAAATTTGGATCGAAAAAAAAAGGAAATAAAATTGTTAGCTGAATCTGATGTTCTATAAATAGAAGTTTGCTGTTAAAAAAGAAAAAGAAAAAAATTAAAAAGAAGAAAGTTAATTTAGATTTGGTAGTATGATAAAAAAAAAAAAAAAAGAAATTAGATCAAAATAAATCGTTTTACAGTAAAGTTGGATGCAAATATTTAATTAAAAGGGTTTCTTAAGTACTCGATCATCCTAATTGTTGCTTTCAGTATTATAGGCTTTAAATAGAAAGTCCACAGCTAATTTTTTGGTTTAAATAAATATTTATACCAATTTGGACAATTAAGAAATAGGTCAAGAGGTGAAATTAGTTGCATGGTATCATGAGTATTGTACTGAATAAGCATTCTTTAGATTAATCTTGAACTTTAGAACATGTTGAGAAAAAGTTAATTAACGTACTTGATAACAATTAGACCCACAATATGCATTCTTAAATCTCTCAATGAGTGTGGAATTGAGACCCATTCTTCGACTTATTTGTTAATATGCTTATAAAGAATTCTTTTAATTGAGTTTTAGTGCAGTGAAAAGGACTTAATTTTAAGGTTGGGAATCACATTAACGATTAATTCAACTTCACAACTAGATAATTTCATCGCAATATTATGTCATTGTAAAAAAATTTTCACAAAATTATCTGTCCCTCAAATTAAATATTTATAGTTTGTTCAAATTTATTGTGTTTGAAAATGTGTGAAAATTAGGATTCAAGTCATAAATGTTAATGTCTTCATTAAAGGAGAAAGCAGAAATGTATCCAATGCATTAAATTCCCTATGGAAACTCAAGAGATGATCCTAAATCTGTCTTAAAACAGTTTTGGTTGTGGCTCTGAGTTCAATTACCAGGGTGAAATATTCAATTTTCGAAGAATCCTATGATAGTGTTATTTAATATCTTGCAGGAAATCGTAATCTTTTAAAAAGTTCAAATTATTATTCATTTACAATTGCCAATCATTAATGGTAACCCAACTGCATGTCATTGTAAATAGAAACTTTTTTGTGATTTTTAAAAGTTATTAAAAACTGTCAGATCTTTATAATAGTTTGAAAAAATGTTATGGCGTAATGAAAAGGTTTAGCTTAGATTGATTGAGACTTAAATATATCAATTGTTACTTTTTATGCATTTTTTTCTTCTCAAACTGATGAAAGAAGCGATTTGTTCATGTTCGTTTGAGGTTAGGGTGACATACAATTAAAGATTTTTTAATGACAACTCTATCAGATTGAAACGTTAAATATAGTCTGCACTTGAAGTTTTTGTTTGATCTTGAGAACTTCCCAAGTAGTAATTGATTCTTGGACATTGTAAAATTTGAATAAGATTTAAAGAAAATTTCAGATTACGTAATACAGTTCACTGCAATTTACATACCGAAATTTTTGGAAATGATTGAGACTTGTACCTTTAATTTATGGCTATTGGGCCTGTCTTGTACTTAGCCATTTTAGGCACGTTTGATTTAAATGTACATGTACTTTTCAACAGCTTTATTTCAGTGTCAATTTCATTTTGATCAATATGTTAAAAAGATGCAAAATCATTGTTTGAAGAAATGAAAACGCTACTTGATAAAGTTTATTTAACATTTTTTATCGGACTTATAATGTCAAGACCATTTGCAATGGGATCAAATTTAAAATCTCTTTTCCTGGGGTGAGATTAACAGGATTTTCCCACCATGGTTTATCCCTTTTTTGTGTGACATGTCTATTTTAAGCCGTAATGGCAGTCGATTATCTCGTGAAGACATACCAAATTTTCTATTAATCCTGCTGCACCATAATGTGTCTTGTGGGTGCAAATGATTGCATGACTTTGCACATCAAAGGAAATATTGTTTAAGACATTTCAAGATATTTACTGGGTACATGGGCAAAACTGTCAATTTGTTTATAATCTAAGCCTAAGAATACAAAATGGAGATAAATTTTAATACTTTTTGACAACCCTTGTCGTTTCTGATATCAGTGGTCAAGAACTTTATCTTTAACAGGGCATAACCTATCACCTGTATGAAGTATTATAACTTGTATGGGATATAAAAAACAAAATAATGTATAAATGAATGTTAATGAAAAATCAAGTCAGCTTGATCAAGTGCACACACCAGAAATTTAGAGAAAATCAGATTCTCCTCTGGCATATGTATTTGTAATGTTTGACACTGGAAGTTAAAACAACTAAAACAGTTTCTCATAAATTCCATTCAGTCATATAGTTGATTTACTTGCACTTTCATTGGATCAGTTAAATTTGCATTTAAATAAAATGAAATATCCTGTTGTAATGTAGTACAAGTTTTTACCGAATTTGAATATTTAAAAGTGTTTACAAATTTGATTTTAATGATGTAATTCAAATCTAATATCATTAGACTGCTGTGATGTGTTCATCCAAGCCTATAATTGTGTTTTTCTGTATTTTCAACAAATTAAAAGTCAGCTGAGGTTCCATGGGGGAAATTTTGAAGGTTTAAGGATGCAAATTTTGTCTGGAGATTTGAAAACATTATTATTTTAATTTTACTTCTCTTATAATTAGCGTAAGACAGAAGGAAACCATTAAATTTTAAGAATTCTCCAAAAGTACTTCTCAGCAAAATGAGAGAAATTTCCAGTTGAAAAAAAAAAATGCTGAATTAACAAAAATTGCAGCCAAAAACAGAGAAAATTAACATCTAAATTCAGAGTACAAGCTGTCTCCCAAATGGGTGATTGTCTGCCAGTGACACAATATTGTTTGATTTTAGCTTGATATGACAGAAATCAGCAGTGGTATTGCTGTATGACAATCATGATTTGTGATAGTTTTTCATGACAAAAGTGCCTTAATCCTATATAACGAGTAGCTACAGAATCGTTCTTCGGTATGCTGTAATTGTAATCCCTGGAGACAAAATCTTTAATCATAGAATCCATCAATTATGAAGCAGCGATAATCGGTAGAATTTTGTGAGGTTAATTATCCTATACAGGTAAAAAAGAAAAAACGAACAAGAATAATGTACAGTGTGATTGTGATGATGATATCTGGGCCAAAAATCTATCAAAAGCATCGCAAATTAATAAGAAAAAGCATTGGTCGTTAGTCTATTAATTATAAATTACATCAGGGATACAATTACACAGACTTAAGGACAATTACTTGTTACTTTGCTTGCATGATCAATATTTAATATATGCAGTCAGTGCACGGAAGTATTACTAGATCAGAATGTTATGTTTCCGAAGGAATTTGGACATCCATCCATGTATGTTTAACAAGTTTCTGCAATTGTTTAGACATCATGGTCAAACAGTTAGAATTGATATGGAAATGTAACAAGGCATTGGGTTCATAGGCGGATCCAGGGGGGGGGGGGGGGGGGCCTGGGCCCCCCCTTTCGTGGGAAAAATTTGGTTGATTATATAGGAAATCACTGAAGCATGACTGGAGCGGCCCCACTTAGGTCAGTCAGCGGGCCCCCCCTTAGGAAAAGTTCTGGATCCGCCACTGATTGGGTTCAAAGAAGGCCCAGTCTAGACCATGAGTTCTCAGAAAAGAATAATTAACTCTTTTTCTTCGTTAGTAATTTCTTGGATGAGAGTCCATTATTCAAGTTTCCAAACTGTTTTGAAACTCAGAATCTGACAAATGATGTCATTTTCAGAAATGTAAACTGTAAAGTTGTCAGTTTCCAGTGAATAAGAAGACTGGTACTCCTTAAAGATTGCAATCACATGATGTCCAAAAATTTAACCATAGTAAACAAAAAGTGTCAACAGCTTGGCTTTAATACATTTTTCAGTGTTTAATTTTATCATTTTGGTCATCAGATACAAAAATCTGTTTCACTGGTGATTTACAGTATTGTTTCGTGTAATTGCAGTGACATTAATTGGGGTGTCATCTGTTTCTGAATTGATTATCATTACCCTAAGTAAATTTACTATAATAATCTTCAATGGCTAAAATCTTAAATTTCAATTGAAATAGATAACAGTCTTGACAAAAATACCCTTCAATGCACATCAGACGTCATAAATTTCTTCAGAAAAAAACCTGCAAACAACAGCTTGGGATAGTATTATGTACTACCAAGTCTCAAGTTCATCAAAATGATTTATTTATTATCAATATTGTTTGAACAGTAATTTTATAATATGATTGGACAGAATGAGATTGTTTTGGCGATATGTGTTTGTGTATTGATGTGGACTAAACCCATGTAAGCATATGTTCTGCGACATGTTGTGTATTATTGTAAAGTATCAAAGATGAACGTGATGGAAAATTGACAAGTCGCAAGGATTTCTGTAGGTCACAGATTTGTTCATATAATGAAGCTTAAGTTTAACTGATAGTTATCTTTTTTAGATCCAGTGAATCTAAAATCTATTTTTTTTTTTCCGATTGGAAAGAGCTGTAATGAAATTAAATTATTTGATTATGGAATTTGAATGTTTCAATAGTTTTTAAAGGTTCACAGAAGAGAATTAAAAAGAAAATAATTTATTTTCTGAATCATATTTTGCATAATTCTGCTTTCTTCTTTTATTTTAAGACTTAAATGCCACGTTTGAAACTAATAACAACAGACAATACCATTAGATTTGAAAATGTCTAAATCCATATAGAGACTTCTCTTTGATTCCCACAAGAGGCCATTTACAGAAAATGCACAGCTATAAATTGCCAAATAAAAATTAGAACAGACTTGTACGGTTACCATAAATGTCAAGTCAACAGACCTGTAACATTGTCCAGAGTGGGTGATAGTCACCACATCGTTCTCTCAGGGGACTCGCCAATTAGTTTTTATGACCCCACCAGAACATGTAGAATCACTATAACAAAAGTGAACTGATCATTCTTGGTTAAGTGTAACATGTCATGCCATTTCCTGAAATGCATGTTGTGATTATAGCTAATTATCTGGTAACAGGGGCATTTTATTCAAAGATTTCTTATTAAAAGGTCAAAAGGTGAAAGATTACAAAAGATTTTTTATCTTAATTTGATTTAAAGATGGTTTAGTAATAATTAGTATGTCACTTCATCCGAAAGTGTTTGAATTTCAAACTTAATTAAATTGTTGTCTGCTTAAAGTGTTTTTCAATATTCACCAAGGTTGGATATTTGACCTCAGGCAAAAAAGATGAAATCCGACAAATTTCCATCCAAATCGCTAAATCTAATGGTGCTATTAAATCTAAAAAATTTCCATATTTGTTGTTTGCAATAAGCTTCTCTCCATGTTTTTATTCCGACCTAATTGGTATTAAACTTTCTTTCTAACCGTTGGTATTCTTGATTTTTCATGCTTTTGATTTTGGCATATATTGGCTTTTACCATCGTCTATTATCTATGATGGCCACTCAAGCAGACGTTACAGCTATTTCCGTATTGATTTTGGGTTTTGTTTAGATTGGTATTTTTCGGCTGTAGAGATAAGCATGTAATGAAAATCTTTATTTGACACGTTGAAAAATTGCTTGGTGTTTCTCCCGCTGTCTGTACATATGTATAGCCCTATATCTTCTCTCTTATTGATCCGGAATGGTTGTGCCGAGATTCACCATGTCTAAATGTATCCCAATCAATGGCCACTTCATTTATCGTAACAATCCTGTATACTTGTGGTAGGACTGTCAAGGGAAAGGAAATCATTAATAAGTTTATGATAAACTAGGAGAAAGCAGTATCAACGTTCATGGCGAGAAAAAATAAATGAGAAGGTTGATGTTAGGAAAGGTTGAGGTGGTAACTTTTGACGGATTTTGATTAATTGATTTAATTTGTGATATAAATGCATACAAATTCTGAATTTATATCAATTTTTGTACGGTTGATTAGAATTTATATTGAGAACGGAAGAAAAAGAGGGCAAGATAAAATAATGCATTGGAATCTGCATTCCAGAAATAAAACACTATTTTTTTGATAGATGTGCTTCAAGAAAAATAGTTTTTGACTTGGGACAGCGCCCATCTTATTTGCTGTAATGAATTACTGTAAATACTAATTGTATTAAGTATTACGTAGACAGGGGTAATATTTTTAGGGTTCACATTTTGTTGAAATTTCAACCTGTGATCAATATATCATTTATAATACTTATGTCATCAAATTTAAAATATTCTGAAGTGACATTTAAGATCGTTTTAAGATATATATGATAAATTTTTTCTACCGACAGTTTGAATATAGACATTATTATTTTAATTAAAAATTTTGAACGTAAATGTAAAAAAAACATCAATGCTGAGCTTTATAAATGACCCATAATTAATCTTTGTTAATGATACAAGCCGTTTTCTTTAACAATATATAGAAGGTCAAAGTATATAGAAATCCATTTTGAGAAATAAATAAGTATATTAAGAAATGAATAGTTCTGATTTTAGATTAGAATTCGAATCAATGGAATCCTTGAAATTACCTCCTGAATTGATTACTATCAGATCCATGTAGAAGAAAATAAAATTGAATGATTTTGACGTTATAAAGAGCATATTTATAGTATGCAAGTACTGATTTTTTTGCGTCACAATTTTTTATACTGCTTTTGTGATTAGAATAAAATGTCTACAGTACCTACTGGCTACAACTTTTATTCAAAAACTGCTGCAAAATTGTCATTTCATTGGTTGGTTTGCTGTTAGGTTTCTGTCCCATTGATGTCAACCCATTTCCTACTTTTCTAATTTTTCACACATATAAACAAATATATTTCATTTGTTTGTGATGCACAACAGTGCTGAGTAAGAATCATATATGAAATATAAGCTAACAAGAAATACTTAAATATTTATTGGGATCATCAGGGCAAGTAAATTTTTTTCCGGACATGTAAAATTTTAGGTTTCACTTGACCGGGGACAAGTGCTCACAACAAATATTTCCACACCCCTGTCTAAATAAGGGTACTTAACCTTGGGTGATGAGTAGTTTTTAAAGGTTGCTTTTTCCAAAAGAGATGGCAAAAGTTTACATTGGGACATTCAAACTTGAAAATAAACTGACGTAACACCATGGCTAAAAAAACAGACAACTAACAATATACAATACCAGTACACAATATAAAAGATTAACCTCTACCTTCTTGAAGAAGATGAAAAAATGCACAAATTTGATAAAATCCTCATTATGTAACTAACAGATTAAGAACATAAGATATTTAAAGTAAGAAGACATACAAGTTGCTATGGAAACCACTCTTTCTATGATGCTTTCAAATGACATTTTCTTTAAAAACAACTTTTCAAAAATTAGATTTTTTCCTTGTCTATCCTCCTTGTTTATTGCTGCAAAAATCCATTATAAAAACCAACTTTTAAATTAAACCTTTTCATCATCGTCTTTCGGAACTTTCATTTCTATAAGTGGTACCATTTGTGCCAAATTGACAGTTATATGAACGTTGACTCGAAATGGCTGGCGGGAGAAAACACTTTTGTTGGCTTGAAGTTACAATTAGATTGTCTTAAACGTGATATTATATGTGGCGAAAATTACACCAATTTGAAGACAAGTTGTCATGGAGAGAATTAATAAAATATTGTATAACAAAAACAAATTTGGTGACCTTTCTCGGTGTCTGCCGAGTTTATGTAAGTTCAGTTGGTAACTTCAGAAGAAATTTTAGAAGCACATTAAAGTTGAAGATTTAAAGTAAAATGGATCAGACACTAAATATTTCAAAAGTAAATTGTCATACAAACAAATTCATATCAGATAAAAAAGACAATATTCATTTAATTCTAGATGTTTGTTTTTTTGGGGGTAGCTGTCCAATTGATGTTTTCCCGGCATGTTATTCATATATTTTACATTTACATATAAACCGTTGTTGTATAAAGGATATGAACCAATAATTTTCTCCCTTAATGAATATCATGAATGTTAATTTACAATTGTTTTGATACAGAATCGCTTTGATATGTAATACAAAAAGATATTCACATGTAGATTTGACAAGGTTTTGACACGTCAAGATTAAAACTACGATTGAAGAATGCGATGAAATTCATAAAAACATATCTGATAAATTATGATATAATAAAAGACTTCCGCGGTTGTCTATGGTTGTCTAGCTTCAACGCTGGTATTATATTAACCGTCCATCAAGTTTGTTTGACAGTATATGGTTATTATCAGGTATTGTTCGTAATTACGTTATGATATTTATATGCATATTGGCGTTGAAAGGCGGGAAGAATCAGTATTTGACTTCAGTTTGATGGGGCATGCCTTTGTTAGTCGGCAATTTATACAGTCAGGTATAATCGGATTTAAACTTTGATTCTATTGTGGGTGGTAGAACCTGACGCTATTGTTGCGTTCCTTGTGTTGGGAGATTTTAACGATAGTTACAGTTTAACAGTTGTCTATTCTTAGCGGCTGACAAGTCTATTGAGGGAGCTATTGTTAGTACGCTGATTGACAGCTGAGTGACTAAATCCCTGTTTTGTATTGTGTAAGGCCGCAACCTTGAAGGATCAAGAAATCAGATGGTATTTTGTTTTGGTCTGGGGTTAATTTACCATCTAAAGTCTGTTTCAAAAAATGGACATATCTTCAAGTATTTCTCCGATATTGCACCAGAAAACATGATATTTGATTCTAAATAAAAAAAAATGACCTTTTCTTGTTTAAAGATTTTCCGCCTGTAAGACAATGAATGAAAACCGCCTCAGTACAAAGTATATGCATGAACAAAACAAAAAAAACTTTTGTTTTATGTAAAAGATTTGATTTGTTAACTGATAAAAAGTAATTATAGGCATTTCATTAGACCTAGGGCATAAAATAACTTGTCAACAAATCATATGATATTTATATTCAAATTAAAAAACACTTGTACTTCTTTGACAATTAGTACAAAGGAAAATTATGTACCTATTTTACATATGTCTGTTGTCAATTTCTGGTCAGAATAAAACTTATTGTTGTTATCTTATATTCAGGTCTATGTCAATTAAATTAAAAAAGATAAAAGGGAATTGGAATAAATTTAATTAAAAAGGGTTAAATTCAACCTTTAAGTTTTATTTATAGATGCCTTCTTATAGATTTTATGACATCCAGTTAGGAATACCCAGTAATGTGTGGCAGATTGTATACAGCCGCATTTACATAAGAAAAACGTGGGCTTTCTGAATCATCTGTAAAGGTGTAGTTTAGTATACCAGGAACCTTTTTGGTCTACAGACAGTTCTCAAGAGGTGCTCTAGCATAAAATATGTTTTTAAGAAGCCCAAAATCAATTACAAGTTGAAAAGCGTTTGCCAGAAGTTATGCCAAATCTAGAATCCACCACATTTAGCAATGATTCGGTTTCTAGATAGTCTGATTTGCCTTTAATATGAAGTGATGATTGCCAGGGAGAAGGAATTCTGTTTCGCCAAATCTTTTAATTTAACAGATGGGTTCACCTAATAGTGATTTTAATCAAATATGCAGAGGTGTCTGGCCAATAATGAAAGCAAGTTTTTGCTTTTTCTCTCTCAAGTTTTTCTTGATGCAATTAAGCTTGATGGGTTTTGGTTCAAATACAAACGTACAGTGCATGATATAATGACGCTATATAATCATTATTTATAATTGAGAAATTAATCGGTTTTCTAAATGTTGATGGAATTTCTGTGTAGTGTATAAATAGCTGCCATATTGTTCTGTTTTAATGTTGTGTGGTTGATTGTTTGAAGAATTGGATTTGGAAAATCCAGATTGGACAATTGTAATACTCAAATTGAGTTCGGCATTTATGTGAAATTGATTACAAAATATTATAAATTTGAATGATTTGAACGATTTGAGTAACATGTATACCTATGAATAGAAAGATGATTGTGTTTCCAATGGCATATCATTGACAAGCAGCCCTTAGCTTTTTAAAGCCAAAAAGACGCCTAGAGAGTTAGTACCCATACTCAATAATTTTAAAACACCCGAAGTTGTATGGAAAAGACATACATTCTTAACCGATATTAAATGACTGAAATCACTTTCAGACAAATAAGGATGCATAAATATTGAAGTCTGTCTATAGTATTATCTTCTTTGGTTCTTTGGTTATTTTTTAATAACTTCCTAAACAGAAATCCATCAAAATGAGAAAAAAAAGGGAAAAAAAGCATTTCACATTGATTGAACAAGTTTCATCATTCTTAAGACAGAGTACATTGAAGTACCTCAGGATTTCATGTATTAACTAAGATATGATCACAACCTCTTCTCTCTACTTTAGTTAAGCAGACGTCACTTTAAGAATCAGAAACAAAAAGCATTGGAACATCACATGTTGCCTGATTAGACCTGTTTGCATGCAATGAACAAATCAGAAACAATTAATCATCTATAAACTCTCTTTTGTAAAGGCTGCTAATGTCGTAATCAGAGTTACAACAGGTTATTAGGACAGAGGAGGGCCTTTATTGAATGCTTGGGTTCAATCGCCTATTAGACATATTCTTAAGGGTTCCTATGATTCTTTAAACTAATAAGAGGGAATTGTAGTCAGACTTTTCTCTTGATCCGAATATCAATAGTGACTGAAAGATTGTTTTTTCTAATAGAAGGTTAAGCTTTGATAATTTATCATTCAGAAGTGATGGTAACATATAGAATTGATTGTGTTTTGAATGCCTCTCTGGACTTGAGTGATATTTAGAGTACTAAGAATGTTTCTTTGGTTGGAGTGGTTTTCAATTTTTGGCGGCTCCAATTTCCCCTTTGTATGGTGGCATCTCTTGGCCTATCAAGCTTACACTGAAAGGGGTTTGTTTAGGTTTGGGTAACTGTAGGCTGTAGATTGACCTGTGGTTGAATACTTCTTTTAATATGGTTTTAACGGACATGGGTCTTATTTGCAATCATACCACATCTCAATTTTATTTATATATATCAATAGCAGAAAGCAAACATTATCGACAGGAATCTTTCAAAGCAACAAATTGAATGAAAATTGATGGACCTATTTCTTTGATATTTCATTTCAACTTCCTTATTTTGCAATTGTCTTTCAAGATGTGGCTTTTTTTGCACGTATAAACTTTCCAATAAGTCCTTCGTTAGATATTGGCTAATAGGCATAACAAAATTAGAAGTTTGTTTGATGTTGTACGATTTTCCTCCGCAGCGAGGACTGAGATCAGATCAATCAGCGAAGGACTCTAAATAAATTCTCATTGATTGCTACCACATGACATAAAATTTCTAAAGATCGGAGATCTAATGAATCTGTCATTAAATAAAGTTCATCGGTTTTTCCTCTAGAGGAAAAAAATATATTCAAATTGACTTCATGTTTATAGCTAGCATAATGTAATTAATAGGAAATCATGATATCGATTGAATTGTCACAACTAGTTACATTTGAAATCTTTCCATTTAAGGGGAAGGATAAAGATCTGGTTAAAAAAAGTATGGCTTCTGTTTTTGGAATCTCTTTTGGTCCTCTAATTGTCTTCAGATTTAAGTAACCTCTTTTGATGTTCTTGGTTCTGCTGATGACCAAGATATATTTTTAGCGACTATCTTCATTTTGATACTTTAAAGTTGGCAATATTTGTGAGTGTTTTATTTTTGCCAATTTTATCTCATTATACGTTCTTTTCTACATTTGATATTTAAGAAAGAAAAAATTTAAGCCAAGAAAAATGCTACAAATCTTTGCCAAAAGCTTTAAATTGGCCCAAGAAATCGTGATATTAAAACTCAGCAAAAATTCTCTTGACAGTAACATATTTTCTATGCTTAAAGAGGGAACTCTTTCAAATAATATTTCATAAAAAAAATCATTAAAATTAATGGTTTGCAGAGCATGCAATGTTAATTAAAATTAGAGTTTGTTTAAATAACAAAAAGTACTTTTATAAACACATGGCTTTTTAATAAAGGGTCCTAAAATAAATCAACTTTATTAATACAGTATTTAAACAGCCTCCTTTGTCAAAACTTTAATTATACAACATTGCATAATTCAATTAATGTTTACAAAACATTGAAAGCAAAGTGGAAAGAAGGTGCCAAAAATATGTATTTGACCCACTTGAAATCAATTATAATGATATCGGGTCATCGTGTTCATTTAAAAATTGATTTGCAGTATTTGCATAAGTTCAGCAGAAATTGATGCATATTTACCTAGCGTGCAAAATGTGATTCTCAATTTAATAATTTTTTTGTACTTTTTGAAAAGCTAAGTACAAAATGTACCTTGAATATATTTTTGAGAAGTCAATTTAAATTTGATGTCAGTAAAAAATGAAATTTGTAAAAGAATTATTTGAAGAGAAAGTACTTTTGATAAAGCATTTTCAAATGTCAAATGAAAAAAAAGTTATTGTAGGAAGAGATTGGATTGTATAAGGCTAATCAAATCATAGACTGCAATGTTCAAATCGTGAAAATCCAGATTGAATATACAAATCAATTTAAAACAACTAAGGGAATCATATGAACTCTAAAAGGAGTGAGATGTAGTGCTTCTTATACACAATAAACAGCATCTTTGCTTAATTGCAAATTCAAGCCTCTTGAAAATGTAAGATTTGGAACAGATCACTAAGGACCACTAAGTTCTAAAAAGACCTCTAAAACACTCTCTCAAAACTACACATTAAATTTATGTTCTACTACCAATCTTAAAAACTCCTACCTAGGAGAAGGAAAATTTTTAGGCGGTGTTGTTCCTTATTATGGATTATCCAGGATGTCTGCAGCTACATAGATGCCTCAAATAACATATATTGTTTCTCATTAATTTATTGCAACAACAGGGACGTATAATGAAACAAGAAATGAGATTTTTCCAACTAATCTGTTTAAACCAAAAAATCTAAAATTTTCTCTTTTTTATCTTTTCAGATTGAAGATGCAATGCTTATGTTTGACAAACAGACAATGAGACATCGAGGTAAGATGGCTGCCAAGAAAACACAAAAGGGAATTATGGGAAAATTAAAAATTCCCATAATTCCGACATTGAACCAAATTAGCTCAGTTACATCACACTGAAATTACCTGTTTTGCAGGTTTGTGAAAATATTGTTGGTTTTGGTCTTTTCTAAATTTGCGTCTTTTGAGATTAGAACATTTGGAAGCAATGAAAAACATGTGTTTCTTGTGGAACCAATGAAAAACATGTGTTTCCTGTGGAACCTCAATTTCATTGTTGGAGGGAATCAAGAAATCTAACAAAAAATGTTATTCCATGAGCAAATTAATTAATGAAGAAAATTGTGGCCCAGTAAATGAAATCAAGATATATAAAGATATTAAGATTCAGTTGTTTTCTTTGAGCTAATTTGGACCAGAATTAAAATGGAATTTTGAAATGACATTTAGTTGAAAGGTCTGCTGTTTTAGAAAGCTAATACAATTTGGATTGATTCAAGATTATTGTTTTGTATGAAAAAAATGAACAACATGCATGAACCTTGATTACATAATTTTAATTTCTTTTTAAATTGGACTAGATTTTAGTAAAAACTTTAAATTTTGAAAACAATTGACGTGATTTTGAGAAAGCATGATAAAAATCTTATACTTTTCTGGCATTTAAAAAGCCTCAGTAAACAAGTGAAAACTTTGAAATAATCTTGATTTTGAGTTGAATGTTCTTTTGTTGGAAAAACAGGGTGTTTTTAGATCAATGGTTTGATAATGATTTAGATATTATATCAAAATATGTTGATAAAATTTGGCATGTTAAATATGAAGGTATATTTTTGTAAGAAGTTTGGTCAAATTTCCCCAAAGTTTAAACACTAGAAAACATTATAAAATGATTCTAACTTCTCTTTGACTAGTAGAAGGGAGATGGGAAAAATCTGTTGAAATCATTAAGAAAAGCTAAAAGAGGCGGGGGATTAAGATCGGAGCCAACATTTCATAACATTCAGCATGCTAATCACTTGATTTTGATAAAAGTAACAGTAATTACGAAAAAATTGCAAAGAAAACAAATGAAAAAGAGAGTATCAAATGTTTTCTATTTTTCATCAGTTTGATTTGATGCATCGATTGCTTGGCAGATCCCCAAATATTTGACTGATGTCTGTTTTTTTACCTATGGACGTAGATAAGTTGAGTTTTTTGTTGAACACACGGTTTGAAAACAGCTGTCATCTGCGGTGCCTTTTGGAAAGCAAACTTTTTGCCTTCTGTTCCCCACTCTGATAATCTTTTAAACACTCCATCTCATTATCGCTACCGTAAAGAAAACGAAATTGCTATTAGTTTTGCTAGAATGCAAATAAACATTGGGGTTTATCCTTCGCGACCTTCAGGCAGAGAACCATGCTGCTGTAGCTGTGTATTCTTGCACTTGCTGATTTTGATGTGTACTCGATAATTACTTGGTTGAATGTTTTTGAATATCTGATTGGCAAACAACATCAATATAGTTTTGAAAACATCTGCTTTGGCAGTAATTGCTGGCTCAATTTAATTGCAAAGAAAGCGGAATGCAAGCTTTGATTTTTAGTAATGAAATATAGACAGCGATGAAGGCAATTGAAGTTATTGCAATGTTTTAAACATAGTCTGTTCATTTATGGAATGTCAGGAGTGTTACTGCTTATGTGAAGAAAGTATTGTGGCATGAATAGTATCTGTAATTACTGTAATAGTCCTAGTTTACTTAGTCAGGGTAGTTATAGTCCTTCTATATGTATAATTTTAGTAGAGTCTTTTCTTGTAGTTTTCTAACTCATGGTGAATGGCTTCTCTGAATGTTAAGTTGTAGGTTTTCTGTCTGTATTAAATAGAGCTTGAGGACAGGTCTTGCAGTAGTTTATTTTAGGCTTTTTAGATAGAAGTAGGCTTTAGATGTTGTTTTCTGTTCAAGAAAATTTAGGTTCTTATGGCAGATGGGAAAAAAAAGGAGGCTCAAGAACTAATGAATGATGTGGACGATAATTCTGTATATATGGATTAAAATGGAATTGTATGTGTTCCTTTGTTTACTATGTCGATTGCGAATGTTTAATGTTTCCATCATCTCGTACTTACTGAAAAGATAATGGATTTAAGTGCTCATGTAGAGAAGAAATGTCTCTTTCATAAATGATGCTTTAAAGTGTTAATTGCTTGCACTTTCCACCAGTTATTGACAAATGTTTCAGAAATGTGTTTTGATGGAATGTGACGTGCGCTGTTATTGTTGTTGGTGGATTTATTTGTTCATCTTTAAACAATCATATCTATTGTGTTTTACAAGCATTATTTCAAGACGAAATGGAAAAGCACTTAATATTTCATATCGATTATCCAATAGAGGTGTCACATTTATCCATCTTCTTTAGAAATGGATTGATCTCAAACGAAACATCATTTTTGAATATAGTGATTTGGATGAAGGAAAAGATTTTTGAGCAACAAGACAGAATTTATGAATATGACATGCTAACAAAGATGAAGCAAGTTTTCAAGTGTTCAAGTGATCTTGATCATTGTTGATTGCTTTGATCTGAATCACTGACATGTTTTGCAACAACTAATATGAAATTTCGATCTGAAGATTTTTTGTTGCAATTAGAAGTAAAAACATTTGTGATATAAGAACAAAATAAAATGTCACTTAATCAGGATTAAAAGGTTGGTAATTAGGTAGATTTTGTGTAAATAAAATATATAGTCTCTAGCGTAGTCTTATTTCTCATAGAATAGGTGCCAAATATGGTTCTGTAATGTTTTCCCTCTGTCTTTGCATATATACATATTGTCTCCTTGTGAAACCTTCATTCATATTTTAAAGCAAAGCCTCTGTGTTTCATTTTTCTGTACTTTCTCAAAGTTCATGTATGGGAATGCAGCAAACGCTGCAAGCAAGTCATGGAATTGCAAATAATAAAATGATTTTTCAATTTGGCACTCACTCACCGTCTGAAAATTTCACAAATTCTTGAAAACTTTCAAGAACCTAGGGCAATAAGATAGAATAAATTTAAATGAATACATTATCTTGTAAATTTGACATGAACTATGCCCTCTTTGTTATGATACATGCTGCTTATGATACTTTATATGTCAAAATTTTATTGGCATTTTTCAAATGAAGCAATAGAGCACCTGCTGAGAGCTGTTTCTTATCTCTAAGACAGAAGAGTTCCATTCACACCTCACCTGTCGAACCAATTAATACCCTATCTATAACATGCTGAGACAGGAGTTTATGAGGCCAAGAATAGTCAACCATAGTGTACAACTGATGAAAACATTCAAAACTAATATACTTAATCTCGTTTCTATTTTTTGTGGCATAGAAAATCTTTGATTGAAGTTTTATAGAAAGTGATGCGAAACTTTATTTGATTACTCTGCATATAGGAATAGATTTAACAGATGTTGTAAGAAGAAAATTACAGAAAAAAAATCCTAATAGTTTTTGATGCCCTTCCTGCAAAGTGTTCAGTTAGGTAGAAACAAATTTATGATAAAACAGTTTATGCTGTCAGAATTTGATCTACAATGGTAATTTCAGATATTTTGTGAGGTGCAAAAAGTTTGTTTTATTTAAACTTTTAATCTGGTTTCTTTGTTCATATATTTTTGTCTGTTAGCAAATTGATTCAAGATTTTATTTTTTAGTATGATTAAAATTCCTAGATTTTCCACTCTTACGTCTGTCATGCAGTGCAAGAATTTCTTTCAATACTACATACTGAAAATCTCTAAAATGGGTAAACAGAATTATTGTTTTATTTCCCACATACATTGTTTTGGGCTTAATTTTATGCATCCTTAATAATATATTTGAGAAAAGTTGTACTTATTTTATATTTTGATTATTTCTATATCTGTAAAAGGGGAAACAAATTAATTGAAAGTGACTGGGAGTTAATTATTTGGTCACTACGTATCCATGATAAGGGCTACAAAACAGACAGATAAGCACAAATCTCTCTCCTGCCATTAACTATGACTTTGATAAACTCTTGATCCTGCAAGGCAACCTGCTTAACATTTACAAGCAAAACAATGAATAAATCTTGATAAATTTGTTAACATTTCTGTGGCATGGATTTATTGTAAAGTTGGTATGCTGATAATGTTTTATCTAGAGGTCACTCTTATTCAATTAGAATTAATAGGAAACTGGTTACTGGGTAGATATGTAAGAATATGAAGTCCAGAAATTGGAGAGTAGATATGTTTATCTCTGATATCAAAGGGTTGTAAATAAATTGTTCAAGGTAGAATGTAAAAATGGACCTTTTATTAGTTTTATATAGTTGTTTGTTTGTTTGTTGGGTCATATACATATATCAGATATGGAAAAATGTCACCATTGTTTAGTCTTTGGAGAATTTGAAATAATAGTAAACTTATTTTTAAAAAAAAATATTTTAGAAAAGGTTTACGTTAATTGGCCATACTTGAAGCGTGGATTCGTGTAACATTTGTATATGCTTGTTTATTGTTTTTGTAATTATTTAAAAAAAAAATCCTTTTTGTTAATTAAGACTGTTTTTTGTATTGCAATTAATTTCACACTCCTTCTTTCATAGACTATATGCAATTTCCTCTTCATCCATTTTAGAAATCATCAGCAAACATGCTGTATGTAGTATGGCTTTAATTTAGTATATTTATATGAATATAAAGTAAAATAGTGCGCCAGACAGATGGGGTTGCTTAGCGATTAAGACACATTGAAATAGATGAATCCGGTTTATAATAAATAAACTTTGTCTTAGTGTAAATTACTCATAATTTTGATGAACAAAGAAGAAAGTTTTGGATGCCATCTTGGAAGCAATGTTTCATTTTTGGTTGCTATTAGCTGACATGTTTACAAATACTCTGATATGGCAATCATGTGTGTATGTGCACTGACAATTAACTTTGGATTCATTTTTGCACACTTCATAGATTATACTTAATTTAAATAGGTTTTTTCCCACACAAATAACTGCTGAGTTTAATAAAGCTATGCAATTCACAATGCATATCCTATTAATTTGAACATAAATGTTTTAAAAGGGTGAAGATAATACAGGCAGACTGGCACATTTTGCAGACTTATTATTTGTTAATGGTTCTGAGTGTGTAAGAGTGAATACCTGAAATGCTTACAAAATTAGCTCTTCTCTGATGAGCTATTAAAGAATCTTTCTTTTAGTCATAGCCATCCATCTTCCTGCATGAGAAACGTCTGCTAACCAAAGTCAAGGTCTTTCTTGTGTTTTATCAATATACAATTTAATTTTACAAGTAAATGCATTGATTTAACATTGATGGAAGAGTTAATTTGTTTTCTACAGAAGAAATAAAATGTTTTATCAGTCACCTTTGGTATTTGGCTTTGATAATTTGTAGTTTTAATAAGACTTTATTGCGCTTTGATTGAATCCTGATAAATTTACTTGTGTATTCAGGCACTAGTGTAATGATTTTCTTTGAATTTATAACAATATTACATTTGTATATCTGCCAAGTGGAATTGAAGAAACAAACTTTATATTTGGTTTTGTCAGAAGGTAGATATTGGAGGGAGGACAATATTTTATTTTAAATTTCAAGTTTAGTAAGTTCACATATTCACAGAGTTTTGAGCAGAACACAGGCACATTTTTTGACATTTTTTTATGTAAACAAAATTTTCTGTGACAGAATTTTGCAAAAAAGTCTTTAGCTTTCAGATATTTTTAAACCCTGAAATAGTAAACTTATCACCATACGTCTGTAAGGGGAAAGAAAGTGTAGAACAAAATGAAAACACTAAGACTTGAACCTGTTTATCCTTGCAGCAACATTTAATGAACATGATGGGAATTAGATATGATGAATTTGCCCATCTTCAATCACTGTCCTTATTAATTAGGATTTATTGTATAATGGGCTTAGAGTATACCAACACCTCTAAAAAGCCGATTACATGTAATTACAGTGTATTTTATGGAAAATGCACAGCTGTTTTCCCTGTATGTAATTTTAAACATTTGTCTTTGGTAAAACGATTTCACGAAGTTTGTAAAATTTGCAGTAGGTGTGTGGGAAGGAATTAAATGGGAATAAAGACAAAATGGAAAGAAAGCAAAACATATCAGAGTGCTTCTTAAGAAGAATATGACCTTCAGAACACATCAGAATAATGAAAAAATAATGATAGCATATGTTTTTCAGCTTGATATGCTGCACATGTGTTTTTGAAAAGGTGATCTGTGTTTTAGATACCAGGCAATGAATGAAGTGTTTTATTTTTCTGAATGAGTAATTTGAAACATGGTGCACATACATTGAATTATCCAATATAGATTATAAACGAGAAGGAAGTAAATTTCAAAGAAGAGAATTTTTTTTTATAAGAACCGTAAAAATTACTTCAAATTTATTGTTGCTTCATCATGGTTTCCTGCATTCTGGACAATCTGGTTTCTTCCATTTATGCTCTTTTCTTTTACTATTGTGGTATTTACCCTTATTGTTGCTTCATCATGGTTTCCTGCATTGTGGAAATTCTCATGATTTCCTTCAATTTATGTTCTTTCTAATACTTTTATTGCTTGTTATGGTTTCCTGCACTCTGAACAATCTGGTCCCTACCACTTAGGTTCATTTCTAATACTAGTGTGGTATTTACCACCTATTTAACACTTTTAGCATTGTAGAAATATGAAAGGAAATTTAAATGTGATATATGATCATTACATAACATAAATACTCATAAAAAGTCAGAATAACAATAAAAGACAATTATATTCCTCTTACATACACCCATAAACATATCCTGTTAAATAATTGTCATATTCTTAAGATATTACTAATTTGTTTTATTGTCTGCTTATACATTTTTAGGTCTAAGTTTTATTGCAATCTTAGAGACTTAAACTCCTACTATTGCAAGGGCTTAAATACTCTCTAAGAAATATGGATTTTTAAATCTTTTTCTTTGCAATTTTTGCTTGTAATACTTTGTTGCATGCATGGAACCTAATTTAACAGACAAATATAATGCAGGTTTTATTTGTACTAATGCAGGTGGTTTGAATATTAAGACATTTTTTTTTACCAATTTTGAGAGATTAATTTGAATTTTCAAGAAATGGTAAAGGTTTAGTGTTAAATTTCTGATAAACACGTTTCTAATGGAATACTGATATGAGTTGTTAATAAATTTAATTTTCATTCTATTCAGTACTCTCATTACAGTTTTCAACACAACTGCAAGTCAAGTACATAATGTCATATTTTAGTCCAATAAGTCTGCAATCTGTTGACATACTAGTGAATGAACAGACTTTGGGGACACACATTTGAATAGTAAACAGAACACCTTTTTTTTTTGGTTTTTTTTAATCATTGTTGATTGGAATAAACAGGTATAAATAATAACTAGATTATGCTGCTGGAGGGGTCCATCAATTGAAATTTTCTTGGCTTCATTTATAAAATGATTATCTGAAATCGTTGGAATATCATAAACCATTGAAAATAGGGAAACTCCCTACATCCATTATTAAGTATTGCACATCGATTACATTATTAGCGCATGCATGTGCAGAAACCCTTCCATCAGAATTAACTACATTTAGTATTAAAATCACAAACCACAAGCACATGCATGGATGAAGAATTCTTTCAATTGACCTTGACCTGTTCCCAAGGTTGAAGTACAGGAAAAAATTAATTGTAGACAAAGATCATAACATAATCAAATGACTTCAAGGCAGTGTGAAAATAATTAATGAGTCAATAGGGATCAATCTGTCGTGTTGACTATTGTGTGTTATGTGGCAGGACAAATTATTTGAAAATATTAAATGCAGCAACTGTGAACTATTGATTCTGCAGTTTCGTGCTGGTTTCATTCAGAATTGGTATTGAAGTGAAAAATAACTACATATTTCAATTATTGAGCATAGATGAAAGAATTCATTTTAATCAAATCGGTTGAATAAATTTCGAACAAAATTATGCAAGATAAGAAAATTTCTATAAATTTCTATTCCTTGGCAGAAGAAGAATTTTAAGAAATGAACGTATATGTTTTATTAAGAAGTTTTATGTTTTATCAAAACCATTTACCCGTCTTATTATAAAAGAATAATTTGTATAAAAGAATAGAAATACACAAATGTCTTATGCTGTAACCAGAAGTAATAAAGGACAGACAACTCTAGCAGCATGCAATTTAACCTTATTTCGATCACAAATTATGTAGTTTTTTTTACATCATAAATATTCTGCAGCAGGAAATTACCATCGACAGAACTGTCATAGTTAAAATGAAACATTGTAATTGATGAAGTGCTCTCTTCCCCTGTTTGTCCTTTCAACTGGTATTGACGTTTACGAGAAATATTGAATATTTCCATTCTTCTTAAGTGTTGCTGATATCTCTAACTTGTTGCTTATTAAGTATTTAATATGAAATGTGATATTGGCAGACATTTAAAGTGGTCTTCAAATTTAGTGTTGGTTGTCCAATATCATTTCAAATGATTTCATATCTAAGGCTGTTTCAGATTGTGTACATAGATATAGGAAGATGTGGTATGAGTGCCAATGAGAAAACTTTCCATCCGAGTAACAATTTATAAAAGTAAACCATTATAGGTCAAGGTATACTGTCAATGAAAATATATGTGGTCTCTTCAACATTTGGTCTTGCTATATTGTATATGGGATAAATATTTGTGCACACATAAAGAAAAACAATCTTATTTTAGAATGATTATTTTGTGTAAGTGATGACATAGTGCTCAGATAGCTGAGCTCATATAAAAGTGCCTGGAAATTAGATGACATCAAAGAAATGCAGCTTTGTATGAGACTGTTGAAGAGATCCTCTTTTAAAATGATGGGGTAATTACAAGGAGTTTGTAATAAACGAGACCAAAACTTATGTGGTTTGGTGTTGAAAAAAAAACAGTGAAATTAATCTCACTGCAAAAACTTACAGGATGTGTCCTTGAAGCATTGAAATTCAATTAAACACAGATGAGACAGCAAAGAAACAAATCAACCAGTCATATCTTTTTTCCAATTCCACGTAAATCAAAAGGAAAAAAAACAAGTTTGTAGCCATTCAGCCGTTCAAATTATCTTTTAAATTACTTCAGAATCTGATAGAAACGGTGTCATTCTTAAAAGCAAATTACATTGAATTTGTTGATGCAAGAGAGAGCCGATAGTCATTGATTTAGAGAACCCAATAAGGCTAAGTTTACTTGTTTTTTATTAGTATTTTGTAAGCTACGGCTTATTGATAGATCTGGCTCCCTAGGGGGAAAGAGAAATCATGTCCTGTTAGTATAGTTGGCTAAATTTATGGTGTCTTTTGGTGCTTTGGGGTATTGATTCCCGATGATCGTTGATAATTACGTGGAAGCGTATAGCGGTAAAAGGATGTTAGTTTACGTCTGCTGGAAATAATCCAGTATTTAAGATGGATTGGAAAACAATGCTTTTGCATATAGTAATTTGTTGAAGAGATTGGAGATATGAAAGATTAAAAAGAGCTATATGATAAGTGTCTTAATTTAGCAGATTGCATCTTTAAGATACTGAAATTTAAATGATTGTTTTTAGCAAAAACTAAAATCCTGCGTATTTAGATTTGAAAGAAAAAAAGACAACAAAATTGCCATTGCATAATACAGTCATATAACATAAATTTAATATTTCTCTGTTCTTCAAGTTGACAATTTTTGATTTCATAATTTAATTTGTCATAAAATGATCATATATTAAAAAAGTTATATTTGATCGGAAAATAGAGTTCAGGTTTTAGTAGGTTCTTTTCATCTAGAAGTTAGTAATATCAAAAGTATGTACTTTTAGCGAGATATTAGTTGTGCCTTAAGTTCTTATCAAAATTATTTTTTCTCATTGGTTATTTTAAGATGGTTGCCAAGAGAATCATTTATTGACTCAAGATTGTGTATTATTAGAAAGAAAGAAAAAAAGACAGTATCTTAATGTTTGAAATACGATGTTGAAGAATACATACACCTGTTTCGATGTATCTGATTTCAAATCAACAAGAGAAAATACTGCCAAAATTTCCCAATTGCTGTTAAGCTTCAAGTAATGATTTGAAACTTGCAAAAAAATAAATCATTTGATTTGATGAATATAGAAACCATTAATGCTGTATTAACTTAACTGGTATTTACACAAATGTTGTTAATTAATCTTTGTTAGTGAAGGAATTTTCTAACTTCTGTTTTATCGTTTTGATGAACATTATGACTGTTTCACTGCTTTGGTTAAAATTAGTTTGCTGACTAACAAGCATTTTAACTGAGCAGGACCAAGCATTTAGCATAGTAGCAATGTTTGTGGTCATTTGAAATACTTGAAACGTTTTTTATATGTGGACGACTTGATGTGTTCAGAGGCGGATTTAGGGGGGGGGGGGGGGGGGGCAGGGGTCCCGGGCCCCCCTTTTTTGGGAAAAAAAATGGTTGCTTATATAGGGAATCACTGAAGCGTGACTGGTGCGGGCCCCCACTTAAGAAAATTTCTGGATCCGCCACTGGTGTTATCCTTTAGTTTACATAGATAAGGGATTTTCAAGTTTTGACATATATTGTTTCTCAAAACAATTGAAAACCGAGAGGCATCATGACTTTGTTTGTTTTCGATTTTTCTCTCTAGTTAATTGGGTCAATTAGTAGAATCATTCACCTTTTCTACTTTTAAGAGGTATTAAAGATGGTTAGGAATGCAATCATCCAATATCAACATAATTTCTGAATAGGGTTCTATCAAAACCAATCAGCTCAAACGCCCCATCAAATCACCCTTGCCTACAATTACTGAAAATCGCTCCATCACACTGATTTTCATTAAGATTTAGCAGTAAATGTGAGGAGAAACAAGAAAATATTGCCAGAGGTGTCAAAGGCCGAGAGTATGTTACCTTCTTGTTGCATTGTAACTGGATGTGCAGCAAGCTAATAAGATCAGAAATAAATGTCAAGATGGTCTGATAGTGTTTAGCAGATTTGGTCGTTAACAACATCTTCACTTTATTGTCATCTTGTTGGCTTCTAGAAGTGTGTGTGAATGGCGTAGTGTTTTTCATGTGTAACATTGTGAAAATGGCCTTTGATATCTGTGTTTGACTTGAGCTGGGGGTTAAAATGTAACTTCAGAATATAAGAGAGTGAAAAATAGCATATGCATATATAATATGCCACCCATTTACCTTGTAAAATTTCAGAACACCGTCATTTAAAGGCTTAAAATAGTTTTCTCCAAAACTTAATGTTTGTTCATGCAAAAAAGCAATACCTCCACTCAGATAAGCCCTTTCACATTGTACTGTAAACCTAGCAAGAGAAATATTTTCTTCTATCAAATTGAAATACTGAAGAAATAAAAACCTTGATAACCTAATTGAGTCATATAGGATGGTATGTACTTCTGAATGATAAAAGTAGAAAAAAAAAATATAAATTAAAATGACAAACCACAAGAGCAACAGTACTTTCTATGACATATTCATTTTAAATTTGTTTTAAATTTATTCGGTAATTACACAAGTTGAAATGAAATATGATAAGTTAATGTTTGATCAGCTATTTCCTGGTACATGATATAATCAAAAGAAAGTGTCGTGTTTTCTTCTGAATAAGCGAGGAAGGGTGTTGTTCACAAACACACACATTAGAAGTTCCGGTAATGAGATATTTGTAGACCTCCGATCTATCAGAGGAATATTTTATATATAGTTTATCATTCTTGTTATACCCAAACTTGTCTCTTTAGGTCGTAAAAGGTCAGGGTAGTTTTTTCTTTCCATTTTGTCGTAACACCCTGATACAGAGGAATGAAAGCTTCGTTAAGTTGATATAAATTTTAAAAGTATTTCAAACTGTTTTGACCTTGTCTCCAATCGTATTTCATTATATGTTTAATCTCCATTATTAGTTGATTTTGAATATATTCAAGTCTATATTTTACGATAAGTCATGAGTTAGGGATTTTTAGATTTAGAATAGAAACTTTGGACTCTTTAATTGGACAGTTTTGTTATTGAAAATGGACATAATATGTGACATTTGTTAAGTGTCGGGCATTTGAAAAATAATTTTGAAGGATACGAACATGTGTGGTTCAATGAAAGTTCAAATTAGAATGAGGTTTTTTTGTGACAAATGAACTATTTACTTTACATAAATTCTAAGTATGGCAACAAAAAGATCTAGGTATTTCAATTTTCAAGTGCCGTCGATTAGCTAGGCTCCAATTTTTGACAAACAAGATGGCAGCCGGACATTAATATTGGCTGTTAACTTAAGCTGCTATCTAGATAAACCAAGCCACAACTAGCAAAATTACTAATTGCAATTGAAGTATTGAAGGTCAATATTTACTTCAAACTCACTACAAAGTTTTGTTTTGAATAGCATCTCAATCTTGGTCCTATTTTGAATTGGTAAATTCCCGACCTATATTGGTAAAGTTTTGTTTGACCTCTACTTTGGAATTGCAATTTTCTAGATTGTCAAAATAAATCACTTTTCTTTGAGCAAACAGATGAATATTCTTTCCTATATAGTTTTCCTGTAAATAGCCTGCCACAGTTGTTCTGTAACTTAGGAAACGCTCCTTTGATTACAAATCAAGTTTTCTCTTCCCCTGATTGCTAATAATAACATTGGTGGTTTTAATAACACAATGTTTTTCCTTAATGGAAATAGTTTATGATTTGATGTGAAGCACTTGTCCACTGAAAGCTGAGACCTCGATTGTAAAAGGTATGGTTAATAAGTCTACTCGGGGCACTATTTAATTTCGTTTCACTGCTTTGGAGAACGTGATTGACAATGTGTCTAATGACTTTATTTAGCAAAGTGCGGCAGATTTTGACCGAGGTTGTCATTCTGATTCAAAGGTTGTTTATCATTGCGAAAACCTGATAGGGATAGATGTAGTAAAAACGACATCAGAATGAATCGCTTCTCTTTATCCAAATTGAATTGGAATGAGGGTCTCTTTCCAGTAATGGATTCATTTATTAGTCTCTGACTTAATTGAAAATGATGCAGTGTGGATATTTCGTATGCTATAACTTGTGAGATTGTTATTTTTCTTCATTCTGTTCTTGAAATTCCCTAAGATTGTATTAGATGCTGTATTATTTAGATAAGGATGAAGTATGGAAATTTATGATTTATCTTTCTCAGTACATGAGTACTAAATTTACCACAGATTGTAAGAGAAAAGTTTTTATCTTAATAATTGCCTCAATTCAAACACAAGATGAAAGAAATGTTGACATTCTCATAATGAATTTTCTTCATCAATTGAGAGAAATTAACCTTTATTTTTTCCTAGATGCCAATTATGTCTGTTTTTATGTTGTTGTCACACTGGCCCTAATTCTGTTCATTTTAAGAAGACTATTGATAACGGATTTGTCTGATATTGCATATCTATGTATGCAAAGATTTTTTAAATTCATCAGATTTTGGTTACTGTGAGTAAAAGATCTTGAATCATGGCAAACACTTCACAAGAAGCAACATTATTTCTACCAAATATATGCATACAATGTTTTGCTTGGCTCTTGATTTCAGTTGCAGTTACCCACCAGGTCCACCATTATAGCACCAAAATGTGATTCACATCAATAACTGAATAACAGTTGGATAGTTTCATTAAATTTGATCAACTGCACGTAGCAAGTTTACAATCAGAAAGCTGTCTGCATTTGCTAGAATTGAAATATTACAAAATTCGGCAGATGATATTTTTAGGATTAGATAAGATTGATTTTAAGATAAAAAAAAAGTGTAATGTGTGATAAAATTGAAATCTTACATCATATCTCTCACATTTTAATGAATACTTTACCAGTATGGAAGACACAGCTCTCCTAGGGGTGTTACCTTCAAAACATGATATTTTATCACATGATTGGGAATATAAACAGCTAAATATTATCAGTTAAAAAACAAAGATTTTTATGATAAATTGTAAGACAGAAATAACCCTGCTATCTTTTTGGCAATAGAAGATACTTTGTATTCCTGTTTACAACACAAAAACTTCTTTAAAATAAAAAAAAGTGTTCTGAAAGAGCGTTCACCTCCAAATAGTAATTAATTATGAAACAAAATTAATAGGGGAACAGGGGAAAAAACATTAGTTCTAGCTCTAGATTCATCTACTTCTTATGTCAGACAGTTCCATTTAAAATTCAGGAATGATGCTGCTGTGATCTCCAATGAATGCCTTAGATCTATTGAAAGAAAATTTTCAAAAACAGTTCCAGTTCTCTTTTTATCTTCCTGGAAAGATTATATTACATGTCTGTTACGAACATCTTGAACTTTCAGAAAGGTCAAACTAATTAATAAAATAGTAACACCAATGTCGGGGCAGCTGTTTTGGTTTTATGTTGTTCCATTAACCTTTTGCATTCCAGTTCCAGGTGTTTTATTTTGAGTTAAAGTAAACTTATCAGACTCCCAGTCATAACAAAACCCTTTGTAACATTTCCAGGCTTGTATTAATGCCTCTTCAATAAAATAACATGGCATTGACTTGGAATAGGTTTATAAATATAGAATAAGAATAAGAATATTTTAGGGCCATGTAAAGAGCTTTCATCACATTGCATACAAGTGCATAAGATTAGACATAAATTTAGAGACATATATATGTATTTTTAGAAAGAGTCTGAAGATAGGAAATTAATATTCTTGGTACTGAATTCATTGAAATAAGGTCTACTTTTTACTTGTTTCATTGCTTCTTTGCATGACTGCAGTAATAATGTTAGTGTAGGACTTGTATCCACAGTGTTTTTCTTATTCCTGCTTCACTGCTGCTTTGATAATTACAGTATGACGATGCAGTTTAAATCTAGTTCAGTTTACATTAGTATACATATAAATAAAAAGAGGTAGAACAGGCTATGTTTAACCCTTCATTTCTTTAATGAGGACACAATTTCTTTGATGAGGAGGGGAATGTGTAATAGCATTCTCTGACAATCTGTTGCAGTGACAAATTGTTATGATGGTACAACAGTAACATGGAGATTTATGCATGTTGTCTGTTGGTTTTATGAGCATTTTTGTGGTTCCATGGATTTTGGCAAACAGATGGCACACTTTTCATCAATGAAATTCTATATAAAAAGATTTTTCACTGAAAAAAGTTAATTGAATCTTCTTTGAAAGAATGGTAATTGGATGAAAAACTTTTTGTAAAATCAATGGTCTTGTGATTTTTTTCAAAGCACATATCTTTCAAAGTTCACTCATCAAACGTTTTATCTGTGTTGCTTTAGTTATATTCTTATGTAAGCAGAAAGAAGATAAACAGATCTGTTTTACATTATGACTTTTTTTGTTTGAACATTAGAAACCATATGTTTGGCTCTAGGATATTTAACAATGACTTCCTCTTGTGAAATAAGAATTCAATCCTCTTGTGCAAATTGACATGCCCTGAGAGAAGAAAGTATTTAAAACCACTGTGTATATATGAAAAAGCCTTTCAGATGCTATTTCAAGGATAGAACTAGGTGCGAAACTGTAGAAAACATAAATGAATCGATATACAAATAAACTATGGAATTGCTAATGAACTAGTAATGGTAGACAAGTGTTTATTCATCTGACGATGGCCGTCTGCTGTAAGCAGTGCAGTTAAAAAAAGGAAGAGATTTCGATCTGGTTTAGTTAATTGACAAGTATACAGGAAGTTAAATGTTTACAGTAAAATTCTATTTTCTTTTAATTGCTAGTGTGTCTGTGTTTGAATTCCTAAGTTAGCCAAGTAAAGAAAAAACTATTATCAACTTTTATCTTTTCTGCAGTAACCCAACACATGCCATAGATAGCTAGGGTAATGATGAGTATGGCTTCCTTAAATTTTTGTTTCTGCTCAAAGATGTTTATTTGGCTGTGAGAATATATTTTGTTCTGTCCTCTCTGACTCTGACATCAAATTCATGGAATGCTTATTCTGATAAGCTTTGCACTTAGGCTATGTGTTTCATGGATTGTGATGGCAATTTTCTTTTGTGGAGTCATGCGCAATGGGTTACATTTGGAAAATAAATTTTTTTTGTTCAACCTTTTTAATTGCTCTCAAATCTAAATAATTTTCTATCTCTTTGTGTGTTTTACCTGCAATTCAGATCTAATTGTTATAACTTTTTCTCAACATGATTGAATTATGCTTCAGATATTAGCCACAGGACAATAAGAAACCAACCAGTGATTCAAACTACAAAAATAAATTGCTTTCATATTATCCTATATTATTGCAGTAAAAACCTTATCAGTGACAATGAATTAATTCCTTATAGGTTTTAAAAAAGAAAGTAAAAGTTCTGCTCCAGGGACAATATAATCTTTTGAGTGTTAAGGGCCAAGTATAATAATTTCAAAGGTCAAGCTCATGAAACACGAGAAGTAATTATGCTAAAAGGGTTGATTTACAATTTATTTGTACTTTTCAACAGGTTATAATTGCTGATGAATGAAACAAAGGAAAAATGTAATAAAAATAAATTACATTTATTATCATGCAATGGCAGAACTGATCACATGATAAAAGTTTGTTTATTGGTTTAGGTTCTAGGTACCAATAAAATATTCTCCTTTTTAATTGAAAAAAAAATTGATATCATAGAAATTGTCTACCTAAATTATGAGAGTTATGCAGTTTGATAATAGTTTGGCCATGAGCTGAGTATCCTTAAACATGAAAACCATTTTATTTCCTACAATTTTCTTGAATTATCATTTTATCTATCTCACGTTTCTGTCTATTTCTGCTAATAAACTTGATATTAGAGAACATCAGATACAGTGTTTCTAAACTGGTTTGAAATGTAAGCACTAATTGAAGGCTTTAATCAATTTTTATTGCTTGTTGCAAACAGAAGTAAATGTATGCTTAATATGGCGTTGTACTGTCAGTATGCTAGATTGGCTTAACTGGTGTGTTGTTAGATTAAATTTGCATAGTGAATTTAATTCTTGTCAAATTATAAAGCCGTGAACAATGCACTTGGGTGCATTTTTTTTCAAAAGCTGTTTTGTGAATTGGGCATAATTTGATTGCATTTGCATACGAGATCTAGCCCAAAGTAATCTAATTAAAATATACAAGAACTTCGGTAAACAGGAAGATTTTTAAGTTCAAAACTGTTTAATCACGCTTCATTAAAACTTGATTTACATATTTTAATAGGAAGTTGACCTGAAAATTGTAGTTAACATTTTTGTTTTCGATATCTAAGCAAATGTTGGTATATATGCAGCTTGAGTTTCCTGGAAACATTGCCGACTTGTGCTTTGCTCTAGTTCCTTGTCTTAAAACTGTTCTACTGAACTTGGGCTTTAATATTCAAAATTCTATCAATATGTATTTAACTTTTAGGCATATTTAGGGTGTATTAAGTCATTCATTATAAGGTTCATGCTATTTTATTAAAAGGCACCCCTAACAACATTCTATTCATTGTTTGTTCAGCCTTCAGGTCATCTGCACTAATGGTGAATTCCAGGTCATGAAAGTGAAAATCACAACACTGCCACCAGTATAATGGCATTGCTGCAAAAAAAAGAAAAGAAAAAGTGTCAAACCTTTTTATGGGTTATAGATTTTAACTAAAGCTTCCTGTTTAAGGTGCATAATTGTCAAGGGAAATTATAAGATAATTATTCATAATTGTAACTGCTTCTTATTAATCAGATAAGGAGATAATTCTTTCATCTTGTCTGTCATTGCTTAGTGTCTAATGGGAAAGATAAAAGATAGATTGTAACTGTAGAACTATATATTTTAAAAGGATGATAAAAGATAGATTGTAACTGTAGAACTGTATATTTTTGAAAGGATGAATATTTTAGAAAGGTTCAGCTGTTTTCTGCTCTATGGTCGGGTTGTTGTTGCTTTGACACATTCCCCATTTCCACTCTCAATTTTCTCTTTGAGATTTTCAATGTTCAGAAAACAGTTATTATTCATTTTTTTTTAAAGATCAGTGATAAAAACATGAATGAACTTCAGAAAATGCTTACCCAAAGGTCATTTGCATGCCAGATTACATTATTGAAATAGTTGCGGTTTCTGTTCAGAGATGCGATTTTGACATTCTTTGATGCATGTGTGCAAAAAATCTCTGGACAGTCTTGTGCAATTAGGCATCAATTGCTAATGAGAATAAAATGCATCTTCACATGTTTTGTTACAAGGCCAGGTGTAAAAAAATTCTTTGCTGAATCAATTTTAGCCAGGCAACCAGAACTAATTGACTCAAATTGCCTGTAACACTGGTGATGGGATACCAGTCTTGAGTGCATGGCATTTTACATCCATGGTCATTTCATCCCATTTGCATTGTTGTGCTACTAATTCCTATCTAATTGACTAGAAAAATGGATATTTCTTGTCAATTAAAAAAATCTTTTTCCCCCAAATTATATGTAATCAGAATAGATTTTTTATAAGAATTGAGAAGCAAACAAGAATAACCAGCAACAGTTTAATTACCCAATAACTTCATTAAGTTTACGACTTGGCAATAATGGGTGGGATGAGATCAGAAAGTTCATTTCTCGTTGAGATGATTTTAATTTTTTGTATTCTATGTAATGCTATTGCTGTCTCGTTGACGTAAAAAATCATGAAGGAACATTTTGGCACAATTTTATTTGAAGTGGTGAAAAAAATCTCTGATTGCTAATTTTAAGGAAAAGTTATAATGTTACTACAGTGAGGAAGGTATCAAAGTGCCTGCACCTGCTTGATTGGTTAAATCATCAATTTTATCAAAAATTTTGCAGTTTTATTACCTGATTTTAATGTCCAACAGACTTCAAAAATATCTTTTTTTGCAATACTTATCATATTCCTCAAACTCTGTTGGATATATACAATCATCAAGATGAAATAGACATGAAATGTATCATCCAACAAGGTTAATAAAGTTTTCAAGGATTTTTTTCTCCCCGTTGATTGTTTATCTTAGATTGGATCTTGTTATTTATTTTCAAAGATTTATCAACTAAAATTATTTTTGATATCTTTATCAGAATGTTCCTCTCCCAGAGATGCAAGCAGCAGCATCCTTATCTATTATGATAAGTTATCATTTCTGAATTCCCTCATCGCTTTAGGGGGGTGTCTGAAGGAAAAATTCTCAAAAAAGGGGTTCTTTGAGGATTAGATTTCAAACCACTTTATTAAAGAAAAAAGAATAAGGAAAACATCTATAGTTTTAAACTTGTATACCTTTATAATAGTAAGGAGGAAAGACGGATTGTTCTGCATCCTTCTTTTATCCAAAATGAATTGTTGCTTAGAATATGTCATTTGCTTTTTATTTTTCATCTATTAAATCATATTACATTTTACCTTGAATATGAAATCTATTTTTAAGCAACAGTTAGGATTAAAATAAATAATCAATGAATTAAATGAAAGATTTCATACTGCAAACACAGCTTACCAGAACATCAAAAGATATTAGTTCATTCTGACAATCATCTGTACTTTTACCTCCAAACAAAATAAATAAAATCGTGATTGGGGTACCAGTTAACAAGGGGGAAAAAAGGACTGTTTACTCTAAAAAAAGATTTAAGCTCAAATACACACCAAAAATTAAAATATAATGTAACAATTTTCCATAAACTTAATTCTTTAAATCCTTATTTGACGCTCCATAATAAGAAAAGGGATGTTTGACAATTGATCTTGAATCCCCTAATATTCCCTCATCAATTACGGAGAAAATAAATATTTAACACAAACATAATATTGCTCAACAGAATTCATTAAGAAAGTAAATAGTGCACATGGAAATCATAAATAAGATAAAAGTACTGGTGGGAGTAGAGAAGTTAATTCTGTTTTTTCTAAAACATTCAAAATTGAAGAAGCTGGTTGATGTTGACTTAAGAATTTTAATGGGGACTAAGAGATGTAGGGGAATGTATTGGATGTTAATTGCTTCTTT
This sequence comes from Mytilus galloprovincialis, assembly GCA_037788925.1. Classification (NCBI taxonomy): domain Eukaryota; kingdom Metazoa; phylum Mollusca; class Bivalvia; order Mytilida; family Mytilidae; genus Mytilus; species Mytilus galloprovincialis. Next base: position 41,227,790 of record CM075332.1, on the reverse strand, counting down.
GTAGAAACTTTGTAAATAATTGTAATATTCTGCTATTACTTTTGTAAAAATGAGAAGCTGTTCAAAATTGAATAATTAACTTTTAAAAACATGAAGATTGGTTGTTACAGATGTACTTCTGCATCAAACCTGTTGTTTGTATCTGTTGAAAACAGTTTTTGAAGTGAGTTGCATGGCTTACTAAGAATAATCTTATGCAAATAAAAATTGGACAGGAATATCGCTTTATACATGTTTCTAAATTTTATGGCATTTTAGAATGTGGCAACTTCCTTTGATTTATGAGGAAACTAAAAAAAGATCAAATTTCTTCTAATATTACATGTACTTAGATTTATTATGTAATCGATTTGCCAGAAACATGCATGTCATTAGCGAAAGCAATGATATTAATTTGGTGTTTTTCTTATCAACAGACTTGAAAAATATTCAAATTCAAAATATCAATTATTAGCTAGATCCAAATGAACCAAAGGAAGATTCAAGTTATGGTTTAAGTTTGTTTTGCATAAATTAACAAAGAAACTTTTCACATGGAGTAAAAAAAGATTAAAGTGATCACTTTGTATGGCAGTCCTTCTTTTCTTTGTTCATCTTGCTTACATCTCTTGGATGAATCCGAAAACCCAAAATGGTGATGACACATATCTCTGGTTATATCAGTGTTATCATCTGAGGAGTAGACAGGAAGAACAGATATCAAATTAATGGCCTACTTCACTAGATTCTTCCACTTGATTTTTTAATTTGATAGGAAAATTACAGAATGTTTTTAGGTGCATTTTATAGACTTCATGCTGAGTACATTTGAGATGTACAACACAAAAAAAAAATTGATGTACCACACAAAAAAAAATACAAAATTTTATCAGAAACTTGTATCTTCTATCATGCCATTAAGCTTATTTGTCCAAGATAGTTTATCAGGTACTGATATCTTTATATACATGCAACACTGTTCTTAAGTGATTTTGCTTATTTGTGAATAAATGGAAGATTTTTTTACAGCTGCATGTTGTAAGACATTTAATAAAGAAAAGAATTTGTTTGCTTTTTTATTTACAAAAGAAAGTTTTTTTTTATAGCTATAAGCTTAAGAATTTAAACAAATTTGAAGGGCAGATGGGTCAATTTGACCATGAACAGATAAAAGAAAGATTTTAATTTTAAAGTCTCAAAGTTTTACAAGTTTAAGGTAGCTAAGCCAGGTGGGTTGATTTGACCATAGAATGATAAAAGAGAGATTTAAGAAAGTTATGAATTTTTACAAATAAGATAGACAGGTGGGTAGTTTTGACCATAACATTTTATAACCTCAATATTTAAATCCATAACCAGTCACAAATACAAAAGTAAACAAGGCTTGAATGTCAAATTAAAGGATCAGTCAATTGATAGCGCCAATAATCGGTTGTAATACAAAACTTTGTTGCTTTTATAAGGCATTTCTATGTGTTTATTTGTTTCTAAGTGGAAATCCTTACTAACATTATGTGAACCTTTTTCTTTGACAAAATGTTATTGCTGGCTTTATATCTTTAAGGCTATTGATTGAGTGGTCAATATTTGTAAAACCCACATTGTACATGAGTTCAAATTTATAAAAGAAAAACCTACAATTGACACATTATTAATTTGTTTTCTTTATAAGATTTGAATGTGTGTAGAAAAAGGGCTTATGATAAATACAGCAAATTTAAAGCTTGCATTCGTACACAGCATGAAATAATTTTGAAATATTATCGTTACTTGAATATTAATCAATGTCTGAAAAGTACATATGTCACAATCATGCCAACGTCTAATCCTCGCTGACTTTTGATATTTGAAACATAATCGGTACTTGGTAGTCTTGGGTTGTCTTTTAGGTCATTTGCTTTATAGCTGGCAGGATCAAAATCATGCCAATGTCTAATCCTCCGCTGACTTTTGATATTTGAAACAAAATCAGTACTTGTTGGTCTTGTGTTGTCTTTTAGGTCATTTGCCTTATAGCTGACAGCCATTCACACAGATCAAAAAGGTTGAGTTGTGATGGTTCTCAAGTCTGAAAGGTTACATCAATCTGTCATTATATTGCTTTAGAAGAGCTCAATATAAACTGATTAAAAAGTCGAGAATCTTAAGAATTGAATTCTTCCTGTGTTATGCTATGAGGAGCCTAAAGCGAATTAGTTTCATTAAGTCTTATATTACCGCAATTGAATGCATTCTTGCTGTTTCAACTAATTTAAGTTTATTGAAAAAGAAAATGGGTCTGAAATAATGAGAGGTTAGCATACAAGTTTTTTTTAAAGCTATTTTCAGTAAATTTCAAGACTTGAAGAGATAGTGATTCTAAAGGGCAGATCAGATGAAAAGTAGGATCAAGAAAAGGGGGGATACGAATTTGAATGGTTGAGTTCTTTTCTTATTAGTATTGATAACATATATAAAAGGACAATTAATGAATATAGGACTTAAGTTGATAGATAACATTGTGAGAGCAACCCCAAAACAAGAGTAAACTAAATATATAATATATCACTTAAACTGATGTTATTTCTTTGTTTTGTTAAGAAAATTACAAATGACAGAATTGTTGATAGGTTGAGGGTTACCCCTCTTTTAAAAGCCCCCCTCCCATTTTCCTCTGTATTATTTGGCATTAAAAGTGAAATAATAAAAGTACTCTCTGTTCCCAATTTTTAATATGCAATATTTTATTCTCATCGTTTGGATATTTATACACACAAATATTTATTCCAGTGATATATATTTGTCTGTGTTTGGAACTGAAGACTTGAAGAATATATCATTTTAAAAACTGGATAAAACATTCTTAGTATAATTAGTGAGAAATGTTAACTTCAATGGTGTAATTGACTTTCAAATGATAGATTATCATTAGACAAATAAGAGATTGAAAAATTCAGAAAAATATTTGTGGTCAATTGATTGTGTAGTCCCAGGAGTTTCAACTTCCCTGTTGAATAGATATTGTTCACACTGCAAGTTTGAGGTTAGCATCCATATTCCAGTATTATAGTATTTCTTTATTGATTTTTGTTGTCAGTTTGAAGAAAACTAGATTACTTACAGCCTTTATTTGATTAGAAATATTTTTACATAACAACAAATTGGCTTTGATGAACAAAGAGAGATAACTCTAACTAAAAATAAGGAAACTGTTATTCAAACATTTGATTTAATGTTGAAGTAACCAAAAACATTCAAGTTAGTTTTAGAGACCAGGATAGATAATCCTTCCATTGACTAGTCTCAAAAATGGAATGTTTGAGTTGTTATTTGGGATCAGTGAATAAATATTATTGTATTGGGTCTTAGTGACAAAGTTAAAAGTTAAAAAGTCTTTTAATATACATATCGCATCAGTAAATTAAATTCTGAAGAATAGTATTTGACCTTGTAGAGTTTGTTTTGCAAAATAAATAAACAAAAATTGTTGGTTGGTGTGAAAGTTGCTATCACTTTTGTTGCCTAGTATATAGAAATGTGACTGAAGAAGGTCACATGATAGGTCACATGATGAAGACATTATTTTACCATGTGCTTGAATTTTTCAGGAACGGGTAAAAGCTGACTGATGATTGGCAGAAATTAATGGGTATATCTCATCTCTGTAGCTAGAGAAATTAGACCTTAGCCAATCGTCTAGCACACCGCTAGCTTTACGTTTAGTGTCTTGTCCCTGCTTCCTCGGCAGCCATTACTGGCATTGTTTGGGGAAGCTTGGACCCTAATGTTCAGTATTGGTTCATGAGCAGTATTATAATTAGCATATGTAGGAAACTCTTTGTTCATTTTTTTTTTGGCAGACTTGTACTATTTGTAGAGTTAAATCTGTCAAAAAACTAAGCATAGAAATAAATCTGGTGGATGGAACTTGATGCACAAAACATAAAATTCCAATTGACGATTTTTTTGGGGTCAATTTAGACAATTTGGCTGTTTTGTTTAAAAACGAATGATTTCTTCAAAACTTTTATTATGAAATTGTTGATTGGAAGTCACATTTTAAATGCATGATTATGTTTGAATAACTATCACATCTTAGAGACAACAGTAGCGAGAAGAGTACTTTTAGGAAGTTATCTCCCTTTATGACACTTCTTTAAATATCTTCTACACCAAATTGTAATATCGTAGACTTGTATAAGAATGTTCATACTATATTTAGATGTTGTCTTCATTTTGCATGACTGTATGTGGTATTAATTGACCACCATCACATTGGTTCCAGGAAATTGATTTTGAAATGCATGCTGGGTTATATACAACCCATATGACAATGTAGGAATTGAATGTTATTTTTGGTTGATTATTGGGACCCTCTCTTGTGAGGCTTGGAGCAGACAGCCCCATATGTTGTTTGCAACAAATGAATCTGTAAAGAATAAAAGTGACTTAAACTTTGCCTTCATCTCATTTTCGGAAGAATATTGGAAAGATAATGCCTTATCAGATTTCAGAAATCGAAAGAAAATTTCTTCAAATATTTATTTTTTTCTAAAAAAAAAAAGAGGGGGAGGGGGAGGGGGGTTTAAAAATTATAGACTATTATTGAAACCTTGTTGCCCTCTAGATGTCTTTTAATTATCTGTGTAATTGGGTTTTAATTTATAAATTGTGAAATAAAAAATTAAAATTGTATTTAAAGATGAAATTTTATATTGGATATCTCCATTTTAGTTTAGATATTAAATATAGATTTGTTTATCAATCTTTTAGATATACTTTAAATCCAGTTCTCTCCTTCAACTATGAATAATAGTTTGCTACTTGTATTTTCTGCCTAAACATTTTCTTCTAAAATAAACTCTTATTCAGACTAATAAATACATAAAGTAATAATTTATGTTTTAAATTTTAGGTAAAAAGGAAATCTCCCTTCATTTTGTGTTTTTAGGTCTTTCCCCGTGAATGCTTTTATATTCTATATGTTAGGTGTTATTCATACATGATAAAAATAATTGGTCTGGTAATAAATTCTTGGATACTGTTGATCTGTTACAGCAAGGACAATAAGTAGGCTAGTATTCTTTTCTTTTTGAGTTTATTTACCGAAAAAAATAGACCAGAAGAAAGTGAAAAATTTATTATCTTAGATTAATAGTATTTGGTAGTTTGAATAGACACTTGTCAAATTAAAAGTAGCACTTCATATATAAGTATAGACCAATAAACAAGTCCAAATGTTTTTACGATCTACTCAGAAATTTATGACACTTCTTTTTTATTACGTCATTTTTCGAACAAGTGTAATTTAGCTCTGAATTAGTTCATTTTAGTTTCCATTAAAATTAATGAAGTAGGGAGGAAAATTATTTTATGAGTTGGTATAGTAATCAGGAGTTGCAGAATATTGAAGTATTGTGGAGATCAAGATTACAATTTTGCACATTTCGTTGGCAAGTAGACGTGAAGGTTCTTGTAAAAATTGACACATAGTTCAGAAATACTCTTGTTTTCGCAATCCATCTAGCTGAAGACCCGTCCAGTCTTGTTTTATAGCCACATCAATAACTTTTGTTTGCTAGTTTACCGTTTTTATTTATGGATTTTTCTTGAATAAATAATGAAACCCAAATATAAAGACTTGAAAGAAATTCAAAAATAATGGATGGATTGAACTACTTGTTTTCTTAATCTTGTACAAATATTTACTAGTTTGGAAGACTTTTCTAAGCGTCTTTTGTTATTTGTAGTCCCTAGTTATGATAAAAGTTAAAATACCATTTTGGCAACTTATTTTTGACTTTCCAATGTCGGTCGAAAAGTCAATATCCTTTGTTATGAAAGTTATGAAAATTCAAAAATGAAATAAAGATATTTATTTTATTGTTATTCGGGTGAAAGAAAGTTTAAATGTTATTTTATCTATTTTCTTTTACAAAGTATGCTCTCTGTTAAATAAAAGTACAGCTTATAGTTATTTCATTTTAAGATGGGAAAGAAAATATATTCCCATTGTGTCTCGATTGTCTCTGTTTGTTCTTACTTACTATAACAATTAAACAGTGCAAACTTTGGAAAATTTAAGAATGGGAAAGAAAGTTCTAGAAACAAGATTTAATAGAATACATAAGTAAGGGGGGAAATCTACCAATAAATTGTTAAAAATATTTGAAAATTTTAAACTTGTGTTTATTCAGATAATTTTGAGTCCTGTACGACTTGTTGACATTTGCCTGAAAGTCTCATAATACAGATCTATAAAATTTGTGTACATTTATGTTGTCGGTTTTAAAAGATTGACCATTAGTTATCTTAATTTGCTGAAAAAGTAAAACTTAATTGATTCTTGATTTTTATAAATGGGTATTTTAAGTTGTAAAAATCTTTCAAATCTTGAAATATTGGAAGAAACCACTGAGTGCATGATTGTTTTTTCTATCTGGGCATTCTTTTGAGTACATTTTGTACGAGAGGAAAATAAACAAAAAACAGCAGACCTTTTATGATTTCTTTTACATTTTTTGCATCCGGTAACAATTTGACTGCTTTGTAAATATTCATGATATTATTTATCAATAATTATTAACCTCTATTTTTTTTTTAATTACAGGTTTTGGTTTCGTTACCTTTGAAGATGAAGATGTTGTTGATAAAGTCTGTGAAATTCACTTTCATGAAATTAACAAGAAAATGGTAAGTAAATGGATTAAAATTGAAGCCAAAAATTTTTTTATCACAGAAAGTAAAAAGAAAATTCCAGGAAGTTTACATACCATAAAAATTATTTTGTACATGTTTTGAAATTTTGTACATATCGGTATATCGTGGGTCTCATTGGGGTCTAAGCTTGATGCGGGATTGCTGATTTTTTGTAAGCGTGACATGTGAAAGTCAAATTATTGTGTCGTGAAAGGGGGGAAATGAGGTCTAGCGGGACCCTGGAAATGACATAAAAACTAGAATTGCTTACGTACATAGTGTAAGCGGGATACGAGAATCTGACAAAACAGTAAGCAGGATCGGGGATCGGAACCCCCCAATGAGACCCCCTATATCAAATATCTTTCTTTTAGCGAAGACAAACTGGAAATATGTGGTTATCAACATGATCAATGCTTGGCATATAATCATTAAACACATTTAAAAAACAAAAGGAAATTACAGAGAGCAATAGCTCACACCTCACTGTATGTTCAAGACAGCTCCTAGCACCTGTTTAGATGGAATCCCTTTCGAGACTCTGACATCACTCCATTTGTTCACTGGAATATATTTTACAATACAGTTGGGTTTTTTTATTTCGATATTTTAAAATTATCGTTACTATTATTAATTAGAAAATAAAAATTGTTGAAGTAAAAAGTTTTTACTGAATTTCTTGCAGGTCGAATGCAAAAAAGCACAGCCAAAAGAAGTCATGGTGCCAACCAACTTAGCGGCACGAGGGCGGGGCATAGCTCGTGGTATGTTGTATATTCAATAGTCAGTCACTTAAGTTGATTGGTTGTTGCGTAGTGTTTATAATTCTGTCAAAAGGCGAGTGGCAAATTAGTAGCCTGCAGTCATTCGAAAGATATTTTCTCTTTTTGTCTCTTGTTGAATAAAAAAAATGATGGCAGATGAAATATTTTTCTGTCAAAGTTTGCTTTTTAAAAAATGCAGGCTGAAATTTGCCACTCATGAGTAGAGATATATTATTTTTGTCTTTCCTACAAATTTTTCCATAGCACTTTGTCCTTGACTTTTTGGGGTAGGTTGTTATTTTCAAAATGGCAATCTTTCATATTCAAATTTGACTCAAATTTTGCATGAGAGTTTGGCAAGAATGGTGTTGAGATTAAATTACACATACCGAACACAAAAATAATGAATTACATGAAAGACATCTGTTGTATAAATTCAAGAATTTACCTATTGTTTAAAACAAAACAATAGAAAATGGAAATAAAAAACTGCATGATTAGCGGTGATGGTAAATTTTAGAAATTGGTTATATAGGAGTAAAGTGTTAAACATACAAGGGAGGCAACTTGTTGATAGGCAGGGAATGAGAATGATATGTACTGGTTCCCAACACAATTATGTGCTGCCACCCTGCTTCTCCATTGTGACACTACTTTCAAACCACCATTTCAGAATATGGAATTCTGGGAAATATTTACATTCTATCTTTACTGTTAGTGCAATCAAAATTTATAGAATCATTTGAGAAAATGAATTAATTCAAATTTTCTTTAAAGTAAACATGACTGAGTTTGAAATCTTTAACTTTAGTAAGTCATGCAGTCATGAAATATATATCTGCACACATCTTAGATGTATTTCACCCTCATAACATTTTTTATTGTTGAAAGTTATAAAAAGCAGCTGAAAAACATAAAACTAACATTTCAAGTGAAGATTGAATATTTTCTTTGAGTTACAAGATTCTGAGATTTTTGAGTAGCAGGTGGTTATATATTTAGTAGTAATTATTCATGTGTAAACAGGAACTTTTGTGTGGTGTATTATATATTTATGTACTCAGTAGTAATATTTAAATTATTAAACAATTTTGTTCCACTTTGATCAAAATATTTATTAATAATTCTGTTCATTTGGTGTGACATATTCACTTCATATAATTTTACAACTACTAAAACAGTTTTTGATAAAATATATATTTATATACAAGCTTAATGAATTAACAAGCTTATATATTTTTAAACTGTTTGGGATATATTTAAAAGATATTATTGGGTACATAAAAGAACATTCTGTCAATGCCAGATCTTAAAATCAAATTGAGACTTTCAATTGAGAATAAACAAGTGATAATAGATCATATAACGGATTATTTCCCTTTTTATAATGATTACTTCCCTTGAATTAACATATTTTGTCTATCAAGATGTGTTAAGGTTGAAATTGGGATGTTAGTTCTGGAAAGAACTGTTTAATAAAATCATAAAACTTTAAAGCTACTTACTATTTTACATTGGAAAAAACTCCGAAATGGAAGAAATCTTATAAAAAGGGGATACAATCCAGTTTAAAAAAAAACAAAAAAAAAACAAGTTGTTTGTAGAAGTAGATCTGTCATTCATGAAACGACCAGTTTATTTCCGTGGAGTATATGTTAGAGTATTGTTTATATAAGTAATTTATGTGAGTGCACAGTATATTATGAAAGTCTCTCAGTGGAATCAATCTTCAGCTAATTTTTTTTGGTATAGATTTGGGATATTTTTTGGCATAGATTTTTTATTTGTTGTATATAATATGCACTAGTAGAATTAAAATCACTGACTTAGATATTTTTGTTAGTTGTAACTTTTCAAAATTTGAAATTATGATTAATGTAGAAAAAGCTGTTTACAGAATGAGAGAAATATACATCTATAAGGCTATTGCAATTAAAAATGATATAGGTAAAAGATTAAAATATGAAATGGTTTTTATAATGTTCGGATACTTTATCTGAAACTGAAATTTTTGTTATACGGAAGCATCAGAATAATCTTTTTTGATGCAACTATTTCTTTTGCCAAAAAATAGTAATACATTTTAATTTGAAGTATGTGATGTATTTTTTGCAATATTTTGTAAACAGCTGAAATTTTATTATTATGAACACTTGAATTCTATGAAAAATAACACTGAGGCTCTTTCTAATACAGATATATGCAGATGACCTGCTACAAAATCAAAAACGATATTGAGAATTATAAAGTTTCAAATGCAAAAAAATATATCAATCCACCGAAAAGTGGAAAAGTTGTAAGTTGACTCTTTTAACATAAGGATGACTGAGTTGGGGAAAGAATCTGTAGCAAAAGATTTTCGGCCTTTGTGTTATAATATGTCAACTTACAATTTCAATGAACAACCAGAAAAATTTGATTATGTTTCTTTTAATATCAAGTCATTTGCAGATAGCTGTATTTGTGTGTGTGTGCTTTAATTTCTGGCGCCACTAAACTGATCTCCCTTTTTCTAATCCTTTCGTAGTGACAGAAGATGGCGAAATTGTTTGGGAAATACCAAGCGACATGATCGTACCAGAGATGTGTAAGTCTTTTCCCGGGTCATGTGATTCCCATGTGACTTCCTTACAGATTTTTATGCGTGCAGTTTTTAACCCAATTTTTTGTGCTGGTTCGATTCTAATCAGCATGTTAATCCTTATTGGAAAACAAATCTGTCTTTCAGTTTTCTTTTAATCAGATTTTAAATGTTAAAAGTTTTTGAAATTTCTTTTTCTACAAAAAAAAATCTTTCTTTATGAAAACTGTGATATATTTCAATTCACGCCATCTGCTCTTCAGCTTTTCCTATTGCTGTTTGAACTTTAGAGATTTTGCATGCTTTAATTTAATGGTTCCGTATCTAGAACTAGAGGAACGTAGCTGTTTTAGCATTTATTTACTTTGACGTAAGAAGTGTTTGCATGTTATGCACACAAACTATCGTACATAATTTTCCAGGAAATTATTAACATTGCTGCTTAATTTAATTATGATATAAATTCACATGACACTTAGTTTAACTTCTTTTTTGAATTGTTTAATGTTTTCATATTGCAATAAGCATGCTTTCAAAATAAACAGCATGTTGTTTACTTTAAACGTTTATGAAATAAAGATTTTCAATGCATGATACAATGTAATACTTACAATTGATATCGCTCTGTTTCGTTTGAAATATTTTTTGGTAAAAATAATGCATGTATCCAGAATTTCTAAAAATAATTCAAATTTCTGTTAATAGGCTAAAAACACTGCTGTCTTTAAGATTATGGCATTCTGCTTTTGACAAAAAGTTATTTCCTTATTTCTTAAATTTGATAACTTTAATATATTTCAAATATGTTCTAATGTAATTTTAGCTTTGTAGAATCTATTTATACAATATTTGAAGAAAAATAAACTTTTTACCAGAAGATTTCACATAATGATAAATATAAATGATAATTCATTGAATTATTTCTTTGTAGCTTTAATTGAAATTTGTCAATTCCAATATTATTTGAAAGAAAATATAAATTTTATAATGCAAGCAAAGTTGACGCAAGTTTCTTTTAATTACTGGAATAAAATCCTCAAATATTGGAATTAGCAGAATATCAATGAAACTACAACAATGCATTGTAGAAATTGTGTCATACATGTTGGTTACCAAGGCAACTAAAGCCTGAATACCATTCTTTATTTATAGGTTTGCTACCAGGAACCATCCCTGCAATGTACTCTCCATATGGGCGTGGCTTCCCGACGCTGGCTGCTCCAGCCGGATATTACTATCCACCAGGTATGGAAATCTTAGAATTAGGGCAGTGGTATCCATTCTAAACCCATCAGTTGTTTTCAGTGAGACCAGAGAAGTTCCAAAAGAAATATGAACAAGACTGTTAAATTGTTTTTGACTGTATGGTTGATTCAGAATTTGAACTGTTTGACAGAATGAATGAAGAATGGAAAAAGAAATATTATACATATTTGTACTTGAATCAGCATTTCGGACATGAACATGTCTCATTTTTATGTTTAATTTATCTCCCTTTAATGAAATATTTTTCAAAGGTTGTAATTGATGTCCTTTTTCGAAATATGCAGTTTTCCTATGTCACAAATTGTTATCTTGCCAAATATGCCATTTTGACGTCAAGTGCTTCACCATGTTCACAATAAAAGGGACATCACTCTTTTAACCCTTTCCTCCATAATGTCGCCTTTTGACGCCTGTGTAGTACCTCAGTTGAAATGCTTTGACTACAAAATGTCTGCATCAGACTTTAAAAAAATTGTATCCAATATGAAAAGGAGATTCATGAGAATTATCTGACTTGAATTTCATTGATGAAATATTGGTTTTCACACTGCATTAACACTTTAAAACTGATGATTGTTTTTAACTGAAAAAAATTCTATGGGAATCAAGTATATTAAAAAAAAAGATCCATGGAGGAAAGGGTTAAGAAGTAGCAGACCACGTCCTTTTATAGGCATGCAATATTATTGAAAGTCCCTCGTTCATCTGAATAAATTAGCAGATGATCTACATTCATTCAATCATACATACATGCATACACAGGGAAAACATTAAGGCATGGTTTTCTAAGAAAAAAAGAGATTAAAATAAAGGAATAATGCATAGAGTCATGAAGTAATTTCTACAATAGGAAAAAGAAGATGTAGGGTTATATCAATGAGAAGGAACCTTATTGTGCTAAAAAAAAAAATAAGAAACCAAGACATTTATTTTTCAACAGACAGTCTTCAACAAGAGACAAACAGTCAACTATTCAGAATTAGGAAAGAAATTGAGTATAAAAAAGAAATTTAAGGGCACTCTACGACCTCAAATTTTAAATTTTCAAAATTTTATGGTACCCTTTTTACATCTATGGTGTTAAAACATTTGCTACAATGTGGTAAAGTATATGAAAAATATAACAGAACACAGTACAGTACGGCACAGAGATATTTTGGTACAATATATAATGGCACTGTTATGTTTTATTTCATATGATATATAACAGCACTGCTGTATAGTTATATAGGATTTATTATAATGAAACAGTTAAATGTTATATCTAATTTAATTTATATAACGGTACAATTATATGTTACATTTGATGTAATATATAACTGTACAATTATGTTATCTTAAATACATAATATATGAAACGGCATAGTTGATTTTTCCTCAGTGTAGTGTATAAAATGTAAATATATAAATGTAATGTTTACAATATTTAATGTATTGATTCAAAATATAGCCAAAAAGTAGATATTAACATATTTATTATTTTTTATTTAACTAGCTTGATTATTTTTATCCCGCCGATAAGATATTAAATGTATTAAAATTTAGTGAAAATGAGCATAATTTTTTTTTATTTATTATATACATATATATAACTTTAAGGTGCTTCAAAGCAATAATTGAGCCATATTTTGAAAAAATTTAATTTATTATTTATTTATTATTAAAATTCATGTTCAAGCAATAAAAATATACTTAGAATACTTTGGTAATGATCAGAAGATTTTTAGGACGTTTAAATAATATACATGCACGACAATATCTACCTCACGTCACAAGTATAATTGTTATGCGTTAACCAGCATTTTAAGTGCAGAATTAAAATAGACCTGCCATGCTAATTTGTCTTATAACTTGAAATTTTATAGCAGAACTTTCTCGAGTGTTTTAAAGGAAAAGCGCAAAAAAAAAATTGAAATCAGAAAATAAAAATTTATTTACTTGAATTTTCATATAAAACCTGAATTATATTTTCGAAAATATCTTCTTTAAATTTGGACTAATTGATGAATAAGTCAACTTGACCTTTGGTGCTTTTAAAAATTTAAATAAAAATAGTACAGTATACTATAATGCGACTTTTTTGGCACTTTGTCCAGATTAATTCCATTAAAGTCTGTCAAATAAAGTAACACTGTATTTAAGGTTTTCTTATTTCATTAAAACATCTTGCATAAGAGAAGCTAGCTTCCACTAATATTTTGGAAAATTATTAATATTGTATACATCAAAACGACAAACAACATTTTTAGATTGTTGATCGTAGGCTGAAATTTCTATGACCAATTCAGATCTCCATCAATGATACTCTTGAAATAGGCAATAAGCATTTACTATTCACAAGCTTGTTCAGGATACTCTATAATATATAACTTCCCATTAGGCAATAAGCATTAAGTTTTGTTGTCCAGTGCCTTTATTTCATGATTGATCATTTTCAGGACTGTTGAAAAATTGATAAATATTTGTGATAATTTTGTAAAAAGTTCAGTATTAAATGACAGAGGGTACCATATCTTTATTATTTTAATTTTTATTTGTGTAAGGGGACTTTCTCAAAAGTAGCTATCTTTTACTTTAATTTTGACCATATTTAACATTTTTACCCTTTCATAGAATTTTTCAGAGCATCACGACAGCTTAAAAAGTTGTTGTAAAAATTTGTGCCATTTATTTATTTTTATTCAGCAACTTGTGTGTGCATCAGTGAGAAAAATACAAATTGGAACTGATTATATTAAGATACAAAAGAAAAATATTGCCAAGAGATTTACAATTAAATAGATTTAACCTCAAGGTAGATAATTCAACAAAAATTAGAAGTTGTCTCCCTTCTTAGATTTATTAAATTTCATTGGAAACTCATACATATCAATGTTAAAACTTCATGAAAAACTTTTGAGATGTTCCCTAATGAATGTGATATTTTTATTATTATATTTATTTATATAACAAAAGTACCAAGTTGTTGTAAACAAATTCATCATGATTGCAATAATTTAATAATAGTAAGGGCAAAATCTACAATACTTTTTTTCTTTTTTTTGTAATGATCCAAGAAAAGAATATTTATAAGAGACAACTTGGTAAATTTGTTAGAGATAATATAAACTGTTGATTTCACAAATATGCAATTTTGATCAAATCTTTTACTGTCCATATCTAAATGTATATATATATATATTTGTTGAAAGTTGTAATGTCCAACAATTTATTGTAAAAATCAAGTGTTTTGTGTACTTTTAAAACGTGTACATTGTTTTGTACATTCAACATTTTACTATTTATAGAATTGTACATTTAATGCATCCATGCCCATTTCATATGATTATAATTCCTCTTAACTGAAATCCAAACGAAGCGACCATTAATTTTTTTCATTTCTTCTTTTTTTTTCTTTCTCTCACATCCTTAATATTAATATATATTTTTGTGCTATTTCTTGTTTTGCTGGTTTTGTTTTTGTATTTTTCGTTGCTAGGTGCTTTTATTTTATGTCAATGTTGCCTATATATAAATAATGGTATATTTATTTTTTTCTTCATTATTATTTAACTAGCTGTATATTTGAAAGTTTTATTTATTTTTATCAATTTGAAAATAAAATCTCATTATGATTGACCAAAACATTTTATGTGAGGCCCATGATAATTTTGTGCATACAGTATTCTTTGATACTTTGGAAACGAATTTCAATCATTAGTTTTGTTGATGCATTATATGTTCAGTATTTGAAATTTTACTTGATTCATTGATTATAAGGAGCAGATGTATATCTAGCAAACGGTCTATTTGCCAATTACCAATTTGATTCTGTTATTACACAAAGTTATCTGAAGTTGTCTCCCTTGGCCAATTGTAATCTGGTTCCAAACTGGACCAACTTGGTTGCTGCCCATGCAAAGCACAATGAGTTGAAAGTGATAGGTGTTTTATCCAATTTGCATACAAAAATAACTATTCATGTCATACCCAGTATTTACTTAGATAAAAGATTTATCATTTAATGTTATTTAATCTTTGAAAAACTTAAAATTTACACGAATTATGCACAGATAAATTTGTGCTTTCTGCTTGCTTTTTATTGGCAATAAAAATTTACCACCATTCTATGGGAAATAACGTGTGCGATCTGAACTCTAATCACAGGATCAATTCCAGTGTTGGCAAATAATCAATTCTGTAAAAGTGATTTTTATTCACATGAGAATGTATGTTTGATTAGCCTTTGAATTAATTCACAGATTCTAATTTTTTTTGAAATTTAAAAAAAAATTTAACTCTGATATTTTGTCGAAAAGATCACTTAATTATACTTTTGATGCTCTTCTATTTGTTATGTGAGGTGTATATTTTTTTGGGGGGAGCTTTTTTTTTCTTTAACTTTGTTTAGTTGTTTTTTGTTTGTTTTGGGGGTGGGCTGTATTTTTCTCATTTTGAAAATAAATAATCTGCAGTATGTCCTTTTATTGTGAAGAAGGAACTTTAGATCTGTAAACTAATTTAATGGCTTAATTTTTTATAAATTGGATGGACACATTTAACGTCTGCACTTGTTTTGTAAAGTGCAACAATTGTTTTTAATGTCCCAGGTTCTCTATGTTGTAGCCCAAGATTTTATGTTGTTAAATTACATTTTACAAAATAATACATGTTGCACAATATTTTCATGTGCTGTATACTCATTTATAATCTTGTATGATTGGATTGATATTCAATGAGAATAAACATTTTGTTACACAAGATTTTTCTCCATTATTTTTTATCAAGATAATGTTTACATTCTTGAAAAAAACCCAGATTTTTTTTATATATTTTTTTTCTTCAAAACTACAAAAAAAAAAACAACAATAACTAAAGTTGTAATTTTTAAAAAAAGGTTCAAATTAAGAAAACAGAATGTGCTTCTGATGGTTAAGAGTTTCCTGCTTAAAATTTTGTCAATTTTGTTTTTCTTCATATTGAAAAATGAACACACACATGTTAATTGATACACTTATCTAGAGAATATTTGTAAACTGATTTACGTTTACATTCAGGGCTTGGTGCAGCTCTTAGTACATCTATGGGGGCTTCCCTCAACTCACTGGCAGTGTCCCGCAGTGCTGCATTAAGAGGTGTTGGACGAAGCGTAGTGGGACTCCCTTTAGGCACAGCTGGTAAGCACCACTGATGTCTCACCGCTCAGTCCACATTTTCTACTTGATTTTTCTGTATCAGTCGCTTTCAGCTTATTTCTCCCATCATCCTTTGCACAAGATGGCGTGTTTGTTATTTGGAAGATTTTGTCATTTTATATGTGAATATGTTATTTTTTACTTGAACTCTGCCCTTTGTGCTAGCAAGATCATTGTATATTTTAGTATTTATTGTTTAGTTCTAATCAGTATATGCATAGTGATTAATCATTGTACATTGGATAATCAGCACATTTTTTTTTTAAGGTTATATTTAGGGTCAAGTTTACCAAGCCTGCAGTGTGATGAATAGATATTATTAGACCTCTTGTTTTTTTTAATGTTTTTTTTTTCCAAGAACTAAGATGATTATTTATTCAAAACAGCCACTTTGGCTATTAAATCGCAAAGGCCATTTTAAAAATTCTTTAAAAAAATCTTGATTTGAACCTCCATTTCATCTGAAAATTTTAAAAATAGATTTCAAATCTGGCTAAATTCCATTTTGAGAAATCCTAATTATGTATCTATCTGATGAGGAATTGATTTTTTTTTCTAAGGGGAAAATGGTTATCCAATGTTTATATCTAGATGTAAATACACTTACCTTTTATACATGTGTGGTTTGTATTGATATATCCTGTGTAGCTAAATATAGAATTGTGTAATATTGTGTGCTATGCTTGTGAAAATCTTTATTAAAATATGTGTCACAGACACTCGTTTCATTTGGTGGTTAAATTTTAGCAAGAAATAACTTAATATTTCTTTAAGTTGGCAGAGATACGAGTTTATGATAACCTATATCCTGATACAACACATGACTTCCATGCTATTTATAACAAATAGACATGTCATCAAAATCTTTTAAGGGGAGACAATTCTCCATTTTTATGCTTCTTCGGTTTATTTAATAGTTTATTAATACGATTGAAGATATTTCTTGCTAAATTTTAATTTGAAATGAAATAAAGCTTAAGAATTTGTCCAATACCAATAGATATTGAGGTATCTCAGTTCAAAATTATTAAACCAAAATGTTTTTTTTCCTCGAGACTGATTTTATTTATTGAACAAACAGGAAAATATGATATTTGTAAATAATGTGAAAATATTATTGATAATTTTGATAAGCATAACTCATAAATATACCTCTGTATACTTGATGTAGTATTAAATTCTAAAATCAACAGATTTCAACCAGAACATTCAGGAAAAAACTACTTTTGTTCCACTATGATTGAAATCAGTTGATGTTGTTAGATTTAATGTTTATGCATGTGACTTTACAGCTTATTTCTGATTGGACAATTTGTTGTTAATTGGTGATCATGTGACCTTATGTTTGTTACATATATCAAGATTATGAAACATTTTGGCTCCGCTGATTTTGCATGAAACAGTAGTTATCCAAGCACACAAAAATTATGAGACTGCTTTTGTTAGAAAAAAATGTATGTTTTTTTTTCGTTTTTCTTTTTTTTTTTAGAAGTTAGTTTTGCTTTTGGTAGTGTATTGCATGCGACTGACATAAACTTTAGTTTCTAATATACAAAATAAACAATAGATAACCAATTTTTTTCATATACTTATTTTTTTATGTAAATATTTTAGAACCTAACATTATTATTTTTAGAAAAAATAGATATTTTTTTAATTTTCTCTTTTCAAAAAAAAACAACAGTTATTTTTTGTAAAGGTTAAAATTTTATTTAGATGTTTAAAAAAACTGAATGCTTCTTTGCATATTAGTGATAATGATAAACTTGGCTTAGATTTGTGAATAGTTAGATAGCTTAAAATTGATTTAACTATATCTAGTCAACCTAATGTTGTGTGCTTGTTATATTAATGTTCATGCAAAACCAGGGAAGCCAAGCCTATATTTTTTACAAATCCCCCACCAAAAAGCAATGATTTGATTTTAAGAAATTCTTATCATCGCATATTTGGAGGGCTTATGAAACAGATTATATTTTTGTTTATGTTTCTAAAACAACGTTAATGAATTTCTATGATTGCAAGACAAAATAAGTATGTATTTGAAAAATTTTATTAATCCGGACAAGTCATAATGAATTTTCTCATTCTCAAAATCCATTAAAGTTAAAAAAAGATGAATTATATGAGAAACTTATTTATCTTGCTTGAAATACAATTATACAACAGTAAAATTTGAAATTGAAATAGGAGATTTATTATGACCAATGTTATCATTTTATGGAATTTTTTTTTTTCAAATTTAAAATTTTGTCTTGCAAGTTTCATTATGATATAACTAAGAGAATTTCTATTCTCTTATTCAGGCTTCCCTGGTTATACAAGCTATCTTGCTGCCCCATCCCCTGGCGGTGACCGACATGTTTCACCGTCTGCCATATACGCTACTGATCTTGGTGCTGCCCAGACTAGTCAGCTGACCGGATTACAGATTCAGCGAAGCGAGCCGTCTCCCCAACCTAACATGTCCTCTCCACTACAGCGTGTTAGTGAACAGCTGATTAATGCACAGCGTGCACAACAAGGACTCTCAGGTAAGAAGAGAGGAAGAACAAATTATTCCGCCACAAGAAAAAAGTTCCTACCACAGTTACCGATAATTCTTATTTCTTTGTCATTCTGGTCTCTTGTTGAGTGTTGTCTCTTTGGCAATCATACCAACTCTCTTTACTTTAGACAAGATTCCAGGAAATACTTTGGGATGGTTTTCGCTTTAAAAAATGCAGAAAGATGATTTCAGGAATAGTTGATGATTTGGATCAGATTTTTATGGTGTCATCCAACATTTAGACAGTACTGTCTCCAGATTTCAGTAGTTTTGGCACTGAAAGAGAACAGTTTATCATTTGCCATAATTACATTAATTTTCAAAAGTGTCTAAAACATCTGATTTAGGGTACACACTTTACAGCAAGCTTTAAAGGGCCCCCAAAATGACTAATTTAAAACCAACGGTCTAATCACGGTCTAATCTATATAGTAAACAATAAAATGAGAAACACTTATAAACCACACAACAAACAGCAACCACTGTTCATCAGGTCATTACATTGTAAAAATAAAAAAAATATTCTCACTGTCTAAAATTTCAAATATACAATCATTTATAAAAGTTGAAGTAGTTATCTTCAAAATAAAAGTACATTTGCAGTTTCAAGCAACAATTTCCAAAAAAATAACATACATTGGAATTATTTATGGAGTACTAATTTAAATGGATTTTGTGGATATGAACTGAGAGTTTCAGAATTCTAAAAAACATTTTTCAAACATTACTTTCAAGTTTTGTGATAATCAGTTCAATAGTTTGGGGAAAATCTAGTATAATTTAAGACAACATCTACAGCAATTGGAGCAAAATTTCTTCAAAAAATCCAAATCAAACAGAGTGCATACCTAAAATCCTGAAACGCAAGAACATTAGTACAGCTTTCTTGGCTAAATATCATAGTGGCCAGTTATTTTGTAGGAGAAACCTGTAATATCAAGAGAGAGTCGCCATCCTTCTGCAGAAAAACAGGCAGTCCTTATCAATTAAAATCTGTTGAGTCTAACATGACTGGGGTTCGAGCTCACAACCTCCGAGTTGAAAGATTAGCGAATCTACAGTATCCAAATAGTATGAATTTGTATGACATAGGTAAACATGCAATCTAATAATTTTTTCCTCTAATGATTTTTTTCGCATGTTCGACTCATTGTTAACGAGTTAAGAATTGCATCTTTTAATGTTATTCACTTTTATTTCAGCCATGCTGAACGGTTTTGGGCAATCTGCCTTTCCTGCAACTACCTCACCAAGCCGTGGTTTACCCTTGGCTAACAGCCCTGGTCCACTAGACATATACAACAGTCAGGACAGTCTGTATCTTCAAGCCACCAGTCCTCAGCCAACTCTCAGTCTAGGCCATGGTTTAGCTGGTCATAGTTTAGCTGTAAGTATTATCAGATCTCAGACTTATGCCCTCAGTGTATAGATAGATGATTAAGTTAAGTTTACAAATTTTTGCGTTCATATAATGCTATGATGTTATCGTCGTCATCATCATGAAAGACACATTTTAAAAGGAAGATTAGGATTGATTTTTTTTTAATTGTTCTTTATACAAATATGTTCAAACCTTAAATTATTTCTTATCAAACTAAATCACACTTTTACTAATATCTTCCGTGGGTATTATCTCTGCAACTGGACAAACAAACCATTTTGGATCATCTGTTGATATCATTGTTAAATTACTTTTATGACATTGAGGTACATATCCACACTTCTTAAATCCAAAAGACAGACATTCTTCTCCATATTAAAAGCTCATTTACAGGGAAAGTGAAGCAATCACATTCACGTATACCATATAAATTGAAATTATCATCAAATACAGCTTAGTTGACTGCAAGATATTTTCTTGATTGTTTCATGTCATTGGGTTGCTGTCTCCTTGATGTAAACCTTTCCTTCTACTCATAGCTTAATTTTGACTGACATTAATGCAATTTATCTTAAGCTTATGACAATGAAAATATGCAGCTTATGTCATTGATAATCTGAATTTATTGACATTGATGAAGCAATTATGCTTATTCATTTAATTGCTTCTGTTGCAGGGACAGTTGATAGCTACAAATTTCCAGAATGGATATTAGATAGATGAAAGAGCAAAATGGTATGTAGTACACTGGTACTTACTTAATACGATTTGTAGCTTCTGTTATCATTGTGTATTATTCATGTACTTCTTGATAGTACGGAGAACATTGGTACATATTCTTGAAATTAGAGACTTAAAAGATTTCAATAGCACCATATATATTTGGAAACATTTTAATATGCTTTCATTAGATATTATGAAACGAATAACTTGAAAACTCTGAGGAAAAATTGTATACAATTATGAACTCCTACCAGAAACAATATAAAAAAGAAAACAGTATAAAATAAAATTGAGAATGGAAATGGGGAATGTGTCAAAGAGACAACAACCTGGCCAAATAAAAAACAACAGCAGAGGGTCACTAACAGGTCTTCAATGTAGCGAGAAATTCCCGCACCCGGAGGCGTCCCTCAGCTGGCCCCTAAACAAATATATACTAGTACAGTGATAATGAACGCCATACTAATTTCCAAATTGTACACAAGAAACTAAAATTAAAAAAATACAAGACTAACAAAGGCCAGAGGCTCCTGACTTGGGACAGGCGCAAAAGTATGCATGCAGAAAAAAACTTGCAATTTTCAAATGAGTTGGGAATTAAAATCATCATTTTTTCTTTAAAACAACAGAAACTACAGATTTTAATTGTTATCAAAATGATATTAAGAAATATCCATTAAATTTGTGACTAAATGATTTCAACAGTTCTTCATATTTTAATAAAATGTGTATTTTATTTATTGTCTTTTCTATTTCAGATCTTCAGGAGGAGAGTTGATAACACAAAGGATCATAATGGCTGAAGGAAAAATTGTCTCGAAGAAATGGATAGTTCTTAAACTGCATTTAAAGGTCCTTCTTCAGACTCTGTTGTTTACAACTTTTATTGCTTATTATTATTATTATTATTATGGATATTTATATATCAATTCTTATGGGTTATTTGTTGCGAAATATTTTTAAATGTTTGTTGAATTACGCAATTTTACCAAAAAACAAACTGTTGTATTTTGTATGTTCTATGCAGTCAAAATTTTACATGTAGAAAACCAAATTTCAACCCTCATCCCAAAGTTGTAGATTTTGCTGTGGAAATTCCTAAATTTCTTAAAATTCTATAATATTTTTAGAATATTACCTAAAGTTAGGATTTTGCAAAGATTTAGCCGTGCATTGGTTCAATTTTTATAACAAGAACCATTTAGAAAAGATAGAGATTTTACTGTTGATCCAGTGAAATCTTTTAAGTCGTTGAATTTTTTGGGATCTAGGTATTTTCATAGTATTAGAAAGAATATATAGGTTGTAGTATTTATTTAAATGTAGAAAATTTTTATGTCTTAGGAAAAACATGAAATGTTTGCTACAATTTTACATGCAGTGATTAATAATTTATGATATGTATTTAAAACTATTAAAATTATAGGCATTAATGTAATGACAAAACCTGTGATATGGTCAATTTTTTGAATTTATATCTGAGTGCATAGATACTAAAGAAAAAGATCTGGGAATGTATGGTTAGTGATAAATGATTGTACTTAATTCAAAACGTATATCTATCGTTTGATGGATGGGAGTCTTCAGTGAAGCCAAAGTCCACAAAAAATGAAGAAAATCTAGTTGCCATGACAATAATAAGGAATTTTTCTTTTAGATACATTGTTTTTGAAATGACAAATTAAACTTTAAAATTGTTAAATCTCAGGACCTCTTTAAGAAATAGGTTGATGCCAAAGACAAAGAGATCCTTAAAAACTTAGATCAATATTTAAATTGTGTTTGGTCGACCCATCCATTTTTTCAAAGGAATTATGGGTAAGTGATTTGTTGATGTTTTTCATTGTCATGGAAACTAGAATGATAATGGCTAGTTCAACATGTTGTATATAAAGGTTGTATATTATTTTTTCATGTTATATTTTTTCTTTTCTTTGATTATTTACATTTTAATTTTAAAATGACATGTTATATTTTATTTTTTGCCTTCATTCATTTTACATTTAAATACTGGGCAATTATTTCATTAATTTTTATTTTTTAATTAATATTTAATTAACAAAGATCAATAATTTTCCATTTGATTTATTGTGCTTGCACAGAAACTTTTATAATTTTTTGTTGAGTTTTTTTTCTAGGTTTAAATGAATTTTTATTCTCTGAAATTATAATGATATTTTTTTAAAGTTCAAACCAACAGATATTTTAAACAGTTTTATCTCAGAAACGAAAAATGTCCAGTATGTATATTTCATTCAATATTAGAGAAACCATTATCATTTTTTATCTTTCATTTATTTTTAAGTTAAATATAATTTTATCAAATATTGGTAGTATTTATTCGTAGAACTTTTTTTTATTCCCTTTCTTTTCATAATACATTTATTGTTTTTATCAAAATGTGATAAAGAAACAATTTTTAAATGGGGTGTAAAAATGGTTTGTTTACGATATTTGCATGGTTTCGTAAATGTAAAATAATGTGTGAATGGTTGGGATATATGTTTTGTTTTATAGATTTAGATTCCCTATATACCTTTTATATATTTTCGAAAAGTTTTAATTTTGTTAAAATCTTTTATTACTAAATTTTTTATTCTGCTTTAATCAAACTTTCAAACTACTTAAAAAATTTATTTTAAATTCTATCTGTTTTGTATGGTTGAGGGTATTGTTAAATTTATAATGGCAATAATTTATTCTTGAAATAGTGTTCATTGGAAAATCTTTCTTCTAACCTTGTGTTCAGAGTTTATTTTTTTTTCAGTTAACTTTTTAAATTAAAAAAAGGTTAAAAAAAAAACCAAAACTGAACAAATATTAATTACAGGTAAATTAGAAAAACATATTTTTTTTTTACCAACTCTAAAAATATTCAGTGGTACACTCACTGAGTCTACCAAATTTTGTCAAATATTTGAAATTTACAAAAGTATGGGGTCAAAATCAATAGACCATATTCATTTGGCAAATGAGAATTTTTGAATGGCAAGGATTTGTATTATCTTTTACTTTTGACAATGTGCACTTAACGTTCCAAGTTTTTGCTAACAAGATTTACTGGTATGCTATGCATAAGATATTTGAAAGAACTAAGCTGGGTCTTGGTCAATAAAATTACAATGAACAAATGAAAGAAACTTCAGGTATTTTTTTTTTTTTATTGTTTACTTGCTGGGTTTAGAAAAGAGACAATACTTTACTGTTATTGAAGTAAGTTCCATCTCATATTGAATGTCACATGATTTCAATAAGTTCCATCTCATATTGAATGTCACATGATAAGGAGAATTTAAAAATAGAATATCAATATGTTTTTCTTACAATATAGATGTCAAAAGTAAACTTTAAAAGAGCATTTATTGAAGAAAGTCTTTGAAAAGTTTTTTGACAATTGAATTTACTACATTGTTCTTTATTTGTTAATTTTATAAAATATACAAATAACCATCTAGAAATGGTCTTGCATGATTTCTTGAACAATTTGTTTATTGAAATACCTTTTCACTGTAATGGTGTAAATATCACAATTACGCAGAAAAAAATAGTGCTGTTATTTTAGAAAAGTACATCTTTTTTTTTACACATTTTCTTGAAAAAAGGTGCTAAGCCAATTTCAAATTTTCTATCAGTTTGACATTGAAGGAAGAAAATTTGTTAAATTTTTGAAGTTAAAAGCTGACATTTTCTTTTTTTCAAATGAATGTTTCTGTTTCACCATGTGAGCAGTTGTCTTGTAAATATATGTAAAATTGAGGTTGTTTTCTTATATTTAGAAAAATATGTTATTGTTTTTACATTTTTACAAATTTTATGGACAGTGTTATTAAATCTATTTGTTACGAAAATTTGGTCAGTTTAAATAGTTTCAATAGATCAGTGTGCACAAGTTCTACGCATATCAAAAGCTTTTGCTTTTTATATAAGATTAGCAGTCTTTACATTGATTTTTTGCTTTATTGCTTTTGATTATTATTATATTTTTTAATTACTATCTGCTTGATTTAAATGAATAGCAATAATTCATTTTAAGAATTTAAGAAATTTGTAATAGGATCTTTTGTTAAATCTGAACATGCCAGTAGTTCAAAACCTTTTTTTTGCATCTTCAGTTTTACGGAAAATAATTTTGCAATTATACAAAACCACACATTTGGAAATAACTTAAATGGATTGTGTAAATTTTGTTTTTTGTCAACGTCTGTAAATATTAGCTTTATCCGTGAATGTGATTTTTTTTCTGTGTCAGTGTTTGCATGAAAAGGCACGTAAATAAATAAACAGCCCCTAGTGCTATAATAATAGTAATAGTGTACAAATATAAAGATTCATCAGGGTCCAAAGTACAAAAATATGTCTCAGTCACAGAAGAAAGGGGTCTTCTCAAAAATGTTAATGTTTGCATATATAGTCAGATTTTTTTTTTGTTAGTTGAATATTTTTCATCATAAGATCTGCAACTCCATGGAGTGATTTTTGGGCTTTCTTCAGTAGTTAGTTTCACAAACAAAAACATTTTTGAGATTTCCCCCTGCATTACTATCTGTGATAACTAGGTTCTTTACCTGGTTTAGTTAGTAAATATGTAGTAGTTAGTAGGGTGTGTATCGTGACATATGTAAAATACCTTTGTTAAGTTAAAAAGATATCAATATTTCACCCAGAAATTGTTTTCGTTTATATTTATATTCCTCGTGTATTTGTCTTTGTACATAAAAGTTTTGATCAATGTAGATTTTGATAAGTCATTCATGCTTTCTGGCAGGTGATATCAACGCTAAATATTTGACAAAAATGATGGGAACATCTCAGAATATAAAATGGTGCTGATATTTTGTCAATTTATAATTTGAGGATTGTATTTATATCAATAGATTTTCAATAGGATATTTATACTATTTAGTATTTTACTAAAATGCCAGTCGCTGTTAGTGTGCTATTTGGTCAAGTGTAAGATTAGTATAGATTGCATGACAAAATTTGCATGATGAAATTAATACTAGTCACAGGTTTCTGCTCTTTAAAAATTAGATAAAAATAGATAGCATAATTACCATAAAATAATGTAATACTGTGTACAATTTTTAACACAAATGAATTTTGAGATGTTCCCCATGATTTTTTCAAGAAAGTGTGATTGAGAAAAATATTTAAGGGACATTCCTATTTCTGGAAAATGAGAAAATGAGAATAAGGACTTTGCTTAGAAAATGGGAGTTAAGCAATAACCAGCAATTTTTTTTTTATCAAGAAAGGCAGATTTTTGAATTATGAACTCAGGGAACACATTTTTTTGTATGAATACTGCTCTCTCAATTTTTTGATTGAGTTTAATGTATTCGGTGAATAGAGTAGGCTTAGTGTAGGAAAAAGTTGGTGAAAATACTGGAAAGAATACTTTTTAAGCAACTTAAGATGATTTTTTAAAAATTAAATTAAAACTCCATAACTTAAATGAGTAATTTGTTTGTTTTTGGGACAACAAATTCTGAAATATTTTGAAAAAAATGAATTTTCAGATGTCCTCCTTTGTTAACGTTTGGTGAAAATGAAAGATTTTGGATTAAAAAAAAATTATCTTAATATTTGTTGTAAATTTTTAAGTCAACTGAAAATAAAAATACCTATTGTTAATATATTTCTGTTTTTCAGTATTTTCACCAATAGGTTTTAATGTTAGCTACATCAGTTTAAAAGATCTATATCTATTATTAATGAATCTCTATGGATGTGTGTCCTGTAGTATTTTCCAACAAGGGTCTTTTTACATGAAGCTGTTTCACGAAGGCTTACCGTATTTTGAGGTGTCTATTGCGCATTTGTGTATAGTGCACACCCCCTTTATGGTCCAAGAATAAACATGATACTGTTTACTATCAAAAATATTTTCAGTCCTTTAGAATACAAATCTATAAAACTATTGAAAAATCCTTTAAAGAATCACTATAAATTGAAATGTAAAAAGACATTTGAGTATGCCTACATGGCGAGCAATTCTAAGATTTGTGATTGTAACTATAACACAGATATGAAAATATTCAAAATTAATAGGCTGTACTGAAATACTTCATGAAATAACACCCAGCTTATTTAATCAGTAGAAAAACATATAACCTTTTTTAGAACGTTTGTTTCCTAACCCTGTATATGTAATGTTATAAAGACTGGTCCGTTTTTTCATATCCAGTTTTATGTGAATTTTTTATACAAGTATTATGTATATTTGTTTTTGTATAAACTAAATAATTGTCTCATTATATCGTCTGCAATAAATGCTGGGTTATTGTTTACTCCCATTTTCAAAATGATTGACACTTGTGTAAATAGTTATACAAAAATTGGGTTAAAACATTTGGGGGTGACTTCTGATTATTCAAATGATTATTATGCAAAATAGGTAAGGGTTACTGAAAAAATTCTTCATTATACAGAAAATGTGAACATCAGATAAATAAAATTAAAGGATTTAAGATAAAAGCATTGTCCAAGTTCAAATTTTGTCTGTTCTCCAGGAAATTCTAGTTTAGGCTTTTAATTAGAGTAGCTATTTATTTGAAGATGCAGCATATATTATTATAAGGGTATTTATTTATTTGATACCATGGCAACTTAAAACTTGTGCCAAAGATGTTACTGTATCCCTGTGTGATGACCTATCTGTGGTAACCAGAAAAGTGGCAATAATTGTATGTGTGCCATGTTTAAAACTATACCAAAAAATAAACTTTAACCTTGTCAAAGCCAATAAATTACTTAATTATTAAGATACTTAAAAACCATTTTCTCTCATCATTATGTCTGTAAAGTGTATTTGTGAAAAAAAAGTTCATTCAAAAATTAAAAGTATATTCAAATTGATTTGTCTTGTTGTCTTTGATTTGTAAACCTAATATGGTATTGATATATAAAATATTTTGAAAAAAAAACACAAAAATAAGGAGATATATAGTATACGCCAATGAAAAAAAAAATAAACACAAAAAAAACACATCCACCAAATTCCTCGAAGGACAAAAAATCACTATGATATACAAAGAATAGGTATGGATCTTAGAGCATTCACTTGGGTGTGTTGTTGAACTGGTTTTGGAAGTACTAAACCATACTTTTCTTAAAAAGAGGAATATCAAAAGGACCATAGAAAAATACACATTAAAAATCACTTCAGAAAATGCATTGACCTTCAATATCTGCATTACAGATGACTTTTATCATGTACTAGTACAAGTAATATCTATTAAATGATACAGTGTCAGAGGATTCTGACAGTTACCGAACACAACCTTAAAATTCCTTATCTGCTAATGTATAAGTTAGACGTTTTTAGATTTACATTTTGTTAGTTTCACTTCGTAGTAGGTCGTACTTGTCAAGAATGCTAATATAATGTCCAAGTTTCCATATACTAGTAACAGAATCATGAGCATTTTCAATAGAACTACAGCATTTTTCTTCACCAAAGGTTTACTTGGTTTCGAATGAGCTTCCTGAATATTCAACAATATATATGACACTGGACGTTGAGCAAACAACAACCAATGTATAAATACAGAAAACAAAACAAATGAAACATATTGAGTCATATTTCATACAGTTAATATTTATAAATATTAAAGAAAAAGAGTGAACACATTAATTATACAACAGCAATGAAATTGATTGTTTTATCCAAAGTCTTATACTGGTTGTCTTGAAGTTTACGTTAATACCATATAAAAAGTTGGATGCAATAATTATTTCACTATAAACCCCTGTGAATGATTGACTTATTAATTTATCCGTATTAATGCTGTATCACACTAAAGGTTACGAAACACAAATGTATTGCGTAGATTGAAACTTTAGACGTCACTGCAAATACGTGTTAATTAAACAAACGGAGCCTGGTACATTGAGTAATATGGAACGTTGCTATAGAGAAGAAATATATCATGTTTGATGATAACTATCAGAAGTTCTAATGTCAATGTTCAAAATGGACTTCGTTAGACAATGTTAAAGAAAAATCATTTAATTATTTTTTCTTCAGTACAGAGCAGTCCTCTGAGCATTATCGCACTATTGCCAATGCTGGGTGTGACAACAAAGGTGCAAGTTAAAAACAGTCTGATGGTGCGGTTAAGGAATTCTGCTGGTCAGCACCACTGCTTGAAAGCATCTAGTGAGGTACTATCCACCAGAGGTTGTGGAAGGTTGTTCTATTTCCGTATTGCGTCTGGAAAGAAGGAACGCTTCTGCTGAATTTTGGCATACAGTAGGATAAATTGTCTTGTGTGTGTCCTTTACCTACCGATGATTAATATGTAGCTCTACCCTAGATACTGCTACACGGCCTTGTTCTGAACATCATTACTGCCTTGCATTTGGCCCTCAAATCTCGGCTAGTGGTTGCCACTGTAGAGTTTTAGCGGTGATGTTAAACTGCTGGTTTGTTGGAAGTCGTTCATTACAAATAGGGCTGATCTTCTTTGCACACTTTATAGCTTCTGTTAGTTAAGGTAGGTGAACGGGTCCCAAACTGAGCATGCGTTGTAAGGCTATGGTCTAACTAGCGTTTTGTAGCATATAGCTTTTGTCTGTTGGGGACAATATTGAAGATTTCTTTGGGTGAAGGCCTTGTTTGAATTTGCCATTTTAGATATACTCCTATGTGTTTGTTCTTTTAAAAAAAACTTACCTCAGGAAAAGATTACCTTAGCTGTATTTGACAAAATTTTTAGATTGATGTTTGAAATAAAGAGGTAAATGTTGCTGGCAGGTACAATGAAACCTTTATATGAAGTCTTGTTGGGATCTTCTCTGGACCAGCTGGTGTGAGGATATTCATGTTGGTTTGCAATTTTAATACATCATTTTCAGTTACATGTATTTAAGTCATTGTTTGAAGTGGACTCTTATTATGATGGTATTAATATACCCACTCGTGTTAAATACCGAGGAAAATTGATCGTTCACATTATTTATAGGTTAGTGAGGACATCTGAATCTATGGGAGGTGAAACTCACAAATAATTTGCATTTCTTACTTTTAAAAAATCCCCAGAATCTAGTAGGATTTGCTGATAATTCAGGATTAATGATGTCGTTAACTTGCTTTTTCAAAGATCCTCTTTATCTGTCTTTTTTTTTTTTTGGATTTTCTGGTTTATCTAAGGTTGATTTGATCTTGCGGATGACATTTTTGATGGTATTGTTCCTTCAAGTATGGTAGGTAAGTTGAATTAAATAAATTCCTACATTACAGTTATATATGGCTGTCGATGTATACGATGTCATTGTCGCCAATGATTTAATAATCAAGGCTACTTTGATAGGTCTAACATGTTTTTTATGGGAAAAGAGACTGCTGTTCTATAAACTCATCATAGATACCAGGACTAAATTTTGTATATACGCCAGACGCGCGTTTCGTCTACAAAAGACTCATCAGTGACGCTCGAATCCAAAAAAGTTAAAAAGGCCAAATAAAGTATGAAGTTGAAGAGCATTGAGGACCAACATTCCTAAAAGTTTTGCCAAATCCAGCTAAGGTAAGCCATGCCTGAGGTAGAAAAGCCTTAGTATTTCAAAAATTCTAAATTTTGTAAACAGTTAATTTATAAATATAACCATATCAATGATAATTCATGTCAGCACAAAAAGTGCTGACTACTGGGCTGGTGATACCCTCGGGGAAATAAATCTCCACCAGCAGTGGCATCGACCCATGTGACTGTCTTTTACTAGGTCCAGGAAATGGCTTATTCGCATTGCCACTGCTAGATTATGTTTTCTAACATATATTGGGTAGATTTATACCCCTTCCAAGCCAAACTACTGATGAACTGTTCTTTCTAATCAAGTGGGTGATCTGTATATACTACCAATGATGACCGATTTGTTGTCATGATTTGCTGAGTCTAATAAGTTGCAAAGCTCTTCTTTTTTTTTTTGTCTTCATACTCTGAAAGTTGGCAACTAGTACATTTTTTGTCTTATGTTTGTGGTTATTGTTCCTATCTGTTGTTATAAATGGAGAAGGTGTGAATACTGGTGGACCTAAACTCACAGGTACATTTGAGTTGGAGAAATAAAATTGAGAATGGAAATGGGTAATGTGTCAAAGAGACAACAACCCGACCATAGAGCAGACAACAACAGAAGGTCACCAACAGGTCTTCAATGCAGCGAGAAATTCCCGTACACGAGGTGTCCTACAACTGATCCCTAAACAAATACATATACTAGTTCAGTGATAATGAACGCCATACTGAACTCCAAATTGTTCACAGGAAACTAAAATTAAAAATAATACAAGACTAACAAAGGCCAGAGGCTCCTGACTTGTGACAGGCTCCAAAATGCGGCGGGGTTAAACATGTTTATGAGATCTCAACCCTCCCTCTATACCTCTAGCCAATGCAGAAAAGTAAACGCATAACAATACGCACATTAAAATTCAGTCCAAGAGAAGCCCGAGTCTGATGTCTGAAGATGTAATCAAAGAAAATAAACAAAATGACAATAATACATAAATAGCACCAGACTACTAGCAGTTAACTGACATACCAGCTCAAGACTTCAATTAAACTGATTGAAAGATTATGTCTTCATTATATGAATATCAGGCACAATCCTTCCCGTGAGAGGTTTAGTATCATACCATCATAACATATATGAGAAGAACATAACCCGTGTCATGCCAACAACTGTTTTTTAAATAAATGTGTTTAGTTCCGATGCAAAGACCCTATAAGTGAATCAATATTAACGCCAAAATATGCAATCTTTAATGACCTGACAACAGTATCGTAACTATATCTCTTCTTAATAAGTCTATTTAAAGGTTTTGTTAGCTTCTGAGTTGAATATTGACATTTTTGTGCTTTATAAAGAATATTTCCATAAAATATTGGATGTGAAATACCTGAAGGTATAAGAAGTCTGCATGTTGAGCTATATTTACGAATGATGTCCTTATAGCGATGATAAAAGGAGTAGGTCCGGTAAGGGCCGATTTTGGCCTCAAATTTCAGGTTCATCTAATGAAAGTTTTTGGACACTTTTTAAACACTTAAGTATCTATTTCAATTGATTCGATTAGTGTATGTGAAAGATTTTAACTGATTTAGTCATTAAAAACGCTCTGATTCAAGCTCAAATATGAAAAATCTATCAAATATGCCAAAAAACGTCACTTTTCAGATGGTTTTTGTAAAAAATGAAAGTGGCCACATCCGTGTTCATCCTCAACCTTTATATATGTTTTGTATTTTCATCAAATACAACTTACATTTCAATATTATGAATGAACACGAATGCGGCCACTTTCATTTTAGACAGAAACCGTCTAAAAATTAACCAAAATGCTAAAATTTTGAAGATTTCAGTAATTTAGCATGACTTAATGATGCTAGAACGCGATATGTGTGCATTGTATTGTCAAAAACGGCTCATACTTATGTAGCAGAAGGATTTTACTTTCCAAAATATAGCTTAAAGAATACATTTTCACAATTTTCTAAAACTGCTATATTTTGGGGCCAAATAGGGGTCTTACTGAACCTACTCCTTTAGTAAATGTTTTGACTAGTTTATTATATCGAAAACCCTGGTGTAATAATTTTTCAGTAATACATAAATTTCTCTCGTTAAAATCTAAAACATTGTTACATACACGAGCGAATCGTACAAGTTGCGATATATAAACACCGTAAGATGGTAACAATGGAACGTCACCATCTAAAAATGGATAATAAACGATAGGAAATGAGAAATCATCTCTTTTATCATAAATTTTAGTATTAAGCTTTCCGTTAATGATATAGATATCAAGATCGAGGAAATGTTCGAATTGTTTGATGTGTTTACCATAAAAGACTCAAATAAACTCAATAAATAGCCACAAGTAATGTCATGAAATATTAGACGCCTTGTATCTTTGATGAGTTTATCTTTTCAACATATTTCTTGCAACACCAAATTATGGAATAATCTCTTAAGTTTTAAGACGTTTTGGTAAACAAATCAACATACTGTTACAAAATATATGTTGGAAACCGAATTTAAAATAACATCCACTCACGCTTACGAATGAACGGTTTTAATTTCCAATTTTCTACGAATTGTAGAAGATTTCCCTTATTTGGTCGTGGTTAAAAAAAAACAAGTTTCCATTTTCATAAGCCTATTCTATTTATATTAACATACCGATAATTCAAGTGTTATACCCTTTTTTACTGCTTTTCCACGACGTGTTGATATCATTACTTTGGTTTCTGTGTCATATCTTTTAAATGATGGAGAAAAAAAAGAATTGATTTCGCATAGGTCCATTTATATATTTACAAAATAGGTTCACATCACACTGTGAATGCTTCAATGTATGCTTTCCTTTCCTTTCATCCTGTTTATTTCCTATTAGATTGTATTTTTTCATTTTTTATCCACAAATATCGATATACTCAACTAACCTGTTTTTATTTTTTTAACTCTCTCTCACATGCATGGATAGTGATTTCTTCGAGTAATAAATTAATCAATGCTGCCTTTTATCATTTGTTAAGAGTATATATAATGTTATAATGAACGCAATTTAAATTCTGTCGTAAACATCACCCCAAAAGTTCATTCAGAAAATGAAATTTATGTCTGAAGGAAGGAGCTAAAAAAAAATTTAGATAGAAGGCAGTGGTTAGTTTATTTTTTGGCAAACATTCTGATATTGTTGACATGGAAAGAAATGTGAAGATTCTAAATCTGAATCTTGTCTCCGAATGATGACATCTTCCATTTCGTTGCATGTTTTTGTGTTATATAATTTAAGTTTGGATGTAACACGTCTTCTTATTGGTCTTTTGTTTATCAGATCATAAACCGTGACACCATCAATGTTTTTTTTGACGATTTACTCCTTAAAAAATGGATCTTAGCAGGGAAGTAAAAGGAATGACTGTAACATCTTTTTCTGTCTACTCAAAAAGTTGTGTTCAAATTCAGTGTGCACAACATTTATTATGAACATTTTTTCGAAAAGACAGATTTTTTTACACTCAATCCGATCCTTTAATATTATGTTTCATCACAATATGTAGATGTGCAAATAATGTATTAAAGTGGCAGAACCAAGTCCCTTAGATTCATTTCACACTTGTCCTTTTAAAAATAGTATTTCAATTGAAATTGATATCTACATAAGAGAATACTCATACAATTTTACACAGAACCAACTGTCAAAGAGTTAGAATATCCAAAATCACACCTATAGTAATCCGTAACCGATGACTTTATTATTATTATAACGTTTTGGATACAAAATGATGAAAGCTCTGTGAAAACAAAATTACAAATTGTAAATGCACAGTTTTTGGCTCACATACCTTAATATATATAGTGCATCCTCATACCTTGCATCATATTTGGCCAATACACACTTATATATCTTGAAAAATATTAGAACTTGCGCGCTAAATTTAGTTTTAAAATTTATATCAATGCTAGTGTTAAAATTGCTAAATTAGTTATATTCCGCAAAATCGAAAACAAATTGAATTGCATAGTGATTGTATTGTCAAAAACGGCTCATACTGTAGCAGAAGGATTTTACTTTCCAAAATATAGCTTAAAGATTACATTTTCACAATATTACAAAAATAGATGATTATAAAGTTGCCGTAGGAGCGACAACATACATACTCATAATTGACGTGATAAAAATGCAGATAAAAACGACTTTAACAGTCTCTGTTTCATTTTGGGGGCTTCAGTACACGTGTCCAGATTATATAGTAGCGTATAATAGATATTTATCGTGGATCGATGAATCAAATGGCAGAGAACTGAATCGACGTACAACTAATGGTCAAACCTACTACGTCCACGCTTCAAGAAAAAAATGATTACTTATGCGCTGTTGATACCGCTACTGTGTCTAAATATGTGGATGGGGAAGCTAAATTCACCTACACAACTGATGAATTAAGCCTTTCAAGAGGAATAGATGTCGACTATGAAGGGAATATTTATATTTGTGGATACACCTCACAAAATATTCATCAACTCACAAAACATGGTAAATTAGTGAGAATAATACCAGCTAGAACGTGTGGACTATATAGCCCATGGATTATACGGTTTGAAATTAACAGTAATATATTTCTATTGACTGATTTTGACTCTGGGAAGGTTGTTCTCTGTAAAATTTGTTAATCATACACAAGTAAATATTCTTTCCGATGATATCTACATTGACAAATCTAGTATTAAAGAAAGCAAAAAACAACTTCTAATGCTAGAGTCCAGAAAATGAATAATCAAACAAATGCCGATAACAACACTTAACAAAAGTTTTTTTTTCAAAATATCAATTGAACATTTGAAAGAAATTGGTTTTTAAACTGTGCTATAAGAAATATACATGCATACACAAAATGTCCAGTATTTATCGAGATTGTTGCATTGGAAGCTTGTGAAACTGAAATTTAAAAAGTGCCAATCTTCGCTATATATTGATAAAAAAAAAGGGGGGGAAATCATATTTATACAAATATAAAGATCTTTCGGATCACCAAGTAATTTTTAGTGTTCTACAAAGTCCTAAGCATGTTACAATATTCCAAAATATACTTATTTTGCACATTTAAAGTGTTCGAGTACAATGGTCTGCTCTTGTCGCATGAAAATTCAATATTGAAATATTATCTTTTCATGAATATAACAATATAAAAGTCCTCTTTTTACTATTGTTGATATAATTTTTAGAAAATGTCGTCGTCTTCATGAATGTATATGTATGTTCTGTCTTCTTGATCTGTTCGCATTCAATGTTTTTATCGGGGTAAGGGCCGTTTGACATTGCGTAATATTTTTTATTTCAGAAGTACCAATCTTTGCTGCACATCAACCGATTCCTTTTAGACTTCTTCCTGAAATTCGCTGTTCTCGCCACATATACATAATATTCGAATAACTAGCATGTTCCAGAGATAATACAACCATTTAAAAAAATAAGTTGAAGTTGGTATTTCAGAAATGTTTTCGATTACTAGTAGCAAGATTTTAAACCAATTTAACACCATGCTCCTTTTATAGTCCGCTGTATACGTCGTTTTCTATTGTAGAAGACAATGATAACATTAAATGAAAGATTTGTTTTTATTTCAAATTTTTTCAAGTTCTATTTTTTACCGGAACGATTTTTCCATGAATTTATGATTAATAACGTTCATGCAAAACATCGCAAAGATCTAGTTTTCAGTGTTTACTTCAGGAAATGTAATATTTTGTCGCTTAATTTCCCACTGCATAGATAGATGTTGACGCGTCTAATTTTATTAAACGTGCACACCAGTTAACATTCTTTGCGATAATACATGAATGGATATAACTTTATTCATAATTTCAACGTCATTATTGCATTAAGATCAGCGGTAGAAATTTTTTAAAAAAATAATGCATTCATCGAACACAAGGCTGAATTTACAAATCACTGAGAAGCTTTGATAAATATGAACTTTAAGATAAATGACGCCGTAAACCTATAAAGGGTTCTCAAAAGTGCCTTAATTGTAAAGGAGTAGGTTCGGTAGGGGCCGCTTATGGCCTTAAATTTCAGGGTTATCTGATGGAAGATTTTTGACACTTTTTAAATACTTTTAGTAGATTCAATTAGTTTATGTGAAAGATTTGAATGGAAACCGTCTTAAACTTGACTCAAATGCTTAAATTGTGACGATTTCAGTTATTATGCATGACTTAATAATAATTGTACCCGATACAAGTCATGTGCATTGTATTGTTAACAACAGCCCATATTTATGTAACAGAAGTACTCTACTTTCCATTAAATAGCTAACATATAAAGAATAAAGAAGATGTGGTATGATTGCCAATGAGACAACTCTCCACAAGAGACCAAAACGACACAGAAATTAACAACTATAGATCACCATATGGCCTTCAACAATGATCAAAGCTCATAGCGCATAGTCAACTATAAAATGCCCCGAAATGACAATGTAAAACAATGCAAACGACAAAACTAACGGCCTTATTTATATGAAAAAATTTTTTTTTTTAAAATTAAAAAAAAATGAACGAACGAACGAAAAACAAATATGTAACACAAATACAAACGACAACCACTGAATTACAGGTTCCTGACTTGGGATAGGAACATACATACATAATGTGCCGGGGTTAAACATGTTAGTGGGATCCCAACCCTCCCCCTAACCTGGGACAGTGGTATACCTGTACAACATAAGAATGAATTATAAAAATCAGTTAAAAAAGGCTTAACTCATCAGATGGACAAAAATATTCATCTCTGTGTGCATTTTAGCCTGGATGGTGGTAGTGTATTTGTGTTTGTGCATTGCTAGTTGTTGACAAAAAGCCAATTAGTTATAAAGCCAAACAAATACAAAGTTGAAGAGCATTGATGACAATGAAATTCCAAAATGTTGGGCCAAGGTAATCTATTCCTCCGATAAGAAAATCCTTAGTTTTTCGAAAAATTATAAAGTTTTGTTAACGGGAAATTGACAAAAAGCATATGATTATTCCAAAAAATGAACATTTCTCAATTTATGTTGGCAAATTAAATAAATGTACTCCACACATTATGTAAAAAAATAATTCAAGACCTACTTATTGTTTTATAAATATTTTTTTTTTTTTTATTTTAATTTTTATTATTTTCAAGATTTACAACAAATACAACACATCAAACATACATACAGTATTAGCGATAGATTTGAATATATATTTATTTATGACAATACACATTGTTGTAAATTAATTTTTTCTATTTATAGGAAAAAAAAAGAAGCAAGAAAATACAGAAGAAAATATAATTAGAGTTAAATGTTTATGTACCACTGTGTGGCACTTGAGAATTGTAAAGAATTTTATAAAAAAAAAAAAAAAAAAAAAAAAGGAAGAGGTTAAAAAATATCCCGTAAGATTTTCAGTACATAATAAATTGTACTATTAGATACAATAATATTTTATGTTAGTTTTGACAATAAATATAGATTGTAAAAACAAATGACAAATTGAATTATAAAAATAATTCTTTAAATGCATTCCACATGGTATCAAAGTGTTTTTGCTTCTTATTTTTGACTGCCATTATTTTTTCTAAATTGTACATATATTTTAACTTTTCTTTAATGGCACTGACTGAAAGATCTTTTGAAAAACATCTACTGTTGTATATATATTGTTTCATGTATAGAAAAATCAAATTATATGGGTCACCTTTTCGAACTTTTGATATATCTCCAAAAATAAAATTCAACTTATTCAATGGCAGGCTTACCCCACCAGATAAGAACCAATAATCTACATCTTGCAAAAAATTTTGGATAATCTCACAATTCCACAGAATATGTTCAATAGTTTCATCTTCTAATTTACAAAAAGTACATAGAGGGTTATCGATAAGTTTGATTTTACATAAAAATTTATTTGTGGCAAGAATTCTATGGTTGATTCTGTACTGAAGCCACTGTAGTTTTGTATTGACAGTGACTGTAAAAGGTAGTTTGAATATATGTTTCCAAATGAGATCTTCACCTTATATTTCACTCCACTTCAGTTGTCCTGTTGGAGTCACCTTGTTACTTATAAGTATTTTGTACATATCTTTAGTACCTTTTCTACTTTTAAAAAAGACTTGTAAGCAAGCTGGAATAAATGGACAACATAACTTATATGAACTTTTTTTGTAATTGTTTGCTGCTTTTTTAATAGCAGAAATAACACTCATGTAATTCAAAAAATTTACATTGATATCATTACATTGCTGTAACAATTCTAATGAAATAAAACATCCATGTTCATCTATTACATCATTGACATATTGTAAACCATGATTAAACCAATGTTGATAAAAAACAGGTTTATTACCAATTCTGATCATATTGTTAAACCAAATAGGACTTGATAAAAAATATTCATAGTCCATATTTCTTTCTTTATCAGTAATCATTTCCCATGCTCTGAATACATCTTTCCAAAAACTGTTTTTGATATATAAACTAGCTTGTTTGATATACTGAACACCACAATTAAAAAGTTTATTTTTATCAATATCAGACATCAAAATACTTTGCCACTTATTATCTCTCTGAAAAATCCTTCTTATCCATGATGATTTTAGTGCCATGGTAAAACTATAAAGATCCATCATTTTTAATCCTCCCTCCAAATATTCTTTAATCAATATGTCCTTCTTCACTCTATGAATAGGAGAATTCCATACAAAAGAATAAAAAATGTCATTAATTTTTTGGAATACACTGTTTGAAGGATTAGGCAAAGACATAATAAGGTGGTTTAAAATAGGTAAAACAAGAGTTTTTATCACAGTTATTCTACCTATCACTGTAAGGTTTCTTTTTGACCATTGTTTTATTATGTTCTTAATCTGTATAATTTTATCATTATAGTTGATGTTGACAATATTGTCTAAGTCCACATCAAAATTTATCCCAAGTAGTTTAAAAGTTGTCTCCCCCATGAAAGGTTAACGTCGGGACATAAAATTTCCTTGTTATACTTTTTACTTCCAAACCAAATTACTTGTGTTTTCTCAAAATTTATATTAAAACCAGATATTTTTGCAAACCAGTCCAATTCAGATAAGGATTCATATAAAGATTTTTCACTACCATCTAAAATCAATGAAGTGTCATCAGCAAACTGTGACAACTTATGCTCAACTTGAGTTACTTCAATACCATTAATTTCCTTATTTCCTCTTATCTTTAGTGCAAGAATCTCAGCACAAAGGATGAAAAGATAAGGTGAAAGGGGATCACCTTGTCGACAGCCCCGACCTATGTTAAAAAATTCAGAAAGGTTACCCCCTTGTATAACTGCAGACTTGATATTATTATAAAAAGCTTTTATCCAGTTGATAATTGATTCCCCAAAATTAAAGAACTCTAAAACATTTAGCAAAAAATCCCAAGAAATAGAATCAAAAGCCTTTTCGAAATCAATTAACAACAAGGGTCCAGATATTTCGTGATCTTCTGTGTATTGCATGATATCATATAAAAGCCTTATATTTTCTCCTATGTACCTCCCACTAATAAAACCAGTCTGATCTAGATTAATAAGTTTGTCAAGGACAGTCTTAAATCTGTTTGCAATTACTGCTGACCCAATTTTATAGACAGTGTTTAAAAGTGAAATAGGACGCCAATTTTTCAAAAAATGACGTGGTTTATTTCCTTTTGGAAGGCAAGTAATAATTCCTTGCTTTTGTGTTACTGACAATTCTCCCTGTTCTGAACCATAATTTAAAGATTCAACCACAAAAAAATGGAGATCTTTCCAAAAATTTTTTAAAAATTCAGTAGAAAAGCCATCAGAGCCAGGAATTTTATTATTTTTCATATTTTTTAATGCCTGTCCAGCCTCTTTGACTGTGATTTTACCCTCCAAGCTCTCCTTCTCATCATTAGAAAGTATTGGAACATTTACATTTTTAAGATCTTCTTTCAGATCAGCTACTGAACTTGAGTTATCTCTCTTCTTATATAAATTTTCATAGAAAAGTTTTACTTCTTTTAAAATTTTGTTCTGATCAGTAAGTATTTCCCCATCATCTCTTTCAATTTTTGGTATAATTTTACTCATAAAATTTTTTGACTCCAGTCCACAAAAATAATTTGTTGGTTTTTCACCTTCCTCTATCCATTGAACACGTGATCAGACTATTTTACCCTTTAATTTTTTAATACGTAATTGCTCAAGTTCAATTTTTTTGCTCTCAAGTTTAGTTATTGAATGTTCGTCAACATTCTCCTCTAACTGTATAATTTCATTTCGTAAAGTTGTTTCCCTTTTTTCAGATTCCCTTTTTTGTAACTGGAATAAGAAATACTTTCCCCCCTGATTTCCATTAATAAAGTTTCAAGAAAAAGTTGGTGATTAATTCTCATTTGAATATCTTCATTATCCATCTCATCAATATTGTCAAAATCATAAACTAGTGCACAATATTGTGCTTTGATTTCACTAATCTTTTGTTTAACTGTATTTATATATTCTATATCATAAAGTAAGGAGTTGTTGAACTTCCATAAACCTTTTCCTCTAATAAAAGGATTAAATTCCAGTTCAAGTAATACCATAGAATGATCTGAACGATAACTTGGATGTACTTCACAGTTTTTGAGACTATTTAACATATTATCTGTAAGAAGAAAGAAGTCCAATCTAGCCTGTTTAAATGGAGTTCTTTTTCTCCAAGTATACCTTTGGACATTGGGATAAAGCTCCCTAAATGGATCTATTAAACTTCTTTCTTCCATGATTCCTAAAATACTATCTCTAGCCTTAGGATTATTAGTATGTTTGTAGTTACAATAATCTATATAAGGGTTCTGTACAAGATTGAAGTCACCACAAATTATGTAACTTTCATTTTCAAAATCATCAACAATGCCCATAATATTATCAAAAAAATCAGGACTATCCATATTTGGTCCATATAAAGCACACTAAAGTAGTTTTTTGATTTTCTACAAAAATTTCTAAAATCAAATAGTTACCATTTATATCTTTTTTTTCTTTTAACACTTTGAACTCAAAATTATTGTTGAATAATATAGCAACTCCTCTAGAATTGGAACTGACAGAAGAAAAATAACTTTCATATCCCCACATAGATCTAATACTATTTTCTAAATCACTTGTAAAATGTGTATCCTGGATACAGTAAATATTACATGCTTTTAACTTCAGCATATTAAAGACATCTTTTCTTTTAACTTTATCTCTGAGTCCCTGACAATTAACAGATAGAATTTTTAAAGAACCCATATTTGTAATAACTTTGTATCAATATACAACATAAAATATTTTTCAAAAACAGCACAACATTGCTGACAGTAACAGGATATATAGATATCAAACATGATAATTAGCAGAAATTGAAGACAGTAAATTTGAAGAAATTGTAATGAAAAAAGATTAAAAACATATGTAAATGATTCAATATGGCAACACAAAAGTATGGCAACACAAAAGTATCATTCTATACTTTTTATGTCAAAATTTATAGTATTGCAGAATTTATATTTTACAACTAATTTTGCCAACCTAATGTTTGAACAATAATTTAATAGTATTCACAATGATTATATATATATATATATATATATATATAGTTTGTTTTCAAATTTCTATGTTAGCATATATATCTTATTCAAAAATTATCAATTTATAAAGTCAAGTGTTCATTTTCTTTCCTGCAGTCTTCTTCGAACGTCATCAAAAAGTCTATATTTTAGTTGCAGTCCATCTTCAGTTCTTCCAAACACCCCACAATTATAATACCACACTGATTCAAAGCATTCCATGTCTCTAAGTTTGGTAATCAGTTGCATATTTCTCCTTGTGACGACATCAGAGAATCGTACCTTGTCCTTCAAGTCTTTTCTAACTCTCATTATGCTCCTTTTAACGTCACTATTGAAAAGTCTAACAATGACAGGGTTGGGCCCAGGTTGATTGGAGGGCAAGCGATGGATAGCGACTACATCTCTCTCTTGTAACTGCACATTCAGATCTCTCCTTACTTTCTGAATGAAATCAGATCTTAAGTCTTGTTTTTCATGTCTTGGAAAATTCATAACTTTTATATTATTTTTCCTTGAGTATTGTTCGTTGTAATTTGCACTTACAATTGCTTCTTGTGTATAATTAACAGTGTCTTTTATAAAATTTTCTTTTCATTGATGACTGTTTCTCTTACTTGATTAATTTATTTTCTAAGGTCTTCATTTTCAACAGACAAAGCTTCAATTTTTTCTTGCATTTCTTTTTCTACCTGTGCTACCCTACAATTGATCTTCTTGTCCATGGTAGACTCAAATCTTTGGAAAAGTTTATTTACAATTGTAGTAACTACTATCTCCAAATCATGTGTTCTAACTAGATCTTTTGTAAACATATCAAAATCATCTTTCTTTGTTACACCCTTAAGGTTCAATTTAATCTCATCAAGGTCTTTTTGTAAATTAGTTAAACCACTTAACTCCATACTGTTATCTGACTCACTTGAAAGTTCTGAATGAGTTCTTTTTGGGAGTTTAGGATTCTTTTGTGAATCCAAATCTTTTCTAGCTGAAAGCAATGTCTGAACTGTATTTGTAGATTTTTTACCTTGTGGTTTAACTCCAGTTTTGTCACCTTGTGAAGAACTCCCTAAAGGCATTTTGTAGTCAATGGTCAAAACTGCTCACAATCAAAAATCAATATCTCCACATTAAATTTCAGGTATACAAATCTTTAAAAGTCAATATCTGGTTATTCCTTTAAAATTATCCACAAAAATATATATCTTTAGAATCCTCATTCAATTCCACAACTTTTGAACATAATCTCCTTTTATGGCAATCACAATAAATAACAATAATCTGCAAAAACTGAGGAGCTGTTTTTCAAGGTGTTGACAGCTCAGCGGCCATATTTAATCTCCATTATTTTATAAATATTTTGATATGATCGTCACTGATGAGTCTTCTATAGACGAAACGCGCGTCTGGCGTACTAAATTATAATCATGTACCTTTGATAACTATTTACACCACTGGGTCGATGTCGCTGCTGGTAGACGTAACGTCCCGAGGGTATCACCAGGCCAGTAGTCAACACTTCGGTGTTGATATGAATATCAATAATGTGGTCATTTTTATAAATTTCCTGTTTACAAAACTTTGAATTTTTCGGAAAACTAAGGATTTTCTTTTCCCAGGCATAGATTACCTT
This sequence comes from Mytilus galloprovincialis, assembly GCA_037788925.1. Classification (NCBI taxonomy): domain Eukaryota; kingdom Metazoa; phylum Mollusca; class Bivalvia; order Mytilida; family Mytilidae; genus Mytilus; species Mytilus galloprovincialis. Next base: position 41,183,926 of record CM075332.1, on the reverse strand, counting down.
AGTCGTATTTGGCACAACTTTTTGGAATTTTTGGATCCTCAATGTTCTTCAACTCTGTACTTGTTTGGCTTCATAAATATTTTGATATGAGCGTCACTGATGAGTCTTCTGTAGACGAAACGCGCGTCTGGCGTACTAAATTATAACCCTGGTACCTTTGATAACTAATTATATCTTAATTTAAGATAAAAGCGAATTTCTAAATGTATACAAATAAAATCAGTGTTCAACTTTATGAGTGCTAAGAGGACGACCATTTGATATTCAGGGGGGGGGGAGGATTTTGAAAATAAATAACTCAGCCTTGATAATCACAAAAATAAATGGTTTGTTCTTTGGTAGTTAGAAAATAAATTACCTGACTTGCAATGTATTGAAAATAAATAACTCAGCAGGTCTAATCGAAAGTATGAGATGGCACCAGACTCTTCATAAATTCATCTTTTTTTCCAAAAAAAATAATCGGGAAACACTTCCCAAATCTTTTAACAATAAAACTTGAGGTATATTTTCTGAGGAAGATTTACCTCAGTTTTATTACAGGGCTGTAACTACATTGAGGCAAATGCCTCATGTAGGAAATTTCAAAACCAAACACTTAGTCTCCATATCAAATTGTGTTCACGGCGAGTGCCTTGCAAGAAGCAAGTTCTGTTCTCCCTCAGACTTAGCCCCTGATTTTTCGGGCTCAATGTTTCTTATTTATTTGTCTTTTGTTCATTGATTACCCTTCTGTATTCTGTTAGAGTTGCATTCCTTTTGTAATTTTGTAATTAACCTGAGTCATTACTCATCAGGTCTTTTGATGTTGTCCCTAGAACCTAAAGTCTTACACTGAATCTATACATTTTGCTTTGAGACCAAAATATTGTCAAAAAATCATTAAAATAGAGCTTGCTTTTTCAGATTAAGAAAGGGTCTGGGGAACACCCAGAAAACATGATTTTGCATCATTTGTTCTATAGCTTCATGGGCATTCAGTGGCTTCAAAACCCTTCAAAAAAGTTTTGCATCGCTCCGCTCGGCAAAACATTCTTGCCAATACTTTAAAAAAAAGGCTTAATACAACACAACTTTGATATTGTGTATGTATGTAATACATGTATATGCAGTTGGGAATACAGAAGATTCATTCCTGCAGAGGATGATGATTAATTCTGATTAATTGGTACATAATGACTTGACTATACATGTATTATTTATAATAAACAAATAATTTACAAATTGTATGTTTTCGAATATCAAAAATATAGTTGTGAAATAAATAATCAGTCCCTTGCTTTAATGAAAATGAAAAATCTTGCTTCAATAGTGCAGTTTACACAAATAAATAACCAATTAAAATCAAATCCTCCTGCCCCCTCTCCCCCCCCAGAATATCAAATGGTCGTCCCCTAACTTCGAAACTCGACTGCCTTCACAACTTACAGAAGGGTGTATATGGTTGTTTTCGAAGGGTTCTTTTGAAAATTACAGTTAGACTCGAATTGAATAGAATTATCTGTAAAGCCCAAATTCAAATTTTATTACACAAGATGTGTATTTCGACAATTGATATCGCTTCAGTGTCAAATATGGGAATGACGAAATGTTCATGACGTCATATTGACATCACAAGTTACTTTTCTGCACTAAAAAGTTGAGAGATTATATCAAAATGTTTACTTTTATCAATTTATTCAGTCTGCAATTTTAGGGAACAAATAGTGGCTTTTATCAAGGACGTTTTTTTTAGTCTGTCAATCACACTATGCATTATGGTACAGATTCCTTAGTTAATGATGATAAGAAAGTGTATCACGCCCAAAAACCGTCTCAGTAAAATGCTACTGTGTATATGATATATATAGAGCCAATAGTGTACCACATCCCAAACAATGTAAGCATGTACAGAAAAACATTGAAAACAACGAAACAACAGAAACACTGAAGTGAAACAAAAAAAAAAACAAACGACAATACAACACACACAAAAAAACGAACTATAAGATAACAACTGCAATTTTTCTGACTTTGTACAGGAAATCTTAAGAAAAGATGCTCCATTTTCGAATGGAAGTACTAGTAAATAAGACGAGTGCTATATAGATATACTACTTATCTTATATAACATACAGCATGATACTCAGAAACAGTTCGACAAATATAACTTTGAATGAACCAATATATCTATAAGAAAGATTTCGTTATTGTGTACATCTGCCCTCTGTTATGCTAATTGTGATGGTATCTCTAGTTGCGTTTAATGAATGATAAACCTAGTCATATGATGCTCCTCCTTTTTGTGGCAATATTTTTTTCAAAATTCTTCTCACTTCGCATTAAATAATGACTGTTTACTGCATCTACTCTTGGTCAAATATTCCTATTGCCGCTTATATTTTTCTAATATTTCCTAATATTTGCATCACCTTGATTGGCCATACATTAAAAATTATATCGGAAGACTTAAATTGTGCAAGAATTTGTATTTTGGCTTAGTCATACACAAAATGTATTTTTTTTGTCGTGTTTTGTCGTCTTTCTACTTCTTTACTCTAGTCGCTTTGTTGCTACAAAAGTTGGGCGAATGATACCTGAGGGACAACAAGTCGATCTAACTTGCATCAAGTCCTTATAACATATTTTATCGGTTGTCCCACTGTCTATATCACTCTACTCAGCTCTACATATTACGACTTTGTGACGTCAAATCGTTGACCCAGCCTTAATTACTTTGACCTGGACATATATGCGACGTCATAATGTTTGAATCGACGTTGAAACCAGTCAACTTCCGGTTGCTGGTGAAACTAAGAAACAATACCAAAAGACTCAAATACAACCCAATAAATCGGTTATCAGGTTATCTGTATATTGATATCGTAAAATATAAGCTGTTCGACACAATATGAAGGCGTTTTGATCTCGTTTGCTGTGTTCACTCGCCAAAAAACTTCATATTGTGACTCGCTGCTGACATTATTAGTTACATGGTGTGTTATTGACCTAATACGATATATATGGGGTCAGTAAATTCCATATGGGGTGAGAGTGAAGCTGATACTTAGTATCAAGATCCTACTTCCATTTGTCTTTACAGAAAAAAAATGCCAAAAATATAACAAATTTTTAGCTTTAAATTTGTTTTATGAATTTATTTCAATCGTTCATTACATGTATCAATTTCTTCTTCTGTTGAATCCTTTCAGATTTCTTTTTTTTTTTTGAAAGGGAAGTAACTCCGTTACGCTAACAATAACAATTTGTTAGCTTTTATTATGTTCTATGAACTTATTTCAACCTTTCATCATCAATTTTTTCGTCTGTTAAATCCTTTCAGATTTTTCCTCAACACCGTGTTGTTTTTATAAAGGGTTGTGTCATCTTTTTTGTTTTGACACGGAAGTAACTCCTTACTAACCCCATCATATGGTAACTAGCCATGTATTGGAACTAACCCTATATTTTTAGAACACCCTATATCAAATTTACATCGTCACCGCGTGTAGTCATTTAACCAATCATATCTCTGTAAATCTATAAGAGTTAAGATAATTGACAATATCAACATGCTGACAACCTGATAATCGGTACACACATACGTTTATCAATTGCTTGTCTTACCAGTTTTTGAAGGCATTGATGGAGGGGGCTTTGGTAATTTTTTTCAAATTTTCTATTCTTACAGCGAAAGAGTGTTTTTGGATATTTGATAGAAACCATTGGCGAACCACTTTGGTATTATATTTGCTCTGCTAATTATTCTTAAGTGTTAGCCTTCTGGCAATGGTAAAAAGCTTGCTAAAAACCTATAAAACCAGGTTTAATCTACCATTTATTTACATTTGAAAGTGCCTGAACCAAGTCAGGAAAATGTCAGTTGTTGTCCATTCGTTTGATATGTTTTATCATTTGATTTTGCCATTTGATTAGGGACTTTCTGTTTTGAATTTTTCTCGCAGTTTAGTATTTATTGTAATTTTACTTTTGGCTTCCTGGTACTAGTAACAATTGACATTTTTGTTCAATCTCTCTGGAATACTTATATCTTTGAGATCTGCTATTCCTAAAGTTACCCTTCTTTCAACTCCTTCTATCTTTTTCTAGTATCTTTTTCTTTAATATATATATGCATGTATATATAAGCCCAGGTGGTCGTGTGGTCTAGCGGGACGGCTACAGTGCAGGCGGTGTGGTGTCACGATATTACAGATCAAACATTGTTTGGTTGATGTTTAGACGAGATGTATATACATGTATATATCACCATCATTGCTGGTGATCCGATGGATACATCTGTTGTAGAGTTGTCACTGACTCAGACGTACTTATAAATATAATTATTTTCTGTGACTGTATCTTGCATTAATTTGTAGGATCCTTTACTATAGATAATTGAGCTGATCTGTAACAATAACATCTCCATGCCTTATATATCATGTACTGTAGTACGACGCTAGATTAAAACTGACGAGGAAAGGTAACACATGGCCACCGAAAGCTTTATTATTGTGAAGCCCAGGTGGTCGTGTGGTCTAGCGGGACGGCTACAGTGCAGGCGATTTGGTGTCATGATATCTCAGTAGCATGGGTTCGAATCCCGGCGAGGGAAGAACAAAAAATTTGAGAAAGCAAATTTACAGATCTAACATTGTTGGGTTGATGTTTAGACGAGTATATATATATATATATATATATATATATATATGCAACTCGTCTAAACATCAACCCAACAATGTTAGATCTGTAAATTTGCTTTCGCAAATTTTTGGTTCTTCCCTCGCCGGGATTCGAACCCATGCTACTGTGATATCGTGACACCAAATCGCCTGCACTGCAGCCGTTCCGCTAGACCACACGACCACCTGGGCTCTACAAAATAAAGCTTCCAGTGGCCGTGTGTTACCTTTCCTCGTCAGTTTTAATCTAGCGGCGTACTACAGTACATAATATATAAGGCATGGAGATGTTATTGTGACAGATCAGCTCAATTATCTATAGTAAAGGATCCTACAAATTAATGTAAGATACAGTCACAGAAAATAATTATATTTATAAGTACGTCTGAGTCAGTGACAACTCTACAACAGATGAATCCATCGGATCGCCATCAATGATGGTGATACATGGCTGTGTACATAATGTATATACAACTCGTCTAAACATCAACCCAACAATGTTAGATCTGTAAATTTGCTTTCGCAAGTTTTGGTTCTTCCCTCGCCGGGATTCAAACCCATGCTATATATACGGTTTACAACCCGATTTAAAAAAAATGTTATGCTTCTTTCGGTTGTACTATGTGGTTTACGTCTCTTCTGTCCACTTTTCTGCATGATAATAACATCACATATAACGCCATTTATAAAACACATATGGTGGTTGTAAACGACATTTTAAAACTAAATTATTGATTCATCAGTGATAGAACATGCAAACTACCAATAGAAACAAAAACGTAAGTACTTTTAGTTGATACGTGTCTTAATGGCGAGGGGATTACGTACACGTATATTTTTTTCTTTCCTGCCTTGTGGATAATAATAAAAAAAAAACGTCCATCATAATTTTATATTAACTTCTGTTATTTTAAAACAATGTCGATATTGGTAAGAACACGTAAAATATGTAAATAAAGGAATAGTTAAATAAAACATATTAACATTTCCCACCCATTCAACATTTAAAAGTCGTGAAAAATATATTGATTGATAAGTGACATCAGTAGAAAATCTACTGCACGTTCGTGCAAAGGGTTTATCTTAATGAATAATGGAAGTAAGACAATATGCATAGGCATATTCAAGTATATTTAAAGTAGCTACTATTTTCTCAAACGTACAATTGCAGTTTCGAAATATTTTTTTTATAATTATGGTTAGTTAACTTATTAGTATGTTATCATTTACATAAAAAATAGCTACTTTTAGTTTTTCTATTTCATCAGCTATATGTACTACATACTTTTATAGTCAGCATCGAATTCCTTAACAAAATTCAATAAACCGCAAATTATGAATAAAATACTGTAACAAATCATTATATGTTAGAATGTTCTGTCATTTAAACGACTATCTATTTATAACTGGTTGACCGTTCAAAGTCAAACAGGGAAGGTAATTTAGACAAACAAATTAAAATGGCGACGTCGATTGAAGTTAAAGACGAATTAAGTGAGTTATTGACTTGTCCCATATGTTTAGAAACGTTCCATGTTCCCAAATACCTTCCGTGCCTTCATACGTTTTGTCAATCCTGCATTTCTACGTTCATTCTTTCGTCAGTTACAAAGGAAAAAGACAAAGGTGGTTTTGAATGTCCGATTTGCCGCAAGTTGATTCAACTCCAGGGAAACCCTGGTGTTCCAGAGACATGGGCATATCAACTGCCAATAAACCATCTCATAACATCTATGATGGACCTTAAAGACATTACCCGATCGGAAAAGACGTGTAACGCATGTCAGTTGAGTAATATATCTACGAAAGCCGAGTCTTGGTGTACAGTATGTTGCGAGGCATACTGTTCAGAGTGTACCAACTATCATAGAAAGTTTCGAATGACATTAAATCATAAAATAATTTCTGTCGAAGAACTGAAATCTTCTGAAGGAGTATTTGGTACGTCGGGGATTGTGTTTTGTGATGAACATCCTGATAAGGCCATTGAAGTATTTTGTGAAGACCATTCTAAACCATGCTGTACATTATGTGCAACTATTAACCACAGAAAATGCGAAAGCGTTACTACTATTGATAAAGCTACAACCGGTATCAAAACAGCAACGAAAACCAAGGATCTTCTTCAGAAACTACAGCAATTCAGTCAGGAAGTTGACAGTTCTCTTAAAATCATTAAAACCAATAAAACCGAGACTGAAACAGAAAGTTCCAACATCATATCAGAGATAGACTCACTGAAAAGTAACTTTATCAAACACTTAGCAAGAATGGAAAACGAAATCAAAGGAGAATTATCAAATAAAAAGGGAGAAATATTGAAAGATTTAGAAAATGGAGCGATGGAACTTACAAGTCTGAAATGTACTGTTGATAATTGGAAGAGAATAATGGACACGTGCATTAAACACGGATCGGAACTGCAGTGTTTAACAGAAGTAAATAGGCTCCTAACAAAGAAAGACGAATTGGATAACCAAAGGAAAGATGCGATGTCTATGTTGAAAATTAGGAATTTGAAATTCCAGGCAATTGATTTCATTAAAACTGTGAAAGTAATAAAAACTGGTTCGGTAGCTTAAGTTTGTACGAGTCGTTGATGCATAAGCCGTCGCTAAACATGCAGACAGGTAACATAGAAATTGTTCACGTGTTTGACGTTGCCAATGGAACGATAGGGACCTCTTATGGAAGTGGTTTGTTCCTTGGTAATTACATATTATTAACACACAATTCATCTTCCAGAGTAATTAAATTCAATCGAGAATGTGTCTACCAAAGCGAGATGAAGTTACCATATGGACCATACGATATAACAAAAATAGACGATTCTAAAATAGCCGTTGGAGCAATGCCACAGATTATTATCATAGACGTGAAATACATGCAAATAGAAAAAATTTAACAATAAATGTTCCGTTTTGGGGGCTTCAGTACGTTGGTACGGAGTATATAGTCGCGTATACTAATAATTTAACTTGGATAGATGCATATAGCGGATCAGGAAAACAAGACAGCAACACAGATGGCCAAAGCTACTACTTGCATGCTTATGGAAGAAATAATTATGTATGTGCTGTCGATTCCAGTACTGTGTCTAAATATTTGGACGAACAAATAACATTTACCTACAAATGTGCACAAAATCAATTAAACGGTCCAAGAGGGATAGATGTGGACTATGAAGGAAACATTTACATTTGTGGGTACAGCTCAAAGAATGTCCATCAACTCACAAAAGACGGTAAACTTGTGCGAATAATTCCAACAAGTACATTTGAAATATCCAATCCGTGGATTATACGGTTTGAAAAAAACAGTAATAGATTTTTATTGACAGACCTACTCTCTGGGAAGATTGTCCTTTGTAAAATTGGTCAAACGTAGAGTAGTAATGACTCTTTACTAAAAAATTTAAACTTTTTTCATTATTTTACAAGTGTATTAATATAAAAAAAAAATTTGAACAAAATATTGTAATGCGTTCAGTTTCTGTCATGATTTCATGGATAGGCGATTGCTGCTCACCTCAAAACTATATAACAAAGGGTTAACGTTAAGTGGTTAAGTTGAAGTCATTCCACCCAAGATCTACACCACCACGAATTAGTTTAAAATTATTGAATACTATGTATCTGCATCACAGATATATTCCAGTAATTAACCACAATACTGTCTGCTTGTCTCGAATATGGAATAACCAAAATGGTAGTGACATGAGCAACTCGACAGTTACCACATGTGGAGGCTTAATCTGCCTACCTATTAGGGGCACTCAAGATCAACACCGGGTTTTCATGAGGTTCGTGCTTCTCGGTCTATTGTTTTCAATGTTGTGTTTTTTTTTCTTATGGACGTCTCGCATTGTCCGTTCGGGTTTCGACTAATGAGTTTGAGTTTCCCTTTTATATAGTTCGCCACTCTTTGATAAACAAACCATCAAATTTGTCAAAACAGTTTGATTTCGTTTTTAAATGTTGTTTGTTTTTACACAGCAATATGATAAAAATACCGAAATTTTAAGGTAATATTCCTTACTTGGTACGCGCATTTTCCAAATAGACTTAAAGCGATTAGTATAATAAACCTTGATATATAAGGGTACATTACAAATTAAATTCGTATGTTTTGCTAGTATAGAAATTGTCACTCACATAAAGCAGTGCTTTTGGCATGTCAATTATTATAAGTATATCTAGCTGCTTACTAGTAACTTCCTGTGCAAAAAATTAACAGACTAATACTAGTATACAGCTATACTTACACCAAAGAAGAAACATAACGCACAGTGTCCCGGATCATATAACGATTATGTATCATTGTTCCTTTATAATATAAACTACTTACACCAAAGAAGTTATTTTCTTTGTTGATAATTCCGTCTTTATGTACACGCTTTAAATATTTTCCAGTTGTACTGAGGGATTTTTCAATACATTTTCATGGTAGTGGGGAGTATTTTTCTTCTGAATGTAAAATTTCTCTCCACTTGTTGCTAGGTCATGTAGCTAGGCCTATGAATTTCCTACTTTTTGTGTTAACCTGAAATATCATTTATATGGTCGTGATGATAAATTAGTTGTTAACAAAACTGAGTTCATTCGGAATATTTATTTTCATCATTTCTTAAGCCAATTTAGTTTTTTTTCATTTTTTAACAGGCCAGACCAGAATAGTCATTTTCTGGATTATATCCCCCTGAAAATGTAATTGCTCGTCCCCTTATAATTATACTACTATATCTTGATATTCGTTTGCCATCATTTCTTTTTAATACTATAACCTATTTTTATTGTTTCAAAATTCCTAATTCTGTTAGGTGTATGTGTCTTATGCCAGCATTGTTGTTATTGCGCAAACAATGCCTATGGTAGTGACAACATTTAGTTTTGTTTAGTTATTCCTGCGTTTACAAGCACTGTGTTAAAACAATTAGACTTAATGTTGCCTTCATCCTGTATACAAAAATATTTGACACTGAATGTAAATCAAGCATTTACAGTCAACCAAGCAATCAAATGGTACCATCTGTGCATTATGTTTGTTATATTTATCTTTCGTTTGTTAGCATGTGTATAGTACTGTCATTCGGAAAAATAAGGACAATGTGAATGCATAATAACAGAAATTGACATATTGAAAAGTATCATTATCAAACACTAAAAAAAATGGAAAACGTAATCAACAAAAAAGGGTGACATTTTGAAAGCTATGGAACTTACGAGTCTGAAATGTACTCTTGATAACTAGAAAAGATTCGGAACTCCAATGTTTAACAGTAGTAAACATACCCATAGCAAAAGAAGGCCGACTTGGACAATCAAATGAAAACTGCAATATCTATATTAAAAATCAATTCTTTTACGTTCAAAACCGTGCGATTCCGTCAAAAACTTGACAAGATATAAAAAAAAATCGTTCTGCAACTAATCCATATCGAATCGTCGATGCAAAAGTATTCGGTAAATATGCAAACAGAAAACATAAAAATTGTACACGTTTTTGACGTCGCTAATGGAGGGACTTCTTATGGAAGTGGTATATTTCTTGGTGACTTTATATCATTAACAAACAACCCATCCTGCAGAGTTGTTAAATTCAATCGGAGATTTGTCTACCAAAGTAAATTAAAATTAACCCGTTGTCCTTTCGATATTACAAAAATAAATGATTTGAAAGTTACCATAGGAGCGACGCCGCAGATCTTTATCATTGACGTCTTAAATGTGAAGATAGAAAATATTTCAACAGTAAATCATTCGTTTTAGGGGCTACAGTATGTATTTCCAGAATATATAGTTGGATATTGTGGAAAAGTAACGTTGATAGTGCATCCAGCGGATCATGAATAAGTGACTTCCAGACTAGTAACAAAAGTTTCTTCTAACTTGTTTCTGGTAGAAATGATTTTATATGCGCTGTGACTACCAATTCTGTGTCTAAATATGTAGACGGGAAAGCTGAATTTATTTACAACTCTAAAATGTTAAACGATACAAGAGGAATAGGCGAGGACTATGAAGGAAATATTTACATTCATGGGTGTAGCTCCAAAAATATTCATCAACTCACAAAAGAAGGTATCTTAGTGCGAATAATTTCCTCTGCGTCCTTCGTAATATCAAGTCCGTGGATTATACAGTGTGAATTTAATAGTAACCCCTTTTTGATCCTTTTTATTGACAGACTTAGACTCTTGGAAAGTTGTTATCTGAAAAATTTGTTAATCCAAGAGTAAATGTTTCAGATCAATTGCGACGTTTCAAAAGTCAATAACATGTTTCGTCAGTAAAAACAATTAAGAAGTTGTAAATATTAAGCATTTGGTTAATTATATGAAATATTGACATGAAACAAATTTAAAAGTTCTAAAAAGGAAATCTACATGATTGCAAAATACAAAATATGAAATAATCAAAGAATTTTTAATCTGTAAACTTTTTGCACTGCAGTTATCATTGCATGCTGGTTCATTCTCTACTTCACATTATCAACTAACGTGTCGTAAAGAGGGTCAGGATCAGAGCATATAAGTCTATGACACAGCAACGATATACGAAAAATACCGAAACAACATTCATTTATGAGCAACATTCAATCTTCAACAATGGGCAAGTGCCTAGATAATATGCCAAGCTTTATATTGTCTCAAAGTCTTTGAAAGTTGTCATTACATTAAACCGAGCCTACCACATATGATATGTGCAACATTTTACTCACCCAAAATAACCTCTGACTTGGGTCTGTTATACGCATATGTGGCAGAGGTTTTCGTCTTTCATCAATAACATTTTTTATTCGATCAATGGACTTACACCTGGTACATAAATGAATATTCAAAAATAAAAATCAGCGCAGTAAAACCACTTAACTTTAAAATAGCGATATATAATAGATAACATTAACAGAATTAAACAAAACAACTGATAAATATAAATTACCGTACATAAGAAACCCCGCAGTCTCTGAAGGCGATCTTAAAGTGCTTTACCTGTTCAAAATGAAATCATGTCATCCTACGATATATGATACATGGCACAGATGTTTTTCCCCAAAACTTCTCCAAAATGCGTGTTGAAGAAATCAATACAACCAATTCAAAATCATTTTATATTCAACAATATTTTCGATGTAATATTTAAACCGAAGTTTTAACTTCATAATACTAGATGTATCCTGAAAAATATAGGGCAAACTGTATTCCAGCTGTGGGTATGGGAGTCTGTCGCTGTGTTGAAGACCCATTGGTTTCCTTGTGCTGTTTTCTGCTATTCGGTTGGTTATGTTATAGATAATGCATATTTTAAGGTTTTTCTTGTCGTAGAACACACCGAGGGGTGTCAGGATTGAGCAATCCTGACAAAATGGTGTTTCCCGTCGTGTCCGTGCATTTTCTCATGAACCATTCAACCAAAGCTTTTGAAATTTTAATATATTGTTACTGATGACAAAATAGAGGTCAAGTTCAATAATGGCTATTTTGACTTTTACCGTTCAGGAATTATGGTTCTTGAAAGATCGTAAAATGGCGTTTCCATTCACGTTGTTGCATTTACTCATGAACCATTCAATCTAAGCTTTTCAAATTTTAATATGTTGATACTGATGACAAAATGGAGGTCAAATTAGATATTGACGATTTTCACTTTCACCATTCATCAGTAATGGTTCTTGTGATATTGCCAGGACACAAATAAATGTTAATAAATCCGGTTTGCTGTCGTTGTGACAGCCTCTTGATTTATATATTACCATTTGTATATAGTTTTCTTAAAACTATTGACAAGTTTACGTTGAAGCACATCTTCCCTACTGATTAGGCCACAATTAAAAATATTTTGGTTTGCCCAAACCCTACCCAAAGGTTGAGACAGTGGGTAGGTAGGTAGGCATTTTCTTTTTTTTCAAAAAGAGAAATTGAAGTATCGGGTGTTTATTAGTCTTCATGCCTATCTGATTAAAAAAAACTTCTTCAAATCAGGTAAATAAAAGAATTTGAGTAGGCAGCTTTTTTCTGGGTAGGTAGCGTTTGGGCAAACAAACCTATTCTTTTTTATGGCCTTATTACTTTCAGATGGTGGTATTCTGCTTTTCTGTTGCCATATCTTGTTGACTCATCTCTGAGTCGCTGTTGCTCTATGTCGGTACCTTAATGTCGTACGATGTTTTCAATCATCACCAGATGTCCAATTACATCCTCGGGGTGACGGGTCATTAGAGATGGTCTAACCTCTGTGCACCAGCACTCGGCTACCAGCTCATACCATCTCGGCAATGCCATAACCTGCAAGAAGAACGTTCTGTTGCTTCCCTTATGTGTCTTCTATGCCTTCCCAAATATTTCCATTGCCTGTAGCATCCTCCATACTGATTATCCAGGAATTCCTCTGAAGTCTATAACTACTTCGACTTGGAACGGCCATTCCTTCGAAACTCTCTCTCTCTACATGTTGTAATCAGCTCTGTATACTTCTTCCTCTTCCTGTATACCTCGTAACATCTCTCTTCCCAAGGAACTGTAAGTTCTACTGCTAGTATCATCTTTCACTTCTTTGACCAAACTACAATGTCTGGACGTCGGGTTTTCTGCACACATTCTGGAAACAACAAGTTTCTTGGTAATGTCATCCCTCATTTTCTATTCACTACTGTTGTCCAAGATGACGCGCTTTGTGACTTTGATGCATGACTATTATCTCCCTCTCTAACGAATCTCTTATGTTTTGCCTCAGTTGTTGTTGTTCTCTTCTTCCTTCTCTCATTATCAAGGATATCAGACAGATGTGTTAGGACCTTCTAATTTCGCCATCGATATCTTCCCTGTGGCAGCGTACCCTTACTGCCTAGAAGGCATGTGTACCGTTTTATCTCTTTCAGATGATTTGCTGCCTTTCTCTTCTGTCTTCTGTTTATTTTCTACAGTAAATTGCAGCCGAATTTCACGAACATACTTTTGGACCATCTTCCTGAAGTGATCTGGATGATCCATTGCCATCTCCATAAATTAGTGTGGTACTGATCCATTGCCATCTCTATCAATTAGTGTGGTACTGATCCATTGGCAATTAGTGTGGTACTGATCCATTGGCAATTAGTGTGGTACTGATCCATTGCCAATTAGTGTGGTACTGATCCGCTGCCAATTAGTGTGGTACTGGTCCATTGCAATCTCTACCAATTAGTGTGGTACTGATCCATTGCCAATTAGTGTGGTACTGATCCATTGCAATCTCTATCAATAAGTGTGGTACGGATCCAAATACTATGCAACTGTTCGTATTCCTTATCTTCGCCTCGTGTATGATTTGGCTTAGAACTCTTGTATGTTCTACACACATACTTTAATGTAAAAGGAGTAGGTCCGGTAAGTGCCTATTTTGGCCTCAAATTCCAGGTTCATCTAACGAAAGATTTTGAGCACTTTTTAAACACTTCAGTGTCTATTTCAGTTGATTCAATTAGTTTATGTGAAAGATTTTAACTGATTTAGCCATCAAAAACGCTCCGATTCAAGCTTAAATATGAAAAATCTATCAAATATGCCCAAAAATGTCACTTTTTAGATGGTTTTTTTTTCAAAAATGAAAGTGGCCGCTTCCGTGTTCATCCTCAACCTTTATATATGTTATGTATTATCATCAACTACAACTTACATTTCAATATTAAGAATGAACACGAATGCGGCCACTTTCATTTAAAACGGAAACCGTCTAAATTTAACTAAAATGCTAAAATTGTGAAGATTTCAGTAATTTAGTATGATTTAATGATGTTAGTACCCGATGAATGTGCATTGTATTGTCAAGAACAGCCCATATTTGCTGTTAGAAAATGTTAAAAAATATTATAAATTAAGGAATGTATCTCCCTCATGCAAAGCTCTGATTCCTTTCACGGATTTGGCTATACTTTTTTGGAACTTTTGGATTATAGCTCTACATCTTTTATATAAGCTTTGGATTTTACATATTTTGGCCACGAGCATCACTGAAGAGACATTATTTGTCGAAATGCGCATCTGGTGCAGAAAAATTGGTACCGTTAATGTTATTACTACCACTGGGTCGATGCCTCTGCTGGTGGACTGTTAGTCCCCGAGGGTATCACCATCCCAGTAGCCAGTACTCCGGTACTGGCATGAAAATACGGATTTTTTTGTGTTATTAAATTTGCTGTTACAAAATGTTAAAAAATATTATAAATTAAGGAATGTATCTCCCTCATGCAAAGCTCTGATTCCTTTCACGGATTTGGCTATACTTTTTTGGAACTTTTGGATTATAGCTCTACATCTTTTATATAAGCTTTGGATTTTACATATTTTGGCCACGAGCATCACTGAAGAGACATTATTTGTCGAAATGCGCATCTGGTGCAGAAAAATTGGTACCGTTATTGTTTTTATGTAGAAGAAGCATTCTTCTTTCCAATAAATAGCTAAAAGTTTAAATTTTGACAATTTTGTAAAACTGCTATATTTTGGGGCCAAAAAGGGGTCTTACTGGACCTACTCCTTTGCCTCCATTTTTTTCATTTGGCATAGTTGTCGAAGTGCGTGAGGGCAGTGAAAATAAACTCATTATAGGTACCAGGATTAAATTTTGTATTTACGCCAGACTCGCTTTTCGTCTACAAAAGACTCAAAAGTGACTCTTGAATTCAAAAAAGTTAGAAAGGCCAAATAAAGTACGAAGTTGATGAGCATTGAGGATCAAAACATTGCTTTCCTAAAATAATTTGCTTCCGATACGATTGTGTCAAAAAGTTTTGAAAGAAAAATAATATGTTCCGAGAGCCTAAAAAAAGAAGGACAAACGTAAAAATGTCAATTTCATCAAAGTTATTATGCCATTTCTCGCCAAAGGAACTTCCTTACTTAATTTAAGTAAAATTACACTGAATGATAAAGAGATCAATTGTAAAGTTTTTATTCATCAAGAATATTTTGATATTTTTTTTTTATTTATGGAAAATTTTAAATATCTAATAACAAAATTTTTTAATAGACCCAACATACGTTGGTTAATCATTTACTAATTCAATTAATTAAATGACCAGTGTGTTATTTCTAGATGCCGAACTGATCATAATAAATAGATAATAAAACTGTAAGGTTAAACGGTGAAATCTATAACCAAAATGTACCTTGGGATTACAAGCTAAATACTAGTAGATAATCATTGTATTGATATTAGCTCAAATCAATATTTCAACATTGACAATGTTTAAAAAAAAAGATATCTTGCGGTTTCATGTTTAAAGGAAATTAAACTGTATTTAAAACTCTAAATATGTTGTATGAATCAAATATTCTTATCAAGTAATGCTAGTATTAATATTAAACTAAAAAATCTGTACTGTCAGATATTTCAATTTAATTAAAACCATAGTTAAAGTATAAAGAAAGACCTGTTTGACTTAATTTTAAACCCGCACTAGTTTTTTTTGTGTTCAATTACTGGATTCCCAACTTATTCGCTATCCAAAGCTCGCAGCTTCTATTCAGACTTTGTAAAACGTCATCATATAGTGTCTGAATAGAAAGTTGACAAGTCAGGTGATATATGTCAAAGAACGTCTCGTCCTTTTTCTAGAAAGAAAGTTCATCGAAAGGCACCAAGATCTTGTTGATAAATATTCCGTATCAACTTCACAAATAATAAACGATTTTCTTGAAGTATAGATTCGTTGTTTATCATCTTGATAACGTGTTATAGTATTCTTTGCGATGATTTGTATTCATATTTCATTTACTTTTTAATCTGTTTATGGTTATATTCATTTTACGTGGTTCTGTACTTTTAATTCTAACATACTTTTGTTTGTTTAACCCTGTATTCCAACATTCTCCATGTGAAATTATAAAATTGTTTTGGTTAAACATTGAACGACAAAATTTCTTCCTATGTGACGTATTAATATTTCTGACGTCAGACACGCGAAGCAATGAATATGGTTTAATTTGATAGATGATTTTGTGCTTTTTTTGTAAAATTGTTTGTTTCAAGATTGTAACACAGTGATGACTGCTGTACCCACATTTTGACTATTTTATTTATTATGTCTGTTTTGTACACGCATTGTTGTAAATATAACGGAATTTGATGGGACTGTCGCAAAAGTGAGAGGTTTAGCGCTATAAAACCAGGTTCAATCAACCTTTTTCTTCATTTGAAAATGCCTGTACCAAGTCAGAAATATGAAAGTAATTGTCCATTCGTTTTATGTGTTTTTGTCATTTGATTTTGCCATGTGATTAGGGACTTTCCGATTGAATTTTTCTCGGAGTTCAGTTTTTTTGTGATTTTACTTTTTACATCACGTCATGGTAATATTGTGCTATGGTCAATTTGTGTATTCTTGTTTTTCAATTTTGCTTATGTGTTTTGTGCATATGCCCTTTTGTGTTCCTTTGTTACATAAAACGTGGCTTTGTACTCATGCATCCCGGTTTTTTTTAACATTTGTACCTATTAAGTCTGTTTGTTCACGCATCGTTGTCATTATAATGGAATTGTGTGCAACTGTCATACATACACGTGAGAAGTTTATTTAGCTATACAACCACCATTATCTACAGATGAAAATGCCTGTACCAAGTCCGAAATATGACAGTTGTTATCCATTCATATTTCACACCGAACATTCCTATTATTGTACTAACACCGAACATTCTGTTATTGTACTAACACAGACCATATTATAATGATGATCACACCGAACATCCTCTAATTGTACTAAATAAAGGCAACAGCAGTGCACTGGTATTTAGAAGTCATAAATCTATTGAGAGAAAACCATTTCGACACACAAACTAAACTGATGGAAACATTCTAACTAAATGAAGAAAACAAAGGAACAACAGGAACACTTAAATACAAAAAAACCATCAAAAGAAACAAAAGCAAACGCTAACATAAATAGAAACGAACTATTACATAACAACTGCCATATTCCTGACTTCGTGCAGGACATTATAAGAGCAAAATGCTTGGTTGAACCTGGTTTTATTGCTAGTAAAACCTACCGCTTATATGTCAATGTTAAAAAATGTCGCTAGAATGACAACACTACTCGACAGCACAAACAAACGCAAGAATACCCACCATAGAAAAACTCACACAAAAATAAAATAATATTCGACACAACATGCAAACCGCAGAACAGCAACGAACATGATGTTCCAGCAACGATCATCAACGACAGGCACCACAGGACATCACGGATAGTGGCGCACTTTAATACGTAACGACCATGCAATCAGTTCTAACAATTTTCATGATCATTACGGTAATGAAAGGCTATTTTCTTTTAATCATTTGGACTACAAACGGTAAGACCTACCGTATTAGATTATCCAACCGAAGCAATAGACACACAGAAAACATAAGTGTGTTGTACTAACAATTAACATTCAGCATGTTTTATAGCATTGTAAAGGGAACACCAGTTCTTCGTTGATTCACCTCGACTCTACCTTTTCCCTTCAGATTCGCTACTCAACGTGCTTTGTCCTGTCCAATAGCCAGAGTTGGGCACGACTTAATTAAAAAGTCTTTTAAAATACTTTTTGTCATTAATGCTCTTCAACTTCTTTTCAATCATTTCACCCTTCCAACTTAAATAATTTAGCTTTAAAAACATATTTTATTTGCTCAAAGCGAAAAGGATCAGACTCAAGCAAAACATACTTATAAACAAAATTCTCCACAGTACAATGCATCTAATAGTACAAATTGAATGTGAGCATACGTTTTATAGTATCAACAACATTATATATGTCATAAATATAACTAAAAGAGGGTCGAAGGGTACAAGAGGGACAGTCAAACTCGTAGATCGAAAATAAACTGACAACGCCATGGCTAAAATAGAAAAAGACAAACAGACAAATAATAGAAAACCAAAGATTAAGCAACACGAACCCCACCAAAAATTGAGGGTGATCTCAGGTACCCTAGAAGGGTAAGCAGATCCTGCTCCGCATGTGGCACCCGTCGTGATAAACTACACTGAAAAAGGATTTGAAGAGGATGCAGAAAGTACGACGGAAATTCCAGCTGTTTTGGTTCCAGCGCCATTGGAGTCTTTAATGTAGGCGAAACGTGCATACGCCCTAATATCATACACGTCTCCTGTTGTTAGTTTTTGAATTATCTCGGTTTAAACCAAAGACTTCAAGTAAAACTGGGATTTGCTACTTCTCCACCAAGCATGCGGCATCATTGAGATAAAAGATCCATGACTGCACGGTTGGGTCGGAATCTGAACTTTACTTTGATAGATTGGGCTCTTATCATTTTAAAAGACACGAATGCAGTTGTCAAAATCAATTAAAATTACAGGTTGTGAGCCAACATTAAAATACATTAATACTTTGTTTACATGTTTAAAATATTTCATTTTGTTGTTAAAATTCAAAGGACAAATATGAAGATGTGATACTGTAAATTTAAGTAAATAATGAATGATGATCAGGGAGGGGTGGGGTTCTGTAGGTCATCATTCAGATAATTTTGTAGGTCATCATTTGCTATTATTCATATTTTCGCAATCCATTATTCTATATTCTGTAGTTTTCTTCTCTCCATCTCGACTGTCGTTGAAAAAGGGGGACTATACTATGGGGACAATAAAAATCCACGTGTGTAAGAAAGACAGAGGCATGAAAAAATGACGACAACACAAATACCGTACACTAAACGATCATCATCTTCGCTAGCCAAGGGTTACAATCCACTCATGCTCTCTCTAGAGCGGGAGTCAGAGGCGGATTTAGGGGGCAAGGGGGCCCGCCCCCCCTTTTTAGGAAAAAAAATGGTTGCTTATACAGAGAATCTTTGAAGCGTGACTGGAGCGGGCCCCCTCTTAGGTCAGTCAGTGGGCCCCCACTTATGAAAATTTCTGGATCCGCCACTGGGAGTGGATCGGAACCCTTGGCTGGCGAAGATGAACGATCATATACAGACAACTAAAAAAACTGAGAAACTAAAAAAAAAAAAAAAAAAAAAACGGAATTGAAAGCAATATTTAATGTGTAAAATAATAAATAATTATTGGCAAATTCAGTTAGACTTACTTTACGACAATTGTAATTTTTCATTATTTCATGCGCCAATTTTTAAATGAAATTTTTAAATACACGTAATTCGGTTGAATAAATTTAATCAACTTTTATTCTCTCTGGAAGTTGATTTTCCTATGGTTAGTTTGAAATAGTTTATCCAAGGAGGTTATATGACATATAAACCCCTTGGTGTATCAAGCTATTCATTGTTTAAGTGTTTTTCAAAATGTGAAAAAAATATGATAACAAAAATGAAATAGCTTCCAATAAGAGACCAAGTGACATTGAAATGTATCGATCGCGAATAGAATATATATTTTTTATTTCCCAAATTACAGAGCCCATAAACGGCATAAAATCAGATACAATTGATTGACATAATTGGTTATTAATCAAAAATCACAGTGTACATGTAAATATGTATTTAGTATATTATAATCAGCATTGGTCAGAATCAGAGCCAAAACAATATATAGGAATAAAATACATGATATGCATTCATTCTCAAATTATTTATTTAATGTAGTGTCAATATCCATACCCGATCTCCTTAATTCAAAACCGTCACCAATATACCAGCCCATATTTTCCATAAGAAATACATCTTCTTGGGTCAAAAGCTATAAACTACATGGTCAACGATTACGTACGTCAAACATCTTTAATAAAGAGGGAATAATTAAATGATTGGGCAGTTACAAATCCAAACCAAATATTCCGATAGTAATAAAGAATATTATTTTCATGGTCGAAAGCAAATTGAATATTTTCGTAGGAAACCATGAATATTTTTCAAAGAAAAGGCCGTCGGTTGTTTTTCTTCTCATTGGTTGGGTTGTTTTCTCTATGACACACTCTCAATTTCCGTTCTCAATTTTACTGAACAAATAATATGGAACTTTATTTTAGGTTTCGATGTACCACTCAATAGTTACTAACAATTTCTGTACATGTTTTCCTACTTCCCCCTTTTCTTTTCCGTTTCATTTTCTTTCATAAATCTAACATATTTATATGTATATATATTTATTAAAAGAACACATTTTTTTTTATCACAACGCCCCTTGGCAATAGCAATTGTACATACATGTACTGTAATTAATTTTACCTATATAGCTTAGCTTTGTACATAACAATAAGTCGAGAAGGTAGTATTCGTGTCGGTTCACTGGTTATGAGGTTTAATTTTAGCGCAAAGATTAGACGGTTGTGTAGCACGAA
Source organism: Mytilus galloprovincialis (assembly GCA_037788925.1). Classification (NCBI taxonomy): domain Eukaryota; kingdom Metazoa; phylum Mollusca; class Bivalvia; order Mytilida; family Mytilidae; genus Mytilus; species Mytilus galloprovincialis. The sequence goes on along the minus strand of CM075332.1, from coordinate 41,162,977 downwards.
GGACTTATATCGTCTGCTTTTATTTTTATCTAGGTCAGCTACACTATTTTGATATATAGAGCTATTTATCGCTTGATTATCCCGTGATAAGAGTATACTTGTATACTTAAACAAAGTTCACTGCAGTTCGTCAACGCCATTTTAGATTATTTAGCGAACGCAATTTTGTCACAATGGAAAAATTAATTTGACGCTGCTATTTTCTGGTTTAGCAAAAAATGAATAACATAAAAAGTATGCCGCTTAAAGAACTACAAGAGATGGAAAATTTGAAACGGTTTAAGGAATCCCAAGATGTTAAAATTGACTGGAAAAGTATTCTAGATAGTGAAAGTTACAATATTGTCATGTCCCAGTGCGAAGAACTGTCGTGTGCTGCGGAACTAGTGCTGTTTCCGATGCTGATTTCTGTTGCTCATTTCATGGGTACCAAGGCAACCGTTAAAATCGATACTGATTGGACAGAACCAACTTCTTTAATGTGTCTTTTAGTTGCAAGGCGGGGAGAACGCAAAACGTGTGCATTACAAAGAACTAAACAGTCTTGTACCGTGTTGGAGAAAGAAATAAGAGCGATGGAACATTTAAATCGAGAAGGAGAAGGATGTTCCGATGACAAAGTCATATCATTGATTGATGAACACAACATTCAAACTGATTTAAATAAAACTTTGAAATGTTCAGAAGGAAACCCTTTGATTATTATTGACGATTTCAAAGAAACTTTAGATACCATTGAAAAATCTTCAGACATCTTCACGAATGCAAAACTAAAAGAAATATATGGCTGCGGTATGGAAAACCAATTTAGACGACACATGAACTTTGTTGGAACAATACAGGCGCTAGATGTCCACTGCGTCTTTGAAAACCGGGACCGAATTGCAATGTTTGACAGAGCGTTGATCGTCTGCTGTAAGAACTTTGCAGAAAGTACAAAAGACACAACAGGCGAAACCAATTCTACGCAGACCATTTTGTCGTCAGTCAGAAATTTCCATAGTGTGCAAAGTGAGCAGACTTATACATTTAATTCTGGTGGACAAGCTGAATTTTCTAGGTAAATATTTATTGATAAATACTAATGCAAGTACCTCTATCTGTGTGTGTCTTGTAACAGGTGACGTCAACATTGAATGTAAAGGAAGCTTTCCTTATCTGGATATTTGTTAAGCCCTGATTAATTTTGATCCAGATAAATTCCTTAGAGGAAAGGATCTTCTACAAGTTGCACAATTGTGAATAGTCGAAAAGGATACCGTTTGAAGAAAGAAACACTTAATAATGAAATTCCCATATTTGATCGAGTTTTTTCATTTATTTTTTAATTCATTTCTTTTTACATTCAATTCTTTAAAAGTTCTATTTTTCTACTTTAATTTCAACTTAAAAGATAAAAACTATTTATTCGGATTGTACATCCTCACAACGATTTTATAAATCGATTCATTAATGATCGACGTATTATTTATGTTATTATCTTATCTACAAGATTTATTAAAATTTAGGCCACACCAACATGACCAATTTGATTTTAATTCTTCGGACAACAGTTCCAAAAAATATGTGGCGGGCGAGCGATCTTTTTTTATTGTATATATTTCTTGAAAATAAGTTTTAGTAATACATTTAAATTATGCACCCCAACTCCCACTCCCCCATAAGAAAGGGGGAATATCACGTTCTACATACAGTAAACTAATATGAAAGTGAAAAACAATTTCCTATCTACATCGATATCACAGGACTTAATACATGTATTAATTGCACTTGATAAGTTTGTTTCCGGAAACCAAATTTTTCCATATAATTTATTCACGTGATGGCGATATGTTTGTTACATGTACATGTATATGGATGATAAAAATTGTATGTTATCTTACAATCTCCAACAATTGACCTATTAGGAAATACTTCATAAGATACTTATAGTTGTATCCTTGAAACAGAAAAGTTTAATACCAAGTATGCATGTCATACATAGAAGTGTTATTATTTGATAGTATATCAAATACATGATGTAATAAGCGGTGGTTGCTCCACACAGGAGTGTTTTGATTTGGGGGGAGGAGGGGTCAACAAGTGCGGATCCAGTCATTATTAAAAGGGGGTTTCAAACCCTTCGGAAAAAACTAAAAGTTCACATAATTGAGCGAGAAAAATAGGAAAGGGGGTGTAATTGCCCGGGAACATTCACTGGTTCCGCAAATCGGCCTTCATTTCTTTAATTTTCATTTTATTTACCATTTTTCTCTAATCTTTATATATGGTTTCCCCATTATTCTCTATTCTTTATTTGTTTTTCTCATTGTTCTCTATTTACTCCTTGGTTTTGATTGTTATTGTCTATTCTTTATATTTGAACCCAATTATTCTCTTTCTTTTATATTTCATACCCATTATAGTACATATGACTGATAAAGCCGCTCACCCAACCCCTTTATCCTCAGTCATTAAATGGAGAAGTTGAAAATATGTTGTGCATAACACATTTGAAAATTAGAAGTTAACTAATTCCCGAACCGTTCAACAATTTTCGAATCCGTCTAAATAATCATGCTAGTTGGGTAAAAAAACAAGAGGCTCTCAAGAGCCTGAATCGCTCACCTGGTAAGCAATGCCTTATTGAACATATTGAACCATGCCAGGCAAACATGTACAGCTAACAATTCTTCAATATTACAAATATATATGACTTACTGTTTATAAATAAAGAAAATGAGTTTATTTTTATTACATTATAGTTACAATAAGAGAATTTTAACAATAAAATTGTTATTGTTACATTATTAAATTGTTATTCTTTCGAATTTCTTCATTCATGATTTGGATTTATTCCACTGCTGAGAAGGGGCAAGGGACTCCAATAACAGCAAAACAGTTAAATGATTTCATTAATAACAGTTAGGCATGGACCATTTAACTTGTAGGGGGACATGGTTTTTTTTCTGGTCAGAATATTTTCTATTTTTTGGAAGTAGCACAACAAATTATTTTTTTTGCAAATTGCAAATTGAAAATTTCAGGACAGGTAGACCTTGACCTAATAAATATTTTAACTTCTAGTCTTATTTGCTCTAAATGCTGGAGTTTTTTAGATATAAGCCAAAAACTGCATTTTACCCTGTGTTCTATTTTTAGCCATGACGGCCATGTTTTTAGACAAAATAGAAAATAAAACACAAACTTTATTTTATACACCCTACTGATCATTCAGTTGAAGTTTGGTTGAATTTGGTTGAGTAGTTTTAGAGGAGAAGATTTTTTAAAGTTAGCAAATATGATGAACAAAATGTGAAAAAATTGTCATTAAAGGACAATAACCCCTTAAGGGGTCAATTGACAATTTTGGTCATATTTAACTTATTTGTAGATCTTACTTTGCTGATCATTTTTGCTGTTTACAGTTTATCTTTATCTATAATGATATTCAAGATAATGACCAAAAACTGCAAAATTTCCTTAAAATTACCAATTAAGTGGCAGCAACCCAACAATGGTTTGTTTGATTCGTCTGAAAATTTCAGGGCTGATAGATCTTGACCTAATGAACATTTTTACCCCTGTCAGATTTGCTCTAAATGCTTCCGTTTTTGAGATATAAGCCAAAAACTGCATTTGACCCCTATGTTCTATTATAAGTAACGGCGGCCATGTTTTTTTACGGATCAAAAATCGAAGCACACACTTTGTGCAGGATAATCTAAGGAACTATCATGCTAAGTTTCATCCAAATCCATTCAGTAGTTTCAGAGGAGAAGATTTTTTAAAGTTAGCAAATATGATGAACAAATTGTGAAAAATTGTCATTAAAGGACATTTACCCCTTAAGGGGTCAATTGACAATTTTGGTCATATTAACCTATTTGTAGATCTTACTTTGCTGATCATTTTTGCTGTTTACAGTTTATCTTTATCTATAATGATATTCAAGATAATGACCAAAAACTGCAAAATTTCCTTAAAATTACCAATTAAGTGGCAGCAACCCAACAATGGTTTGTTTGATTCGTCTGAATATTTCAGGGCTGATAGATCTTGACCTAATGAACATTTTTACCCAATGTCAGATTTGCTCTAAATGCTTCCGTTTTTGAGATATAAGCCAAAAACTGCATTTGACCCCTATGTTCTATTTTTAGTAACGGCGGCCATGTTTTTTGACGGATCAAAAATCGAAGCACACACTTTGTGCAGGATAATCTAAGGAACAATCATTTTAAGTTTCATTCAAATCCATTCAGTAGTTTCAGAGGAGAAGATGTTTGAAAAATTGTTAACGACGACAGACGACGACGACGGACGCCAAGTGATGAGAAAAGCTCACATGGCCTTTTAGGCCAGGTGAGCTAAAAAAGCATGATAACTTATAATATATGCAGTATGCCATGGAATCAATCATGATAACTTATAATATATGCAGTATGCCATGGAATCAATCATGATCATATACATGATAGAGGGTCATAGAGATACATGTACGCGTTATTATGTTTTAAGTAAACTCATCATATTCATCTTAATCATAAAAAATGTTATTCAAGTAGTTGGTTAAGTCTACGCTCAAATGAAAAAAAATATAAATGTTTGAAGTTCGGGAACAAAATTTCGAAAGGGTTTTCCAAATACAGTATCTCAATATAACGGGATGCCAGCATCCCAATAAAACGGGATGCCAGCATCTCAATAAAACGGGATGCCAGCATCCCAATATGACTGGATGCCAGCATCCCAATAAAACGGGATGCCAGCATCTCAATAAAATGGGATGCCAGCATCTCAATAAAACAGGATGCCAGCATCCCAATACATGACTGGATGCCAGCATCCCAATAAAACGGGATGCCAGCATCTCAGTAAAACGGGATGCCAGCATCCCAATATGACTGGATGCCAGCATTTCAATATATAGGAAATCCAGCATCTTCAAAAAATAAAAAAAATATTTAAAAAAAAAATATATGCAAAACTAGCATCCTAGTAAAAGTAAGATGCTCCAGTACATTATTATTTTAACAACAGCATCTACATCGAATTTAAATGCTGGAAGAATATAAAATCAAACAGACAGCATATGTACTATAAAAAGATGCTACCTTATACAAAATATGAAAGCAATTAAAAAATTGAGAAATACTTTGACAAATTATTCAAAATTAGCATCTTTTCATTGACATATGCTATTTCCTAGTTATTTCACGGAATGTATGAAAAAAACTGTATATGAGAATTTGAAATTTTAGTTGAGAACGCATTAGTTTAAGTAAAGGTAATCTATTCCTGAGTTACAAAACTCTCAGTCATGATTTCGAAAAAAATCGCCTAGTTAACTCATCAAAACACCCATATGAATAACGGTGTTTTGTAGTTATATGGTTGTTTATCTTTCCATTGCAGATGCCTTGGGATATTTCAACGAATGAAGAAGATGTATGTCGATAATAAAATGGTTTTTGGGTCCATTAATCAAGCAGGCGGCCATCTTGCTCGATTGTCAGCCATACTAACGGCTTTAAGAAATGGTGTTGCTATGGGGAATAACAGTGCATATTTGCCATCCAGAATTATTGACAAAGAAACAGTTAAACGTGCATATCAGATTGTCCGTTTTATTGTTCAACAGAAACTATGTCTTTTTGCCTCAAAATCAGACGACGAATGGCCTGAAATAGCAGAAGACAATCAGAATACAACATGGGCTACCGAAACAGATAACCAATCAGAAAAGAGTATACATGTTACAACGACCGGAAATTACGCTGATGAATATGAAGATGACGTTATGGAAATATCGCAAAATGGTGGTCGTGTTGATCGAATTATTGCGGGAAAAAATGAGGTACCATCGAAAAGCTACGTGAATGATTACTATGCTGATTCCCCGCACCAGTCATATCCTGAAAATGAGATGGTCGTTGTGAAAAATCGATATCCGCCGCCGTCAAATATGCACGATGTACCATTTAGTAATGGGAGACCGGAAATGGATAATCGACTGATGCAATATTTCGTCCCTATAACTTCGTCTGTCCCACAAATGTCTCGATCCATGGGATCATCGCAAATGGATGCACATGGGTCAAATATTGCTTCAAAATCAGATTCGCCGAATATGAGTCACATTCCTTCGCCGAAACCAACAGTTGTTCACAGTAGCGTGAAACAAAAGGGCAAAAAAACATTCCGCGCTTCACATAAATGTCTTCTTCCGCCATACGAAGGTTGTGTTTTCGATGCTGATGACGAGGTGTTCTTCCAACAATGCGCAAATAAAATCAAGAAACTTTTATTAACACATGGTGCTGTAGTTACGGCGTCCTACGCATGTCAGTACCGATTGTTTCCACCTGTGCCGATGGATATGCGACAGAAATCACCAAGGACATCACATCCCTCTTGGGCAGCCTCTAGATTTTTCGAACGATTAGAGGGTCTTGAAATTGGGACCATGCATGTATTGAGAGGCCATTCCGTCCGTTTTCTCAAAGAAACGTATGTCAAAATGTCTGACCGCGGGAAAGATCTTTTGAAAAGACTTCGAATTTTGCAGGAAGAATATGAGGAAACGTTTCCGGAGTCGACGGTGTTTGACGAACTGAAACTTATGCAAATGAAAAGAGACAACGAAGAGAATATCATGAATGACATTGTGTTTAACAACCAATGAAATTCGATTATTTTAACCTTAGACTAGTAAAGGTCAATATACTTATAGCCAGTAATTCCTTCTGCCAAAACCATCGGTCAATGCAATGGTTACGAGGACGGACGTCTTATGAACCACAGAACCAATTATGTATTTGTTATCATGTACACAATTTTATAGTTTTACGATAAAGATTTTAATCAATGGCTCATGTTTAAATCCTTTCTGCAAAATTCTTCAACAGTATGAAAAGACAACTTTGGGAAATAAATTTGAGACCATGCAGTGTCATAGAAACAATGTGCAAAATCCCCCTCCCCTCCTTTTAAAAAGTGTGTTTTCAATGGAAGTTTTGTTCAAGCATAAATGAGGGGTTGTGTCTTACAAATTTGATGATGCTACGTGTTGTTGAGGAAAAAAGCTTGTAATCATACCTGCCAATGACCATGGGGGTTTTACGTGCAAGATGGTTTTTGTAGTCATACAAAACATTTAAAAGGCTTTCACGTTTATATAAATGTTGTTTGTTTGCTTCTAGTTGTACAATAATATACCAATAGTAAAATTGATTGTTGTGCTTTAAATTTTGAACACAAGTATTGCTATTTAAAAATTCGAATTGGGAGCTTCCACAGCGGAAACACCCCGCAATTTATAGGAAAAGTTGGCAGGTATGTGTAATACGTTGTGAGACTTTCTTTTATAAAATATGTGGTACGATTGTCAATGATACACTTCTCTACCTGCAATCATGAATAAAGCCCATGTAGCATAGTAAGATATAAAATGCTCCGAAATAACAAATGTGAAACATTCGAAGGAGAAAACTGACGGCTTATTTATGTACAAAATAAAAAAAGGAAAACACATACGACATATAGTAAAACGTCAACCATTAAACTACAAGCTCATTACTTGGTACAGACAGAGTCAGAATATGGCATGGTTAAATAATCATGTTTGCTGATGCGTGACACCCATCCCCTATAACTGCAGTGGTGAACCATTACAATTTAAGAACAAACTTAAAAAATCGACTGAATTGGCTTTACTCATAACTTCAATTTAAAGCACAAAAAACCTAATAGAAACACAAAGTACAGACCTGAGAGAACTCCAATTCCCTTTTTAATAACAAAAAACATTAACATAAAGCTGAAAGAAAATCATTGACAAAATTCCTGACTTCAGGTAGTGCTATGAATTAAATGTGGCGGGTGAAGCTATTTAAAAGAAACTCAACCACCCTTTTAACATCGTGATGACCTTGAGGTAATTCCGATGTTTTGTTATCGCCTAGATTTCCATTATGTAAATTAGTTTTGGGTTTTTAACCGATCTGTAAATATGATAAGTACGCGCACATAAACGAGTGCAAAATAAAATTCCTTGGTCATTTGATATAAATACATTTCTTCAATGATTTCTGATACAAATATTTTTGTTTACAACATAAATTAATAATATGAAAATGTTTGGATGCAGTAGAAGAGACTAAAGATAAAGGCAATATTATAACCCAAAGTACTTGCCTGTATCAGTTTAATAAAGGTAATCATAACTAAATTTTTATCTTACGGTTTTAAAGAAAAATAGCCCCCCCCCCCCTTTTCTTCTCGAGAATAAATTAACATTCATATTCGGACCTACAAAGGGATAAGTGTATCTACAATAGAAACCCGACTACCAGGCACGCTCAGCATACAAAGATACAGATTTAATATTTCGTTACTCTCTCTTTTGGGGAGAGTGGCTGATCCAGCTGGGGGTTCCAGCTGGGGGTTCGCAACTCAACAAAAAGAGGGTGGGGTTCCAATCAGTCAAATACACTGATCTTTTAAAACGGGTATAAACCGCGGAACCCCTTATTGCTTTTAAACAAAACAAGAAGAGAGTTATAATCCTCCCTTTTATACGACCACAAAAATTGAAATTTTTTTGGTCGTATATTGGTATGACGTTGGCGTCGTCGTCGTCCGTCATCGTCGTCCGAAGACATGCATTTGGTTTTCGCAAACTTCTAACTTTAGTAAAAGTAAATAGAAATCTGTGAAATTTAAACACAAGGTTTATGACCATGAACGGAAGGTTGGGATTGATTATGGGTGTTTTGGTCCCAACAGTTTAGAAATCAGAGGCAAAAAAAGGCCCAAATAAGCATTTTTCTTGGTTTTTGCACAACAGCTTTAGTATAAGTAAACAGAAATCTATGAAATTTTAACAAGGTCTATGATCACAAAAGGAAGGTTGGATTTGTTTTGGGAGTTTAAGTCCCAACAGTTTATGAATTAGGGGCCAAAAACAGGTCCCAAAATAAGCATTTTTCTTGGTTTTTGCACAATAACTTTAGTGTAAGTTAATAGAAATCTATGAAATTTTAACACAAGGTTTATGACCTCAAAAGAAAGGTTTGGATTGATTTTGGGAATTTTGGTCCCGACGAATTAGGGGCCAAAAGGGTCCAAAATTAAACTTTGTTTGATTTCATCATAAATTGAACTATTGGGGTTGTTTGATATACCGAATCTAACTGTGATTTTAGATTCTTAATTTTTGGTCCCGTTTTTAAATTGGTCAGGTCCAAAGGGTCCAAAATTAAACTTAGGTTTTTTTTTAACAAAAATTGAAATCTTAGGGTTCTTTGATATGCTGATTCCAAACATGTACTTAGTTTTTTGATTTTTGGCCCAGTTTTCAAGTTAGTCCAAATCGGGGTCCAAAGTTGAACTTTGTTTGATTTCAACAAAAATTCAATATATGGGGTTCTTCCAGTGAGGGACTTCGTTTAACATAGGACCCTATGGACAATACATAAAAATGTCTCCTTTTAGAGAACCACTGAATGGAATGAAACCAAATATGGATATTCCTTATCTGGTGCTGACAAAATATTGTTACTTTGTTGGCAATCAATCATCCAAGATGGCTGCCAGCGGGGAACTAAGTTTAACAAAGGTTCATATGTGAAATACATATAAAACTTTCTTTTGAAGAACCACTGAATAGAATGAAAACACACATTTTTCCTAATGATGTGCTGACAAGTGTTTGTTACTTTGTAGCATATCTATCAACCAAGTTGACAAGTCTCATAATATTCTATGACTTTTTAAATTTTGGTTCAAGAAGTTTTAAATAGGTGTAATACCACCATTGATTTTTCCCTATTAGTCTTTGTTAAATTGGCACTTTTAAAAAAATTGTACAGTATTTACCTTTATTTCAACCAAAGAAATACTTTGCATGTGTAAAGTTTAATCCTTTCCAGTGATACACTGAAAATTTCACACTACATTTCATTGCATATAAGAAAATAATCATCTCCGGAAGTAAACAACCCAATTTTTACACTGTTATTTACATGTTACCTGCTTTGGTAACTACGTAACCTTAACGTTCCAAAATATTTTATAAGACCATCAAATAAAAAAAGAATGATGCTTTCAGACATCCAACATACATATTTACGACTCAGAAAAATTTAAGTGCATTGAAATGCAGGGTTAATTTTCTACAACTGTCAAATTCAAGGGAATATTTTTTTAGGCCTACTTTCGTATGCAACCGGATGTGACGTACCATGATTTGGTGGTATTACACCTAAAGCCAATTAACTAACACTTTACAATAATAACAGATTGATATAGTTTTGCTTGTCTAATGTCCGTTGGAAAATATTTCATGCATTTTTGGGTGCCAAAAAAGGAACAGGATCTACTTTCCCTTCTAGTGGACCTGATTTCACCCCCAGTTTTTGATAGAATTCAAGTTGCTCAGGCTTTAGTCTTCTATGTTGTGTTTTGTGTCAGGAGCTCTATCTATTGTCTTTTTGTCTTTATCTTTTTTAGCCAGGACGTTGATAGTTTATTTTGGACTTGTGAGTTTGAATGTCCCTATGAAATTTTTCGCCTCTCTTTCGTGACGAGAACAAATTTACAATTAATACAATATGAAATTTATTCGTTCATAGTGTGTTAATTTACGTTTTTTGATTGAGTTAAGCCTGCCAATTAATATTTTATCGTGTGTTTTTCTATGTTGTGATGTTATGCTATTGTTTCAGAAAAAGAGAGAAGGTTTGGTACCATTAAAAAGTTAATTACCGCTGCAAATGTTTGCACCTGTCCTAAGTCAGGAATCTGATGTACAGTAGTTGTCGTTTGTTTATGTAATTTCTCCTTTCTCGTTTTTATATATAGATTAGACAGTTGGTTTTCCTGTTTGAATGGTTTAACACTAGTAATTTTGGGGCCCTTTATAGCTTGTTGTTTGGTGTGAGCCAATGCTCCATGTTGAAGGCCGTACATTGACCTATAATGGTTTTCTTTTATACATTGTTATTTGGATGGAGAGTTGTCTCATTGGCACTCACACCACATATTCCTATATCTAATAGCTGTGTTCAAAAGGTGAAGGGTGGAAAATTTTAACTACCACTGTAAAAAAAGGGTTTGATAGTGCAAAGGTTCTTGAGCGTAGAGAGAGAGAAGCTATCTACACGAGGCAACAGAAAATAACCTAGGATTAATTCTAAGCCAAGGGTTAAATATAACCCTTGGTTAACTTGAAACTTAACCAAGAGATGAATAAATTTGATAAAATTAAATAAGAATATTACCATTGGGTCTAGTAAATAGCAAAAAAATTAAAAGCATCAAAGTGAATGTGTCTTTCCCAAGTATTACTTCATATCAAGAGTTTTGTACTATTCCATTGATAAGGATGTGGGTGGATAGGAATGACTTTCAGTATACATCTCCCTATCTTTAAATGTACTTGCTTTAAGGAGTTATTTTACATTCATCATTTGTCAAACAAGCAAAAACAAACCACCACCCAAATGAGCAAAAATAACTTCCTTTCCTAACCTTCCATATTAATTCGAAAGGAATAGCCCTTGAAGGAAACTGGTCTTAATGGCATTTTTTAATGTTGTCTGTTGAATTCAGTCACAGCAAGTCTACATGTTGAGTTGTGATGGACTACTTGCTCAGATACAGGTTTATTTTCATTGTTGAAGGCTATATTGTGACCACTACTCATGCATTTTGTTAAATTAAAATGCTGGGACAGCGTCTCAGACATTTATTATCGTGGATTCACATTTTCGTGGATTATTGAAATTGCATTGTTCTTAGATACTCAATTTTGTTGTTTTTCCAAATTTTGCATTTAAGTTTAAGAGAATTTCAGCTTTATTGACCATTTGTGGTTCACCTATACCCCCGAGAAATGGTATAATAGGAATAATTATTTTCTTGTTTGTTTAGGAATGGAATAGGAAATGAAAGCAATAATATATATATTCATATACTGTATTTGTAAAGCATAATATAAATGTATAATGAAATGTCACCAGGTTAACAGCAAATGTACAGAAGGTATTGTTCAATAATGGTTAGATGAAATTTAAGGTGGTACCTAACACTACAGGGAGATAACTCTGTAAAGTCATCTAAACGTTTTAATTAAGTTGTGTTGTAAAAGGAATATTAAGCTTCTCAATGATCAAAATTGGAGTTTGTCAAACTGCTATATAACCAGTGTAATTTTTCCGACAAAACGGTTGGTTCAAAATTTTTGAATTTTTTATATTTTTGTTAAAGGTATTTTATGAAAATTAAACGAGGCGAATAAATTTTAGTGAAAGTGTTGGGTACCACCTTAAAATATCAATGTAAACATGAACCTTGTTCTTGCCAGGAAAGTCCAGCAACAACTATTACAAAGTAATATAAGAAGTCATTCAATAAACTAACAATAAAAGGCACTTAAATCAATTCAAAATTTAACAAATCATTCATAAATCCTGAAATACAAATAATGTCTTCAAATATAGTTATTAAGTGATGCCATTGTTTTAATAACTTCTTTAGGTGATCTCAATATTGCTATAAAAGTTCTTTGTAAAACCATGGAAGTATTATATTGACAGGAACTCCAACGAAAAATTAGCACATTCGCACCCCACTGATTTCTTTAGGAAAATAAAAGGTTCCGACTCAGTATGTCAAGTATGTGATAACTCCTTTGTGGGGTATCTGCGATGCCGCCCTCGCGTGTGTAGTTTACAGAAACTGATCTTATCACGTGATCTGTTATCGAGGGTCTAATCCACCTACCAATGTAAATAAACACGGAAACTCCCGTGGCTAATTGCGAATCGCTACATGAATAACGACACCTGTTTTTATTCAATAATTAAAGACTACAGCTGAAACAATCTTAAAAATCGGTCCATATTTAACAGAATGACAAAAGAAAAATATCTGTATTTGGAAAGAATGTAAGATTATTTTTAGTTTTGTCTAATATGTTTTTATCACTAGAACTAGGAAATCGGGAAATATCGGATTATGCAGATTACATGACTCTGAAGTAGAGTGTTTGCAGAAAATAATTTGATGTCCGTGTAGTGTGCCTGATGGCGCCTGATAACTCAAATTTTAAGTTAAAGATTGTAAATTTTAATCGAGTGTAACACAAATATTAATAGTTTTCTCGATCGTAAAATGTAACTTAACATATTTATAGAAATTGTTTTAAGCACTAAGAGGTGGATAATTATACGCCCGTGATTGTCTCTCCATATAGTATGTATCAAGTTAAAACACAGATTACATGTACACCTTCTTTTTTTTTTAAATTCAACCTGGTCCGAGATTGCTCTGGCGTCTGACGGATTTGTTTTGGGAAATTTATAAAATTTTCTTTTTGTTGAAATGAATGAAACATTTGACACCGGACTTTCAGTAAACAATTCAACAAGTGATTTGTTAGCAGTAAACCTCAATTATACATGCAGATTACAACTATTTGTTTCCTTACACAAGACATTTATTATAATTCAATATAAAAATAAGAAGATATGATTGCCAATAAGACTACTCTCCACCAGAGATCAAATGAAACAGAAGTTTTCAACTATAGGTCACCTTACAGCCTTAAACATATTTTAGCAAATCCATTTCATATATGAAAAAAATTCTATTGGCCTGATTATGCACAAAACAAATAACAGAGAAACAAATAAGCGAATATAAACAATAAATAGATATTTTGAAAATGATGTCCATGCAAACGATTATGTTTTTTTTTTCATTTTTTTTTTTTTTTTGGGGGGGGGTCGTTAAATGTCATATCCTTGACATTTATGTATACATCCGGATACTTCGGTAAATTCCGTAATTACGAGTATCCCGAAAACGTCGTTGAACCCCATGCATCGATACAACTAATTGAAAGATGTCAAATTAATTAACAGATACTTAACGATTTTGCGGCATAGCACTATAAACGTTTGAAGTCGGTTTGTTGGAGTTCCTGTCAATATAATACTTCCATGGTAAAACTAAATTATGAGTGTCAAATTGAACAAAAATCAATACTGACTGAGGTTTTGGGCTGAGGTCATTATTCATTTTGGTGCAACCACCAAAGAAACAGATGTAGCCTTATATTCAAACATGTAATTTTTATCAATATGATTACTGATAAATAATGATAATTATGTTAAGTAAATTTGTTTCTGATGTAATACTGATTTAAACTATGCAACTATAAAAATAAGTTATTGTATAAAAAATTAATTCATACTTTGTAATCATAAACATGATTTTGATTAAAAAAAAATGATTAACCAACCAATGTTTTGATCAAAATGATACAAAAAAAATCACAAATAAATCAATGCATACAACAGCGACCAGCAGCAGACAATTTCCATTTCAGAAAAAACATTCATATTTTTACAAAATGATGCATTCCTTTCGTTCATCAATTAAAAAAAATCATGTACCATAATTGCAATGTTTCTATTAATGTGAGAGAAAAAATCTATAGTATCAGAAGACTGCACTCAATTTTTGCAATAACATTTACTAGATCTATTTGTCATCAATTAAAATATTCTGCTTAGCCTTTTTTGGGTTTTGATAAGTGCATTCATACCTACCAACTGTCACTATTTGCAGGGGATTTCCCCCGGGGTGGCTCCCAAATGGAAATTTTGAAAGTGCAATTTTGTCCATAATATTAACCAAAACAATAGATTTTACAATGGCTATAGTCTTATAAAAGTAGACAGAGGCCCAAAAGCAACATTAAAATATATTTAAAGGCCCCCTTGAAGGTTTTGTAGGACTATAAGAGCCATCTTGCATGTAAAACCTCCATGGGCATTTTGAAAAGTTGGCAGGTATGGGCATTTGACTTTCTGAGTACAAATGTACTAGTTGAAAATACTTTGGAGAACACTGCATGCTGGGAGAACACTGCATGCTGGGAGAACACTGCATGCTTCATTTTAGTATATTCCACCTACATGTGTCCATTCAAAAATGTTTTGTATTGAATTCGTATAATTTTTTAATAAGTTCATTCATATAAATTTTAAAATATTGAATCCGTAGTTACACACACAAATTCATTTAACAAATGCATAAGAGCAATTGGAAGTCAACATGACAGCAACCCTTCAACACAAGTTGTAAGCTGTAAGCTATAGCTATTAATTACGATCTGGATGGGGTTAAGAAAATCGTACGATCTGGATGGGGTTAAGAAAATCCTACGATCTGGATGAGGTTAAGAAAATCGAGAATATTTGGCCAAAATTTAAAAGAATAGAGAAAAAAACATCCAAATAATTTAGAACAGGGAATAATGGGGTACTAAAGTATAAATAATGGAGAATAATGGGCAATGAAAACATAAAGAATAGAGAAAAATGACCTAAAATGAAAGAGTTCAGAAATAACAATCCAGACCTTCATTAAATATAAAAATATATGACCAACAGAAAAATCTTATACAACATATATATTATATGAAATTTATTTAATAAATTTTATAATTCTTGTTTACATAAAAAAAAATATGAACATCTCCATTCTTCTTCCAACGTGATCACATTTAAAACGATGTCTTGTCAAGATGAACATTTAAAATAAACATGAATACATAAAATGAAGCTATGATGCAACATGCTGGTAAAATGTATACTATAAGATTGCAAAAATTATGATGTGTTTCTCAATTTATCATTTTTCTTCATAATAGTGTGGTGCACCTCATTGAGCTAAAATAAATGTTTAAATAATATGCAACCTATTTGATTAATTATCTGATAGATGATCTGACAGATTATATATATGAAAAACTTTCGACAAGTAGATTAATGAAAAAGAGAAATCCTCTTTTAAACCCTAAAGCAAGGTAAAAGATTTTGAATTATCTTCCCCTTAATAACTTTTGTTAGATAGAACATTGTTATTCCACAATATATTCATTGATTTCATTTTTTTGAAATCTATAAAATTTCCATAATTTTCTTCTGTGCGCCTTTGCACAGACATCAACAGTTTCATTCATAATTAACGGCTTTAGTCCTACACTAATTGTATACAAAGTTACAAAACATATCTTGACTTGATATTAACAGATAGAAATGATAAAATACGAAGTATTATTCACTACAATTTCCCTAGTTTTATCACTTTGTTCCTATGCTCCTAAATATCACTGGAAAAAGTTAAGAGATTTACACAAAAATAGAACTTGATATAAAATTCATCTAGTTCAAGTCAAATAATATTTTTACGGTAGGCAGGTATCTACTGACAACATTTTCAAAGTCAATTTTGACTCTTGATCTTTTTAAATTTTATTTTGACAGAATAAAACCAAAACAAATAGCAATGACTTTTCTGCCAAATTGTGAAAAAGAGGTTAAAAATTACATCCTCCTTTTAGTGTTTAAATTATCTCCCCTTAAAAGTCTAGCAACAGTTAACTAACAAGCCGTGCCAGTTCTAAGATAAATTTGAATCGAATAGCCAAGATAAATATAACATACTTACATCTTCTAGTAATGTAACTAAATGCATAGAGCACCCTCTAAACAATGAATACATCAGATTAACGTCAAAAACAATTTATATGCATAAACAAATACTTCTCTATGGTCGGGTTGTTGTCTCTTTGACACATTCCCCATTTCCATTCTCAATTTTACTTTTATACATGTATGTCAGTACTCTCAATTAAATACACAAGGAAATTAAACTTTCCTGTCACAGAAAAATACCAAAATTTAGCAATATATAGTAAACTCTTTTTTTTGGTTGTGTATTTGAGATACAAAGGGATTGTACAACCAAATCAAAGTAAGCACAAATTCTTTTAAAATATTAAGTTCAAGATTACTTAACTTTCAAATTTTTTTCATTTTTTTTTATTTTCCAGGATGAATACATAATTGGACCTGTGAGGGTATTAGAACGACATTTTGAAAAAACATTAAATAATAAGAGTGTGATTTTTGATATATAAGGTAAATGAAAAGTGGAGATTTCCACATTCAATTTTATCAAAAGATTTAAGTCTGAATATAATGGGATATCCTTGTCAGTTTCTGAATTTATTCCAACATAAAAATTGAGTGATTTATTCTTACTTGACACCCAACATACAAACAAAAATGGAATAAATATCATAGAAACAACAATAAAATAACTATTTAGTGAGTATGACTTTTCTATGGTGAATTAGAAAAAATGTTACAATAATATTTCATTCTTGTAAAAAAATTCAGACCCAAAATGTTCAATGTACAAATAAAATCTTCGTAAAACAGAAATATAATTGTCTTCTACATGATACAAAATATCAAATAATATGTATACAAATAAAATTTATAAAATTTTAACCGAAAAGTTTGACAAAGCATGGATGACAATAGGGTTTATCGTTCTGCTCTTTGAAAGTGCCTTTGTTTAACTGTTTCAAGCAGAAGGCACATACAAAATGTTCGGGATGAAATTTCTTAAACATGGCTGTTATACAACGTCCAGAAATTGGTTTTTGACAGCTGGCACATAGTGAACCTCTCTTTGCATGGTAATGAGTTTCACAGTATGGTAATCCTTCATGTTCGAAGAAACTCCTTCCTCCAAATGGTTGACCACAATCCTACAATGACATTAAAATAATGAATAAATGGGGAAGATAAAACTGAAAATAAACTCAAAATAGATACAAGAATAAAAATTTGGAATGACAGACACATTTTGTCTACAATAGAATCATTGGAATAAATTAACAGAAGTCTTGAAAAGCATTGTGAAATTAAAGCATCTCATTTTTCCATAGCAGACGACATCTTTTCTAATTCCTTTCACTATTGGATATTTAATAGATTTTCCAGAAGTTTTTCCTGAAAACTTTGATGTTCCTCTGATTGAGCATTTTCTGCAAACGACACATCACCAATGCAAGTTTCTGTCTTATGCTTAGTTCTAAAGCCAAAACTACCATACTATTAATATTTTAAGATGTACCCTACAGACAAATCACTGTACATGTCTATTCTAATTCTAGATAATGCTAAAGTATGTGAAATATATATTTTGAAATTTTCCTTACAATTTGAATATAGTGTCTTTTATTAAATGCAACAGTCTTTAACAATATGTTAGTTTGAGATGTACCCTACAGAAAAAATCACTTTAATTGTCTAATCTAATGCTAGATAAAATGCTAAAGTATGTGAAATATATACATTTGTATTTTGATATATTCCCTACAATTTGAATGTAGTGTGTGTGATTACATGCAACAGTCTGTAAAATTATATTAGTTTGAGACTTACCCTACAGGCAAAACAGTCTGGATGCCAGTGTCTACTGAGTGCTGAGATATAATTATCTAATATAGGACGACCACACCCTCCACAACGGGGAGCAAACATTTCCAAGTAGTCATCTCTGTAAAATGAAATAAAATTATTCTTGGTAACAGACAATCACATTTCCACAATGCAAATCACTACTTTAATTAAAAATTCATGACCTATTTTTTTTTAACAGTGTAATTTCATCCCCCTTCTTGCTATTAGAGTCATAAAATATGAAGAAATAAATTTAAAAAGGGTGTAGAAAAAATTTGCAAGTATAACACTTTTCACACTAGGGACTATATTCATGGACAAGGAAAATCAAAGAACGATGATTGTCATAAGAAATGAGACATTTTATTTCACTAAAGCCCCCACATGGGGTATGTTAGTACAACATTTTTAACAAACAATTAAAGTGTTGTGTTCCAGGATCATATAATCAAATTATCTCCCTTAAAACCCAGCTTATTTAATCAAATTATATCCCTTAGTCACAAACTAATTTAATCAAATTATCTCCCTTAGCACATTCACCATTTTTAATCAAATTATCTCCCCGTTGTACACAAACTGGTTTTTTTTTCTCAAATTATCTCCTTCAGTACACAAACTAATTTAATCAAATTATCTCCCTTAGTGTACAAACCTGCAATATGCTTTCCCATCCATTTCATGAAATCCATCTTCCCCAAATGGTCGACCACACTGGGCACAAAAGAAATGTTCAGGGTGCCATGTACTTCCCAAAGCTGTCACACATTTCTATAAAAGACAAATAATTTAGGTAATGTGTCTATTTGGTATTTTGTCTCATTATATCCTTTTTTTCTCTCTGATGTGGCATAAAGCAAACATCCATCAATAAATTAATCAATCTATCTGACATAAAAAATACAGTAAAATTTATATCCTATTTTTGATTTCTTTCAATCTCCCAAAAACATTTTTCTGCATTTTTTTGATTGCTTAGTGTTTCACTAAAATTTATGATTCTGAAATCAGGAAAGCAAAGAATAACACCATAATAACTTTTAAGAAATCATAAATATGTATAAATTTTGTTAACATTTTATAGGAAATATTTTTGTCAAATTTTATGAAAATCAAACATGCAAAATTCACTTTAGCCAAATTGTTGAATAATCCCTGAAGTGACCACCTACCTAAACTTCACTGAAATTGTTTAGTTAAAATGAGCATGATAACTCTCATTCTTTAAAGGGAATAATACAACTATCTGACTATCAACCACATTAAATTAATAGTAAGAAGTAAATTATCTTTTAAAAACTGAAATGTAAATGTTGAACTGCATCACTTTTCTTGCATGTTCTCATCCTAATTGTGGCTGACCATTGCTCATTAATAAATTAATATAGCATTTATCCATCCATCAACGAGATGGACAATATATAAATCTTACATCAACAATTGGTCCATTACAATAGCTACACTTGGGGGCGAATATCCTGTGGTAATCTTCTTCACAAAACGCAGCTCCATCTCTCTCATAGAAATTCTTGGTTCCTAATGGCACTTTACATTGATCACAAACAAAATGCTCTATGTGCCAAACTTTACCCAATGCAGTAATAACCTGAAAGGATAAAAATTAGGCAAAAATAAAAAGATTGTATGTTTGCCCAAACGCGACCGACCCAAAATAAACCCGCCGACTCAAATTCTTTTTTGACGTTTTTTTTGAAGAAATTTTTTTTCTTCAGATTTTTTTGGGTCCGTTCCGTCATTGTACAAAACTTAATGTTTGTCGTCTTTGCGTTTGAAAGTAACTGTGAATAAGATTAAAAGAAAGTGTATAAGAGACGCAGTTAATTGATATTCGGTCTCTGTTTTTATCTTCTGATTTAACGAACGTAAAGAAGTAAAACATGTGAAGTGGCACAGTTTTTTTACGCTGTAGTTGTCTGTACTACCAAACCCTTACCTATATGGTCAATGTTAATTTCATCATGTTATCGAATATCTGATAAGAATATTCAGGTAGATTTGTTCATAACCATGTGCAATTGAATATTTTCAATGTTATTCTGACAGGAAATGGATCCGGAAGTTGCGAATTTACAATCTTGCAAGAAGATTTTGTTTTTACTGAATAAAAAGGATTTTTTTCTTGATAAATTGTTGTCTTTAATTATAATCTTCCTTTATCATGTAAATTAGATGCCTTTTTATTCAAATAGTTCAAATTTACAAGTCTCATTAAACAAGATCAGTACGTAGTCCAAATAATTATGACGTCTGGCAAGGCTATTTTAATTTTTTTCTGTGACGCCTTCCTACGTTGTAGGTTGTAGGAAGGCGTCCCAGAAAAAAAATAAAAATAGCCTTGCCAGACGTCATAATTATTTGGACTAGATCAGTACGTTGCTGTTTGGGAGAATTTGATAAAACTATAATTGCTCACAGAATCAGAAATACAATCTTAACTGAATGTAACTCCTTCTGAATAATTTATTGCAATATAAATATAAATCCCTTTTGACAAGAGAAATCTGACTTTTGTCAGAAATATTTTTTTCACATATGCAAAAGTAAAAACATGTTATGGACGCCATATTGGATTTTTATACAAATTTGTGAGGAAGCCTCTAGAACCAAGACCTAAAAATAAATAGTCTTCAGAAAACGTTAACTTTATGCAATTATATTTTATCAATAATGGTTATTTTCAAAAATGTAAACTTGATTATTTAAAGAAATAAAATTACAACAAATACGTTTTTAGTTTGGAGATTCTACAGAACATGCTTTGATCTATTTATAGCCAAATTAGTTTACCTGTGTGATAATGTAAAATATAATATTTTTTTTCAAAACAAAAAAGACACAAACTAAGGATGGTAGATAATAAGTCATATAAATATTTTAGGATATTTAATCTATTTTAATAGAAATAGGATTTAACAAGAATGTGTCCTCAGTACACGAATGCCCCACTCGCACTATCATTTTCTATGTTCAGTGGACCGTGAAATTGGGGTAAAATCTCTAATTTGGCATTAAAATTAGAAAGATCATATCATAGGGAACATGTGTACCAAGTTTGAAGTCGATTGGACTTCAACTTCATCAAAAACTACCTCGACCAAAAACTTTAACCTGAAGCGGGACAGACGGACGAACGAACGAATGGACGAGCGAACGGACGAACGAACGAACGGACGCACAGACCAGAAAACATAATGCCCCTCTACTATCGTAGGTGGGGCATAAAAACGGCAAACAAATTTAATCATTACATAATCAGCTGATATATTTTTTACACAAACATCGTGTTGATGGAACTGTTGAAAATCACTTCATAAATCCACCCGCCCTTTCACATAGTTAGCAATTGTCAGGGTTATAAACATCTCAGGATACAAATCATATAGTAGACTAATTTATTTATAGAGGTTTTAAATTCATGGCTTTTGCATGGTTGTCTCTACAAAGGTTTGACGGAAAAAAAGATATACTGTTTTAAGATCTTTTAATATTTTCATGCCAATTCTGATTAACAAAAAAAAAAAATTTGCCTACCTACCTACCCACACCCAGTCATCATGGGTCGGGTTTGGGCAAACTGAAATATTTTTAATTGTGGCCTTAGATGTCTTTTTATATCTATTTTTTGCATACTTATAATAATTAATTTTGTGGAAAACCATTTTTTGTCGATATTTATGTATATCTGTATAACAGTTACCTATAATTCAAACATTTAATGATACAAATCACAAATACAAAACACTTGATGGATAAGGAAATAGTCTTTTAGAAGTTTATATCCTTCGTCCTTCATATGCATACTTTTCCAGTATCCTGTAACAAAATCATAAATTCAAGAGTTTGGACAAGTGTAAATTCTGAATCTGAGCCATAAAAATATGCCTAATCCTGAGGTCTAGAAAAAAGGTCCTGCCCATCACAATAGCAATTTATACTTACTTTACAATTTATTTTTCATAATTTTTCTCATCCTACCCACTTTATGTGCTGTATCCAAATTGTAAGACTGTTACCATAGATATCAAAACAAAGCTAAATTGTACTTAATTTACTCCCACATAGGAACACCACCTACCTGACCTATAACTGGCTGATTACATGCACCACAGAGTCCTTTAGTTTTGGTAGTCACTCCTTGTTCAGAAAGCTTTGATTGGATATCTCCTAACATAGATTCAAGTTCTCCTGTGTGTTGAGCACCACCAGCATTGGAAATCTGACCTTGACTAGACATCGGACCTTGACCTACATTTTTACTCTTGTTTGGTTTTGCATATGATGGTTCATTAGGTGAAGGTGCTCTAACTGGTGGCTGTTGTTGCCCTGACACCTAATCAAAAGGAAACAAGAAATATAATTGGATGTTTTTGCGGAAATTCAAGGTCACAAAATTTCATTCGCAAAGTCTTTTTAAATAGATAATGTACGCTATATTGACCTTGTACTGATTGTGGTTTTCTATTTTTAAATACAGCTTTTTTTTGGATGCAGTTGACTGTTTGTGATTTTTGTGGTCTGTTTTTCTAGTCAATATTTTTGGTATGTTTTATTATCATATAATTCATCCATATACGCCTTGCTTGTGCAACCAAAAAGACACTTAATATTTTGCTGACGCCAACAAAGGAAGCATCAACATTAAGTCTATTCTTCAGGGTAAAAAAAAAATTTTGAAAAAAAATAAATCATCTCTGTAAATGCTTTTAAAATAAATACATGGTGAATAGCTACATACTTTTTTTTTCATGGAAAAAGATGTTGCTTGATTTTACAAATGAAATATGGGAAGAATAAAATATCATTTTGTTTGAAGAATGCAGTTATCTCCCTTACCATTATAACTATGCTTTTTCATCTAAATCGATAAACTTCAATAAAAGTTCTATAATTACCTTAAATTCTGATAATGTAGCCATCAGATCGTCCAGTTCTCTGGTAGCAGTTGATGCTTGTTTGGTTACAGGTTGATGTACAGGAGGGGGTGGGGACTGTGGGAAGCCAGCATTGTTGGCTGTATGTGACAATGTGTAGTCATATGTTGCTTCCTCACTGTAAAAATAAAATTGTTAATTATAAATTGGAAAAAAAATGTTTTTAAAATTCTAAAGTTAATACCTAAATGCTGATCACATAATATTTATTATTCCTTGTTAAATAATATTAATTCTATGAAACCATGAATGCTCATCTTCAAAATCATAAAAAGGATTTGGTTTAACATTTGTCATTTTAGGGCTTTTTATAGACGATTATGTGATATAGATTTTGCTCATTGTTGAAGGCCACCAATGACCTTTAGTTGTACACTTCTATGTAATCAGGTCTCTGATGGAGAGCTGTACCATTGGCAATCATACCACATCTCCTTATTTTTCTATTGGTTACCCAAACTTCAACTTTCAAACATGTATGTTTCACTTTTTTACATAAATAAGGCTGTTAGTTTTCTCGTTTGAATTGTTTTACATTGTCTTATCGGGCCTATTATAGCTGACTATGCGGTATGGGCTTTGCTCATTGTTGAAGGCCATACAGTGACCTATAGTTGTTAATGTCTGTGTCATTTTGGTCTTTTGTGGATAGTTGTCTCATTGGCAATCATACCACATCTTCTTTTTTATATGTCAAATGTTTGATTGTGCAAATCAGTTCATCCTTAAGCATTAACCCTAGTTATTGAAAAGACTACAGTATTTTATTGAGTCTGTCATTGATTAGCCAAATATTTCTATCTGGTGTCTGCAATAAAAGATTGCATTATTCTTAGATTGGAATATTTTGAAAATCTAAAATATTTGGATTATCTCCCCTACAATACTAAAGATATAAAATTTGCCATTAACTACAAAACCTTCTCTGTTCTTACAGACTACTAGGTCATATGAATGCTTAAATGATTAGGTTACACATTAAAATAAACATACTGTGGATTAATTATTATTTGTTGGATACCAATTTTCATGGGTTTCGTTGGTACAGGTAAACCACGAATTAAAATGTTCAACAAACAATATATTTTCAATAGGCTTTGTATGCAGAGATAGGGAAAAACACGAAATCAAATATCCACGAATATGCAAGTATTCAGCCATCCACGAAAATTGATACCCATAAAAAATAAATGAATCCACAGTAGGTGTGAGCCAAGGCTCTATGTTGGAGGCTCTATGTTGGAGGCCGTACCTTGACCTATAATGGTTTACTTTTATAAATTGTTATTTGGATGGAGAGTTGTCTCATTGGCACTCATACCCCATCTTCCTATATCTACTATCTTCCTGTCAAGATAAGCTTTTTACAACTGAACAAAAAAGTATGTAAAAGGACTATTAGGCTATGGAAATTAACTCATTATATAAATACCAGGATTGGAATTTATATTTGCGCCTATGACGCTGAAATCAAAAAATCTTAAAAGGCCAAATAAAGTACAGATTTGAATCTTTTTGAGCAAGGACTAAATAGGGGATAAAAGGGAAATCTAAATAGACATTTATTTCTACTTTGTCTCATAGGGATGGAAATTTCCAGTGGCACATTAGCACTTGGCTATCAAAGTTTGAATTGGGTTACTTCTAATTTCTTAAACTTAAAATTATTTTATAAGGATTCGATATAAAACTGAAGACCATTTCGCAATGATGTAGTTGTTCATGAAATACCTACTGTAAATTCAGAAATTAATGCGTGCATTTATTATTGCGATTTTGTCATTTTAGACTTAAATGCGATTTTAATTTTTACGATTTTGAGAAAAATCTTGTTAAATTCATATAAAAAATTTCAAAATGCGAGTTTAAATTATTGCGTTTACAACTCAGTCGCATTTTTCGCAATAATAAAAACCTCGCATTAATTTCTGAATTTACAGTATATAAATCAGTGTTTTAATCAATATCGGCCCTTACCTTCTCCTTGGTCCATCTGGTAAGGCATTTTCTAATTGGTCCAATAAATTGTCTACAGTATTACGTTTCTCAGATCTGTTAGGTTTGGGTGCCACTTGTGGTGCTGGTGGCTTGTTGCTATCATTTATCACACCATTTTGTTGGAGTGGTTGGTTAGCTGAATAAAAAAAAATTTAAAAAAATAAATTTAAAACTAATCGAATAATCCAAGAAATAATAAATTATTCTTGTCAACTATACATAATAATTCATACATGTATGCAGTTGTTTTTTAGGTTTTTATCTGTTTGTTGTATGTTGCGTTATAAATAACTGTATACAGGTAGTAAATGAAAGAGTTCGTCTTGTATGATTTTTAATTTTAGTTTCTTGTATATAATTCGAAGTTTAGTATGACGTCCATTATCACTGTACAAGTATACATATTTTTAGGGGCCAGCTGAAGGACACCTACGGGAGCGGGAATTCTCGCTACATTGAAGACCCATTGGTGGCCTTCGGCTGTTGTCTGCTCTATGGTCGGGTTGTTGTCGCTTTGACACATTCCCCATTTCCTTTCTCAATTTTATTTAACACCTGGTTGAACCTTTGAGTCCTAAAAGATGTTTTTATTCTATACAAACAAACAAGTATTTCAAAGAACAATGTACTTTTAAGGTTCATCACAAGGTACATGTATTGTGAAATATGGTTGTATACAATAATTTTAAAATTCATCAATTTTTTTTTAGAAAAAACCTGTACATGTTTATACTAAAAAAAGTTGAAATGCTTGGCTGGACCTATATGTGAAAGTAATATGCATTTTGTGTTCTTAGAAAAATAAAACTAATATTGCGATTTAAAATGCATTTTTATCCCCATCATCCAATGATGAACCTACAACAGACTTAAGTGAGACACATGTCCTTCACATGTTATGTTTTTTTCTGTTTCTTTTTTATATAGTTGTCTTTAATTATATATATAACCCAATTGCTGTTCAATTGATAAAGCAAGATATATATACTACTTTCATGACTTATAAATGCAATATACTGATTTTTTTTTTTATTGTTTCAGGTATACCCAGGAGAAAATACCTGTTACAAACTATCTGATGCTTAAGAGTCTTTTTTTATTTATTAATGTAAACACTGTTAAACACTAACCACTGTTCCTTTTATCAACTTCAGCCATAAACTGTGCCGAGTTGAGGTCCTGAAGGAGCTGGTCAAGCTCGGTCAGGTTGTTGCTGATTGATGACATCTGTCTGGGTGCCGGTGATGACGTTGACCTCTCTGGATAAGAATGACCTGAACTTCTAGATGTACTAGAACTGGGTGTCCTCTCTCTGGTAACAGTTATCTGCTGACCTTCATACAACGGCTGAAAGTAGAATTTGAATGTTAATAAACTTTGAATATTAAACTAAGAAATGATTAAGAAACGAAGGTTCTAACTCCGTCAGTTGGTTCAATTCCCGTTAGGGATGAAAATTTCAGGAACTCAATTTTCGGCGCTCCCATGACACCATTTGCGAGTATGGTCTTGAGGAAACGATGATAGTCCGTCGGAAGGGGATGATAAATGGGTGACCCGTGTTAAGAGAGAGCCATATCTCTTGCACGTTAAAGACACACTTGTAGATTTCGAAAAAGAGAAGCCTAATACCTCTACAAGGCAGCACTCACACCCGCAAAGTGGAAAGGGATTAATATAAGTTGTAAAACTTGTTTCCCAATCCACTAAAAATAAATATGTTTAAATTAAATTAACTCCGTCAGGCAAAGGTTGACCGTAGGTAAGTTTCAAACTCAACCTTTCAAAACTATAAGAAAGAAGGGCGAAAAATTCCAAAGGAACATTCAAACTATTATGTTGAAAAAAAAAACAAACAGACAACACCATAACTAAAAAAAAAGGCCAACAGACGAACAATAGTAAACAAAACACAACACAGAAATAAAGACTGAGCAACACGAACCCCCACCAAAAACTGGTGTGATATCAAGTGCCACAGAAGGATAAGCAAATCCTGCTCCACATGTGGTACCTGTCATGTTGCTTATGTTATTACAAACCTGGTAATACATGTAAGTCAATTTCGTTAGGTCATATTTGGGTAAAGGGTACTAAATTGTGAAGTGACAAA
Organism: Mytilus galloprovincialis; assembly: GCA_037788925.1. Classification (NCBI taxonomy): domain Eukaryota; kingdom Metazoa; phylum Mollusca; class Bivalvia; order Mytilida; family Mytilidae; genus Mytilus; species Mytilus galloprovincialis. The sequence continues at coordinate 41,135,600 of CM075332.1, read as the reverse complement.
TGTGTCAATTTTTTTTTGGTTTTTGGAGCTATGTTCTAAGAGTTGATAGCACTTACAATCAAATCCATGCATCTATCATATTTATAACTAATGATCAATTTATTTGCAAGCAATGAATTGTATTTGAAGTTCATCATTAATAATTCAATCAGGATTTGAGAAAAAATGTGCACAGGTGGAAGTCTGGTAAATCCAGGTAAAGACACCTTAAACTGTGAAGTCTACTGGTAGGCGAAAGAATCCATAGTACCCTATATTTGAACATGTGTTTAAAGTTACTCTAAATGAATTACAAACTTTCCATGTTTGAGAAAAAAAAAGGTTTTTTTGGTGCAACTTTCTCTAACCTTTGTAAGATGGGTTATTGTTGTCTTTATTAGCAAAAGTATACAAAAAAATCTAAATGTCTTACCTCTTCCTGTCAGTAGGAAATAAAATCATAATTTCCTTATTTCAATTCTAATTTTAATTTTTCATTTCTTCCCTATATTTTCTGATTAAATTCAGGATGCAAAAACAAGAAAACACATCGACCTAATCAAACAGGATACATAATTTATATCCTTCTTCAGGAAAAACATCAACACTATGTTATTTATCTATGTTAATAACATGTATAGTGCATTCATTAACACAATATTTTGCATATAATATAAAACTATATTTTCAAGCTACCTCTATGTGAATATTATTCAGTACATGAAATCTTTACATATTAGTTTTACACTGAATTCATCCTATGTCCTCATTAAGGGGTCTGGGGCACATAACCATTAACTTACCTGAAGTATCTTACATAAGTTATAAAATGCCTTATAAATACATGTAGCTGCTTATTTTGTACGGGTTTTTCTCATTGTTGAAGGCTGTATGATTTGGTTAGACATGTATGAGAGTCTGGATGAAGGGTGGGGTCCCAATTTTCATTTTTGTATTCTTTTAATATTTTTTTAGACTATTTTTCTCTATTCTGTATACATCTTGTCCATTATTCTCTATTCTTAATTTTTTGGGTCCATTTTCCTCTATTTTTAATTTTTTGGGTCCATTATTCTCTATTTTTAATTTTTTGGGTCCATTTTTCTCTATATTTTTTCTTTCTACTTTAGGCCCGTTTTTCTTTATTCTGTAAACTCCCATCCCCGTCATGTATTTTCCATGTTGTACTTTGTCACACCTTTATAATAGTGTAACTAATCATAATGAATATACTAAGGGTCATATGTATAAATCAATTCATATCACAAATTTTCTTTTTTGTACGTAAATATGAGAGATATGTCATTGGGGCAAAACCGTGATTTGTAAGAATTTGTCATCATTTGTAAAAGTATAATTTTTATATCTTGTTATATTTTTCATATTGTGCCTCTAGCTTACCCATAAAATTTGAAGAATGTGTTTCTAATTAATATTAATGATCATCACCTCTTGTTTACAATGAGTTAGTCATTTTTTCTCAATTGCCCATAGCAGTCTCTTTAGTCTTCTTATAATTATAAAAATAAGGAAATGCGGTATGATTGTCAACCAGAAAAAAATCTACCAGTCTTTTAAAATTGAAAAAGTAGTAGACATTAAGGCCACTGTACTGCCTTCAACAATGAGAAAAACCCATACAATACATACCATATAGCTTGAATGGACACCTGAAGTTCTCAGATTATGATGTTTGACATTTAACTGCTATCAACCAACTTAAGACTATATTTTTTCCCCACATTTGTTTACTCTCTCAAAATTAGATCTATTACAGTTCGCACCAATAAGTAATTTTGAGTTATCTTTCCTGTCTTCTAAGGTGATATCAAATATATGCTGTTTTTTTTACAAAATAAATGTTTACCTTATAGAGAAAATATCTACACCTTATATCACTCCAAACATGACATTTTTGACACTGAAATAACGGAAAGTATTATTCATTTCCTATAGTCATATAGTGATTCATTTTGTGTTGTCTACGTTTGTACTTATATATATATAAACAATATTTGTAGTGCAAGAAATATTAAGTGTATTCAACATGTTCAAATTAACAAAATTAAAGATATATTTAAAAAAAATCATACTTCACAAATTATTGCTGAGCTGGGAGTCTGATGAAATATTCCAAGTATTAATATATTCTTTTCTTGTTGTTTAAATTTAAATGGTCTAAAAATTATAAAAAAAATTAAAATAGTAATTTCAAAAAACCTTAATCCTCTAGTCTAGATAATCCCTTTTTTCATTTTCCATTGTTCAAATCTCAGAAATACAAATCATGGTAAAAAATTAAAACTGACGGAAATGCATGTACTCCAAAAGGAGCAAGACCTGCTACAGGTGGCAACAGAAATTATTGTGTGCATTTATTATTGCGTTTTTTTTAAAGAATTAACAAAAATGTGAGTTTAGTTATTGCAATTTTTGCAAATTTGGAAGAAAAAATTTGCACACCAGTCTTATTGTTTCAGTTAATTATTAGAATGGGAGTCCTTATTTATGCAATTCTCACCATGTCACATTATTCGCATTAGTATAAACCTCGCAATAATTTCTTGATTTACAGTAAGCCAAACACTCGTTTATTCTGCAAGTTAAGATCAGCAAGCAGATTGATTAAACAAGGAAACTGGTACATGTAATCCTAAAAACTATTTATTCTAATTAGATGAGAAGGGGAATTAATGTCTGGGGTAAACATAAACTAAAGATAAACTACAGAATGTTTGAAACAAAACCATAAGAATGTCAAGGCCTCAAACTGAGTGACAATTAACAGTAATTCATACAAGTGCATTTCAAAACCAATCTTTATCACACAACAATCTACAATATACATTTATTTATGTTTTCTAGAGTACAATACTAGAATAACGATCATTATGCAGTTATCGTAATTATCACTTAGTGCAAATGATTAAAGATGTTATCTTTATTTACATGTTAAAACATGAAAAGTACATGTATCTATAGTAAAATTTAAAAGGCTGGTGAAGAGACAGAATTTGTTGTTGTTGTTGTTCATCCTAATCACAGGGGTGTTTCCAGCAATTTAAAAAAAAGGGGGGGTCCAACTATACGTCCCCATTCAAATGCATTGATCGTCTCCCCTAAAAAGGGGGGTTCCAACCTCCCCCCCCCCATCTGGATACGCCATTGAATGGTCAGAAATTTTAACCATGGGGAATAGTCTACCTAATAGATGGTTTAGATTTCTGTGTTTTTATACTTTTAAGTTTTATCAAAGCAACCAATCACTGCAAACTGTGCAAAGTTACTGAATGTCAAAATGAAAGAAAAAATTCAAGTGGAAGAGAAGCCAATATTTAAACCTGGGAATGATTTTTCTCATAAGATTCTTTCGGAAACAGAGTTGCTTGCTGTTTGACCAGATCCCTTAAAAATAGTGAAATTAAAATATATCTAAATATCCCACTAATTTTTTTTGTATTGTTTATGTCTTTTGGTTGTTTTTGGTTGTTTTTTGTTGGATGGGTTGCTGGCTGATTGAGGTAGACCTCATTACATTTTATTCTTACATGTTTATTTTCTTCACTCACAGATACTTTAAAAGTCAGAATTCTTAAGAATGTTACTAATATATTTTAAAGATTGTCTTTTTTCTAGTTAACTTAATATTTCAATTACATAATTTCAATGCACAACAATTATGTAATGGTAAAGGTATTTAAAAATCATTTTCCTATAATAATGTAGGTGTCAAAGGTCATTTAAAAAGATTGGCACAAAATGTTATCAAAATCTTAAACAACTAAAGTGTAAAGAAAATTATTGTTTCGTCATCTGTTAAAAAAGATCTTAAATCAGTCATACAAAAACCCATCCTATATATGTTTATACTGTGGCAGTTCCAGGGGTCGGGGTTCAGGTAGTTTGAACCCCCATTTTTTAAATTGCTGGATATGTCACTGTTAATTTATTATAAATGTAGAAACAGCTGATCTAGAGGTGTGATCTCATTTGACCACTGATATTGGAAAGAAAAGGGAAATTTTCCAAAAAATGTCAGTTAAATCATTACTTGTATAAAGACATCATTCGTAAATATAGCTCACAATGCAGACTTCTAATACGTTCAGGTATTTCACATCCAACTTTTTATGGAAATATTCTTTATAAAGCACAAAGGTGTCAGTATTCACCTCAGAAACTTACAAAACCTTTGAATAGACTTATTAAGAAGGGATATAATTACGATACTGTTGTCAAGTCATTAAAGATTGCATATTTTGGCGTTAATATTGAGTCACTGATAAGGTCTTTGCATCGGAACTAAACACATTTATTCTAAAAACAGTTGTTGGCATGACACGGGTTATGTTCTTCTCATATATGTTATGATGGTATGATACTAAACCCCTAACGGGAAGGATTGTGCCTGATGTTCATATGATGAAATCATAATCTTTCAGTCAGTTTAATTGAAGTCTGGAGCTGGCATGTCAGTTAACTGCTAGTAGTCTGTTGTTATTTATGTATTATTGTCATTTTGTTTATTTTCTTTGGTTACATCTTCTGACATCAGACTCGGACTTCTCTTGAACTGAATTTTAATGTGCGTATTGTTATGCGTTTACTTTTCTACATTGGTTAGAGGTATAGGGGGAGGGTTGAGATCTCACAAACATGTTTAACCCCGCCGCATTTTTGCGCCTGTCCCAAGTCAGGAGCCTCTGGCCTTTGTTAGTCTTGTATTATTTTAATTTTAGTTTCTTGTGTACAATTTGGAAATTAGTATGGCGTTCATTATCACTGGACTAGTATATATTTGTTTAGGGGCCAGCTGAGGGACGCCTCCGGGTGCGGGAATTTCTCGCTACTTGAAGACCTGTTGGTGACCCTCTGCTGTTGTTTTTTATTTGGTCGGGTTGTTGTCTCTTTGACAAATTCCCCATTTCCATTCTCAATTTTATACTGTATATCTTTTTCTGTATGGTGATTCAAATGATGAGTTAAAAGTCAAACTCAGACTCAGAAATCAAAACACTGGATTTGGTGTTTTTAGCACATATTGTGTAACCTGAGTACTGAGTTAAGTTGTATGACCATATATAAGCCCAGGCCGAGGGGCCATAAAATTTTGAGCATTACTTGTGTACTCAGACTCGGGGAATCAACCGATAAAATACTAGATTTGGTGTTTTAAACACTAATTGTATAATCTGAGTACTGAGTAAAGTTGTATGACCATAAGACCAGGCCTAGTGGCCATAAAACTATCGAGCATGATTTTTGAACTCAGACCAAGGAAACAACCAATCAAAACACTGAAATTGGTGTTTTTAGCACAAATTGTGTAATTGGAGTATTGAGGACAGTTGTATGACCATAAGACCAGGACTCATGGATTCAATTAAGTGAAAAGCTGAGAACCCTGATGATGGAAGTTTATAACGACCTTGACTGGCTATGGCCCTTGCAAGGTTGGATGAGAACCCTGTAAAGTTTAATCTACTTTTTATTCATGCCTATGTCAAGTGATTTATTAGATCCAGGATGGACAATTAACATCATTATAATAAACCTTTCAAGGAACCTGATTCCAAAGGAAAGTCTCAAGTAGCAAACAAAAGAACAACACACCCTAGACTTACAGCTACTTGTATGAAAACATATACCGGTAGTACTTTATCGAAATTACAAGTACTTAAGTTTGGTATAAAATATGTTAGTATATTTTTCAAGTAGTGGTTTAGTTTACAAAAGTGAACAGGCTTCCTTTCCTTTCTCTGTATTTTCATTACATTAATATCAAATATTCACCATGGTTTCCCAGCCTTCAACTGTCCTGTGTTTTTGACTTTAACATTGCTACTAATACTGTACATTCAGAAATTATTGTGATGTTTTTATTATGTTGAAAAATGTACATGTGATTGGGTTATAATCGCAATAATCTAAACTTGCATTTGAAATTTTTTATATTAATTTAACAGGATATTTTTCAATAACGCAAAAAATACAATCGCATTTTAATCTAAAATGACAAAATCGCAATAACAAATGCAAGCAATAATTTCTGCATTTACAGAATTTTATTGAAGATTGTTCTTTTTTGGCTATTTAAAAATATCTTCATATATCTGTTAGTCTTTCTAGATTTAGAAAACGAAAACCCAGAACCTGGACTTTATACAGTATTTTCAAAAAAGAAGATGTGGTATGATTGCCAATAAGAAAATTATCCACCACAGGTCATATGAAGTGGATGTAAGCAATTATAGGTAACTGTACAGCTTCAGCATGCGTCTAGCTTCACATTGAAATTGGCAGTTTGGCTGGTAAGATATAAAATCTAAACTTTTAGAAATATGCTGCCAGAACCCTTAGGGAGGAGGGCGGTTAGGTGTGGTTTTTAAATCACTGGTCCTTAGACTTACCTCATCAAATTGTCTTGGTGGTGGTATGCTATCTAAAACATCCTGGGGTGGTGGTGGTGGCAGAGGGGGTGGAGTCTCACTTCTAGCTCTGTATCCTTGGTCTTGTTGTTGGTACTGGGTTGGGGCTTGGCGCTGGTACTGGTTAACGTGGCCAGTGGTGGACTGTAAGTCAGCCAACAAAGCATCTGTAAAACAAAGAACTAGACCATTAGTCATCTTAACTATTGGTAACAGTCATGTCCATGGCTGAACATCATCTCTCTATAATGTTTCAACAAATAGTAAGAATATCGAAAACAAAACAATTCCTACATCATGTGCTTATAGTTCCAACACATTTACAACTCTAAACAGCTGGGGGAAAGAAAGTAGATTTAATTTTTATACCCAAAAATTTATATCTTTAGCAATGACACTCAAAACATATCACACAAGAAATTGTTTCTCTATCAAATGATTTGCAGCCAATACAAATATGCATACTTGATCATATATTCTTCCTTTAATACATTGAACATTTATAGATGATGGATCATCAAAATTTGACACAAAATTTTCTACTGTTGTGTTTTTTTCTTCTTCGAAAAATGGTACACAAATAGTTGTCATAAAAGTGAATAGTACTGTTTGCCCTTTTAAAGGGTTTTTAAAACGACGAAGTATGGCATATGACATTTTTCAGATTTTCTGTATGACCTTTCATTTCTTTCATAAATCATGTTGTACAAATACATGCATAAATACATGCATAAATACATGTATGACACAACTCATCAGAGAGAATAAAATTAAAGGGTCAAGGCCAAACCGATTCAACGACTACACAAGTATTATAAAAATTGGCTCTTTACTAGGCCTCCAAATTTGAACAGATTTTTATGTCACCACTATGCATAGCAGAGGAGCCACTAAGTTTTACCCTTGTTTTTTTTTTTATTAAATTGATCACTGGTAAAGGGTAAGGAGATTGGTAAGAGAGGACACAACTTTATTTAGATTTAGCAAATACCTTTGCAATGTATCATTATTGTTAAAATACAAAAAGTTATAAAATAAATTTGGCCGATTTAAAGTTATTTAAAAATATTAATTATCACTGTAAAAAAATAAATAATACAACTTTGTTCAATGAAAGATATTTCACTATTTATATAGATCTACATGTACATGTAATTTTTATGTGTAAATCATGTGTAGATTGATTAGTAATCAAAGGTAATAAAACCAAATCATGTTGTAACAATAATTGCACATATATATTTATATTTACATGTATATATATAGATATTATATAAGTTAGCTATGTTACATCTAGGCCATGCAATTAAACATGTCTAACCATATCATGAAAAAAATGGATGTCAGGTAAAAAAAAAAATCAAAATTAAATTAGCTTAAAAATATTGAAAAATACTTAATTTCTCTCTTAGGCAATCTTGGTGACAACTTGACAAACTTCAGCATAACTTAAAAACTCCAAACTCCTAAATATGGAACGAATATTCAACAACACAATTGATTTGTTACACCAAAACAATCCTCTTTAAATTTATAATTCCATTACACAAGTATTAGTCAACGATAAAGATCCCACTTAAGTCTGATAATTGAAATTTTCAAGTGTTTTATGAATGTCATATTATATGCATTTAATCTGTAGTTTCCCCTTGTCAATTATTGAAATATATCTCTTTCCGCAAACAATTTAAATCACCGGTCATTTAAACTTTGAAATATCATATGCATTATGCACAATAGTTCTTTTTTTAAATTTGATATTCTTCTTGTACTTTGTCCTCAAAATGTTTACATATTTTATGAAATCCTCACTATCCGAATCCAAATTTATAAACTGGACAAGGTTAAAATCGGTCATTTAAATACAGTTTATCAGCGAAAACACCTTTCACCCAAACATGCGTCACTTTGCACAATGCCAATTTATTCTAGTCAAAGGTTTATCTTTTTTCACCTAAGCAACCAATTTTCTAAATCAAAGAAAATTATTTAGTCTCTATCTTCATCCTTTGTTGTTTTTCGTTATCCAGATTTTTATCTTTAAACCCTTTCTTTTTCGTTAATATTTATATATATATATATATATATATATAAACCTCTAGCGCTGTCTTAGAAAACAGAATATTATAGTTTGGTTTTCTTCCAAATTTTCTGACTTTCTGGACAAGATTTACATGATTGTTACATTAGTTTATGTCTATATAGTTCTAATTAAAGAAAACATAATAGATGGGGGTGGGAGGAACTCCACAGGGGAATTTAAACAGCTACATTTGATTTCTTAATTTCCCTCCAAAATCCCCAATTAATAAACTTATTCATGTTATTATGGATTTAATTTTGTTAAGGAAGCAGCATTCAGAAATATAAATTTAATAATAATACAACTCCTTAACTATCAAAAAATTGGCCCCTCATTCATTTTATGAACAACTTGCTATTGTTGTAACCTGTCAGTGACCTAATTATTCAATTTAATGTAATGCATGCACATCAGGTCCTGATAAAGCATATATATGTCTATCCATGACAAATGAATACCATATGATATTTGTTGTAGAGAAGATATTCCCCCTCCCCCTATTTTCTAAATGACTAAACTTTATAATCTTCAAATTGTTATAATTATATTTCATTAAATAATAACTTTTCTTATAGCTTTTTTTTTTTTCCCTTAAAATTATTATTAAAAAAAAACATTTAAAAATTAGTATGTTTCCCTTTACTCTTTCTAAAACAGGGAACTTTCAAAATGTTAAAGGGAAATAACTCTTTATTAAATCTTATCAAAATAGTCTACTTCTCAAGGTACATCAATAAATAAACTTCAAAAGTATTATCAAATGTGAAAAGTACACTTGTTGAATATTTCATCAAATGTCCACACGAAAATAGATTTATAGTTCCAGGTCCAATACAATTTCTATTAGATATTTGGTTAAAATAAGATAAAATGGTCAACGTTTATCTAATTATTGGCTTATAAACAACTACCACTCTTAATTCGAACATTTTAAGGTGAATAGGTCCTGATAGTATCGTTTGAGGGGGGTTAGTGAAATATTTGAAATTCTGTCTGGGATGTCATTTATTATGTTGTGGAATTTACAGAAGAGGTAGAGGTCAGGAACCTCTAAAGAAAACCTTAAGAATCAAAAACAGAACTTTTCTAAGCTAATAATCCTACTTTAAAATACCCTATATGCATTTAAAGCAGAACTATGTTCCCATAGCTGATCATTGCCCTTGTCTTAGACTCCCTCAAACACGCCTGCGAAGAATGCAGTCTGTAACAAAATCTTTCACAACTGCTATAGAGTCTGAAAAAAATTCAGACGTATTTCAAAAAATTTAACTAATTAAAAATAAAATTTTACTAGTCTGGGGCATCTGACTAGTAACTATCCCTGCAGACTGTGTTACTGTTAAACTTATTCCAAGATCCATGATCTCTGAACACCATATTAACCCCTTCAAGAACCTGGTCCCAAGTAAAAAAAAAACCACAGCATTTTATGCTCTGATTACCTCTTTTGAAACCAATTCCTAATATAATAGAGTAGGAAACAAGAATGTGTCCCCAGTACACAGATGCCGCATCCGCACTATCATTTTCTATGTTCAGTGGACCGTGAAAATGGGGGAAAATCTCTAATTTGGCATTAAAATTAGAAAGATCATATCATAGGAAAGATGTGTATCAAGTTTCAAGTTGATTGGACTTTAACTTCCTCAAAAAATACCTTGACCAAAAACTTTAACCTGAAGCGGGACAGATGGACGGAAAAATTAACAGACGAATGAATGGACGCACAGACCAGAAAAAATAATGCCCATAAATGGTGCATAAAGAGTGACCTGATATCTTATTTTTTGTCCAACTGTCTCAGTTTTTAAAATGAAGAGGATTAAACTTAGCATTTCAGTTCTGTGTAAAAAGTGAGAGCTTACCACTTCATCAATCTTTATAATCATGGGGTGGAAATATCTGAGAAAATTCAATTTATGTAAAAACTTTTATCTGTACGTGCAGACCAGAAGGTTATCTTTAATGACTTTTAGCTAAAGAATGTACAATGCACTAAGATGTTGAAAAGTACAGGTGAACTCCATACATGTAGTAATTTTATAATTTCAAAAATAATTTAGAAGAGGGTGTTCTAATACATGTATTCTCAATTATATATTGTTTGTGGAAGGTTAATCTTCAATGTCTAATATCTTGAATGACAATGAAAGACAGGGATAATATTTGCAGCTATTGTTAAGAATACATGTATGATTAATGAACCTAAATAAGACCCCGAATTAAAAAAAAACCCACTATTTTACCTACTAAAAAATCAATAAATGCATTCCTTTAGTGCAAAAAAGTTTGTATACAAATTTCATAAGAATCAGTCAACTAAAAAGAAGCTATTGTGAAAAAGACAATATCTACAGACAAATTATGACAATGATGATGACAGCATTCCAAAACCATAAGACCACAAAAATGTGTGATCATACGGAAATAATTGACAACTTGTCAAAATGTGATCCAAGACTGATCACTGTACTAACTTAGTCAGTATTGTATTTATGGGGGTTTATGAAATCAGGGTGGAATGAGGTGTCAAGCCCAATTTTAAGGACTATTTTTGTTATCTAATGGTAAAATGTTATGTGCACAAAGGAACAAAGGGACAATAATTTAATTACGCGGTAATTAATTTAAACATATTTATTTATGGTGGATTGGGAAACAAGTTTTGCAACTTATATTAATCCCTTTCCACTTTGCGGGTGCAGTGCTGCCTTGTAGCGGCATTAGCCTACTCTTTTTCGAAATCTACAAGGGTGTTTTTAATGTGCAAGAGATATGGCACTCTCTTAACACTGGTCAGCCATTTATCGTCCCCTTCCGACGGACTATCATTGTTTCCTCAAGACCATACTCACAAATGGTATCAAGGGAGAGCCGATAGGAGAGCTAGAGAGGAGTTTCTACTGATACATAAATGTTCCACTTTTAGTATCCCTAATATTCTTTCTTCTGTTCACCACATGACCAAATACTGCATACCTGAGACCATACTTTTACTTTTATGAGAGAAACCATTCAAATTCAAGCAGTGGGAGGGGGATGGGTAGGGGGTATGGTTTTTTGTTGGAGCCTTAAAATTTTATTGATGCAAAGTATAAACATTTTTGTTCCTACGCTTTCAATCAAATTATTTTTTTTCAAAATACAACACTATAAGCTGAAGGGATGAGGAAAAACTGGGTTTTTTTGTCATCTGCTTGTCCACAATATTTTATTCTCCATCAAATTGGAGATCAGAATATTTTTTAGAACCCCTGCACCCTTTTTAAAGTTAAATGGTCTTACTTATAAATGACTACCACAACAGGTGCTATTAGAATAAACTGTTTACCATTCTTGAGCACCTTTAAGTTCCCCAAAGGCTTATTTCTGGTATATTCTGTCTTTCATCAACTTTAAGATTTTGCTCGCACCCCTCAAACTAACCTTTCCCCTTTTTTCTTTACAACTTGCAGTACATGACTTTTAAAAATATAAAACACGACAGAAGCTTCAGAATTTTCAAAAGACGAGTTCTTCAAATAATCCCCTGTAAATCCCACCACATGTTGTCCTTAATTTTGACATTCATCTTAATCTACCCTTTCATTTTATTTTAGTCGAAGGACAAGAAAATGACCACAAACTGATAGTAAAAATATCTGTATCACTATAGAAAAGATCAACCTATACATAGATACCCATCGTCTGGCCACTTAAAAGTCTTTAGTAGGTAAATAATAAATTAGCTCTTTCAAAGTATATCAGAAATTTTGATATTGATACAGTACAAATAAGTTCATAATTTGCACCATGGCAAACATTTTAGTTCAGATTTTGGATATTTATGGGTTTTATCATCATAAGCTCCTTGTATCAAATATTTAATACAACTACATGATATTTAATACAACTACATGTACTACTAGGCCTAAATTAAAAGATATTGTTTGTTTCCCCAATCCCGACCCTGCCAAGCCAGGTGTGGGTAGGTAGGGAGGGGAACGACCTTCAATAGGAAAGCTGACATTTCTAGTCAGTTAGGATTGGAGTCGGGTTCAAACTCACAACCTCAGTGTTGACTGGCTAGTGATTACAGTAGTAACTACTTAGACCACTGGGCCACTGAGGACCCTGGCCTGATAATATTATTCTATTTTAATGAAAGTCCTAAGAGTTTGTTAAACGAGCCTGATAATATCATTTAACAATTAAACTAAGCTATCATGTATATGGAAAATATATATTTTGTACAGCTATCAAGCTGTTTGGGGCAATGGTCCGAGTACACAGTTATCGTCCTTTGATTTTCGTTGTCCACGAATATAGTCCTTAGTGTGGACAGTGTGTTACTTGCCAATTTTTGTTATACCCCTTCCAAATTTATATCTCCAGGTTTTATGCCTCATATAGCAAGTTGGGGGGTGAAATGACACTGTAAAAAAAGTTGGGTCATAAATATTAATGTAAAGTAGTGATTAGGTCCAGCTGAAAAAGGTCAAAAATTAGCACTTCGGAAGCTGTCAAAAGATTTCAAGACCCCCTTAACATAAGATTGTCCATATTTTGAGTTAGAGCTGATGAAGTTTTCTATAATTTTGATATAATTTGTCCCAAAAGTAGTACAACACACTGTAAAAATATTATTGGGAAAGCGCAGGTGGGATTTTTTAAATTTTCATTTATTGTCTAAAAGAAATGCACTACGAAATAACTGTGTACTCGGACCTAAGAGGTGAAATCAGGAAATATAGAATCTGTACTTTGGCAACTTCCCTGAATGATTTGATGGTGCCAATTTGTCAAATAGCATAAAACTAAAGGATTTAAACTTTTATTTGATAGAATTTCTGCAAAAATGACCAATTTTGGCATTATATGGTCAAAATAAGCATTTCATAGCTTTTTCAATTTTGATGCATAAGTGGCATTCTGACTTTCTATCTGACATGTTTTCATGTATCAATTTTTGTTTTTCTATGCTTTAATCCAGTTTTATTACTCATTTGTGAAGTCTGAATCTACAGAAAAGAAGATTATCTCAGAAAATATGAGCAAAATGTGTTGTATAAATGACTATCGTCTAACGCCCTGTTTGGATCAAGTTAAATGTGAGGAGCATGGCACATAAAAGTTGAAGTCCATAATAAATACCTCACTAAATTTGTATAAAAAGCACTTAACAATGTCTTTTGTACCTGTTTCATTTCACATAATATCTTTCTTTACTTCTGTAGGATAGCATGTGGTTCAAATATAAGCCTGTTGAGACTAAAATTGCATGCAAGTTTTTCACTAAAAAGTGAAAAATCTTTGTATCAGACCATACTGTCTGCTAAAAAAGTTGAATGTAAGAGCCTTTTTGTGCTCAGATTTATTGTATCATGTCACCTGAGTATAGAAATGATAGAAAAGACACAAATTTTTATTTCCTATAGCTTCAATATGCATTTTTAAATGTAAATATGTGCTACGGCCTAAATTGACCCTAAATTATTTTTAGTCTTACTTGGCCTAAGACCCTTTAAAACTAATATGATATGTTATTTGTAAGTTTTCTTTCCATTTAAAGTACATTAAATACATATGTAAGGATTATTTATAATCAAAAAGCTTCACATATTTAAAATTGCTGGAAAATACTACATCTTCATGTAAGGCCCCCTTCATTGGAAAACCTCCATTTTTAGGCACAGGCTCATATAAATTTGACTTTTGAAAAATTATGCTAAGTCTGATATAACAAATGAGTACTCTATTGCTTTAAATACATGATATATTATATATTAAGGCATTTTAAAAGTATTTTTTTGCAATATTTGAATTTTAAAAGCCCCAAATGTTGATAGTTGAAATTTCTCAATTTTAACGTCTAAATTTAACACGCAAAGTTGAATATAGATTTAATCATATTGTCTATAATATATATCCTATTGCTATGAAACTTTGTAAGCAGTCTGGTAATATATTAAGCTTTAGTCATACCAAGTTTTATTAAGATTGGTCAACTTTTTCTATCCTATTAGGTCCGAGTACACAGTTATCGTCCTTTGATTTTCGTTGTCCACGAATATAGTCCTTAGTGTGGACAGTGTGTTACTTGCCAATTTTTGTTATACCCCTTCCAAATTTATATCTCCAGGTTTTATGCCTCATATAGCAAGTTGGGGGGTGAAATGACACTGTAAAAAAAGTTGGGTCATAAATATTAATGTAAAGTAGTGATTAGGTCCAGCTGAAAAAGGTCAAAAATTAGCACTTCGGAAGCTGTCAAAAGATTTCAAGACCCCCTTAACATAAGATTGTCCATATTTTGAGTTAGAGCTGATGAAGTTTTCTATAATTTTGATATAATTTGTCCCAAAAGTAGTACAACACACTGTAAAAATATTATTGGGAAAGCGCAGGTGGGATTTTTTAAATTTTCATTTATTGTCTAAAAGAAATGCACTACGAAATAACTGTGTACTCGGACCCAATGACCTCCTTTCCCTAATTTCTCTCTCTCTCTCTCTCTCTCTTTCTCTGTCCTACAGAAATTAAAAAATACTAAAGTGTAAAGCTTGAAGATAGTTATATACTAGTATAAGAAACTAAAAAAACAGATTTTCAAATTTTTAATATTTTTTTTTACATCAAGTACATCAAACTCTATCAATTTGAGGAATTACAGAAAATTAAAGTTTAAAAAACAGAATAGTAAACAATGGGGAAAATAGTTTTGCACTAGCAAACCAGTAAATTTTTTTCTAAAACTTTAACAGACTGAAAGTTACATCATATTATATTTTCCCATAAAACTTCTGAATGTCAAGACTTGCATGGTAAGCATATTATTAAATTCTAATAAATTTGGTGAATGATTATCTAATCTGTATTCAAATCTCTCAAAACTTATCATACTCTGCCATATTATAACCCATCATTAGTCAAATTTTCATTGGTATTCTCAGATGTATAATTTATTTGTGATGAACAGCTCTGCCCCCACCCCTAATATATTTTTTTTAAAAGTAAAAAAAGGCGGGGATGTGAGGAGTAAATTTAACTAAAAAGCATTCTTTTAATTATGAAATCAAAAGTTAACTCTAACAGTCTGCAAACAGTAACCGTTAACAGGTTTCATATTTATAATTTTTTTGAAGGAAAAGATCGCCTCTATAGCGTTAACTTATTAGACCAAAAGAAGACAGAAATAATAATACATTACATTCGCCTATGTAACTTAATAACTTACGTGACTCTGTACATTATTCCTAAATTCATAAAGTTTCTTTTAATAATCCATTAAAATAACTTCAAATAATGAGGAAAATACCAAAATATCCAAATATAAGAAATTCAACTGACACTTGCCGAAATGAAATCCAATATCTGTGCAATCTGAGAATTTAAGGTTATCAAAAAGGGAAAATAGAGAAAATCAAGAATAATCAATGCACCTTGGCACTCCCCCACATCTCAGAAATAAAGTTGGTAAGACAACACACGGAAGATTTGGTGAATCACTCATCAAAAACACAATTATCTGCTCAAATATATTTCATCTTCTTTCATCAATTACTTTTAGCATCCTCTATAAATAGCACAGGTTTTTGTGTATTCTACCATCCAAAGTCATTAAGGTAATTAATGCAGAATTTTAAACAAAACAGATGCATGCTGCACTTCCCTTGTGCATCTGAAATAGATTTGAAAGATGCAGACATGCAATCTCTGCATGAAACAAATGTTCAAACAGTTGTACAAAAAATTTAACAGGTTTCAATCAAAATAATAGAAAGATGTTCAGAAGAATGGAATAAAGACACTTTGAAAAGTTAACAGAATTGATTGATTGATTGTTGGTTGCTTAATGTCTAGTGGCAAATATGTCATGCATGTTCAGTATCACCTTGCTTTAGTTCTTTAGAGAAAAGTATGCAAATTATAAATATATAGGTGACTAAGTCACTGGAAATGCGTGCTTATCATGAGGGGATAGTTTTCAAATGGTGAAAACATAAAAGCATTTTGTACGAGTCTTATATTGTAACTAAATCATAATAAAAAATATTAATTAGCTGGTCTTTTTGTTTCCCATTTATTTCATACATTTTGTCAGACATATCTCCTCTAAAAACCTAATTGAATAGTTTTAAAGACTATTCAATTTTGATATTAAGATTGAAGTTTGACTGCACTAAAGTACTAGGGTCATGACCCCAAATTAACTACCTTTGAGGCATCCAGCCTAAAGAACCTCTTAGAGTACTGGAAGATCTGTTTACAAACATTGCAATTACACCTGTGAATCTCACCTGTGTTAAACTTGTTTTACTTATATCTTATATACCAATGCCCTTTCTGACCTTAAGAAATAGTATTTACCTTTTGTAACTATTTATATCTTTGCAGATTAAGATATATATATCTATTTTAAATGTGATCTTTTCTCCTATTTGAAATCGTTCCTGTTTTTCTTTTCATTAATTTGGGTATTCAATACTACATTTAACACCCAATTCATCTCTCTCATTTGGCCGAAATTTTAATGTCACAGTTATGGAAAAAGTTAGAAATTTCTCACGATTTAAAAGCAAATTTTGGGATTAATTAAGATTACCAACGATTACACAGCAAATTTTTTTGTACCCTCCAAACTGAGTCAGGATTAGCTAACGTATGATGCTAGCTTTCCAAATCTCATCTGAACAAGACAAAATCAACTGAGTTAACACTGTGGTACAGAACTTAGACTGAATATTAAGTCCCAGTGTTCTGTATGGTCTGTATATATTTATATAACAAATTACACGCTTATTTTCCCCATTATAAATGCAAATGCATATGGGTAACACAACAGCCTGTGTGGATTTTGTTTTTTCCACCGGCCCTGCCTGTGCCCATATTGACCAAAATACAAGTTTTCCTCAATCCATAAATCCTCAAAAATTGATACAAACGAAAATAAATGAATCCACACTTCCACAGTATCTGTTCAGGATAAAAATAACTCATTATCTAGCAGTTAATTTCTTGTATGTTCATGCAATTAAAATACCCATTAAAACATGGACAATGTTTGTAAACAAACCAGGAACTACATATGCCAATTATCTCTGCAAATATAATGAAAGATAAACAAACAACAAGACAGTGCACTTTATGATGCATCAATTGATCTTACAGCAATTACCCCCTGACTGGTACAATAAAATAATTGCTTGCCTTATCCACTGCACTCTGTTATGTATTTCTAAATTACAAAACACACTCTATGCCAAGAAACTTTAAACCTACTAGCTTGAAAATACTTCTAGCTGTCTTTGTCTCAATAGTAAAAAATAGAAAACAAATCAAAACAAATCAAAACCGAGGGAAACACATCAACTATAAAAGGAAACAACGGAACAACAGAAACACTGAAGTGCAACAAAAACAAAAGTCAACATACATAGGAAATTCAATATAATAAATATCAAAAGTCTATATGATATACCTGAAGATTTGTTTCACAATTTTACTTATTAACATAAAATCAAAATTCCATTTAGTGAGCATTACACATTAGAGTCTCACTCTTTATGGGATGTACTTCAATTCTGTATTCCTTCATTTTTTAAAAGCAATTTTTTTCTCAATTTATTTATAATTTTTGTTCATTCTTCACTATTTTTTATATTTTAATCTACAGCTCAGGTACGTGGTAGCATTATATTCAATGTTCATATGTATGCAAAGATTCAACCAATTGGAAAATTACAGTTCAAACAAGAATATAATAATCGGGTAAAAAATTTATCTAAATTATGCAACTTTTGCCAAAACTGAATTGCTATCTTTACTTACTTACATAAGAAATCTAGCCAACTGAACAAACTTTTAAATTCTTTGAATTCCTATATTTCTGAATGATATACTTTTTTTTGCAATTATTTATAAACATCCGATGTGCATGTTTCCAAATTTAGAAAAATCTTTCAACACTCTAGCATGTGCATCCTATCAATTAATATGTATCATCCCACATGTTTCATTTGCTAAATTCTCACAAAATAAATAAAATTTTGAATGTTTACCAAAATATATCCTACAGCAAGTTGTTTGTTTCTTTGTTTGTAAACAGTTTTATTACATGTACATTTCGAGAGATCATATTTTTATGTTCTCAATTAAAATTACTCATGCTGAAAATGATATTGATACCATTTATAAATATTATGTTATATAGTGAATTCAATGAAAAATTTAGTCTACTTGTCATTATAAAAATCATCAGCAGCATTTGGTGGTGGTGGTTGGGGTGAGGGAGGGGGAGACTGAGAATAAACCAATCAACTGGTCTGTGCACCTTGCCATTTATAAGCCACTTAAGTCCAATGCCACACACTAGTAAATTTTATTCTGACTAGTACCTATTTGCAAATTTGTGTTTAGACACATAAAAAAAGAATTTGGTGCAGAATGCATCAAAAGTGCATCTATCATATTGCACATAAAATCATTAATTCTTTATCAATTTTGATCAAGTACATGTATAATACATGCAGTATACTAAATGTGAATTCAAAGGAGAAATATGGTACAAAATGTACTAAAATGTTTGTCACCCAGACAGTAAACAATCAACAAATAAACTTGAAGAATAAACTAAATTAATTATATAAAGGTACTAATTTTAATTAAATACATGCATCATTATTGCTGCAAACTTTATACAGAACATGCAAAAGTTGCAAATTCTTGTTACAAAAATGCTTATAGTGGACATGTGCAGTGTCCAATCACAATACAACAAATGATCAAACTAATCTTCTACCAAATACCTCTAATATGATATCACTTGGAATATTGGACAATATTACAGTTTTCAAAACATTTCCTCAACAATTACAGCCAAAACATTTTCCCGATTAATTAGCAATAAAGTAAATTTAAAAAATATTCAGGCATGATTAAAACATGATCTGACACTCACTGTTAATAAACAGCATTCCTGATGAAAAAGTATCTCTTTGATGAAGATCATCAATGAACAATACATATATACACTCAGTGAGTCGAACAATTTACAATACATATACACTCAGTGAGTCAGTCCTGATTTACCATTTAAAAAAATGTGTACTTTCTTTTAAATACATTTATAAGTGGCTTTACCTCCTTCTTGGGCACACCCCAACATGAAAAAGTGACAAAAAAACAGAGTAACAATTATACATTTACTTTACTTGTCAAATTCAAAGATAATTAAAGAACCATAGTCTGTTTAGATATTTTTTTGTAGCTGTGTTTCAATTTTGTTTTTGCACCACATAATTATATAGATTGGTTATATCTGCTTGAATGGTTGATTGTTGAAGTGATACTATGCATAGCCATGGCAGTGACTGTCTGATTTCCCTTCAATTTGATTCATGATAAAATTTGGAGAATTGTTTAAATTCTTTTACCCACAGTTTTTGCACCTTATAATCCAATATATCTTTTAGGATTGTTTTAGCAGGATATCACATGTGCACCTGTCATATCTAACCACAGTACAAGTTCACATTGGCTATCCCTCCTAAAACCCTGATAAGAATATATTTAAACTTTCTAATAAATCAGGGTGCAATGGAACACATCGATTCTATTTTATATCTTAAACATTCCCTGGGTTTTTCTTAGAAAAATTATGGACTTTGCAGTGGCGAATCCAGAAATGTTCATAAGTGGGGGCCCAATGACTGCCTAAGAGGGGACCAGCTCCAGTCATGCTTCAGTGATTCCCAATATAATCAACCAAATTTTTCCCACAAAAGGGGGGGCACAGGCCCCCCGAAAACACCTCTATATCCGCCTCTGCTTTTACAAGGGTGTTGGAGTCATTTTTATGAGCTTTGCCTGCTTGAATTAAGTTTGTCAAACAGAGCTGACACTTACCAAAGTCATGAGATATAATGTTGGTACCTCACCCTCATGGTATTGAATAATAAATAAACTCATCATATATACCAGGATTGAAACTTTGTATTTAAGCTAATCACATATTTTGTCTACAAAAGACTCATCAGTGACGGTCAAACCAAATAAAGTAAGAAGTTGAAGAGCATTGAGGACCAAAATACATGGGTCAAATTAAAATATGAATTCCTTATAAGTAAAAATGATCCAGTAGCTCTGCAGGTATCACTGAAATACATCTAATTTTCAAAGGAAAATTTAGACCTAGGGTGCTAGCTACATGTACTATTGAGCTCATGCATTCCAATCAAAATTCTTTACAAAAATTTAATATACAAATGAAAGGAATGTGTAAACTATGCAGAAAATGTATTGGGTACTTCAGATGTAGGAAATTGACAAGATTTTTATGATAATGATATGAAAACAAACTAGGTGTATAATTTATGGGTAATTTGTTTACCTGAGTACCTTACAACAGGTGGTAGCATTCCATGAGGTGCATTCAAACAATTTAATATATATCATGTATATAGTTGACATTAAATGATCTACCTATATCTCAAGAGATGAATATTTTCTCTGTTGAATGATCTTAAGATGTTGAGGTGGTACCTAACACCTTGACTAAAACTAATTTGGCTCGATTATTTTTCATAAAATTTTGACAAATATATTTACTTTAACATGTTTAACCCTTTGACAAAAATATAAAAATTTCAAAAAAATTGAACCAGACACGTTATCTGAAAAAACTTTGTTGGATATATAGCAGTTTGACAAACATTAATTTTGATCATTGAGAAGCTTCATATTTTCTTATCAATAGAATGTGATTAAAACGTACTGCTGATTTTAAGAGTTATCTCCCTGTAGTGTTATGTACCACCTTAAATTCTGATGATGACCAACAAATACATTGTACATGTATGATTTCATCTGGCTTCTATTTTTCAGTTAGAGTATTAGAACTTAACTGAATATTGACAGTTATATCAATTATAGGTAGCTTTTAACTCTCTAAAAGCTGAAAGAAGAAACAATGACCGTCCGTCGGAAGGGGACGATAAATGGCTGACCCGTGTTAAGATAGAGCCATATTTCTTGCACGTAAAAGACACCCTTGTGGATTTCGAAAAAGAGCAGGCTATATATATATATAAATAATGCTGCTACAAGGCAGCACTCGCACCTGCAAAGTGGAAAGGGATTAAAAGTTGCAAAACTTGTTTCCCAATCCACTATAAATAAATACATGAAATATGTTTAAACTAAAAGCTGAAATACAAGAAAATGTTGCCCCCTACCTTTATAAAGACATTTGGTCTCTATTCAATTGTGATGAGGCAAACCAAAAGTATATTCATGGGCTTCATCTGCACTTTTTGGCCTATACTCTAGTGTCAAACCCCATTTAGCCCCTTTTGTATACTGTACTACTCCCCGGTGTGATATGATGGAGGTGCCTAAAATCCAACCAACTCAACAAGCTTAGCAAATGTCATTTTTTATAACTATGTAGGTACATACCAAATGCTTTGACAAATTCCATTACTGCCTTGTACATATTGGCCAAAAAAAGTTCCCTATAAAATTTGCACAGTCAAAATTGTCATAGGTATTCTTTTATTGATTATCATTTTTAATCCAGGATGGACAAGATTATTAAGGACATTGAGATTAACATGTACTATAAGGATGTAACAAATCTATCTTGCAATTTCATCTGGTCATTTTCATATTAAGCTTGAAAAAAAATATGATAGAATATTTTTGGATATTGTGGATTCATTATAATCATGACATGAGTGGCATATGTACGTGGCATACCAATTTTTCAGGGATTTTTTTTAGGTTAAGGTTTTAAGTGAACCACAAATTTAAATGTTCAACAAAGCACAAATGTTCTTAACTCTTTCCTCCATGGAATTTTTTTTTTAAGGTGGTACCTAACACTACAGGGAGATAACTCTGTAAAGTCATCTAAACGTTTTAATTACGTTGTATGGTAAAAGGAATATTAAACTTCTCAATGATCAAAATTGTAGTAAAAATGTCAAACTGCTATATAACCAGTGTAATTTTTCTGACAAAACGGTTGGTTCAAAGTTTTTGAAATTTTTATATTTTTGTTAAAGGGTCAAAGTAAATACTTTGACAAAATTTAATGAAAATTAAACGAGCCAAATTTATTTTAGTTAAAGTGTTGGGATTACTACCACCTTAACATACTTGATTCACATAGGATTTTTTCATTTAAAAAAAATCATCAGGTTTAAAGTATTAATGCATTGCGTAAACAAATATTTTATCAATGAAATTCCAGTTATATATTCTCATTAATATCCTTTTTATATTAGATGCAATTTTTTTTAAGTCTGATAAAGTTTTTTCGAAGGCAATACGTTTCAACTGAGGGACTACACAGGCGTTGAAAGGCGTCATTATGGAGTAAAGGGGTGGCGTCAAATGGAGTCATTATTGAGGAAAGGGTTAAGGCTTAAGATGTATGCAGACCAAGGCCCATGTTAACTATTACTTTTCCTGAAACCAGTTTTCTGACCTACATCATGTACATGTATAACAATTTGAAATAAACCAACAATCATGGCATCATATTAGCTGCGTTGGATAGAAATCGACCTCATGCAAGTTCACATACACATTGCATGTACATGTATAAAGCCTTTGGTGGATTTTGGAAAAATTCAAATGCGAAATAAAAGATGAGCTGATTTTGTAGGCTTCTTATAGATCAACTAATTTTCAAATAGTCACAGACTATGCATAGAAATAAAAGATGATTTTTGGCTTATTTTGTAGGCTTCTTATATCAACTAATTTTCAAATAGTCACAGATTTTGCATAGAGATTTTTTCAATTATCAACCCGAAATAAGTTAAAATATATGTATTGATATTCATTTGCATACAGTTGCTTTCTTTCGGACGCAGCTCATTTATATAAATGCCTGTAAAATCTTCATTAAAAAAAATCTAAATTTCTTCAAATCTGCACTCAGCATCTTTATATCAATTATCATAAATTTGCATATTAGTCACATAACATTTGATCCAGTGGAACATAAAATATTAGATCATCAGTGTGTTTGAAATAGATAAAGGCAGGATATTTAATCATCATTATCTTGATAAAGCTAAGAATATGTAAAGATTCAATTTTACACAGATTAATAAGATATTTGCCAGAAGCTTACTCTAAGGAATTTATGTTTTTTTTTTATACAATGCATAAATTGTTTCTAAAGAGTGTGCTTATTTTATAGTTATAAAAAACAAGACAACAAGTGTAGTTATTTGACCTTTAACAGTAGCAGATCCTCAGAGGACAAGAGATTGCCTGTAGACCACCACTTTCTGAGCAAAAAAATATAAATTTTCACAAATTTTAAAAATAAATTTGATCCCTATATTCATCGATATATCCTCAAATTAATGCATCATCAACAGCAACATCATGCAAATGCAGAATTTACTTACATGTACAAGATCATATTTTGAATATATCCAAATTATACAACTAAAAAAACCAACAAAAATACATTACCTATTTCCATCATCTTGTTTAACACCTTGGAAGCCAATTTAGAATTCCTTTTATTATATCCCAAAATAAACCAGTAGGCTAGTTCACTGTCTTGTCAGAAATGTTAAAGATTCCCTCCAATTATATAACCTTTGTAAAGGTAAACACTGTGAGATGAAATGAACATGAAATATACACCAGCAGCTGAGATATATCATTAGATTTCCACATGTCAGAGGCTTAATTTATCTATTCAGGGGTTGGAGTATATAAATCTCTGTCAGTTTATAATAAACATTGAACAGGTATCCATAAACTTGCATCATGCAAATCAGCAATTAATTTTTGCTTATATTTAATTATCATGATATATATATAAATCTTTAAATCAGCTGTTTGTGCAGGCAAACTTTCCAAGGTCATTACATGACATTTATCAGGCTCAGAGTTTATAGTATTTGCTTACTGTTATGACTGTGGATTCACTATCATTGGTTGGGTACCAATTTTTAGTTTGTTTTATTAAAATATTGAAACCATGAATTGTTCAAACAATATATTTTCTATAGCTTTGTATTTAGACTTAAGCAAAATTAAAGTCAGATATCAAAGGAAAAACAATCCATGAAAAGAAATGCTTCCAGGGGTTGCCAGGGGAATATTTCCTCTGTCAACAGTAATTGAATTGTGGTGGTATAGCAACGGTTTTTCTACCATTACTAAAAAACTATGAGACGGGGGTACTGCCTTGGTTCACTATAGCTAACTCACATGTTTATAAAGGTACTCCATCATATAATTATAATTGTTTATTAAACATACGACATATTTCATATAAGACAGATTCACAATAATATTAAATTCCAGCAATAGATGTTTATATGACAAATGCTATTCTCAAAGTGATCTCAAACTATCCAACTAAACTCTATAACAAAATTAACTGACCCTTTCACTGGGGTAAAGCTGATGACGGTAACTGCATTCACGGTCATCCCAAGATGTCGGATGAAAAATTAGGTCAGTTTCTGTATTGTCTGTTAAAGTGTTTCTATATCATTTTCTTTACAAATCATACATTGAAACGATGTAAATTTATGAAAGAATCACTCGAAAATCACTAATTACTTCTGAGAAATGGGCATGAAACGGGAAATTCGATTTGAAAAAATCGTTAAGATGACCGTAAATCATAATCAAAATATTTTCAAGATGACCGTAACATAAAACAAGGATGACCGTGATTGGTAAAAAGATGACCATAACTTGTAAAGGATGACCGTAATTTGTAAAGACTGACTGTAATATATATAGGACGATCGTAACTTTTATAGGATGACCATCAATTCTAAGAAATATCCGTATTGTATTCAAAGCTTTTTTGTTGAGTTTGTCGATCTCAATAAGGGCTCGGTTAGCGGATATAAATATGTTTCATAAATTTCTTTTTCACCAGATTTTTGTGACAAAAATGTCGGTTATTGATTTGGGGATGTACGGCGGGCGGGCGGGCTGGCGGGCGGACGGGCGGCAATCAAATGTTGTCCGTGCATTAACTCATGAACCGTTCAACCAAAGCTTTTAAAATTTTAATATGTTGTTACTAACAACTAAATGAAGGTCAAGTTCAAAAAATGGCGATTTTGACTTTTACCGTTCAGGAGTTATGGTTCTTGAAAGATTGAAAAATGGAGTTTCCAGTCGTGTCCGTGCATTTACGCATGCACTGTTCTACCTAAGCTTCCCAAATTTTAATATGTTGTTACTGATGACAAAATGGAGGTCAAGTTCAATAATGGCGATTTAGACTTTTACCGTTCAGGAGTTATGGTTCTTGAAAGATTGAAAAATGGAGTTTCCAGTCGTGTCCGTGCATTTACGCATGAACTGTTCTACCTAAGCTTCCCAAATTTTAATATGTTGTTACTGATGACAAAATGGAGGTCAAGTTCAATAATGACGATTTTTACTTTTACCGTTCAGGAGTTATGGTTCTTGAAAGATTGAAAAAATGGTGTTTCCAGTCGTGTCCGTGCATTTTCTCATGAACCATTCAACCAAAGCCTTTGAAATTTTTATATGTTGTTACTGATGGCAAATTAGAGGTCAAGTTTAATAATGACGATTTTTACTTTTACCGTTCAGGAGTTATGGTTCTTGAAAGATTGAAAAATGGTGTTTCCAGTCGTAACCGTGCATTTTCTCATGAACCATTCAACCAAAGCTTTTGAAATTTTTATATGTTGTTACTGATGGCAAATTAGAGGTCAAGTTCAATAATGACGATTTTGACTTTTACCGTTCAGGAGTTATGGTTCTTGAAAGATTGTGAAATGGCGTTTCCATTCACTTTGTTGCATTTACTCATGAACCATTCAATCTAAGCTTTTCAAATTTTAAGATGCTGATACTGTTGACAAAATGGAGGTAAAATTTGATATTGACGATTTTCACTTTCACCATTCATCAGTAATGGTTCTTGTGATATTACCAGGACACAAATAAATATTAATAAATCCGGTTTGCTGTCGTTGTGACAGCCTCTTGTTTTGAACTGTAATATAATTGGCCATATTTAGGATTTATAACAATGATAGTAAATTGCATATTTCTCGTAAACAATGAAATATTTATTGATATCGACGTTAAAATTTGTAATTAACACAAATTGACAGCGATACGACGAAAATTTCAAGAAACATGAATGTGTCCCTAGTACACGGATGCCTCATCTACACTATCATTTTCTATGTTTAGTGGACTATGAAAATGGGATAAAACTGTAATTTGGCTTTAGAATTAAACAGATCATACCATAGGGAAAATGTGTACTAAGTTTCAATTTTATTTAACTTAAAGCTGGACAAACGGACAAACAAACAGACGAACGGACGAACGTACGCACAGACCAGAAATACATAATGCCAATAAATGGAGCATTAAAAACATTAATAATACATACGAATATTTGGCAATCGAGCCCATGTGTATGGTTCCAAAGGAAGCAGATTAAAATCTTAATTTGTCTTGATATATGCAGGCGGAAACACTTTTGAAATAGAACAAAAGAATCGAAGCTCTGTGTTTATCGAGAAAGCGATAAATGTTAACTGTAATGTTTGATATAGTAACAAATTTTTTAAAAGTTAATAGAAACAAATAAAACGACAAATTTCAAAAACACCATTTGCATAAGTTTTCAATGTATCTATTACATAGTAATGCAAAACAATAAGATATCAAGTCGACGACTAGTCCGAGATTACTCTGACGTCCAACGGCTGTTTTGCCAGACAAGCTGGGGCCGTGGGACGTCAGAGCTCGTCCCATATCAAAAAGTGGATATTTGCCCACCCAAAATAGATGCGCTGCTTTCGTCGTTTCTGGTGCCGACTGACGGCCTTGGAATTCGGGCATCAATCTGTTCATTTTTCATTTATCTTTTCATTTATGTAAGTTTCACCTACCTGCCAACCTTTATTTTTCCATATTTTAACAGTTTTCACAGAGACCCATCGATTTCTGCATTTTGCCTTTCATTTTCAAAGATTATCACGTGACCACGAGAAAACAGTGATGATTTATGCAAATGACCATAATGTAACACCTCGTTCATTTACGATGCAAGTTATCTTAATGTCCGAGAGCTTCCGATTGTTCTCGTGGTTGGAACTAAATGCTTAATACCGATCTCCTGTAAAGGAGGTAAAAAATCGTGGTTAGCTACTAAATGTTAAACATCGATCTCCTACAAAATTTGCATATTTGAGTCTCGAGGCCACGACCTCTCTCGTAACTTGACGTCCATTTGAAAGTGAAAGTGAAAATGCAGAAATCGATGGGATGTGAAAACTGTTAAAATATGGAAAAATAAAGGTTGGCAGGTAGGTGAAACTTACATAAATGAAAAGATAAATGAAAAATGAACAGATTGATGCCCGATTTATATAATTCCAAGGCCGTCAGTCGGCACCAGAAGCGACGAAGCAGCGCATCTATTTTGGGTGGGCAAATATCCACTTTTTGATATGGGACGAGCTCTGACGTCCCACGGCCCCAGCTTGTCTGGCAAAACAGCCGTTGCCCAGGACGTCAGAGTAATCTCGGACTAGTCGACGACATGGTTCTTATTGGGGCCTTTTATAGCTGACTATGCGGTATGGGCTTTGCTCATTGTTGAAGGCCTTACGGTTACCTATAGTTGTTAATGTTTGTGTCATTTTGGTCTTTTCTGGATAGTTGTCTCATTGGCAATAATACCACATCTTCTTTTTTTATATATAGTATCTAAAGTTGGATGTAGAAAATGCATAGCCTCCGATTTTTTTTTATCACGGACGGAGAACATATCAATCTTTTAGTTCAGAAATTTTCGTGTCTGCCCTTCCATTATGTGAATCAAGAAAAAATTCCCCAAAACAGGTAACGATTGTATCGAAAAGAGAAAAATCGAGTGCACCTTTTTATGTTAGGGCATGTTTGGGGTGTATATTTTGTCTTTAAAACGTTCAAAGCAAGAGTATTTTATATAGCATCTCGCTTCAGATTCTATCATTATTATACATCAAAGCTACAGGTTGACTTTATAACGTAAAAAAATGACAGTACGAAAAGATGAAATATATGGGTCAAGTGAGATACCTATCTAATGAATCACAAAAACAGAGTAGGTGTGTTCGAATAGCTATTTTTTTCTAAAAGTACTTGACGACAGTCTTTTAATTTGGATGATGAAAATGGATATCTTCGAAAAAATATGATTTTCTTGTGTGTGATAACTAGGGTTTATAATCTTCAACCACTGAAAATGTTTAGTCTGCCCTTCCACGAAATATTTAATTAGAATTTTTTTAAATGCTTAAGAATTTTCAAAAATTCCATCTGACATCCGAACAGAATATATTTTTAAGTTGAATCAATGCAGACAAGATCATTAACTAATGCTCATTAGCTAGTAGATACATTTGTCTTTTAAAATATAACTGACATATAACGATCGATCGTAATGATGCTATGTGGATAAATTTATCAGTTTTCAAGAGCAAAATTGGCAGAGCGTCATCCCTACAATGGCTTCCATTTCTACGATTGTGAGCATGAACTGGCGTAATGGGGAGATAATTTGGAAGAAGTAGAATCCTGACTGTATGAATAACATTTCTGCATATATACAAATTGACAACGTTCCGCCTTGTGATACGCTTTTCGTACAATACTATTTTAAGGATCTACTTTGCTGGAGCTCACCTTCACTGATCTTCACTAGTTTATTCGAATGATATTTTCAAAATATTTCTGTTATTTTATTTGCACGACAAAATGAAAGACGATATAATATTAAAGGGTGTACATGCAATTTTTTGGCATTTTTAAAAATGTGTATTTATTATATGTCATTAAAAGGAATCCCAGAAACAAACACAAATCTTTTGTCGAGCAGTTGAAGGCTGTGCACCCTATTTTTTTTTATTATGCTTGTAAGGTGTCATTTTATCGCGCTTTTGTGGCATGTTTTCCCTTCCTGTTCATTTGCATGTCTTTTGGCAATCATTTGATACAAAAAGATAGATATAATTACGGATATTTCTTAGAATTGAGGGTCATCCTTTAAAAGTTACGGTCATCATTTACAAATTACGGTCATCTTAATAGCAGTTACGGTCAGCCTTGTTATGAATCGCTGATTCTGTTACGGTCATCTCGATTGTGATTTACGGTCATCTTGGCGATTTTTTCAAATCGAATTTCCCGTTTTATGCCCATTTCTCAGAAGTAATTAGTGATTTCCGAGTGATTCTTTCATAAATTTACATCGTTTCAATGTATGATTTGTAAAGAAAATGATATAGAAACACTTTAACAGACAATACAGAAACTGACCTAATTTTTCATCCGACATCTTGGGATGACCGTGAATGCAGTTACGGTCATCAGCTTTACCCCAGTGCCTTTAGCCTATTACTTAATATTCTAAATTTTACTTTTGCATCAAACCTCTGACCTTTTAATTACCAAATAGAAATGCTGAATTAGACAGAACGTATTTATATAAGAATTCTTAATTCAGGTCATCACTTTTGTGTATAAAAAATGTATTATCTATAAATTTTTCTACTAATACATGTACATGTATGAAAAATTTGCTACTATAAAATAAACTAATAGAAAAGAAAGCTTTTGAGCCTAGTGAATTAAAATGGATTTAAACTTCCAGAATCCAGATATACATGCATGTAAACCAAAAAGTCAGAATTTATTGCAAAGTTTTTTATTTATACGCGAATATTGGGACTGGTGGAATGATTTGATTTTTGATTTTTTAACGCCTCTTTTAAGCACAGCATTAAGGTTATTTTGTGGCGGACAGTTAACATTGTTGGATAAAGCCAGGGGGTCGGGTCGGAGAAAACCACGATCTTTGATAGGAAAACTAACAATCCTAGTCCATTAAGATTGGAGTCGATTGCACCTGCAAAGTAGGGTTCGAACTCACAACCTCAGTGTTGACTAATGCTAGTGATAAAAGAAGAAACTACTTAGACCACTTGCATTGGCCACTAGTGAAATGTTAGAGTATTGTAATAATAAAAATATGAGAGACCAATAAAAAAAAAACAACATCTACATGTATCAGCCAACATATGATTCTGAATTAAAGAAAAGTCTCTGTAAAAAATATTTCAAAGTCTAAATCACCCAGCCAGAATCTAAAGTAAGTTTTTTTAATAAATTTAACAGAAAAAGAATTATCTTCTAACAGCACCAAAGTTGTCAAAGAAAAACATTAAAAATATAAGATAATTGAGAAAAGACAAGTGTACATTTTGAGTTCCCTGTCATGACTGACAGTTGTGTAATCTTTCAAATTTATGTCCAAGATTATCTCATAATTTTCCACCAATTATAAAATGATAGTCATGAAACTAACCTACCATAGGTAACAAAGGGACAAATTTAATCTTTTAACAATTTTTAAATCTTTAAATCTTCATTACTGTAATCTCAACTGTCAGGCTCCACCCATTTTACCTTTCAATGAAATGAACATCTTATCTGTCTTGATCTATCAAGTTACCAACACTAACACCACAAAACTAAAATAGACCACAATTTCCCTCCAATTTTCTACCAAATGGGGCAATGATAAATCATAAGACAATATCTCTATTTAGACAACCTTTGGTCTCAATTTTATTATATTTTAGACTCATGTTTCAACAGCATTTACAAATTGGCAAATTTTTTACTGAAATATTACCTCTCTCATTTTAAATCCTGAGGTGGGAAACACAATAAATCAAATTGTTTACATTTTATGATTATTTTGCACCCATGCTGTGATTAAAATTCAACTGAACTTAGTTTTACTCAATTAAGATGAATATCTATTTCTTAAAAATTAACAAAATTAACATGTACATGTATTCACTAGTTTGAGCATCAAAGGATCACCTATTGTTCTTACATCCACCCATACATTATATTAATAGTGTAAAAAGAAAGAGTTTAATATTTCATAAATTGCTTCGCTGAGCGCAGCTGCTGGATACGACCGCATGGGTCCAACCCTGAACAGTTGATGCAAAAATAGACACAACATTCAAGCTTGATACAGCTGAGTCTGTTCTCAATTAGGATTGTGATTAAATATTTGATACAGTTGAATAGGTTTTGGACACAGAAATTCAGAATGAATGTGGTCTCTGAACTCAAAATTCTGATATATATTGGACATTTACATGTACCTATGATGGTCCAATAACCAAAATCTAGGTTCGATTCAGCATAAAGAACAAGTATTAATTATACAATTAATAATGTAATTAATTTTTTATCAAATGTAACAAAGTTTAATTGTGAACCCTTTGACCTACATTTGTATAAGTGGATCAATTTGAATGGGCCCCAAATCAAGAATCTAAGTCAAAGTCGATTAACAGGTCGTTTAATGGGTAGCGATGCTACTTATCAATTACAAAATAAAAATCGAAATTTCAATGACAAAAAAAATTCTGGTTTCAATAACAGTTCTGTCCCTAGTATTACTTTAAAATAAGAAACCGCAAGGTCAAGAATGACCAAAACAACATCAAGATCAACAAACCTTTACTCATACCCTCAAAACCAAATCAACATGGACCAGCAACGAAGTAGACATTTGCAGGATTTGTAAGGCCTAAAATAAAATTTCATTTGTTTGGCATTGCCGCCCGACCCACTGAAAAACTTGCCGCCCAAATAATTTTATTTGCATTTCAGAAATTAATTTTTTTTTATTTAAAAAAATCGAAATTGTGCCGGAAAATTGATCGTATCCACCGAGTTTGTTCCTGGCTTTACTTATTTCAAATCACGATCTTAAAAGCGCTTACCTTACACTGCATTGGGAGCAAACATTTAAATGACATGGAATAGAAAACGTCCGCCAAAAGTAATGGGTGTGTTTGGATATACACCTGAGGCGGCCTATGGTTACCAATAAGTACCTTTAGTTTGATATTTTATACACAAAATATCAAACCATAGGTACCTATGGGTAACCATAGGCCGCCTCAGGTGTATATCCAAACACACCCAATGTCAACGAGGCCGGCAGGGGAAGGCATCTCCCTATGCTGCAATGCATTGGTTAAGGGAGATGGATTTTATCAAAAATCAAATTTCAGCTATTCTTTGAAAGAAACGTTCTGAGAGACCTTGTAGAGGACTCAATTTTATCTTTTGTAAAGCAGAAACAGATGATTTCTGCTTGACTTTGTCGCTTCATGAGATAGAAGTTTTTCACCGGGACATCACAGAACAAATATGCGTGGCTCTTACATTTGATGAACTTATTAAATATTTGAAATTTATCATTGAAAAATTTTCCCTTGAACAAAGTATCTACTATAGTCAGAACCACAATGATGCATTCAAGATAATTATGGCTGTAAGCACCAAAGCTTAAAGACCATAATGATTTACAGGTTTATAGTAGTTTTGTACCAGTAGATGCTAGCCTGGAACAAAACATACATATTTTAAAGACTAGCATCTTGTGTCAATTGAAGTACTTCCCCCTTTTCTTGCCTTTCTTCTTAACATGAATAAGATAATTCTTAAAACATAAAAGATACTGACAGAAACATATTTATAAATGTATCCAGTGTACTAGTGATGAATAAAATCCCCTCCTTTTCCACAATTCTAAAGGCTCATTAATTTATCTGTATTCATGTAATGCATGTCCAGATTTCTGTTAATCAAACAAGCATTACAACCCATAATTTATTTATCTGCAAAAATTGTCTGTCCTGCTGCATATTTCCATTTTGAATTTATCATACTTTTTAAACCTATCCCTGAAAAACCTTGCACTTGGATAATATTTGTATAAACACCATGTCTATTTGTGCCAACCTTCCAAATTTTTAATATTTTGCTATCCTAATTAGATCGTTTATCCTCAAAACTTATCAGGGGAAGTAGACATGTTTGTATGGTAGTTCGTCACACCTTACATGTATGATTACTAGCCTCCAGGTATTGGTTTGAGCCCTAGTTGGGCAGTTGCAAAATTAAGGTTTGATTTTCATGTCAGATGTGATAAGGTTAGTCAGTTTCCTCCCACAGGTTGGCATTTTCCTTCAAGTACTACAGTTTAGTACGGCACTAAAACTGACTGCCATGAAATTACCCATATGGTGTAGAAAGTGATGTTTATAAAACCAAAGCAAAGTTTTAAATCTTTGTCCATTTGTACAAGGAACCGTAGTGGTTGAGCCATTTAACTTATGGTAATTTTACCAAACTGTGACCACAACTTCAAGATGTGACATCAGGCCTCTGTTCAATGGGCAGTCCCACAATAAAAGTTCAATTTTCACGTCATACATTTTATATGGTTAATTTGTCAGTTTCCTGCCTCAGTTCTGTGTTTTTTTCTGGGTACTTTGGTTAACTTTGCCAATAAAACTGACTGTCTTACGTGAAATTATCCATATGATGTAGAATGTGACATTGATGGTTGACCCCTTTCAAAGAAACCACCAGCATGTACACACAACAATGCTGCAATGCTTTAGACAACATTGATCTGGAGACTTCATGATTTACATGTATAAGGCTTTTAAATGTAAAAAAAAAAAAATCCCTACCTACCTACCCACCTGCTGATAGTGTGGGTCGGCAATGCCAAACAAACAATTTTTTAAGGGTGGCCTAACAAGGAATACATACAAATGTTGGAACACACTTGTTAAGTTTTAAATTATTAGTTCAGTGTGTAATGTCAAGTAATGAAAATAGCTGTATGAAATGATGAGTTCACTATTAAAAAATAGTTTTGTACTACATGTACATGTAGTAAGTTCATATTTTCTCTTTGCAAATTTAAAGAAATGCATATTTTGATTATATCTTTTAGTATTTACTTTTAGTCCAAACTTTGATGGCCTTCAGTACATAATGAATTATGTATAATTTGAACACACTGTTTTTCTAGGGGCCATGCTGCCAAATTTTTTTGAAGAGTTTGGACTTAATTTCATTCT
Organism: Mytilus galloprovincialis; assembly: GCA_037788925.1. Classification (NCBI taxonomy): domain Eukaryota; kingdom Metazoa; phylum Mollusca; class Bivalvia; order Mytilida; family Mytilidae; genus Mytilus; species Mytilus galloprovincialis. Next base: position 41,101,122 of record CM075332.1, on the reverse strand, counting down.
AGGCAAGATGACAGCCATTTTTTTCTGAAGGAAAAGTGGGAAAAGGAGGGGGGGATACATGTCATGTATATCTTTGCCATAGATAAAAATTTGAAAATATCCTAATAATGAATAAATTTTCAAACTTACTCATTTTTATTTCAGGGAATACCACCAACTTTCTGCATCACTTAGAACATGAACATGATTTTGATTGTAAACCTGGGTGTAAATCTATGTCAGAGTCTGTCAACAATGCAAACATTTCTTAACGTACGAAATGCTGGAAAAATCAGGAAATGGACAAAACAAATAGATTTTTCTTGTTTGTTGGTTCTGTTTACAAATTGTTTAAGTTTTATTAGATAAAAATATATATTGTTATTTTATAGTTTTACAAAAAATGTACTGCACCATAGTTATAATGCCATAACCAACATTCAATATTGAAATCAAACAAAGATCAATTTTGGACCAATTATATAATACCACCCAAAAATGGACACAAAATCCTCATGGTATACATGCACATGTAATAAGTGGAATATAAAAAATAATTATATGTATAATATATTAAAATTATAATATTAAAATAATCATTTTAACATAATAACAGACATGTCCTCTTTCAAAGGTACATGTACATTTTTTTACAACTGCCTCATACATTGTATGTGTGAGAATAAACACACTGAAGGTTTTTTTCATTTGTGACAGCAGCCAATTTACACACTGCAACCCTGATGAAAATATTCATAAGGTGATACAAATAGCAACATCATATCTAGTCCTATGAGGAACACTAACCCTACTAAGGCCTATTAATTATGATTATCTTTCCAAACCTGTCAAAACTATATTTGTGTAGATCTAGATCTATGTATATAAAAAACATTAACATTATCTCATTTCTTGAAATGTGCCCACAAGCATGGGTTTCTGTCCATTAGAGTAGTAAAGCCCTTTACTGCCAGGCATCAAACGATCACTTTCGGCTACTGTTAGCATCAAATTTTACTGTGACTCGTCAAAATATCCTCAACACCTTATCCCTGTTAATGGCTGACCCGAGAATCTGTGCAGTCTGAACTATTGACGTCATATAACAATCACTTTTCAACTGTGGCGTCAGATATTTTGTATTATGACATGGAAATTTTAGGGAAACCTGTGTAATGTCCAGTAATGGAGGACAAGTGGCGATAAGCTTTAGGTGTATTGTGATTCATCTCAAATATTAATTATCTTTAATGTTTATATCTTGATAAAAATTGACTTCATTCCTCAAAATCAGTTTATTTTTTTTCGCCTGAACTCAAATACAGTGTACTTTTTATAGTCATGCACCAAAAATTACTGTTTAAAAACTTATTTGGCATGGATTTTCACCGTTATTCGACATGAAAGTAGGCCAATTATGACTCTAATCCGGCATGGGAAGGGTTGACTATTAATTTATATATAAATATATATATGGATAATAGACCTGCAAAAGGAGAGAAACAAGTGACTGTGAATGTGCCCATCCTATTTGAATGATTTGTTGTATAGAACTTTATGAACTTCTATCATTGACATTATCTATGTTCATGATGTTCCTATACATTACCAATCTAAATAGTCAAAGTAAAGTTACACACAAGTAAAATTAACTAGTTATACATCTGCTTGTCTTACCTAAATCATCCATTACTTTCTGGTTGTAATTTTGCATCAACTTCTAACTTTTCGGTGGAAAGATGAGAGTGACACTTGTGGTACTTCCGGTTTGATAAAGTGGTCACAAATTGCTTTAAAGATTGGAAAAAATGTGAAGTAAAGATATTTTGATTCATTAGAGTCAATTTGGAAGGGAAGCACTATCTACATATCTTATTGTTTCTTCAAAATAAGTTATTCTTAGAGAATCCTTCGATCTTCTACTTGGATGAATCCATTCCCACTTCCGGTTTACCTGACTAGAGGAAAGGTACGCACTATTAAACCGATCCTATAGCTATACGAAATCGAGTTCTTTTGAGGATTGAGGATTCTGTAGAAGAATATAAATATTTGGAAATATAGAAGAGTGTAGATCTAAGAATGCGCAACTTTAATTATTTCAACCACAATGTCTTCTGGTAAAAATTACTGTTTCGTTTTGATTCGGATGAATAATCGAACTTATTTTGTTCGAGAATGTTTGAGTCCTTTGAAGTGTCAGATTTCATTATTGAGCAATATAATTTGACAGTTTTAAGTGTTGAAACAAACGAAATAAGATGTTTAAAGTAACGTTTTCAACTCAGAATCTATAAGCAGGTAATACGATTGAACCACAAACATACGAGAGATGTATAGAAAAAAACCCACTGTTTTTTAATATAGAAAATCTTAAAAGAGGGGGGTATATATATATGTATGAGAAAACCAGGATGGTAATTACGAGGCATTTATTTTTGAGAAGACTTCCTTTTTGGTCTCACCTTTATGTATACATTTATCTTCATTAGAAGAGATAAACAAGAAAGTTAGTGTTGGTAGTGCTGATTCTCCCAACATTTATAGTTGGGCAGGAGGATTTTGAAAATAAATAACTCAGCCTTGATAATAACAAAAATAAATGGTTTGTTATGTGGTAGTTAAAATAAATAACTCAGCAGGTCTAATCGAAAGTATGAAATGGCACCAGATTCTTCATAAATTCATTTTTTTCCCCCAAAAAAATCCAAAAAAATCTGGAAACACATCCCAATTTTTTGGATAATAAAAGTATAAATATTATTTAAATATACTTGAAAGTCTTAAAATTGGTGTCATTTAACTTGAGATATATTGTCTCAGGAAACCTTACCTCACTTTTATTTTAACAGGGCCGTAACTACATTGAGGCAAATGCCTCATGTACGAAATTTTAAAACCATACGCTTGTTTCCATATCAAATTGTGTTCGCGGTGAGTCCCTTGTAAGAAGCAAGTTCTATTTTCCCTCAGATGTAGCCCTGATTTTTCGGGATCAGGTCCGAGAACACAATTATTTTGTAGTGCATTTCTTTTAGAACATAAATGAAAATAAAAAAAATCCCACCTGCGCTTTCTCAAAGAAACTTTTACAGTGTTGTACTACTTTTTGGACAAATTATATCAAAATTATAGAAAACTTCATCGTCTCTAACTCAAAATATGGACAATTTTATCTTTAGGGCGTCTTGAAATCTTTTGACAGTTCCGAAGTACTATTTTTCAACCTTTTTCACCTGGACCAAATCACGACTTTCCTTTAAAATTCTGGACCCAAATTTTTTTACAGTGTAATTTCACCCCCTACTTGCAATTTGAGGCATTAAACATGGAGAAATAAATTTGGAAGGGTTATAAAAATTAATGGCAAGTAACCCACTGTCAACACTAGGGACTATATTTGTGAACAATGAAAATCAAGGGACGACAATTGTGGTCTTGGACCTAATAGGATAGAAAGAGTTGACAAATCTTACAAAAACTTGGTATGACCAAAGCTTAATAAATTATAACACTGCTTACAAAGTTTTATGACAATAGGATTTATATTATAGACAATAAGTTAAGTTCTATACTCATCTCTGCGTGTAAAATTTTGACGTTAAAATTGAAAAATTTCAACTATCAACATTTGGGGCTTTAAAAATTAAAATATTGCAAAAAAATACTTTTTAAATGCCTTAATATATAACTTATCATGTATTAAAAGCAATAGAGTACTCATTTGATTTATCAGACTTGGCATAATTATTCAAAAGTCAAATTTATATGAGCCTGTGCCTAAAAATTGAGGTTTTTCAATGAAGGGGGGCCTTACATGAAGATGTAATATTTTCCAGCAATTTTAAATTTGTGAAGCTTTTTGGTTATAAATAATCCTTACATATGTATTGAAAGTACTTTAAATGGAAAGAAAAGTTACAAATAACATATCATATTAGTTTAAAAGGGTCTAAGGCCAAGTAAGACTGGAAAAAATTTAGGGTCAATTTAGGCCGTGCCACATATTTACATTAAAAAATGCATATTGAGGCTATAAGAAATAAAATTTTGTGTTTTTTTTATCATTTCTATACTCATGTGACATGATTCAACAAATCTGAGCACAAAAAGACTCTTGCAATTAAATATATTTTATTTCGTTTGAAATTGGTGTTTTCCCGTTTGCTATTATATATAATTAGTGGTAATTATTTATAGATGGGAACTAGTATAACTAGTTCTGCAACAGTATGTACTATTTATAGAGTTTAATGTCGGGTGTATAATGCACGAGGAAAGTTATGGCGGTTTCTACGGGTGGGATTTAATGGTACTATATAAAGTTTGGCATTTAAATGTAATATTATCGAAGGTGCTCGCAGTTGCGTCGAATTGAAGTTGGTCACATTGGTACATTGTATATTGACAGTTGCTGCTATGTTTATTACATACGTACAGGCGTTGGAGGTATTAACCGAGGAAAAAGAAAAGATGCGAATGAGAAACAATGTTATATGTCATGGATTTATATGTCAGTGGTTTGAATCGAAGAAATATGTACAAGATAGTAAAATAAAATATTGTATCGCAAGAGAAAATGATATGTTACTGCGAGCAACTAATCCTATATCTGTGTTTGTTTTGTTTATAGCCTATTGAATTTAGATATTAAATATTTTAAATTCGGACGGGCAGGGCGAGGGAGAATTTAACTTTTCTTACAAACAGTATGGTCTGATACAAAGATTTTTGCCTTTTTAGGGAAAAACTTGCATGCAATTTATTCTCAACAGGCTTATATTTAAACCACTTGCTATCCTACAGAAGAAAAGAAAGATATTATGTGAAATGGAACAGGTACAATAGACATTGTAAAGTGTTTTTGATACAAATTTAGTGAGGTCTTTATTATGGACTTCAAATTTTATGTACCAAGCTCCCCACTTCATCCAAACAGGGCGTTAGACAAGGGTCATTTATACAACACATTTTGCACATATTGTCTGAGATAATCTTCTTTTCTGTAGATTCAGAGTTCATAAATAAGTAAAAGAACTAGATAAAGGCATAGAAACACAAATTTTGACACATGAAAACCTGTCAGATAGAAAGTCAGGATGCCATTTATGCATCAATATTGAAAAAGCTATAAATGCCTATTTTGACCATAAAATGCCAAAATTGGTCATTTTTGCAGAAATTCTATAAAATAAAAGTTTAAATCCTTTAGTTTCATGCTATTTGACAGATTGACACCATCAAATCATTTAGGGAAGTTGCCAAAGTACAGATTCTATATTTACAGATTTCACCTCTTAGGTCCGAGAACACAATTATTTCGTAGTGCATTTCTTTTAGAACATAAATGAAAATTAAAAAAATGCCACCTGCACTTTCTCAAAGAAACTTTTACAGTGTGTTGTACTACTTTTGGGACAAATTATATCAAAATTATAGAAAACTTCATCTTCTCTAACTCAAAATATGGACAATTTTATCTTTAGGGCGTCTTGAAATCTTTTGACAGCTTCCGAAGTACTATTTTTCAACCTTTTTCACCTGGACCAAATCACTACTTTCGTTTAAAATTCTGGACCCAAATTTTTTTACAGTGTAATTTCACCCCCCTACTTGCAATTTGAGGCATTAAACATGGAGAAATAAATTTGGAAGGGTTATAAAAATTAATGGCAAGTAACCCACTGTCAACACTAGGGACTATATTTGTGAACAACGAAAATCAAGGGACGACAATTGTGGTCTCGGACCATCAATGTTTCTTATTTATTTGTCTTTTGTTCATTGATTGCCTTTCTGTATTCTGTTAGTGTTGCATTCCTTTTGTAATCTAGTAATTTTGTTATTAACTTGATCATGAGTTTAAAAAAAAACAGCAGCCACAGACTTAACTATGTGAATTTCCTTTTTTGCTTTATCATGCACATTGGTCTTTTGATGTTGTCCCTAGAAACTTCAAGTCTTAAACTGAATTTTTACATTTTGCTTTGAGACCAAAATATTGTCAAAAAATGATTAAAACAAAACTTGCATTTTCAAAGTTATGAATATGTCTTCTGAACACCCAGAAAGCATGATTTTGCATCATTTGTTCTATAGCTTCTTGGGCCTTCAGTGACTCCAAAACCCTTCAAAAAAAAATTTCCTTGCTCCGCTCAACGAAATATGTTTTCCAAGACTTTTATAAGAGGCTAATTAAGTTATAACCAAACTTTAATACTATGTTTGTATGCAATACATGTATATGCAGTTGGGAATATAAAAATTCATTTCTGCAGAGGATGATGATTAATTCTGATTAAATGATACATATTGACTTGACTATACATGTATTATTTATAATAAACAAATCTTTTAAAAATTGTATGCATATCATAAATATAGTTGTGAAAATGAATAATCAGTCCCTTTAATGCTTTAATGAAAATGAAAAATCTTGCTTCAATAGTGCAGAAAATGAATAATCTGTCCTCTTAGTTTACAAAAATAAATAACCGATCAAAAACAAATCCTCCTGGCCCCCCAGAATATCAAATGGTCGTCCCCTTAGTGGGTCTTCTGCTCAGTTATGTGAGTCTGATGACTCATGAGGGTGGGGAGGTACTTCATATCCCACTATCTGTATTCTTTAATTTTTAGATTGTTTCTATAATTATGTTATTTATCTTTTTTGTCTGTCATTCTATATAGTCTTTATATTTTTACATCCCAATATTTTGAATTTTTCATTTATAATTTTGTTCCATTTTTAGATCACCGTTCCAAAGGAACTTGAAGTCGGTCGTCATCAGTCTGGTGTAAACTATTCCAAACATCATCTCATCTGAAACTACTGAACCAATTTCAACCAAACTCAAGCTGAATGATCCCTAGGATATCAAGAATAAAGTAGGTCTATGTGTTTTATTTTCTGTTTAAAAAAAAACCAGGGCCACAAAGGCCACAATGGCTAAAAATAGAACATAGGGGTAAAATGCTGCTTTTGGCTTATATCTCAAAAACAAATGCATTTAGAGCAAATGTGGCATTGGGCCAATTTGTGCATAAGCTAAGTAAATCTATCAGCCATGAAATTTTCAGATGAATCTATTCAAAAGTAAAATCACAAAAATACTGAATCATTGTTGGGTTGCTGCCACTAAAGTGGTAATTTTAAAGAAATTTTGCAGTTTTGGGTTGTTATCTTAAATATTTTTAATGATGAAGATAAACTGTAAACAGAAAAAATGTTCATCATAGTATTAAAGCTCTACAAATAAGTCAAAATTATCAATACATGTAAACACCTTTAATAATGAGTTATTGACCTTTAAGGACAATTTAACACAGTTTGTTTATCATGTTTTCTAACTTTGAAAAATCTTCTATTCTGGAACTGCAAAACCAATTCCAAACTTGTTCTGAATTAGGAATGATATATATAAGCAAATTTACAGATCTAACATTGTTGGGTTGATGTTTAGACGAGTTATATATATATATATATATAGAATAAAGTTTGTGTTTTAGTTTGTCAAAAACATGGTCACTATCATGGCTAAAAATAGAACATAGCGGGTAAACTCAATCGTAACTACTCTGCCATTCTCGCTATGCAATACAATATTTCTTCGTGCAACCAGAAAGGCCAAGGAGTTCCGATTGGGGGTAAACTGTAGTTATCTCCCCATAATGTAGCTATACATGTCAGGAAAAGAAATTAAGTTCACTTTCAATTTATTTTGTCTAAATATTCTATTATTTATGACCCTCACCTGTCTCAAAACACTTAGCAATTTGATTTGTTGTCTGTGGAAACTATTCAATTTCCCTTTACAGAAATATCATGTGATAGGGACTTAATTCCATTCAAATTGTTTTAGCCAAGAGAGGTAACTCTAATTTGTTTTTGTTCCTATCATGGAATAAATGACACTTTGCTTTTATAGTCTGTTTCTTCAAATTTGTTCTGCAAAGATTATAGCGGAGGGGGCATTAATTTTTACTCTTGTCTGTTTACCTACTGACACTGGTTGAGGTTCACTAAATCAGTTTGCCTTTACCAAATGTTATATTAAAATGTAGTTACAGACTATCTTAACGTGTGAAATTTAGACTAGTGACCTAGCAAAATGAGCAAGTCTTCAATACTGTTAGCATTAAGAAACTACTTCCATTGATCCTACAAAATCAGATACCAACAATAACAACTTGTTAGGTTTAAATGCTTTTTATGAATTCATTACAATCTTAATCATCAATTTCTTTGTCTGTTAAAACATTTACAATTTTTTTCTCAGTACTGTTTTGTTTTTATTAAGGGATGTAACACAACTACTTACCGTATATGAAATAAGCCCCACCTCCCTACTACATTATATGGTATATAAAGGAACATAACACCACTACAAACCGTGTATGAGATAAGCCCCGCCTCCCTACTAACCTAATATTGAATATACACGGTCTCCACGAGGGAGCTTTTAACCAATCACATTCCTAGAAATGTATAGGAGGTAAGATAATGCCACTTACACACAATGCTTATAACAACAAAACACAAATCAAATTATAATTTGGTTCTGTCACTTTTACCATTCTAGAGTTATGCCCCTTTACAAATGAAAAAAGTGCTGAATTTATGTTTCCGTTTTCTAACTTAAGTTTGCCTCAACCAAATGTTATGAAAACACAATGCTTATTCAAAGAATACACAGATCAAATTTGAATTGTAGAAGCATAGCTTTTACCAGTCTAGAGTTATACCCCTTTACAAATTGAAAATTGAAAAACACATACACGCAATGTTTATAATCACAATACACAGATCAAGTTTGAATTTTTGTAGTGTCACTTTTACCTTTCTTGAGTTATGTTGTTTGCAGGTGGGGCATCATCTGTGCATGTCCAATGGCCACAATTTCCTCAATTTGTTACCATTGCATTTGTTTGGTACCAACCAATAAGTCATGGTCCTTGGACTTTTAAACTTTCACATAGTTTACATTCTAATGGTGAAACACAACAAAAATGAATTGTTAGATATAATGCACAAAACATTACAACCAAATGAGATAAGGTGACCAAAGTTTTAATTATGTTTTTTTCTGGTTTCAACAGATGTATAGAGGTCCTTACTATTTCCAAGATAGATTAAGAAACAGAACAGAGATTGGCTCCTTTTACAGATTGTCTTATTAGTCATCTATTATTAAAGGATACAAGGTAAAAATGTCAATTTCTTTGGTGTTACTTTATCGGGTACTTCATTTAAATATTTCGTTTAAATTTAACAATAAAGGACAAAAGTTTAGAACAGGTTGTTACCTAGGGTCAGTATACTTATTTAATGAAGCCATGTCATTATGACAGGCTACTCAGGTTTTACTCTTCAAGGTGCAACATCAAGCATGCTTAAAGTCCCAATATACCAGTATGAATTGTTTTTAATATAAGAACAAAACACTACAAACCATTAAAGTCTGAAATGGCCTATATCTGTACTTGACTGCAGTACTGATTTTTACTCGACCAGTCTGAATTGGTCTGACTTTTACTTGACATTACTCGACCCCAGTCTGAACCATACTTGACTGTACTGAATCGTACTTGACCCTTATCGTTGCCGTTAAAAATAGTCTGAACTATTACTCGACCAGTCTGAAACAGTCTTAACCCATTCTTGACATGTACTCGACCTATTTTTCCAGTCTGAACCATACTTAACCAAAGGTCTGAACAATACTCAACCAGTCTGAACCATACTAGACCAAAAACCCTCTACTTTTTTAACCGTTTACAGTGAGTTGACTGTTAGTGTTGCTCTCCACCAATTGCAACTCATTCAAAATTTTGACCCAATTGCAATTTGTTTTATTAAACCAAATTGTTCAACTGGTCAGAATATTGAACAAATTGTTCAGTCAAAATGTGAAAGTGCAAGGTGATAAAATAAAACATACTTACAATCCTATAAGACTTTAACTCCACTTTAATGATGTTGTGACAAAATTAGTTTATCAGTTTGTATATAGATATATTATAGTCATTTCCATGCTGAAGAGGAACTGTTTATTTTGAATTGCTATAAAATTGTCCAAACTAAGCTTTCATATAGTTTTTCTTTCTAAAAGTATTCTATATTTATAAGAATCAGATATCATTTTAAATAAAACATCATATATTCAGTAAAATATGTGTGAAATAACAATATGCTATTGATAAGTTTTCATTAAAGTGGAGTAAAAGTCTTATAGGATTGTAAGTATGTTTTATTTTATCACCTTGCACTTTCATGACTTGTCTGTGGTTTTCTACAGCAGTTGGTTCAAATTTCTGACCAGTTGAACAATTTGATTTTATAAAACAAATTGCAATTGGGTCAAAATTTTGAATGAATTGCAATTGGTGGAGAGCAACACTAACAGTCAACTCACTGTAAATAAATTTCTTTTTAACTGACATATATAACAGCCAACAAAATTTATAAAAGATTTTAACCTTATAAAAGAAATATATCTTTGATTATATTTAGGATAAAAAAAAATATATTATATATAACTTATATCAAAAAGGGATAAAATTAAATAAATGAATAAAATAATTTTTCTGATTAGTGGTGAAATATAAAGTATAACCTCTGCTTGGGGCAAACTCATAAATAAGATCACACCTGGGCAGAGGTATTAAATTCTAAATAACATTGATTCAAAATTGCAACATCCTGTTTAAATTAGATAACAAGGCCTTTTGAATATACATGCATGTACTAGATAAGTAATACACGAATTTAAGAAAATAGGGCTTTCTTTTTACCTGTAAAACACACATGTACTGAGTTAATTAGAACATATTAAAGTGCTTTATGTATGCCATGTTAATTTGACAAAAAAATACTTAAATGAATTTAATTTTTTTTACTGTTACTTTGGAATACATTTCCTTTTTTAAAAAGGTTATCAAGGATTTGTATAGTAAATACAAATCCTTGGCTTAAGTTTATGGTGAAAATAGTCCAATTACCATAAAATACTTGAACGAAATATTCATAAAATTTGAATAATATTGAAAATATTAGTCACAATTTATTTTTTTAGATTATTTATCAGCTTGTTTTATATTTTAAAAATTGATATATATTATTACGTAAGTGTTGATTAATATTGGGTTGAAGTTATATTATGATTGATTATTGTGAAATTTTAATTTCAATACTGTATTAAATACATTTTTAATTTCAATTTAGTTGTTGTTTAAATTTTATTTTTATTAAAAAAATTCCTAAATTGATAAAATTCAGTTAATAGATACAAAGAATAGGTCTAGTTTGGTTAAGACTTGGTCGAGTATGGTTCAGACTAGGTCGAGTACGGTTCAGACTAGGTCGAGTACAGTTCAGACTCGTATAAAACGGTTAAGTACTGGTCAAGTACACATTCAGACTGTTAAGTATAGTTCAGACTACAGTCGAGTATTATCAAGTAAATCTCAGACTAATTCAGACTGGTCGAGTAAAAATCAGTACAGTCGAGTACAGATATAGGCCATTTCAGACTTTTAATGGTTTGTAGTGAAATGTATTAATATGTCAAGTTTGTAAAACAGAGTCCAAACTCACAACTTAAATATATAAAGATAAGTGTCTTACTCTTTATCTAAAAGAAAAGTGTTTTATTTTAACTACTGAGTAAGTACTGTGGATTCATTTATTTTTGTGGGTTTCCATTTTTTCGTGGATTGAGGAAAACTTGTGTTCTTGTGGTTTTGCGAATAATATCATGAATACAAAGCCTATAGAAAATTTGTTATTCATTAAACATTTTGAATTCATGGTTCACCTGTACCAACAAAACCCACAAAAATTGGTATACAATGAATAATAATGAATCCACAGTTTAATTGCCCTTATACCTTGGACAGATAAAATTAATGAATGCGTAGGACATTGGAACTTTGTTCTTAAATTTTTTCAGTTTCATTAAGTGAGTTTGAACTTATGTATCTTATGTCTATGATGTCTAATATATGTTACAAATAAAGCCTAATAAATTTATTTTCTCTATATTATGTTTATAGATGTCCAACTGGACAAACATACACCAAATTAACAGATCATAATTCTTAAAGCAGTAATGGCAAGTTCATCTTCCTCTGTAGTGTCTGGGTCATGGCGAACAAACTATGCAAGAATAGGCCATGCAGCACAACAGCTGTTTCCAGATATTCTCCAGGAGCTTATTACAATTAAAGAACCTCCTAATAAGTTATCATGTGACGTTAACAAGAACAAATACCTGCTAAAAAATTTAAAACTTGATGAATGGTTTATGATAAATAATGTTGTGACAAAGGGGTATGCAAACTTTGACATACCATTTATTTACAAATTAGTAAGAAATTTGACTCTAGTACCACCACCTACAAAAGGATGGGACTATCCTACTGCACCATCCCAAACAGAAGTCACAACAGGTGATGACATTGAAAGAATCCGAAGATTTAGAAATGAGACTCTACACAGAGGTAATGCACAAGTCACAGACACAGAATTATCGCAGTACTTTACAGAGTTCAAGAACATTGCAGTCAGACTAGAAATTAACCTTGGAAAGCGTCCAGGAGAGTTTGTAGACAAGTTTGTTGATTTGGAAACCTGCTGTATGGATGAGAAAACAAGGGACATGTATATTAAGAGAATTGAAAGGTTTAAGAAAAGCTATGAAGATTGTAAGAAAAGAATAAATGACGTAGAAAAAGATGTTGATGCATTGAAAGAGAAAAGTACAAGTAAGTACAATACAGAAGAAATTAAAAATCAATTTCTATAGTTTCATTTATTTTGCTTTGAGTAGGAAAAATTCTATTGATTTTGTGGTTACAAATTCTACAAGAAAGGAACTTTTTTTTTTGGCTCTCAAAGGTATAATTAAAGTGCAAAATTTTGAAATTTTTTTTTTAATGTAAATTTTTGGTATTTTACTGATAATTGCACTCAGTTTTTGTTGATCCTTCGACTTTTGTTGAAAAAGCAAGACATAGCAATCCTACATTCTGTTGTCACAATGTGTCAGTGTCGTTGTCATTGGCGGTGGCATCCACAAATATTCACTCTGTCATGTCTGTGGTTAAAGTTTTTGAAATTTTAATAGCTTTCTTAAACTATCCTGGATTTCTACTAAACTTTGACAGAAGCTTGTTTATGATCATATGCATAAGATAGTACATCGTGGCAGAAGTAAATTTTGTAAAAAAAAAAATTCTGTTTTTTCCGTATTTGACTTTAATACAAATGGACTTTGATTTTCTGCCAGGAAATTAAACATTACATCCACTCTGTGGTTAAAGTTTTTTAAATTTTAATAACTTTCTTAAACTATCTTGGATTTGTACAAAACTTGGACAGAAGCTTGATTATTATCCAAAGCTTAAGTATCTAGAAGTAAACTTTGTTAAAATTTTGTTCATGTTTTTTCCGTATTTTACTTAAAAATGGACTTTACAGTCTGTTGTTAAAGTTTTTAAAACATTTATTAGATTCATATCCCAGATTTTTACCAAACTTGAACAGAAGCTTCTTACAATAAAACATTTGTCAAAAGATAGTATAGATAGTATAGAGAGGAATATTTATTATTTTTTTTCCTCATTTTTGTTGAGCCTGTGATTAACAGCAAAAGTAGGTAAGACACTTGGTTCCGCGGAACCCTTACTATTTTTCTGTTTGCTGTAAACATTTAGATAGTTTATGGTCAAAGTTTTTTTATACATAATTAAAGAAGGTATTTATATCTTTGTCAAACTTTTATTGAATGTAATGAACCTTGTGCAGTAGTACTTCATGATTAGGAATTGCATCTGAAGAAAAAGGATTAATTCCTTTATACAGACTACAGCAAACACAAGAATATAACAAACTTATCATTTGATACCAAGCTTACCATTTAGAATGCCAGAAGTGTGTTTTGGCTATACTCATGCATCATTGGCACTTAAATCAAAACTTTAAGGAAGCCAAATCAAATGCAAAGTTGAAGAACATGAAAAATTAATGTTTAGTTGAACCCTTTTGATATAATAAGTGTGGTTAAATTGAATTGGGGATGGCAGAAGGATTTTGAAAATTGAGGTGTAAAGTGGGGAATTCATACATCAATGCTGTGGTTGGAGTTAATATTCTCTGAGGGTATCACCAGCCCAGGAGTCAGCACTTTTGTGCTGACATGAATTATTATTGATACTAGAACACACCTGCGAAATCGCGGGTGTGTTCAGAGCGTAGTTTAAAGTATGTAAAGTGTTGTTGGGAGAATTTTGTAAAATATTGAATGACTGGAGAATTTCAGCAAAAGTAACATAAGTCATAGGTTATTGGGGACAGGAAAATGTTTTTTTTTATCCCTCCAAAATTCCCAATTTTTGGTTTTCTATCGATTTCAATATGAACATATATACATTTAGTATGTTATGAACATTTAAGTAAGGAACCTGTAATTCAGTGGTTGTCGTTTGTTTATGGGTTACATATTTGCTTGTCGTTTATTTTTTGTACATAAATAAGGCCGCTAGTTTTCTGGTTTGAATTGTTATATAAATACATTGTCAGTTCAGGGCCTTTTAAAGCTGAGTATGCGGTATGGGCTTTGCTCGTTGTTGAAGGTCGTACGGTGACATATAGTTGTTAATTTTTGTGTCATATTGGTCTCTTGTGGAGAGTTCAGTTGTCTCAACATGGCAATCATACCACATCTTCTTTTTTTTTTGTAATCAATGAATTTTGTAAAAGATTTAATGACTGGAGAATTTCTAAAAAGGTATCAAAAGTTCACATGAATATTTTTAGCGCTTATCTGTATATTATGACCATTCATTACTATATAAATATAGACTGTGTATTTACTTTCTAAGTTTACTAATCGATCCATGGTGGTCATTGATATAGTATACAGACTCTCTCTATTTAATAAACTCTGTGACCACCATGGATAGTAAACTTGAAAATGATAGCAGATAGAATTCTGAAAATACACTTTATTCTTTGTATATGTATGTTCAAAGTATTCAGAAAAACGCAAACCGGAAGTCTAATCTGACTTAAAATTACGTCCAATGACGGGACAATATCGGGATGCCTTTTATCTCGTTTTTCTCCCAAAATAACTCAATCTGAATAATCATATGAATGGACGACAAATGCGACTATGCATTATACCTATAGAACACAGAGGCATGTTGATGAATTTATTGTGGAAAGAAGAGAAGCAACACACAAAATGAGGTCTTCTCGTTTAATAGTATAGATGATGTCACACATATAAATTAGCTGTGTACAAAATTTTGAATTTTTCAAAAACTATGGTTTTTATACGACCCCAAAAAAATTTTGGGTTCGTATAATGGTATGATGTCGTCGTCTGCGTCGTCAGCGTCGTCGTCGTCCGAAGACACTTTGGTTTCTGTATAATAACTTAAGTTTAAGTGAATAGATCTTAATGAAATTTTTTCAGAAGGTTCAATACCACAAAAGGAAGGTTGGGATTTATTTTAGGGATGATGGTCCGAACCTTTTAGGAATTAGGGGCGCAAAAGGGGCCAAAACAAGCATTTTTCTAGTTTCAGGATAATAACTTGTTTACCAGTATTTCAATTGCTCTGAAAGTATACTGCAATGTTTAAAATCACAAGTAGAAGTTTTGGATTCATTTAAGGGGATAGGGCCAAAGTTTAGGAATTAAGGGCCAAAAAGGGGCCAAAACAAGCATTTTTCTAGTTTCCAAACA
Source organism: Mytilus galloprovincialis (assembly GCA_037788925.1). Classification (NCBI taxonomy): domain Eukaryota; kingdom Metazoa; phylum Mollusca; class Bivalvia; order Mytilida; family Mytilidae; genus Mytilus; species Mytilus galloprovincialis. Next base: position 41,085,388 of record CM075332.1, on the reverse strand, counting down.
ATACCTTGTGTGTAATTGCATGGATCTCTCTGAAATTGTACCACAAATATACCATATAACAAAGAGGAGGCTGGGATTAAGTTTTGGGTTAATTGCCCAAAATATGTAGGAATTAAGGGCCAAAAAAGGGCCAAAAAGAAGCATGTTTCTAGTTGCCAAACAATCATGACAATCACTTGTGTTTAAGTGTATGGATCTCTCAGAAATCGTACTACAAGGTTCAATATTACAAAGGAAAGCATGGGATTGAGTTTAAGGGTTATTGCTCCAAGGGGGGGTTCAATAAATCTGGGGGGGGATCTCAGTTTACCATTTTTTTAAGGGATTTTTTTTTTTTTTCAACATTTTTCAAATTTCAAATTTTGAAAAGTTTCAATAAGAAATATTCAATTGCACAGTATTGTGCAATAGATGTGTTAGATCTTGAACCACATTTATTTTGTGGCAAAAACCTATATTATGTCAAAAATTTGATCACAATCAAAATTCAGAGAGTATGAGGCTTGAATATTGTGACCAAATTTGCCCCAACTGTTCAGGGTTCGACCACTGGGGTCGTATAAAGCTGCGCCCTGCGGAGCACGTGGTTCTACCTCAGGAATAATGAATTACTATGATGGGTTTATTTACCTGATCTGTAATTGGCAAAACTTTTAGGAATTTGGTCCTCAATGCTCTTCAATTTCGTACTTTATTTGGCCTTCTTTATTAAACTTATTTTGATTCACACGTCACTATAAATGAGTCTTTTGTAGATGAAACGCACATCTGGCACAAATACAAAATTTAATCCTGGTATCTATAATGAGTTTATTCTAAAAATATAAATATATATATCGAAAGAGTTTGTATCAATATTGAGAAATTCTTTATCTTTTGAGGAATTGAAAATAATGTTCAATCATTGTGTTGTCTGATGTTATTTACTTAGAAATTACGTTCTCCAACTCTACATGTAGTTTTCCTCAACCAAATGTTATGAAACTTGTACACAATTCTTATTTATTACCACAAAACACATGCAGGTCAAGTTTGAATTTTGGTGGCGGTAATTTGTCAATTCTAGAGTTATGCCCCTGAACAATTAGAAAAATGGTTGAATTTTTTCGATTCCTTTTGCTTTCTTTATTTAGACAGTTCGCCTCAACCAAATGTTATATATGAAACCTACATTGTATACTTAATGGATGGAACCACAAAGTACACATCAAGTTTGAATTTTTGTTTGTGTCATTTTTGCTGTTCTAGAGTTATTCCCCTTTATAAATAGAAAAATTGCTGAATTTTTCATTTGTGTTCTCCAACTTAAGTTTGCCTCAACCAAATGTTATGAAACTAAGACTCAATATTTAACATAAAGCACAGATCAAGTACAAATTTGGGTAGCGTCACTTTTTTCCGTTCTAAAGTTATTTCCCTTTATAACTTTATATGATCATGATGACACATGCATGCAAGCAGGGATGTCATTCATCTTATTTAAATTTAGTCTTAATCAGTACATGTACAGGCAAGACATTTCTACAAGTTTACTGTTGTTAATAATGAATTATATAATTTGTTTCCATTTTTGTCTAACCTGCAACTTTTGTTACAGAAAGCTCGACATACATGACATAGGGTTAGTGATCCGGCGGAAGCGGCGGCGGTGCTAGCTAACTTCTTAAAATTTTATATTTTAGAAGGTGGAAGACCTGGATGCTACATAATTTGTTTATAGATGCCTCATGTTACGAACTTTTCGTCAGTCACATGTCCTATGTCCTTGACCTCATTTTCATGGTTCATTGACTACTTGAAAAAAAAGTTAAGATTTTTTGTAATGTTAAATTCTCTCTTATTATAAGTAACAGGATTACTATTATTAGTATGTGCGTAACTTGCAAGGTCCTCATGCCCATCAGACAGTTTTCACTTGACCTCGACCTCATTTCATGGATCAGTGAACAAGGTTAAGTTTTGGTGGTCAAGCCCATATCTCAGATACTATAAGCAATAGGTCTAGTATATTTGGTGTATGGAAGGACTGTAAGGTGTACATGTCCAACTGGCAGGTGTCATCTGACCTTGACCTCATTTTCATAGTTCAGTGGTCAAAGTTAAGTTTTTGAGTTTTGGTCTATTTTTCTAATACTATATGCAATAGGTCAACTATATGTGGTGTATGGAAATATATCATGATCTATATGTCAGTTGCCCAGGTTTTATTTGACCTTGACCTCAATTTCATGGTTCATTGCTGTGTTAAGTATTTGTGTTTTGGTCTGTTTTTCTTAATTTACAAGCAAAAGGTCAACTATATTTGTTGTATAAAAAGAAGAATTGTTAGCTGTACATGTCTGCCTGGCATGGTTCATCTGACCTTGACCTAATTTTTATGGTTCATTGATCAATGTTTAGTTTTCTTGGTTAATGTCGAGTTTATGTGACAGTTGTAATAGAGCTTTATATTTAGGACTATCAACATAATATCAATGATTTGTAAAGAAGGCAAGACATTTCAGTGTGTGCACTCTTGTATTTTAGAAGGTGAAAGACCTGGATGCTTCATACTTTGTATATAGATGCCTCATGTTACATAGTTTTCGTCAGTCACATGTCCAATGTCCTTGACCTAATTTTCATGGTTCAGTGACCACTTGAAAAAAAAGTTCAAAATTTTTGTAATGTTGAATTCTCTCTTATTATAAGTAATAGGATAACTGTATTTGGTATGTGCATACCTTGCAAGGTCCTCATGCCCGTCAGACAGTTTTCACTTGACCTCGACCTCATTTCATGGATCAGTGAACAAGGTTAAGTTTTGGTGGTCAAGTCCATATCTCAGATACTATAAGTAATAGGGCTAGTATATTTGGTGTATGGAAGGACTGGAAGGTGTACATGTCCAACTGGCAGGTGTCATCTGACATTGACCTCATTTTCATGGTTCAGTGGTTATAGTTAAGTTTTTGTGTTTTGGTCTGTTTTTCTCATACTTTATGCAATAGGTCTACTATATATGTTGTATGGAATGGTTGTAAGGTGTACATGTCTAGAGGGCAGATGTCATTTGACCTTGACCTCATTTTCATGGTTCAGTGGTCAAAGTTAAGTTTTTAAGTTTTTGTCTTTTTATCTAATATTATATGCCAAAGGTCAACTATATTTGGTGTATGGAAATATATTATGATCTACATGTCAGTCCCGCAGGTTTTATTTGACCATGACCTCAATTGCACGGTTCATTGCACAGTGTTAAGTTTTGGTGTTTTGGTGTATTTTTCTTAAACTATAAGTATAATACCAGTCAACTATATTTGTTGTATGGAAGCTTTGTTAGCTGTACATGTCTGCCTGGCATGGTTCATCTGACCTTGACCTCATTTTCATGGTTCATTGGTCTTTGTTTAGCTATCTTGGTTAATGTTAAGTTTATGTGACCGTTGTAATCAAGCTTTATACTTAGGACTATCAACATAATATCAATGATTAGTAAAGAAGGCGAGACATTTCAGTGTGTGCACTCTAATGTTTATAAGTATTTTGTAATAATGCTGCAATGTTCTTTTGTAAGGTCAAACAGAAGGATTGGAGAAGACAGCAAAACAGGGAGATAAATTAAATTCGAAAGTGGAAGTTCATGGAAAGGAGATTAAAGATTTGCAATTAAATCAGCAAGGTAGGTGTGAAGAGGGAGATAAGAGTTATATGTTATTGAAACAACAATCAAATATGAAAAAAAAAATCCTGTTATTTCCCTTACAGATTGGAGTTATTACGCTTGAGTTAGGCAGGAACCATTTGATTTTCGAGGGGGGGGCTATGTTTTTTTTTTCTGGACAAATTTTTTCAATCTATTTTTTTCGCGACAAGTCGTCGAAAACAATTTTTTTCTATCAATTTTAGCATTACATATAGTGGCAGCTGAGGGTGAAACAAACAATTTTTTCTTCTCAGAATCAAAAACAAATTCTTTTTTTCTCCAAAAACAGGAAACAAACTTTTTTTTCCAAAAAAACCCATAGCCCCCCCAGAAAATCAAATGGTTGCTGCCTTAGACCTGATACAATTATTTTCTTATTTACATTGAGCCTTAATCAGTAAAGCAAGCAAGACATTTCATCATGTTTACAGTCTGTGCCAAAAACTATTTGAAGCACTAGCCCGAATTTATATGTACTGGACCGAATAAAATCTGTGTCACGGTTGAGGATCACAAAGTGATCCGAACCAGCTAGGGGGGTTTGGGGGCATGCCCCCCTTGAAAATTTTGGAATATTAGATGTAAAATCCTGCATTCTGAGGTTACATTTTTGTATCTGGAAGTGTATATAACTTTTCAAAAATATAGAATTTTTTCTCCATGTAATATAAAAAATTCTACTTTCCTTAAAAAAACCTTCTCAAAACTGTTGACAAGACTGTTTAAGACTCTTTTCTTTGAATTTAAGACATACATGTAAAATAAATGTATACATGTAGATATAAACCCCTTGCCATCACATTTTGTTTAAATTAATTTCTCATTCAAATTTAACTTTGGAAGTTAAAGAGATCATCCTTTCTGATGCAGACCAAGAAAAGAAGAAAATCAATCAGTTTTTTTTTAGCCTCCGTAACTTGGTCGGACTTGTGAGACGGCCTTTTTGGTGCCTTTCATGGTCTCGCACTTTCCGACAGTGAAGCCATGTATATTAAACGATGTTTGTGACCAAAATTATGTGTACACATTCGAAATGAAAACAAAACTGGTTCCACTTCTTCATAAAATTAACGGTAACCAGTCACTGAAGTAGTCCTAATAACCAATCGTCTAAAATACACAAGATGTCAAGCGGGCAGTTACGAATTAATATCTTCCGACGCAAAAATGTTCAATGTTTTTTTTATTTTCTGTTATGATTATATTTTATTCAGTCTATGGAACATAAATCAATCAATAATTACCAAAATTTGACATTTTCAAAACACGTGAAACTGACCGTTTTCGCGTTGTTTTTTTTTAACAATCGGTTATTAAGGAGACCGTCAAAACTGGTTTACAGAATTTTTGCAAGGAGGAGAGTATCAGTTTATTAATATTGATGGCGTTGAGTGACATTCTGCATTAACTTACGGTAACGATTAAAAAAGTGCACACAGATATGCACTAGACCGGTCGGACTATCGGCAGTGTACGTTAACTAGTCCAAGCTTATTAGCTCACCTGGCCTAAAAGGCCATGTGAGCTTTTCTCATCACTTGGCGTCCGTCGTCGTCGTCTGTCGTCGTTAACAATTTTTCAAACATCTTCTCCTCTGAAACTACTGAATGGATTTGAATGAAACTTAGCATGATTGTTCCTTAGATTATCCTGCACAAAGTGTGTGCTTCGATTTTTGATCCGTCAAAAAACATGGCCGCCGTTACTTAAAATAGAACATAGGGGTCAAATGCAGTTTTTGGCTTATATCTCAAAAACGAAAGCATTTAGAGCAAATCTGACAAGGGTGGGGTAAAAATGTTCATTAGGTCAAGATCTATCAGCCCTGAAATTTTCAGATGAATCAAACAAACCATTGTTGGGTTGCTGCCACTTAATTGGTAATTTTAAGGAAATTTTGCAGTTTTTGGTCATTATCTTGAATATTATTATAGATAAAGATAAACTGTAAACAGCAAAAATGATCAGCAAAGTAAGATCTACAAATAAGTTAATATGACCAAAATTGTCAATTGACCCCTTAAGGGGTTATTGTCCTTTAATGACAATTTTTCACAATTTGTTCATCATATTTGCTAACTTTAAAAAATCTTCTCCTCTAAAACTACTAAACCAAATTCAACCAAACTTCAACTGAATGATCAGTAGGGTGTATAAAATAAAGTTTGTGCTTTATTTTTTATTTCGTCAAAAAACATGGCCGTCATGGCTAAAAATAGAACACAGGGTAAAATGCAGTTTTTGGCTTATATCTCAAAAACTCCAGCATTTAGAGCAAATAAGACAAGAAGTTAAAGTATTTATTAGGTCAAGGTCTACCTGTCCTGAAATTTTCAGCCGAATTGGGTAACTGGTTTTTCAGGTATAATGCCCCTGAATTGATGATTTTAAAGAAATTTTGCAGTTTTTGGTTATTATCTTGAATATTATTATAGATACAGATAAACTGTTAATAGCAAAAATGTTAAGCAAAGTAAGATCTACAAATAAGTCAATTTGACCAAAATTGTCAATTGATCCCTTAAGGAGTTGTTGCCCTTTAAAGACTTTTTTCACAATTTGTTCATCATGTTGACTTACTTTAAAAAAATCTTCTCCTTTGAAACGGCTGTATCAATTTCAGCCAAACTTAGGCTAAATGAGTTTCAGAGTATCTAGTATAAATTTTATATTTCATTTCCTTGTATGTCAGAAACATAGCTCCTATGGCTAAAATAGAACATAGGAGAAAATGATTTTTTTTTTACTTTTGAAGAAAATAGGACGATTCAAAGAACATTTAAATAAATTGAAAAGCCAAAATAATCATTGATGAGAGATTTAACCAAAAAAATTAAGGTGAGAGATTCAGGCTCTTGAGAGCCTCTTGTTTAAACTAGACACGGGCTTCTGGCTACCGCTTAACGTCGCAGACTGTGTTTACTGTTGTTAATATTGGATATAATTTATTTCCATTTTTTATAAGTATTTTGTAATAATGCTGCATTGTTCTTTTGTAAGGTCAAACAGAAGGATTGGAGAAGACAGCAAAACAGGTAGATAAATTAAAATCGAAAGAGGAAGTTCATGGAAAGGAGATTAAAGATTTACAAGTAAATCAGCGAGGTAGGTGTGAAGAGGGAGATAAGAGTTATATGTTATTAAAACAACAATCAAATATGAAAAAAAAAAATCCTGTTATTTCCCTAACAGATTGGAGTTATTATGCTTGAGTTAGACCTGATACAATCATTTTCTCATTTGCATTGAGTCTTAATCAGTAAAGCAAGCAAGACATTTCTTCATGTTTACTGTTGTTAATATTGGATATAATTTATTTCCATTTTTTGGTGGAAGAAGACTTCAAGTCTTCTGAAGGCCTAGCTATGGTGCCGACTTTAAAATCATTGAGCTTTGTATGCCGCATTCGTTTCTGTGTATTACAATTTCATAACAACTTCTGATTCCTGACACCGATTTTTACACATGATTAAGAATCTGAATCATTTAATTTGTAAATTAGGATTGAAAAACAATCGCTATCGTAAATATGTACCCTTTTATTTATGTAAATTATTAGATTTCACCTCATCTACATGAATGTTTTTTGTTTACTTGTAACGGGATGTTTTTACTGTAGATATTTGTAGTACGCATGCGTGAATTTGGTATTGGGACAACTCGCCCTGTTTACATGTTCGCCCTTGGTCTGTTCGTCCTGAGTTCTTTTGCCCGTATAGTACCTTCACCCTGTGTTCATTCTCTTTACTCTTATCAAGGACGTTTTATAATACGTCCTTGCATTTATTAAAAAATATTAATATTAAGAGTATCGTTAAAAAACTCTAAAACACGATTTAGTGAAAAACATCTGTTCCTTATTTTGTTCCCAAATTAAGACAATCGTGTTCAGCCATTCAAATTCTGTGTTTCTCATGATCAATTAATAAACCAATCAAAAACGTTTTCTCTGAAGATTATTCTACATGCTAGATTTTGAACTTGTGTTGTTTTCATCTAGTGGTAAAATGTGAATTTTCATCTGCAACTCTTCTTACACAGCTTTTAAGATAAAAACATGGCTGATTGACAAAATTCAATGATGCAGTACTACCATAAAGATAATAAATAGTATTTTTTTTTCACTAATTTATTGACATAATACTCGTTACATATTTTATTTTTGTATTCAATTAAATCATTTAAAGGATAATGTACTTTTTCACAAAAGACCAACAAACAGGTTGGGAACCCCCCCCCCCATTATGAGTGGTGTCCCTTACATTAGGATGTCCCTAAAACAAGGGGTCATTTTACTGTTGAAAAAAAAAAGAAAGAAAATTTTTAAGATTTTTAACTCAAAAGTGTTCATTATATTTGGAACAACTTTTCTAAATGAGGGGTCAAATTAATAAAGAAGATATAAGTTTAGAAACATCACAAAATTCTTTTGACATGTTTTGACCATTTATTACTTGATAGATGCATAGTTCTTGGGGAAAAGTTTCATCAAATAAAATGAATATAAAGGTGCTCATTTTTTACAGTGGGTTGTAATGTTCTTCCAATGAGGGTTACGCCTCATTTAGAGTGTTGTTCCCAAACTGTTAAAGGTCTATCTTTGTGCACAATTCAAAATTGGAAATTTCAACAAGCATCTAATATTCTTACACAAGAAAATAAACCCTGGTCTGCTAGCTACATGTTCATCTTTTCTACCGATTCAATAACTAGAATCATGCAAACAGACTTAAGAAAAAGGTATGTAAGTTCATCATACAAATATGACACTTTTTCTAGACAATCAAGATTGTGCAAAATACTTCGCTAAAAATTGTTGTCGCGCACTAAAACCCCCATGGGAACTTTCAAAAGTTGGCAGGTATGTAACAAGTCTTACTATTTTTATGCCCCATATATGGACATTATGTTTTCTGGTGTGTCTGTCCGTCCTGCTTCAGGTTAAAGTTTATGGTTGAGGTAGTTTTTGATGAAGCCGAAATCCAATCAACTTGAAACTTAGTACACATGTGTTCCTTATGATGTGATCTTTCTAATTTTACTGCCAAATTAAAAGATGCTTTTATGGTAATTCAAGTTGCCTTTTATTCACCTTCTTCCACCTCAGAGCTATCAGCTCTTTGATTATAAGTATGTTATAATTATGGTGTGATGTTCTTTTGTAAGGTCAAACCAAAGGATTGGAGAAGACAACAAAAGAGGTAGATAAATTAAAATCGAAAGAGGAAGTTCATGGAAAGGAGATAAAAGATTTACAAGTAAACCAGCAAGGTAGGTGTGAAGAGGGATATAAGAGTTATATGTTAATGAAACAACAACCAAATATGGAAAAAAACTGTTATTTCCATTGCAAATTCGAATTGAATGCTAAGTATTTAATTAGCTGTAGTCTTGTCAACTATTTTGATAATATCCGACTTTATTTTACATTTTATGCTAAATCACTTATTTAAAGTTGTAATAAGTGTCTCTAAAATTATGTCTTACAGAAGTTTGAAAAAGGAGGCAAATATTAAAATGAGATAAACAAAAGATCTAACTATCTGTAGCTAAACAGGACTGATTATGGTTCAATGCTTGGTATTAAATTATAGGAGTTATTGTCATTGAGTTAGACCTTATACAATTATTTCCTTATTTATATTCAGTCTTAATCCGTTAAGCAGGCAAGACATTTCTAAATGTTAACTGTTGTTATACGACCGCAAAAATTTAAATTTTTTGGTCGTATGTTGCTATCACGTTGGCGTCGTCGTCCTGCATCGTCGTCTTCGTCGTCTGAATACTTTTAGTTTTCACACTCTAACTTTAGTAAAAGTGAATAGAAATCAATGAAATTTTAACACAAGGTTTATGACCACAAAAGGAAGGTTGGGATTGATTTTGGGAGTTTTGGTCCCAACATTTTAGGAATAAGGGGCCAAAAAGGGCCCAAATAAGCATTTTCTTGGTTTTCGCACTTTAACTTTAGTTTAAGTGAATAGAAATCTATGAAATTTTACACAAGTTTTAGGACCACAAAAGGAAGGTTGGGATTGATTTTGGGAGTTTTGGTTCCAACAGTTTAGGAATTAGGGCCAAAAAAGGGCCCAAATAAGCATTATTCTTGGTTTTTGCACAATAACTTTAGTATAAGTAAATAGAAATCAATGAAATTTTAACACAAGGTTAATGACCACAAAAGGAAGGTTGGGATTGATTTTTGGAGTTGAGGTCACAACAGTTTATGAATTAGGGGCCAAAAAAGGGCCCAAATCAGCATTATTCTTGGTTTTTGCACCATAACTTTAGTATAAGTAAATAGAAATCTATGAAATTTAAACACAAGGTTTATGACCATAAAAGGAAGGTTGTGTTTGATTTTGGGAGTTTTGGTCCTAACAGTTTAGGAATAAGGGGCCCAAAGGGTCCAAAATTGAACTTTGTTTGATTTCATCAAAAATTGAATAATTGGGGTTCTTTGATATGCCGAATCTAACTATGTATGTAGATTCTTAATTTTTGGTCCCGTTTTCAAATTGGTCTACATTAAGGTCCAAAGGGTCCAAAATTAAACTTAGTTTGATTTTAACAAAATTTGAATCCTTGGGGTTCTTTGATATGCTGAATTTAAAAATGTACTTAGATTTTTAATTATTGGCCTAGTTTTCAAGTTGGTCCAAATGGGGGTCCAAAATTAAACTTTGTTTGATTTCATCAAAAATTGAATAAATGGGTTCTTTGATATGCCAAATCTAACTGTGTATGTAGATTCTTAATTTTTGGTCCAGTTTTCAAATTGGTCTACATTAAGGTCCAAAGGGTCCAAAATTTAACTAAGTTTGATTTTAACAAAAATTAAATTCTTGGGCTTATTTGATATGCTTTATCTAAATATGTACTTTGATTTTTGATTATGGGCCCAGTTTTCAAGTTGGTCCAAATCAGGATTCCATATCAAGTATTGTACGTGCAATAGCAAGAAATTTTCAATTGCACAGTATTGCACAATAGCAAGAAATATCTAATTACACAATATTGTGCAATAGCAATTAATTTTCAATTGGAGTTATCTTTCTTTGTATAGAATAGTAGTTGATCATATATGTTGGAAATTTGCCAGACATGACTATGATGTCATTTTCTATTTTTATTTGCCAATAACTTTATGTAAATAACTTCATTGGAAATTTGCCAATATAAAATGTTGCTGATGAAGCTTTTTTTCCATATCTTATCTAAAATGTTTTTAGATAATGTATGTTGGACATTTGCTAGACATGACTATGATGTCATTTTCTATTCTTATTTGCCAATAAATTTATGTAAATAATTTCATTGGAAATTTGCCAATATAAAATGTTGCTGATGAAGTTTTTTTTATTGTTTTATACAATAAGGCCAGGATTTTTTAATTTGTTGGTTTACGGATCCGCCGACCAGATTTTGCCGATTTCCAGAATAAAAATAAAATTGACTTTTCATGCTTTTTTATTCCCGCCGACCCTAAGAAATGCATTATCCCTGAAAAATAATTAAAATAATTGTTTTTTATGAAATGAAATGCATTAATCACTAACAAAATTGATAACACTTGCTGTTGTGAAAAAATAAAACTTCCAGTTTACGTTTTTAAATATAGACAAATCAATTATCATAATAACTGACCTTGAAATGTCGTTTGCACAAATAATTTTGCGGAACGAAACTTGTGTTTAAAACCAATTACACAATAAGTTTGTTTCCCTTATTTGTCATCAGTCCGTAAGATGCATCATCTCATAGAAATAGACTTGTCCAAATGTGGATAGGTTGAAGGCATCAAGTTGAAGTATTGAATATTAACAAATCATTTGGAATTTTCTTGTTTCATAGATAATAAAAAAATTATCGTCCATTTGGATAAAAAACGGGAATGCGAGACAACAGATTGACCCGATAATCTCATTTTTCCAATGGACGAGTCTATTAGGTTTTTGACACGTGTGTTGAAACTTATTTTCGTACGACGTTTTTACATTTTTTTTCTTTATCAGTTTTCGTGCTTGAAGATCATTATTCACCAAGTTTTCTGGAATTGATTAAGAGCTACGCGAATCTATTTTTCTTGTTTCTGAAATGACGATTTAATTTCATCTTTGTCCGTGCACCCCCCTTTTTTTTACTGTAACTTATTAGACAATGTCATGCGATGTTTATAACAGCTGAGCAATAATATTTCATTGAACTAAAATTTAAGAAATGATGATAAAATGGCATAACAAACATATTGTTAGAAAGGTGAAATATACATTGATTTTGCATATTTTTCTGTCTTCAAAGATGTTTTTTTTCTTTTTTTTTCCCGACCGACCGACCCGACTTTTTCATGGGGAAAATCCGTAAACCAACAAATTAAAAAACCGTGGCCTAAACAATGTATATTTTACTACCAACCAATCTTTACCATTCAGAGATAACAAGCACTTTATTTTACATTTTAATATTTTATGATGTATTTAAAAGAGTAGTTATTGTTGCAAACTCCATTATAAATTTGAATTGATATCAGTTTTGGAAAAAGGGAAATGGGGATGTGAAAAAAAAGGGGGAGGTTTAAATTTTTCTCATTTCAGATTTCATAAATAAAAAGAAAATTTCTTCAAACATTTTTTTGAGAGGATGATTATTCAACAGCATAGTGAATTGCTCAAAGGCAAAAAAAAACTTTTAAGTTTTCATTCTGTGTCAGAAACCTATGCTGTGTCAACTATTTAATTTTAGATTTAAAAAGATTGAAGAAGAAATCTTTAATTGATTTGTAAAATCTTGACATTTGTTTTGTGTAAAAAAAAAACCATGTAATGTCAAAAATTTGATCACAATCCAAATTCAGAGCTGTATCACGCTTGAATGTTTTGTCCATACTTGCCCCAACTGTTCAGGGTTCGACCTCTGCGGTCGTATAAAGCTGCGCCCTGCGGAGCACGTGGTTTTGATATTGTATATAATTTATTTTCATTATAAGTTTGTTATAATTAATGCTTCAATGTTTTTTTTATAAGGCCAAAAAGAAGGATTGGAGAATACAGCAAAACAGCTAGATGAATGTAAACGAGAAACTAACAAAATAGGAGAAATTCAGACCCAGCATCTTGAAAGAGTTGAAAACCTTGAAAAAGAAACTGAATCTTTAAAATTAAATGAGGAAGTTCATGGAAAGGAGATAAAAGATTTACAAGAAAACCAGCAAGGTAGGTGTGAAGAGGGATATACGAGTTATATGTTAAGGAAACAACAACCAAATATGGAAAAAAACCTAAGCAAGTTATTTCAAGTAAGAATTTAAATTAAATGCAAAGTATTAGATAAACTTTGGTCTTGTCAGCAATTGTTTGAATACCTGACTTTATTTAACATTTTAAGCTAAATCACTTATTCAAAGTTGTAATGGGTGTCTCTAAAATTATGTCTTACTGAAGTTTGAATGAGGAGGTAAATATTTAAATGAGATAAACAAATGGTCTGACTACCTGTAGCTAAAATCTGGCTGATTATGGTTCAATGCTTGGTATTGAATAATAGAAATTATTACCCTTGAGTTAAACCTGATACAAATATTTTCTCATTTAAATTCAGTCTTAATCAGTAAAGCAAGCAAGACAACTTTACATGTTTACTGTTGTTATTATTGAATATGATTTATTAACGAACGAAGTTGAAGGGCACTTTAGGTTTGCACTCCATCCTTCTGTCAGTTTGTCCATCTGTCAGTGCAGCAAGTCTGTTTTTTTCTGCACTTTTTTATTCCTGCTTAAAGATATTGATTTAAAGTTTGGTATATTTTTTTATCCTGACTAGTTACAGATCAAGTTCGAATTATGTTCCGGTCTGTTGATTTTGTGCAGAGTTATGTTCCTTGAACTTGGAAAATTCACTCAAATATTCAGTTTTCCACATTTTTTTTGGTCATGTTTGAAGATATTGACTTTATAATTGTACGTTCTTTTATGACAAGTTACAGATCAATTTCAAATTTTGTTCCAGGTTGATGATATTGTGTTGAGTTATAATCCTTGGACTTATAAAATTCAATCAAACAATCAGTTTTCCAAATCTTTTTTCATTATGCTTGAAGATATTGACTTGATATTTGGTATAAGTTTTATCATGACAAGTTACAGACCAAGTCCAAATTTTGTTACAGTCTGATGATTTTATGCAGAGTTATAGTCCTTGGACTTGAAAATTCACTTAAAACATTAGTTTTCGACTCTTTTTTATACGAACACAAAAATTGAAAATGTTTTGGTCGTATATATATTGGTATCCCGTTGGCGTCGTCATCGTCGTTGTCGTCATCGCCCGAGAAGACATTTGGTTTTCGCACTATAACTTTAGTATAAGTAAATAGAAATCTATGAAATTTAAACACAAGGTGTATGACAACAAAAGGAAGGTTGGGATTGGTTTTGGGAGTTTTGGTCCCAATAGTTTAGGAAAAATGGGGCCAAAACAGGTCTCAAATAAGCATTTTTCTTGGTTTTTGCACAATAACTGTAGTATAAGTAAATAGAAATCTATGAAATTTAAACACAAGGTTTACGACCATAAAAAGAAGGTTGGTATTGATTTTGGGATTTTTGGTCCCAACAGTTTAGGAATTTGGGGCCCAAAGGGTCCAAAATTAAACTTTGTTTGATTTCATCAAAAATTGAATAATTGGGGTTCTTTGATATGCCGAATCTAACTGTGTATGTAGATTCTTAATTTTTGGTCCCGTTTTCAAATTGGTTTACATTAAGGTCCAAAGGGTCCAAAATTAAACTTTGTTTGATTTTGACAAAAATTGAATCCTTTGGGTTTGTTGATATGCTGAATCTAAAAATGTACCTAGATTTATATACGACCTCAAAATTTGAAAAAATTTTCTTCGTATATTGCTATGACGTCTGCGTCGTCGTCCTTGTCATCGTCGTCCGAATACTTTAAGTTTTCGCACTCTAACTTTAGTAAAAGTGAATAGAAATCTATGAAATTTTAACACAAGGTTTATGACCTTAAAAGGAAGGTTGGTATTGATTTTGGGAGTTTTGGTCCCAACATTTTAGGAATTAGGGGCCAAAAAGGGCCCAAATAAGCATTTTCTTGGTTTTCGCACTATAACTTAAGTTTATGTTAATAGAAATCTTTGAAATTTTGACACAAGGTTTATGACCACAAAAGAAAGGTTGGGATTAATTTTGGAAGTTTTGGTTTCAACAGTTTAGGAATTAGGGGCCAAAAAAGGGCCCAAATAAGCATTATTCTTGGTTTTCACACAATAACTTTAGTTTAAGTAAATAGAAATCATTGAAATTTAAACACAATGTTTATGACCACAAAAGGAAGGTTGGTATTGATTTTGGGAGTTTAGGTCCCAACAGTTTAGGAATTAGGGGCCAAAAAGGGACCCAAATAAGCATTTTTCTTGGTTTTCGCACCATAACATTAGTATAAGTATATAGAAATCTATGAAATTTAAACACAAGGTTTATGACCATAAAAGGAAGGTTGGTATTGATTTTGGGAGTTTTGGTCCCAACAGTTTAGGAATAAGGGGCCCAAAGGGTCCAAAATTAAACTTTGTTTGATTTCATCAAAATTGAATAATTGGGGTTCTTTGATATGCCGAATCTAACTGTGAATGTAGATTCTTAATTTTTGGTCCTGTTTTCATATTGGTCTTCATTAAGGTCCAAAGGGTCCAAAATTAAACTAAGTTTGATTTTGACAAAAAATGAATTGGTTGGGTTCTTTGATATGCTGAATCTAAAAATGTACTTAGATTCTTGATTATTGGCCCAGTTTTCAAGTTGGTCCAAATCGGGGTTCAAAAATTAAACTTTGTTTGATTTCATCAAAAATTGAATAAATGGGGTTCTTTGATATGCAAAATCTAACTGTGTATGTAGATTCTTCATTTTTGGTCCTGTTTTCAAATTGGTCTACATTAAAGTCCAAAGGGTCCAAAATTAAACTTAGTTTGATTTCATCAAAAATTGAAAAATTGGGGTTCTTTGATATTCTTAATCCAAACATGTACTTAGATAATGGGCCCAGTTTTCAAGTTGGTCCAAATCAGGATCTAAAATTATTATATTAAGTATTGTGCAATAGCAAGTCTTTTCAATTGCAAAGTATTGCACAATGGCAAGAAATATCTAATTGCACAATATTGTGAAATAGCAAAATTTTTTTTTAATTAGAGTTATCTTTCTTTGTCCAGAATAGTAAGCAAGAAATATCTAATTGCACAATATTGTGCAATAGCAAGATTTTTTTTTAATTGGAGTTATCTTTCTTTGTCCAGAATCAACTTAAATCTTTGTTATATACAATATACAATGTATGTTCACTTTTTACTACCAACTGATAAATTAAAATAATCTTTACCATTCAGTGATAACAAGCAGTTTTTTTACATCTTAATATTTTATGATGTATTTAAATGAGTAGTTATTGTTGCAAACTCCATTAGAAATTTTAATTGAGATTAGTTTTGGAATAAGGGAAAGGGGGATGTGATTAAAAAAATTGGGTTCAATTTTTCTCATTTGAAATTTCATAAATAAAAAGAAAATTTCTTCAAACATTTTTTTGAGAGGATTAATATTCAACAGCATAGTGAATTGCTCTAAGAGAAAACAAAAATTTTAAGTTCATTAGAACACATTCATTCTGTGTCAGAAACCTATGCTGTGTCAACTATTTAATCACAATCAAAATTGCCCCAACCGTTCAAGGTTCAACCTCTGCGGTCGTATA
Organism: Mytilus galloprovincialis; assembly: GCA_037788925.1. NCBI lineage: Eukaryota > Metazoa > Mollusca > Bivalvia > Mytilida > Mytilidae > Mytilus > Mytilus galloprovincialis. The sequence goes on along the minus strand of CM075332.1, from coordinate 41,068,938 downwards.
AAGCTACGCCCTGCGGAGCATCTGGTTTTATATGACTTTCAGATGTGTTTAGGTTTTTGTCTAGCCTGTAACTTTTGTTGCAGAAAGCTTGACATGGGGATAGTGATCAGCGGTGGCGGCGGCAGCTACGGCGGCGGTGTTAGCTAACTGCTTGAAAGCTTTATGTTTTAGAAGGTAGAAGACCTGGATGCTTCATAATTTGTATATAGATGCCTCATTTTACAAAATTACCGTCAGTCTCATGTCCAATGTCCTTGACCTCATTTTCATGGTTCAGTCACTACTTGAAAAAAACGTTAAGGTTTTTTGTAATGTTAAATTCTCTCTTATTATAAGTAATAGGATAATTATATTTGGTATGTGCGTACCTTGCAAGGTCCTCAAGTCGTCAGACAGTTTTCACTTGACCTCGACCTCATTTCATGGGTCAGTGAACAAGGTTAAGTTTTGGTGGTCATGTCCATATCTCAGATACTATAAGCAATAGGTCTTGTATATTTGGTGTATAGAAGTACTGTAAGGTGTACATGTCCAACTGGCAGGTGTCATCTGACCTTGACCTCATTTTCCTTGGTTCAGTGTTTATAGTTAAGTTTTTATACAACCGCAAATTTTGAAAAAATTTTCGTCGTATATTGCTATCACGTTGGCGTCGTCGGCGTCGTCGTCGTCGTCGTCGTCGTCCGAATACTTTTAGCTTTCGCACTCTAACTTTAGTAAAAGTGAATAGAAATCTATGAAATTTTAACACAAGGTTTATGACCATAAAAGGAAGGTTGGTATTGATTTTGGGAGTTTTGGTCCCAACATTTTAGGAATTAGGGGCCAAAAAGGGCCCAAATAAGCATTTTCTTGGTTTTCGCACCATAACTTTAGTTTAAGTTAATAGAAATCTATGAAATTTTGACACAAGGTTTATGACCACAAAAGAAAGATTGGGATTGATTTTGGGAGTTTTGGTTTCAATAGTTTAGGAATAAGGGGCCAATAAAGGGCCCAAATAAGCATTTTTCTTGGTTTTTGCACAATAACTTTAGTTTAAGTAAATAGAAATCTATGAAATTTAAACACAATGTTTATGACCACAAAAGGAAGGTTGGTATTGATTTTGGGAGTTTAGGACCCAACAGTTTAGGAATTAGGGGCCAAAAAGGGACCCAAATAAGCATTTTTCTTGGTTTTCGCACCATAACGTTAGTATAAGTAAATACAAATCTATGAAATTTAAACACAAGGCTTATGACCATAAAAGGAAGGTTGGTATTGATTTTGGGAGTTTTGGTCCCAACAGTTTAGGAAAAAGGGGCCCAAAGGGTCCAAAATTAAACTTTGTTTGATTTCATCAAAATTGAATAATTGGGGTTCTTTGATATGCCGAATCTAACTGTATATGTAGATTCTCAACTTTTGGTCCCGTTTTCAAATTGGTCTACATTAAGGTCCAAAGGGTCCAAAATTAAACTTAGTTTGATTTTGACAAAAAATGAATCGGTTGGGTTCTTTGATATGTTGAATCTAAAAATGTACTTAGATTCTTGATTATTGAAGTTTTTTGGTCCAGTTTTGAAATTGGTCTACATTAAGGTCCAAAGGGTCCAAAATTAAACTTTGTTTGATTTCATCAAAAATTGAATCCTTGGGGTTCTTTGATATGCCAAATCTAACTGTGTATGTAGATTCTTCATTTTTGGTCCTGTTTTCAAATTTCAAATTCTACATTAAAGTCCAAAGGGTCCAAAATTAAACTAAGTTTGATTTTAACAAAAATTGAATTCTTGGGCCTCTTTGATATGCTGAATCTAAACATGTACTTAGATTTTTGATTATGGGCCCAGTTTTCAAGTTGGTCCAAATCAGGATCTAAAATTATTATATTAAGTATTGTGCAATAGCAAGTCTTTTCAATTGCACAGTATTGTGCAATGGCAAGAAATATCTAATTGCACAATATTGTGAAATAGCAAATTTTTTTTTAATTAGAGTTATCTTTCTTTGTCCAGAATAGTAAGCAAGAAATATCCTATTGCACAATATTGTGCAATAGCAAGAATTTTTTTTAATTGGAGTTATCTTTCTTTGTCCAGAATCAACTTAAATCTTTGTTATGTACAATATACAATGTATATACACTTTTTACTACCAACTGATAAATTTAAATAATCTTTACCATTCAGTGATAACAAGCAGTTTTTTTACATCTTAATATTTTATGATGTATTTAAATGAGTAGTTATTGTTGCAAACTCCATTAGAAATTTGAATTGATATCAGTTTTGAAAAAGGGAAACGGGGATGTGAAAAAAAAGGGGGGGGGGGTTAAATTTTTCTCATTTCAGATTTCATAAATAAAAAGAAAATTTCTTCAAACATTTTTTTGAGAGGATTAATATTCAACAGCATAGTGAATTGCTCAAAGGCAAAAAAAACCTTTTAAGTTCATTAGACCACATTCATTCTGTGTCAGAAACCTATGCTGTGTCAACTATTTAATTTTAGATTTAAAAAGTTTGAAGAAGAAATCTTTAATTGATTTGTAAAATCTTGGCATTTGTTTTGTGTAAAAAAAAACCATGTTATGTCAAAAATTTGATCACAATCCAAATTCAGAGCTGTATCTGCTTGAATGTTTTGTCCATACTTGCCCCAACTGTTCAGGGTTCGACCTCTGCGGTCGTATAAAGCTGCGCCCTGCGGAGCACCTGGTTTTGTTTTGGTCTGTTTTTCTTGTACTATATGCAATATTTATTTAATGGTCTACTATATTTGGTGTATGGAATGATTGTAAGGTGTTCATGTGTAGCTGACAGGTGTCATCTGACCTTGACCTCATTTTCATGGTTTAGTGGTGAAAGTTAAGTTTTTGAGTTTTGGTCTAATTTTTTTAATACTTTATGCATTAGGTCAACTCTATTTGGTGTATGGAAATATTTTATGATCTATATGTCTGTTACGCAGGTTTTATCTGACTTTGACCTCATTTTCACGGTCCATTGCTAAGTGTTAAGTGTTTGTGTTTTGGTCTCTTTTTCTTAATTTATAAGCAATAAGTCAACTATATTTGTTGTATTGAAGAATGGTTAGCTGTACATGTCTGCCTGGCATGGTTCATTTGACGTTGATCTCATTTTCATGGTTTATTGATCAATGTTTCGTTTTCTTGGTTATATCATGTTGAGTTTATGTGACAGTTGTAATATAGCTTTATATTTAGGTCTATCAACATAATATCAATGATTAGTAAAGCAGGCAAGACATTTCAGCGTGTGCACTCTTGTTAATGCTTATGTTTGAGACTCAAAGAATTTATCATTAATTATGTTTTATATTATATATTCTACTTGAACAATAAGTTAATATATTAATACCAAAGTGAGAATAATGCCTCGGGACTTAATCCTTTATCCTTCTTAAATTAGAGACATTGCTAAACGAGTTGTATTAATTATTTATCTTTCTTTATCTGGATAATATCTTATAAATAAAGAAGATGTGGTATGATTACCAATGACACAACTATCCACAAAAGACCAAAATGAAACAAACATTAACAACTATAGGTGACCGTACAGTCTTTGTTTATATTTGTTAACACATTATGTAATAATTGATCTTAGCTTATTGTTTAATTCTCATATATATATATGTTACGAATTTGCAGTTTAAGAAGGTTATAATAGTTCTACAGTTATATATTTTCCGACATCTCTATTAGTTTCCCATATCATCTGTTTATCGTTGAAAACTGTATTTAAAATCATCCCTTTATCCTTGGTTGCTATCAGACGCTTTACCTGTACAGTTGTTACTAGGGTGCTCTCTTCGAGGTCCGCGTTCGAAGTATAAATAGTGGATAGCTATTCAGTTCAAATCGTCATTTGTACCGAAGACAGCAGACAGTTAACATCGAATAGATTGGAAAGAAAGTAGTGAATAGCAGGCAGACGGTTTAGTTTAAGTAAAGTGAAGTGCTTGGAACCTGTGAAAAGAATATAGAAAGGGCTGAGACTGTTGGTTCGGTACAGATGGTCCAAACAGGGCTGGTGCTAAGGTTTTGCGTCTCACATCTCTCACTATTACAGTGAGTGTTTGCTGACATACCATGCCTTAGTGCTGCCCTGTTGTTCAGACAGTTATAAACATGTTTATTCAATAAAGTTTTATACCTTTTAGGTTTCAGCCCATTTGATACATTTCGGTTCAGCCCCGTTTTATACATTCAGGTTTCAGCCCATTTGATACATTTCGGTTCAGCCCCATTTTTATACATTCAGGTTTCAGCCGGTTTGATACATTAAGATTTAGTCCCGTTTTAAACATTTAGGTTCCCGACAGGTTCCAAACATTTATGTTCAAGACAGGTTCCAAACATTTAGGTTTCAGACAATAGTTCCAAACCGTCTGACCCGTTTCAAACATTTAGGTTCCAGACAGGTTCCAAACATTTAGGTTCCAGACAGGTTCCAAACATTTAGGTTCCAGACCGGTTTAAAACATTTAGGTTCCAGACCAGTTTTATACATTTAGGTTTCAAACAAGTTCTATACATTTAGGTTCCAGACTATAGTTTCAAACAGTTGGTTTAAACAGTATGGGACAGAAAGGGTTTTAAACAGTTTTAATTCAACAAGTTCTGGTTAGGGTGATAGGTGTTGAAAATCGTTTTATGTAGTATAGTATTTGTTTCATATTTGATAGTGATAGTGTAAACTTTTTATTGACTTTAGAACTTTTGAATTGCTTTTCAAATCCCAGGAAACTGGTACGAACCCGAGGATAAAAACATCTAATCGTCCCCGCCCGGTTACACGTTACATATATATATTGTACTATATATTTTGTGAAAGACATAAGTTTGGAAGTCACAGCCTTAGTGACAAGTTCCAGTCTTGGAAATAAATTATATACTAAGTGGAATTAATCATCTGTGTATTACTGCTAGTTTGTGGTGCATGGTTATTTAGGTTAAACATTCAGTTGTGACCTATCCTAGATATTAGACTGCGGATTTCTTGGTTACATGTCTCCTAATTATCTGTAAGGTGTTTATAATGTTGGAATGTTGTTCTTTAAAAAGGTCAAACTGAAGAATGGACAAAGAACATGAATGAACAAAGCAAACAAATACATGAAGGTAAAGAAGAAAGACATTATTTAAAAGAAACACAGGAAGAACAAACAAAGGAATGGAAAGAATGGAAAGAAAAACAGCAAGACATGGAAGGTAAGTGTGGAAAAGGAGATAAGGGTTATGTCAATGGTTATACAAATACTGGCATTTTTTCTATGCCCCTGCCAAAGGCAAAGGCATAGATTATCTTCTCTGGGTATTTGTATGTCCTTGACAAAGTGAAATGGAGGCATTAAGTGTTACCCTTGACAGTCTGTCTTTCAGTCTGCTTAATGTTTGTTACACACTCATTATACAACCGCAAAAATTGAAAAAAAATTGGTCGTATATTGGTATCAAGTTGGTGTCGTCGTCTGCGTTGTTGTTGTCGTCGTTTGAATACTTTTAGTTTTTATACGACCGCAAAATTTGAAAAATTTTTCGTCTTATATTGCTATCACGTTGGCGTCGTCGGCGTCGTCGGCGTCGTCGGCGTCGGCGTCGTCGTCGTCGTCCGAATACTTTTAGTTTTCGCACTCTAACTTTAGTAAAAGTGAATAGAAATCTATGAAATTTTAACACAAGGTTTATGACCACAAAAGGAAGGTTGGGATTGATTTTGGGAGTTTTAGTCCCAACATTTTAGGAATTAGGGGCCAAAAAGGGCCCAAATAAGCATTTTCTTGGTTTTCGCACTATAACTTTAGTTTAAGTAAATAGAAATCTATGAAATTTTGACATAAGGTTTATGACCACAAAAGAAAGGTTGGGATTGATTTTGGGAGTTTTGGTTCCAACAGTTTAGGAATTAGGGGCCAAAAAAGGGCCCAAATAAGCATTATTCTTGGTTTTCGCACAATAACTTTAGTTTAAGTAAATAGAAATCAATGAAATTTAAACACAATGTTTATGACCACAAAAGGAAGGTTGGTATTGATTTTGGGAGTTTAGGTCCCAACAGTTTAGGAATTAGGGGCCAAAAAGGGACCCAAATAAGCATTTTTTTTGGTTTTCGCACCATAACTTTAGTATAAGTAAATAGAAATCTATGAAATTTAAACACAAGGTTTATGACCATAAAAAGAAGGTTGGTATTGATTTTGGGAGTTTTGGTCCCAACAGTTTAGGAATAAAGGGCCCAAAGGGTCCAGATTTAAACTTTGTTTGATTTTATCAAAAATTGAATAATTGGGGTTCTTTGATATGCCGAATCTAACTGTGTATGTAGATTCTTAATTTTTGGTCCCGTTTTCAAATTGGTCTACATTAAGGTCCAAAGGGTCCAAAATTAAACTTAGTTTGATTTTAACAAAAATTGAATCCTTGGGGTTCTTTGATATGCTGAATCTAAAAATGTTCTTAGATTTTTTATTATTGGCCCAGTTTTCAAGTTGGTCCAAATCGGGGTCCAAAATTAAACTTTGTTTGATTTCATCAAAAATTGAATAATTGGGGTTCTTTGATATGCCAAATCTAACTGTGTATGTAGATTCTTAATTTTTGGTCCCGTTTTCAAATTGGTTTACATTAACGTCCAAAGGGTCCAAAATTAAACTAAGTTTGATTTTAACAAAAATTAAATTCTTGGGCTTATTTGATATGCTTTATCTAAATATGTACTTTGATTTTTGATTATGGGCCCAGTTTTCAAGTTGGTCCAAATCAGGATTCCATATCAAGTATTGTGCAATAGCAAGAAATTTTCAATTGCACAATATTGTGCAATAGCAATTAATTTTCAATTAGAGTTATCTTTCTTTGTATAGAATAGTAGTTGATAATATATGTTGGAAATTTACCAGACATGACTATGATGTCATTTTCTATTTTTATTTGCCAATAACTTTATGTAAATAACTTCATTGGAAATTTGCCAATATAAAATGTTGCTGATGAAGCTTTTTTTTCCTTATCTTATCTAAAATGTTTTTAGATAATGTATGTTGGACATTTGCCAGACATGACTATGATGTCATTTTCTATTTTTATTTGCCAATAACTTTATGTAAATAACTTCATTGGAAATTTGCCAATATAAAATGTTGCTGATGAAGTTTTTTTTATTGTTTTATACAATAAACAATGTATATTCACTTTTACTACCAACCAATCTTTACCATTCAGTGATAACAAGCACTTTATTTTACATTTTAATATCTTAAGATGTATTTAAAAGAGTAGTTATTGTTGCAAACTCCATTAGAAATTTGAATTGATATCAGTTTTGGAAAAAGGGAAACGGGGATGTGAAAAAAAAGGGGGGGGTTTAAATTTTTCAAACATTTTTTTGAGAGGATTAATATTCAACAGCATAGTGAATTGCTCAAAGGCAAAAAAAAAACTTTTAAGTTCATTAGACCACATTCATTCTGTGTCAGAAACCTATGCTGTGTCAACTATTTAATTTTAGATTTAAAAAGTTTGAAGAAATCTTTAATTGATTTGTAAAATCTTGACATTTGTTTTGTGTTAAAAAAAAACATATAATGTCAAAAATTTGATCACAATCCAAATTCAGAGCTGTATCACGCTTGAATGTTTTGTCCATACTTGCCCCAACTGTTCAGGGTTCGACCTCTGCGGTCGTATAAAGCTGCGCCCTGCGGAGCACCTGGTTGTACTTTTGTATAAGTCAATAGAAATCTATGAAATTTGAACACAAGGTTTATCACTATTTAAAGGAAGGTTGGGATTGATTTTGGAAGTTTTGGTCCCAACAGTTTAGGAATTAGGGGCCAAAAAGGGCCCAAATAAGCATTTTCTTGGTTTTTCCACTTTAACTTTAGTTAAAGTCAATAGAAATCTATGAAATTTAAACACAAGGTTTACCATAAAAGGAAGGTTTGGATTGATTTTTGGAGTTTTGGTTCTAACAGTTTAAGAATAAGGGCCCCAAAGGGTTCAAAATTAAACTTTGTTTGATTTCATCAAAAATTGAATAATTGGGGTTCTTTGATATGCCCAGTCTAACTGTGTATGAAGATTCTTAATTTTTGGTCCTGTTTTCAAATTGTTTTACATTAGGATCCAAAGGGTCCAAAATTAAACTTAAATTGACTCTTACAAAAATTGAATCCTTGGGGTTCTTCTGCTGAATCAAAATATGTACATGGATTTTTGATTATTGGTCTAGTTTTCAAGTTGGTCCAAATTGGGGCCCAAAATTAAACTTTGTTTGATTTCATCAAAAATTGAATTGAATTGGGGTTCTTAGAAATGCCAAATTTAACTGTGAATGTAGATTCTTAATTTTTATACGCCTGTCTTTTAGACGGGACATATTATGGTATACCGTTGTCCGTCTGTCTGTCTGTCTGTCCGTCTGTCGTCCACACTTCGGACAATAACTCAAAAACACTTTCACCAATTTCCATGAAACTTAAGTGAATTGTTTATATCTATTGAGGTAAGTTCCTTTTCGTTTTTTTTTTAATTTCAGATTTTAAGTTTTGAATTTATGGGGTTTTATTCATAAAAAGGGGGGATTTTCAACACTTCGTACAATAACTCAAAAAGGCTTCCACCAATGTCCATGAAACTTAAGTGAATTGTTTAAAACTATTGATGTAAGCTTCCTTTCGTTTTTTTTTAATTTCAGATTTTGAGTTTTGGATTTATGGGGCTTTATTCATAAAAAAGGGGGGATTTTCAACACTTCGGACAATAACTCAAAAAGGCTTTCACCAATGTCCATGAACCTTTGGTGAATTGTTTATTTCTATTGAAGTAAGCTCACTTTCAATTTTTATAAATTTCAGATTTTACCTTTCCGTGTTATGAATTTTTATGCTTAAAAAAGGGGGGATTTTCCAATTTTATGTATGGATGAAAAATTAAGACAACAAACTTAGTTAAATTTGAGGTAGCCTTAATAGTGCCAATTTGTTTGTGCATTTATGGATCATTAGTATTCTATATTTAAAGCTAAAATAAAATTTGATCACTTCTTCTTGTGATTAATTTGTACTACTTAAATAGGTGATTATTAAAGAAAGACAACTCTTACTTCCAACCTTTATGGAAATGATGTTACTTGAATCAGTGATTTAGAAAATCCCTTGTTTAAGTAAGTCCCCTAACTGTTTAAGTAATGACTGTAAATTTTTTTTCTGTCTGAAGAAATAACATAAACAATTTGGTGCACACTGAATAACGTGTGTAGCGGGTTAATTAACAGTGTGCACCACATTTTTAGCTCACCTGGCCCACAGGGCCAAGTGAGCTTTTCCCATCACTTGGTGTCCATCATCAGTTGTTAGTCGTCATTAACTTTTACAAAAATCTTCTCCTCTGAAACTACTTGGCCAAATTAAACCAAACATGGCCACAATCATCATTGGAGTATCTAGTTTACAAAATGTATGGCGTGACCCGGCCAGCCAACCAAGATGGCTGCCATGGCTAAAAATAGAACATAAGTTTTTGGCTTATAAATCAATACAAAAGCATTTAGAGCAAATCTTACATGGGGTACAATTGTTAACAAGGTCAAGATCTATCTGCCCTGAAATTTTGAGGTGAATCAGACAACCGGTTGTTGGGATACTGCCCTTCAATTGGTAATTTTAAGGAAATTTTGCTGTTTTTGGTTATTATCTTGAATATTATTATAGATAGAGATAAACTGTAAACAGCAATAATGTTCAGCAAAGTAAGATTTACAAATAAGTCAACATAACCGAAATAGTCAGTTGACCCCTTTAGGAGTTATTGCCCTAAATATTCAATTTTTAACCATTTTTTCGTAAATATTAATTATCTTTTACAAAAATTTTCTCCTCTGAAACTACTGGCCCAAATTAATCCAAACTTGGCCACAATAATCTTTGGTGTATCTTGTTATAAAATTGTGTCCGGAGTCCGGCCTTCAAATCAAGATGGCCACCACAGCTAAAATAGAATATGGGGGTAAAATGTAGTTTTTGGCTTTTAACTCAAAAACCAAAGCATTTAGAGCAAATCTGACATGGGTAAAATTGTTTATCTGGTCAAGATCTATCTGCCCTGAAATTTTCAGATGAATCAGACAACTGGTTGTTGGGTTGCTGCCCCTGAATTGGTAATTTGAAGGAAATTTGGCCGTTTTTGGTTATTATCTTGAATATTATTATAGATACAGATAAAATGTAAACAGCAATAATGTTCAGCAAAGCAAGATTTACAAATAAGTCAGATGACAGAAATGGTCAATTGACCCCCTAAGGAGTTATTGTCCTTTATAGTCAATTTTTAACCATTTTTATAAAATTTGTAAATTTTTATTAACATTTCTACTGAAACTACTGGGCCAAGTTCATTATAGATAGAGATAATTGTAAGCAGCAAGACTGCTTAGTAAAGTAAGATGTATAATCACATTACCATCACCAAAACACAATTTTGTCATGAATCCATCTGATTCCTTTGTTTAATATTCACATAGACCAAGGTGAGCGACACAGGTTCAAAAAGAGCCTCTAGTTTATGTAAAGTTTAATTTCAAAACTTTTGACATAACATTAATTCATTATCAGTAGAACATACGAAGTATCATGTCCACTCTTATAAATATTTAATTCGAGGTTGTCTCCTAATTATCTTTAAAGTGTTAATAATATTGGAATGTTGTTCTTTAAAAAGGTCAAACTGAAGAATTGACAAAGAAAATGAAGGTACATAGCATTCAAATAAATGAAGGTAAAGAAGAAAGACATTATTTAAAAGAAACACAGGAAGAACAAACAAAGGAATGGGAAGACATAAAAGGTAAGTGTGGTAAAGGAGATAAGGGTTTTATTAAATTTTATGTATCTCATACACAATGCTTATTTTGCTTAGGACCAATACTTGCAGACAGAGTTTTAATGTGGAAAGGAAATAATTAACTGTTCTAGAGGTATGCTCCTTAAACTTGAAAAATTGGAAAAATATTCTTTTCCACAATCTTACTTATCTTTTACTTCTCCAAATCTTATGATCATTTTTATAAATTTCCTGTTACAAAACTAATTTTCATATCCCAGGAATAGATTACCTTAGCCACATTTGGCACACCTTTTTATATACGACTGCTAAAATTGAAATATTTTGGTGGTATATTGGAATTACATGGCGTCTGTGTCGTCATTGTCGTTGTCGTCGTCCGAAGACATTTGGTTTTCGCACTCTAACTTGATTCAAAGTAAATAGAAATTTATGAAATTTATACACAAGGTTTATGCATGACCATAAAAGAAAGGTTGGGATTGATTTTGGGTGTTTTGGTCCCAACAGTTTAGGAATAAGGGGCCAAAAAGGGTCCAGATAAGCATTTTTCTTGGTTTTGCACGAGGTTTATGACCACAAAAGGAAGGTTTGGATTGATTTTTCAAGTTTTGGTCCCAATCAATTAGGGGCCAAAGGGGCCAAAATTAAACGTTGTTTGATTCCATCAAAAAATGAATTATTGGGGTTCTTTGATTTTCCAAATCTAACTGTGTATTCAGATTCTCAATTTTTGGTCCTGTTTTCAAATTTGTCTACATTAAGCTTCAAAGTGTCGAAAATTAAACTTAGCTAGATTTTAACAAAAATTGAATACTTGGGGTTCTTTGATATGCTGAATCTAAACATGTACTTAGATTTTTGATTATGGGCCCAGTTTTCAAGTTGGTCCAAAATTATTAAATGAAGTATTGTGCAATATGTAGTAAGGAATTTTCAATTGCACAGTATTCCGCAATAGCAAGAAGTCTTCAATTGCACAGTATTCCGCAATAGCAAGAAGTCTTCAATTGCACAGTATTCCGCAATAGCAAGAAGTCTTCAATCGCACAGTATTGTGCAATAGCAAGAAATCTTCAATTGCACAGTATTGCGTAATAGCAAGAAATATCTAATTGCTCAATATTGCCCAATAGCAAGAAATTTTCAATTGCACAGTTTTGCGCAATAGGAAGAAATATTCTATTTGCACAGTATTGTCTTGTTTTCAAATTGATATAGGAAGATGTGGTGTGAGTGCCAATGAGACAACTCTCCATCCAAATAACAATTTTTAAAAAAGTAAACCATTATAGGTTAAAGTACGGCCTTCAACACGGAGCCTTGCCTCACACCGAACAACAAGCTATAAAGGGCCCCAAAATTACTAGTGTAAAACCATTCAAACGGGAAAACCAACGGTCTAATCTATATAAACAAAATGAGAAACGAGAAACATGTATATATTACATAAACAAACGACAACTACTGTACATCAGATTCCTGACTTAGGACAGGTGCAAACATTTGCAGCGGGATTAAACGTTTTAATGGATCCAAACCTTCTCCCTTTTTCTGAAACAATAGCATAACATCACAACATAGAAAAACATACGATAAAATATCAATTGGCAGACTTAACTCAATCAAAAAACGTATGATTACACAATGAACGAATAAATTTGATCTGCGATATCTGAATACAAATGCACAGTTAACTAAATATTAGAGACAAACATTCATGACCAAAAAGCTAACAAACAAATTCAAACACACTGAGAAATATTTAACCAATCAATGTTCACTTTAGAAAAAAATGTTTTTTTATAATCTTGAAGTTTATACAAATGTTGTAAGAATAAGTGAAAAATTGAAGATATTACAAATAATCAAAGCTGGTGTACAGACAAGATCCATATAAATAACAAATAACAAAAAAGCATTATAAACAGTATCAGCAGGTCGAATTAACAAGAAAATACGATTTGAGAGTACTCGCAGTTACTGACAGTAATATTCAATTTGCACAGTATTGTCTTGTTTTCAAATTGGTCTACATTAAGGTCCAAAGGGTCAACAATTAAACTTTGTTTGATTAAAAAAAAAATTGAATATACCTGGTTCTTCAATATGCTGAATCTAACTATGTTTTTAGATTTTTGATTATGGGCCCAGTTTTCAAGTTGGTCCAAATCGAGGTCCAAAATTAAACTTTGTTTGATTTCAACAAAAATTGAATTCTTGGGCTTCTTTGATATGGTTAATCTAAACATCTAGCTAGATTTTTGATTATTGGCCCAGTTTTCATGTTGATCCAAATCAGGGTCCAAAATTAATTTTTGATTTCATCAAAAATTGAATTCTTGGGTTCTATGATATGCTGAATTTAACCATGTATTTCGATTTTGGATATTGGACCATAAAAGGTAAATGTCCAATTAAAAATTTAAGTTTTTAAGTTTAAGTTCTTGGACCACATTCATTCTGTGTCAGAAACCTATGTTGTGTCATCTATTCAATCACAATCCAAATTCAGAGCTGTATCAAGCTTAAATGTTGTGTCCATACTTGCCCCAACTGTTCAAGGTTTAACCTCTGTGGTTGTATAAAGCTCGCCTTGAGGAGCATCTGGTTTTTAAATTGGAGTTATCTTCCTTTGTCCATGATTATAGTCGAATCGACTAAAATCAATTTTAAATCTTCTTTGAAAATTGGAGTTATCTTTCTTTGTCCATAATGGAAATTGAATCATCTAAAACCAATGCTTAATACAAATTCAATGCAATATTCAATTTTACTTCCAACTGAAAAATTATAGCAATCTTTACCATTCAGTGCTTACAAGCACTTTGATTACCATTCTAGGGTTATGCACCTTTACAAATGAAATTTTATGGTTTCTGTTCTCTACTTAAGTTTGCACAACTTAATTTAATGAAATGTATATATAAAGCTTATTACACCTAAACTAAGTTTAAGTTCAAATTTTGGCAGCTTCACTTTTACAGTTCTTGAGTTATTTCCCTTTATAACTTTATATGTTAGTTGAGGTATCATCTGTGTCCCTATTGACACATTCCCCATCTATCTATTCATAAGTTGGGCACCTTTTTATTTTGGAAAATTTGATTTTTTTCCTACACCCTCACTTAAACTCATACACAATGATAAAAACCACAACATGCAGTCAGAGATAGAATTTGGGTAGTGAGACATTAACAGTTCTAGAGTAAATTCCCTTTTTAACTTTGAAAATTGGATTTTTAATTGTTATAACTTAAGAGTTTTTATTCCAAATTTGAAGAAATTCATATACAATACTAAAAACCTCAACACACAGAGTCGGAACTTTTTAACTTAGAAAGTTGCAAAGCTTAAGCAGGGGTATATGTGTCTGACACATTCTTCTTTTACTTTCTATATATATTGAAACAAGGTATTACAACAGCTTCTGTTTAGCTAAACTGGCCAGTAGATCTTGTGTATAATTTGTTTTTGTTGTATGTTAATTTTTCACAAAAATTTAGGCTAAAATATTAATTAACTTGGACTCAATCATTATTGAGTTATATAGTTACTAGAAGAATGATGCCTTCAAAAAGTGGTTCAAATGGCCAAGTGCCTAAATCTAAATAGATTTAACCAATAATTATAAATGGCATATAAAAACGCTGATTACTTTTTTGATGATATCCCTGTCCAGTCTTGTAAAAATAATTAAATTCCAAATATTTAAAAAAAAAAATCTGACATTGTCTAAAATTGAACCAATATAAATATTGTACAATAAGATTATGAAAATGAAAAGACAAGAAAATACTGAAAAAAGTATTGTCAGAAAAAAACCCAGATTAGCTATGAATATGGCTGGATCACAACATTGACAATGCTTTTATTAAGTTTTGCTAGCAGTTCATTGACTAATTATAAAAAAGATGATGCGGTATGATTGCCAATGAGACAACTCTCCACAAGTGACCAAAATGACACAGAAATTAACAACTATAGGTCACCGTACAGCCTTCAACAATGAGCAAAGCCGCATAGTCGTCTATAAAAGGCCCCAAAATGACAAGGTAAAGCAATGAAATCAAGAAAACTAATGGCCTTATTTAAATAAAAAAATGAACAAAAACAATATGTAACACATAAACCAACTACAACTACTGAATTACAGGCTCCTGATTTGGAACAGGCATATACATACATAATGTGGCGAGATTAAACATGTTAGCAGGATCCCAACCCTCCCCTAACCTGGGACAGTGGTATAACAGTGCAACATAAGAACAGACTATAAAAACCAGTTGAAAAATGCTCAACTCATCAGATGGACAAAAATACAAGTGGACAGAAGCATAAATAAAGGCAACAGTAGTATACTGCTGTTCAAAACTCATAAATCCATGGACAAAAAACAAAATCAGGGTAACAAATCAAAACCGAGGGAAACGCATTAAATATAAGAGGAGAACAACGGCACAACACTGAAACACAACACACACAGAAACGGACCAAGCATCAGACAAAACACCACGAGAATAACAAATATAACATGAAAACTAAATACATAAATTTGGGATAGACAAGTACTGTGCCACGTCTTATCTCAATATCTCAAAAATAAGAGAAAACACAACCGACTCAATGTCAAAATGCAACACACACAGAAACGAACAATACTATAACAATGGCCATCTTCCTGACTTGGTACAGGACACTTTTAAAGGGGAATAAAAGTGGTGGCTTGAACCTGGTTTTGTGGCATGCCAAACTTGCACTTAAATGGCAATGTTAAATATAACATTGAAATGACAACATAATATTACATGACTACAATACAAATAAATAGGAGAACGTATTAGACAAAGAAACACATGATTTATAGATAACAAAAAAACCAAGGTTTAAAAATCAATATGCAAAAAACACGCCTCGTCCTTCCAAGACTCACCAGTGACGCTCAGATATAAAAGATCGAAAGTGAAAAAAAGTGCAAAGTTGTACAGCACAGCACTGAAGATCAAAATTTGAAAAAAAGGTTCTGTCAAATACCGCTATGTTCTAATCAGGTCAAGATCTATCTGCCCTGAAAATTTCAGATGAATCGGACAACCCCTGGTTGGGTTGCTGCCCCTAATTTGGTAATTTTAAGGAACTTTTACTATTTTTGGTTATTATCTTGAATATTATTATAGATAGAGATAAAAGACACTGATAGATAAAAGTTTTCAAATTGGTATATTTTTAAAATTTACATTTTTTGAAGAAAAAAGATAGTTTTAAAGACAAAACACAACATATCACAAATATTTCAAATCTTTGTTTGTTTTAAGAGTAGTCTTGGCTCAATGCAATTGGTCTCTTCCTTTAGTAGTATTGATGAAGTTTTAAAAATATGTTAATTGTACCTGCCTGTTAACAAACATGGCAGTAGTTATTGACTACTGTTACAGTTAAGGATTCATGAATTACATAAGATTATGGTTTACTAAAAGGAATATATATATATATATATATTGACCCATAATTTCAAATGTGAAATATTATACATTTACTGTCTTTTGGTGAGGTAAATATGCGGTTTTATTGACTTTTTTAAAACTGATATTCACTGAGGCCGACGGCCAAAGTGAATATCATTTTTTCAAAAGTCAATTAAACCCAATATTTACCGAAACAAAAGACAGTTATTGTTTTATTCCATATTCCGAGATAAGAAAATGTATTTAATGACAAACATATTATATGCTAAAACAAAATTTACATGAGACATTTTACTGTAACGGTGCATGTAAAAGCATGTGACGTTAAGCACGGTGAATAACACTTTCTCAGGTAAATATGCTTTTTTATTCAAAATCCAATTGGTATAGAGAAACCTACTAAAATAATACCAATGTGAAATATACTCAGTTATTTCACTTTTCTAACATCGATCATACAACAATAGGTATTGTCAAGATGTTGTCAATGACTTGGCATCAAAACAAATTTTGAATGCTTAGAAAAATATACAGTTCCTTACATTAACTACTTAATTCCATGCATTAAAAAGCCATTGTCAATGTAATAAAAGAATAACAGTTGACTAATCAAAAAAATCAAGTATATTCAACTAGTGAAAGAAGAACACACTATTGAAAAACTCATGGGCTATGGGCATTTCTCAATTAATGTGTTGTTCAATAACTTGTTGAATATTTTTCTATATGTTGAATTCTCGGATTACCTTTTCTATGTTAAGTTTAATTTCAAAAACTTTTGACATAACATTAATTCATTATCAGTAGAACATACGAAGTATCATGTCCACTCTTATAAATATTTAGTTCGAAGTTGTCTCCTTATTATCTTTAAAGTGTTAATAATATTGGAATGTTGTTCTTTAAAAAGGTCAAACTGAAGAATTGACAAAGAACATGAATGTACATAGCAAACAAATAAATGAAGGTAAAGAAGAAAGACATGATTTAAAGGAAACACAGGAAGAACAAACAAAGGAATGGCAAGAATGGAAAGAAAAACAGCAAGACATGAATGGTAAGTGTGGAAAAGGAGATAGTGGGGTCATGTCAATGGTTATACAAATACTGGCATCATTTTAAGCCCCTGCCATGGAGGGGGCTTTAGTTTTACCCTTTTCCATCTCCATTCACTTTACGTCTGTCCTTCTGTATGTACCAAAATTTCTTTCTGTTCTCTAACTGTATTTGTCGAAATCAAATGTTATAAAACTTAAATTCAAAGCTTATGACCACCAAACACAGATCAACTTTGAATTTTGGTGTTGTCAATTTCACTGTTCTTGAGTAATATCCCTTTATAAATGGAAAAATTTCTAAATAATGCTGTTTCCACACTGTTAAGTATACCCCTGCTTTAAAAAAAGCAGTCGTATAAAGCTGCGCCCTGCGGAGTATCTGGTTAAATTTCAAACAATAAATGAAAGTAATAAAATTTTCCTATACAAAAGTATTAAGATTTACTTGAAACAAGAATTTTACCTAAAACATAACCATTCTGACTCCAGAAAACTATTAACAAAATTCAGAATTAGCGAACACACTCTTTTAATAGAAAAGGGTAGACATCTTTAAAAGATCCCTAGAGATCAGAGATATTGCAAATTCTGTAATGAGATAGAGGACGAAAAACACTTCTTTCTCAAATGCCCTTAATATAACTTTTATAGAAACAAATATTTTAACTTACTGAAAACCAATTCAAAGTGGAAAGATACTGTTAAAGATAACATGCTTAAACTTAAAATAATACAAAACCCCACATCTCACAGTCAAATTAAAAATACAGTTTCCTTTATAAGACATTCATTAGAACTGAGGACGGGAGACCCAAAAGAATAATTTGAACTGATACATTTTGTATTTTAATATTGTATTGTGTATTTTTATACCCCGCTTTAAAAAAGGGGGTATACTGTTTTACCACTGTTTGTCCTTCTGTCAGTCCGTCAGTCAGCCCGTCCCTCCCATGAATATTTTTCGTCGCATTTTTCTCAGGAACTAAGATACAAGGTTTTCTGAAATTTGGTTTCAGGGTTTATCTAAGTCAGCTATACCGTGTGATGCGTTTTCATATTGATCACTTGACAACTTCCTGTTAACTGAACACTTGTATGATTTTACACATGATAGCCAAGTTGAAAATTTTCATCACATTTTTCTCAGGAACTACAATACAAGGATTTCTGAAATTTGGTTTCAGATTCATCACTCGACAGCTTCCTGTTTGCCGAACACTTGCATATTTTTACACTATTAATATTATCCACTCGCGGCATGGGTATCATCAGTGAGCAGTAGCTCGCAGTTTCACTTGTAATATATATGTTATGTTTGTCATAGATCATGTTTTTGATTTATATGACAATAAAATTATTTGATTTTGATTTGATTTGATTAACTTGAAAACCAAATTGTTTAAAATTTAGTTATTTTGTTTCCTTTGACTAAATGAAGGTCAAGTTCTTTTTTTTTCAGGATTTTATGTTTAACAATTTTTATACGACCGCAAAATTTGAAAATTTTTTCGTCGTATATTGCTATCACGTTGGCGTCGTCGTCTGCGTCGTCGTCGTCCGAATACTTTTAGTTTTCGCACTCTAACTTTAGTAAATGTGAATGGAAATCTATGAAATTTTAACACAAGGTTTATGACCACAAAAGGAAGGTTGGTATTGATTTTGGGAGTTTTGGTCCCAACATTTTAGGAATTAGGGGCCAAAAAGGGCCCAAATAAGCATTTTCTTGGTTTTCGCACTATAACTTTAGTTTAAGTTAATAGAAATCTATGAAATTTTGACACAAGGTTTATGACCACAAAAGAACGGTTGGGATTGATTTTGGGAGTTTTGGTTTCAACAGTTTAGGAATTAGGGGCCAAAAAAGGGCCCAAATAAGCATTATTCTTGGTTTTCGCACAATAACTTTAGTTTAAGTAAATAGAAATCAATGAAATTTAAACACAATGTTAATGACTACAAAAGGAAGGTTGGTGTTGATTTTGGGAGTTTAGGTCCCAACAGTTTAGGAATTAGGGGCCAAAAAGGGACCCAAATAAGCATTTTTCTTGGTTTTCGCACCATAACGTTAGTATAAGTAAATAGAAATCTATGAAATTTAAACACAAGGTTTATGACCATAAAAGGAAGGTTGGTATTGATTTTGGGAGTTTTGGTCCCAACATAATAAGGGGCCCAAAGGGTCCAAAATTAAACTTTGTTTGATTTCATCAAAATTGAATAATTGGGGTTCTTTGATATGCCGAATCTAATTGTCATGACTGTGTATGTAGATTCTTAACTTTTGGTCCCGTTTTCAAATTGGTCTACATTAAGGTCCAAAGGGTCCAAAATTAAACTTAGTTTGATTATGACAAAAAATGAATCAGTTAGGTTCTTTGATATGCTGAATCTAAAAATGTACTTAGATTCTTGATTATTGGCCCAGTTTTCAAGTTGGTCCAAATCAGGGTCCAAAATTAAACTTTGTTTGATTTCATCAAAAATTGAATAAATGGGGTTCTTTGATATACCAAATCTAACTGTGTTTATAGATTCTTCATTTTTTGTCCTGTTTTCAAATTGGTCTACACTAAAGTCCAAAGGGTCCAAAATAAACTTTGTCTGATTTTAACAAAAATTGAAATCTTGGGGTTCTTTGATATGCTGAATCCAAAAATGTACTTAGATTTTTTATTATGGGCCCAGTTTTCAAGTTGGTCCAAATCAGGATCTAAAATTATTATATTAAGTATTGTGCAATAGCAAGTCTTTTCAATTGCACAGTATTGCGCAATGGCAAGAAATATCTAATTGCACAATATTGTGAAATAGCAAATTTTTTTTTAATTAGAGTTATCTTTCTTTTCCAGAATAGTAAGCAAGAAATATCTAATTGCAAAATATTGTGCAATAGCAAGATTTTTTTTTAATTGGAGTTATATTTCTTTGTCCAGAATCAACTTAAATCTTTGTTATATACAATATACAATGTATATTCACTTTTTACTACCAACTGATAAATTAAAATAATCTTTATCATTCAGTGATAACAAGCAGTTTTTTTACATCTTAATATTTTATGATGTATTTAAATGAGTAGTTATTGTTGCAAACTCCATTAGAAATTTTAATTGAGATTAGTTTTGGAATAAGGGAAAGGGGGATGTGATTAAAAAAATTGGGTTCAATTTTTCTCATTTGAAATTTCATAAATAAAAAAGAAAATTTCTTCAAACATTTTTTTGAGAGGATTAATATTCAACAGCATAGTGAATTGCTCTAAGAGAAAACAAAAATTTTAAGTTCATTAGAACACATTCATTCTGTGTCAGAAACCTATGCTGTGTCAACTATTTAATCACAATCCAAATTTAGAGCTGAATCCAGCTTGAATGTTGTGTCCATACTTGCCCAAACCGTTCAGGGTTCAACCTCTGCAGTCGTATAAAGCTACGCCCTGCGGAGCATCTGGTTTTTAAATTGAAGACCTTTCAGTAACCAAAAGTGAAACTATATAATAATTTGCACTTTGTCAATACAGCTGTTTCAAAAACCACGCCTTTTTAGCTCACCTGGCCCGAAGGGCTAAGTAAGCTTTTCCCATCATCTGGTGTCCGGCGTCGTCGTTAACTTTTACAAAAATCTTCTCCTCTGAAACTATTGGGCCAATTTAACCAAACTTGGCAACAATCATCATTGGGATATCTAGTTTAAAAAATGTGTCTGATGACCCAGTCAACCAACCAAGATGGCCGCCATGGCTAAAAATAGAACATAGGGGTAAAATGCAGTTTTTGGCTTATAACTCAAAAACCAAAGCATTGAGAGCAAATCTGACAGGGGTAAAATTGTTCATCAGGTCAAGATCTATCTGCCCTGAAATTTTCAGATGAATCAGACAACCCATTGTTGGGTTGCAGCCCCTAAATTGGTAATTTTAAGGAAATTTTACTGTTTTTATACGACCGCAAAATTTGAAAAAATTTTCGTCGTATATTGCTATCACGTTGGCGTCGTCGTCTGCGTCGTCGTCGTCCAAATACTTTTAGTTTTCGCACTCTAACTTTAGTAAAAGTGAATAGAAATCTTTGAAATTTTAACACAAGGTTTATGACCACAAAATGAAGGTTGGTATTGATTTTGGGAGTTTTGGTTCCAACATTTTAGGAATTAGGGGCCAAAAAGGGCCCAAATAAGCATTTTCTTGGTTTTCGCACTATAACTTTTGTTTAAGTTAATAGAAATCTATGAAATTTTGACACAAGGTTTATGACCACAAAAGAAAGGTTGGGATTGATTTTGGGAGTTTTGGTTTCATCAGTTTAGGAATTAGGGGCCAAAAAAGGGCCCAAATAAGCATTATTCTTGGTTTTTGCACAATAACTTTAGTTTAAGTAAATAGAAATCAATGAAATTTAGACACAATGTTTATGACCACAAAAGGAAGGTTGGTATTGATTTTGGGAGTTTAGGTCCCAACAGTTTAGGAATTAGGGGCCAAAAAGGGACCCAAATAAGCATTTTTCTTGGTTTTCGCACCATAACGTTAGTATAAGTAAATAGAAATCTATGAAAGGAAGGTTGGTATTGATTTTGGGAGTTTTGGTCCCAACAGAATAAGGGGCCCAAAGGGTCCAAAATTAAACTTTGTTTGAATTATCAAAATTGAATAATTGGGGTTCTTTGATATGCCGAATCTAACTGTGTATGTAGATTCTTAACTTTTGGTCCCGTTTTCAAATTGGTCTACATTAAGGTCCAAAGGGTCCAAAATTAAACTTAGTTTGATTTTGACAAAAAATGAATGGGTTGGGTTCTTTGATATGCTGAAGCTAAAAATGTACCTAGATTCTTGATTACTGGCCCAGTTTTCAAGTTGGTCCAAATGGGGGTCCAAAATTAAACTTTGTTTGATTTCATCAAAAATTGAATAAATGGGGTTCTTTGATTTGCCAAATCTAACTGTGTATGTAGATTCTTCATTTTTGGTCCTGTTTTCAAATTGGTCTACATTAAAGTCCAAAGGGTCCAAAATTAAACTTAGTTTGATTTTAACAAAAATTGAAATCTAGGGGTTATTTGATATGCTGAATCCAAACATGTACTTAGATTTTTGATTATGGGCCCAGTTTTCAAGTTGGTCCAAATCAGGATCTAAAATTATTATATTAAGTATTGTGCAATAGCAAGTCTTTTCAATTGCACAGTATTGCGCAATGTCAAGAAATATCTAATTGCACAATATTGTGAAATAGCAATTTTTTTTTAATTAGAGTTATCTTTCTTTGTCCAGAATAGTAAGCAAGAAATATCTAATTGCACAATATTGTGCAATAGCAAGAATTGTTTTTAATTGGAGTTATCTTTCTTTGTCCAGAATCAACTTAAATCTTTGTTATATACAATATACAATGTATATTCACTTTTTACTACCAACTGATAAATTAAAATAATCTTTACCATTCAGTGATAACAAGCAGTTTTTTTTACATCTTAATATTTTATGATGTATTTAAATGAGTAGTTATTGTTGCAAACTCCATTAGAAATTTTAATTGAGATTAGTTTTGGAATAAGGGAAAAGGGGATGTGATTTAAAAAATTGGGTTCAATTTTTCTCAATTGAAATTTTATAAATAAAAAGAAAATTTCTTCAAACATTTTTTTGAGAGGATTAATATTCAACAGCATAGTGAATTGCTCTAAGAGAAAATAAAAATTTTAAGTTCATTAGAACACATTCATTCTGTGTCAGAAACCTATGCTGTGTCAACTATTAAATCACAATCCAAATTTAGAGCTGAATCCAGTTTGAATGTTGTGTCCATACTTGCCCCAACCGTTCAGGGTTCAACCTCTGCGGTCGTATAAAGCTACGCCCTGTGGAGCATCTGGTTGGTTATTATCTTGAATATTATTATAGATGGAGATAAACTGTAAACAGCAATAATGTTCAGCAAAGTAAGATTTACAAATAAGTCAACATGACCAAAATGGTCAGTTGACCCCTTTAGGAGTTATTGCCTTTTATAGTCAATTTTTAACCATTGTTTAGCTCACCTGGCCTAAAAGGCCATGTGAGCTTTTCTCATCACTTGGCGTCCGTCGTCGTCGTCGTCGTCTGTCGTCGTTAACAATTTTTCAAACATCTTCTCCTCTGAAACTACTGAATGGATTTGAATGAAACTTAGCATGATTGTTCCTTAGATTATCCTGCACTAAGTGTGTGCTTCGATTTTTGATCCGTCAAAAAACATGGCCGCCGTTACTTAAAATAGAACATAGGGGTCAAATGCAGTTTTTGGCTTATATCTCAAAAACGAAAGCATTTAGAGCAAATCTGACATGGGGTAAAAATGTTCATTAGGTCAAGATCTATCTGCCCTGAAATTTTCAGATGAATCAAACAAACCATTGTTGGGTTGCTGCCACTTAATTGGTAATTTTAAGGAAATTTTGCAGTTTTTGGTCATTATCTTGAATATTATTATAGATAAAGATAAACTTCTTACAGCAAAAATGATCAGCAAAGTAAGATCTACAAATAAGTTAATATGACCAAAATTGTCAATTGACCCCTTAAGGGGTTATTGTCCTTTAATGACAATTTTTCACAATTTGTTCATCATATTTGCTAACTTTAAAAAATCTTCTCCTCTGAAACTACTAAACCAAGTTCAACCAAACTTCAACTGAATGATCAGTAGGGTGTATAAAATAAAGTTTGTGCTTTATTTTTTATTTCGTCAAAAAACATGGCCGTCATGGCTAAAAATAGAACACAGGGTAAAATGCAGTTTTTGGCTTATATCTCAAAAACTCCAGCATTTAGAGCAAATAAGACAAGAAGTTAAAGTATTTATTAGGTCAAGGTCTACCTGTCCTGAAATTTTCAGCCGAATTGGGTAACTGGTTTTTCAGGTATAATGCCCCTGAATTGATGATTTTAAAGAAATTTTGCAGTTTTTGGTTATTATCTTGAATATTATTATAGATACAGATAAACTGTTAATAGCAAAAATGTTAAGCAAAGTAAGATCTACAATTAAGTCAATTTGACCAAAATTGTCAATTGACCCCTTAAGGAGTTATTGCCCTTTAAAGACTTTTTTCACAATTTGTTCATCATGTTGACTTACTTTAAAAAATCTTCTCCTTTGAAACTGCTGTATCAATTTCAGCCAAACTTAGGCTAAATGAGTTTCAGAGTATCTAGTATAAATTTTATATTTCATTTCCTTGTATGTCAGAAACATAGCTCCTATGGCTAAAATAGAACATAGGAGAAAATGATTTTTTTTTTGCTTTTGAAGAAAATAGGACGATTCAAAGAACATTTAAATAAATTGAAAAGCCAAAATAATCATTGATGAGAGATTTAACCAAAAAAATTAAGGTGAGCGATTCAGGCTCTTGAGAGCCTCTTGTTGTAAATCTTAGTTAACTTTTACAAAAATCTTCTCCTCTGAAACAACTGGACCAAATTTTACCAAATATAGCCAGAATCATTATTAGGCTATTTAGTTTAAAATTTGTGTTTTGTGAACGGGCAAACCAACCAAAATGGCCGCTACGGCTAAAAATAGAACATAGGGGTTAAATGCAGTTTTTGGCTTATAACTCAAAAACCAAAGCATTTAGAGCAAATCTGACTGGGGTAAAATTGTTTATTAGGTCAAGATCTGTCTGCCCTGAAATTTTCAGATGAATCAGACAACCCATTGTTGGGTTGCAGCCCCTAAATTGGTAATTTTAAGGAAATTTTACTGCTTTTGGTTATTATCTTGAATATTATTATAGATGGAGATAAACTGTAAATAGCAATAATGTTCAGCAAAGTAAGATTAACAAATAAGTCAAAATGACCAAAATGGTCAGTTGACCCCTTTAGGAGTTATTGCCCTTTATAGTCAATTTTTAACCATTTTTCGTAAATCTTAGTTAACTTTTACAAAAATCTTCTCTTCTGAAACTACTGGGCCAAATTTTACCAAACATAGCCAGAATCATTATTAGGCTATCTAGTTTATAAAATGGTGTTTTGTGACTTGGCAAACCAATCAAGATGACCGCTATGGCTAAAAATAGAACATAGGGGTAAAATGCAGTTTTTGGCTCATAACTCAAAAACCAAAGCATTTAGAGCAAATCTAACATGGGGTAAAATTGTTTATCTGGTCAAGATCTATCTGCCCTTAAATTTTTCGATGAATCGGACAACTTGTTGTTAGGTTGCTGCCCCTAAATTGGTAATTTTAAGGAAATTTTGCTGTTTTGGGTTATTATCTTGAATATTATTATAGATAGAGATAAACTGTAAACAGCAATAATGTACAGCAATTTAAGACTTAAAAGTAAGTCAAAATGACCAAAATGGTCAATTGACCCCCTAAGAAGTTATTGTCCTTTATAATCATGATAATCAATTTTTAACAATTTTCATAAAATTTGTAAATTTTTACTAAAATTTTCCACTGAAACTACACGGACAAGTTCATTATAGATAGAGATAATTGTAAGAAGCAAGAATGTTCAGTAAAGTAAGATGTACAAACACATCACAATCACATAAACACAATTTTGTCATGAACTGTCTGCTTCCTTTGTTCACATATACCAAGGTGAGCGACACAGGCTCTAAAGAGCCTCTAGTTTATTATTGGCCCTGTTTTCAAGTTGGTCCAAATCGGGGTCCAAAATTAAACTTTGTTTGATTTCATAAAAAATTGAATAATTGGGGTTCTTTGATATGCCAAATCTAACTGTGTATGTAGATTCTTAATTTTTATGCCCCACCTACAATAGTAGAGGGGCATTATGTTTTCTGGTCTGTGCCTCCGTTCGTTCGTTCGTCTGTCTGTGGGTCCGTCTGTGCGTCCGTTCCCTTCAGGTTAAAGTTTTTGGTCAAGGTAGTTTTTGAAGAAGTTGAAGTCCAATCAACTTGAAACTTAGTACAAATGTTCCCCATGATATGATCTTTCTAATTTTAATGCCAAATTATAGTTTTGACCTCAATTTCATGGTCCACTGAACATAGAAAATGATAGTGCAAAGTTCAGGTTAAAGTTTTTGGTCAAGGTAGTTTTTGATAAAGTTAAAGTTACATCAACTTGAAACTTAGTACACATGTTCCCTATGATATGATCTTTGTAATTATAATTCCAAATTATAAGTTTGACCCCAATTTCACGGTCCACTGAACATAGAAAATGATAGTGCGAGTGGGGTATCCGTGTACTATGGACACATTCTTGTTGATTTCCGTTTTCAAATTGGTCTACATTAGAGTCCAAAGGGTCCAAAATTAAACTAAGTTTGATTTTAACAAAAATTGAAATCTTGGGCTTTTTTGATATGCTGAATCTATACATGTACTTAGATTTTTATACAACCGCAAAATTTTTTAATTTTTTGGTAGTATATTGGTATCACGTTGGCGTTGTCATCTGCTTCGTCGTCGTTGTCGTCCGAATACTTTTAGTTTTCGCACTCTAACTTTAGTTAAAGTGAATAGAAATCTATGAAATTTTAATACAAGGTTTATAACCTCAAAAGGAAGATTGGGATTGATTTTGGGAGTTTTGGTCCCAAGGTTTTAGGAATAAGGGGCCAAAATGGGCCCAAATAAGCATTTTCTTGGTTTTTGCACTATAACTTTAGTTTAAGTAAACGGAAATCTATGAAATTTCGACACAAGGTTTATGACCACAAAAGGAAGGTCGGGATTGATTTTGGGAGTTTTGGTCCCAACAGTTTAGGAATAAGGGGCCAAAAAAGGGCCCAAATAAGCATTATTCTTGGTTTGAGCACAATAACTTTAGTAAAAGTGAATAGAAATCAAGAAAATTAAAACACAAGGTTTATAACCACAAAAGGAAAGTTGGGATTGATTTTGGGAGTTGAGGTCCTAACAGTTTAGGAATTAGGGGTCAAAAAGGGGCCCAAATAAGCATTTTTCGTTGTTTTCTCACCATAACTTAAGTATAAGTTAATAGAAATCTATGAAATTTTAACACAAGGTTTATGACCATAAAAGGAAGGTTGGTATTGATTTTGGGAGTTTTGGTCCCAACAGTTAAGGAATAAGGGGCCCAAAGGGTCCAAAATTAAACTTTGTTTGATTTCATCAAAAATTGAATAATTTGGGTTCTTTGATATGCCGAATCTAACTGTGTATGTAGATTCTTAATTTTTGGTCCCATTTTCAAATTGGTCTTCAGTAAGGTTTAAAGGGTCCAAAATTACACTTAGTTTGATTTTAACAAAAATTGAATCCTTGGGGTTCTTTGATATGCTGAATCTAAAAATGTATTTAGATTTTTATACGACCACAAAAAAAATTTGGGATCGTATAATGGTATGATGTTGTCTTCTGTGTCCGAAGACACATTGGTTTCACGATAATAACTTTAATTTAAGTGAATAGATTTTCATGAAATTTTTTCAGAAGGTTCCATACCACAAAAGGAAGGGTTGGATTGATTTTGTGGATGATGGTCCCAACTGATTAGGAATGGGGGTCCAAAGGGGCCCAAAACAAGCATTTCATTATCACTGAACTAGTATATATTTGTTGAGGGGCCAGCTGAAGGACGCTTCCGGGTGCGGGAATTTCTCGTTACATTGAAGACCTGTTGGTGACCTTCTGCTGTTTTTTCTATGGTCGGGTTGTTGTCTCTTTGATACATTCCCCATTTCCATTCTCAATTTTATTTTTCTAGTTTCAGGATAATAACTTGTGTAGAAGTATTTCAATTGCTCTGAAATCATACTACAATGTTTAAAACCACAAGTAGAAGGTTTGGATTGATTTCAGGGGTCATGGAGCCAAATTTGAAAAATAAAGGGCCAATTTTAACAAAAATTGAATCTTAACATGAACTTCGATTTTTGATTATGGGCCCAGTTTTCAAATCAGGATCAAAAATTATTATATTAAATTTTGTGCAATAGCAAGAAATTTTCAATTGCACAGTATTCAGCAATAGCAAGAAATCTTCAATTGCACAGTATTGTGCAATAGCAAGTATTTTCAATTGCACAGTATTGTGCAATAGCAAGTATTTTCAATTGCACAGTATTGCACAATAGCAAGAAATATATAATTGCACAATATTGCGCAATAGTAAGAAATTTTCAATTTTTTTTTTGAGTTATCTTTCTTTGTCCAGAATAGTAGTTGAATCAACTTAAATCATTGTTTTATACAATATACAATGTATATTCACTTTTACTACCAATTGATAAATTAAAACAATCTTTACCATACAGTGATAACAAGCACTTTTTTTGCATTTTAATATTTTATGATGTATTGAAATGAGTAATTATTGTTGCAAACTCCATTAGAAATTTGAATTGAGATCGGTTTTGGAATTAAGGAAAAGGGGATGTGAAAAAAAAATTGAGGGGGGGGGTAAATTTTTCTCATTTGAAATTTCATAAATAAAAAGAAAATTTCTTCAAACATTTTTTTGAGAGGATTAATATTCAACAGCATATGAATTGCTCAAAGGCAAAACAAAAATTTTAAGTTTATTAGACCACATTCATTCTGTGTCAGAAACCTATGCTGTGTCAACTATTTAATCACAATCCAAATTTAGAGCTGAATCCAGCTTGAATGTTGTGTTCATACTTGCCCAAAGTGTTAAGGGTTCAACCTCTGTGGTCGTATAAGGCTGCGCCCTGCGGAGCATCTGGTTGGTTATTATCTTGAATATTATTAAAAATAGAGATAAATTGTAAACAGCAATAATGTTCAGCAAATTAAGATCTACAAATAAGTCAACATTACCAAAATGGTCAGTTGACCCCTAAAGGAGTTATTGCCCTTTATAGTCATTTTGTAACAATTTTCATTAATTTGGTAAATTTTGTTAAGTTTTTACAAAGTGTTTTCCTCTGTAACTAAAGGGCCAAGTTCATTACAGATAGAGAAAATTCTAAGTAACAAGAATGATCAGTAAAGTATGATCTACAAACACATCACTATCACCAAAACACAATTTTTTGATGAATCCATCTGTTCCTTTGTTTAATATGCACTTAAACCAAGGTGAGCGACACAGGCTCTTGAGAGCCTCTAGTTTAATTGGTCCAAATGTTGGTCTTAAGGCTATAAAATTTGTTTTGTTTGATTTAATTAACACTAAATAAAATTCAAAAAATAATAATTACAATGTTATATTTGAAATTAATATGTAACATCCCTCACATTTCTTTTAAATAATGTTAAGTCATGAAAGGTTTTAGCATTACAATGGTTTTGTTAAACTATCAAAAGACATGTTGTTTTTTTTAATTTATAATTTATGACCAAATCAATGAAAATTCATGTCAACAAATAAGTGCTGACTACTGGTCTGATGATACCCTTGGTCTTTTGTGCCTCTCAGAAAGAAATTTTCAAGCATTTATTCTCTGTTTTTTCCCAGTCATTTGCTGAAAAGATTTAAAGAGAAGGGAAATATATTAAATGCAGTTATATAATGGTGTGCTCTGTGGAGCATTTTATTAAAAAGTGACAGTATGAGAAATAATTGTCAGTCTTTCATGCCTCTCCGAGTGAAATTTTTAAGGATTTGTTCTCTGTTTTTTTTCCAGATACTTTCCAAAAAGATTTAAAGAGAAGAGAAATAGATGAAATAACACTACCTGAATCATTTGAGGAAATTAAGGAAGTCTCTAAAGGTGCTGAAGCACTCAGGGATAATGATATTGTTATCTTAGTAGGTATCAAAGGTTCTGGAAAGTCGACAATTGGTAAGGCAATCATTAAACAGTTCTGTGAGGAGAACCGAGATTATGATATGATACAGCTTTCTACAACCACAAACTCAGACTGTTCTGAAGGTTTAGGGTTTTTTAGTCCAAGATGTTCAAGAAAGAAGGTTGTAGTATTTCTTGATGATTTATTTGGAAGAGTTCCATCAATTTATGCACTTAAAGAACATATTATGCTACTTAAATGGGTACATGAAAGGAGAGATGATTTTAAATTAAAGATTCTGTGTACAGTCCAAGCAGAAACCAAAGCATGTGTTGAGGAATTGTTTGCAAGTGACGCACTACTTAAATCAGCAGAAATAAGAAATTTGCACTCAGCAATTTATCCGAGACGAGATATGCTGATAAAAAGTGGAATTGATGAGGAGCGTTCAGACATTATTATAAGACAAATAAAGGAAACTGATGTACAAGAGAGGATAGGATTTCCTGCATTGGTTTCTATTTACAAGGAGAACCAAGAGCTAGGAGATGAACTTTTCATACATCCAGGCAATGTGTTTATGAAGTATTTATCCAGCTTAAAAGAAGGAAGTGACCATGACAAGATGTATTTTATAATTTTGATCCATGTTTTAATGACTGGTAAAGTGTATGAAACACAAAATGCAAGTGATAATCAGTCAATGTGCCATATAGCAACAACAATGTTTGGAAACACATTCAAGTTTCAAAATTATCACTTTTCCATAGAAAGTATCATAGATGAGAAGGAAGACGGAATACTGATGAATAAAAATCCCTATTATTGCTTTAAAGATGAAATAACCCCAGATTTTATCTTTCAATACTACAAAGAAGAAGCATTTAAAAAGGACGACACCAAGGAAGAGTTTGAAATGTTTTTAACAACATGTTCCCTGAACTGTATAGTCAATTATTTCCGACCATTAACTGATACTCCTGATGAACTATTGTTTTGCATTGATTCCAGTTTATATCAAAGTATAGCTTCACACATCATGAACATCATCCAAAAAGATATAGAATCCTCAAAAGTTATTATGTCAGTGAAATCATTGTGCATGTCACCTCTTATACAGGAGGAGAGCTTTTTAAGGGTTTTAATGATTGAGTGCCATAAATTGGACAATTTCGATTTTTTTCCGACTGATAACTTTAGACTTGGTTATGACAAAATTGTTGGTTTAAAACCATCTCATTTTTCATCATTGTTGCTTTACCAGTCTTGTAGGCAACTGATTCTAATGAAGGAAGAAAACGTGGAAGTTGTAAAGATGATTTTTCAGAAAGTCCGTGAAGATTCCAGAAAAGAGAAAGAAGAGATTTGTCAAACAATCAACAAGCTGGTTAAATTTTCAATGGAAGAACTATGCAAAGAAAATATTGACAAAAATGTAGTACACGTATTGGAGTTGCTGTGGAAGTTCATCAAGGTTAAGAAGGTAGATTGTGAATATAATGAGTTTTTAATGAATGCATGGCGATATCAATGTTCAGAGGTTGTAACTTGGTTGCAAGAAAATGTAAGAGAACCAAATTATTTACAAATGGATCAATGTTTTTTTAATATATTTCCGTTTATTGGTGTACATGGTGTACATAAAACAAGTTGGATTCTTGAACGTAATCCAACGTCAGGACAGAATAGAATAAGCATGTATAAGGTTTTTAATAAAGTATTGAAGACTGGAAAACGTCCTTTGATGAAGGGTATATGGCAGTTGAAAGAAAGAATATTAGAAGATTATAAACAGTTACAAGCTATTAAAAGCACTGCAAATTTAAAGAACATGTTTGCTAATAGGGTCATTGAAATCGCACTGAATGAAATATGTTTGACTTCTACAGCATTTGAGTGGGCTTATGACACATTTAAACCCCATACAAACTATTTTGACAAGACCATGATAAAAAAGATTGAAAGGGTGAACAATAGAATAAAAAAATAGTAGTGTTGATTACACCAGCTAAACAACTATATCTACTACTTTCGAACTGACTTATGTTTTTGAACTCATCCTGTCAAATGAACCCATGTAAGCTTATAGTTAGATTAACAAGATTAGTGTTAACCCTTACCATGCGGTGACCGTCTTTTGACGGGCGGACCCAAATAACCGTTATTTGGCTCCAATGGCGTTCCATACTTTTAGAAGTCCACTTTATGATACTTATTTTAAAAGTTATGTATGTCCCGTCAACCTGAGGCTATCCATATTCACGTTTCTCATGTATTAGTAGCATTTTGTGCACAAATACGGACTTGGAAAATTGAAATTGGCTAAAACTCGGTTTTCTGGAGGGGTAGGCTTCACATCTGTATCTTACACAAGAAGTTCAGAGGCATAAAACTGGCAAAGATAGTGCAAACCCACGGCCATATAACTACTGATCATTATTATTATTGAAATACGCATAGGAAACAACTACTTCCGGTTTTGGGTCCATTCGAAGTAAAAAAATTGGCAAAAATCGTGAAATTCGGTATTTTGGGTCCAAATGACCTTCTGTAGACTGATGAATCAAGATTAGATTCACTCCGATCTAACCACTGTTGGGGTCAATTTGTTCACTAGGGTCCACTCTACACGCAGGCTACAGCTGGATACCTGAACCAGCAACCCTGGGTCTTCTGGGTCAAGAGAAGGGGTGAAAAATCGGCAAAATTTACGCTTTTTGCACATGATGACCCTCTTTGGGGCAAATTCTCGACAAAAAAAAAAAAAAACGCCTCCTCACCCCGACCACCCCACCCCGTGATCACCTATATTAGATTTAAAGAATTCAATATGCTACAGCAACAGGGCTGAGCTCATTTGCATATAATTTGCATATTTTTGCAAATAAACGAAAATTAGACATTTTCTAAAAACAATTCCGCATGGTAAGGGTTAAGGACCTTGGAAAAAGAAACCAATTTTTTTCCAGTTTTAGCTCAAATTTGGATGTTTTTTCTTCTTATTATGGGTCAGAACGGGTCAGTAAGGCCTCCAGATACAATGATTAGTTCAAAAACGCTTAAAAAAATATTTTATTTTTTTTAAGTTTGTTAAGTGTGTTTTCCTGTTGAATGAATGTGCTGCTTAATTAAAAGAAATGATTACAATTACAATGCTTATGATACCTTTTACCTAATCAAGTCTAACTTGGTTCCAATCATCATCCTGCCATTTCCCTATGTTGGAAAGGTTTAATTACCTTTTTTTTACGACCGCAAAACAATGTATGACGTTTGCATCGTCGTAGTCCTCATCCAAAGACACATTGGTTTTCGCAAAAGTAACTTTAGTTTAAGTAGATGGATTTCTATGAAATTTTACCATAAGGTTTAATACCACAAAAGTAAGGTGGGGATTGATTTTGAGATTATGGTACCAACATATAAGGAATAAGGGGCCAAAAATAAGCATTATT
Organism: Mytilus galloprovincialis; assembly: GCA_037788925.1. Classification (NCBI taxonomy): domain Eukaryota; kingdom Metazoa; phylum Mollusca; class Bivalvia; order Mytilida; family Mytilidae; genus Mytilus; species Mytilus galloprovincialis. The sequence continues at coordinate 41,035,417 of CM075332.1, read as the reverse complement.
GTAACTTCAAGACAATAACATGTGTGTTAGTGTATGGTTCTCTTTGAAATTGTACCACAAAGTTCCATATCAGAAAGGCAACGCTGGGATTGATTTTGGGGTAATTGCCTCAAAATTTTAGAAATGAGGGATAGAAAAGGGGCAAAAAACAAGCATTTTTCTAGTTTCATGACAATAACTTGTGTGTAAGTATATGGATCTTTCTGCAATTGTACTACGAGGTTCCATATCACAAAGGGTAAGCTGAAATTGATTTTTGGGGGTAATTGCTTCAAAATTTTAGAAATTGTGGGCCCAAAAGGGGTAAAAAACAAGCATTTTTCTAGTTTCAGGACAATAACTTGTGTGTAAAAAACTGGATCTTTATGAAATTGTACTACAAGGTTCCATATCACAAAGAAAAAGCTGGGTTTGAGTTTTGGGGTAATTGCCCTAAACGTTAAGGAATTTTGGGTCAAAAGGGGCCAAAAAAGGAACATTTTCTAAGTTTGCAGACAAGAACTTGTGTTCAGGTATGGATCTCTCTGAAATTGTACTTCAAAGTACCATACCACAAAGGGAACTTCACGGCTTGGATTGAATTTGGGGGTGATGTATCATAAGGAGGTTCAAAAAATTGGGAGGGGGGATTTTTCCCCTTTTTTAGCTCACCTGGCCCGAAGGGCCAAGTGAGCTTTTCTCACCACTTGGCGTCCGTCGTCGATGTCCGTTGTCGTCGTTAACTTTTTACATTTTGAATTTCTTCTAGAGAACCACTAACTGGAATGAAACCAAACATGGCATGAATGTTCCTTATGAGGTGCTGACCAAGTGTTGTTACTTTGTAGCCGATCCATCATCTAAGATGGCCGCCAGCGGGGGACTAAGTTTAACATAGGACCCTATGGGAAATGCATACAAATGACTTCTTTAAAAGAACCACTGAATGGAATAAAACCAAACATGGCATGAATGTTCCTTATGAGGTGTTGACCAAGTGTTGTTACTTTGAAGCCAATCCATCATCAAAGATGGCCGCCAGCGGGGGACTTAGTTTAACATAGAACCCTAAGGGAAATGCACAAAAATGACTTCTTTTAGAGAACCACTAAATGGAATGAAACCAAGCATGGTATGAATGTTCCTTATGAGGTGCTGATCAAGTGTTGTTACTTTGTATCCAATACATCATCTAAGATGGCTGCCAGCGGGGGACTTAGTTTAACACAGGACCCTAAAGGAAATATATACAAATATCTTCTTTTAGAGAACCACTGAATGGAATGAAACCAAACATGGCATGAATGTTCCTTATGAGTTGCTGACCAAGTGTTGTTACTTTGTAGCCGATCCATCGTACAAGATGGCCGCCACGGGGGGGGACTTAGTTTAACATAGAACCCTATGGGAAATGCATACACATGACTTCTTTTAGAGAACCACTGATTGGAATGAAACCAAACATGGCATGAATGTTCCTTATGAGGTGCTGATCAAGTATTGTTACTTTGTAGCCAATATATCATCCAAGATGGCTGCCAGGGGGGACTTAGTTTAACATAGGAACCTATGGGAAATATATACAAATGTCTTCTTTTAGAGAACCACTGAATGGAATGAAACCAAACATGGCATGAATGTTCCTTATGAGGTGCTGATCACGTGTTGTTACTTTGTAGCCGATCCATCATCCAAGATGGTCGCCAGTGGGGGGACTTTTGAATGAAATCAAACATAGCCTGTATGTTCCTTTCCTTGTGAGGTTGTGTTGTTACTTTTAGCCAAATTATATATTATTTTATATGATTTCTTAAACCAAGTAGAATCAGGTGAGCGATACAGGCTCTTGAGAGCCTCTAGTTTTTTAAAATTTTCCCTTTTAAGTTGGTTATATCTGATTTATATATAAAAGCACATAATAATGATATGGTTTGATTTCATCAAAAATTGAAATATTGGGGTTCTTTGATATGCCGAATCTAACCGTGTATTTACTAATTAGATTTTTAATTTCGGGTCCCATTTTTTAAATTCGTCTACATTCAGGTTTCAAAGGGTCCAAAATTAAACTTAGTTTGATTTTAACAAAAAAAAATCTTTGAGTTCTTTGATATGCTGAATCTAAACACGTGTTTAGATTTTTTATTATGGGCCCAGTTTTCAAATTGGGCCAAATTGGGGTAAAAAATAAAGCTTTGTTTGATTTCAACAAAATTTTGATATATGGGGTTCTTCGGTACACTGAATCTAACCATGTATTTAGATTTTTTGATTTTTGGGCCCCCTTATCAAATTGGTCCATATTGAAGTCAAAAGTGTCCAAAATTAATATTTGTCTGATTTCATCAAAAGTCCAATTCTTGGGATATGCTGGTTCTAAACATGTATTTAGATTTTGGAAATTGGACCATAATAGTTAAATTATTTTTTTAAAGTTTTTTTACCACATTCATTCTGTGTCAGAGACCTATGCTGTGTAAAAATTTTAATCTGCGGTCGATTCAAGCTGCGTCGGAGCAATTTATTGAACATTATCTTAGAACTACCTGAGCTGAAGATTCTTGTCCATCATCTTGAAAAAATTTATAGACAGAAAATGGAAATAGAAAATCAATGCAACATAAATATAAAAAGAAATCACAAGAAAACAGGGCATCCATTTGAAAAAAAAACCTTATAAATTTTGTGCATCTCTTTCTTTTCATAGGTTCATTGACGATGACCATATTAGGGTATACATGTCTGTCCATCTGTCACAATTTCATAATATTGTAACAAATTGAAAACATTAGGATTGTCAAAAGAAAACTTACTTTTTAGTTAAAGGAAGTTCTTTTTTTTAATTTTCTGATTTTATTGATACAGCTCCCTTTAGAATTTTTTAAATATTACATTTTACATTTCTGAGTTATTGGGTTTCATTCATTAAAAAGCATGGAGGGATTTTCCAGTTTTCCGACAATAACACAAAAATGATGTCAGCAATTCTCATGAAACTTTAGTAAATTGTTTATATCTATTGATGTAAGCTCCATTTTGATTTTCATAATTTTTTGATCTGACAACAGATCTACTTAGTATTGCACAACAGCTCCCTTGTATCAAGCTTGAATATTGTGTCCATTTCTTACCCAACTGTTCAGGATTGGACCTCTGTTGGTATATTCAGCTGCGCTCAGCGAAGCAGTTTATTCTAGTTTCCAGACAATAAATTTTGTTTAAGTGTATGGATCTCTCTTAAATTGTACTTCAAGGTTCCATTCTACTAAGGGAAGACTGGAATTTACTGTAGGGGTAAATGCTCCAAGGGGGGAGAGTTCGGGGGGTATTTTTTCCAACTTTTTTAAGGGGTACATTTTTTTAATTAAATTTGTTTCAATAAATCTTCAATTGCACATGTACAGTATTGCGCAATAGATATTGTTACAAGATCTTCAACTACACTTTTTTGTGTTAGAAACCTATCTTTAATTGGGTTTTATTGGACTATTTAAGGGAGGGATGTTAGGGGGAAAAGCTATAACATGACCAAAAAGACAAATGATGAAAAGACAAACAGCAGTCTACAAAACATTTCACAGAAAACTAAAGACTGATCAACATGAACCCCTCTAAAACGGCAGAGATTTCTTGTGCTCATGAAATGTGAGCAGATCTAACTCCTCGGTTGACACCTGTTGTGTTTCCCATGGAAAGTAATATTAGATGCGTGCATTTGCATGGAGATGTAAATTCAACGAATAGAGGATACAATTATGACAACTATAGATGGAACATACGTATCTGTAGAACAGTAAATAATATAGATCCCTGTAAATATCAAATCGATCTTTTATGGTTAGTTCCCTCATTGAAATCGTGAGATTTTTTTTACGACCGTAATATGTTAGAAATGTATTTGGATTTTGGATTTTTACCCTCATCCAACCATTTTTCTTAAAATGTCCTGTACCAAGTCAGGAAATTGGCCATTGTTATATTATAGTTCGTTTCTAAGTGTGTGACATATTAATGGTGTGTATCTGTTGTGTCGTAGTTCTCCTCTTATATTTGATGTGTTTCCCTCAGTTTTAATTTGCAACACGGATTTTTTTTTCTCTCAATCGATTTATGAATTTTGAACAGCGGTAAACATTTACTACTGTTGCCTTTATTTTACATAAGTTCACTTACAGGTCCAAAGAGTGTAGAATTAAACTTTGCTTCAATAAAAATTGAATTTATGTGTTTCTTTAATATGTCGAATCTCTTTAATATTGTTACTACATTGTATATTTTGGACTTCATTACAGTTTCAAATTGTTCTAGATTTAGGTCTAAAGGGCAAAAAATAAGATTTTGTTTGATTATCATTGGGGTTGTAATTTTTTTATATGCTGTATCTAACTGTGCATTTATATTTTGGATTTTGGACCATATTATAGATTAAATATAGATAAAAAGATGTGGTATGAGTGCCAGTGAGGCAAATCTCTATCCAAGTCAGAATATATAATCAGTTAACAATTATACGTCTAAGTAGTACTGCCTTCGACAATGAACACCGAGTATTGGCCAACACAGAACTGAAATCTATAAGGGTCCCAACACCTCAATGTTTATAGTTAATATGACAGAATATTAAAATGTGTGTGATTATATAGTTAATAATTTGACTCAGATAGTCCTTTCGTATGCCAAAAGTTAAAAGTTGCTTATTCGTTAAAAAGTGATGCGTTTGCGGTCTGCTGCAATACATATCTTGTTATTGAACAAAAAATCCGTCAACTATTCTTAAAAAAAACCCAGCATTTACACATAAAATAATGAAAATGTCGCCGTCATGGTTGTGTTCAGTAAATTTCTGTCATGGTTTGTTTGGTTCATTTTTGGCATGGTTCAGTTCTGTGATTCCTGTCTTGGACGATGAAAGGGTAACAATAAAAATAAACAGTAATTATATGTACAACTATTCAAATACTGTTATGTAAAAAAAATATTAAACGCCTTTATTATTTTTTCGTGTTTAATCCATTCTATCCTATTTTAGTGTCTCCATTTTGTAATGTCAGTCTTGGGGTTACACTAATGACAGGACGATTGCCAGGATAGTGACATGATATTGACCGGAAGATATAAATAGTCATACCTTTTATTGTTATTTGATAGATCATTTTTAATATTTTCAGATCTAAGAGATACTTAACTACATTTTATGAAAATCTTACAAAAAAAAGTAAAAAGATATATCTTTGAGCAAAAAAAGTAAACCGGAAGGGTTGCACTCATTGATGTAAGCTTTACACATATTGAATAGATCTACAAATAATGATAGTTGATAAAAATGCATATTATGTCGATTCTAATTCGAAATTGTGATATTCCATATATTCAAATATGGAACTTTGTATGCTTATTCCATTTTTAGTTTATTATTGTCCATGTTAACATTTTGTTCCGTAGAGGGTTGAAGATTTATGGTTCCCTTTCAATATCGTTGGGTAGTTTTATAGTTTGGCGACTGTATCATGGGCGTACAACCTATTGCATCTACTTTTAACTATCATATACATAATCTGGTACTAAAGTAAAACAACAGATGAATAGTTTAGAACGCTTGCTGGGTTATTTTCTTATTTTTACTTCGTGCAGATAGTAGGAAATGTATTGTAGTTGGTTAGTTATTGAGTTTTGGGACTTGGTATTAAGAAAAAAAAGATGTGATAAGAGTGCCAATGAGACAACTATTCACCCAAGTCACAATGTGTAAAAAGAATTCAATTATTAGGTCATGGTTCGGCCTCAGTACGCAGCCTTGGCTCACAACGCACAGTAAGCTATACAGGTCCCGAAATGACAAATGTAAATATTGAAAAAAACACGACAATCGAGGTATAGTTATGAACCATATCATCAAATGACAACCACTGAACATCAAGGTTCCTGACTTAGAATAGGTGCAAACAAATGCAGCGGGTTTAAAAGTTTTATTAGGCGCCAACCTTCAACCTTACCAGAAATAGAAGTGTACCATTACAAGTGTGTCGGGATTGTGATTGGATCCCTTAGTAATTGTGGTAGATCATAGTCAGCTGTAAGCCCTTTTGCTAAGAAAGTACTTCATTCGCTGATTCGGTATAGGCTCTTCCTTGTAACACAAAGGTCCCGGTGGAGACGAGTAATTTTGTCATGAAATTCATACTCACCGGTTACACAACATAGTGTTTAATCGGATCGCTTATCGTAGACCTTCCCATCTGTAGATGGGTGTTTTGGATAAACTCAACAATGAAGTGTCCAGTTGTGGTCATTTATCTGGTTCAAAATGTAGACACTATATGTTTATTCGCATAGTAAATTGTGAGACACAACCGTTAATTTTATTGTTAAACTGAGTTTAAAAACATGTTATAGGTATGTGGGGAGGATTGGGACCTCACAAAACATGTTTAACCTCGCTACATGTTGCGTTTATCCCAAATCAGGATCCTATGACCTCTGTTAGTCTTGAATGTTTTTTTATTTTTAGTTCATTTAATTGTTTTGGATAAACTCAACGATGAAGTGTCCAGTTGTGGTCATTTATCCGGTTAAAAAATGTAAACACTATGTGTATTCGCAAAGGAAATTGTGAGACACAACCGTTAATTTTATTGTTAAACTGAGTTTAAAGCATGTTATAGGTATAGAGGGGGGATTGAGATCTCACAAAACATGTTTAAGCTCATTGAGGTCTAAAGGGTTATAGATTAAACTTTAGTTTAACTTCATCAAACATTGAGTTCTTGTTTTCTTTGAAATGCTGATTCTAACAATTGGATTGTTAAATCATATCAAGTTTTAGAGAACTTAGTCATCACTTGTTCTAGCTCACCTGGCCCTAACCTGCCAAGTGAGCTTTTTTCAGCACTTGGCGTCCGTCTTCGTCGTCCGTTTACTTTTACACAAATTTGACATTGAATAAAAATGAACATCAGGTCAAAATATATCTGCCCTGAAATTTTCAAATGCACCAAACAATCTGTTGATGGGTTGTTGTCGCACAATTGGTAATATTTCAGGAAATTTTGCAGGTTTTTTTTTGGTCATGATCTTGAATATTGTGTCCGATTACCAGGCCCACCAACCAAGATGGCTGTCATAACTCAAAATAGAACATAGGGGTTACATGTAGCTTTTGACTTATATATCTGAAATCAAAGCATTTAAACCAAATCCGAATGTGGTAAACTTGTTCTTCGGGTCAATATCTAACTGCCTTGAAATTTTCAAACAAATCAGACAACCCATTGTTTTGTTGCTGTCCTTGAATTTGTAATTTTAAGAAAACAATCGCAGTGTATGGTTATTATCTTGAATATTATTATAGAGATAGCAATAAACTGCAACGATATTCAGCAAAGTAAGATCTACAAATAAGTCACCATGACCAAAATTGTCAATTGACACTTTAAGGAATTTTTCTTTTGTAATCTTTTACAACAATCTTCTCCTCTGAAACTGATGGGACAAATTTAACCAAATTATTCACAATCATCATTAGGGTATCTAGTTTTAATAAACAGCTGCGCCATGAGCTTATGATACGCCCGACGTCTTGTGTGGAAGTTTTATGCAATAATCATAAATAGTTTCTGAGGAAGTTTTAAGCAAAAACCATTTATTTTTTTTGAGACACGGCGGGACATGTGAAACCTATTATAAATATCTTGAATGATGAATAGTAAAATTCATTTGTATATAAACAAAAGACTTGCTAAACTCAAGACAATAAAAAAAAAAACACAACCGCAAGTGAGAGGGGATTACAAAATGAAAACTATATAAGAATACAACAATAATGTCAGTAATTTAAAACAGGGTGAACATCAAGTGTTCCCAGATATACAATGATTTCTGCTGGGTTTTGTGCATTTGAATTATAACATTTATTACTTCTACTAGCCGAAAAATTCCGGTTTAATCTGTATCTGAAAAGGTTCTAAATGTTACTACACCAACACAAGAGTAAAAATTTAATACATCAAAATAAATTTTATCTGACTAATAATTCGAATTACTTAACCGGTTATGGCTCAGTATTTGATGAAATTCACATTAGTGAAGCCCAATGCACTTCAAGTTTTTAGTTTATATCCCGAACAGAACACCTTATCAATCACGCCAGAAGATAATATAATTTTTGTTAAAGTTTGTTATCTAGCTACACCAACAATATATAAAAAAGACATCGTTAACCAAAACCAATAGTATGTTAATTGATTGGAAAAATGCAATGTATGTATGTCATGTATTATCTTTTGAGAAAAAAATCTAATTTGTTAGCGACGTTCTTCGATGTTTAATTTCTCTGAAAAATGTAAAATTTGCAATTCTTATTCATCAAAATGCAAAATTATAACATATTTAACAGCAACTTATACACACCGGAGAAATCGGAATCACTGTCAAATTCATGTTCACCGATTTGACCCAAATATCGTGGAATTGGAGTTTTTAAGGGGTCTTCCATGTTATAGATTAAAATATAAACGAAAAGCAATTGCACGATACTACAAACGATGGGGAAGTAAAACCTGGATCCGATTCCAATGGAGGTTTCGTGCAAGTTGCTCATCCCTCCGATGAATATCGATCGTGATATCCGGTTTGATATAGCACGAAATACTATGTTGATCACATTGAAATGCAAAAACTTTTGGAGTTGTTGTTTTTATTGTCGAGCCTGCAACTTTTGTTGCAGAAAGCTCGACCTAATAGGGATAGTGATCCGGCGGCGGCGGTGGCGTTAGCTCACTTCTTATAAGCTTTATAATTTAGAAGGTAGACGACCTGGATTGTTCATACTTTATATATAGATGCCTCATGTTACGAACTTTCCGTCAGTCACATGTCCAATGTCCTTGACCTCATTTTCATGGTTCAGTGACTACTTAAAAAAAAGTTAAGATTTTTTTGTAATGTTAAATTCTCTCTTATTATAAGTAATTGGATAACTATATTTGGTATGTGAGTACCTTGCAAGGTTCTCATGCCCGTCAGACAGTTTTCACTTGACCTCGACCTCATTTCATGGATCAGTGAACAAGGTTAAGTTTTGGTGGTTAAGTCCATATCTCAGATACTATAAGCATAGGTCTAGTATATTTGGTGTATGTAAGGACTGTAAGGTGTACATGTCCAACTGGTAGGTGTCATCTGACCTTGACCTCATTTTCATGGTTCAGTGGTTATAGTTAAGTTTTTGTGTTTTGGTCTGTTTTTCCTATACTAAATGCAATAGGTCTACTATATTTGGTGTATGGAATGATTGGAAGGTGTACATGTCCAGCTGACAGGTGTCATCTGACCTTGACCTCATTTTCATGGTTCAGTGGTCAAAGTTCATTTTTTAAGTTTTGGTCTATTTTTTTAATACTTTATGCATTAGTCAACTAAATTTGGTGTATGGAAATATTTTATGATCAATATGTCTGTTACGCAGGTTTTATTTGACCTTGACCTCAGTTTAACGGTCCATTGCTAAGTGTTTGAGTTTTGGTCTGTTTTTTTTTTTAATTTATAAGCAATAAGTCAACTATATTTGTTGTATTGAAGAATTGTAATCTGTACATGTCTGTCTGGCATGGTTCATCTGACCTTGACCTCATTTTCATGGTTCGTTGATCAATGTTTGTTTTCTTTGATTAATGTTGAGTTTATGTGGCAGTTGTAATAAAGCTTTTTATTAGGTCTATCAACATAATATCAATGATTAGTAAAGAAGGCGAGACATTTCAGTGTGTGCACTCTTTTACGCCCATTTACGGAACGTATCAATATGATATACGGCGTTGTCCGTCGTCAACATGTCGAACATTAACTCAAAAACGCTGATACCAATTACATAAAACTTTTGTGAATTGATATAGGAAGATGTGGTGTGAGTGCCAATGAGACAACTCTCCATACAAATAACAATTTAAAAAGTAAACCATCATAGGTTAAAGTACGGCCTTCAACACGGAGCCTTAGCTCACACCGAACAACAAGCTATAAAGGGCCCCAAAATTACTAGTGTAAAACCATTCAAACGGGAAAACCAACGGTCTAATATATAGAATTGTTTATATCTATTGACATGGGCTCCATTTCGTGTTTTATAAATTGTATATTTAACGTTCCCGAGTTATGGGGTTTTATCCTTTAAAAAAAGGCGGATTTTCCAGTTTTGGGGACACTAACCTGACATGAGCAAAATCTTTGGTATTCAACTTCTAGTAGGATTTTATTACATAATATGTATATAGAGAGAGATTTTGCTCATGTCAAGTAAACATATTCACACAAGCAGAATGACTATTGAAACTTATGCTTGTTCAATCTTTATCAAATCTTCTTTTATTTATGCACATTTGCGAAGTTGTGGTGGATTTCAATACACAAATAGTTATTTGGTGGAAGGTCCCATAACTAAAAAGGCATGCTTGGTCAAAACGAAGATGTCTGCGTCATTTCCATTTGATGAAAATTGATACCCTGGAAAAAACAAAGTATTATCAGTTTTCATATTAACAGTATTATTTTGTGCTTAGATAATCAGGAGCTGATCCAGCACATCATTTCAGCTGTAAGGACTGAAACGTGACATGATAGTTCAGATCACTGAAAGTATTTTCGTATGCATGATCGCGTTGTTTCTTCTGCTTATATACACTGTAAATAAAAGTGTTAAGAATTTGAACACTTTTTGAACGCCCTTTTGTAACACTTTTGGAAAGTGTAACAGTGTTCTACATATTAACATTGGTGTGCCAGTTTTTAACATCATATGTGCATCTTTCGAACGTTATGTATGGCAAGCCGTTCTCGTCAAAACTATGTGTAAACCATTTTTCGAAAAATTTACACACTGAGAATTACAACAAAGCACACTGAGATTTAAAAACTTCAAAACGCACACTGAAAATTGAAAATTACACACTGAGAATTGAAAATTACACACTGAGAATTAAAAATTACACACTGAGATTTCATAAAGACGCACTGAGATTACAAAAATGAAAAACGCACACTGAGAATTGAAAATTACACACTGAGAATTGAAAATTACACACTGAGAATTGAAAATTACACACTGCGAATTGAAAATTACACACTGAGATTTCAAAAAGACACACTGAGAATAAATAAACTGAAAACACACACTGAGAATTTGAAAGTACACACTGAGAATTTAAAATTACACACTGAGAATTTAAAATTACACACTGAGATTTGTGTGCACTTTTTATGCGCACATATCTAATTAGCATACTTAATCTGAATCTATTACAAGCTTAAAACAACAAGGGGACAGAACTCGTTAATCCTTCGATTTGGTTCCAAATTATTAATAAAAAAAACTTTTAGAAATACAAGAACAAGAAAAATACCCATTTACTCTTATTACAAAATATAACCAAATGGTGAAAAACTTTATTAAAATTATAAGAAAACATTGGAACAATCTGCAAAAGAATGCAGTGAAATTTTTACTCAAGTGTCTATTATAGCATATAAACGTAACAAAAATATAAAAGATTAACTAGCGAAATCAGGGAAACAGTTGGAAGACTTTTGAAAAGGGACACATGTTTAATTACTGGTAGTAATGATTTGAATTATAGTACCTAGTGTACCAATTTAAACGCGTTTATATTTTTTCGTTTGGGCATGTATCATATTTTCCCTCCGGTTTATATGATCCGTTCATCCTTTATTGACTCTTAAAATTCATCTAAAGTTTATCTAAAAATGAGGGTGTTTTTTTCTAAAAATGAGGGTACTTTTTATATGGCCTTCCAAATACCGTTTCGATTCCTAACATAACTGAAGAGACATTTATTGTCGAAATCCGGATCTGGTGTAATAAAAAAATATTGACACCGTATGTTTGTGGCATAACATAGTGGCCACAAGTAAAAATCTGTTTCGTATTAAATTTATATAAAGATCCATTTTGTTACATCTTGTGATCAATTTTATTTGGCAACCGCCAATGGCCGTCAGCAGGGTTAAAGAACATCAGTTGTCCGACCTATTAGTCAAATGCGTTTTGTTTAAATATACTATTTCACTTTTTTGGTCTTTTGGAAAATGTTGTTTGTGCTGTATATGTATATATAAGTCTGAAAATTACACCAAACAGTGTTAGAGTTTTTATACTGACAAATTTTTGTCCGTCCCTCAGCGTGATCCGAATTCACACCTTTGATACACTACAGCACCAATCGCTTAGCCTCATGTCCAGCGCTCTAGACCACTCGATCATATCCGCTATATAAAAATATAATTTCATTAGTCGTAGTGTTACCTTGTCGCAGAAAGTGAATGTAGAGATAGACATGAGACACGTGTTTTTTAAGCGTGTGTAGATGTTATATTATTTTCATACACAATGTATTTATTATTTGTCAGCAATCTAACTCAACAATTTTTATATATCATATAGGATCATGATTCATTTCATTATTCAGTCACTAGAAATAAGTATATTATACAAACAAGTCTTTATAAATGACAAAACATACAATATACATGTCCACTGGATCTAAGAGTGATATATTATATATACACAACTCGTCTAAACATCAACCCAACAATGTTAGATCTGTAAATTTGCTTTCGCAAATTTTTGGTTCTTCCCTCGCCGGGATTCGAACCCATGCTACTGTGATATCGTGACCCAATTCGCCTGCACTGCAGCCGTCCCGCTAGACCACACGACCACCTGGGCTCTCAAAAAAGAGCTTTCGGTGGGCATGTGTTACCTTTCCACGTCAGTTTTAATCTAGCAGCGTACTACAGTACATGATATATAAGGCATGGAGATGTTATTGTGACAATTCAGCTCAATTATCTATAGTAAAGGATCCTACAAATATATATAATGACTGATTAATCTTACAGGGCGATGGATCATGTAATAAGATTCTGTACACTACAAAATATAATATATAACAAGTCAAAAAGGGTACAACATCACCATTGAATAACTATAAAACGAACAAATATTAGATATTTCGGATTAGCAGATATCCTTCTTCAATAATGACACGATGTCAAATGAATCATGTCAATATATTCAAACTGAAAAACTTTCAATTTGTAATTTATACAATTTTAGCGAACACTACAGACGCTAGCACAATTTTAAAATTTCCGAACACGGCGCAAAGATTACAAAGATATGCCAAATGAAAATAGTTACTTGCGAGGTGAACTGGCGCAACTCTAAATTTCCAAAGGTTGTGACCGTTTAGATGCTATAACTGCATGGAGGGCAGTCCTCAAACAAAAAAATCAAAAATGTCCTAACCGATCCAAGTTGGTACAATATTTCAAATTTGACAACGGTAGGTCAATTGCAACAGAAACTACATATTTAAGCCTCCAAAACAAATAGCAGTTTAAAAATGATTAGAAAAATAAGTTTTATCTGATGAGGTAAAATAATTGAACGTGGCTACGTACTTATACATCCATCCGGAATGAATGGAGCCCTGTAATTTAAACTGGTATTTTAAAAAATAAATTCTAACTGTAAAGCCAGTACTGAAGCCGGAGATACTGGAAACAAGTGATGACAGGAAAATGAGTGACTCATTCTATGTTTTTTCATTTATGCCCTCTGAGGAAAATGTCCGTAATTTTCTTATCCAAAATCTTTTCCGAGCTACTCTGTCAACCAACGAGTAAAATACAAATATGATAATAGTCACTTTGTAGCTATACTACATTCCGGAAACTAGTATACTCTTTTCATTTACCGAACCAGCATTGGGATTGTGTTGCCGATGCAATCGCAGAATGGTCTTTCAGTACCATGAGAAGACTTGAGAAATACAATTATAATCAAGCGATTATCTGGCTTGGTCTTTTAATCAAAAACCGTGAAAAAATAAAAATTTCATCAGACACATTTTTTATTTCAGTATAAGAAGGAAATGTTCCTTGATTTTTAGAATTAAATTTGAGAATGAAAAGGTGAAAAAAAGATTTAAAGAAAGAGAAATGTAATTGTATTTATTTATGTATTTTCTCATTTTGAAAAATAGCATGTAAGTTGCACAGACGCTGCTCCTTTTTATCCAATCTAGCTCAACCCAATACACAATAGAATAGATATAGGAAGATGTGGTGTGAGTGTTTTTCTCTAATTATTTTTTTTCTTCAAATTATTATTTTTTATGAGGTCATGTATAGTGGAAGATATTAGCAAGCAAAATCGAGGGAATTGTGCAAATGATGATACAAGCATGAAAATTACCACAAACCATCATTATTATATACTTTGTAAGAAATAACTGCTGGCCATTAGAAAAAATATTTTTTTCGAGATGGCCACGGCCATTTTCTAAAATGGCTGTGTTCTTTAGTTTGAAAATACTGATTTTTCTCGAAAACTTTTCTTTGAACTTGTTTTAGTAAAAACCAATTACCAGGTTTGGTGGCTACCTTCCTTACATCGCATATTTATAAAAAATGAATATTTAACATAATCAGTATTTGCACATGCGCGAAAATGTAACAAAATTCTTTCAAAAAAACATTTGAACTATTTACTATATATTTAGTGTTTTTGGATTTCTAATGATATTATGAATTGGTTTAATAACATTTTTCAAGGTTATGATACACATGTGTTTCACACTTTTGCACATGTGCAAACTATTTATAGACATCAAGAGCGATTTGTATGCACTACCAGGCAATTCTCATGTATTCGATGGTTAAGGCGAAAATGTGGTTAATCCCGGAGAAACATCAATTGTAACTGCAGATCAGCCACTTTTGGAAATGCCTAAGCAAATTCAGTGGGAATGGCCTGATTTGTAAGGAAAATATAAGTGTATCGTCATGTTTGGTGGATTGCACATTGAATTGACTTAATATAAAACTCTGGGTGATATATCGAAACCAAAATCGACTTTTTTTACTGCCGTTGCATCCTCGTGTCAGAAAATTTTGAAATGCGGAGGCGAAAATTCAGCTGTGTTGGTTACTGTAGATGCTATCGTTCTGTACTTCCTTGTACGGGTTGTTGTATAGGCAACTATTAGATAATTATAAAATAAGCAACCTGTCTTTCTAACCAAACTAGGCATTTAAACTTAACACAAAGTGTTAACACTTGTTAAGTTGATGGAAATTTTTAAAATATTTTATAAGTATTTGCCGCCATTTTGGAACCGGAAGTCATTATTTTTTCTTCATTTATGTGTTGTTTTGTCGTACATAGGATTTTTTTTAACGTTTTTACATTGGATTATACCTATAACACATCTTTAAAGGATTTACATCCCTTGTGCAGTTGCTTGAAAGTATAAAAATTGAATTTTTTTACTTTTTTGCCGGCATTTTGAAACCGGAAGTTGTCTTTAGTTTCATTAATGTATTGTCTAGTCGTAATTGAGGAACAGTCATTTACTTTTTTATCAAATCTTACATTTGATTTTACATATAACAAACATTTTAAAAGATTAACGAATTATTGTTAATTTGAAATGACGCTATTTCCGAAATGTGTGGTGGCCATCTTGAAAAAATGATTTTTTTTTTCTGACCAGCAGCGGGGTTTTTTTAAGTATCATTTAGTCAATCTTTATACCAAATTTCATGCTTGTATCACGATTTGCACAATTATGTCCATAATATCTCCCACTAGTAAAGTTCCAGGAAATTGCGAGAATGCAGAATTTTTCACTATTAACATCAGAGTTTCCAGGGGCCTTGAGGGGCCCCAAGACTCCTCGCAATGTGACTTACCCTATCTACATGTGTAACATTTGCACACAAGATGTAGATTCAAAAGAAGTCAGTGTAATGTGTGGTTCCTGTTTTGCGTGGCAACATTTATCTTGTGCTAGACTAAACAATTTCCAAAGGCAAATAATTGGTTTTGTAACAATTGCAAATGTTAAATTGTGTGTCCATTTGAAGTTCATAGCAAACAACTATTAATATTGTCTTTCATAAAATTGAGAATGGAAATGGGGAATGTATCAAAGAGACAACAACCCGATCATAGAAAAAAACAACAGCAGAAGGTCACCAACAGGTCTTCAATGCAGCGAGAAATTCCCGCACCCGGAGGCGTCCTTCAGCTGGCCCCTAAAAAATATATACTAGTTCAGTGATAATGAACGCCATACTAATTTCCAAATTGTACACAAGAAACTAAAATTAAAATAATACAAGACTCACAAAGGCCAGATGCTTCTGACTTGGGACAGGCGCAAAAATGCGGCGGGGTTAAACATGTTTGTGAGATCTCAACCCTCCCCCTATACCTCTAACCAATGTAGAAAAGTAAACGCATAACAATACGCACATTTAAATTTAGTTCAAGAGAAGTCCGAGTCTGATGTCAGAAGATGTAACCAAAGAAAATAAACAAAATGACAATAATACATAAATAACAACAGACTACTAGCAGTTTACTGACATGCCAGCTCCAGACTTCAATTTAACTGACTGACAGATTATGATTTTATCATATGAACATCAGGCACAATCCTTCCCGTTAGGGGTTTAGTATCATACCATAACGCATAACAATACGCACATTTAAATTTAGTTCAAGAGAAGTCCGAGTCTGATGTCAGAAGATGTAACCAAAGAAAATAAACAAAATGACAATAATACATAAATAACAACAGACTACTAGCAGTTTACTGACATGCCAGCTCCAGACTTCAATTTAACTGACTGACAGATTATGATTTTATCATATGAACATCAGGCACAATCCTTCCCGTTAGGGGTTTAGTATCATACCATCATAACATATATGAGAAGAACATAACCCGTGTCATGCCAACAACTGGATTTTGAATAAATGTGTTTAGTTTCGATGCAAAGACCCTATAAGTGAATCAATATAAACGCCAAAATATGCAATCTTTAATGATCTGACAACAGTACCGTAACTATATCCCTTATTAAAAAGTCTATTCAATAGTTTTGTTAGTTTCTGGGGTGAATACTGACACCTTTGTGCTTTATAAAGAATATTTCCATAAAAAAATGGATGTGAAATACCTGAACATATAAGAAGTATGCTTGTTGAGCTATATTTACGAATGATGTCCTTATACCGGTGATAAAATTCAGTAAAGGTTTTGACTAGTTTGTGATATCGAAAACCCTGGTGTAATAATTTTTTCAGTAATACATAAATTTCTCTCGTTAAAATCTAAAACATTGTTACATACATGAGAGAATCGTACAAGTTGAGATATATAAACACCATAAGATGGTGACAAGGGAACGTCACCATCTAAAAATGGATAATTAACGATAGGAAATGAGAAATCATCTCTTTTATCATAAATTTTAGTATTCAGCTTTCCGTTAGTGATATAGATATCAAGATCGAGGAAAGGGCAGTGGTCATTGTAAGTATTAGCTTTATTTAAAGTAAGTTCAACAGGATAAATTTCATTAATATACATACTGAAGTCGTCATTATTGAGACCCAAAATATCATTCAAATATCTAAAAGTATTATTAAATTTGTTTATCAGATGTTGTTTTGATGAGTCTTTGCTTATTTTTGTTATAAATTGTAACTCATAGCAATACAAAAACAGGTCCGCAAAAGTGGTGCACAGCTAGTCCCCATTGGACTTCCGATAACCTGACGATATACGGAATCCCTAAAGCGAACAAAAATGTTATCTAGTAAAAATGCAAGGACATATATCATATCAAAGCATGTCCAATTGACATAGTTTTTTTTGTTTATTGCTACTAAAAATGACCTAAAAGAGTTTAGACATATATATTCACATTCTGACTTTTTAAATGCTCCATTTAATTAGGTGTGTGTTTTTTTCTTAATGAGAATGTGAGGCAATGTGGTATACAGGGTAGAAAAATCAAAACTTTGAACAGATTCTGTTTTATGATGTAGTTTTGCATAACACTATTTTTTATCACTGGCAGAATATTTAAACCATAGATTTTACACAGATTTAAATTTAAAAATCAACATTTTGTTATAAATATTTTAGAAAAAATATATTTAATAATGTATTTACAAATATGTTTTTATGCTTTTAATTAATATTATAAGATTATAAATTATTTATTTTTGAAAATCTTTTATTTTTTATTGTACTGTATTTTTAATGCTTGATATTGTGATAAAATGATTTTAAATTATTACTGAGCTTTTTTATTCGCTACTAATCACATCAATGAACAGTTTTATTTGCTATTTTGCCGGTGCCGGTCAAATAGCCACTGCCAAAACAAATTTCGTTGTAGAAGGGTATTAAAACAGCACTAACAACATTTTCCAAAAGACCAAATAAGTTAAAAAGTATATTTAAACAAAACGCATTTGACTAACAGGTCGAACAAGTGATGTTCTTTAACCCTGATGACTGCCATTGGCGATTGCCAAATAAAATTGATCACAAGATGTAACATGATGGATCTTAATATAAATGTAATACGAAACAGATTTTTTTTTAACTTGTAGCCACGATGTTATGCCACAAACATTCGGTGTCAATATTTGTTTAGTACACCAGATCCGGATTTCGACAATAAATGTCTCTTCAGTGATGTTAGGGATCGAAACGGTATTTAAAAGGCCATATATAATTTACCCTCATTTTTAGATAGACTCTTGAATTTTAAAAGTCAATAGGATGAACGGATCATATAGACCGGAGGGAAAATATGATACAAGCCCAAACGAAAACATATAAACAAGTCTCAATTGAAAACTACGTTTAAACCTATGATTGCGTTGGATGAAAACCGCAATTTTTGTCGAGCCTGCAACTTTTGTTGCAGAAAGCTCGACATAGGGAAAATGATCCGGCGGCGGCAGCGGCGTTACCTAACCTTTAAAAGGTTTATATTTTAGAAGGTAAAAGACCTGGATGCTCCATACTGTGTATATAGATGCCTCGTGTTACGAAGTTTCCGTCAGTCACATGTCCCATGTCCTTGACCTCATTTTCATGGTTCAGTGACCACTTGAAAAAAAAGTTCAGAATTTTTGTAATGTTGAACTCTCTCTTATTATAAGTAATAGGATAATTATATTTGGTATGTGCGTACCTTGCAAGGTCCTCATGCCCGTCAGACAGTTTTCATTTGACCTCAACCTCATTTCATGGATCAGTGAACAAGGTTAAGTTTTGGTGATCAAGTCCATATCTCAGATACTATAAGCCATAGGGCTAGTATATTTGGTGTATGGAAGGACTGAAAGGTGTACATGTCTAACTGGCAGGTGCCATCTGACCTTGACCACATTTTCATGGTTCAGTGGTTATAGTTAAGTTTTTGTGTTTTGGTCTGTTTTTCTCATACTTTATGCAATAGGTTTACTATATTTGTTGTATGGAATGATTGTAAGGTGTACATGTCTAGCGGGAAGATGTCATCCGACCTTCATCTCATTTTCATGGTTCAGTGGTCACAGTTAAGTTTTTAAGTTTTGGTCTTTTTATTTAGTATTATATGGTAATAGGTCAACTATATTTGTTGTATGGAAGCATTGTTAACTGTACATGTCTGCATGGCATGGTTCATCTGACCTTGACCTCATTTTCATGGTTCATTGATCTTTGTTTAGCTATCTTGGTTATTGTTAAGTTTATGTGACAGTTGTAATAAAACATAATACTTAGGACTATCAACATAATATCAATGATTAGAAAAGAAGGCGAGACATTTCAGCGTGTACACTCTTGTTATATGTGTGCATGTAAAACAAATTTCGTTGTAGAAGGGTCTAAATACAGCACAAACAACATTTTCCAAAAGACCAAAAAAATGAAAAAGTATATTTAAACAAAACGCATTTGACTTACAGGTCGAACAACTGATGTTCTTTAACCCTGCTGACTGCCATTGGCGATTGCCAAATAAAACTGATCACAAGATGTAACAAAATGGATCTTAATATAACTTTTAATACTCAACAGAAAACAATTAACTAGTGTTCATGATGTTATGCCACAAACATGAGGTGTAAATAAAAAAATTTGTACCCCAGATCCGGATTTCGACAATGAATGTCTTTTCAGTGATGTTAGGGATCGAAACGGTATTTGGAAGATATCTATTTTTCCGGTAACGCTAGTAGAGGTCTTTTTTGGAAATCAACTTTATATTTAGACACGTTTTCAGATATTGTTTTAACTCTCGAGGTAAAAATTTGAAATTAGAGAAAGGAAAGGAAAGATTAAGTGTTCATTCTTATTACAATAGTTGCACGCTTCCATAAGGACGCCATCACGAATTGGTTGACCGTTATGGAATAACCGTTTCACAAATGATATCGGATATGTCCCTTACGTCGTAACTACAATCCCCTTCCTTTTCATGAATTTGACCTACCGAATTAGACTATTTACCGGATTTGTAATCACATAAGCAACACGACGGGTGCCGCATGTGGAGCAGGATCTGCTTACCCTTCCGGAGCACCTGAGATCACCCCTAGTTTTTGGTGGTGTTCGTGTTGTTTATTCTTTAGTTTTCTATGTTGTGTCATGTGTACTATTGTTTTTCTGTTTGTCTTTTATTAATTTTTAGCCATGGCGTTGTCAGTTTGATTTAGATTTACGAGTTTGACTGTCCCTTTGGTATCTTTCGTCCCTCTTTTGCAGAATACCAATTTGTAAAAAAAAATGTTTTCTAATTGTTAAGTCTGGTCACGCATTGTCTTTCACGATCAAATTAATGCGTTGCCTGATCTATTACCATGAAGTTTGATGGAAAACTGACAAAATTCCAAGTTATCACAAACAAATGAACGGTTCCAAGGAATGCTTGACCACCGTTAGCTATGCTTTCACGATAAATTATCTCGATAAACTAATATACACCCGTTAATAAGCACCACGAACTGCAATTATCTTCCAATCGGTCTTAAATGCAAGGTTCTGGATCTAAACCACTTGGTTGAGATCTTATCCGATAAGCATAACCCATTTAGGGTATACTGGCGACTTGAAGATGTCCACCCATCTCATATATAAGCATAACCACGACTTATTATTAAGCACCACGGACTGCTGTAGTATATTTTTGTGCGCTTTAAAAAATAAACTAAGCACCACATGGATCATGGTCTGTCACTACCATCCAGGAGGTACAACAGGCAAGACCCAAAAATAAAATTACTCTGTTGTAGTCTTATCTAGGTTCTATGGCCCATTTGTCCACCAGACTTAGTGGTTCGGACTACAAGGCTAGTATGTTCAATCCTACAATGATGTCTATCATGAAGAATATCTCTGAGCATCACTCCCACAACAAAATTAGCACCACGGCTGCCAGCTACCTGCCAAAGCATGAATAAACATGGCTCTAAGTCTAAATAATTCTGTTGTGGTTTTAAAAGAGGGAAAAAATGAAAAAAGACCCATTTATTTCAGGGTTTTTTTTCGCATGTCTTATCACAAAACAATGGTCACGTGTGAAGTGCAAGACCAAATAAACAGGGTATCAGTCGAGCGCTGAAATGGGTACATACGCATAGAGGGGTTTTCTACCTGTAAGAGACGATAGTTACCACCAGAGACAAGACACAAATTGAAAATCAACAGGTGCAACGTATAACAAACGTATTATAAGCAAATAAGGAAAGAATAAGTAACAGAGTATCAGTCGAGTGCTGAAACGGCTACATACCTTGCTTAAAAGGTTATTTGATCTCTTCGAACCCATAGCTATACTAGAGTCAAGATTACAATTGAAAAACATTTCATTTTTAATAGTGCAAAGTGTAGCAAACGTAGCATAAGCGAATAAGTAACAGGGTAACAGTCGAGCGCTGAAACGGGTACATAGATACGCGACAATAGTACGTCTATTTCACCTTTCTCTATGAATCCGAAACTACCTACCTAGTCCTTATTATGCCAGGGGGCACATAGGAGAAGGACTAGTTCTTTCCACTCATCTCTGTTCTGTGCTTTCTTTTTTATTACACCCTAGCTGATACCATGTTCTTTCATTTCAGCTTCAACTGTTCTTCTCCACGTTGTTTTGGGTCGTCCTTTTTTCCTTTTCCCCTCAGGTGTCCATCTTAGGGCTACTCTGGTCAAGTCCTCTGCTGGTCTTCTAAGAACATGAGCCATCTCCATCTTTTCTGCTTTAATAAAGTCTCCATGTTGTTGGATCCTGTTGTTTCATGGAGGTCTTTGTTGGTGATCTTACACGGCCAGAATATCCTTAATATCTTTCTAAGGCAACCGTTGTGAAAACTGGAGAGCTTGTTGATGTCTTTTTTGTCATTCTCCAGCATTCCGCCCCATATAGTAGCACTGCTAGTACACAACTGTTATATAATCTAATTTTGGTGTTCTTACTGATGTTGCTTGTCTTCCAGATGTGTCTTAGTTTTAAAATGCAGTTCTTGCTTTTCCTATTCTGGCTCTGATGTCTTTGTCTGCTCCTCCTTCAGATGTTACTATGCTGCCCAAGTAGGTGAAAGATGAAGTGCAATCTAGGGGTGTCCAATTATCTATAACAGGAGGCTCTGAGGTGTTAAGAGGCATGACTTCTGATTTCTTGATGTTGATATTCAATCCAAACAAACTTAAAATTGAGAAAGGAAATGGTGAATATGTCAAAGCGACAACCACCCGACCATAGAGCAAACAACAGCCGAAGGCAACCAATGGGTCTTCAATGTAGCGAGAATTCCCGCACCCGTAGGTGTCCTTCAGCTGGCCCCTAAAATATGCATAATAGTACAGTGATAATGGACGTCATACTAAACTCCGAATTATACACAAGAAACTAAAATTTAAAATCATACAAGACTAACAAAGGCCAGAGGCTCCTGACTTGGGACAGGCGCAAAATTGCGGCGGGGTTAAACATGTTTATGAGATCTCAACCCTCCCCCTATACCTCTAGCCAATGTAGAAAAGTAAAAGAATAACAATACGCACATTAAAATTCAGTTCAAGAGAAGTCCGAGTCTGATGTCAAAAGATGTAACAAAAGAAAATAAATAAATTGACAATAATACATAAATAACAACAGACTACTAGCAGTTAACTGACATGCCAGCTCCAGACCTCAATTAAGCTGATTGAAAGATTATGTCTTCATCATATGAATATCAGGTACAATCCCTCCCATTAGGGGTTTAGTATCATACTATCATAAAATATATGAGAAGAACATAACCCGTGTCATGCCAACAACTGTTTTTTTTAGAAATAAATGTGTTTAGTTCCGATGCAAAGACCCTATCAGTGAATCAATGTTAAATCCAAAATATGCAATCTTTAATGACCTGACAACAGTATCGTAACTATATCCCCTTTTAATAAGTCTATTTAAAGGTTTTGTTAGTTTCTGAGGAGAATACTGACATTTTTGTGCTTTATAAAGAATATTTCCATAAAATTTTGGATGTGAAATACCTGAACGTATAAGATGTCTGCATGTTGAGTTATATTTACGAATTATTTCCTTATACCGGTGATAAAATTTAGTAAATGTTTTGACCAGTTTGTGATATCGAAAACCCTGGTGTAATAATTTTTCAGTAATACATAAATTTCTCTCGCTAAAATCTAATACATTGTTACATACACGAGCGAATCGTACAAGTTGAGATATATAAACACCATAAGATGGTGACAAGGGAACGTCACCATCTAAAAATGGATAATTAACAATAGGAAATGAAAAATCATCTCTTTTATCATAAATTTTTGTATTAAGCTTCCCGTTTATGATATAGATATCAAGATCGAGGAAAGAGCAGTGGTCATTGTTATCATTAGCTTTATTTAAAGTAAGTTCTACAGGATAAATTTCTTTAGTATACATACTGAAGTCGTCATTATTTAGAGCCAATATATCATCCAAATATCTAAAAGTATTGTTAAATTTTTGTATCAAATGTTGTTTTGATGGGTCTTTGCTAATTTTAGTCATAAATTGTAACTCATAACAATACAAAAACAGGTCCGCAATAAGTGGTGCACAGTTAGTCCCCATTGGAATTCCAATAACTTGACGATATACGGAATCTCCAAAGCGAACAAAAATGTTATCAAGTAAAAATTCAAGTGCATAAATAGTATCAAAGCATGTCCAATTGACATAGTTCTTTTGTTTATTGCTACTAAAAAATGATCTAAAAGAGTTTGAACATATGTACTCGCATTCCGACTTTTTAAATGCCCAGTTAATTAGGGATGTGAATTTTTTCTTAATAAGAATATGAGGCAAAGTGGTATATAGGGTAGAAAAATCAAAACTTTGAACAGATTCAAAATCACCAATATATGCATGCAATTTATCAAGTACTTCCAACGAGTTTTTGACACTCCAAAAGTAATTAATTCCACTATTTTCAAAGGCCTTATTTGAACAATTTATTATCAGGTTTTTTATTGTACCAAGTGTACCAGTAAGTAAAACAGACAATTTAGTAGTTGAACAATGGCTGGAAGATGAAATAAATCTATATTTGTAAGGTTTTTTGTGCAGCTTCGGAAGCCAGTACATAGTTGGGACTTTCATTGTGTTTGGTTCTGCTTGTAAAGAAGTAGCTAAAAGTTTATGTTTGTTACAGATGTCGTTTTCTGAAAATGAAGTCAGTTGGAATGTTGGTGAATTCGTGATTTCCTTTTGCAGAACCTCTATATAAAATTTACGTCAAACAATAATGATATTATTAGCAGCTTTATCAGCCGGGACAAAAACAAATTCCTTGGCTAGTTCTGTTAGTTTATTTTTGATACGCGAAATAGGGTTTTTATAGTTTTTGTTGAGGGTAAAATGTTCTTTAAAATGTTGTATTCGAATATCAACTATCTTCATTACTGAATTAATAAAAGAGTCCAAAGATTTTTTGTCAGCTTTTTCCCGTTTTACCCATTTCAAACAGTAGGCGCGGAGTGAGTCGTTGATGATATTACGACACTCATTCCAGTTAATAGTTGACGGGGGACGATATTTAGGTCCTTTACTGAGGAATGATTTTAACTCTCGGTCGCGAACGATGTTAAGGTCTCCTGTTATAACATGGGAAATTGGTCCATAGGTGTATTCTGAATTACTGCAATTACACGACATAGGTGTATTTTCAGTGATATTTACATCTTTACACAATTGGCTATAATTAAACACATATTTTCGGGTAGATTTCTTGTAAATATAACAAATGAGAGGGAGTTCAGTATTATCAAAATATCCAGGAATTTGGTCTTTAACAGAATGGTCGTTAAAAATACCGGCAATATTTACAAAATCAAAACCTTTATTGACATACTTTATTTTAATAAAATGTTTTTTATGATCTTCAGGGCGATCAATTTTTGGAAACAGTTTAGAATAACAATATGCCATTATAATTTGGACAATTTCATACTTAGGACTGTAATATGAAATTGTGTTGCAATCCTCTAAAATTTTATTTAATTTATTTATAGGTAAAGAACAAAGCTTGGTTAACAGATAATGTCTGCCGTTGTTTTTTGAAATGGAAATTAGGTCCGAAATATTTGTATGGTTGGTCCGAAATTTTCTTTGATTGCGATTTTTTCTGCGTCCATGAGAACGATTTTTACGAACAGTTTTAGAAACTATATCCAAAATGTTAACAGAATCGGTTCTTGATATATTGCCAATTCCCATGATATTATCATTAAGACCGAGAGGGTAGACTGTCTGTAATTTTTTAATCCAATTTAATTCATTTATTTTTCGTGATCGTACAAACTTGGAATGAGATTCACCAGGCTGCTTATTTACTACTTCTAAAGGTTGAACTGTTAAATATTTAATAGGATGACTGTGCTTCTTAAGATGTTGATAAATGATACTTTTGAATTTATTGGGTCTTTTAAAACGATACAGGTGTTCTTGCGTGCGTTTAGATAAATATTGCATTCTTTTGTAACTTAGTGGTTTTGTCTTGCATGTGTGTTTCTAGATAAATATTGCATTCTTTTGTAACTTAGTGGTTTTGTCTTGCATGTGTGTTTCTAGATGCGACAATAAGGCGAGTCCACCTAATGCCTGTGTTGTTACTGTTACTGATGGTGGAATTCATTACCCAATCGACAACTATTATGAATAGAAGGGAAGACATAACACAGCCTTGTCTAACTCCAGATTTTACTAGAAAGCTGATGTCTGATGAAGTTCCCACAGTGCATCTGAATTCTGAATAGAACATTTTGATAAGTTGCACTATTTTTGCTGGTATTCCATAGCATCGTAAAATCTTCCATAAGCTTTCTCTGCTTTTTCAAAGTCTATAAAGTTGATTATCAATTGTCTCTGCCATTCTGTGCACTGTTCAATGATGTTTCGTAGCACGAATATGTGGTCACAACAACTCTTTCCTTTTCTAAAGCCTGCCTGTTCTTTTCTGAGTTTGTTGTCAATTGCTGTTTTAATTCTGTCTATTAGTATTTTGGTGAAAAATTGACTTGGGATTGGTAATAAGGTGATTCCTCTCCAGTTGTTGCAGTTTGTGAGATCGCCTTTCTTAGCCAGTCTTATGATGTTACCTTCTGACCAGGTTTAGGTATCTTGATATTTTACCAAATCTTTTTGAATGGTGTGTGAAGAATGTCTGCTGTTAAGGCTGGATCTGATTTAAATAGTTCTGCTGATAGCTTATCGTTTTCTGGGGCTTTATTGTTTTGAAGACTCTTTACTGCTCTGATAATCTCCGATGTTTGCTGTTGTTTCTGGTTCTGTCCTATTTAATACTTCTTTGAAGTGCTCATTCCATCTATTCTCTTGTTCTCTTTCAGATGGTATTAGATTACCCTGTTTGTCTTTTACTGGTATGTTGGTGTTTCGTTTTTGACCACAAAGTTTCTTTGTAATTTGGTAAATGTCGCCCATTCTTTGCTGTGACACAGCTTTTTCAGCCTCTAAAGCCAATCCCTCGATGAAACCTTTTTTTATCTTTTCTGGTGGCTTTCTTAACGTCCTTGTTACAGTTAGAGTATTGGTCCCTTAGTCTGTCTTTTAGTCTATCAGAGTGAGTGTTGCAGATCTTTTTCTTTAGCGTTTTCCTGTTGTCAATCAGCGTCCATGTCTCTTGTTTGATCCATTCTTTGTGCTTTTGGTGTTTGAAACCCAATATTTTTTCACTGGTCTTTTTAAACAGATTTTCCACTTCTTGCCATTGTTCATCTACTGTTTCACTTTCTTCGGTGTTGTTACTTTTGAGTTGTTCTAAGAGTTGAAAGCGGTTCTTCATTTCTAATTTGAAGTCATGGTTGGTTTTCATGTGTCTGAGTTTCCATGTGTCGAATCTCTGTACTCTGCAAGGTACTGATGCTCTCATCAGTTTAAGTTTGATGTTTGCTGTGACAAGATGATGGTCACTTCCAACATCAGCGCCTCGCCTTACTTTCACATCTTGTAAGGATCTTCTCCATTTGCCGTTAATTGCTATGTGGTCGATCTGGTTTTTGGAAAGTTTGCTATAGCTTGCTATTGCTACTTTCCTTAGGCGTCGGCCTCAACTTCCGGTGAGACAGACTATCGCAATGTTCTGCTACAAGATAATGTAGTACTGTAGTGTTCGACTTCTGATTCTTGGATACTTTGAGTTGCTACTCTTTTGAAAAGATTACAGCTTGAATAAAAAAGGAATGAATGTTCAACGACAATGCAGATGAAATTAGATTCATTTTGAAAATAAGTATCACAAACACTACTTTGCGGATCGGCCATTGGCTGAAGAGAAAATCAAAGAAATCTACGCGAGACAACGTTTCATTCATGAATATTTCATGAATGAACATTTTCCCGCACTATTTTTTACTATGTACGATATTTACAACTGTTTATTATTGAATAAGTAAAAGCCCGAGTGCATCGAAAGAGTCCGGTATGCGAGAACAAGTTGATATTTGACAAAATTGTCGGATAATTGACAAGTGATAATGGTTTGATTTATTTTAACAATACACAGGTGATAGAATATAAAATAATCGATAATTATATGGCTTATGTTTCACGCCAAGGACGATTAAAGGTAAATACCGGCTTATAGTAATAAATAGAAAAGTGCATTGTTTTTGTCAAACTGACATCGATCTGAAAGTTTTGATGCCAAAAATCATTTGAAAACTTTTAATTCCGATTCGTTGAGTACTAGCTGTTTCACATTCCAATGTGGATATAAGGACCTTCACTCGTTCAGCATGTTCCAGCGGATTAAACTGACAACAGAAAAAACCTTGTCTAAATGACAATTAGTATCATCAAGGATTTGTATACAAATCATTGGTATCATAGCATCCGTATAATTTAAAAGCAACTGAGTCATCAACTACTTCTTAGAATATTATAGTTTAGTGTATCAAGACCGAGATCAAGCTAAAAGACAAGTGCTGTAGAAATTATTAAAATGATTTAATAACATTTGTCCATATACTAGCAAAATGACTTTCTTAGTGCTTAAAAATGCAGTGGCAGATCCAGAACTTTTTATCCTCACTTTATTCCTGGGACAGTATGATTTTTTAAGATTGACCTATAATTAATATTGTGTCCCCACAGAGGAAATGATTACTTGTATATCAAATAAATGGCTTAAAACAAAAATCTCAAATGTCATTGCCTCAATGGCAATTACGCAGCAGCAACTAAAATGTGTTACAGGGTTATGATAAGCACCTCAGATTAACATTGTATGAATCTAGTGTATATAAACTTTTTTTTATTCCTGAGGTCATACTGCTATTGTTAGCCCCACCATATTGAGTTTTATCCTTGTTTTTTTCTGTAAGTATGTACGTCCCTTACTTGTACGTACGTCCATACATCCCAATATTGATTTCTGTTCTCTTACTTTAGTTTGTCTGAACCAAATTTTATGAAACTTTTACGCAACCACAAAACACAAGTCAAGTTTGAATTTTGTTATCGTCACTTTTACCATTCTAGATGTAATGGGGTGAAATTTTCAGTATACCCTATCAAGTATATATGCCTTTATATATAAAACATAAACATAAAAACGGTCTTTAGATTTAGAAGTATAGATATATAAGAATGTGTCCCCAGTACACGCATGCCCCATCTGCACTATCATTTTCTATGTTCAGTGGACAGTGAAAATGGAGTAAAAACTCTAATTTGGCATTAAAATTAGAAAGATTATATCACAGGGAACAACTATAATACTAAAATGACGAGGTCCAATTTATCAGCCGTCATGGGGTAAAAACGACAAATCAAAGAATTCAATTTTATATATATCCAATATAGGACAGTGGTATTGATTAAAAATTAACAGCACTCTTCCACATAATTAATATTCACCTGTTACCTATTACCTTATCGGTACGTTTCTCATCTGACAGGCGCACCACCAAACAGTGTATTTCGGATTTTGCCATGTACACGGGTCATAGTCACAGGGTTGACACTACTAAATTCAATCATTGTCAAATTGTTCCCTATTGTAGTATTTTAAGCAGTAAGACTTTCTAAGATGACAATACGAGTACTAAAAATCTGGACTTAAAATAAGGCGTATGGGTACAGTTTTCAATTTGTTAGCGGGCATAACATAAAACAGCGAATCAAAGAATTCAACTTTATTTATAACTAAATTAATAAATATAGGACAATGCTGTTGATTAAAAAATACTCCATTCCAGGACCTTTTGTTTTCAATTAATATTACCAATAAGTGATAAGTTCCTGGTCGACGGGTTCAAACAGACAGATTTTGAAAGCAGAGAACACTGTGCATCTTATAATCGGCATGACTTTATCAGATGGCAATCCCAATACTAAAATAAGGCGTAGGCATAGTTATATACTTTAATTCAGTCACAGACCCGCGATATCACGGGTGTGTTCTAGTGTGTACTAAGTTTCAAATTGATTGGACTTCAACTTCATCAAAAGCTACCTTGACCAAAAACTTTAACCTGAATGGGACAGACGAACGGACGGAAGGACGGACGGACGAAGGGACGCACGGACCAGAAAACATAATGCCCATAAATGGGGCATAAAAAGTGATTTTTGTTTTTGGAAATTGCTGGCGAGACAATGGTTTAGTTTAAAAAATCAAAACAGTGATTTAAATACATATTTAAAATAATACACGTCAATAACCTATTTGAAATAATACACATATACAGTTGCAAACTTTCCAGAGGTGCTATCCAGCACTTTGATTAGATCACCGTTCCAAAGGAACTTGAAGTCGGTTGTCATCAGTCCAGTGTAAACTATTCCAAACATCATCTCATCTGAAACTAATGAACCAATTTCAACCAAACTCAAGCTGAATGATCCCTAGGGTATCAAGAATAAAGTAGGTCTATGTGTTTTATTTTCTGTTTTGTAAAAAAACATGGCCACGATGGCTATAAATAGAACATAGCCTGGGTAAAATGCTGCTTTTGGCTTATATCTCAAAAACAAATGCATTTAGAGCAAATCTGGCATTGGGTCAATTTGTGCATAAGCTAAGTTCTATCATTGTCCATCAGCCATGAAATTTTTAGATGAATCTATTCAAAAGTAAAATCACAAAAAAACTGAATCATTGTTGGGTTGCTGCCACTAAATTGGTAATTTTAAGGAAATTTTGAAGTTTTGGGATGTCATCTTGAATATTTTTAATGATGAAAATAAACTGTAAACAGAAAAATGTTCAGCAAAGTAAGCTCTACAAATAAGTCAAAATTGTCAATACATGTAAACACCTTTAATAATTAGTTATTGCCCTTTAAGGACAATTTAACACAGTTTGTTTATCATGTTTTCTAGCTTTGAAAAATCCTCTGAAACTGCAAAACCAATTCCAAACTTGTGCTGAATCATGAATGATATAAAATCATAATCTTTCAGTCAGTTTAATTGAAGCATGGAGCTGGCAGGGGCGTAGCTGCCTATACGCTAACACACAGTTGCGTGCACATCGATTCGGCATGCCAAAAAAAATATGGCAAAATAAAAATTTATAGATTGAATGTTAAAGGAAACACCTATGTTGTCACTTTTTTAATTGATGAAATATCATTAAATAACGGCATTTGGTTTCAATAAAAGTTTCATTGGAGATTATGACAAAATCGGACAGTAACTTGTATCTTTTACTAGATTTGAATTTGTAATACTCAGTCTAAGACATGTAGTTTTTGGAGCACATATTACAGTGCACGGTTCATCAGTTTGGAATGAGATGTACCAATCGGCATTAGAATTATCAGAACGGTTCAACCCCTCGATATCGTAATTGAAAATATGCCGAGGCGATGTGGTCGACAGACTACCAGAGCCAATCACCCTGCAAACACGCTAAAACAGTATTGGAAAGTCTCATTATTTTTTGCGTTCATAGACCGTATGATATGATAAGGGAACTGCAGAGTGGAGTCGCGTCTAGTATTATCAAAAAATCGCTTCTTTGCGTTGTATCTGATCCATCGTGTTGTAATAAATATAACAAACGAACAAATCTCAACATTATCTGAGACATACGAAACTAACCTGGCATGTGATTTTGACGAATTCAATTGGGAGGTCGCTCGATGCCGAACATGTACGTTGGTTTATAACATCTTGCGAGTGCTACCATGGAGATCTATCAGTGTACTACGTATGTTGAAAACAAATGTACGATCAACAATGAACAACAGTTACTAGCATTACTGCATATTCATCGGGATTTCAGTGTGAATATTGACAATTAAAGTAATACAGAAGTTTGTTTCTGCCTAGACCCGAAGAGCAGATTTTGGACAATTTTGAGTAAATTCTGTATCACAAATATGTGTTGTTTATGTATTACTCTATTCAGAAGATTTATTAATAGTTTTATATTCATAATTTTTTTATAAGTCCTATCTACATATATATAGCTCATCTTTAAACAGTCCTATGACCGAAAACCAAAAAAAAAATTTTTCTCCATAAAAGGGTCCCAAAAATTTTTCGCCTTGCTTCGCTCCGCTCGGCGGTAGTTGCTTACACATCGTTTCTTTCTAGCTACGCCCCTGGCTGGCATGTCAGTTAACTGCTAGTAGTCTGTTGTTATTTATGTATTATTGTCATTTTGTTTCTTTCTTTGGTTACATCTTCTGACATCAGACTAGGACTTCTCTTGAACTGAATTTTAATGTGCGTATTGTTATGCGTTTACTTTTCTACATTGGCTAGAGGTATAGGGGAGGGTTGAGATCTCACAAACATGTTTAACCCCGTCGCATTTTTGCGCCTGTCCCAAGTCAGGAGCCTCTGGCCTTTGTTAGTCTTGTATTATTTTAATTTTAGTTTCTTGTGTACAATTTGGAAATTAGTATGGCGTTCATTATCACTGAACTAGTATATATTTGTTTAGGGGCCTGCTGAAGGACGCCTCCGGTTGCGGGAATTTCTCGCTACATTGAAGACCTGTTGGTGTCGACCTTCTGCTGTTGTTTTTTTCTATGGTCGGGTTGTTGTCTCTTTGGCACATTCCCCATTTCCATTCTCAATTTTATGTATATTCATGTATATATCTAGAATAAAGTTTGTGTTTTAGTTTGTCAAAAACATGGCCACTGTCATGGCTAAAAATAGAACATAGGGGGTAAACTGTAGTTATCTCCCCATAATGTAGCTATGTCAGGAAAAGAAATTAAGTTCACTTTCAATTTATATTCTATAACTTATGACCCTCACCTTTCTAAAAACACTTAGCAATTTTATTTGTTGTCTGTGGAAACTATTCAATTTCCCTTAAAGTTTACAGAAATATCATATGATAGGGACTGAATTCCATTCAAATTGTTTTAGCCAAGAGAGGTAACTCTAATTTGTTTTTGTTCCTATCATGGAATAAATGACACTTTGCTTTTATAGTCTGTTTCTTCAAATTTGTTCTGCAAAGATTATAGCGGAGCGGGCATTAATTTTTACTCTTGTCTGTTTACCTACTGACACTGGTTGAGGTTCACTAAATCAGTTTGCCTTTACCAAATGTTATATTAGTTACATAGTGTGCTAGTGACCTAATACATTAGGTCACTTAGCACACTACAATGTATACATGTAATGAATTTATCTTACCGACTATCTTAACGTGTGAAATTTAGACTAGTTAGTGACCTAGCAAAATGAACAAGTCTTCAATACTGTTAGCATTAAGAAACTACTTCCATTGATCCTACAAAAACAGATACCAACAATAACAACTTGTTAGGTTTAAATGCTTTTTATGAATTTATTATAATCTTAATCATCAATTTCTTTGTCTGTTAAAACATTTAGGATTTTTTCTCAGTACCGTTTTGTTTTAATAAAGGGGTGTAACACCACTACTAACCGTGTATGAAATAAGCCCTGCCTCCCTACTACCTTATATGGTATATAAAGGGACGTAACACCACTACTAACCGTGTATGAGATAAGCCCTGCCTCCCTACTAACCTAATATTGAATATACACAGTCTCCACGAGGGCGCTTTTAACCAATCACATTCCTAGAAATGTATAGGAGGTAAGATAATGCCACTTACACACAATGCTTATAACAACAAAACACAAATCAAATTATAATTTTGGTTCTGTCACTTTTACCATTCTAGAGTTATGCCCCTTTACAAAGAAAAAAATGCCGAATTTATGTTTCCGTTCTCTAACTTGAGTTTGCCTCAACCAAATGTTATGAAAACACAATGCTTATTCAAAGAATACACAGATCTAATTTGAATTGTAGAAGCATATATATAGCTTTTACCAGTCTAGAGTTATACCCCTTTACAAATTGAAAATTGAAAAACACATACAAGCAATGTTTATAATCACAATATTACACAGATCAAGTTTGAATTTTTGTAGTGTCACTTTTACCCTTCTTGAGTTATGTTGTTTGCAGGTGGGGCATCATCTGTGCATGTCCAATGGCCACAATTTCCTCAATTTGTTACCATTGCATTTGTTTGGTACCAACCAATAAGTCATGGTCCTTGGACTTTGAAACTTTCACATAGTTTACATTTTAATGGTGAAACACAATAAAAATGAATTGTTAGAAATAATGCACAAAACATTGCAACCAATGAGACAAGGTGACCAAAGTTTTAATTCTGTTTTTTTTCAGGTTTTAACAGATGTATAGAGGTCCTTACTATTTCCAAGATAGATTAAGAAACAGAACAGTGATTGGCTCCTTTTACAGATTGTCTTATTAGTCATCTATTATTAAAGGATACAAGGTAAAAATGTCAATTTCTTTGGTGTACCGGGTACTTCATTTAAATATATCCTTTCAATTTAACAACAAATGACAAAATTTTTATAGCAGGGTGGTAATTAATTATGACAGGATACTTAGTTTTCAAGGTGCAAAATCAAGCATGCTTTCATCATAATATTAATATACCAGTATGAATTGTTTTTAATACAAGAACAAAATGAACATTTTGTATAATATAAATATGTCAAGCTTGTAACAGAGTCTAAATTGCAACTTAAATAAGATAAGTGTCTATATCTAAAACAAATGTGTTTTATTTTAATTATTGCTCTTATACCTTGGACATAAATATATTCAAGGTGGGGGGCATTTGAACTCTGTTATTTTATTTTTTTCTAAAATATATTTGTGAGGCCATAAAATACACAATTTCAAATTTATTGCATGTCCATAATGATGTCTTATATATATATAACAAATAAAGCCTCATAAATTTATTTTTCATGAATTTTTTTTTAAGTTGTCAAACTGGATTAAAATGCATGAAATTAACAGATCAAAATTTGTCATTCAGTAATGGCCGGTCCATCTTCCTCGGCAGTGCCAGGATCATGCCTGACTAATTATGCAAGAATAGGCCATGCAGCACAACAGCTGTTTCCTGATATTCTCCAGGAGCTTATTACTATTAAAGAACCTCCACACAGGTTATCTGGTGATGTCAATGCAAACAGGTACCTGTCAAAAAATTTAAGACATGAAGAATTTTCAATGATAAATGATGTTGTGACAAAGGGGTACGCAAACTTTGACATACCATTTATTTACAAATTAGTAAGAAATTTGAATCTAGTACCACCACCTACAAAAGGATGGGACTATCCTACTGCACCATCCTTAACAGAAGTCACAACAGGTGATGACATTGAAAGAATCCGAAGATTTAGAAATGAGACTCTACACAGGGGTAATGCACAAGTCACAGACACAGAATTATCACAGTACTTTACAAAGTTCAAGAACATTGCAGTCAGACTAGAAATTAACCTGGGAAAGCATCCAGGAGAGTTTGTAGACAAGTTTGTTGATTTAAAAACCTGCTGTATGGGTGAGAAAATTAGTACCATATATATAGAAAGGATTGATAGGTTAAAGAAAAGTGAGGAAGATTGTAGGAAAAGATTACATGCCGTAGAAAAAGATGTTGATGTATTGAAAAAGAGAAGAAGTAAGTAAATTACAATAGAAATTAAATAGATTTTTAATATGGGTTTTTGAATGTTCGAAAAACAATGAAATGTCATAAGGAAACTTACATTTTGACTCAAATTAAAATTGTGGGTGCATCATTTTTACAGGAAAATTGCTCTGTACTTGAAATAAAAAAGATCTAAATAGAAACTGTTTTATTGTAGGAAAAAGTTGTGATAAAAGCACTGTGTGAGTATGCAGGACCATACTGTATGAGGGTCGTAAAGAGGGATGTACTTCATGGCATTACTACTCTCCTTTATGTGTGGTTGCACTATCTTCGAAAAAGTAATGCCCTTTTGAAATATTAAGATATAGATACTTTTATTTTAAGAGCTCTAAAGTATACAATTCGTTTCTGATATTTATCATATCTAAATCAAAGGTTAATAATATCAACAATACCTCGGAGAATAAGAAGAGAAATGTGAGTTTTGCCTGTTGGCAATATCAAATTTGTTTTGTAATAGCTCTAATGTGTATAATTTTACTAGAATTTTATAATAAAATTGAGAATGGAAATGGGGAATGTGTCGAAGAGACAACAACCGACCCTAGAGCAGACAACAGCAGAAGGTCACCAACAGGTCTACAATGCAGCGAGAAATTCCCGCACCCGGAGGCATCCTTCAGCTGGCCCCTAAAATATATATACTAGTTCAGTGATAATGAACGCCATACTAAACTCCAAATTGTACACAAGAAACTAAAAGTTAAATAATACAAGACTAACAAAGGCCAGAGGCTCCTGACATGGGACAGGTGCAAAAATGGGGCCGGGTTAAACATGTTTGTGAGATCTCAACCCTCCCCCTATACCTCTTGCCAATGAAGAAAAGTAAACTCATAACAATACACACATTAAAATGTTTATATCAGCCATCTGTCAGACAAGTTCATGAATCAGTGCCAAGGAAATATTTTAAAAGAGTTAGGACCATACATATAATATTATATGAAACATTACATTGTTAATGCTCTCAATTTCTGATTTCTGAAAGAATTGATATAAAATGTACATTCAATGTATAAATATTACCAATAAACTGAATAAACTAGACAAGTTCGAAAATCTGC
Organism: Mytilus galloprovincialis; assembly: GCA_037788925.1. Lineage (NCBI taxonomy): Eukaryota > Metazoa > Mollusca > Bivalvia > Mytilida > Mytilidae > Mytilus > Mytilus galloprovincialis. The sequence continues at coordinate 40,998,930 of CM075332.1, read as the reverse complement.
ACTGAGCGATTTTTTTTCAGGAGTTGTGTACCTTAGAAATTTAAATGGTATAGCAAATTGCTTTGAACATATTGAAAGGGCTCTCTCATGGGTAATCAGCAATGTCTTGATCAACTATTTTCGAAGGAGTTTTGACTCTTGGAAATATTATTTTGTGCAAAATTGCACTGTAACATTACTCAAAAGATTTATATTTTTTTTGTAATAATTGCTTATGATTTTGAACAAGCTGTCAGTACCTGCAAGTTTTCTTTGATCTGTACTATTAAAGTGTATTTGTGTTGTTTGGATGTATAAGTACCCGTCCACGTCCATTTTGAGTTTATGTGAGATGTCAATTTCTTATCATCTATCTGATGAGTTAAGCCTTTTTCAACTGGTTTTTATATGACCGCAAAAAAATTTTTGGTCGTATATTGGTATCACGTTGGCGTCGTCATCGTCATCGTTCGAAGACTTTTGGTTTTCACACTATAACTTTAGTATAAGTAAATAGAAATCTATGAAATATAAACACAAGGTTTATGACCATAAAAGGAAGGTTGGGATTGGTTTTGGAAGTTTTGGTCCCAACATTTTAGGAATTAGGGGCCAAAAAGGGCCCAAATAAGCATTTTCTTGGTTTTCACACTATACATTGTAACTTTAGTTTAAGTATATAGAAATTTATGAAATTTTGACACAAGGTTTATGACCACAAAAGGAAGGTTGGGATTGATTTTGGGAGTTTTGGTCCCAACAGTTTAAGAATTAGGGGCCAAACAAGGGCCCAAATAAGCATTATTCTTGGTTTTCGCACACAATAACTTTAGTATAAGTAAACAGAAATCAATGAAATTTAAACACAAGGTTTATGAACACAAAAGGAAGGTTAGGATTGATTTTGGGAGTTGAGGTCCCAACAATTTAGGATTTAGGGGCAAAAAAGGGGCCCAAATAAGCATTTTTCTTGGTTTTTCGCACCATAACTTTAGTATAAGTAAATAGAAATCTATGAAATTTAAACACAAGGTTTATGACCATAAAAGGAAGGTTAGGATTGATTTTAAGAGTTTTGGTCTCAACAGTTTAGGAATAAGGGGTCCAAAGGGTCCAAAATTAAACTTTGTTTGATTTTATCAAAAATTGAATAATTGGGGTTCCTTGATATGCTGAATCTAACTGTATATGTAGATTCTTAATTTTTGGTCCTGTTTTCAAATTGGTCTACATTAAGGTCAAAAGGGTCCAAAATTAAACTAAGTTTGATTTCAACAAAAATTGAATTCTTGGGCTTCTTTGATATGCTGAATCTAAACATGTACTTAGGTTTTTGATTATGGGCCTAGTTTTCAAGTTGGTATAAATCAGGATCCAAAATTATTATATTAAGTATTGTGCAATGGCAAGAAATTTTCAATTGCACAGTATTCAGCAATAGCAAGAAATCTTCAATTGCACAGAATTGTGTAATAGCAAAATTTTTTCAATTGCACAGTACTGCACAATAGGAAGAAATCTTCAATTGCACAGTATTGTGCAATAGCAAATATTTTCAATTGCACAGTATTGTGCAATAGCAAGAAATATCTAATTGCACAATATTGTGCAATAGCAAGAAATTTTCAATTGGAGTTATCTTATTTTGTCCAGAATAGTAGTTGAATCAACTTAAATCATTGTTTTATACAATATACAATGTATACTATATATATAGTATTCACTTTTACTACCAACTGATAAATTAAAACAATCTTTACCATTCAGTGATAACAAGCAGTTTTTTTACATTTTAATATGTATTTAAATGAGTAGTTATTGTTGCAAACTCCATTAGAAATTTTAATTGAGATCAGTTTTGGAATAAGGGAAAGGGGGATGTGAAAAAAAATTGGGGGGGGGGGGGGGGGTTCAATTTTTTTCATTTCAGATTTCATAAATAAAAAGAAAATTTCTTCAAACATTTTTTTGAGAGGATTAATTTTCAACAGCATAGTGAATTGCTCAAAGGCAAAAAAAAAATTAAGTTCATTACACCACATTCATTCTCTGTCAGAAACCTATGCTGTGTCAACTATTTAATCACAATCCAAATTTAGAGCTGAATCCAGCTTGAATGTTGTGTCCATACTTGCCCCAACCTTTCAGGGTTCAACCTCTGCGGTCGTATAAAGCTGCACCCTGCAGAGCATCTGGTTGTAAAAATAAAATATCAATATACAGCAAAGGTTGACATTTTTTTAGATTTCAGTTTCTCAAGCTTCTAATGCAACTATCTTGATAAATACACGACATAAAAGAATCATAAAACATTGTGTATTTGCACAAATAAAAAAAATTACAACTCAAACAAGGGAACCTCAAAACGGAAAGTCCTTTATAAAATGGCAAAATCAAAAACTCAAACACATCTAACGAATTGTAAACAACTATCATATTCCTGGCTTGGTTCAGGCATTTCCTTATGTAGAAAATGGACTGGTGAGTAAAACCTGGTTTTCTGTTGTGTCGTTTGTTTCCACTTATATTTGAGTGTGAAATCGCATTACTATAAGACGTGTCACGTTACTCTTCTATCCCAAATTCATGTATTTAGTTTTCATGTTATATTCATTATTCTCATCAGATTTTGTCTAATGCTTATAAAAAAGAAGATGTGGTATGATTGCCAATGAGACAACTGTCCACAAGAGACCAAAATGACACATACATTAACAACTATTTCTAATAACAAAGTTTAACAAATAATTTCTATAAAATGCACAATTATTATTCAGAAGTAGCTTTTGATAAATGTCGTCACCTGCATTTTTTTATTATTGATTTTCTGGACTCACTGAGAAGAGGTCCTTTTCTGTTGTTCTTTTTCACTAGATATCCCACTGTTTATTGTTTCTGTATATCTATTGGGATGGAGGAATATAGAATATCATATGGTTTTGAAATTGTTCTGGTTTGCAACTTCAGAGGAATCAGACGTTTAACAGTCATATTTGAGAAAATATTTAGACGCATTAAGGAATCTTTTATGCATTTTTTTTATTTTCTTCAGAGTTTAGTATTGAATGCCTTCTAAATATTTCATTTCATTTTTGCAACAATTACCAGAAACACAATAAGTACGCTCCAACATTAATATTAGTTCATTTACTTATTCGTTGTTATTCAGATATCAATTCAATGCATGCAGAAAATAGAGAAATAGATAAAGTAAAACTTCCAGTATCATCTGTGGAACTTGTGGAAGTCACTAAAGGTGCTGATGCACTCCGAGATAATGGTATTGTTATCTTAGTAGGTATCCAGGGTTCAGGAAAGTCTACAATTGGTAAGGCAATCATAAAACGGTACTGTGAGGTGAATACAGAATATGATATAGTAGAGCTGCCAACAACAGAATATCCAAAAGAATCTTATTTTGGGGGTTTTGGTCTTTTCATACAAGAGGGACGAAAGACACCAAAGGGACAGTCAAACTCGTAAATCTAAAACAAACTGACAACGCCATGGCTAAAAATGAAAAAGACAAACAGAAAAACAATAGTACACATGACACAACATAGAAAACAAAAGAATAAACAACACGAACCCCACCAAAAAGTAGGGGTGATCTCAGGTGCTCCGGAAGGGTAAGCAGATCCTGCTCCACATGCGGCACCCGTCGTGTTGCTTATGTGATTACAAATCCGGTAAATAGTCTAATTCGGTAGGTCAAATTCATGAAAGGGAAGGGGATTGTAGTTACGACGTAAGGAACATATCCGATATCATTTGTGAATCGGTTATTCCATAACGGTCAACCAACTCGTGATGGCGTCCGTAAAATTTACGAAGGGATGATTTCAACTTCACCATTTGGAACTCTTGGTTTAATAGCTTCCTTGTGAGCAGTAACCCTCTATCAAGAAAATCATGATAGGAAATGCAAGCACGGGAATATCGTATCAATTGGGAGATATATACCCCGTATGCAGGTGCTGCTGGAATGTTGCTATTTAGAAATGGAAAGTTCACAATTGGAAAGCTGAAATCATCTCTTTTGTCGTAAAGTTTTGTCTTCAACCGACCCTCATTGTCAATTTCTAGATGTAAGTCAAGATATGAAGCCGACTTAACTGTATCTGTAGTATCCTTTATCTCCAATTCGATGGGATAGATGCGATCCACTTTTAGTTTTCGCACTCTAACTTTAGTAAAAGTGAATATAAATCTATAAAATTTTATCACAAGGTTTATGACCACAAAAGGAAGGTTGGTATTGATTTTGGGAGTTTTGGTCCCAACATTTTAGGAATTAGGGGCCAAAAAGGGCCCAAATAAGCATTTTCTTGGTTTTCGCACTATAACTTTAGTTTAAGTTAATAGAAATCTATGAAATTTTGACACAAGGTTTATGACCACAAAAGAAAGGTTGGGATTGATTTTGGGAGTTTTGGTTTCAACAGTGTAGGAATTAGGGGCCAAAAAAGGGCCCAAATAAGCATTATTCTTGGTTTTCGCACAATAACTTTAGTTTAAGTAAATAGAAAATAATGAAATTTAAACACAATGTTTATGACCACAAAAGGAAGGTTGGTATTGATTTTGGGAGTTTAGGTCCCAATAGTTTAGGAATAAGGGGCCAAAAAGGGACCCAAATAAACATTTTTCTTGGTTTTTCGCACCATAACTTTAGTATAAGTAAATAGAAATCTATGAAATTTAAACACAAGGTTTATGACCATAAAAGGAAGGTTGGTAATGATTTTGGGAGTTTTGGTCCCAACAGTTTAGGAATAAGGGGCCCAAAAGGTCCAAAATTAAACTTTGTTTGATTTCATCAAAATTGAATAATTGGGGTTCTTTGATATGCCGGATCTAACTGTGTATGTAGATTTTTAACTTTTGGTCCCGTTTTCAAATTGGTCTACATTAAGGTCCAAAGGGTCCAAAATTAAACTTCGTTTGATTTTGACAAAAAATTAATCGGTTGGGTTCTTTGATATATTGAATCTAAAAATGTACTTAGATTCTTGATTATCGGCCCAGTTTTCAAGTTGGTCCAAATCGGGGTCCAAATTAAACTTTGTTTGATTTCATCAAAAATTGAATAAATGGGTTTCTTTGATATGCCAAATCTAACTGTGTATGTAGATTCCTCATTTTTGGTCTTGTTTTCAAATTGGTCTACATTAAAGTCCAAAGGGTCCAAAATTAAACTTAGTTTGATTTTAACAAAAATTGAAATCTTGGGGTTCTTTGATATGCTGAATCCAAACATGTACTTAGATTTTTGATTATGGGCCCAGTTTTCAATTTGGTCCAAATCAGGATCTAAAATTATTATATTAAGTTTTGTGCAATATCAAGTCTTTTCAATTGCACAGTATTGCGCAATGGCAAGAAAAATCTTATTGCAAAATATTGTGAAATAGCAATTTTGTTTGTAATTAGAGTTATCTTTCTTTGTCCAGAATAGTAAGCAAGAAATATCTAATTGTAAGAATTTTTTTTATTTGGAGTTATCTTTCTTTGTCCAGAATCAACTTAAATCTTTGTTATATATACAATATACAATGTATATTCAATTTTTACTACCAACTGATAAATTAAAATAATCTTTACCATTCAGTGATAACAAGCAGTTTTTTTTACATCTTAATATTTTATGATGTATTTAAATGAGTAGTAATTGTTGCAAACTCCATTATAAATTTTAATTGAGATTAGTTTTGGAATAAGGGAAAGGGGGGTGTGATTAAAAAAAATGGGTTCAATTTTCTCATTTGAAATTTCATAAATAAAAAGAAAATTTCTTCAAACATTTTTTTGAGAGGAACAATATTCAACAGCATAGTGAATTGCTCTAAGAGAAAACAAAAATTTTAATTTCATTAGAATACATTCATTCTGTGTCGGAAACCTATGCTGTGTCAACTATTTAATCACAATCTAAATTTAGAGCTGAATCCAGCTTGAATGTTATGTCCATACTTGCCCCAACCGTTCAGGGTTCAACCTCTGCGGTCGTATAAAGCTACGCCCTGCGGAGCATCTGGTTAATGAATGCATGGCGAAATCAGTGTCCTCAGACTGTTATGTGGCTGCAAGAAAATGTAAAAGAACCAAATGTTTTAAAAATGGAGCTATGCTTTCTATCCATTTGTCGTTCTCTTGGTGTTCATAAAGCAAGTTGGATTTTTACAGTAAACCCAAATTCAGCACAGAATAAAATAAACATGTATAAGGTATTTAAAATAGCATCGGAAAGAAAAGGAGATTGTTTAGTGGATGTAGAGAGAATATGGCAGCAGTGGGAAGAACGGATTTTAGAAGATTATAAACATGATGAACACTTAAATGAAAGCGCTGTCAATGTAAAAAAGAACTTCGCTATTATGATTATGAATGGCATCGAAGAGGAAAAAAAGTTTGGATCTGAACTGTTCATTTGGGCTAATAAGACATTTATACCCCATGAAACGTACTTTGATAAGACCATGCATGACGAAGAAGATTCAAAGAAATAATAGAGACAAGTACTTAACATAACCGATCTTGAGATTTTGATTACCATTTTTTTTTATGGAATTTACTTTTATTTACCTGTAAGATAAAGAAACTGTACACTTTTTTGTGTAAACACACCCGTGACTGTTCGGTACGGAAGCCGATAAGGGCTATTCAAAAAAAAAAATTATGTCGTAATTACGACATAGTATGTCGTAATTTCGACATAACATGTCGTTATTACGACATCGCTATGTCGTAATTTCGACATAACATGTCGTTATAACGACATCGCTTTGTCGTAATTTCGACATATCATGTCGTTATAACGACATCACTATGTCGTTATAACGACATCGCTATGTCGTTATAAAGCGATGTCGTTATAACGACATCGCTATTTATAAAAGAATATGTATTATGATTGCCAAAAGACTAAATGACACAGATATTAACAATTATACGTCATCATAATGCCCCCAATAATTAGAAACCCCCCTCATCCCTATAAAAGAGGGAGGAAAGATACCAGAGGGAGAGTCCCCGAAATGCTGTGTTGCTGACAGTGTTATTATTCAATTATTAGCTCCCTTGGTAAAACTCCAAATTTCATAATTAATGCATTTTATTGTTAAATAATTTACATGAAGCTTAAAAAGTATATATTTGTTGATTGCATAGCTTTTGCTATTAATTCATTGGTTAAAGATATTTATTTATATTGTAAAGTTTAATATTTGCATCGTCGCAAAATCTTTGGATTCCTTCTTTGAATACCTTCAGTGAGAAATATATATATTTTATAAAACACGATTGTGGATAATAAATTAACGTTTGACAAATAGCTGTACAGACAGTTTAGGAAGATAATACTATGTGAACTTGTGAGCCTATCTTGCCAGCTAAGCATCCCATCTCCCTCATAATAAGCGCATACTACATGGCTTCTTGCAATAAGGGGGAATTAAAGTATCAATTACTCTAATGCTTCTTTCAAACGTTGGGCACAATATTCCTACAACAAAATGCGACGTCGAAGAGTTTGCAAGTTTATTCGGTTTTTTATATTGTTGGTTGATTCTGGTTCTGTTCGTTTAACTTAAAATGCAGTACTGTCGCAAGTAATGTAGGAAGGAAAGATGAGACGGAAGTACATGTATACGGTTTTCATATATTTTTTTATTTTTTCAAGTTGCATATCATCTGTCATTGTAAAATTTCTATATCTTAATTCATCCCCAATACAAATATATCTCTGCAAGTAAATCGAACATTTTTACCCTTGGTTAAATTTGAATAGAATTGTATTTTCCCTAACACATAAGTTGTCGAAATACACCCCTTCAATTGCTTGAACCTTGGCTTGAGAATAATTTCCCAAGTCATCTTCAGGTATATACATTTTAAAATATAGTAATCTACACCTGGGTCGTCCGCGAAAACGGCAAATACAAATATAATCCCGTTTTTTTTAATTCGATGAAACGGTTTTCGTTGCTGTTTGGGATTCGTCTTTCAATTACCTCCATGTCATGCACAAGTTTATATTTACGAAAAGTTCCGGCTTCGCTAGTACAGGAATTACTTTCATCATGATATAGCAGGACAAATCGCGAAGTAAAATGTTCCGTGAACTGGTATTAAGTGTTTTGATATTGGTGATTTCACCTAACTGAAGTGACGACTTTAAATGATCTATTTCGGAGTACTTCCGTAAAAAAAATTTCAATTTATTTTATAAAATGGGATTTTCCCCCATTTCCAAATTCTTTTAAATAAATCGTTAAAAGCTATACAATTAATAAAAATTGCAAAATTTAACCTGTGTCGAACCTATTTCCCCGGGCGGAGTCTTTAGCAACATGCACTAAAAAAAATTTCGGCAGCAATCATTAACATCTTTCTCCAAATTTCATAACTTTCATAACACGATTTGTTTTAATTATCATAAACATTTAATTGAAACTTTGCCACATTTTAAAAATTGGCTACCGTTTTGTAATGTATGGAAGCATTTTATTCCTTTAAGACCAAAATATGTAGTTAATAAGGAAAGAATCTTGGCATTTTTTACTCTTCGTATATCTAACTTTTGTTTTGACCAATTATAAAAAAATACGCCTTTTAACTGCTTTGAAAAACGAAATATCAACTTGGACAAAATGGCTACCGTTTGAAAAACAACTGTGTAGAGAAGATTTTATTGAATCAGCAATATTTGAACTCACATGAGGCAAATATTTGTACTTTTGTTAGATTTTATTATTTTCTTACTATTTTTATTCTTTTTCTACTATAATATGCAGTCGAGTCAAATGAAATTTGGTAAAATAACGGCATAACGCCACAAAGAACCGACACATGTCGTTGTTCCTGTCAAGAATCAAGAAGATCAGAGAATAGGATCACTATACATAAGAGTTAAAACAGTTTTTCATAAATGTAACGTTGGATGGGGACATCCATTTTTTTTCACATAGCTTTCTTTTTTTAATCCTCAAATATATTAGATATTACTTAGGAGATGATCAAGAGCTGTAAAAACCTAATTCAAAACATATATTGAATTTGTTTTAATATTGGTTCGTGTTTTCTAACATTTTTATTTTATTTTGCGGATGAAATTTCGAAGATTCTGTTTTAAATCCTATGGGTTGTAGGAACATCGCGCGTGCCCATCGTTTGAAAGTAGAAATAGAGCTATCAATACTTCAATTCACCCTTATACCAAGAAGCCATGTAGTTTGCGCTCATTTAAAGGGAGATGGAAAGCTTGGCTTGACTTGGTTGTGCAATTTCAGTCCTCTTATAATTCCACATTTCATTCTCCCAACATGTGTGACTGCATAGCTATTCTACGACCGGTAACTTGTTAATCTTAACGACTTTGTCTGACTGTACAGCCTAGTACTATGGACCATGTTAATCTAAATTGTTATCTATAACATATATAAATTTCTCACTGAAGGTATCCTAAGAAGGTATCCAAAGATTTTGCGACGATGCAAATATTAAACCTACATTATAAATAAATATCTTTAACCAATGAATTCAAATAGCAAAAGCCATGCAATTAACAAATATATACTTTTTAAGCTTCATGTAAATTATTTAACAATAGAATACATTAAATATGAAATTTGGAGTTTTACCAAGGGAGCTAATAATTGAATAATAACACTGTCTGCCACACAGCATTTCGGAGACTCTCCCTCTGGAAGCTTTCTTCCCTCTTTTATAGCTGACCATGCGGGGGCTTTTCTAATTATCGGGGACATTATGATGACGTATAATTGTTAATTTCTTTGTCATTTAGTCTTTTGCCTATCATAATACATATTCTTCTAAATATAGCGATGTCGTTATTACGACATAGCTATGTTGTTATTACGACATGATATGTCGAAATTACGACATAGCGATGTCGTTATAACGACATGTTATGTCGAAATTACGACATAGCGATGTCGTAATAACGACATGTTATGTCGAAATTACGACATGCTATGTCGTAATAACGACATAATTTATTTTTTTTGAATGGCCCTTATCGGCTTCCGTAGTTCGGGTCCAAGACTGCATTGAATAAGTGTATATTTTAGCCGATTCTTTTAGTATTGGGACCGTCATCAAAAACAGTGACACCGTGAATAAGGTATCCTCTACTTGTAATAGCTTTCAGCCTGAACCAGTTATTGTTTTTTTTCCCTTTATTTCCTTTTACGTGTATCAAATTATATAAGTGAGCTCAGCCAGGTCACCAACAGGTCTTCAATGTAGCGAGAAATTTCCCCACCCGGAGGCGTCCTTCAGCTGGCCCTAAACAAATATATACTAGTTCAGTGATAATGAACGCCATACTAATTTCCAAATTGTACACAAGAAACTAAAATTAAAATAATACAAGACTAACAAGAAGAACACCAAAATTAGATTATATAACAGTTGTGTACTAGCAGTGCTACTATATCGGGCAGAATGCTGGAGAATGACAGGAAAAGACATCAACAAGCTCTCCAGTTTTCACAACGGTTGCCTTAGAAAGATATTAAGGATATTCTGGCCGCATAAGATCACCAACAAAGACCTCCACGAAACAACAGGATCCAATAACATGGAGACTTTATTGAAGCAGAAAATATGAAGATGGATTGGCCATGTTCTTAGAAGACCAGCAGAGGACTTGACCAGAGTAGCCCGAAGATGGACACCTGAGGGGAAAATGAAGAAAGGACGCCCCAAATTAACTCGGAGAAGAACAGTTGAAGCTGAAATGAAAGATCATGGAATCAGCTGGGATGTAATAAAAAAAAGAGAGCACAGAACAGAGATGAGTGGAAAGAACTAGTCCTTGCCCTATGTGCCCCCAGGCATAATAAGGACTAGGTAGGTAGGTAGGTAGGTAGGTAGGTAGGTAGGTAGACTGATTTCAAGCTCCTATGTTACACAACGTTAAATTACTGAGTATTCCAAGTGGTACATTCGAACATGTTACGTACAGGTTAAGAAACGTTACTCCATCACAAGTTGGATAATCGTTATTGAATAGATTCAAACGGACATTTTTCAATTGCCGTAACCACAATCACGTCCTATTTTCCTCGAGTGTGACATCAGTAATTTGTGCTTACACGACGGGTATACCATTTGTGGGGCAACATCTGCTTCCCTTTACAGAGCACTACAGATCACCCTGTTTTTTTTTTCTTTTTTTCTTTTTTGACTCTGTGAGTATCAGTCTTAGTAAGTTTTCTATGCTGTGTTTTGTATGTATCGTATATTGTTATTTTGTCTTTTGTATCTTTTTTGTTTTTTTTTGCTGTTGTAATGACGTATTCAGTTTGTAACCGATCATAATCAGATTAAATATCCCTTTTAAGGTATTTTTAGCCTCTCCTTAACAATATAGTAATTAAAACATGTACAGTTGAAAAATCAAAATAACTTTGCACCTATTAAAAAAATCAGTGGCAGATAAAAAAAATCCGGCCAAAAACAGAATAACTGCACGATAACACCAATGAAAAACGAAAACCTAGCGGGGTTAACAAGTCAATAACACAAAAAAAAAAAACCTGAACAGCAACTACATGCACGAAACCCGCTAAAGGATGAACTATGATGCTTCCTAAGGGTTACGATAGTAATTGGTAATATAAGTTGTAAAAATATAAAAAGAGAAGAGGTGGTATGATTGCCAATGAGACAACCTCCATAAGAGACCAAATGACACATACATTGACAACTATAGGTCAACGTGACATGGCATTAAAAATGAGCAAAGCCCATATCGCATCGTCAGCTATAAAAGGCCCCGAAATGTCAATGTAAACCAATTCAAACGAGAAAACTTGCAGCCTAATTTATGTACAAAACATGAAAGAAAAACAAATCGGCAACACATAAACAAAAGGCAAACAAACGGCAACCACTGAATTCCTAACTTGGGACAGGCACATATACATACAGAATTTATAAGTATATTTGACATGTTTGAAACTGGAATTGCACTCAAATGATTAGTTAATCCACTAATAAGGACTTCAAGTCTTATTTCGATGCTTTGTATCTATTGTTTTAGGTTACCCATCTTCGCTAGCCAATGGTTACGATCCACGGGAATGGATTGTAACCCTTGGCTAGCGAAGATGTAGGTTACCGTAATTGCACGTTTTTGTGTCTCGTAACGATCGTTTGAGTTAAGCCAGTTGATTATAATGTGTACAGTGTGTTCTCGTGTTATGCTGTAATCCACTCCATTATAGGGGAGGTTTGAGTGCTCACTAACATGTTTAACACACAGACACTTGTCACTTATTTTCCCGTACATATACCTCAATATGACGTGCTATATGAAGATATAGAGGGAAAACACTTTGATTCAGAGACAAGTGCATGTGGTGTAACCCTGCCATATTCGAAATGTACCTGTCTCAAGCCAAAAGCTTGTATAGTGCAGTGGTTGTCGTTGGTTCATGTCTGCCGGTCATGTTTGTTTTTCGTCGCAGTAAACAAAGTTGACCTTGTGTTAAATTATCAATTAAGCCATTTTATCCCTGTTTAAGTTGTTACGCATTAATCAAATTGGAGCCACAGGTATTTGGGGCATGGACCCCCCTTTTTTGTACCTCACTAAAAAAAATATTGTTTATTGGTTTTTTTTATTTATTTACAATATTCTACAATGTATAAACATATATCAAGTCTCAACAATCCATTGCTAGTCGATTACAATATTTTTTTTACTATCCATACGAGCCCAAGTGAGCTTCTTTTTTCACTTGGGCTCGTATGGATAGTAAAAAAAATATTGTAATCGACTAGCAATGGATTGTTGAGACTTGATATATGTTTATACATTGTAGAATATTGTAAATAAATAAAAAAAAAACAATAAACAATATTTTTTTTAGTGAGGTACAAAAAAGGGGGGTCCATGCCCCAAATACCTGTGATTGGAGCCTTTATAGATTCTTTATAGCGGAATACAGCCTGCAACTGTTATAAGGTATCGGTTGTTCTTACAGTTGAAGCTTCAAGGCCGTACCGGGTTGCCTATACTTGCTTACATTCAGTTTATTCCAAATCTGTTGAAAGTTGTTTCATTAGCAATCACACAAAATATCCTTGTTTCAGTGAGTACTGACTTATCAATAGACTAAGGAGAATCAGTTCCTGAGGATTTTTCCCGTATCTCTAAAGTGTCACGTTCATTTGCTCTTAATACATTTGTAATATTTTCCTGCAGTTTCATTATATCCTGAACTATTAGAAGAAATTCGAATTGCACAGTAAGAGAGGCAAATATGTTTCTGTTTAAAAATAAAGAGGTGTGCTATGATTGTCAATGAGACAACTGATTCACAACCTCAGTTCACAACTGACTATCAACCAAAAAACAGTATTACTTTCCTAGCAGAGGATGAAGGTATACAAGCATTTTTCGTATGTTAATACAATGAAAAAAGTTAAACAAATATACAAGACTCCTAAATTTAAACTGGAACATCCATAAAAACTGACAAAAAAAATATTAAAAAAGAATAGACATATTTTGAGATTTCCCCTACAATCACTCGAAGTCCATCGGGCACTTTCTCTTTCACTTGCTAAAAAGAGGAATTCCGACTGCTTACTTCCGGTTGATTCTGACCGGTATCATTTGTGTGTGGAAACATGATGGAGACAGATACTCAAGCTGATGCTGATGCCTGATGGAAGTAATTTGCGACAAGTTTCAACAGCAGTGCTGTTAATTGTCGGAGAGCCTGCTACAGCTGATCATAAAAATTTAATTCTTGGAGAAATAACCAAAGGTATTTAAAATTATAATTGATTGTGGATAGTTGATCGATGCCGGCTAAAATATTTGTTTTGCTTTTATTTTCCAGACATTTTAAAGCTTAAAACAATTATTATCAAATCTTTAAAAAGTGCAGTGCTAATCTTTGATTTTATTATTTTATCATTTCTGTCATTGTAGCCGGGCGATGAAGTCATTTTTGATCAATCAGTTTATCGGACATTTTTCGTGAGTCACCAGATGGAAGCAAGTTAACTCGTACCAACGGAAACTCGTACCATGTTAACTCGTACCAAAAAAGTTAACTCGTACCAAAAAAGTTAACTCGTACCAACGTAAAGTCGTACCACTGGGAAGTCGTACCATTAAAAATAAATTAAAAAATATGAATGTTTTGTGGTAGCTGCCACTAGATTGGTAATTTTAAGGAAATTTTGCAGTTTTGGGTCATTATCTTGAATATTTTTAATGATAAAGATAAACTATAAACAGCAAAAATGTTAAACAAAGTATTTTTTACCGTGGTTAAAAACATATAACATAGGGGTAAATTGCAGTTATCTCCCCATAATGATAAAATGTTTGGAAAATTGACCAGAGTTATCTTACATTAATCACAGAGAGACATATTTAAAAGAGTTATGCTCCATGGAAACATCAATTACATGAAAAATTGCATTGTTGCTCTCATTTGTACAATTCTTACCAGATTTTGTGAAACATATCATAAATAAATATTACATGTAGCAATGATTTGGACAACTTTGAAAATCATGGTGCTGATCAATAATTTAAAAAAAAGTAATGCCCCACAAAAACATTGATTATATAGAAAATTGCATTGTTAGCATTCCCATGCCTGTTTGAGTGTTTCATTCTTTTCAAATTTGTATGAAACTTTATCATAGGTTTATATCAGCAATGTCTAAAGTTGAAAAGTTGGAAAATAAGTATGGATCAATTATTTTTAAAAGAGTCATGCAGGCCCCCTCAAAATAATGATTACATGTATATGGAAAATTGCCTTGTCAGAGTTCTCATGTGTACAAATACTGCCAGAATTTTATGAAACTAACATCATTGGTTTATATCAGCAAAGTCTTTGACACTTTTGAAATTAAGGTCTGATCAAATATTTTGCCCCTTGAAAATTAATTATAACTGAAATAATTTGCTCTGAAGCCTTCAACTCTTTAAAAGCTATTAATTAAAATTCATTGCCCTTATTCCCTGGATAGATAAACTATTTGTAATTAAAGCATGGGGCATTGGAACTCTGTTTTTTTTTATTGTATTTTGAAAATAAGGAAATCCATAGTTATGTAATATGAGGCCTTATGCAACCTGTACATAAACAGAGAGAAATTCCACATTATATTCATGATACTTTTAGCTATATATATAGGTAATCATAAGTAATTACAAATTTGATTTAAAATCAGACCTGAAAAAAAGCCATCGATCCATCATCATCAACTCATTTCTGTTTTGGGCAAAAATTGAAATACCTTGAAACTAAAAGTTCATCATGAAGAACTTATTACTATGCTACATTATTCATAATACAGATAGAAGAGTTATGCAACACAATGGAGTAAGATATGTGTAAAAGAGGGTTATAGACTATGGAGGAATTTCTTAATAATAAAAATAAAGTGTGTAAAGGGGGGCTATTTTAGGATTTTTTTTTAGAAAAAATAGATTTATTTCCCTGTTTTTATATGACCGCAAAAATTGAAAATTTTTTGGTCTTATATTGGTATCATGTTGGCGTCGTGTCATTATCATCGTCGTCTGAAGACATTTGGTTTACCCACTCTAACTTTAGTAAAAGTAAATAGTAAATATGAAATTTAAACACAAGGTTTATGACCATAAAAGGAAGGTTGGGATTGATTTTGGGTGTTTTGGTCCCAACAGTTAAGGAATTAGGGGCCAAAAAGGGCCCAAAGAAGCATTTTTCTTGTTTTTCACACAATAACTTTAGTATAAGTAAACAGAAATCTATGAAATTTTTACATAAGGTCTATGACCACAAAAGGAAGGTTGGGATTGATTTTTGGAGTTTTGGTCCCAACAGTTAAGGAATTAGGGGCCAAAAGGGCCCAAAGAAGCATTTTTCTTGGTTTTCACACAATAACTTTAGTATAAGTATACAGAAATCTATGAAATTTTAACATAAGGTCTATGACCACAAAAGGAAGGTTGGGATTGATTTTGGGAGTTTTAGTCTCAACAGTTTAGGAATTAGGGGCCAAAAAGATTTTGGATATTTGACCATAATAGGTAAATGTCCAATTTAAAAATTTTAAGTTTAAGTTCTCAGACAACATTCATTCTGTGTCAGAAACCTATGTTGTGTCAATTATTTAATCACAGTCCAAATTCAGAGCTGTATCAAGCTAAAATATTGTGCCCATACTTGTCCCAACTGTTCAGGGTTTGACCTCTGCGGTCGTTTAAAGCTGTGCCCTGCAGAGCATCTGGTTATACCAGATATTGAGTTTGAGACAATAGTCAGAAACCAAAATAGTAACTTTTTATTTTTTTCTGAACATTATCAGATTTGTATATGACTGCCAAAAAAATTGGGATCGTACAATGGTATGATGTCATCTGTGTCGTCGTCAGAAGACACATTTGGTTTCCGTGAATGTATCTCATTGAAATTTAATGAGAAGGTTCAATACCACAAAAGGAAGGTTGGGATTGATTTTGGGGATGAAGGTCAAACCATTTGGGAATAAAAGGGGCCCAAAACAAGCATTTTTATACTTTCAGGATAATAACTTGTGTGTAAGTGTATGGATCTTAATTTGGATATATGTTTCAGTATGTTACAAATGCAATATGAGAATTTGAGTCAAATTGATGAACATGAATTTAAAAGATAGTGACCCTTAAACCACTTTTTGAAAAACCTTTTTGCAGAATGGCAGCTAAACCATTGTCCACAGAAAGGATCAATTACCTCAGATCTTGGTACCTCACTGCAATAATTGGTACGGATGTTGTCAAAGAATATTTTGACAGAGTGCATCCACCTGCTGATCTGGAAACCAAATTGGTAAATGCAAAAGATCCATTGAAAGAACTAAAATCAAATGGCAAAATAAGCTATGAAATGTGGGAAAAAATGTATCCAAGGCCAGGAGGTATGTATACATAATGCTTGGGGAAAACTGAAACAATGAAATATGAATTGGAAATGGAAAACCTCATATTTTTATCCATCATCCATAATGCATCTGTATATCATTCCTTTTAAACTTGTTAAAATTCATCTCTGAAATAAGGAGACCAATAATAGAAATGAAACTTTGCCACTAACATTCCAGTGGTACATTGTTAATTAGGTTCCTTATTTTGAATGAGGGTCATAGATTATTGAACAATTCTATCTTAGTCAAGAATACCAATCACCTTGCATGAATGTATCTATTGTAATCAACATGTTTCGATGTCTATATTCAACATAATTGATTGAGACCAAAGTCTGCTGGCATTGTTCTACTGCAATTCAAAATTTGTTTGTATTATCCTCTTCACAATTAGCTGTAATGTCTAAAGGAAAATATATAGTAGTAAATTTTACAATTAAATAATGCCAACAATATTTAAATTGCCAATCTTATTTTTGTGAAACCCATCTTGTTCTTCAAATAGTAAACATAGCAAAAATTGCCAATTATTGGAATTATTGCCCTTTAGTAACTATTTTTCAATTTTTTATCTCCCCTTGACAAAGACAAAAAGTGTGAATTAGATATACAATGTTGAAAAAATGTTTCATATCCATGGTGCTTGTTCAATCTCTCCTCTCAGTCGTTGTCTATTGACTTTGACATAGTTTTCATGTTCAAGTTTGTAATTAGGTGAGTTGAAGAGGAATAACTTACGATAAGTGAATGACATTGATAGGGATAACGTAGATAATCCGACACTCATTAGCCCGACACTCAACAGTCCTACACTCAATGGTCCGACACTCAATAATCCGACACTCATTTGTCCGACACCTGATCATTTTCCTTGTTCAATGAACCATAAAATAAGGTCAGAACCCTATAATTTTGCGTACAATTCAGAAAGATCACATCGATTTTAATAAACATGTGTACAGAGTTTCAAGTTGGTCTTCAATATCATTATACACTACCTTGAAAAACAAGAGTGGACACACTGAAATGTCTTGCCTGTAAAACGTTAAATTCAAATTTAAATAATCAATGTCAAGCGAGGATCCAGCCATTTACAAAAGGGTGTTCCCAACCCAGGATAAAAAGTGGTTGGTCCAAATACAAATCCCGATACAAATGCATTGATCGGCCATACATGTAAAAGGGGGTTCCAACTACAACCCTAACCCCACCCCCTGAACCCGCCACTGAATGTACATTGAAGACCCATTGGTTGCCTTCGGCTGTTATCTGCTCTATGGTCGGGTGGTTGTCTCTTTGACATATTCACCATTTCCTTTCTCAATTTTATGAGGTCAAGTTGAGATAAACCCGTTCAGACAAACGTACACTCATCGTTAGTCCGACACTGACGATTTTCAACTTTCGTTTTTCGAGTGAAACTGTGAATATAGAACATCGGGATTTTTGTTTTTAATTGAACATTGCCTCTACAAACTACTTAGCTTATATTCTTATACATTTCACCAATAAAAAAATCAGAATTTGTATGAAATGAAAACCTACATGTACTGTAAATATAACCATATATGTTGGATCGAAATAAAAAACTAAAATACCGCGTTATAACTTAAAGATAGCAAGTCTTATGCACACACAATGAAGACATGGACAATATCACGATTTTCATACGGTGTGATAATTTTTTACATTATTTTCTCAAGTTGTAGATAGAATTGTTCATGGACGTAAGAAGAGCATTACACATTCTTATAGACTTACGCATGTTGTTCTGTTTTTGGACGAACTTGCACCGTTCTTTAAACACATATTTTTTGCGGGTCATTTAATGCGTCCCTATTTAATCATTTAACTAATGAATCTTTGAAAAATAGGATATTAAAAAACTGGAATTTATATAGAAATATATAGTAAATGAAGAACTAAGAATCAGTAAAATGTCATTGTAGCAAAATTGACATCGTTTTGAGTTTTATATTAATATGCACACGCCTTCAACCCATGTTTTTTATCTGTTAATTTAAAGCTTAACTGATTTTATTCCGTTTTTAGCTCACCTGGCCCAAAGGGCCAAGTGAGCTTTTCTCATCACTTGGCGTCCGTCGTCCGTCGTCGTCGTCGTCCTGCGTCCGGCGTTAACTTTTACAAAAATCTTCTCCTCTGAAACTACTAGGCCAAATTTAACCAAACTTGGCCACAATTATCATTGGGGTATCTAGTTTAAAAATTGTGTCCGGGGACCCCGCCAACTAACCAAGATGGCCGCCATGGCTATAAATAGAACATAGGGGTAAAATGCAGTTTTTGGCTTATAACTCAAAAACCAAAGCATTTAGGGCAAATCTGACATGGGGGTAATATTGTTAATCAGGTGAAGATCTATCTGCCCTGAAATTTTCAGATGAATCTGACATTCCGTTGTTAGGTTGCTGCCCCTGAATTGGTAATTTTAAGGAAATTTTGTTGTTTTTGGTTATTATCTTGAATATTATTTCAGATAGAGATAAACTGTAAAAAGCAATAATGTTCAGCAAAGTAAGATCTACAAATAAGTCAACACGACCAAAATGATCAGTTGACCACTTTAGGAGTTACATGTATTGCCCTTTATAGTCAATTTTAAACCATTTTTCGTAAATCTTAGTTATCTTTTACAAAAATCTTCTCCTCTGAAACTACTGCGCCATATTAAACCAAACTTGGCCACAATCATCATTGGGGTATCTAGTTTAAAAATTGTGTCCGTTGACCTGGTCAACCTACCAAGATGGCTGCCATGGCTAAAAATAGAACATGGGATAAAATGCAGTTTTTGGCTTATAACTCAAAAACAAAAGCATTAAGAGCAAAACTGGCATGGGTTAAATTGTTAATCAGGTCAAGATCTATCTGCCCTGAAAATTTCAGACGAATCGATAGTCAATTTTTAACAATTTTCATAAAATTTGTAAATTTTTACTAACACTTTCAACTGAAACTACTGGGCCAATCATTATAGATGGGGATATATGTACGCAGCAAGAATGTTCAGTAAAGTTAGATCTACAAACATATCACCATCACCAAAACACAATTTTGTCACGAATCCATCTGTGTCCTTTGTTGAATATTCACATATACAAATGTACCAAGGTGAGCGACACAGGCTCTTTAGAGCCTCTAGTTTATATATACACGTTTGTCTGAAAGGGAATATCTTACCTCATCCTCATGTGTATGTGGAGGGGGGGGGGTCGTGGGATGGACCCCCTTTTTTGGGCCGATCAATGCATTTGTATCGGGACATGTACCTTGGGTTGGGAACACAGACACCCCCCTTTTTTAAATGTCTGGATCCGCCCCTGACATTGATCATTTAAATTTAACGTTATTCAGGGAAGACATTTCAGTGTGTCCACACTTGTTTTTCAAGGTAGTGGAAAATGATCGAGTGTCGGACTATTGAGTGTCGGACTATCGAGTGTCGGACTAATGCGTGTCGGACCAGTGAGTGTCGGACTAATGCGTGTCGGACTATCGGGACGACCCCCATTGATATTAGGTATGCAGTACTAGTTGTATAAGCAATGGCACATCTCATTTCCATGGAGGTCGTTTGAGCCAGTGCACCCTCAATTTTAGTGAGTTTGTTTATTACCGTAAAAACTGAAATGGCTAAAAAGACATTTCATTCAAAGTTATTCAATAAAAACAAAATGGCAAAATCGTCTGATGATTTTATATTTGCCCTTAAATGTTGATTTTTACCTATTTATAAAACTATTTGCCTGATATTTTAATAAGTACTGTGCCCAACTTTTGGCCCCTACCGACAAAGTTGAAGGATGTCTCTCTGTCTGTCCATCCCTCCGTCTGTCCGTCCGTCCCAAAGTTGGTTTCAATTCTCTAACTTTGGATTGCCTCACCTAAATGTTTTGAAACTGATACATAATGCTTATGTCTGCAAAATACAGATCTTTTGGTGACGTCACTTTAAGGTTATATGTTTTGAGTGTTCCTGAATCCAGAAAAGCGCTTCGAAATTATGAAATGTGTTGTTTTCTATTTTTTAACTGTTCTAGAGTTATGACTCTTTACAATAGAAAAATTTCTGAATATTTTGTTTCCTTTCTTTAACTTTAGTTTGCCTCAACCAAACATTATGAAACTTAATGCTCAATACCACAAAATGAAGATCAAGTTTGAATTTTGGTGAAGTCAATTTCAACAATTCCAGAGTTATGTTCCTTTACAAAAGGAAAAGGAGTAGGTCCGGTAGGGACCGATTTTGGCCTCGAATTTCAGGTTCATCTGACGAAAGATTTGGACAACTTTTTAAACACTTAAGTGTCTGTCTCATTTGATTCAATTAGTTTATGTGAAAGATTTTAACGAATTTAGTCATTAAAAACTATCTTGATTCAAGCTCAAATATGAAAAATCTACCAAATATGCCGTAAAATGTAACTTTTCGGATGGTTTTTGTCAAAAATGAAAGTGGCTGCATCCGTGTTCATCCTCAACCTTCATATATGTTATGTATTATCATCAAATACAACTTACTTTCAATATTAAGGATGAACACGTATGCAGCCACTTTCGTCTTACACGGAAACCGTCTAAAATTTAACTAAAATGCTAAAATTGTGAAGATTTCAGTAATTTAGCATGACTTAATGGTGCTAATACCCGATATATGTGTATTGTATTGTCAAAATCACCCCATATTTATGTAGCAGAAGCATTATACTGTCCAATAAATAACTAACAGTTTACATTTTAACAATTTTGTAAAACTGCTATATTTTAGGGTCAAAAAAGGGTCATACTGGACCTACTCCTTTGCTGATATTTTTGTTTTATTCTTTAAGAGATAATTCATGGGGGCTTGAATATATCGTGATTTTACCACGGGTTGGCCCTTTATGACAAATATTTTACCCTGAGCGATAACAAAAACGGCATTTTTTTTGGATCGAACCGCTCTATGTGAGACAAATATTTGCCGTTCCCATAAATTTACGCACTTTTAGATTGGCGTAAACAACGGAGCATACATAATAAGTGACATGCTCAAACTATTTACAATAACGTATTTAGATGAATTTTAATGATAATTTACTTATAATTTACTTATATGTATAAAAAAAATGGGCTTATACCACATTTGAGCATTGTTTGTTTACGTTTTCTTGTTGTGATGATTTTCGGTATCAGAGGTGTGTATTTTCCCGTAAAATGCTTAAATTATAACGTCATCATTCTATGACGTCGGGTACTTCATTCATAAAAAAAAATATGACGTGGGAGTACGATCGGAACAGCCAATGCAATATATTCATATTTTACAACGGGTGTGTACTCAAAGCGTTTGAAGGACATCATGTTAGAATTATTATTATAATATATAACTCACTCACCATAAATAATAAAGACTTTGTGTCTTTTGATTTGAGGTCCTTGTTTTATGACCTTTAAATTGAGGTAATAGGTAAATTTGACTTTCTTGATTTTTACCTTTGCTTTTACTTCCTATGTTTACAAGATAAAGCCATGGGATGTTTTTTACATAAGGTTGCAAGCCTTAATTATGACATTGGAAAAGTCAACTGGAAGTGACTTTGTGTAAACCAGAAGTAGTTATTTTTTGTACTTCTTTAAAGTACAAGTATAAAGAACCATATACTTCTGGAATCCATGTCAAGAAAACTATCAAATAATACCGGAAGCGACATTTTTCAAACCAGAAGTAACAAATGATCTCCCTTATTTAAAAAAATATTTTTAGATCAGCGTACAATACCCTATCAGTTGACACTTGAAATGACATTATAAACATAATTTGAATATATCTGTATCAAAAAAGATCTTTTAAGATGGAAAGACTTTCGACTGTTCTCTGAATAATTGGTTTTCATACACCTGTTTAAGGACGTATTATGATATACTGTTACTCATTTGTCTGTCCGTAGTCAACATGTTGGACATTAACTCAAAAACGCTTTGACCAATTTGCATAAAATTTTGGTGAATTGCTTATATCTATTGACATGAGCTCAATTTCATTTTTTATAAATTTTAAGTCTTACGTTTCTGAGTTATGCGGTTTTAATTATTAAAAAAGGGGGATTTTCCGTTTTTGGACAATTACTCCAGAATGCTTTCACTAAATTGCAAAAAATTGTGGTGAATTGTTTATATCTATTGACATGAGCTCCCTTTGGATTTTTATAAATTTTAGATTTTACATTTCTGAGTTCAGTAGCATCCAGGGGGGGGGGGGGGGGTCTGGGGGTTGGAACCCTCCCCCTTTTTTGGCTGATCAATGCATTTGAATGGGGACTTATAGCTGGACCCCCCTTTTTATCCTGGGTTGGGACCCCCCCTTTTTTTTTTAAATGGCTGGATCCACCCTGGCGTTACAGGCTTTTATTCATTAAAAAGGAAGGGATTTTCCAGTTTTCAGACAACAACTCAAAAATTCTGTCAGCAATTCTCATGAACATTTGGTGAATTGGGCCACGCTTAAAAAATATTTTGGTTTGCCCAAACCCTACCCAAGGTTGACACAGTGGGTAGGTAGGTAGGCATTTTCTTTTTTTTTCTTGAAAGAAAGAAATTGAAGTATCAGATGTTTATTAGTCTTCATGTCTATTTGATTAAAAAAAAACTTCTTCAAATCAGGACAATAAAAGAATTTGAGTAGGCAGCTTTTTTTTTCGTCGTCGTCTGTCGTTGTAAACTATTTCAAGAATCTTCTCCTCTGAAACTACTGGGCCAAATACTTTCAAACTTTAACTGAATGTTCCTTAGGGTATCTAATTTATAAATTGTATCCGAAGTTTTGATCTATCAACAAACATGGTCGCCATTGCTAAAAATAGAACATAGGGGTCAAATGCAGTTTTTGGCTTATAACTCAAAAACCAAAGCATTTAGAGCAAATCTGACATGGGTTAATATTGTTTATCAGGTCAAGATCTATCTGCCCTGAAATTTTCAGATGAATCAGACAATCCGTTATTGGGTTGCTGCCCCTGAATTGGTAATTTTAAGGAAATTTTGCTGTTTTTGGTTATTATCTTGAATATTATTATAGATAGAGATAAACTGTAAACAGGAATAATGTTCAGCAAAGTAAGATTTACAAATTAGTCAACATGACGGAAATGGTCAGTTGACTCCTTTAGGAGTTATTGCCCTTTATAGTCAATTTTTAACCATTTTTCGTAAATCTTAGTAATCTTTTACAAAAATCTTCTCCTCTGAAACTACTGGGCCAAATACTTCCAAACTTTAAATGAATGTTCCTTAGGGTATCTAGTTTGTAAATTGTATCCGAAGTTATGATCTATCAGCAAACATGGTCGCCATTGCTAAAAATAGAACATAGGGGTCAAATGCAGTTTTTGGCTTAGAACTCAAAAACCAAAGCATTTAGAGCAAATCTGACATGGATAATATTGTTTATCAGGTCAAGATCTATCTGCCCTGAAATTTTCAGATGAATCAGACAACCTGTTGTTGGGTTGCTGCCCCTGAATTGGTAATTTTTAGGAAATTTTGCTGTTTTTGGTTATTATCTTGAATATTATTATAGATAGAGATAAACTGTAAACAGCAATAATGTTCAGCAAAGTAAGATTTACAAATAAGTCAACACGACGGAAATGGTCAGTTGACCCCTTTAGGAGTTATTGCCCTTTATAGTCAATTTTTAACCATTTTTCGTAAATCTTAGTAATCTTTTACAAAAATCTTCTCCTCTGAAACTACTGGGCCAAATACTTCCAAACTTTAACTGAATGTTCCTTAGGGTATCTAGTTTGTAAATTGTATCCGAAGTTGTGATCTATCAACAAACATGGTCGCCATTGCTAAAAATAGAACAAAGGGGTCAAATGCAGTTTTTGGCTTTTAACTCAAAAACCAAAGCATTTAGAGCAAATCTGACATGGGGTAACGTTGTTTATCAGGTCAAGATCTATCTGCCCTGAAATTTTCAGATGAATCAGACAACCCGTTGTTGGGTTACTGCCCCTGAATTGGTAATTTTAAAGAAATTTTGCTGTTTTTGTTTATTATCTTGATGATAATTATAGATAGAAATAAACTGTAAACAGCAATAATGTTCAGCAAATTAAAGTAAGATCTTCAATTAAGTCAATTTGACCAAAATTGTCAATTGACCCCTTAAGGAGTTATTGCCCTTTAAAGACTTTTTTCACAATTTGTTCATCATGTTGACTTACTTTAAAAAATCTTCTCCTTTGAAACAGCACTTCTCCTTTGAAACTGCTGTATCAATTTCAGCCAAATTTAGGCTAAATGAGTTTCAGAGTATCTAGTATAAATTTTATATTTTATTTCCTTATATGTCAAGAAACATAGCTCCTATGGCTAAAATAGAACATGGGAGAAAATGATTATTTTTTTTGGCTTTTGAAGAAAATAGGACGATCCAAAAAACATTTAGATAAATTGAAAAGCCATTGATGAGAGATTTAACCAAAAGAATTAAGGTGAGCGATTCAGGCTCTTGAGAGCCTCTTGTTCTGGGTAGGTAGCGTTTGGGCAAACGAACCTATTATTTATTATGGCCTTGTTTATATCCATTGATGTACATGTAAGCTCCCTATAGAATTTAATAGATTTTACATTTTACATTTCTGAGTTTTTGGGTTTTTGGGTTTTATTGATTAAAAAAGGGAGCTTTTTCAGTTTTCAGACAATAACTCAAAAATGCTGTCAGCAATGCTCATGAAACTTTGGTGAATTGTTTATATCTATTGATGTAAGCTCCCTTTTGATTTTCATAAATTTCTAATATGACATTGAGAATTAATTGAACTTTATTTGTTCATAGTCTGACAACAGATTTACTAAGTATTGCACAACAGCACAGTGTACTGCCAAACAGCAAGAAATCTTTAATTGAATATAACTTCAATTCATATAACTAATTTTAAGTTCTATGACTAAATTTATTCCGAAACCTATAATATGTCAAGTATTTAACTACAATCAAAATTCAGAACTGTATCAAGCTTATCTTGGCGTATTCAGCTGCCCTCAGCGATGCTGTTTATTAATTATGCTTAGAAATTTTTATTCCTTTACTGAAATGACTTTTTTTTTTATCAAACAGCTAGTCCTACCTCTGCTGAATTTGATATAACACTCATGGTTTGTCTTTTACGTGAAATGAAACCAAAAGAACCAGCTCCAAGGCTGGGCTCTGATCAATTACCATACAAAAATGACACATCTGCAGGTGCTTGTTTAGCCATCATAAAGTGGTATCGAAATTTCCTGGGACATCCTGATCAAGTAAAATTGAAATCACTTTGCAGTACAGAATTCAAGAAAATTTTTGACAGAGTCGGAAAGGTATGTGTATTTTTTATATGCCTCGCTGTACTGGAAGGTGCATTGGATTTTATTCAAGTCTGTCTGTACATCCGTACGTACATCCCAAACTTGGTTTCCATTTCTATAACTTTAGTTTGAGAGTCGTTTTTATACGACCGCAAAATTTTTGTGGTCGTATATTGGTATGACGTTGGCGTTATAGTCATTGTCGTCCGAAGACATTTGTTTTTCACACAATGACTTAAGTATAAATTGATAGAAATCTATGAAGTTTAAACACAAGGTTTATGACAACAATAGGAAGGGTGGGATTGAATTTGGAAGTTTTTGTCCCAATAGTTAAAAAATAAGGTGCTATAAAAAGGTCCAATATTAAAGCATTTTTCATGGTTTTTGCTCAATAACTAGTATATAAGTAAATACAAACCTATGAACTTTAAACACAAGGTTAACGACCACGAAAGGAAGGTTGGGATTGATTTTGGGAGTTTTGGTACCAACAGTTTAGGAATTAGGGGCTAAAAAAGGGCCCAAATAAGCATTTTTTTGGTTTTCGCACAATAACTGTGGTATAAGTAAATAGAAATCTATGAAATTTAAAAACAAGGTCTATGACCACAGAAGGAAGATTCAAGGATTGATTTTGGGAGTTTTGGTTCCAGCAGTTTAAGAATTAGGGGCCGAAAGGGTCCAAAATTAAACTGTTTGATTTCATCAAAAATTGAACAATGGAGTTCTTTGATATGCCAAATCTAACCATGTATTTAGATTCTTAATTTTTTGTCCCGTTTTCAAATTGGTCTACATTTAGGTCCAAAGGGTCCAAAATTAAACTTATTTTAACAAAAATTGAATTCATGGGGTTCTTTGATATGCTGAATCTAAACATGTACTTAGTTTTTGTCGAGCCTGCAACTTTTTCGAGAAAGCTTGATATAGGAGTAGTGATCCGGCGACAGTGGCTGCGGCATTAGCTAACTTCTTAAAAGCTTTATATATATTTTAGAAGATGGAAGACCAGTATATATGCTTCATACTTTGTATATAGAAGCCTCATGTAACGAAGTTTCCGTCAGTCACATGTCCAATGTCCTTGACCTCATTTTTATGGTTCAGTGACCTTTTGAAAAAAAGTTCAGATTTTTAGCTCACCTGGCGTCCATTGTCTGTCGTCGTCAACTTTTACAAAAATCTTCTCCTCTGAAACTACTGGACCAAATTAAACCAAACTTGGCTACAATTATCATTGGTGTATCTAGTTTAAAAAATGTGTGTCGTGACCCGGCCAGCCAACCAAGATGGCCGCCATGGCTAAAAATAGAACATAGGGGTAAAATGCAGTTTTTAACTTATAACTATAAAACCAAAGCATTTAGAGCAAATTTGACGTGGGAAAAATTGTTTATCAGGTCAAGATCTATCTGCCCTGAAATTTTCAGATGAATCCGACAACCAGGTGTTGGGTTGCTGCCCCTGAATTGGTAATTTTAGGGAAATTTTGCATTTTTTGGTTATTATCTTGAATATTATTATGATGAGAAGTTATTGAACTTTTTTCTTTGAAAAAGCGACAGGTGTAGCATGCGCTCATGGAAGAGCTGTTTATTTTAGATAGTTATGCCCTTGGAAATATTAAATTTATGGAAAATGGCTTCATTAGAACTCTCACTTGTACAATCAATGCCAGATTTTAATAAAACTTGTATACATAGATAAATATCAGCAATATCAGGGACAAGTTCTATAAAGGGTAAAAAGATATATGCCCCTGAAAAATATAAAATATGTGCAACGCCAGGTACATTGGAACTTTGTTCTTTTAATTTGGGGAAAATCAATATGAAATTAGTAGCAACTAAATGAAGGTCAAGTTCAATAATGGCAATTTTGACTATTACCGTTCAGGAGTTATGGTTCTTGAAAGATGGAAAAATGGAGTTTCCAGTCGTGTCCATGCATTAACTCATGAACCGTTCAACCAAAGCATTTAAAACTTTAATATGTAGTAACTGACAACTAAATGAAGGTCAAGTTCAATAATGGCGATTCTGACTCTTACCGTTCTGGAGTTATTGTTCTTGAAAGATGGAAAAATGGAGCTCCATTCGTGTCCGTGCATTTACGCATAAACTGTTATACCAAATCTTCCCAAATTTTAATATGTTGTTACTGATGACAAAATGAAGGTCAAGTTCAATAATGATGATTTTGACTTATAACGTTCTGGAGTTATGGTTCTTGAAAGATGGAAAAATGGAATTTCCAGTCGTGTCCGTGCATTTACGCATAAACTGTCCTACCAAATCTTCCCAAATTTTAATATGTTGTTACTGATGACAAAATAGAGGTCAAGTTCAATAATGACGATTTTGACTTCTACCGTTCAGGAGTTATGGTTCTTGAAAGATCGTAAAATGGCATTTCCATTCAAGTTGTTGAATTTACTCATGAACCATTCAATCTAAGTTTTTCAAATTTTAATATGTTGATACTGATGACAAAGTTGAGGTAAAATTTGATATTGACGATTTTTACTTTCACCGTTCATCAGTTATGGTTCTTGTGATATTTGCAGGACACAAATAAATGTTAATAAATCCGGTTTGCTGTCGTTGTGACAGCCTCTTGTAAGATGCTCAACTATGATTAGTTTCATTACCATTTATTTGGCCTTCAAAAAACAAACCATAATAAGGATTGCAAATTGAGTTTTTGGCATAGTTTTGTTTGTCTTTAGAAACTTTCCATGACATAGCAACACAATTTGATTTGGAGATTCCTTTGATGAGATTTGAAACACAATAATGTATAACCAATTTATTGTTGATTTTCACGGTATAGTTACACAGGTATGTCAATAGGTCAATCAATAAAAATATAATTGTACTGCGAAGTGAGAATGACAGACTAGTTAGGATTGGTCAATTGGTGAAAATGACTTCATTGAACCACAATCTGTTCTTATTATGACGTAACAACATTAGCAATATAACATATAAAATACACAGGAGAGTTCATGCTTTCAAAAGATGTCTATGGCATAGATCTTTAAATATTTTTTCAAAGAGGGGCGAAAGATACCAGAGGGACAGTCAAACTCATAGATCGAAAATAAACTGACAACGCATTAATGCCAAAAAAAAGAAAAAGACAAACAAACAATTAACAGTACACAAGACACAACATAGAAACCTAAAGATTAAGCAATACAAACCCCACCAAAAACTTGTGGTGATCTCAGGAGCTACAGAAGGGTAAGAAGATCCTGCTCCACATGTGGCACCCGTCTTATGTTGCTCATGTTATTACAAACCCAGTAAATAGTCTAATTCGGTAGGTCACATTCGTGAAAAGGGAAGCTGATTCTGGTTACGACATAAGGAACATATCTGATATCATCTATGAAACGGTTATTCCATAACGGTGAACCAACTCGTAGTTAATAGGACACAATCATATAGGCCTAGCTGATGACAGATTTTTATTTGGGACAGGTTCAATTTCATATATATGGTAATCTTATTGTATATTATATACATTAAATTCAAAATCAAAATTCTTAATACCTAGCATGTTAACTTCATCATTTTTGTTATATATATAGGCAATTCAAGTTCTTGGCAAGAACCAGTTCTCTAGTGAGATCACAGCTGTCAAAAATATGAATATAGACAATGATTATGCTAAGATTCTGGAAACGATTGTGAACTATGAAAAGCGATTCAATGATTTACAAAAAGAGTTTGACAAGATTTCCAGTCAGGAAAAAGAAATCAAATTTAAACAGCTTGAGGAAAAAGTTGAAGAAATTGAAATTGTCCAAACAGAAGAAAAAATTTCTCTCCAGCAGGTACATGATCAGATGTCAGAAATCAGAGGTAAAATAAAACCTCTAAAAGAAGCTTTGGAAAAGAAAGTGAAAGAACAAAAACAACTGGCTGAAACACAGATTAAGCATGGTAAACAAATTCAAAATCTTGAGCAAGAGACTGGTTCAATAAAAAAAACCCAGGATGATCAAAGAAAGGAAATGAAGGAATGGACAGATAAACATCATACTTTCACAAGTAAGTATAAATGTTCTTTTTTACCACCAGCAAATGACCAGAGGGAGCTCTAAGAAATATATCAATTGAACCAACTGCTCTGAGAGAAGGGTTTTCCCCTGCAAGTGGCATTAGTGGTTGTGTATACTGTATCAGGCATTTGGAGATTACTGTACAAGCAAATAATTACCAATCATCACTATTTGTTAAAGAAAGGCTGATTAGTGCTAACACTAAAGTTTATTTAATTGTCTACCCCCACTCATCTTCACTTAAATGATCCAAAAATTGTCTTCATTCAGAAATTAATCAGATGTGCAGTGTCCTATCCTGAGGAATTCCTCCCCAGCAAACAAATTATGTTAATGCAATATTATTCTAACATACTTTTTTCATCAAAAATTAAATTATTGGGGTTCTTTGATATGCTGAATCTAACTGTGTATTTAGATTCTTAATTTTTGGTCCCGTTTGTGATTTTAACAAAAATTAAATTCTTTGGGTTCTTTGATATGCTGAATCTAAACAAGTACTTAGATTTTTAGGCAGTTAAGCTGCACTCTGGATTTGGGTTCTTAACTAAATTGTCCATTATACAAAAGAGGTCTGAGTGCAAGTCAATAGACTAACAAGGGGATATGGGTTTTCATCAAAATAAGATTAGATGTCATTTTTTTAAATCATGTGAATTTAATAACAATTTCATCCAAGACAAAGTTGAAGGGGACTTTAGGTTTGCATCCATCCGTCCGTCTGACTGTCTGTCCATCTGTCCATCTGTTAGTCCAGCAAATCAGTATTCCACACTTTTTTCTTCGTTCTTGAAGATATTGATTTGATATTTGGTATATATATATATATATAGTTTTATCATGACAAGTTATAGATCAGTTCAAATTTTGTTCCGGTCTGACGATTTAGTCTTAGAATTATGGACCATAACTCTGGACCATATCTAATGTAAGAGTACTATGTTTAACCATATTTCTGTACATAGGGAGATAACTCATTTTTAGCTCACCTGGCCCAAGGGGCCAAGTGAGCTTTTCTCATCACTTGGCGTCCGGCGTCCAGCGTCCTGCGTCCTTCGTCCGTCGTCGTTGTCGTCCGTCGCCGTTAACTTTTACAAAAATCTTCTCCTTTGAAACTACAAGGCCAAACTAAACCAAACTTGGCCACAATCATCATTGGGGTATCTAGTTTAAAAAATGTGTGGCGTGACCCCGCCAACTAACCAAGATGGCCGCCATGGCTAGAAATAGAACATAGGGGTAAAATGCAGTTTTTGGCTTATAACTAAAAAACCATAGCATTTAGAGCAAATCTGACATGGTAAAATTGTTAATCAGGTCAAGATCTATCTGCCCTGAAATTTTCAGATGAATCCGACAACCCTTTGCTAGGTTGCTGCCCCTGAATTGGTAATTTTAGGGAAATGTTGCTGTTTGTGGTTATTATCTTGAATATTATTATAGATAGAGATAAACTGTAAACAGCAATAATGTTCAGCAAAGTAAGGTCTACAAATAAGTCAACATTACCAAAATGGTCAGTTGACCCCTTTTGGAGTTATTGCCCTTTATAGTCAATTTTTAACCATTTTTCGTAAATCTTTGTTATCTTTTACAAAAATCTTCTCCTCTGAAACTACCAGGCCAAATTAAACCAAACTTAGCCACAATCATCATTGGGGTATCTAGTTTAAAAAATGTGTGGCGTGACCCTGCCAACCAACCAAGATGGCCGCCATGGCTAAAAATAGAACATAGGGGTAAAATGCAGTTTTTGGCTTATAACTCAAAAACCAAAGCATTTAGAGCAAGTCTGACAGGGAGTAAAGTTGTTTATCAGATCAAGATCTATCTGCCTGTAAATTTTCAGATGAATCGGACAACCGGCTGTTAGGTTGCTGCCACTGAATTGGTCATTTTAAGGAAATTTTGCCGTTTTTAGCTCACCTGGCCTAAAAGGCCATGTGAGCTTTTCTCATCACTTGGCGTCCGTCGTCGTCGACGTCGTCGTCGTCGTCTGTCGTCGTTAACAATTTTTCAAACATCTTCTCCTCTGAAACTACTGAATGGATTTGAATGAAACTTAACATGATTGTTCCTTAGTATATCCTGCACAAAATGTGCGCTTCGATTTTTGATCCGTCAAAAAACATGGCCGCCGTTACTTAAAATAGAACATAGGGGTCAAATGCAGTTTTTGGCTTATATCTCAAAAACGAAAGCATTAAGAGCAAATCTGACATGGGGTAAAAATGTTCATTAGGTCAAGATCTATCAGCCCTGAAATTTTCAGATGAATCAAACAAACCATTGTTGGGTTGCTGCCACTTAATTGGTAATTTTAAGGAAATTTTGCAGTTTTTGGTCATTATCTTGAATATTATTATAGATAAAGATAAACTGTAAACAGCAAAAAAGATCAGCAAAGTAAGATCTACAAATAAGTCAATATGACCAAAATTGTCAATTGACCCCTTAAGGGGTTATTGTCCTTTAATGACAATTTGTCACAATTTGTTCATCATATTTGCTAACTTTAAAAAATCTTCTCCTCTGAAACTACTGAATGGATTTGGTTAAAACTTAGCATGGTTGTTCCTTAGATTATCCTGCACAAAGTGTGTGCTTTGATTTTTGATCTGTCAAAAAACATGGCCGCCGTTAATTAAAATAGAACATAGGGGTCAAATGCAGTTTTTGGCTTATATCTCAAAAACGAAAGCATTAAGAGCAAATCTGACATGGAGTAAAAATGTTCCTTAGGTCAATATCTATCAGCCCTGAAATTTTCAGATGAATCAAACATCCAATTGTTGGGTTGCTGCCACTTAATTGGTAATTTTAAGGAAATTTTGCAGTTTTTGGTCATTATCTTGAATATTATTATAGATAAAGATAAACTGTAAACAGCAAAAAAGATCAGCAAAGTAAGATCTACAAATAAGTTAATATGACCAAAATTGTCAATTGACCCCTTAAGGGGTTATTGTCCTTTAATGACAATTTTTCACAATTTGTTCATCATATTTGCTAACTTTAAAAAATCTTCTCCTCTGAAACTACTGAATGGATTTGGTTAAAACTTAGCATGGTTGTTCCTTAGATTATCCTGCACAAAGTGTGTGCTTTGATTTTTGATCCGTCAAAAAACATGGCCGCCGTTACTTAAAATAGAACATAGGGGTCAAATGCAGTTTTTGGCTTATATCTCAAAAACGAAAGCATTAAGAGCAAATCTGACATGGAGTAAAAATGTTCATTAGGTCAATATCTATCAGCCCTGAAATTTTCAGATGAATCAAACATCCAATTGTTGGGTTGCTGCCACTTAATTGGTAATTTTAAGGAAATTTTGCAGTTTTTGGTCATTATCTTGAATATTATTATAGATAAAGATAAACTGTAAACAGCAAATATGATCAGCAAAGTAAGATCTACAAATAAGTCAATTTGACCAAAATTCTCAATTGACCTCTTTAGGAGTTATTGCCCTTTAAAGACTTGTTTCACAATTTGTTCATCATGTTGACTTACTTTAAAAAATCTTCTCTTATGAAACTGCTGTATCAATTTCAGCCAAACTTAGGCTAAATGAGTTTCAGAGTTTCAGAGTATCTAGTATAAATTTTATATTTCATTTCCTTGTATGTCAAGTAACATAGCTCCTATGGCTAAAATAGAACATAGGAGAAAATGATTTTTTTTTGCTTTTGAAGAAAATAGGACGATTCAAAGAACATTTAAATAAATTGAAAAGCCAAAATAATCATTGATGAGAGATTAAACCAAAAAAATTCAGGTGAGCGATTCAGGCTCTTGAGAGCCTCTTGTTTGTTATTATCTTGAATATTATTATAGATAGAGATAAACTGTAAACAGCAACAATGTACAGCAAAGTAAGACCTAAAAATAATTCAACATGACCAAAATGGTAAATTGACCCCCTAAGGAGTTATTGTCCTTTATAGTCAATTTTTAACAATTTTCATAAAATTTGTAAATTTGAACTAACATTTTCCACTGAAACTACTAGGCCAAGTTCAATATAGATAAAAATAATTGTAAGCAGCAAGAATGCAGGGCTTTCCATTGAAGCCGGTAGCCGGCGGAAATCCGCCGTTTGCGGTGGCTTCAAGTGCCGGCTACTTCACTGACAAGAATATAAATTCAAAAAGAAAAAAAAAATCTTTTTTCAAATGTTTACAGCAGCCGAGAGACGTATTGTCGCAAAGTCGCGGTCGCGATAAACAAGGGATGACAAGTCAGTGTTTACCTTGGGCTAAATATAGTTCACATGAATACAGGTCACTGATTGGTTGTCTATTTAAAGTCAGAATGCATCGTTTCTTTTCAAAGATAACAAGAGATCATTGAACGATAACTATAGAGACGTTCCGATGGTCATTAACTCGTTGGCTTTTTTTGGCTTTTAAAACGTGAAGACAATCAGATAGGATGACAATCTTATGTTATGGATTGATATCAGTCAAATTATAGAAAGTGTAGTAGATCATATTGTTCAGAATCTGGAAAACAGTATCTTTTGAAGTTAATTTTTCAAAGCCCACGTGGTGTTCAGAGAATCAAGGTCAAAACCGAAAGTAGAATATTGTCGAATCGATCTCAAATAAATAACATTTCCAAATGATTTTTGTATCCGACTTATTGAACAGTTT
This sequence comes from Mytilus galloprovincialis, assembly GCA_037788925.1. Taxonomy (NCBI): domain Eukaryota; kingdom Metazoa; phylum Mollusca; class Bivalvia; order Mytilida; family Mytilidae; genus Mytilus; species Mytilus galloprovincialis. Next base: position 40,963,914 of record CM075332.1, on the reverse strand, counting down.
ACAAAAAAAAGAGAAAATCAGAGCATATCTCAATTTTCTGTCAATGCTTAAGAAATAATTGTATGATTTAAATACGCGTAACAGTTTTTACAGAGAAAAGGGGGTCATTTGTTTACAAATGCACGTAGTTATGCAAAATAAATCGATCAAGATTTCTAACAAACCGGATTATTATATAAATAAAACTCCTTCAAAAGTGAATGAATTTTAAGCATAAGGTAATAAAAACAAAAAACTATAACATAAAAATGGTCATTTGAGAGATGAAATTAGGTGCCAGGAGATTGCGAGAATGCAGGATTTAGCTCTATTTATGCCAGAGCTTCTGGGGGCCTTGAGCGGCCCCCAGACCCCCTGCCGTAAGGCACCAAGCTTACAGCTTGGTGGGCGTCCGGCTTCGCCGAACGCATGATACAGCCGCCTATAATTTTAATTGAGCCTTCTACCTCAATTTTAAGGGAAAGCCCTGAGAATGTTCAGTAAAGTCAGATGTACAAACACGTCACCATCACCAAAACACAATTTTGTCATGAATTCAAATGCCTCCTTTGTTTGATATTCACATAGACCAAGGTGAGCGACACAGGCTCTTTAGAGCCTCTAGTTTAAAAGACATTCTTTGTTAAATTATTTGAACATTTTTTTGGCAGGTTTGTTTGTTATTTAGTATAAACTAATTTTCTGAATGCTATATATAAAAAAAATTATGAAATGAAATCCTTTAATTAGATAATAATCTATTTTTATTATACGACCGCCAAAAAAAATTTGTGGTTGTATATTGGTATGACGTTGGCGTGTTCGTCGTCATCGTCCGAAGACATTTGGTTTTCGCACTATAACTTTAGTTTAAGTTAATAGAAATACAAAGGTTCTTGTTGTATTTGTAATATCCTCTTAATGATTTTCATCTTCCAAAGTCATTTGCCCTGGTAGGTTCACTTTCATTATGATAATCTATGATATATTAACCTGTTAAGGGCATCCAGTACAGTTTCAAGGGAGTTAACTCTTGGCACGACATTAAGCGTTTGAATTCCTGCAAAACATCACTTTTTGTGGGACGTAATGTGTGTAATGTTCCGTAATGAGAAACGTAATGTGGAATTTCGATGCTTCATTTTCTGTTTCTCCCGCATGATAACTGCTACGCCATTAATATGAGTGCATTTGATTCTAACAGGATAACAGGATAATAACATTATATACATTATAAGAAATAAATGAGATCTTCAACAAAATATCGTTTAGTGAGCAATCTCAAGACAACTGACCCTTTTGGTGCATGTCAATTATCATTTTTAGCTCACCTGGCCCGAAGGGCCAAGTGAGCTTTTCCCATCACTTTGCGTCCGGCGTCCGTCGTCGTTGTTAACTTTTACAAAAATCTTCTCCATTGAAACTACTGGGCCAAATCAAACCAAACTTGGCCACACTCATCATTGGGGTATCTAGTTTAAAAAATGTGTGGCATGACCGGGTCAACCAACCAAGATGGCCGCCACAGCTAAAAATAGAACATAGGGGTAAAATGCAGTTTTTGGCTTATAACTCAAAAACCAAAGCATTTAGAGCAAATCTGACATGGGGTAAATATGTTTATCAGGTCAAGATCTATCTGCCCTGAAATTTTCAGATGAATCAGTCAATAGGTTGTTTTTGGTTATTATCTTGAATATTATTATAGATAGAGATAAACTGTAAACAGCAATAATGTTCAGCAAAGTAAGATCTACAAATAAGTCAACATGACCAAAATGGTCAGTTGATCCGTTTAGGAGTTATTGCCCTTTATAGTAAATTTTTAACCATTTTTCGTAAATTAAAGTAATCTTTTACAAAAATCTTCTCCTCTGAAACTCCTGAGCCAAATTAATCCAAACTTGGCCACAATCATCTTTGGGGTATCTAGTTTAAAAAATGTGTGGCGTGACCTGGTCAACCAACCAAGATGGCCACCACGGCTAAAAATAGAACATAGGGGTAAAATGCAGTTTTTGGCTTATAACTCAAAAACCAAAACATTTTGAGGAAATCTGACATGGGATAAAAATGTTTATCAGGTCAAGATCTATCTGCTCTAAAATTTTCAGATGAATCGGTCAATCGGTTGTTGGGTTGCTGCTCCTGAATTGGTAATTTTAAGGAAATTTTGCTGTTTTTGGTTTTTATCTTGAATATTATTATAGATAGAGATAAACTGTAAACAGCAATAATGTTCAACAAAGTAAGATCTACAAATAAGTCAACATGACCGAAATGGTCAGTTGACCCGTTTAGGAGTTATTGCCCTTTATAGTAAATTTTTAACCATTTTTTTCGTAAATCTTAGTTATCTTTACAAAAATCTTCTCCTCTGAAACTACTGGGCCAAATTAATCCAAACTTGGCAACAATCATCTTTGGGGTATCTTGTTTAAAAAATGTGTGGCGTGACCAGGTCAACCAACCAAGATGGCCACAGGGCTTTCCCTTAAAATTGAGGTAGAAGGCTCAATTAAAATTATAGGCGGCTGTATCATGCGTTCGGCGAAGCCGGACGCCCACCAAGCTGTAAGCTTGGTGCCTTACGGCAGGGGGTCTGGGGGCCGCTCAAGGCCCCCAGAAGCTCTGGCATAAATAGAGCTAAATCCTGCATTCTCGCAATCTCCTGGCACCTAATTTCATCTCTCAAATGACCATTTTTTATGTATGAAATTAAAGAAAGAAAAAAAAATCTCGAAGAAATTTCATTTTTTTTTATGTTATAGTTTTTTGTTTTTATTACCTTATGCTTAAAATTCATTCACTTTTGAAGGAGTTTTATTTATATAATAATCCGGTTTGTTAGAAATCTTGATCGATTTATTTTGCATAACTACGTGCATTTGTAAACAAATGACCCCCTTTTCTCTGTAAAAACTGTTACGCGTATTTAAATCATACAATTATTTCTTAAGCATTGACAGAAAATTGAGATATGCTCTGATTTTCTCTTTTTTTGTAAACTGTTCAATAAGTCGGATACAAAAATCATTTGGAAATGTTATTTATTTGAGATCGATTCGACAATATTCTACTTTCGGTTTTGACCTTGATTCTCTGAACACCACGTGGGCTTTGAAAAATTAACTTCAAAAGATACTGTTTTCCAGATTCTGAACAATATGATCTACTACACTTTCTATAATTTGACTGATATCAATCCATAACATAAGATTGTCATCCTATCTGATTGTCTTCACGTTTTAAAAGCCAAAAAAAGCCAACGAGTTAATGACCATCGGAACGTCTCTATAGTTATCGTTCAATGATCTCTTGTTATCTTTGAAAAGAAACGATGCATTCTGACTTTAAATAGACAACCAATCAGTGACCTGTATTCATGTGAACTATATTTAGCCTAAGGTAAACACTGACTTGTCATCCCTTGTTTATCGCGACCGCGACTTTGCGACAATACGTCTCTTGGCTGCTGTAAACATTTGAAAAAAGATTTTTTTTTTCTTTTTGAATTTATATTCTTGTCAGTGAAGTAGCCGGCACTTGAAGCCACCGCAAACGGCGGATTTCCGCCGGCTACCGGCTTCAATGGAAAGCCCTGTGGCCACAAAGGCTAAAAATAGAACATAGGGGTAAAATGCAGTTTTTGGCTTATAACTCAAAAACCAAAGCATTTAGAGCAATCTGACTTGGGGTGAAATTGCTTATCAGATCAATATCTATCTGCCCTGTAATTGTCAGATGAATCTGACAACCTGTTGTTGGGTTGCTGCCCGTGAATCGGAAATTTAAAGGAAATTTTGCTGTTTTTGGTTATTATCTTGAATATTATTATAGATAAAGATAAACTGTAAACAGCAATAATGTTCAGCAAAGTAGGATCTATAAATAAGTCAACATGACTGAAATGGTCGATTGACCCCCTAAGGAGTTATTGTCCTTTATAGTCAATTTTTAATTAACATTTCCACTGATACTTCTGGGCCAAGTTCATTATAGATAGAGATAATTGTAAGCAGCAAGACTGTTTAGTAAAGTAAGATTTAAAAACACATCACCATCAACAAAACACAATTTTGTCATGAATTCATCTGCTTCCTTTGTTTAATATTCACATATACAAAGGTGAGCGACACAGGCTCTTTAGAGCCTCCAGTTCATATATCTTAGTAATCTTTTACAAAAATCTTCTCCTCTGAAACTACCGGGCCAAATTAAACCAAAGTTGGCCACAATCATCATTGGAGTATCTAGTTTAAAAAATGTGTGGCGTGACACGGCCAACCAACCAAGATTGCCACCATGGCTAAAAACAGAACATAGGGGTAAAATGCAGTTTTTGGCTTATAACTCAAAAACCAAAGCATTAAGAGCAAATCTGACATGGAGTAAAATTATTTATCAGGTCAAGATCTATCTGCCATGAAATTTTTAGATGGATCAGACAACCTGCTGTTAGGTTGCTGCCCCTGAATTGGTCATTTTAAGGAAATTTTGCCATTTTTTGTTATTATCTTGAATAATATTATAGATAGAGATAAACTGTAAACAGCAACAATGTACAACAAAGTAAGACCTAAAAAAAAGTCAACTTGACCAAAATGGTCAATTGACCCCCTAGGAGTTATTGTCCTTTATAGTCAATTTTTAACAATTTTCATAAAATTTGTAAATTTTAACTAACATTTTCCACTGAAACTACTAGGCCAAGTTCAATATAGATAGAAATAATTGTAAGCAGAAAGAACTTTCAGTAAAGTAAGATGTACAAACACATCACCATCATCAAAACACAATTTTGTCATTAATTCAAATGCGTTCTTCGTATAATATTCACATAGACCAAGGTGAGCGACACAGGCTCTTTAGAGCCTCTAGTTGAAATTTATAAAAAATTCTTAACATGTGTAATACATTATACCAACTACTTGTTGGAGTATTATAACTATGTAAAGTAGTTAGAATAGCTAGAATTTTTTTAATTAGAGGTCTATAGTAGGGTGTTTAATATACCATGGCAGGGGTAATACCATGGGTTAATAAAATTTTCAAAACACCTTTTCCAGCATGTTGAATACATACAACTTCTTATTGGAGCAATGTAACTATTTAAAGGAGTTCAAATAGCTAGAATTTATGAAATGAGAGGTCTTTAGTAGGGGGATATACCATGACAGAGGGGGGAGCAAAATACCATGGCTAAGCCAAATAAGTCGTCAAATTGTTGTCTTGAAGCCAACAAATAAAAAAAGAATATGTACACAAGTTTCATATCAACAACTAGCCATTTAGATAACATACATGTAGATTTAAATATATAACATACATGGATTCATCATTTTTATACGACCACAAAAATGGTTTTTGCACTTTAACTTTAGTTTAAGTAAACCGAAATCTATGAAATTTTAACACAAGGTTTATGACCACAAAAGGAAGGTTGAGATTGATTTTGGGAGTTTTGGTCCCAACAGTATAGGAATTAGAGGCCAAAAAGGGGCCCAAATAGACATAATTCTTGGTTTTCCCACAGTAACTTTAGTATAAGTAAATAGAAATCTTTGAAATTTAACACAAGGTTTATAACCATAAAAGGAAGGTTGGGATTTATTTTGGGAGTTTTGGTCCCAACAGTTTAGGAATTAAGGGGTCAAAAAAGGACCCAAATAAGCATTTTTCTTGGTTTTCGCACAATAACTTTAGTATAAGTTAATAAAAATCTATGAAATTTAAACACAAGGTTTATGAACATAAAAGGAAGGTTGAGATTGATTTTGGGAGTTTTGGTCCCAACAGTATAGGAATTAGAGGCCAAAAAGGGGCCCAAATAGACATAATTCTTGGTTTTCTCACATTAACTTTAGTATAAGTAAATAGAAATCTTTGAAATTTAAACACAAGGTTTATAACCATAAAAGAAAGGTTGGGATTTATTTTGGGAGTTTTGGTCCCAACAGTTTAGGAATTAGGGGCCCAAAGGGTCCAAAATTAAACTTTGTTTGAATTCATCTAAAATTGAATTATTAAGGTTCTTTGATATGCCAAATCTAACATTGCATTTAGATTCTTAATTTTTGGTACTATTTTCAAATTGGTCTACATTAAGAACCAAAGGGTCCAATATTAAAGTTAGTTTGATTTTAACAAAAATTGAATTATTGGGGTTCTTTGATATGTTGAATCTAAACCTGTATTTAGATTTTTTAATTTTTGTGCCCTGTTATCAAATTTGTCCACATTGAGGTCAAAAGGGTCCAAAATTAAACTTTGTTTGATTTCTTCAAAAATTGAATTCTTTGGGTTCTTTGTTATGCTGAATTTAACCATGTATTTAGATTTTGGATATATGACCATAAAAGGTAAATCATCCTCCACTTTAAAAATTTTAAGTTCTTAGGCCGCATTAATTCTGTGTCAGAAACCTATGCTGTGTTAAATATTTAATCAAAATCCAAATTCAGATCTGTATCAAGCTTGAATGTTGTGTCCATACTTGCCCCAACTGTTCAGGGTTCGAGCTCTGTGGTCGTATAAAGCTGCGCCCTGCGGAGCATCTGGTTAACTTTACATAATATGCAAGCGGCGGGGATGTCATCTGTGTCCCATGGACACATTCCCCATTCATCTTATTTGAATTCAGTCTTAATCAGTAAAGCAGGCAATACATTTCTACATGTTTACTGTTGTTATAATATTGAATTTGATTAATTTCCATTAAAAGTATGTTGTACAGTAATATAATTAATGCTGCAATTAAATGTTCAACAGAAGGATTGCAGAATACAACAAAACAATTAGATGCATTAGAATTAAAAGAGGAAATTCATGGACAGGAGATTAAAGATTTACAAGTAAATCAGCAAGGTAGGTGTGAAAAAGGAAATAAGAGTTATATGTTTATGAAACAACAACCAAATACAAAAACAAATCTGTTGTTTGAATTGAATGCTAAGTATTAAATATGCTTTGGTCTTGTCATTAATTGATTGAATACCCGACTTAATTTTACATTTTAAACTAAATCACTTATTCAAAGTTGTAATCAGTGTCTTTAAGATTATGTCTTACAGAAGTTTGAATAAGGAGGCATATATTAAAATGAGATAAACAAATGGTCTGACTACCTGTAGCTAAAATCTGGCTGATTATGGTTCAATGCTTGGTATTGAATAATAGGAGTTATTGTCCTTGAGTTACCCTGATACAAATATTTTCTTATTTAAGGTCTTCATCAATAAAGAAATCAACACATTTCTACATGTCTACTGTTGTTAATATTGGATATGATTTATTTCTGTATTATAAGTTTGTTGTGACTAATGCTGCAATTTTCTTTTATATGGCCAAACAGAAGGATTGGCAAATACTGCAAAACAGGTAGATGAATTAAAGGATGTTCATGGAAAGGAGATAAAGGATTTACAAGTAAACCAGCAAAGTAAGTTTTAAAAGGGAGATAGGGCTTATGACATATAACAGTAATATGAAACGTCAGATTGAAAACAATAGTTGAAAATGTTCAATATACTTGAATGATGGATAATAAAAAATTCAATGTTAATTTTAAAACAATAAGAAGATACCTTATATTATCAAAATATTTTCCGTTATGCAGTGAACTTAACTGCAAGACTTCTCGTTATAACTTTGGCGACTGCTGAGCACAAGTGGGAGGGGAATAAAGTGAATAAAGATTGTAAATGCATGTGTTCTTCAAGGTAAATAGAAATAACAGATTCGCAAAGAACATGTGTCATGGCTCTTTTAATTCACTTACCTGTATCTGTCACGTTTTCCACATACTATATGTTTTATTGTTTATCAATGTCAAGAACAGGTAAGCTCCGGCAAAATACTCAAAAGTTTATTAGCCAGTAACAAACAACCACTGAATGAAATACTATTTGATGATAATACATTAGAAAAAACTTGCATGCAAGATTTAGTTTAGTATGATTGGTTCAATAATTTTGATAACATTCAAATTTCAAGAATCTTGTTTTATATGAATTTAATGGAATAGCAACCAAATATGATTTTTTTTACCTAGGTCTTTCAATTAAGAAATTGTATGCTAGGAATTAATTAAGCTTTGGTCTAGTCAATAATTGCTATCACTTGTCTGTCTTGGTGTCTGTTATTGCCTATTTTATTAAATAATATCTTTCATCTGATGAAAGATAAAAACTTTTAAAACTATAGAAAAGTTTGAAATTTCAAACAGCAAGTTTTGAATCAAACCGAATTATCTACGGTTCATAATGACAAAAATGAACAAAATCTGGAAAATCCTAAATTTTTCAAAATAAAAAAAACAGGCAGGAAGAAATCTGAGGGGCGAGCGGATATGAAGACCAATCAATTAATTTTAATTTGCCTAAATACATCAAAACTCAGAATAAATAGCAGCTTTTAACTATGTTTGACGTATGTTCCTTTATAAAGTTATAAGTAAGCAAGGGCATCTTCTGTGTCCATCCCAATTGTTTTTTGTATGCCCCCAGCTGCTACGAGGGACCAAAAAGTGTTTCCATTGTCCATGCCATCCATCTGTCTCCTCTGTAGTGTATGTCTCAAATTTGGTTTTGGTTCTCCGACTTTAGTTTAAATAAACCAAATGTTATAAAACTTGAATATACAATGCTTATTACCACACAACACAGATGAAGTTTGAAATTGGTTGGACCTCACTTTTAAAATTCACAAGTTTGCTGTTTTAGAAGCATAAAAATTGCTGAATTTTCTATTTCTGTTTTTCTTACTTTATATAGATATAGGAAGATGTGGTATGAGTGCAAATAAAAGTTCAGTTTACCTCAACCAAATGTTATGAAACTTACACAATGCTAATAATTAATACATCGGTAATTATGTCATCAATTTGACAATGTCAGTGACATATTGATTCTTTTTGCATTTCTTTTTACCTAGTCTTATATCATTTTTTTACCACCTTTTTGTCCTGAGCATTTGTGTAAAAATGCAGGACCAATATTAACCAAACTCATTGGTAATCACTATAAATGTAGATTGGCAATCCTACTTTGGCACCCGAAAATAGCTGTTGTTACCATGGAAACTGAAAAAGTGTAAAACAATTAAAAAAATGGATTTAATGAATTAATTGAATATAAATCATTGAATTTCAATACAAGGTAGATGTCTACTATATACAGATTTTGAATGATTTGGACAATCATTGGAACTGCTATGTTGACATGGAAATTACAGCAAAATTGGCAAAATAAATCAAAACTTGTTGAAACTTGACAGTTGTGTTGTTTGGCATACATGTGAAGACGTGGCATTTGTCTCTGGAATTTCCAAAATGCTGTTACCATGGAAACAATACAAAAATGGTCAAAATACCCATAAAACCTAAAAGTAGCATGTCCCCTTTTAAAAGGGAAGGCCAATTTGTTTGAAACTTTGATGGCATGTTCTCTCCTATGTACCAATGTGAGATCAATAATGCAAAAAACTGAATAATTATTTAAAAAAAAAAAAAAAAAAAAAACCCAATGTGAGATCTGTCATTAAAAATTTTGAAATGGTCTTTGCAACTTTGGAAACCAGCAGAAATGTAGAAAAAAAATAAAAAAATGCTCTTAACCGAATGAAAGTTTATATAATTGATTACTAATACTAGTACATGTGGAACTTTTGACTTTGGAATTTCCAAACATGGCAACTCCTGCCATGGAAAGGGCAGGAATGTGAAAAATTTCAAAAATAATATTAAACAGCAGTACACATTTATATATAGGAAATAATCAAATAAATTGATTTCAGAATATGCTTTGTTTAGATTTTAACATATGTATGTTAACTGTTGGCAACAAATGATTATAATTGAAACTAAAGATAACCTATATTATTAAGTCATATTGACTAATATAAGATTATTACACTATTTTACAAAGAAAAACACCCTGATTGCATTTGTTTTATACATATTTTATTTCTCCTTGCAATAAAATGCTCTGCAGGTAAGTAATTTAAAAATATGTCATTTCAGAGATTTTACAAAATAATATGTTACAGTGAATTTGTAAAATCAGTGATTTTGTAAAATCTCTGAAATTCCAGGGATTTTGTATAATCACTGAACTGATTAGTGATTTTATAAAATCCCTGATTATGACCAGGGATTTTACAAAATCATTGAATTAATTAAGATTTATTTTACAGATTCCCTGATTGAATTCAGTGAATTTGTGAAAGAAATCATTCTTTATTACTAGTATTATTTTTTTTTTAAAATAGCAATAAAATATGTAGGAAACAAATGCAATCAGAGTGTATTTCTTTCTAGAATAGTGTAATAATCTTATATTAGTCAATAATATAGATTAACTTAAATTCAACTATAATTCATTTGTTGCCAACAGTTAACATATACTGGTATATGTTTAAATCTAAACAAAGCATACTGTAAATTCAGAAATTATTGCGTGCATTTATTATTGCGATTTTGTCATTTTAGACTTCAATGCGATTTTAATTTTTACGATTTTGAGAAAAATCCTTTAAAATTCATATAAAATATTTCAAAATGCGAGTTTAAATTATTGCGTTTACAACTCAGTCGCATTTTTTGCAATAATAAAAACCTCGCATTAATTTCTGAATTTACAGTATTCTGAAATCAATTTATTTGACAATTTCCTATATACTGCTGTTTAATATCTGCATACTGGGCAAAACAATTCCCAAAAGAAGAATGAACATCAGTTCAAATAGAAATTAGTTATTTTAATTTGTGTTGTTGAAAAAGTACATTTCGCTCTCACCCCATATGAAATTTACTGACCCCATATATACCATATTAGGTCACTAGCACACTATGTAACTAATAATGTCTACTCTTGTTAATATTGGATATCATTTATTTCTATATTATAAGTTTGTTGTGATTAATGCTGCAAATGCAATTTTCTTTTATAAGGCCTAACAGAAGGATTGGCGAATACTGCAAAACAGGTAGATGAATTAAAGGATGTTCATGGAAAGGAGATAAAAGATTTACAAGTAAACCAGCAAAGTAAGTGTTGAAAGAGAGATAGGGTTTATGACATATAAAAGTCATATGAAATGTCTAATTGAAAACAATAGTTGAAAATACTTTGTATACTTGGATGGCTAATTTTTACTTTAAAAAAAATTGAATGTTAACTGTTAAAAAAAAAAAAAAAAATCCATTATATTATCAAAATCTGTTTCCCTATGCAGTGACCTTAACTGCGAGACTTCTCGTTATAACTTTGACCGCTGCTGAGCACAAGTGTGAGGGGAATAAAGTAATGAAAGATTGTAAATGCATGTGTTCTTGAAATTAAATAGAAATAACAGATTCGCAAAGAACATGTCTCATGGCTCTTTTAATTCACTTACATGTTTCTGTCATACTTTCCACATACTCTGTTTTTATACAACCGCAAAAATTGAAAAATTTTTGGTCGTATATTGGGATCACGTTGGCGTTGTCGTCTGCGTCGCCATTGTCGACCGAAGACATTTGGTTTTTGCACTATAACTTTAGTATAAGTAAATAGAAATCTATGAAATTTAAACACAAGGTTTATGACTACAAAAGGAAGCTTGGGGTTGATTTTTGGAGTTTTGGTTCCAACAGTTTAGGAATTAGGGGCCAAAAAGGGCCCAAATAAGCATTTTCTTGGTTTTCGCACTATAACTTTAGTTTAAGTAAATAGAAAACTATGATATTTTGACACAAGGTTTATGACCACAAAGGGAAGGTTGGGATTGACTTTGGGAGTTTTTGTTTCAACAGTTTAGGAATAAGGGGCCAAAAAAGGGCCCAAATAGGCATTATTCTTGGTTTTCGCACAATAACTTTAGTATAAGTAAATAGAAATCAATGAAATTGTAACAAAAAGTTTATGACCACACAAGGAAGGTTGGGATTGATTTTGGGAGTTGAGGTCTCATCAATTTAGGAATTAAGGGCCAAAAAGGGGCCCAAATAAGCATTTTTCTTAGTTTTCGCACCATAACTTTAGTATAAGTAAATAGAAATCTATGAAATTTAAACACAAGGTTTATGACCATAAAAGGAAGGTTGGGATTGATTTTGGGAGTTTTGGTCCTAACAGTTTAGGAATAAGGGGTCCAAAGGGTCCAAAATTAAACTTTGTTTGATTTCAACAAAAATTGAATATATGGGGTTCTTCAATATGCTGAATCTAACCATGTATTTAAATTTTTAATATTTTGGCCTGGTTATCAAATTGTTCCACATTGAGGTCTAAAGGGTCTAAAATTGAACATTATTTGATTTCATAAAAAATTGAATTCTTGGGGTTCTATAATATGCTGAATCTAACCATGTATTTAGATTTTGGATATTGGACCATAATCATGATAATAGGTAAATGTCCAATTTAAAATTTTTAAGTTTTTAAGTTTAAGTTCTTAGACCACATTTATTCTGTGTCAGAAACCTATGTTGTGTCAGCTATTTAATCACAATCCAAATTCAGAGTCCATACTTGCCCCAACTGTTCAGGGTTCGACCTCTTCGGTCGTAAAAAGCTGCACCCTGCAGAGCATCTGGTATGGTATTATGAACATAATAAGATGATAAGTGAAGAATCGCGAAGTTTCCCTTGAAGTTTGCCTGAACCAAGTGTTATGAAACTTACACAATGCATATAATTAATACATCCCTGATTATGTCGCAATTTGTCGATGTAGGGTGACATATTGCTGCTTCTTCCATTTCTTTTTCTCTATTCTTATTATTATTATTTTCCCACCTCTGTTGTCCTAAGCGTTCCTGTTCAAATGAAGGACCAATATTAATCAAACTTATTGGTAAACACTAAATGTAGATTTGCAATTCTACTTTGGCACCAAAAAATGCCTGTTGTTACCATGGAAACTGAAAAAGTGTTAAAAAATTTGAAAAATTGGATTTAATGAATTATTTGAATATGAATCATTGAATATCAATACAAGGTAGATGTCTACTATATACAGATTTTGAATGATTTGGACAATCATTGGAACTAATAAGTTGTCATGGAAACTACAGCAAAATTGTTCAAAACAATCAAAATGCTCAAAACTTGTTGAAATTTCACAGTAATGTTGTTTGGAATGTGAAGACGAGGCATTTGTCTCTTGAATTTTCAAAATGGCTGTTGTAACGAATGAAACCATGAAAACAAAACAAAAATGGTCAAAATACTCATAAAACCTCAAAGTAGCATGTCCCCTTTTAAAAGGGAAGACCAATTCATTTGAAACTTTGATGGCATGCCTCCTATGTACCAATGTGAGATCTGTCATTAAAAATTTTGAAATGGTCTTTGCAACTTTGGAAACAAGCAGAAATGTAAAAAAAAATCAAATTGCTCTAAACCTAATGAAAGTTTATATAATTGTTAACTGGCAAGTACAGGTGAAACTTTTGACTTTGGAATTTCCCAAAATGGCCACTGTTGCCATGGAAATGGCAGGAATGTGAAAAATTTCAAAATTAATTTAAATGTACTTAAAATTTACAGAAAGATGTATAGCCAATGCATATCATGTTCTTTTACAGTTTAACATTTTAGAAATGGCTGCTTGTAAGTGGCAATGGGGGAGGGTGACATCTGGAATTGCTTGCAATGTCAAATCTAGTTATCATTTGTTATTAAAAAATCAGAGAACTCAAACCTGTAAGCAATTTTAAAATATGTCATTAACTTTAAAAGAAAAGAAAATGTCAAATATTTCTACATTGACTTATGTATATTTACAAGATACACCTGCAGAGCATTTTATTTCAAGGACAAATAAAATATGTATAAAACAAATGCAAACAGGGTGTGTTTCTTTGTAAAATAGTGTAATAATCTTATATTAGTCAATAATATAGGTTAACTTAAGTTTCAATTATAATTCATTTGTTGCAAACAGTTAACATATATATGTTTAAATCTTAAGCAAAGCATATTCTGTAATCAATTTATTTGATTATTTCCTATATACTGCTGTTTAATATCTGCATACTGGGCAAAACAATACCCAAAAGAAGAATGAACACCAATTCAAATAGAAATTAGTTATTTTATTTTTTGTTGTTGAAAAAGTACATTTTTAAGTTTCTGTTTCTGAAATATATTGAGACAATTTCAATGAAAATATATACTTCACCTTACTTTATAGATCTTTGTTTCCAATGAAATCAAAATTGTTTAATTGAGCTAAGATTTTATTAATAATGTGAATGCCCGTTCTAAAAATTAAGATATCAAAAGAGTTTGTACCAATATTCAGAAACTCTTCATCTTTTGGGGAATTGAAATAATGTTCAATCCTTATGTTGCCTCATGTTAAAAAATTGATTGTTCTGTTTAAAGTATTTAGATACCTGACTTCATTTTACCTTTTTTGGCCAAATCACTTATTTAAAGTTATGATGGGTGTCTCTAAATGACTAACAGAAGTTTGAATAAGACAGCCAATATCAAAATGAGATAAACCAAAGGTCTGACTACCTCTAGCCAAACATTGACAAGTCATGTTTGAATGCTTGGTATTGAATAATATGAGTTACATGTATTACGCTTGAGTTAGACCAGATACAAATATTTTCATATCCAAATTCAGTCTAAATCAGTAAAGCATATGCAAGCATGATATTTCTACATGTCTACTGTAGTTAATATTAGATATGATTTATTTCCATATTATAAGTTTGTTGTGATTAATACTGCAAATGCAATTTTCTTTTATAAGGCCTAACAGAAGGATTGGCGAATACTGCAAAACAGGTAGATGAATTAAAGGATGTTCATGGAAAGGAGATAAAAGATTTACAAGTAAACCAGCAAAGTAAGTGTTGAAAGAGAGATAGGGTTTATGACATATAAAAGTCATATTGAAAACAATAGTTGAACATGTTTTGTATACTTGAATGGCTAATTTTTACTCTAAAAAAATTGAATGTTAACTTAAAAAAAAAAGAAAATCCATTATATTATAAAAAACTTTTCCCCTATGTAGTGACCTTAACTGCGAGACTTCTCCACTGATGAGCACAAGTGGGAGGGGAATAAAGTAATGAAAGATTGTAAATGCATGTGTTCTTGAAGGTAAATAGAAATAACAGTTTTGTGAAGAACATGTCTCATGGCTCTTTCAATTCACTTACATGTATCTGTCATACTTTCCACATACTCTGTTTATATTGTTTATCAATGTCAAGAACAGGTTTACTTCGACAAAATACTCCAAAGTTAATAAGCCAGCAACCAATAACCACTAAATGAAATATTATTTGTTGATAATACATTAGAAAAAACTTGCATGCAAGATTTAGTTTAGTACATATGCATGATTTGTTCAATAATTTTGATAACATTCAAATTTCAAGAAACTTGTTTCATATGACTTTAATGGAATAACAACCAAATATGATTTTTTTTTACCTAGGTCTTTTAATTAAGAAATTGAATGCTTAAAATTAATTAAGCTTTGGTCTTGTCAATAATTGCTATCACTTGGCCGTCTTGGGGTCTGTTATTGCCTATTTTATTAAATAATATCTTCTCATGTGATAAAAGAGAAAACTTCTAAAACTATAGAAAAGTTTGAAATTTCAAACAGAGGTTTTGAATGAAACACAATTATCCACGGTTACTAATGACTGAAATGAACAAAATCTGGAAATCATAAATCTTTCAAAATAAAAAAATCAGGCAGGAAGATTTCCGAGAGGTGGACGGGGATGAAGATGTATCAATTAATTTTTATTTGCCTAAATACATCAAAACTCAGAATAAATAGCAACTTTTAACCATGTTTTACCTATGTTCCTTTATAAAGTTATAAGTGAGCAAGGACATCTTCTGTGTCCATCCCCATTTTTGTCGACTTCGACTTTAGTCGAAAAAGCAAGACATAGTGATCCTACATTCCATCGTCGTCGTAGTCATCATCGTCGTCGGCAGTGGCATTCACAAATATTCACTCTGTAGTTAAATAAAATTGAGAAAGAAAATGGGGAATGTGTCAAAGCGACAACAACTCGACCATAGGGCAGACCACAGCCAAAGGCCACTAATGGGCCTTCAATGTAGCGAGAAACTCCCGCACCCGTATGTGTCATTCAGCTGGCCTCTTAAAAATATGTATACTAGTACAGTGATAATGGACGTCATACTAAACTCCAAATTATTTACAAGAAACTAAAATTAAAAATCATACAATACTAACAAAGGCCAGAGGCTCCTGACTTGGGACAGGCCCAAAATATCGGTGGGGTTAAACATGGGTATGAGATCTCAACCCTCCCCTATACCTCTATCCAATGTAGAAAAGTAAACGCATAACAATACGCACATGAAAATTCACTTCAAGAGAAGTCCGAGTCCGATGTAAGAAGATGTAACATAAGAAAATGAATAATTAAGAATGACAACAATACATAGATAACAACAGACTACTAGCAGTTAACTGACATGCCAGCTTCATACCTCAATTAAACTGATTGAAAGATTATGTCTTCATCATATTAAAGTTTTTGAAATTTTGATAACTTTCTTAAACTATACTATATTTTTACCAAACTTGTACTGAAGCTTGTTTATGATCATAAGATAGTATCCAGAAGTAAATCTTGTAAAAATGAAATTCCATTTTTCCGTATTTTTTTTAGAAATGGACTTAATTTTTCTGCAGGGAAACACTCTGTAGTTACGAGTTTTTAAAATTTCAATAACTTTCTTAAACTATCCTGGGTTTGTACCAAACTTGGACTGAAGCTTGTTTATGATCATAAGATAGTATCCAGAAGTAAATCTTGTAAAAATAAAATTCTATTTTTCCGTATTTTTCTTAGAAATGGACTTAGTTTTTTCTGCAGGGAAACACTCTGTGGTTAGAGTTTTTATACGACCGCAAAATTTTTCAAATTTTTCGTCGTATATTGCTATCACGTTGGCGTCGGCGTCGTCGTCGTCATCATCGTCGTCGTCGTCGTCGTCCGGCGTCCGAATACTTTTAGTTTTCGCACTCTAACTTTAGTAAAAGTGAATGGAAATCTATGAAATTTTAACACAAGGTTTATGACCACAAAAGGAAGGTTGGTATTGATTTTGGGAGTTTTGGTCCCAACATTTTAGGAATTAGGGGCCAAAAAGGGCCCAAATAAGCATTTTCTTGGTTTTCGCACTATAACTTTAGTTTAAGTTAATAGAAATCTATGAAATTTTGACACAAGGTTTATGACCACAAAAGAACGGTTGGGATTGATTTTGGGAGTTTAGGTTTCAACAGTTTAGGAATTAGGGGCCAAAAAAGGGCCCAAATAAGCATTATTCTTGGTTTTCGCACAATAACTTTAGTTTAAGTAAATAGAAATCAATGAAATTTAAACACAATGTTAATGACTACAAAAGGAAGGTTGGTATTGATTTTGGGAGTTAAGGTCCCAACAGTTTAGGAATTAGGGGCCAAAAAGGGACCCAAATAAGCATTTTTCTTGGTTTTCGCACCATAACGTTAGTATAAGTAAATAGAAATCTATGAAATTTAAACACAAGGTTTATGACCATAAAAGGAAGGTTGGTATTGATTTTGGGAGTTTTGGTCCCAACAGAATAAGGGGCCCAAAGGGTCCAAAATTAAACTTTGTTTGATTTCATCAAAATTGAATAATTGGGGTTCTTTGATATGCCGAATCTAACTGTCATGACTGTGTATGTAGATTCTTAACTTTTGGTCCCGTTTTCAAATTGGTCTACATTAAGGTCCAAAGGGTCCAAAATTAAACTTAGTTTGATTTTGACAAAAAATGAATCAGTTAGGTTCTTTGATATGCTGAATCTAAAAATGTACTTAGATTCTTGATTATTGGCCCAGTTTTCAAGTTGGTCCAAATCGGGGTCCAAAATTAAACTTTGTTTGATTTCATCAAAAATTGAATAAATGGGGTTCTTTGATATACCAAATCTAACTGTGTATGTAGATTCTTCATTTTTGGTCCTGTTTTCAAATTGGTCTACACTAAAGTCCAAAGGGTCCAAAATTAAACTTAGTCTGATTTCAACAAAAATTGAAATCTTGGGGTTCTTTGATATGCTGAATCCAAAAATGTACTTAGATTTTTGATTATGGGCCCAGTTTTCAAGTTGGTCCAAATCAGGATCTAAAATTATTATATTAAGTATTGTGCAATAGCAAGTCTTTTCAATTGCACAGTATTGTGCAATGGCAAGAAATATCTAATTGCACAATATTGTGAAATAGCAAATTTTTTTTTAATTAGAGTTATCTTTCTTTGTCCAGAATAGTAAGCAAGAAATATCTAATTGCAAAATATTGTGCAATAGCAAGATTTTTTTTTAATTGGAGTTATCTTTCTTTGTCCAGAATCAACTTAAATCTTTGTTATATACAATATACAATGTATATTCACTTTTTACTACCAACTGATAAATAAAAATAATCTTTACCATTCACTGATAACAAGCAGTTTTTTTACATCTTAATATTTTATGATGTATTTAAATGAGTAGTTATTGTTGCAAACTCCATTAGAAATTTTAATTGAGATTAGTTTTGGAATAAGGGAAAGGGGGATGTGATTAAAAAAATTGGGATCAATTTTTCTCATTTGAAATTTCATAAATAAAAAAGAAAATTTCTTCAAACATTTTTTTGAGAGGATTAATATTCAACAGCATAGTGAATTGCTCTAAGAGAAAACAAAAATTTTAAGTTCATTAGAACACATTCATTCTGTGTCAGAAACCTATGCTGTGTCAACTATTTAATCACAATCCAAATTTAGAGCTGAATCCAGCTTGAATGTTGTGTCCATACTTGCCCCAACCGTTCAGGGTTCAACCTCTGCGGTCGTATAAAGCTACGCCCTGCGGAGCATCTGGTTAACATTTCAATAACTTTCTTAAACTATCCTGGGTTTGTAAGAAACTTGGACTGAAGCTTGTTTATGATCATAAGATAGTATCCTGAAGTAAATCTTGAAAAAATGAAATTCCATTTTTCTGACTTTTCTTAGAAATGGACTTAGTTTTTCTGCAAGGAAACACTCTGTAGTTAAGAGTTTTTATACGCCCGTCAAAATTTTGACGGGACGTATTATGGTATACAAATGTCCGGTGTCCGTCTGTCTGTCTGTCTGTCTGTCTGTCTGTCTGTATACGTAAACATGTCGCACCGTTACTTGAGAAGGACTTATCTAAATTTCATGAAACTTAATATAGTTGTTTTTTATGATGGTCAAATGATCTGTATACTTTTTGGTGAAAATAAGATTTAAACTTTTTGAGTTACGGCACTTTGTAACTAAAACAGGGGTGTGTTGTTTTTCACATGTCGCACCGTATCTCAAAAACGATTCTTGATTATTGCTTAAAACTTTACACACTTCTTAGTTATATTAATCTTAATATCTGTATACTTTTTGGTGATGATTCAAAATTTCTTTTTTGAGTTATTGAGTATTTTGTAAAAAAGGGGGAGGGTTTTTTACATGTCGCGCCGTATCTCAAAAACGATTTATGATTATTACTTAAAACTTTACATACTTCTTTGTTATATTCATCTAAAGATCTGTATACTTTTTGGTGATGATTCAAAATTTAATTTTTGAGTTATTGAGTGTTTTGTAAAAAAGGGGGAGGGAGTTTTTACATGTCGTGCCGTATCTCAAAAACGATTTATGATTATTGCTTAAAACTTTACACACTTCTTTGTTATATTAATCTAAAGATCTGTATACTTTTTGGTGATGACTCAAAATTTTATTTTTGAGTTATTGAGTATTTTGTAAAAAAGGGGAGGGTTTTTTTTTTACATGTCGCGCCATATCTCAAAAACAGTTTATGATTATTGCTTGAAACTGTACACATTTCTTTGTTATATTAATCTAAAGATCTGTATACTTTTTGGTTTAATTCAAAATTTTATTTTAGTGATATTTGTAAAAAAAAACAGGGTTGGGGGGGGGGTTTCACATGTCCCGCCGTGTCTCAAAAACAATATATGGTTATTGCTTAAAACTTTCTCAGAAACTATTTATGATTATTGCATAAAACTTCCACACAAGACTTCGGGCGTATCATGCGCTCATGGCGCAGCTGTTTATTAAAATTTCAATAACTTTCTTAAACTATCCTGGGTTTGTACCAAACTTGGACTGAAGCTTGTTTATGATCATAAGATAGTATCCAGAAGTAAATCTTGTAAAAATAAAATTCTATTTTTCCGTATTTTTCTTAGAAATGGACTTAGTTTTTCTGCAGGGAAACACTCTGTGGCTAGAGTTTTTTTAAAATTTCAATAACTTTCTTAAACTATCCTGGGTTTGTAAGAAACTTGGACTGAAGCTTGTTTATGATCATAAGATAGTATCCAGAGGTAAATTTTGTAAAAAATTAAATTTTTTTTTTCAGTATTTTACTTTTAAATGGACTTAGATTTTCTGCATGGAAACATTACATTCACTCTGTTGTTAAAGTTTTTATACGACCGCAAAAATTGAAAATTTTTTGGTCGTATATTGGTATCACATTGGCGTCATCATCTGCGTCTTTGTCGTCGTCCGAATACTTTCAGTTTTCTCACTCTAACTTTATCAAAAGTGAATAGAAATCTATGAAATTTTAAAACAAGGTTTATGACCACAAAAGGAAGATTGGGATTGATTTTGGGAGTTTTGGTCCCAACATTTTAGGAATTAGGGGCCAAAAAGGGCCCAAATAAGCATTTTCTTAGTTTTTGCACTATAACTTTAGTTTAAGTAAATAGAAATCTATGAAATTTTGACACAAGGTTTATGACCACAAAAGGAAGGTTGGGATTGATTTTGGGAGTTTTGGTTTCAATAGTTAAGGAATTAGGGGCCGAAAAACGACCCAAATAAGCATTATTCTTGGTTTTCGCACAATTACTTTAGTATAAGTAAATAGAAATCAATGAAATTCAAACACAAGGTTTATGACCACAGAAGGAAGGTTGGGATTGATTTTGGAGGTTAATGTCCGAACAGTTTAGGAATAAGGGGCCCAAAGGGTCCAAAATTAAACTTTGTTTGATTTAATCAAAAATTGAATAATTGGGGTTCTCTGATATGCCGAATCTAACTGTGTATGTAGATTCTTAATTTTTGGTTCCGTTTTCAAATTGATCTACATTAAGGTCCAAAGGGTCCAAAATTAAACTTAATTTGATTTTAACAAAAATTGAATCCTTGGAATTCTTTGATATGCTGAATCTAAAAATGTACTTAGATTTTTTATTATTGGCCCATTTTTCAAGTTGGTCCAAATCGGGGTCCAAAATTAAACTTTGTTTGATTTCATCAAAGTTTGAATAATTGGGGTTCTTTGATATGCCAAATCTAACCGTGTATGTAGATTCTTTATTTTTGGTCCCGTTTTCAAATTGGTCTACATTAAAGTCCAAAGGGTCCAAAATTAAACTAAGTTTTATTTTAACAAAAATTGAATTCTTGGGCTTCTTTGATATGCTGAATCTAAACATGTACTTAGATTTTCTATTATAGGCCCAGTTTTCAAGTTGGTCCAAATCAGGATCCAAAATTATTATATTAAGTATTGTGCAATAGCAAGAAATTTTCAATTGCACAGTATTCAGCAATGGCAAGAAATCTTCAAATGCACAGTATTGTGCAATAGCAAATATTTTCAATTGCACAGTATTGCGCAATAGCATTGCACAGTATTGCGCAATAGCAAGAAATATCTAATTGCAATATTGCGCAATAGCAATAAATTTTCAATTGGAGTTATCTTCCTTTGTCCAGAATAGTAGTTGAATCAACTTAAATCATTGTTTTATACAATATACAATGTATATTCACTTTTACTACCAACTGATGAATTAAAACAATCTTTACCATTCAATGATAACAAGCATTTTTTTTACATTTTAATATTTTATGATGTATTTAAATGAGTAGTTATTGTTGCAAACTCCATTAGAAATTTGAATAGAGATCAGTTTTGGAATAAGGAAAAGGGGGATGTGAAAAAAAATGGGGAGGGGGGGGGGGGTAATTTTTCCCATTTCAGATTTCATAAATAAAAAGAAAATTTCTTCAAACATTTTTTTGAGAGGATTTATATTCAACAGCATAGTGAATTGCTCAAAGGCAAAACATCTTTGTGATGATCCGTACTAAAAACTTTTTAACAATAATTCAGCTTATTTTTTAAGAAGTGTGATGAGCTCTCTTTTTATACACCTGTTTATTATTCTTGTACATATAATAGTATGCGGTTGACTGTCCGTCCGTCATCAACATGTCAGACCGTTAGTCAAAAACTCTTTCACTGATTTAAAAAAACTTATCTTATAATAGTTATCAAAAGTACCAGGATTATAATTTTATACGCCAGACACGCGTTTCGTCTACATAAGACTCATCAGTGACGCTCAGATCAAAATAGTTTAAAAGCCAAACAAATACAAAGTTGAAGAGCATTGAGGACCCAAAATTCCAAAAGGTTGTGCCAAATACGGCTAAGGTAATCTACTCCTGGGGTAAGAAAATCCTTAGTTCTTATAAACTATGCTTATGACCACCAAACAGAGATCAAGTTTGAATTAGAGTGGAGTCACTTTATCATTCTAGAGTTATGCCTCTTTACAACTGGAAAAAAATGCTGAATTTTTCGTTTCCATTCTCTAAATTAAGTTTGCCTACATTAAATGCTATGAAACTTATACACAATGCCTATTACCAAAAAACTCAGATCAAATATAAATTTGGGTAGCGTCATCTTTACCGTTGTTGAGTTATGTTCCCTTATAACAGTATATGCCCATGCATCATCTATGTCCCATGGACACATTCCCCATTTATTTTTATAAATTTCTGATATGACAATGCAGTTAAAAACTTTATTAGTTGAAAAATTGTTAATAACTGTACAGTTGGCAATAGATCTAACATGGTCTCATGGTGCCGCTTTTTATTGGAACCTTAAATTGGAAATTCAGAAAATATTTTAAATCTATCGAATAAGGGAGCTACCATTTGATTTTTAGGGGGGGGCTAGGATGAAATTTGAAAAAAATAGGCAGGACAGGAGTTTTGAGTAAAAAAAAAAGGCAGGATGAGACACTTTGCAAAAAAAAAAGGCAGGATGACAATTAAGGTAAAAAAATTCAGAATAAACTAATAAAAAAAAAGGCAGGACCGAATAGAGTGAAAAATAAAAAGGCAGGACAGAGATTACAACTAAAAAAAAATGCAGGACAAAATTTTTCATCCTAGCCCCCCCATAAAAATCAAATGGTAGCTCCCTAACATTCTTTAGATTTTCCAAAGTTTATATTTGTGTCCCTTATTTTTATTGCCATTTTTGAATTTTATCACAACATTTCAAATTGGACTTCATGTTTCTTGAACCAACTTTGTCTTGTGGCAACTGAGGCTAACTAAGCATAGAGAAAGTTGTGGACTGAATCTCTGTCTTGGCATTTGCTGCTTCTTTGTTAGCATGTGCCCTCTCAGAGTAATAGTAAAGTAAGAGTGAAATTGCATGTGTTAAAACAGTGCTCAACATGTCAGTCTAGTACAAAGCAATTGATGGGAGATATTTTCTGGTCCTGATATACATGTCATCATCATGAATTTTGCATTTGATATGAAAAGACTTTCCAAATAGTCTCATTTTGAGATATATAAATTTTAATATCTGATAATGAACAACATACAATTTTCCTAATTTTTGTAAAATATCTTTTAAGTTAGTCTTGCAAAACAAGCATACCACATCTTCATATATTAATGTGTAAAGTGCATTTTTTTTTTTTTTATAAAATAATGTCCATATTTACATTTTCGTGGAATGATAATTAAGTTAAATGAACAGTGAATCCAGAAAAACAATAACAAAAACATAACAATTATATTTCGTGTCAGCACAGGTGTGCAGACTACTGTGCTGGTGTCCCTTGGGACAAATGAGTTTACAAAATCATGAATTTTCTTTTATACTCACTTTATTTTCAGATGAAAGAAAAAGAAATTTAATAGGTATGTATAATCTTATATATTAGAAAATGGTATGTATAGCGCAATGATCATTAGGCAATAACAGCATATTTTGTTTACTATTTTTTCTACTGCTTTTGATTGTAACTTGTTCTGCCTTCAACATGGAGCCTTGGCTCACACTGAACAGCAGCCTATGAAGGGCACCAAAAATGGCTAGTGTAAAATCAATCCAACAGGAAAATCAACGGTCTAATCTGTATAAAAAAAGGAGAAACACTTATTAACCACATCAACAAATGACAACCACTGATCATCATGTTCCTGACATAGGACAAATGGAAACAAATGCAGCACCAGTTTTAAGGTTTTAATAGGCGCCAATCTTCCCCCTGACCTTAAACAAGAATAGTGTAACATCACAACATAGAAAGACAAACTACATAATATCAATTGAAAAAGAAAAGACATATTAACAAAAGCAAGTGAACATCCACTGATTGAATGAATGTGATCTATGACAACATGTAAATACAAAATTAATAAAAAAAAATATTTCACATGTTATACAATTCATTACATTGCAATCTAATATATAATTTAACCATTTGGGATCAATTTCCCAGAATTTTTATGCCCCACCTACAATAGTAGAGGGGCATTATGTTTTCGGGTCTGTGCGTCCGTTCGTCAATCTGTTCGTTCGTCCGTTCGTTCGTCCGTCTGTCCCGCTTCAGGTTAAAGTTTTTGGTCGAGGTAGTTTTTGATGAAGTTGAAGTCCAATCGACTTGAAACTTAGTATACATGTTCCCCATGATATGATCTTTTAAATTTTAATGTCAAATTAGAGGGTTTACCCCAATTTCACGGTCCACTAAACATAGAAAATGATAGTGCGAGTGGGGCATTCGTGTACTGGGGACACATTCTTGTTTATATTTACCTTTTCTTTTGTCAATTTCATAAACATTTTCGATCTTTCTTTTGAATGATCCTGAATGTCACTTATCTTAATATTTTGTCTTGAGGTTTTAACTCCTTCCAAAAATTTCCACATTTTGTGTTGTTTTCAACACTCACCCGAGATATTAGATATTAATTAACTTTATCATTTGTAATGTTTAGTAATCCCTGACCTAGGGTTTATTGGTCAATTTTTAGTTTTCTTGGTTAATATAAAAAAAATAAAGAAGATTTAGTATGATTGCCAATGAGACAACTCTCCACAAGATACCAAAACGACACATGACATAACAACTATAGGTCACCGTACGGCCTTCAACAATGAGCAAAGCTCATACCGCATAGTAAGCTATAAAATGGCCCTGAAATGACAAAGTAAAACAATTCAAAAGAAAATTAACTGCCTGATTTATGTATAAAAAATGACCAAAAAACAAATTTGTAACACATAAACAAACTACAATCACTGAATTACAGGCTCCTAACTTGGGACAGGCCCATACATACAGAATGTGGCAGGGTAAAACATATTAGTGGGATCCCAATTCAAACATGTTAGCGTGATCCAAACCTTACCCCTAACCTATAACAGTACAACATAAGAATGAACTAAAAAAATCAGTTGAAAAAGTCTGTTTCTTAGAAACTATAAGCTATAGGTCAACTATATTTAGTGTATTTCTTATTTGGTTTATATGACCCTGACCTTATTTTGTTGGATCATGTTAATAGGTAAAAATCACAAAAGTACTGAACTCCTAGGAAGAAATCAAAACGGAAAGTCTATGATCAAATGGCAAAATTAAATGATAAAACACATCAAAGGAATGGACAACAACTGTCGTGTTCCCGACTTGTTAAGTTTATGTGATAGTTGTAGTAAAGCTTTATATTTAGGACTATCAAAATAGTATCAATGATTATCAAGGAAGGCGAGACATTTCAGCATGTGCACTCTTGTGTAAAGATTTACAAGATCTTTCTCCCCCCCCCCCCCCAAAAAAAATAAATAATATGAAATCTAATTATTATTGATATATAAAAGGTATTGAAGTAAGGCCTATAATTCACTTTACACATCTATAATATTCAAATGTAATTAAGGTGGCTCGGGAGTATTTGACTGCGCATAATTTCATGCATGAAGTACAAAAGTATTTGTCGTAAATTTGATATAATTTTTTTAAATATTTTGATTGATTAGAAATGTTAAATCATTGTAGTTATGTGACTTATAAAATATTTTCGTTATAATCCGTATTTGTTAAAGGGTCAAAATGACAATTCACCCATTTTCCCCATTTTCATGCCTAAATTTGGGTTTTAAGGCAAAATATTTTTTTTTCCTTATCGGTGACCTATGTTTTTATTGGCTCATTCTTTGAAGCTATATTCCAGCTTTTCATATTACAGTTTTGGACAAATTGTCATAGAACTTTTTTGGGATATTCCGATAAAATGTCAACACCTCTATTTTCCATATCATTTCATTGAAAAATGGTTCCTTTTACATACCTGTTCAAAAGTAAAATTTTGAGCTTAAATGGTCCGTGACCCCCTATTTTTTTTCGACCAATTTGATTCATTTTCTTTAAAGAATAAAATAACCAAAAATACGGCACTTCTGATAGAAACTTTGAATAGGCCCGAGCCACCTTAAATAATGATTTAGGTTAGTACACTTGGATTGAAACCATTCTTAAACTCTTAACTAGAATAAACCAATATTTTTTATTCCTTGGTCGTAGCAGAGGGCATGAGGTTTCACCCTTGTCTGTCTGTATGTACATCCCAAAGTTTGTTTCTGTTCTCTTACTTTAATTTGCCTCAACACAATGTTATGAAACTTATACACAATGCTTATTACTACTAAATACAGATCAAGCTTGACTTTTGTTGCTGTAACTTTAACCATTCTAGAGTTAGGCCCCTTTACATTTCTAACTTAAGATTGCCTCAACCAAATGTTATGAAACTTATACACAAAACTTATAACCACAAAATTCAGATAAAGTATAAATTTTGGTTTTACCTTTCATGAGTTATGTCACCTTAAAGCTTTATATGATATGCAAGCAGCAGCATCATCTGTGTCCCATGATCAAATTCCCCATTTATTTCAGTATGCATCTAATACCATTATGCAAAATTATTTAGCAATTATTTATTATATGAATTCCCCATCAAATGTCTGTTTAAAAATTTTGTCATTTGAATATACAATCTTTCCATGAGTGATTTTGAAAAGCTTAAAACTATTTGGATTATTAAGCAAGCATAAATCCTTAAGAAAACATTTTAGCCACTCTAACAATGCTACAATCAAAGTCCAATCTTACTTCAAATTTAAGAGCAAAAATGTATTTATAAAATTCTCAGTTTTCTTGGCCTGCAACAAATGTTGAAATCACAAAATTGAGACAAATGTATGCTTTTAAACCAAATTTACCTATGTCATCAATAAATTATATAGAGATTAAGATTTTGGAGGGCAAAAGAAATAGATTTATTATATATATATAAATCGCTTAATGTCTAATCTTCTAACGTGAAGGTACCCAAATTGCACCTATTTTGACAGTTTTTTCACCTACGTTTTTTTATGATCAAGAAATAAATGTCATTAATGTGTTTATTTTGTAGCCCTATCCTTCTTTATTGTATAGGTACACCAATTTAATTTTTAATTCATTTTAAGTCATTAAAAAATTGGTTTGAATCAACCTCCAAACTGTCCATGATTCTGTAATGAGGAGTACCCAAATTGCATCCATGCTTAAATTCACATCGTCAAAAGTCTTATTACTGAGCTTTTGTTTAATTTCTTCAAATATATTGAACAATTGGATATTAGTCCATGTTTACTCTTCATATTTTACGAAATGGATACTTATAATATATTGTATTTGCTAATTTTAAAAAGATGACGTTTTGATGACGTCGCATAATGACATTTTCGTACATTTTGTTTTTTCAGTAAACAGTCCATCTGTTGATAAATACTGTGAAAGTTTTGTGTATATCTAAATATGTTTACCTATGTTAAAAGAGGTGCATAGTATCAAATCATAAAAATACAAATTTTTAAGTCTCTAGGAAATCTTGTTAGATTTCTGTTGCTATTTTTTCTAAATAGGTGCAATTTGGGTACCCTTACGTTATATGGCTAAATGATAACAATATAAAGAATAAGGAGATGAGGTATGATTGTCAATGAGACAATAACCACCAAAGTTCAAATGAAGTGGATTTAAGCAATTAAAGGCAATCGTATGGTCTTCAACAATGAGAAAAACCCATACATCCCTGGTGATAAAAAATAAAACTTAATTCATAATGTATAAAAACACACCATTTTCCCTGAATTTTTCCATTTGAAATGGATCAATTTTAATGTGGGATGCAATTTTACATCCAGATCAGACAGAATCAAGAATAAGAAAATTCATGGAAGATACCAAAGAAACTTTTGTTGAAACAGAAACACAGAAGAAAGTACTGAAAATCCTAGAGAGAGACAACTGCTTGGTTATGATATCAAAAGGAGGTCGTGGAAAAACAGCATTGGGTCTACAGATAGCTTCTATCTTTAAGGATAAAGAATTCACACCAATGTATGTTGTGAACAATGAAATAGAAACAATGAGAGATATAATAGATTTTGAAAGTAAAAATTTCATTATTGTTGATGATCTCTTTGGACAAACTAACTCTCATATTAATGATCATACTTTAGAAGTTTTTTATAGTTCTGTTAAAAGGGCGAATTGTCAAAGCAAAGTTATATTGAACATAAGGGAAAGTCCAGGCTGTAACAAAAGTATTTTAGAGAGTCATCCAATATTAAAAGAATCTCAAGTTATAAATTTAGATGATAATACTTATGATCTAAGCCAGTCTGAAAAGAAGGAAATATTGTTAAAGCACATGAAAAAATTTAATTTGTCATTTTGTCATTGTAATATTTTTGATTTAGTTTGTAAGGAAAGTATTTATACCGATACTGATAATCAGTCATTGGTGGTATGCCGGTCAACTTTTAAAGATATAGTTCAATGTAAGACTTTAGAAGGATTTCCTGAAGCTTGTCACATGTTTTGTAGTGATAACACTTTAACTGTTCTTGGTTTGTTGTACTTTAAGAACACAAGAGAGAAGCTTGTGACTACAATGAAAAACCTTTGTGCTGAAGGTTATGATGAAATCCAAAAGAAATATCATTATAGTACTCTTGTTTATGTTGCATTGAAGGGCAACATTGATTTGAACTATTTAAACGAATGCTTACTTCTTAAAATATTATCTTATTATGAACAGAAAGATGAAAAAATTAGAGAACCACTAATTTCAAAAGCAGTTCAAGATTTGTCTTTAAATGGCAAGTATTTGGTAAAAGATAGAGAGGGTGAAACTTATCGTTTTCAGCATGCAACAATCCTTGAAGCAGTTTTAATATCATATGGAAAGGAATGTCCCGAAGATCTGCTTGTAGCATGCAGTGCAAGTTTTTTCCAGGAATATATAAGACCAGAAAGTTACAGAAAAAAGAAACCAAAGCATGTGTATTTATTTGTATCTGATGATGTTTTGTCAAACAACCTGCTTTCGTGGTTGGTAAAAAAACATAAATTTAAGTCAGTTAGAATGTTAAAAGTGTCATTGGAGCAGAGAGACAACAAAATGTTTCCTAATAGCAATTACTATGAAGAAATGTACAAATATGAAACAGATTTAGAAGAAGATCAAAGGTATATTGAATATGATGAATATGGTACATACCACGGTTTTGATCCTTATCAGATAGACTGCAATTTAAACCCAATGTATCACAAAATAATTGGACGATACCTATTTGATATGGGGGTCGTGAATGAACTTGATTCTTTTGTCCGATTGTTCTTATTGAAACTCAGTAGGGACTTTTTAGAATCTGAGAAAATTGATCCTGATCTGATGAAGTTTTTCTTTGATGGTTTT
The DNA here is from genome assembly GCA_037788925.1 of Mytilus galloprovincialis. Taxonomy (NCBI): domain Eukaryota; kingdom Metazoa; phylum Mollusca; class Bivalvia; order Mytilida; family Mytilidae; genus Mytilus; species Mytilus galloprovincialis. The sequence continues at coordinate 40,933,985 of CM075332.1, read as the reverse complement.
ACTTATCGCGGTACACGGCAGGAAGCTGTCTCAAAGTATCTGGATTTTTTTACAAAATACTTGTGCAAATATGGAAGTTTTGCAGTTATTCAAGCTTTTTGTAAACCATTAGGTCGTATAGCTGATACAGATTATTGGATAATGGTTCCTGTTGACGATACAGTGCTTGCTAAAAAATATATAGAAATATTCTTTAACTCTTATTATGCTGATGAATATAGATATGAATATGATGATCCTCGAGTAGAACATCTAGAAAAATCGAGAGGATTGAATATGTGTTGGATATTGTGTTGCTTACACCCACTTTGCCGAGAAAACAACCGTGAAACGGTTGGAATCTTCTTACGTATGAACTTTAAGAAAGACCTTGAATTTGTCAATTCTATTCTTTATAAATTAATTTGTCAATCAAAATGCGATTGCATTGATGCATTCCTTATGAAGGAACTGCTTGATGGGTTAACTGATTATGGCAAAAATCTAGAGATAATTTCTACCAATTATGATTTCTGCGATGAATGTTTATTCAAATATGGAAGTACTCCAGTTGTGCTTTCCTTATGTAGACCATTCTCATATACAGGTAGTGATCAAGACATTGTCAGAGTTGATAATCAATTATTGGCAAATAAGTTGGTGGAAAATTTAAAATTTACCCCTGAGGATTGGGACTTTTCGGACTTACGGATATTTGATGACAAACCCATCCAAGACGAACGGATATTTGATGACAAACCCATCCAAGACGAAAGTTATTGGTACAGACCTTGCAGATCAAACACCAAGTATATCTTTTTTAAAGACAAAGCTTTTTATGATCTGACATATATTAGGGACCTTGCTAGTTACATTTACAACTATGGTGTTTTGGAGAACGATGAAGAGTTTATTCAGACAGTTATAACTGCAATACATAGTTTTGAAAACATAGAAAAGGAAGACTGTTACACTATTTTAGATAAAAGATATGGACCAAGAGATCCTTTAAAACTTTGCGAAGGCAGACTTGGAAATCTTACAAAGTACTTCAGTACACGTGAAGTTAGGAAAATGAAAAGAAAATTCCCTAGTCTCCTTGATAGTTTGTTGATTTTGTACGATAGTGATGATTTATTATCTGACTCAGATGAAAATTCAGATACCAGCAACACTGATCATGAAGATGATGACATTAATGAGCCTGAGACTGGTTTAGATGTTGATGGTCATGATGCATATAATTATGAAGAAATTGGCATTAATGAGGCAGATTATAATGAAGATGCTGAGGGTGGGGAAGATGATGGCATTCATGAGTGAAAGAAATATGGAGATCATATAATGAATGAACCTGAGAACTTGAGGAAGCAGGCATTAAAACGTTGGAGAATCATACAATAAGGGCAATAATGAGTGAGAATGTTGATATTGGCTGTCTGACTGAGTTGCAAGATGTAGAATCATGATTTTGTATGATCTTTCAACTATTCAATGATAGTTATCTCTTAAGTTCGCCATCATATACCTGTTATCGCTCGTCACCACATGGATTGCAGTTAGAAAATGGAGCAGGATAACCTCTTCAAACTCTACATAGTAAGAAAAAACACAGTCTACACATTTTTTTGAATCACAAAACAATGTGTTCTCGATCTGTAGTCATCGTATTTATATGTTCATCTATAAGACTTGTCTCTATTTCTCAATACATTTGATAATCTAAAAGTGTTAATGGACATCTTTTCTCTGTTTGTGTCGGATTGATATTTTTTTATATACAAAGCACATATTTCCTCTCTTTGTGTAGAATTTATTGATAGCATTTGATTGTGTCAGTTTTAATGGACTTCCCTTCTATGAATTTGCCTTTGAGTTTGGTGTTTTTGTTATACATTTTCAGTCATGAAACAGAAGCTAGTTTGAGCTAAATAAAATACTCCATGTATACTAAAGGTTTTAATTACTTTGAAACTTTAATAGTCATTTTAACCTGAAAAAAGGCTCAACACAGAAACCATATTTCAGCGTTCTTTTGAATTAATTTTTCCCCGTTAAATTGATGCAAATTAAATGCTGTTCAGTTTTTTTTTTAGTATGTTTTTTTTATGATAGAAACTTATAGTTGACCACTGATTTAAATACTGTTATTTTACCTGTGAAGATATATCTCTTTGCTTGCAATTGCCTTAAAAAAACACACACTTTTGTCAATTATTTTAGAAATGCATTAGGAATATTACTGTGTCTAATTCATTATTCGGTAAGTTGATTTGGTGTACTTGCCATGGTCACCATATGATGGAGGGATAGCAGTACATTAACAATCACCATAAGAATTTTGAATGATACTAAGTTAAATGAACATTCTAGTTGTTTTGATTTTTTTGGTTCATTTTTATGTTTCTGAGTTTAGTGTGGCGTTCATTTCTATGATACTAGGATAATTCATTGTTAAAGTGCCAGCTGTCATCTACATCCTTGTGCTTGAATTTCTCATTGTGTTGAAGACCCATTGGCCATTGTTGGCCTTGTGCTTTTCCACGCTTTGGTCAAGTTATTGTCTCTTTGACACATTCCCTATAATCGTTGCTTCATATTGTGTTGATATTGCTGTAGAAAATGTTCAAAGGTAACACAAAATTAGTGCATGCATGGTAACATATATACTACCAGATGTAAAATTAATAAGAGTTTGATACTTCAAAATTCTTAATTGAATGGCAAACAAGTACTATTTTAAATTGATAACATTGGCAGTATTTTGGTTCATACATTAATTGCATTTCATTTATTAAAACTGTTAAAATTATTTGTATATAGCTATGAAGATCAAAATGTATATGAATTTATTTTTTATATTTAATAAGGTATTAGACAGATGTAATTATTATTCAGTTTAGAACTATAATTAGACATTTTATGATTTATTGTTATATAAAATATATATAAATTGTATTATACTTTTGTCAAAATTTTGACAGGAGGTTTTATGGTATGCAAATGTCCAGCGTCCGTATGCCCCGCATAAACATGTTGCACTGTTACTTTTTAACAACTTATCCAAATTTTAGGAAACTTAACATACTAGTTGTTTCATATGATGGTCAGACAATATGTAACCCTTTTTGTGTAAATAAGATTAAAACTTTTTCAGTTACCAGACTTTGTAACTAAAACAAGGGGTGTTTTTTCACATGTCACGCCATATCTCAAACACAATTTATGATTATTGCACGAAATTTACACACTACTTAGTTATATTAATCTAAATATCTGTATACTTTTCGGAGATGAGTCAAAATTTTATTTTTGAGTTATTGAGTTTTTGGTATAAAAAAAGTGGATGTTTTTCACATGTCACGCAATATCTCAGAAACTGTTAATGATCATTTCTTAAAACTTAACACACTTTTTATTTATATTGATATCTGTATAATTTTGGTTCATGATTCAAATTTTTGTTTTTGAGTTATTGAGTTTTTTGTTAAAAATAAATAGGGAGGTTTTCACATGTCGCCCCTTTCTTGGAAACTATTTATGATTATTGCATAAAACTTCACACACTTGTTAGTTTTATAAATCTGGAGATTGCTATACTTTTTTATGATGATATTTATAATTAATTTTTGAGTTATTGTAATAGATGTGCCTTGATGTGCCTTGGTTAATTTCCCTTAATTTTGACAAATTAATTATTTTGTATTTAAATGTTTATTTTAAGTTAAAGTTGATTTAAACATCGTAAGATAAAAGTAAGGATTGTAAAAGTAATTAACTTAGATATTTTTGTAATGTTTTAAGACTATTCATTTAGTTAAGTTTTCCTTAATACTTTTTCAGTTAAAGTTACCCTGTTTAATGACAAGTTTATGATTTTCATTTGATAATCAGTTAGAGTCGTCTTTGCACAGGCCTCAAAATACTCGCTGGACTGCTTCAGTCCACTTTAGTCTAGAGTTAGCCACCACTTCAGTGCAGTTCGCCAGAGTTAGTCACCCCTTTTTGGTGCAAACTTACTACTTAAATAATACAACTCGAAGCAAATTTACTTTACTTTTAAGACTAACTCTATTTTTCACTTTACATTTGAAATTACTCTATTTTTGAACTTTAAGTTTAGAAAGTTTTATCACTACTTTTTATTTCCGACTTTGTTTAATACAATTATTGTACATTTGTGAATAAATATAGTTTTCATTTGATTCATTGTCTGTTGTTCAGCCATAATCTGATATCAGGTATCCCGATGGTCGAATAGGGGCGAAGTACTGTTCGCTATATGTCTCGGGAGGTGTCGTCACCGACCCCCTCTGTTACAATCTTAACACTTTATAATAGTAATGCGAGTTGTGAAGTCACTAAATTTTGAAGTTAACTGTTTGATTACTGCAATTGTCATTAAAACAACTAAGTAACCAGGTCAAAATTAGATATATGTCGAAGGCTTTACCAAAAGGATAGTTTATCCACCTTTACGTCTTTTCATACATATATGAGAAATCTGATAGCAAATATTTTCTCTGCTTTGGCTCTCATCTATATATAAATATCTCAAAATAAAGCTACTTTGGGAGTCTTTATTCGACCGCAAAAATGGAAAAAAATTTGGTCGAATATTGGTATGATGTTGGCGTTGTTGTCGTCAGAAGACATTTTGTTTTCGCTTTAGTATAAGTAAACAGAAATCTATGAAATTTATGACCATAAAAGAAAGGTTGGGATTGATTTTGGGAGTTTTGTTCCCAACATTTTAGGAATTAGGAGCCAAAAAGGGCCCAAACAAGCATTTTTGAGTTGTAAACTCTGTCCTGCCTTTTTATTTTTCACTCTATCCGGTCCTGCTTTTTTTTTTTTTAGTTTATCCTGACTTTTTTTACATAAATTGTCATCCTGACTTTTTTTTTTTGCAAGTGTCTCATCCTGCCTTTTTAGCTCACCTGGCCCAAAGGGCCAAGTGAGCTTTTCCCATCACTTGGCGTCCGTCGTCCGTCGTCTGTCGTCCGGCGTCGTTAACTTTTACAAAAATCTTCTCCTCTGAAACTACTGGGCCAAATTACACCAAACTTGGCCAAAATCTTCATTGGGGTATTTAGTTTTAAAAATGTGTCCGGTGACCCGGCCAACCATCCAAGATGGCCGCCATGGCTAAAAATAGAACATAGGGGTAAAATGCAGTTTTGGGCTTATAACTCAAAAACCAAAGCATTTAGAGCAAATCTGACATGGGGTAAAATTGTGTAACAGGTCAAGATCTATCTGCCCTGAAATTTTCAGATAAATCGGATAACCTGTTGTTGGGTTGCTACCCCTGAATTAGTAATTTTAAGGAAATTTTGCTGTTTTTGGTTATTATCTTGAATATTATTATAGATAGAGATAAACTGTAAACAGCAATAATGTTCAGCAAAGTAAGATTTACAAATAAGTTAACATGACCGAAATGGTCAGTTGACCCCTTTAGGAGTTATTGCCCTTTATAGTCAATTTTTAACCATTTTTCGTAAATCATAGTAATCTTTTACAAAAATCTTCTCCTCTGAAACTACTTGGCCAAATCAATCCAAACTTGGCCACAACCATCTTTGGGGTATGTAGTTTGAAAAATGTGTCCAGTGACCCAGCCATCCAATCAAGATGGCCGCCATGGCTAAAAATAGAACCTTGGGTAAAATGCAGTTTTTGGCTTATAACTCAAAAACCAAAGCATTTAGAGTAAATCTGACATGAAGTAAATTTGTTTATCAGGTCAAGATCTACCTGCCCTGAAATTTTCAGATGAATTGGACAACCCGGTTTTGGGTTGCTGCCCCAGAATAAGTAATTTTAATGAAATTTTGCTGTTTTTGGTTATTATCTTGAATATTATTATAGAAAGAGATAAACTGTAAACAGCAATAATGTTCAGCAAAAAAAGATTTACAATTAAGTCAACATGACCGAAATGGTCAGTTGACCCCTTTAGGAGTTATTGCCCTTTATAGTCAATTTTTAACCATTTTTCGTAAATCTTAGTAATCTTTTACATCTTCTCCTCTGAAACTACTTGGCCAAATCAATCCAAACTTGGCCACAACCATCTTTTGGGTATGAATTTGAAAAATGTGTCCGGTGACCCAGCCATCCAACCAAAATGGCCCCCATGGCTAAAAATAGAACATAGGGGTAAAATGCAGTTTTTGGCTTAAAACATAAAAACCAAAGCATTTAGAGCAAATCTGGAGTAAAGTTGTTTATCAGGTCTGGATTCATCTGCTCTGAATTTTTCCGATGAATCGGAAAACCAGTTGTTGGGTTGCTGATCCTGAATTGTTAGTTTTAAGGAAATTTTGCTGTTTTTGGTTATTATCTTGAATATTATTATAGATAGAGATAAACTGTAAACAGCAATAATGTTCAGCAAAGTAAGATTTACAAATAAGTCAACGTGACTGAAATGTTCAATTGACCCCCTTAGGAGTTATTGTCCTTTATAGTCAATTTTTAACAAATTTCATAAAATTTGTAAATTTTTTCTAACATTTTCCACTGAAACTACTGGGCCAAGTTCATTATAGATAGAGATAATTTTAAGCAGCAAGAATGATCAGGAAAGTAAGATGAACAAACACATCACCATCACCAAAACATAATTCCTCTTCCTTTGTTTAATATTCACAAAGACCAAGGTGAGCGACACAGGCTCTTTAGAGCCTCTATTTTTTTTACTCAAAACTCCTGTCCTGCCTATTTATTTCAAATTTCATCCTACCCCCCCCCCCCCCCCCCCCCCATAAAAATCAAATGGTTGCTCCCTTAACAAAGATTTATGACCACAAAAAGGAAGTATGGGATTGATTTTTTTGGAGTTTTGGTCCCAACAATTTAGGAAAAAGGGGCCAAAAAAAGGTCCCAAATAAGCATTTTTATAGGATCGCAAAAATTAAAAAAATTTTGGTCGTATATTGATTGGTATGACGTTGGCGTCGTCGTCGTCCGAAGACATATGGTTTTGCACTATAACTTTAGTATTAGTAAATAGAAATCTATAAAATTTAAACACAAGGTTTATGACCATAAAAGGAAGGTTGGGATTGATTTTGGGAGTTTTGGAATAAGGTGCCAAAAAGGGCCCAAATAAAAGCATTTTTGTCAAGCCTGCAACTTATGTTGCAGAAAGCTCCACATAGGGATAGTGATCCGGTGGAGGCGGCGTTAGCTAACTTCTAAAAAGGTTTATATTTTAGAAGGTGAAAGACCTGGATGCTTCATACTTTGTATATAGATGCCTCATGTTACAAAGTTTCCGTCAGTCACATGTCCAATGTCCTTGACCTCGTTTTCATGGTTCAGTGACCACTTTAGAGAGCCATGGTGTAGTGGTTAGTGCATCGGACTACTAACACAAAGGTCCCTGGTTCGATTCCCGTTTGGGATGAAAATTTCAGGAACTCAATTTTCGGCTCTCCCTTGACTCCATTTGCGAGTATGGTCTTGAGGAAACGATGATAGTCCGTCGGAAGGGGACGATAAATGGCTGACCCGTGTAAAGAGAGAGCCATATCTCTTGCACGTTAAAGACACCCTTGTAGATTTCGAAAAAGAGTAGGCTAATGCCGCTACAAGGCAGCACTCGCACCCGCAAAGTGGAGAGGGATTAATATAAGTTGCAAAACTTGTTTCCCAATCCACTCTAAATAAATATGTTTAAAACTAAACTAAGTGACCACTTGAACAAAAAGTTCAGAATTTTTGTAATGTTGAATCCTCTCTTATAATAAGTAATAGGATAACTATATTTGGTATGTGCGTACCTTGCAAGGTCATCATGCCCGTCAGACAGTTTTCACTTGACCTCGACCTCATTTCATGGATCAGTGAACAAGGTAAAGTTTTGGTGGTCAAGTCCATATCTCAGATACTATAAGCAATAGGTCTAGTATATTCGGTGTATGGAAGTAATGGAAGGTGTACATGTCCAACTGGCAGGTGTCATCTGACCTTGACCTCATTTTCATGGTTCAGTGGTTATAGTTAAGTTTTTGTGTTTTGGTCTGTTTTTCTCATACTTTATGCAATAGGTCTACTATATTTGTTGTATGGAATTATTGTAAGGTGTACATGTCTAGCAGGCAGATGTCATCTGACCTTGACCTCATTTTCATGGTTCAGTGGTCAAAGTTAAGTTTTTAAGTTTTGATCTTTTTATCTAATATTATATGCCAAAGGTCAATTTTATATGGTGTATGGAAATTTATTATGATCTATATGTCACTCCTGCAGGTTTATTTGACCATGACCTCAATTGCACGGTTCATTGCACAGTGTTAAGTTTTTGTGTTTTGGTCTATTTTTCTTAAACTGTAAGTAGTAGATCTATATATGTTGAATGGAAGCTTTATTAGCTGTACATGTCTGCCTGGCATGGTTCATCTGACCTTGACCTCATTTTTATGGTTCATTGGTCTTTGTTTAGCTATCTTGGTTAATGTTAAGTTTATGTGACAGTTGTAATAAAGCTTTATACTTAGGACTATCAACATCATATCAATGATTAGTAAAGAAGGCGAGACATTTCAGTGTGTGCACTCTTGTGTACAATTACTTTAGTATAAGTAAATACAAATCTGTCAAATTTTAAGACAAGGTTTATGACCACAAAAGGAAAGTTTAGATTTATTTTTGGAGTTTTGGTCCCAACAATTTAGGAATAAGGGGCCAAAAGGGTCCAAAATTAAACTTTGGTTTGATTTTATCAAAAAATGAATTATTGGGGTTCTTTGATATGCCAAATCTAACCGTGTATTTAGATTCTTAATTTTTGGTCCTGTTTTCAAATTGGTCTTTAAGGTACGAAAGGTCCAATATTAAACTTAGTTTGATTTTAACAAAAATTGAATTCTCGGGGTTTTTTATATGCTGAATCTAAACATGTATTTAGATTTTTAATATTTGTCCACATTGAGGACTTACGGGTCTATAATTGAACATTATTTGATTTGATCAAAAATTGAATTATTGGGGTTCTATGATATGCTGAATCTAACGATGTATTTAGATTTTGGATATTTGACCACAATAGGTTAATGTCCAATGTAAAAAACAATAAGTTTTCAAGTATAAGTTCTTATACCACATTTATTCTGTGTCAGAAACCTTTGTTGTGTCAACTATTTAATCACAATCCAAATTCAGAGCTGTATCAAGTTTAAATGTTGTGTCAAAACTTGCCCCAACTTTTCAGGGTTCGACCTCTGCGGTCGTATAAAGCTACGCCCTGCGGAGCATCTGGTTCTTGGTTTTTATGCCCTACCTACGATAGTAGAGGGGCATTATGTTAACTGGTCTGTGCGTCCGTCCGTCTGTTCGTTCGTCTGTCCGTTCGTCTGTCCATTCGTGCGTTCGTCCCGCTGCAGGTTAAAGTTTTTGGTCAAGGTAGTGTTTGATGAAGCTGAAGTCAAATCCACTTGAAACTTAGTACACATGTTCCATATGATATTATCTTTCTAATTTTTAAGCCAAATTAGACTTTTGACCCCAATTTTACAGTCCACTGAACATAGAAAATGATAGTGCAAGTTTCAGGTTAAAGTTTTTGGTCAAGGTAGTTTTGAATGAAGTCCAATCAACTTGAAACTTGGTACATATGTTCCTTATGATATGATCTTTCTAATTTTAAAGCCAAACTTGACTTTTGACGCCAATGTTCCGTCCACTGAACAAAGAAAATGGAAGTGCGAGTTTCAGGTTAAAGATTTTGGTCAAGGTAGTTTTTGATGAAGCTGAAGTCCAATCCACTTGAAACTTAGTACATATGTTCCTTATGATATGATCTTTCTAATTTTACAGCCAAATAAGATTTTTTACCAAATTTCACGGTCCATTGAACATAGAAAATGATTATGCGAGTGGGGCATCCGTGTACTTTGGACACATTCTTGTTGTACAATAACTTTAGTATAAGTAAATAGAAATCTATGAAATATTAACACAAGGTTTATGACAACAAAGGGGAAAGTTGGGATTGATTTTGGGAGTTTTTGGCCCCAACAGTTTAGGAATTAGGGGCCATAGGGTCTAAAATTAAACTTTGTTTGATTTTATAAAAAAAATGAATTATTGGGGTTCTTTGATATGCCAAATCTTACCGTGTATTTAGATTCTTACTTTTTGGTCCTGCTTTCAAATTGGTCTACATGAAGGTCCAAAGGGTCCAAAATTAAACTTTGTTTGATTTTAACAAAAAATAAGTTCTTGGGAATCTTAGATATGCCGAATCTTAACATGTACTTAGATTTTTGATTATGGGCCCAGTTTTCAAGTTGGTCCAAATCGGGTTTCAATTAAACTTTGTTTGATTTCAACAAAAATTGAATATATGGGGTTTTTCTATATGCTGAATTTAACCATGTACTTTGATTTTTAATATTTGGGCCCGATATCAAATTGGTCCACATTGAGATCTAAAGGGTCTAAAATTGAACACTATTTGATTTCATCAAAAATTTAATTATTGGGGTTATATGATAGGCTGAATATAAACATGTATTTAGATTTTGGATATTGGACCATAATAGGTAAATGTCCAATTTAAAAAAAAAAAAGTTTTAAGTTCTAAGACCACATTCATTCTGTGTTAGAAACCTATGATGTGTCAACTATTTAATCACAATCCAAATTCATAGCTGTATCAAGCTTAAATGTTGTATCCATACTTGTGCCCCAATTGTTCAGGGTTTGACCTATGCGGTCGTATAAAGCTGCACACTGCGGAGCATCTGGTTGCAGTTTTAAAGTTCTTTAGAAAATCAGCAAGACAAAATACAAGAACAAAAAACTATTAACAAACAGAACTATGTCTTGTGAACATTAAAAGCTTGTTAATTGATAACAACTAATTTTTGATTTTCCAAAATTCAAGGAACTAATTTATATAATAAGTGATATACATAATTTCTTCATTTATCATGTTTATACAATGCATTAATTTTGAAGCCTTTTTATATCTCACTTGAACTAAACACACAACACTCAAGTCTATCTGATATCATATTGTTCAATCTACAACTATTTTTTTTAAATGCTGACGTGACCTCTTGATATCCTCATATCTTTTCAGTATACAGAAATGAACTTTTATTATACCCCCGCTTTAAAAAGGGGGTAAACTGTTTTACCTCTGTCTGTCCATCCATCCATCCTTCCGTCAGTCCGTCAGTCCTTCGGTCCGTCAGTTCGTCAGTCCCATGAATACTTTTCGTCGCATTTTTCTCAGGAACTGCAATACAAGGATTTCTGAAATTTGATTTCAGGGTTTATATATAAGTGTGCTTTACCGTGTGGTGCGTTTTCAGATTCATCACTCAACAACTTCCTGTTTACCGAACACTTGTATGATTTTACACATGATAGCCAAGTTGAAAATTTTCGTCACATTTTTCTCAGGAACTACAGTACAAGGATTTCTGAAATTTGGTTTCAAGGGTTTATATAAGTCAGCTTTACCATGTGATGCGTTTTCAGATTTATCACTTGACAACTTCCTGTTTACCGAACACTTGTATGATTTTACACAAGATAGCCAAGTTGAAAATTTTCGTCACAATTTTTTCAGGAACTACAATACAAGGATTTCTGAAATTTGGTTTCAGGGTTAATATATAAGTCAGCTATACCGTGTAATGCATTTTCAGAGTTATCACTCGATAACTTCCTGTTTACCGAACATTTCCATATTTTTACACTATTAATATTATCCACTTGCGGCGGGGTAACATCAGTGAGCAGTAGCTCACAGTTTCACTTGTTTTTACAAAGGCAACATGAGTCAACTGCACTCTAAATTTCCAAAAAGCAATTTCAAATTTATTCCAATTCTTCATTTGATTAAGTTATTTCTATTTGATATTTGATATTTTATAATTGAAATGAAAAATATTAACATATAGTATTATGCAAGATGACATTCATGGGGTAGTATTTAGAAAATCATGCCACTTTTATGCACCGCTTTCGGTCTATTTCGTGGAGGTTAGTTTTTATTGGTGAAGGAAGCCGGAGTGTTTGGAGAACACCACCGACCTTCGATAGGAAAACTGACAATCCTAGGCAATTAAGATTGGAGTCGAGTGCAGCAATCGGGGTTTGAACTCATAACTTCAGTGTTGACTGGCTAATGATTACAGAAGTAACTACTTAGACCACTCGGCCATCGAGGCCCCCTTCAACAATGAGCAAAGCTCATACCGTATAGTCAGCTATAAAGGCCCTGAAATGACAAATGAAAAAAGTTTCAATCGAGAAAACTAACGGCCTAATTTATTACAAAAAATGAATGAAACACATCAACAAACGACATCCACTGGATTACAGGCTTCTAACTTTGGATAGGCACAAACATACAGAATGCGGCGGGGTTAAACATTTTAGCGGCCGTGGATCCCAACATTTCCCCTACCCTGGGACAGTGGTGTAACAGTACATTATCACTGGGGTAAAGCTGATGACCGTAACTGCATTCACGGTCATCCCAAGATGTCAGCTGAAAAATTAGGTCAGTATTTTTATTGTCTGTTAAGGTGTTTCTACATCATTTTCTTTACAAAGCATACATTAGTACGATGTAAATTTATAAAAGATTCACACGGAAGTCACAAATCTCTACCGAGGAACGTGTATAGAACGGGAAATTGGATTCCGTAATTTCGAAAGGATTACCGTAATTTATAAAGGATGACCGTAACTTTCATAGTATAACCGTCATTTCTAAAAAATATCCGTATTTGTATTACCTTTTCTGTATCAAATAATTAATCGTGTTGGTGTAAGACGTATTTATAAGACAACATTACCATAAAGGTAGAAAAAAATAAGACGTGCTTCAAATACATGGTTCGTCATGTGTAGCATCCAACTACAAGCCAAAAGATTTTTTTTATTTCTGAGATTCCTATTAATTTTATATAATAAATACAGCTTTTTAAAAATTCCAAAAAGGCAATGGATGTACATGTACAAAATAGATCCTAAAATAGTCTTGTATAAATAGTGAATTTCAAAAGGGAGCCTTGTAAATTGTATAAACAGAAAACAGAATTGGTTTTTTTTATATATCAAGCTCCTTTGGAACCATACACATGGGCTCAATTGCCGGATATTCATAATGTCAAAGGTTCATCTGAGGGAATTGAAAAATATGGCCGTTTTTACACACACATATCTATTAAGAGAACAGACAAAAAAACTGATGTATCTAGGAAAGTATTAAGGATAATGTACCCTTGTGTTGCTTCAATGCTAAACATATGGAAATTTTATTGAAAATCCACACCCTTTATTCTTGTTCTATCATATTTGGCAATTTGATGACCGATAGATATAGGATTATTGCATGCAGTGCTGGCATTGATTTCCTTAAAACAAGTTTATTAATGTAGTTATTGGTTAGAACAAATTAAAAATATGGACCAATTCAAGTACACCTTTTAGGGTGCGCTCGACTTTAGTTACTCTGCACGAGGTATTTTGAAATTTACAGGTTGGTTAGAACTTTTTGTAAAAAATAAACACTAGCACATCATAGAAAAGCAAGTGAGTAATCTATGTTTCAAATTGTATAACAAAAATCACTTTATTAAAGGCTGTGGAATTTCTATAAAATTTTGGTTTTATTTGCCACAAAGTACTCTTTTTCTATTAAATGCAATGCAACAGTAAACAATAATGCTTTGCATCAAGTTTTCCCCTAGTATATGTTTAAAATGGACTGCATCTATTATTCATTATATCTGTAGTTTTGATACAATTGATGTTGAAAAAAAATTTCGTACAAAAATGGCTACAGAAGGGTACATAAACCTTAAAGCATGGCAGGACCTTTAGATATGTAAAAGTTATATAAAGTCTATGTTTGAGGAAAAAAAACTAACTTACCTTGTTTTTGAGTTGCATTTTTTTTAAATATGCAGAAGATAGCAAAATAAACAGACATACGAGTTTCATTTGATACGGTCCACTCAGTTACAGTTAAAATCACCTATTGTTTGCAGGTGTCTATTGTCTATAGTGTCCATTTAAATCAAAACTTCTACTCGATTATATTATTTACTATCATTTCCCACCCTATCCTATAAGTATTTGCTTTATCAATAAGAAAGTTATTAGTTTTATTTGTCTTTTAGAGATTGTAACAACGTATACTGTATGTACGGTAGAGTATGGTACAGTATGCTATTAGCTTTTTACAACAGACTTCAAGTAAATATTTTTTTCGGAAGCACTCTTGAAAGTCCTCATTCGGAACTTGACAGCATCATGTTTATGAAGCGGCCATATTATCACTGATACTGCGGTTGGAACCCAGATAAAGCAGAGAGTCATACATTTGTTTATGGTAAAGCTATCCTATTCTGAGGATTGCAATTTATAATTATTATATAGAAATTCAAAATATAAAGGAGAACGGGGTCAAAAGTCCTATCGTCACCTAGACATTTAGTGATTTACATCAACATTTCATATAGAAACACATTTTTTTCAAAAATATCTGGAATGACATGATTGTATTTTTACAAATAAGGTGTTGAAAGACACAGAATTGTGTAATGCACTACCGTCTAGTATACATGGTCTAGACCCCTCATTACGCGTTGCCAGGGGACACATTGGAAATACCAGTCGTCCACCCGTCAGGTCGTGTTCTGAGACTGAGGTCCGTCCTGTTAGTGCTCTCACAGTCAGGCCTGTACAATTCTTAACCACATTTGATATAACTTATACTCTCGGTTAATATCAACAATATCCCTGACAAGTTCTAAAATGGTGGGCAATCAACTTTTTTAAAGAGTTATTCCCCTTGGAAATATTGAATTTATAGAAAATGGCCTTGCTAGCACTTTAACAGACCTGTACTACAGCCGTACAATTCTTCTCTGATTATTTTATAAAACTCGCCATACAACTGTACTTTAAGTTAATATTTGCAAAATCTTGAACAAGGTCCATTAAGGTGTCCAATCATCTTTTCTCAAAGAGTTATGCCTCTTGGAAATATTAAATTTATGGAAAATGGCCTCGTTAGAGCTCTGACAATTACAATTCTTGGCAGATTTTTACCAAACTGAAATTTTTATAGGATATATAGTATCAACATTATCTTGAACATGTTTTTATAATGGTGGCCCATCACCTTTTTTTCAAAAGTTATGCCCCTTGGAAATATTAGATTTATGGAAAATTGCCTTGTTAGCTCTATCACAGGTACAATTCTTACCAGATTAATTAGATACATCTTATACTATAGCATTGTATAGGTTATAAACAACAATATGTCAGAATAGTTCTTCAAGGCCAAAAAAATATATATATTTCTGTTTAAGGTTACATGCTTTAAAAAAATTGGGTAGGTAGGTCGGTATTTTCATTTTATTTTATTTTTTTTCATTTTATTTTTTGTGACATGATTTTGAGTGTGCGGTTTCATCTTGTCGTGGGCAGAGTTGATCATGGGCTGAGTTTACCCGTATTTTTAATGAATGGATTATTTTTTTTTGTTATTGATTGGAAAAAATGTAGGCAAAATGGTTATTTCATCACTCCACTCGCAAATTTCTTTAAACAGCTATCATATTCATGATTATGAACATTAGGATGTATCAGGCAACATTATATTCACTTTTAACACGAGTTCAGTTTATTTTTCACTTTATGATGGAAATAAAATGGCTTAGGTTCGGCACTTATAATAGGGTTGGTCGGGTAACCGTAAACAGACAAATATTTTTGTTTGGCCTAACGGGGGCTGTTCCACTTTTTATGCCTCTAATGTAGCGGAGAGGTATTAAGTTTTATGTACACTGTATATCTGTCTACATCAGTCCGTCCTTATGTCCCATAGTTGGTTTCCATTCTCCAACTTAAGTTTGCCTCATCCAAATTTAATGAAATTAATGCACAATGCTAATTACCACAAAACATAGATCAAGTTTGAATTTAAGTGGCATCACTTTAACCCTCTTTAACTGCCGGAGGGACACATATGTCCATACCAACTGTGTCAGAGGGTCAATTATGTCCATATTTCAATTTATTCAATTTCGCCTCAGTGCTGTATCTTTCACATGAAAGACTAAATATTAAACATGATTACATGTTTCATCAATGGGTCCCAAATGTAACAGTCCTTATGGAATGACATAATTGTAGAGTGGACATCTTACTTCATAGACGTTGAGCTGTTGTATTTTCTGGCACACGAAATGCAGCCTTCAAAAACAATGTTTAATCCCTCTAGAGTTATGTTGGTTTAAAAATGGAAAAATTGCTAATTATTTTATTTCTGTCCTATAAATTTAGCTTGGCTTTACCAAATAGTATGAAATTTATACATAAGACTCTAGTTTAAAAACACATATCATGTTTAAATTTTGGTTGTTTCACTTTAACTGTTCTAGAGTTATGCCCCTTTAAGATGGAAAAAGGCTGATTTTTTCATTTCCATTCTCTTTCTTAAGTATGCCTCATCCAAATGTTATAGAGTTAAGCTCCTTTACAAATTGAAGAAATGCTAAAAAGAAATTTTCTGAAACATTAACACAATGTTTATTACCATGAAATACAATTTTATCAGCTTTGAATTTTGGTGGTGTCACCTTGACCGTTCTAGATTTAAGCTCCTTTGGAAAAATTGCTGATTTTTTTGTTTCCATTCTCTTACTTTAGTTTGCCTTAAACAAATTTTCTGAAACTTAAACACAATACTTTTTACCACAAAACTCAGTTCAGGTACTAATTTGGGTAGTGTAACTTTCACTGTTCTTCAGTTATTTTTGTTTATAGCTTTATATGATATGCAAGCATCATCCCATGAATACATTTCACATTTAAGTTAAAAAGTGTTATGTCTCTTGGAAGTATCAAATTTATGGAAAATGGCCTTGTTTGCCCTCTCACAGGTATGAATTTGACAGCAGACATAGTTTACCATGTTTACAATGTATGCTACTATAAGTTCTGAATTGGACACTTTAAAATTAGGAGATCTTAGTATGTGCTGTGGTATGATTACAAATGAGACAATTCTCCAACACAGACTAAATGACAGAGAAGTTAACAACTATATATATGCCATGTCAGTTAACTGCTAGTAGTCTGTAATTGTTATTTATGTATTATTGTCATTTTATTTATTTTCTTTGGTAACATGCATCTTCTGACATCAAACTCGGACTTTTAATGAGCATATTGTTATGCATTTACTTTTCTTCATTGGCTAGAGGTATAGGGTAAGGGTTGAGATCTCATAAACATGTTTAACCCCTCCACATGTTTGCGCCTGTCCTAAGCAAGAGCCTCTAGCCTTTGTTAGTCTTGTATGATATTTTAATTTTAGTTTCTTGTGTACACTTTGGAGAGTATTATGTCGTTAAGTAGCCAGCTAAAAGATGTCTCCGGGTGCGTGAATTTCTAGTTGCATTGAAGACCTGTTGGTGACCTTCTACTGTTGTCTGTTCTGAGGTCGGGTTGTTGTCTCTGAGACACATTCCCCATTGCCATTCTCATTTTTGGGATATGATTGCTTTTAAGTGATCTGTAGACTTTTACTATTGGCTCTGAGCAATGCCCTCACGTCAACTGTTTTATTCTAAACACTAAGCCTTAAAGGAACATCACAGATTCTTATGATTGTCTTGCTGTAAAAGGTAAAAACAAACAAAGGGATTGAACTTAAACAACTTATCTATGTTCTTTTCATAATCTTCATGTTTGATAATTCCCTTAACATATATGTGTGTTTTTAACAACACGGAAAATCAGAATTAAGCAGTATTTATATTTAGTGTTTTTATAAATTTAGAAACATATCAGAGGGAATTCCCCAGTTTTGATTAAAATGCGAGTGTTCTCTGAATTCCGATAAATCTATTTCTGTCATATAAGAACTAAAGTGGAGTTTTTCTTATGTGGTACCGCTGTAAAACTGAGGTTTAAGATTGTACTTCCATAAAGAAATAGAGAACCATCTGGGTCGTTTAATAAACATTTAATATATGTTCTTGCTCCAGAGTTTGTTTTGGTAATTATGCGCATGCATGCGTATAGTTTTCTTTACTTCAAGGGGTATTAGATTAAATGGTTGCTCTGGGTTCCCCACTCAATTAAGTACTATATATACCATGGTTTTTACGAGTTAACATATTTAAACAAACGAATCCGAAGGATGAGTTTGTTTAAATATGTTAATGAGTAAGACACATGGTATATAAAATTTGTAATATAATTAAAATGATTGACAGCTTCAAGACCTTCAACCAATATTGGAAATTGATCACGTTACAGTTTTATCCAATGAAATGGAAGCTCGCGCAAGTCACTTTTGGGCCTCGTGTATGATCTTCTGTGTATTTCATGTAATAGAACCCCTGAATTTGCAAAAAAGGAAAGAACATGTCAGATTTTCTCGATTTTTATTTAGTTTTGCGCCCCGTGTATGGTTGTTTGCGCAAGTAATTTCTTAATGTCATCAGACTGAGGTAAACAAAAATATCGGATTCCAGCGTCGGACAAGGATTAAATAATTATTCTAATGACGGTAAGAATTGTTTTTGTTTTGTTTTCAACTTAAACGACAAGTATCATACAAATTAATCATATTTTACAGAATTTTCATCTCATTGAAAAATGCATATTTATACATTTACATTTCTAGTTTTCGTACAAACTGCTTTCTTCCGTTATTTTATTAATTCGATTATTAGATTAATTATTAAAACACAATTTTAATGATAAAACACTGTATTGAAACAGTAGCGGATCCAGGGAGCGTAGATAGTGTACGTTCTCCTAATTGATCGCAAAAAATCATGTTTTTTCACAGATATTTGTAGCCGATATTTATTCCTTTTTCTATAGGTACATGTACCCCCTTTTCAAATCGAAATTTAATTGGATCTTCGCAAAGGAAATGATAGTTTCACATTTCATTTTTTTCACAACTTAAAGAAGAAACATTTAGTAATTGTTTCCAAAATTAGGGGAATTCGTAACAATCCTATATAGTTTAATTGCTCATAAAGAATTTAAAAAGAAAACTAAAGGCAGTGATTAATGTACAAAACAATAAAATTATAAATGAAAAAACAGATATAAGGCCTAAAATAAAATATTGTTTGTTTCCCCAAACCTGACCAACCCTGCAAAACAGTGCTACTCATAAAATTTTATTGTCAAAACTAAGTCAATATTATTTTTTTCATTTTGGATTTTCAGGCTTGCAGGATCGTGCTACAATGTTCAAGCTTTTTGGAAATATAAAATTATTTCCCTACCTACCTACCCACACCTGGCTTGGCAGGGTGGGGATAGGGGAAACAAACAATATATTAATTTAGGCCTAACAGACATTTATCTAGGTTTATTTGGTCTAATATTGTATAACAAATGTAGATATATATATATTTAAGATACGATATATAAATTTGAAATCCTACATGTGGCTTCCCATTATTTTTGGTTCTCATGTGATTATAAAAGAACAAGGAGGATTGTACCTGGGAATTTTGATGACATTGACATAAGTTTCTAGGAAAAAAATATTCTAGGGACATAAGTTAATTACTGACATCAGACTATGCTAGTAAATTCTGTAACCATGGACATTTTACGCAATAAGTTAACACAACCATGACTAGTCTACTAATATTTGTCTGTTTGGACACATTTAACAAGACTAATATTTATCTTTTAAATATGAAGGACACTGTAATGTACATATATCATGTATATAAGCTAAATGATATTCAAAGGAATTACTATGGATTCATTGGTGTTTTTAGTGGGTTCCAATTTTCATGGATTAAGGAAAATTTGAATGTTTGTGGATGTTTAATTGCATGGTTTGGCCAATGTGTGCTTAGTGATGATACAATTCTATAGAAATCTGTTACTTGCTGAATGTTTGATTTTTGTTGTTTACCTGTACATACGAAATCAATGAAAATTAGTATCCAAAGAATAATAATGAATCAACAGTACATGCAGTATATTGACACAAAGACATCATTTTTACATTAATCTTGTATTAGGTACCATGCATGATGCTACATATGCATTTAGATATGAATCACATTCATTGAAAAACTCTGCTATACCTAACAACCATTACTTGGAAGAAGAAGATATGACCATCATAACCATGTGGCATTTACTAGGATGCTGTCTGTTCTAGATGATGTGTGGATAAAAAAAGCCAGCATCATTAGGAAATCTGATATTGCTCCTCTTAAAGAACATATTAAAGTATACAGTATAGCTTAACTAGAGATCCCATGCTTTTTCGTCTTCCACGTGCACTACTATTGGAGAATTTTCAATGTGGGGTAATATTTGATTAATTGAATTGCAAAACATTTTATTTCCTTTCTGGTTTATTACATGTTGTAATGGTGGAAATAAATTAAACAGAATTGTATATTTTACATGTTTTATTAGGAATGAACTAATTGAAAACTGTTTCTTGGTCTTTTCATATTTCTCTTCTAAATATCTGCAAATTTAAAAAACATAATTTGTGATAGTTAACTGAAAGTTTTATCTCATGGAGAATTTTGTTATTATATTCTTCTACTTTGTACTTCATTTAGCCCTTTAAAGTTTTTTATTTTGATCATCACTGATGAGTCCTATATAGAGTAAAAATGCACCTCTGGTGTACAAAAAAATATAAACGTGATAAACCAGCTTTAATTTCTTAAACTTGATTTGTGGTAAAATTAAGCCATTTCTAGCATGTCTTGCTAACTTTGCATTGATTTATTTTTGTGATCACAGATTTTCTATAAAAAAATATTTATTTCTACTAGGAAAGACCTAATTTTTTTTAATATTCGCAACAATTCATATTCACCTTGTTCATGTTATTATTCTACACTTAAAAGTTTGCATGACCAGTGCAAAAATAGTTGGGTTACACATGTTACAACTTACAGTAATATTTATTAAATATATGTTTATTACAGAATTGGTACTAACAGTGACACATTCCTAAAAAGAAATTTATAAGGAAGTAACGTGCAAACCAACAAAGTACCTGACATGGTGGACCTTCAAGAGTTGAAGATGTGGTGTAAGTGAACCTTTTTGCAGTTATTATCCTCAATATTATTATATAGATAAAGATATTCAAAACTGTAAAAGGCAAAAATGTTCAGCAAAGTAGGATCCACAATTAGGTTTGATGACCAAAATTGTAAATTGACTTTTTTCTGGAGAATTGCCTTTTAAAGACAATTTTTCACAATTTCAATTTGTTCATTCATTAAAAAAGAAGATGTGGTGTGATTGCCAATAAGACAACTCTCCACAAGAGTCCTAATGACACAGAAACTAACAACTATAGGTCACAGCACAGCCTTCAATAATGAGTAAAGCCTAGACCTCATAGTCTGCTATAAAAGGCCCAGAAATGACAATTGTAGAACAATTCAAACAAGAAAACTAACAGCCTAATTTATGTACAAAAAAATGAATGAAAACAAATTTATTTTTAACGCTTAAACAAACCACAACCACTTAATTACAGGCTCATGACTTGGGACAGGCACATACATACAGAATTTGGAGGGGTTAAACATGTTGGCGGGATTCCAACTCTCCCCCAAACCTAACAGTACAAAATACTTAGAACGAACTATATAGAAATCAGTTGAAAAAGACGAAACTCATCAGATGGATACAAATAAAAACACAGAGTGGATCAATGTGGCTGAGTACTTGTATATCCCAACAACAAAAAGAAATTAAGATTCTGATCTGAGAGTACTCACAGTTACTGCTACCAATTTGTTTAGTTTAAGAAATCTTCTCCTTTGAACTTCCTGAATTAATTTCAGCCAAACTTCAACGGAATGAGAGTGTCTAGTATACATTTTGTATTTCATTTCCTTGAATGTCAAATAACTTATCCACAATGGCTAAAATGGAACATAATGGTTAAATGTATTTTTTTGTAGTAGGAACAAATTGTGACTGCAGCAGACTGAATTTAGTTTCTAACTTTTCTCCAAAAACCAGAGATGTACTGAATACTTAAATCTGACAGAAAAAAATATTTAATAGATTATGTAAATGTTATTATATTTTTCAGTATCTGAAATTATGGGTTTATGAATTTGAACAGCTTTTAATATACCAGCAGTTCCAACAGCATGGTTCCTGCAATTAAAAAAAAAGAGGTATTCCTCTAATAGGTTTGCTAGGAAATTCATAAGATTTTTTGTTTAATGGTTTGTTCCTAATCATTATTGTCGTTGCACTTGCTTTACTTTTCTTCTAGCATCTTAAGGAAGGAATTTCCTTTTTCATTAACTTACATTTATTTTGAAGAGTGAACATATATAAATCTCACACATCTCTATATTTTCATAATCAATTTTTTTTTGGTGGAACTTTGTATCAAAAACATCTGTTAGGTTTTGGTCTTAAATCTGATTATTGCATACTTCCTACTTAATTGAAAGGACCAGAATAAAACCCAAAGATCTTATTTTATTTTGTTGTTGTCTTGTATAGTGGTGCAGCAAAACATAATGATCTATTTTATAACTTGCCTGTTGATGAAAAGTGTATATTTTTATTCATAACTGAAGAACTACATGAGGAAGTTGCTAACACCTGCTTTAATATTTTATGTATGAGAACAAATTTCTTATTTGTATATAGCTAAATCTTAGATATATATAGTTTTAAAATTATGTAAAATATTGTTTAATTCATTGTTTGATATTATCTCATAATTCTTAATAGAATGGCACTTGTTTATGTTTTATTAATTTTAAGCTACCTAAATGTTATTTTACTGTTTTTGTTTTAATATATGAGAAACTTTAAAAAGAAAAAACAAGATCACAAAAATATTCACAAATTTTATTGCAAAATATGATAATGGCTACTTAGATGGAAGCCTTGGTTGTATATATTGATGTTGGGATGTTTTAAGCTTTTTCTAGGTACATAATTGAATTCAGTCAATTCATGGCAATTGATTACTTAATTATCTAAATAAAAAATCACATTTTCTTTCAGCATGTTATCAGTTAGCTATAAATTATGGCAACTATTCATTGAACTATTAATCATGTTAATTCAGCAGTTAGTTTTGTTTATAATCAGATGTACATGAGTAGAGAAAGTGTTTATATTCTGATTTCTGTGCTTTCAGATAGGAACAAACCAGCTAGTATAGGCCAAAAGAACAAAGTACAGAACAGCGTTGTAACCACAGATGGGATTCATTTAATTGTTTGTCTGTTAATTAATTCATAAGTTAGATGTTTAATTCTGATATATAATTAGTTCATGGCAAATAAGAATGCTCTTCCAAAAAACTTGGTGTGTTGTAGTTGGTTATGGAAATACAAATTGTCTTTGAATAGTTAGTCCCTTCCTATCCAAATCTATTTTATTGGGTTGATCAGCTTGACAGATATTATTGTCAACTTTTTTTAACTAGTTTATTGTGAATTCTATTTTTTCACATTAATTAAGTTTGTTTTAAACTAGTTCATTGCATTAAAAGTCAATGTATTGTATTTTAATACGTATATTGGTATCACGTTGTCGTCCAAAGAGTGAAGACATTTGGTTTTCCCACAATTACTTTAGTATATAAAGTAAATAGAAATTTATGAAATTTAAAGACAATTAAGGTTTATGAGACAAAAAAAGGATGGTTGGGATTGATTTTAGAAGTTTTGGACCTAACAATTTTAGGAATAAGGGATAAAAAAAGGGCCCAATTAAGCATTTTTCTTGGTTTTTGCACAATAACTTTAGTATAAGTAAATAGTAATCTATGAAACTTAAACAAAGGTTTAGGACCACAAAAGGAAGGTTAAGATTGATTTGGGAAATTTTGGTCCCAATAGTTTAGGAATTAGGGGCCAAAAGGGTCATTAACATAACTTAGTTTGATTTTAACAAAAAAATTCTTAAGGTTCTTTGATATGCCGAATTTAATTTTGTATTTAGATTTTTTATTTTTTTTTATCCTGTTTTCAAATTGGTCTACATTAAGGTCCAAAGGGTCTAAAATTAAACTTAGTTTGATTTTAACAAAAAATGATTTCTTGAGGTTCTTTGATATGCTAAATCTGAACATGTACTTAGATTTTTTATAATGGGCCCAGTTTTCAATTTGGTACAAATCAGGGTCGAAAATTCAACAAAAATTGAATATATTTGGTTCCTTGAATTTATAGTTTTGATATTTGGGACCTGTTATCAAATTGGTTCACATAGAAGTCTATAGGGTCCCAATTTGAACTTTATTTGGTTTCATCAAAAACTGAATTCTTGTGGTTCTTTGATAAGCTGAATCTAACCATGTATTTAGATTTTGGATATTGGACCATAAAAAGTAAATGTCCAATTTAAAATTTTTAAGTACTTATTAAACCACATTCATTCTGTGTCAACTATTTAATCACATTCCAAATTCAGAGTTGTATTTAATAGGCTTGATTGTTGTGTCCATACTTGCCCAAACTTTTCAGGGTTCGGTCTCTGTTAGATTAATGTATTGGCTTTGCAAAAATATAATTTTCAGCCTGCAGGTATGCCGGTCCAATAAACTCGTAAAATAAGCACCTTTTTCCCGATTTGTCACTCCACTATAATCGGAAATAGGTTCCTGTATCCCTCCACTACAATAATTTCGATTAAAAAAATGGAATAATACATTCTAGGAGAAAAAACCCAATCTGTATACCCTTAAAGGTTTATTTAGAGCACCGTGTCTGTCTGTATTTCCGTTTGAACGGTATTTTTTCAATACAAAAGAAATCATGTTTCAATTATTTGGAAAAATATATACATGTATATAGCTATGCGACACCTGCATCACGTTTGTTTCAATCATTTTAAACATGTAATTGCAGTTACTTGTATGACTCGTAGGTAATCTATATTTACTTATCGGTCCTTTAATAGTACTTTCGTCTGTACTATTATTTTTGTCTGTTTGTCTTTTAATTTTAGCCATGGCGATGTCGTACCTCTTTCATACTATACATGTAAAACAAGTATACAGACAGATATCATAAAAGAACCAGACGCAATACATACAGACTGTATATGATAACAATACTTACAGACTGTATATATATCAGAACCATACACAATACTTATCGACTGTATCTAAGAACCACAGGCAATACTTACAGACTGTAACTAAAAAACACAGACAATACTTACAGACTATAACTAAGAACCAAATACAATACTTACAGACTGTTACTATGAACCAAATACAATACTTACAGACTGTTACTAAGAACCACAGACAATACTTACAGACTGTATCTAAGAACCCCAGATAATACTTACAGACTGTATCTAAGAACCATAGGCAATACTTACAGACTGTATCTAAGAACCACAGACAACACTTACGGACTGTATCTATGAACCACAGTAAATACTTACGGCATGTATCTAAGAATCACAGACAATACTTACAGACTGTATCTAAGAACCCCAGACAATACTTACAGACTGTATCTAAGAACCATAGGCAATAATTACAGACTGTATCTAAGGACCACAGACAATACGTACAGACTGTATCTATGAACTACAGACAATACTTAAGGCATGTATCTAAGAACCACAGGCAATACTTAAGGCATGTATCTAAGAACCACAGTCAATACTTAAAGCATGTATCTAAGAACCACAGACACTACTTACAGACTTTAACTAAGAACCACAGACAATAATTAAAGACTGTATCTAAGAACCACAGACAATAATTATGGACTGTATAGATTTAAGAACCACAGGCAATAATTACGGACTGTATCTGAACCACAGACAATACTTACGGCATGTATCTAAGAACCACAGTCAATACTTAAGGCATGTATCTAAGAACCACAGACAATACTCACAGACTGTATCTAAGAACCACTGACACAACTTACAGACTTTATCTAAGAACCTCAGGCAATACTTACAGACTGTATCTAAGAACCACATGCAATACTTACGGCATGTATCTAAGAACCATAGACAATACTTATGGACTGTATCTAAGAACCACAGGCAATACTTACGGCATGCATCTAAGAATCAGACAATACTTAAGGACTGTATCTAAGAACCTCTAGCAATACTTACGGCATGTATCTAAGAACCACAGACAATACGTACATACTGTATCTAAGAACCACAGGCAATACTTATGGCATGTATCCAAGAATAACAGACAATACTTACGGACTGTATCTAAGAACCACATACAATACTTACGGCATGTATCTAGGAATCACAGAAAATACTTACGGACTGTATCTAAGAACCTCAGGCAATACTTACGGCATGTATCTAAGAACCACAGACAATACGTACAGACTGTATCTAAGAACCACAGGCCCTTATGGCATGTATCTAAGAATAGTAGACAATACTTACGGACTGTATATAAGAACCATCGACAATACTTACATACTGTATCTAAGAACCACAGACACTGCTTACAGACTTTAACTAAAAACCATAGACAATAATTAAAGATTGTATCTAAGAACCACCGACAATAATTACGGACTGTATAGATTTAAGAACCCCAGGCAATAATTACGGACTGTATCTAAGAACCACAGGCAATACTTAAGGCATGTATCTAAGAACCACAGACAATACTTACGACATGTATCCAAGAACCACAGGCAATACTTAAGGCATGTATCTAAGAACCACAGACAATACTTACAGACTGTATCTAAGAACCAGACACTACTTACAGACTTTATCTAAGAACCTCAGGCAATACTTACAGACTGTATCTAAGAACCACATGCAATATTTACGGCATGTATCTAAGAACCACAGACAATACTTATGGACTGTATCTTAGAACCACAGACAGTAATTATGGACTGTATCTAAGAACCACAGACAGTACTTATGGACTGTATCTAAGAACCACAGACAATACTTAGCACAATATTTTAGCCTTGGCGATGTCAGTTTCTTTTCAATCAATGAGTTTGACTCTTCCTCTGGTATCTTTCGTCCCTCTTTTATATTATACATGTAAAACAAGTGTACATGCAGACTGCATAAAAGATTCAGAGTCAATGTGTACAGACTGTTACTTTATAATAACCATATACAATACTTACAGACTGTATCTGAGAACCAGACAATACTTAGACTGTATCTAAGATCCAAATACAATACTTACAGACTGTTGCTAAATACCACAGACAATACTTACAGACTGTATCTAAGAACCACAGACAATACTTAGACTGTAGCTAAGAACCATATGCAATACTTACAGACTGTATCTAAGAACCAAATACAATACTTACAGACTGTTGCTAAATACCACAGACAATACTTACAGACTGTATCTAAGAACCACAGACAATACTTAGACTGTATCTAAGAACCACAGACAATATACTACTTGCAAATTTAATATCATAACCTCAGACAATTATGCATACTATGGTTTGCTTTGGGTAAATTATATTAATTTCCATGTGCATTTGTATTGTGTACATTTTCGTACATATTTCTTCAACTATTTATTTAAGAGTTGTTTTGTGTACATGCCTCACATCTTTCATAATCTATATTTAACTAAATTAAGGCCAAGGTCTTTATTTACCTGCCTGTATAGTTACAGTATAAGTACACTTCATAGGTAAACAAACCATATTTGACTTCTAAAAACACACAACAATACACAAACTGAAAGGTCTCACCGGCTTTACAGACCAATGATCTTAGGAGTTTTGTAGATTTAAGTTTCACTACAAGTATCACAGACAATTCACATTTCAGATAAATCCTGCCAGACACACACACACACCTTACAAAAATTATATACACACCATATAGTTGACCTACTGCTTCAAGTATTTGAGGAATGAAACTTAACATACAACTTTAAACATCAAATGAGGTCAAGCACAGATGAACCCTATCTGATGGTCATGTAGACATTGCAAGGAACCCATATACCAAATATAGTTATCCTATTACTTATATTATATAGATATAGGAAGATGTGGTGTGAGTGCCAATGAGACAACTCTCCATCCAAATAACAATTTAAAAATTAAACCATTATAGGTTAAAGTACGGCCTTCAACACGGAGCCTTGGCTCACACCGAACAACAAGCTATAAAGGGCCCCAAAATTACTAGTGTAAAACCATTCAAACGGGAAAACCAACGGTCTAATCTATATAAACAAAACGAGAAATGAGAAAGAATTCAAATCACAATCATTTTTTACTTAGTGAAAATATTGTAGTCTTCTTTTAATCAAATATAATTTCACACATGCTTAGCTGCAATACAGTCCATTATAGGCTTTATATTAGACTTAATTCCTGCTTTTTACAGGAAATGGGAATTTGAATATGACCCTGTGTAAGAAATTTTCTCTCTTCTTCTCTTTTTTTTTTTTATATATGATGACAGTTATATATTCAGACACCAACTTTCCTTTAAATATACATATTGGATTAAAAAATATCAATCAAAACATATCTAATCAATTTATTTTTATTATTATAAATCTTCTAATTTTCTAAATTTGCATATAGATAATTGAATAAATTATCAGTAATACCTAAATAAAGTTTATAAAATATTAAAGAAAACAAGCATTCTGTGAGTATTGCATGGCAATAGTCCCTACATAGTCACCTAGTGTTAAATATTCACTGTATTGGAACAAAATTCTAACTTGATCTATAACATGTCATGGTGTAAACTATTAAACAAATATCAAGTCAATATCTTCAAACATGATGAAAAAAGTTTTGATAACTGATTATCTATGTGAATTTTCTAAGTTCAAGGAATATAACTCTGCAGAAAATCATCAGACCAAAACAAAATTCAATCTTGATCTGTAACTTGTGATGATAAAAATATAAACCAATTATCATATCAATATCTTCTAGCACAACAAAAGAGTGCGGAAAACTAATTATTTTATTGATATTTCTAAGTTCAACTCTGCACAAATCAGAACAAAATTAAAACTTGAACTGTAACTTGTCATGATAAAACAATAAACTAATCATCAAATAAATATCTTCAAAAATGACAAAAAAAGAAGTGTGGAAAATTGATTATTTGAAAAAGTCTAAATCGAAGGATAACTCTAAAAAAAAAACAACGCCAGATCAGAACAAAATATGATCGTGATCTGTAGCTTGTCATGATAAGACAATCTACCAAATAACAAATCAATATCTTCAAGCATGAAGAAAAATAGTGTGGAAAACTGATTTGCAGGACTGACAGATAGACAGAGTACAAACCTAAAGTATACATCGACTTCATCAGTAGGGGACTAATTTCCATACATATATGATATGCGTCATGTAAAATTCATACTTATCATGCATAATATTATGGTATAAAAGAAGTAGACAAAAAAGTCACTAATTACAAAAAAAGAGTAAGAGGTCACAATGTATTTTTGAGAGAATTCTTTTTGAATAGGAAGACTAATACAGACATTTTTTTAATATATTCTAATCTATTATAAACCAAACAAATTTATTAACCAATTTACCATTTTCAAAAATTAATAAAGCATAAGCAATATATCTTAGAAAAAGACAATATTTGAAGCATTTTCATTTATACATTTAAATAATTGTAAATGAATTATTTGTGACTCTTTGACTTTCTGTCTGGTTACTCTAGGTCCTTTGAATACTTTTTGTTTTTCAACACAAAAGGCAACAATCAAGGGGCATAACATATAAATAGTCAATTCAGTTTAAATATTCATCATAATTAAAAGTAAAATTATGTGTTGTAATGAAGTATTAGCATATCATAATCATTATGTATGTTTTTCTGTATTTACAACAAATATATATACAAATCACATTGTGGGGAATATTAAACTAGATGATAAATGCACTCTCTATACAATGAAGAAAATCCCCAATAAAAAATGAGATTTAATAAGTATTTGAATACCAGAGTTATACAAAAAGAATCACTGGTGTGACACTTTCCAAAGTTTCTTCGTTCGTATGATGTCATGTTAAGTCTTCATATAATCTAATGTCTTTTAGAAATTATGTATCTATTTATGCCAAGGTTCTCTAAGTTTTATTTAGATATGCATTTATATTGGTATGGTATAAATGATAAAATTATATGTTTTTTCAAAATTAAATGCAATTGGGGGTAAAAGATTAATACTACACATATCAAGTAAGAAACAACACAGTTCATACCTACAAGGTACTAGTATTCAAGAATAACATCTTAATCTTATAAAATAAAAATCCAAAACAAAGTAACGGTACTTAAAACTTTAAATAGTTGTCAATGATACTCAAGAAGGAAAATGATTATTAACATCTACAACATTTTCAAAATGAGTAATTACCAAAACAGATATATTAGAACAATACATTACATGAATTTTACACAACTCTGTCATAGTCATAAAATATTAAGCAAAACTAAATATTAAGTGCATAAAACAAGTCTTCTCTGTTCTTTAAAGTCATTCTTGTCCTGCAATCTTTGACACTTGTATTGCAAGCACTAAGGATTCACTTAGATATATTGGTGAACCTAAAATAACATTGATTCGTGTAAGTGCACAAAATATAGTTCAATTAATAGAATAAGCATTGATGTTAAAATGAAAAAGAAATAAGTTTGAACTGATCTGATAACATCTGCACTAGATGACCAACTTTTCCAATGATGTGTTCAAAACTTAAGTTGAAGCTGTGTCTTTCTCTGATCTTCCTGCTTGGGCATGTTGCCAAAAATAGTAACCTTTTTTGGTTTAAAAATATTTTACCAAGTTTAATTTGATATATGACTTAACATCTTATATAACTTGATAGTAAAATAAAAAAATATTAAGTGTGATTAAGGTGGTACCCAACACTTTCACTAAAATTAATTTGGATCGTTTAATTTTCATAAAATTTTGTCAAAATATTTACTTTGATCCTTTAACAAAAATATAAAAATTTTAAAAATTTTGAACCAACCGTTTTGTCAAAAAAAATACACTGGTTATATAGTAGTTTGACAAACTCCATTTTTGATCATTGAGAAGCTTAATATTCCCTTTACAACACAACATAATTAAAACGTTGTTGATTTTACAGAGTTATCTCCCTGTAGTGTTAGGTACCACCTTAAACGTCTCTTAATGTTTAAAAAAAAAACCTTTTTTAAATCAAGGGCTGTGCAGATAATTACATTGATTATGTAGGAAAATTTGTGTTTTGTTTTTATCTTTAAGGCTAGCCCACTGGATTTTTATTTGATATTTATACATATGTTCCAGACCAAAGGAGTATTTGGGCTGTATGTGTACAGTTTGGACCGTTTGCGTACTTTTACACAATATGCATACGGTTGGATTTGAGATAAATATACAAAGTGGTGATAGATATACATAGTGGTGCATACATAGAGTTGAGATTAATAAACAAAGTGGTGATAGATATAGAGTTAAGATTAATGTATAAGTGGTGATTAATATATAAAGTGATGATAGAAATAGACTTGAGATAAATTAATAAAGTGGGTATAGATATAGAGAGTTGAGATAAATATATATAGTGGTGATAGATATAGACTTGAGATAAATGTACAAAGTGGTGAACAATATACATATTGGTGCTTGATATAGAGTTGAGATAAATATACTAAATGGGGATGGATATAGAGTTAGATAAATATACAAAATAGGGATATATATACATAGTGGTGATAGAGAGAGTTGAGATAAATATACATAGTGGTGATAGATATAGAGTTCAGATAAACTTACAATTGGCGAACAATATACATAGTGTGTTAGATATAGAGAGTTGAGATAAACATACAAAGTGGAGATAGAAATAGAGTTGAGATAAATATACAAGTGGAGATAGAAATAGAGTTGAGATAAATATACAAGTGGTAAAAGATATACATAGTGGGGATAGGTATATATACAGAGAAGTGACAAGTATACAGAATGGTGAATAAATAAATTCATCATTGATACCAGGACTAAATTTTATATATACGACAGATGCTTTTTTCGTCTACAAAAGACTCATTAGTGATGCTCGAATCCAAAAAAGTTATAAAAAAAAAAATGCCAAATAAAGTACGAAGTTGAAGAGCATTGAGATCCAAAATTCCTAAAAGTTTTGCCAAATACATAGATATTCAAGGTGGTGAAATATAATTTAAATGTGAAATATATACAAAGTGGTGACAGATATAAAAGGAGGGAAACCTATATAGTGATGGGACAGATATATATACATAGTGGTGATAGATTTACAAAGAAGTGACAAATATAGAGTGGGGTTGTAGATATATGGAGTAGTGATAGAAACACATAATTTTAGTAAAAATAAGAAGAGGTTATAGATATACAAAGGGTGATAGATAAACAGAAGAGTGATTGATATATCTATAAATATTCTATACCATTTATTCCGGTAACAACATGTACTGTAATATTTATTCCTGTGGAAATAATATTCCCCAGAATAATTTTTTCATTTGGGACTTGTATTATGAAGGAACTTCAATTCCATGACAGTGATAGATATAGAGGTGAGATAAATAAACAATAAACAAAGTGGTGACAAATATACATAGTGGTGTTAGATATAAAGTTGAGATACATATACAAGTCGTGATAGATATACATAGTTGTGATAGATATATAGTTGAGATAAATAAACAAAGTGGTGATAGATATAAAGTTGAGATACATATACAAGTCTAAATAGATATACATAGTAGTGATAGATATAGAGTTGAGATAAATAAACAAAGTGGTGATAGATATACATATTGGTGATAGTTAAAGAGAGTTGAGATAAAAATACAAAATGTGGATATATAAACATAGTGGTGATAGATATACATATTGGTGATAGTTAAAGAGAGTTGAGATAAAAATACAAAATGTGGATATATAAACATAGTGGTGATAGATATAGAGTTGAGATAAATCTAGAAGTTGTGATAGATACATATAGTGGTGATAAATATACACAGTGGTGATAGATATAGAGTTTGAGATAAATGAATAAAATGGGGATAGAAATAAGAGCTGAGATAAATAAACAAAATGGGGATAGATATAGACTTGAGATAAATAAACAAAATGGGGATATATAAACATAGTGATGTTAGATAAAGAGTTGAGATAAATAAACAAAATGAGGACAGATATACAAAGTGGTTATAGATATAGGGTTGAGATAAAAATACAAAGTGGTGAAAATATACATATTGGTGATAGATATAGAGAGTTGGAGCTAAAAATACAAAATGGGGATATATAAACATAGTGGTGATAGATATAGAGTTGAGATAAAAATTCAAAATGGGGATATATATTAACATAGTGGTTATAGATATACTAGGGTTGAGATAAATATACATATTGGTGATGGATAAGGAGAGTTGAGCTAAATATAAAAAAATGGGGATATATAAACATAGTGGTGATAGATATAGAGACATAGTGGTGAAAAATATAGAGTTGAGATAAATAAACAAAATGGGGATAGGTATAGAGTGGAAATAAATAAACCAAAATGGGGATAGGTATACATATTGGTAATAGATATAGAGTTGAGAAAAATTTACAATTGTTGAAAGATATACATAGTTTATGATAGAGATAGTTCAGATAAATATACATAGTGGTGATAGATATAGATATACAGTATGGTGAAATTATACAATGTGGTGATAAGTTTTCAAAGTGTTGATAAATTAACAGATTGGTGATATACAGAATGATGTTCAATATATATACAGTGTTGGTATATATAGATATACAAAGTAGTGATATGTATATGTAGAGTGTTGTGAAAGACACACAGGCTAGCAAACACCTTTATCCATACAGTGTAAATTCATTCATTTTTTACGAAACCATTTTTTTATCTAACAGGATTTAAAAAAAACTACAGCTGTAAATTAACCTTTTGCAATGACTTGAGAATTCTTTATTTTCCTTGGTAAATTCTTCCACCAAACAAGTCCTCATTTTCAATCCAGCATGTTATCTGCAAAATATAATGTATGTTTATACTACATGCGAGTACAGTAAAACTTATATCCTGAAAGTTCAAATAAGTATTTTTTTATTTGAAGTGAAAAGTCCTAATATAAAAAGGTCTTCAAAATGTAGGGTAATGAAAAAAGTGGTATAACCCTGATGGTTTTATACCTTAAAGTTAATATTACATCTACGATATTTTTTTGGGGAATGATAGCTTAACAGTTACTGCGTATAGAAATTAGGTGAGGTTTCTGAAGGATTGTTCATTAAACCAACAATGGTAGGTAAAAATGATTAACCACAATTTTCTACAGGATCAACCATTATAAAACAAGCTATAAATTTGATCAACCATTAGTTTCCATTGGATCAGCCTTCATAAAACTAGCAATATAGTTGACAGTGAAAAACTTCTATTTAATACTAGATCAATCTAAAAAAAACAAGAAACTTAACATGCTTAAGAGGTTGATAACCAGCTATTTCAGACTACATATATAGCTACAATACAAGCAATATAGGAAGAAATGATAAACCTCCATTTTATACAGTATCAGCCTTGAAACCTGAAACATAGATAAGGCTGATACATGTAATTTCCCATTTTATAATTGATATACCGTTTATAAAACAGGCATATACTAGGTAAGGTTGATAAGCTAGTTTTTAACAGGATCAGCCTTCATAAAACAAGTAATATATTATAAAGGAGAGGATGATGAACCACAAATTAATTTCAACCTGGATAAGCCTTTCACAAAATTAGAATATAAGTAAAGTTGAAGTACTTCCATTAAAACCTGGATTAGCATTCATCAAACATGGTCAAACTAACAATATAGTTGCATGAGGCTGTTAAACTGTTTACTTTACTTGATCAGCCTTCAGAAAACAAGTAATAAAGGTGAGGTTGATGTAACACCATTCAAAACTGGATCAGCCTTCACTGAAAAAGAATTTTGGTGGAGTTTATATTATATATTTAGAATGCATTGGTGGATAAACAGCTATGGTTTTCAAAACTAGAGGCTCTAAAGAGCTTGTGTCGCTCACCTTGGTTTTTGTGAATATTAAACAAAGGACGTAGATGGATTCATGACAAAATTGTGTTTTGCTGATGGTGATGTGTTTGTTCATCTTACTTTACTGAACATTCTAACTGCTTACAATTATCTCTATCTATAATTAACTTGGCCTAGTAGTTTCAGAGAAGATTTTTGTAAATGATTACTAAGATTTACGAAAAAATGGTTAAAACTTGACTATAAAGGGCAATAACTCTTAAAGGGGTCAACTGACAATTTCGGTCATGTTGACTTATTTATAGATCTTACTTTGCCAACATTTATTGTATTTTAAAGTTGATCTCTATCTATAATTATATTCAAGATAACCGAAAACAGCAAAATTTCCTTAAAATTACCATTTCAGGGGCAGCAACCCAACAACAGGTTGTCTGATTCATCTGAAAAATTCAGGGCAGATATATTTTTACTTAATAAACAATTTTACTTCATGTCACATTTGCTTTAAATGCTTTGGTTTTTGAGTTATAAGCCAAAAACTGAATTTTACCCCTATGTTCTACTTTTAGCCATGGCGGCCATCATGGTAAGTTGACAGGGTCACGCCACACATTTTTAAAACTAAATACCCAAATGATGATTGTGGCCAAGTTTGGTTTAATTTGGCCACGTATTATCAGAGGAGAAGATTTTTGTAAAAGATAACTAAGATTTACAAAAAATTGTTAAGAATTGACTATAAAGGGAAATAACTCCTAAAGGGGTCAACTGACCATTTCGGTCATGTAAAAACTTATTTGTAAATCTTACTTTGCTGAACATTATTGCTGTTTACAGTTTATCTCTATCTATAATAATATTCAAGATAATAACCAAAAACAGCAAAATTCCTTAAAATTACCAATTTAGGGGCAGCAACCCAACAACTGGTTGTCTGATTCATCTGAAACATTCAGGGCAGATAGATCTTGACCTGATGAACATTTTTACCTCTGTCAGATTTGCTCTAAATGCTTTGGTTTTTGAGTTATAAGCCAAAAACTGCATTTTACCCCTATGTTCTATTTTTAGCTGTGGCGGCCATCTTGGTTGGTCGGCTGGGTCACCAGACACATTTTTTAAACAATATACCCTAATGATGATTGCGGCCAGGAGAGCTAAAAAGGCAGAAATTTGAATAAAAATTGATAGAAAGTTATTACTTTACTGTTTCTATTCATCAGAATGTATTGATTCTTGATTTTTTAGTAGACTTTAGAGTATAACAAACAATTCTTAAGGTGTTTTCATATCTTTTATCAAGCAATATACTTAATTTCATAATTCATTGGTTGACCCTTTTTTAAATTTTTCAACTTGTCAAAGTTAAGAATCTCAAATTTAATCAAAATAATAAAGCATGTTTTCTTCTTTTTTGTGGTTTAAAGTTTCTTTAGATTAGTAAGTTACTGAAAAAATATAATATACAGATGTAAACAATACCAAATTTTCACATTACTTTTTCTAAATTGTCACAAAGCTTCAAATTTGCAATTTTTTAAATGATTGAGGATAAATGAAATATGCACGAAAAAAATAAAACTACCCATAACACTTAGGTTTTGTACATTTCATAAGCAGAAGATTATATAATTTAGTCAAATACAAACCTATAACCCCATTTAAGTTTCATACTTTACATAAATTTCAAGAAAAACAACCAAAATCTGACCAAAAAAAAACCTTATTTTTGCACGAGTTATCTCCCCTTCTAATGTTAATTTGCATAGGAAATTAAAAATGCGGATTTTGAGTTTTTCTCAAGCTGGGAACAGTATATCTAATTTATATAACATATTATATAACATGTTCCTGCCTCAAGTTAGATTTTATGGGACTTTTTTCTGTGTACATATATATAGGGCATAATGCTATAGAATTATAACTAAAACATTTTCTGTTGCAATTAGTTTGAGGATATTTCTTAGATTGACTGGACTATTCGAAATATACAAATATTAACAAATATTGTCAACAATTTCAATAACGGCCGGGAAAAAGACTAACATCTAAGTCTGGTAAGGCTAGTATTTTATTTTTTTCTGGAACGCCTCCCATAGACACATTTTCTAATTTTATTATAGGAGTGCGGACTGTCTACGAGTGCAGCTAAAACAAAAAATGTATATCATTTACACCCATTACTCTTTGGCCTTCTTCCATCTTCATCGTCATTACCAGTCTGTCCGATTTTGTTGTTCATCTACTCTTGACTCTTGCTGATCCAAGTCATCCGACATGCTGTAATGGCTGTAGAAATTATTTTTGTAGAAATATTCGAAGCAGCTCAGGAAAGGGATGCTGGCCTAGTTCCGGAACAAATCACCTGTTTACTTAGTCTGGTGTAATAAGCTACAGTGGCGGATCCAGAGGGGGGGGGGGGTTCCGGGGGTGCGCACCCCCCCTTTATTTTTGCCGATCAATGCATTTGTATCGGGACATATATTTTTTGCACCCCCCTTTGCCCTGGGTTAGCACCCCCCCCCCTTTCGAAAATTCCTGCATCCGCCCCTGCGCTAATAGCATACTGTACCATACTCTACCGTACATACAGTATACGTTGTTACAATCTCTAAAAGACAAATAAAACTAATAACTTTCTTATCGATAAAGCAAATAGTTTTTGGATGGGGTGCATTTTCATATAAACTCAAAATACGCCAAATAGTTAAAAAGAACTAACCGAGCCCCTATTGCGACAAACTCAACAAAAAACAATGCATACAAATATGGATATTTCTTTCAATTGACGGTCATCCTTTTAAATTTAGTCATTCTTTATAAATTACGGTCATCATTAACAATTTACGGTCATCTTTTAACCAATTACGGTCAGCCTTGTTATGAATCGCTAATCCTGTTACGGTCATCTCGATTACGATTTACGGTCATCCTAGCGAATTTTTCAAATCCAATTTCCCGTTCTATACACGTTCCTCGGTAGAGATTTGTGACTTCCGTGTGAATCTTTTATAAATTTACATCGTATCAAAGTATGCTTTGCAAAGAAAATGATGTAGAAACACCTTAACAGACAATAAAAATATTGACCTAATTTTTCAGCTGACATCTTGGGATGACCGTGAATGCAGTTACGGTCATCAGCTTTACCCCAGTGATTATAGAATAGAATAGAATAGAATATTTTTATTTACCAAATTAGGGCCCCAGGAGGGCATATGATACAGACAATATTATTATAAACAATAACATATGCAATACACACACAGTAAAAGATATGTAACAAGTGTTATAAAAATAATAAAATGAA
This sequence comes from Mytilus galloprovincialis, assembly GCA_037788925.1. NCBI lineage: Eukaryota > Metazoa > Mollusca > Bivalvia > Mytilida > Mytilidae > Mytilus > Mytilus galloprovincialis. Next base: position 40,895,593 of record CM075332.1, on the reverse strand, counting down.
ATAATATAACACAGAAAATACACTCAACAAAATAGTAGCAATGTATTATTATTCAATGAATACTATGTTGAAAATGACTCAAGTGCACCCGGTAAGTGTATCTTCACTTTGAGAAGACAAACATGAGGCATTAGTAGTTTGTGCGGAGAAATGTCAATATACAAAAAGAACCCAATAAAAAACAAAGCAATTAAGCACTCCCAAATTTGACTATGAGGTATACTGCAAATAACAAAGTTTATTTAATAAAGGATATTTAATATGACTTATCTGCAGAAAGCACCAAGAGTCGGTGCTTAAAGGGGAGTCCCTACTTGTACTTAATGCAGATGAGTCAAGCTCCTTAATTATTGAAAATATATTTTAAAAACATATTTTTAAGATTATAGATTCTGTGTCCAGCCAGCAAAGATCATCAAGGGACGGTGCCAAAGAATTTGAAATTCTTCTTATGATCTGTGCAGGCTTAACAGGGTATCCAAATTCATATTAAAGAGTTATAATGAATTAGTTATTGCAGATTAAGTTGTACTTTAATTCTTAGTATCTTCTATATATTTGTAAAATGCAAATAGTACATTAGGATCCTCATTATTCATTATCCAAATTAATTTGTTATCAATATTTAAATTTTGAAAGTTTGGACATGATTTTAATATATTTTGCATCATTTCCTCTCTTTTTAATAAATGAGTGTCACATTTAAATAAAAAATGAACTTCATCCTCAATCTCACCTGAGGTGCACCTGAGACAAATTCGGTTTTGTCGAAGAGTACCCTGGTATGTACCAGATTCAATTTGCAATTTGTGAGCAGATATTCTTAATCTAGTAATACATTTCCTTTGCTCAAAATGTCGAATTATTGACAAATAATTTTCAAAACCATAGTTGCACTTGAATGTTACACAAGTTCGTAGTGTACCATCTTTATGTATGTCTAGCTGTTTTTTCCACAATGCAGTATAGTATCCCTTAACTATCTGACCACAGTGTAGTTTAAATGTTGAGTATTTTTCAAGAATATGTTTTTCTATGCCTGACATTTTTTCCCTTAAAATATTAATTGATCCATACCAAGAGGTTTTTTTTGTTTCAAATAGCTTTTTAGAACAATTATATGCAGCTTTTAACAAGGGAAATGATGAGCCAATATTTTCTAAACGATGCCAATATCCTAAAACATGTTTGACTATATCATAGTGAAGTGGAAAACGGCCTAATTCAGACAAAACTGCAAAGTTTGTACTCTTCCTATTAACGCCTAAAATATATTTGCAGAATTTAATATGAAGTTTTTCACAAAGTATCCTTGAGTAAATTGTATCCACTGTTATGTTTTCTTTTTTTAAACGTGCAGTAAAGGGATTGAAATATCCCCAAATTTCACACCCATATAAAAGTATAGGCTTTATTGTATGGTCAAAAACATGAATTGCATTTTTAACAGTAGGATTATGCACTAAAAAATCATTACATAGTTTGAAGTATGCTTTTAAGGCTCTTTGGTATAAATCATTCTGAGCATATGAAAAAGAACATGATGCATTAAATTGGATACCCAAATATTTATAATTAGATACACACTCCAGCTCATCTTTGTTGAAAACAAATTTTTGAGAGATATGTCTGCCTGCCTTGTTGAATATCAACACCTTAGTTTTTTTAGTATTTATATCTAAGCACCAGTCATTGCAAAAATTATGAAGTTCATTTAATTTCTCTTGTAGTCCTTCAGCTGAGTTAGATAAAATTACAATGTCATCAGCATACATAAGGCAATGAATGAGTTTGCCATCCAGCATAATTGGATCTCTGGTTCGTGTAAAATAGTCTGGAAGGCTATTTATAAATATTTTAAACAAGTTAGGACTCAAGTTATCTCCTTGTTTAACACCAAGCTTTGTTTGAAAGAATTCAGTTATTTTATCATGTATTTTTATACAAGATCTAGTTTCAAGATACATATTCTTTATAACGCTATAAAACCTTGAACTAACCCCAATCTCTAACAGCTTAATTCTAATTCCTGTATGTATTACTTTATCAAAAGCTTTATGAAAATCAACAAAGCAAGCAAACACTCTCCCATCCTTAGTATTACAATATTTATCAAAAATACATTTTAAAACAAACATATGGTCAGATGTTCTTGCCTTTCTTGTGAAACCTATTTGACAATCATTAATTACATTATTTTCTTCTAAAAAACTATCCAACCTTATATTAAGTATACTGTTAAAAAGCTTACCAATTGCATTAGTGATTGTAAGTCCTCTATAATTATTTGGGTCAGTGACTTCACCTGACTTATGTAATACTGTAATATAACCTTCGGTCCAATTTCTTGGGTATAAACCATGAGACAGACAAGAATTAAATATTTTTGAAAGAGACGATAGTAAAACATTTTGACTGTGTTTAATCATATTGTTTGAAATGTTATCCAAGCCTGGTGATTTGTTACAACGTAGTTTAGAAATGGCAAAAGAAATTTCTTTCTTTGTTATAAGTTTATCAAGATTATTTAAACAAACATTTTTTTCAAGATTATCTAGCTTTTTTTCCAACTTATCCACTCTTTCTTTGAATGACTCATGTAATTGATATAATCCATTGAAATGTGAAACCCACACAGATAGTGCCACAGCAGAACTATGGTCCTTATTATCATTATTTTTTAAATCATTAATTAACTTCCAGTAAGATTTAGGATTATCATCATGTAGATTCTGTAACTGCTCAACAAGTGATTTTTTATATTCTTTATACTTAAATTTTCTAAGTTTAGAATATTGCTTATTAAGCTTATAATAGTGACCTCTCACTAATGGGTCATAAGGAAATTTTGAATATATTTTACCGTAACTTATTAATTTGTTTCGAAGATGGTACAAATCTCCATCAAACCATTTTTTTGTCTTTATTTTCTTATTTCTTAGTTTATTTCTTTTTAAAGAATTAGTAGCAGCAGACAGGAAAATATGTGATAATTCTGCTGCAGCCTCATCGACAGAGGATTGAGACTCTTTGATTATACTTTTATTAAATGTATCAATTTGTGTTTGTATATCTGGTAATAATAGAGCTGTCTGAAAGTTTGTAGGTGATTCATCTGACCATATGAAATTTGGAGATTTATCAAACATATTAATATTACAATCATTATCATCAACAGTAAATTTACTTGACATTTCCCATTCCAGTATACAATGACAATCTGAAATAGTAGGCATAAAGTTGTGAACATAAAAATATAAAATTTGATCCAGAATACTCTCCGACACCATCACATAGTCAACCACACTACTGCCGTTTGGCGTATAACATGTGTACTTTCCAAAAACATCCCCTAGGACTCGACCATTTAGTATCCTTAACTGGTTTAGAATACAGAGATCTAATAGACTCTTTCCCCTTGAATCAATTGTTGTATCACTGCTTTGTCTTTTTAAGATTTGCTTATCAATTGGATAGTTATCAAAAAGAGGTAAATAAGATTGATCATCATTTAAAATATAATCAGGGGAATTGGCAATTCTTGCATTAAAATCACCACACAGTAAAACATTACCCATTTTCATATATTTTGCAGTTTCCTGTTCTAAACATTCAGTAATGTCCCGGTCGAGTCCCTGAGTATATGATGACATTGAGGGTGGGTTATACACTACACACATATACAAGTCTTTTTGAAAACCAAACAAATCCTTTTCTAACTTTATCCACATAATGTCAGTACAAGTGTTTTTGAGAATTTTTACATAAGGTTTGATATTTTTTTTAACTAATACTGCCAACCCACCAAAAAATCTGTTGTTTGCCCTAGTTTTAGATCTACATACATTATAACAATTAAAAGGACCTATTCTATGAATATTGGACTCATATCCAATGTGTGTTTCAGCAAAAAAAGCCAAATCATATTTATCAATTTTGTTTAAGAAAAGGGGATCATCCGTTTTGTTACCCTCCTTGTTCATAAGGCCCCCTAAATTAAGAAAGCACATTTTTAATGATGTGACTGTTCTTGGTGACATAGTCCCTTCTATTCTTGTATTTATTTTAAATATCAAAGAAATTTAAAAACAAAATGAAAAAGAATTATTTAAATACTTTCCAAGTATATAAATATTTTATAAACAATATGATAAAGAATATATGCAAAAAGATAAACCTTTTTATAAGGTGCCAATTAAAGAATTAGAATTAAATGGCCGTCAAGTTAAATCAGTTGTTTTTGTCCTTGACTTGATTTTGATTCCTTTTTTATCTTTCTTTTTATAAACTTAGTTAGTAGTGTACCAAAATTCCCTTGTGTGCAATTCACACATTCAATTGTAATAAAGGGAATAAAATTAAGGCAATCCTTGCGTTATTTGATATTCACTATGTTATTTAGAACTAAGTTGAATTTATATATGACTTTTAACTTTTCAAATAATAATGAACAATATTAAAAGTTTACAATATAATTTTTGTTCATTTATGACATCCTGAATTTTATATGGAAAAAAAAAAAAAAAATAGAACATGCAAGTTCTATAGCTACTGCATATACATGTATTTGTAATAAAAAGAGAATTATGTGATATGAATATGAACAATATACATTATATATGTGTAAAATAAAATTGACATTAGTATTATTATACAAAGTTAATCTGAATCTCCACGGCCACGGCCACGACCTCTACCTCTTCCTCGTCTGTTGCGCGATTGGCTCCTAGGTCGACGAGTGGGTGGGAGCGGAATATTGAGAATTTGGTGTACTGCTTGTTTTATGTTTGATGCAAGAAATGACACACCTTTATCGTTTAGGTGATACAAGTCATTTTGTAATAAATCCTCGTTCGCCTGACCTTCATAATACATGTTATTATGTTCTATTAGTTGGAATTTCTTAAGCTCTGTGTAATGCCTTCCATAGAAATTCTGTTTGATGAGAGCATTAACAATCTGCCCATTAGTGTGGTGCATCATGTCATCCTTTCTTGGTGTAGCAAGTGATATTATACATTTAACTTCACACCATTTCTCTTGAATAGTGGATATAAGTGCAAACAGCTCACATGCACAATTCTGTGGGGTTTTTGTCTTCAGATCGTTGGTAAGTATGTGTAAAACAACAACAGCTGGTGGAGTTTGAGGATTATAACCAAGGATATATTCATTTGTTTTATCCAGAGTAAAGCATATTTCCTTAATAGCATCTATACTTGGCGATAATTTACTTTCATTGATCCCACGAATATTTGACGTTCCTATTAGAAGGACACTAGGTTTCCAAATTGGTTGTTGGTCAACTTGTTCTTTAGTCTGGTGTTGTGACTTGGATGTTGCAGTTCCAGCGTGTTGACCAGAAATATCCATTGATGATGAAATTTGACTTTTCAGGTTGAGTATTTCATCCATCGCTTTATCCAACTGTAACCTTAAATTGTGCTCAGATTCATGAAGTGTTTGTAGTTCTTGGTTTTTTATAATAAGCCTATTTGCATTAAAGTCAAGCTCGGAGTTTGTTGATGAGACAAGTTTTTCTTATTCATTTCTAGTCTCTACTAGCAGATTTCTACTATGAATATTCAAATCGTCATACTGACATTTTAGAAGCGTAACATTCCCCTTTTCAATTTGTAGTTGTGACTTCAGAGAATCTTTTTCTTCTTGTAATGTTTTGATTTTTTGTTGTACTGATTGTAATTCTTTAGACAGAGTATCCTTATCAGTGCTCTTTTGGTCAAGTTGAGACTGACCTTGCAAAAGAAGTATTTTGCACCCATTAACAGCTTCTACTATAGTAGTTTTATTGGTAAACAATAAGACAGGTATTCTGTATCTATCTTTGACATATCCGTGTCAATTTTAATGTTTTTTAAGACTTCGTTGCCGTCCCAGGACGCCATTTTGGAAATCCAAATTTACAACGTGTTCAAGAGTTTATGGTTTCGATAAGTACACGTACTGTCTTGTATCTTGACTTTAAAAGTGTGTAGGCTGCTATAAAAGTATTTAAGTCTATTAATTGTATGTGTTTGCTCGCCCTCTACCATATATATTCAGGATTATCATTCAGTTTTCAGCCGCGTGAAAAATGCACAGCCATTGTGTAAAGGGAGGTAATTACTATCGTCTTGGTACCTGTTTTGACGCGGACCAGAAATGACGCACCAATTTAGTTTTGGGTTTTATATTTCTAAACAAAAGATGTGACGTCATCGATAATTACTATTCATAACATGATGGTGAAGGTCATATGACTACAACATAGATGCCTCAAACTCTGCCCAGAAATGTTATTATTGCTTGAATTAGTAAAGATAATGCAATTTCTGCCATTTTATTAAGGTCAAAAACAGTCTACCCTTCCCAGAATGATTATCAGTCCTAAATCCACTTTGGCCGGCAAAAGTATGTATGCACATGCTGCCCCAGTTTGTGTTTTTCAAATCATATGACTGTCATGTGACATGGTTTTACATTTAAGCGGGAATCACTGTAGAACAAATGATCGTCGCTTATATAATTTTCTATTGTTTATCGATTTTTTTCATTCATTGTACGAAGTATACATTGATAAATGTTTTAATGTCAATGTTGTTTTATGAATGCAATTACTTCTTATTTTCAAGTATATGGAATATATATGTCACTTTGATAAATTTTGAACAATTTTATATAAAATTTGAAATAAAATATAGGTTACAATTAAATTAATGAAAAAAATTGTGTTGCTATCAACATGATCATAAAAGTGACTGTAAATGTCAAAATTTGTTATTAAAATTAAATTTGTTGAATAGTGTTAACTTTAAATTATCCGGATTGAAGCAATTTTTCGAACATCAGGTACACTGCAAGTGGTTTTTACTGGTTTGTTTATAGTGCGTCATTACTGGTACCCATCATAAGTTGACAGTCCGTTTGTAATGTTAGCAAACATGATTTTTATTGCTTTTACTGTTTCAAAAATCAACTGTTTAATGATTGAAATACATTAACAAGTGATCAATCTTTCATTCTATTCCGTGTTTCTTTTTCTTTTAAATGGTAGATTAAATGCAGAGACAAACACAACGTTAGGTGCGTCATTACTGGTTCCTCGGGGATATATAAGAACGAATTTTAAACATCAGTTGAAAAAAATAAAGCCTGCTTTGTACCAGAGACATATAATGCTATAGATTAATATGTCAATGTTTGTACTAGACACATATGGTGATTCAGATTTTTAATGTGCTAGTTCACAATGTAACGGTCCCCAGGAAAACATGTCAGCTTAGGCCGTGTTCAGATTGACCTAAATGCGGTGTTGTGTTAGTGTAACTCACACCTAAACTAAACACAATTGCGTTCCCATTGATAAAACTCAATGTTTACATGTAGTTTAAATCATGTTTTATCTACACACAGTCGATAGTCAATGTAGGCCTTGTGTAGGTTAAGTGTACACAAAACTAGGCATTTAGGACATAAGTTTTACCGTGTATATATTTAAGGAGGAAACTATTTTTGAGTAAAATTGATATTTTTGATAATTATTAGTATTGTTCTTTACAGAAACTGTTGTCTAAATTTTACACGTACTTTATTAACCCCTGATCAAGACTCAAAGCAGCATCATTGCCGAACCCATAAGGCAGCAACCAATTGATTTTTCGGGGGGGGGGGGGGGGGGCTATTATAGTTGAGTATAAAACATAAAGGCAAGGGGGTGGGGGTGGTGAGCTAGGGATTACACAGAAATATTCGCCACTGGTCTTTACTCAAACAACGATTCACGCATAAATGCAGGACTAAAAAAAGTGTGGGGTAAATGATACGTTTGTCTAGTAACTCAGATCCGTTAAATAACACTTAAAATAAATAAAAAAACGTTACCTATTCTTTTACCAAATACTCCTTGGAGAAGAAATACCATTTGAAACAAACAGAAAAGATAAAAATGTAGTGATCCCTAATTATATTTATCTCAATCCTTTTTTTCGGCTGTAAGCACGCTGCTGCAGCTAACGTTTCTAGTGCGTAATCGAGACATCTCTAGTATATTCAAACTACTACAAATTATAAAAATGGCTTTCTTAAAGTAGCAACCACTTAACTAAAAAAAGGGGGAGGGTTGTGTGGTTTTTTTTTTTATCTGAGTCAGATTTTTTTTTCGCGCGTACGTTTTTATTCTTTTTTTTTCGATGCTGGTGATCAAATACATTTTTTTCAATATTTAACACTATAATGTATGGGGAAACTCTTGATTCAGAATATTTTTTTATCATTTGTATGACTATTTTTTTTTTTATCAAATTGGGGATCGGAATATTTCAATTCCCACCACCACCCCCCTTTTGAAGTCAAATGGTTGTTCCCTTACCGCTAGAAAAATTGTCCAAAAATTTTGAATTCAGTTCTACGTAATGAACATTTAAATGACATATAGTTTACAAGTGAGAACAAATCTTATGTACAGATAGCTAAACAAGGTGTATAGATGTGAACAAATGTAATGTGAAACCAGTGTACACTACACCAATCGTAAACATGTTTACTCTACACGGCGTTTGGTGTGAACACGGCCTTACTCTGATACATAATTCAGTGACTCAGAGCTGGCCAGTCTTCGTTCTTTCTCGGACGTGTTGTGTGCATAGCTGAAAGGCACTGGCTACGGTTACATGGAAATGTGACAATTATAAAAATATTACTGTTACATAGGAGACTTATTGCCGGAATACAGGATTGGGTAAGGATCTAACTAATTACGAATGTAACAATAATAAATGAGTCTACGGTTACATTGCGTTATTGTTACATTAATTCGCTTCATTGAACGTAGGATTTATTAAACTTAAACCTTCTATAGTTGTGTTGCTTAATTTTTTTCTCAAATAAGATACTGTTGTGCCTTTGTTTTTTCTACATTGGCTAGAGGGTTGAGATCTCAAAAAATATGTTTAACCCCGTCGCAATTTTGCGCCTGTCCCAAGTCAGGAGCCTCTGGCCTTTGTTAGTCTTGTATAATTTTTAACCCTATAGTATGTGCAAAGATTATTCGCCAAGTATGCTACACAAACGCTCTTTACGGCTGTGAGATCTGGGTTAAGCTGTCTAAAACAGAAACACTTATGTTAGAACGAACGCATCACTATGTTTGCGAAACACTTATGTTAGAACGAACGCATCACTATGTTTGCAAGTTCATACAAGGATTACCTAGACGGACAAGAACTGATATGTGCCTTTCTCTCATTGGTTGGTTTAACCTTGACAGTTTTATTAATGAACGCAAGTTACTGTTCTTCGAACGAATTTGTAATTTACCACAAAGAGCAATTTCATTTCGTATTCTCGTACGTAAACTTTTTGAACTCAAGTATTTCAATCAAGAGTACATCAATTGTGCATCGGATTTTCAAAGGACTGTGTGGATTTACTCTACAAATACCATTTATCGGACTATTTAACAAAGTTTATGGATAGCGGACATTTTCCGTCTCAGCGTATATGGAAGCGAATAGTTCACAGATCTATTTTTGAATATGAACCTAAGGAATGGCAACAACGTATAAACATAGATAGTGACTTTAACATTTTCAAGAAGATACATTAAGTATTTCAGCCTCATCCTGCATGGACAGTTGCATTAGACTTTCCGTAAACAGGCAAAATACATAGTATATCCCTGTTGTTTGGTCCACAACACGAACAGTGATAGTATTTTATGTGATAAATGTGGTAAACTTTTCACCGACCCGTGTATTCACGCAATTTCATCGTGTGACTATTTATCCGACATTCGGGATGAATTCTGGTGCGAGCTACTATGCTTAAACCCAATAACTTTCAGTGCCTTTCTTAGTTCCTTAGATGATGAAGATTTCTGTTACATTTTACTATCATGTGAAACCGAATTTGATCTGGACTGTGAGCAGAAAAGGAGTTTTCAATTTTTATGCGTCAAATATGTTTACAGATTTTGCAAAACATTTGCTCATTCCTAATTGAAAATATGAATTAAGTTCAAATTTTTGTCTCAATCCGTATTAACAATATGAATTAAGTTAAGAGTACTTTCAATTATTATTTTTTCTCTTGTGTGTTTTTTTTTCTATTCAAATTTGTATATATTGTGTTATGCATTAATATTGTATTGGTATCATTATCTCTCCTTAGGGAGGCTAACAAAGATATATATATTTCCATTCTCAATTTTAAAACAAAATATCTGGACTCTGAAAACACGGATTTTACCAGTTTCAACATGTTGGAAAATGTTAATATCAGTTGACTGGTATGTTTATGTTGTATTGGATATTTAGCTATGCTAAGATGGATATGGCAATCGGAGGTGAACATAAAATCAGTAATGGACGATAATGAAATCATATTACAACCCCACATGTTCTTCAAACAAAAAAATTGGACGAAAATATAAACATCACAACAAGGATTTTTATATACAAATCCTTGATCGCTAAAGTAAAAAATATTTTTTTTCAGCTAAAGCATGAGAGACATTGACAGTTTCTTTTACTTCTAAAAAGTATAGTACAGAATGGAATTTTATAGTATGAAATACAGACATGCATATTGCTGCATCACTCGTTTGTGATGGCTTCATGGTTTCACCAAAATTCGTTTGACTAAAAAATAAACAAAAACAACATATTGGATTTGTAGAAACTGTAATATTGCAAATGTGTAAATATAACAAATTTGTATGCAATTGTGTAAAATTAAAATTAAGATTTCAAGTTTTAATTTAACACATGATACTAGTCCCAGCGTACATTGCAGTGAATTAATGTAACAATAACGTAATGTAACCGAAGACTGAATAATTATTGTGACATTCGTAATTAATCGGTTCCTTACTCGACATTGCATTCCGACAATTAGTTTCCAATGGAACAATAATATTTTTATTATTGTTACATTTCCATGTAACCGTAGTTAGTGCCTGGCTGAAAAACAGCAAATATCGATTTTTCTTACCCATGATCCCTGCTATCGGAGGTGAGCACGAAACCACCGAGGCGGTATATAAATGTATTTATAGGTTAGACAATACTTGGTCATGTTTTATGAAGATTTAAGCCAAAGGCGAAGGCGAAGCCGAGGGCTTAAATCTTTATAAAACATGACCAAGTATTGTCTGACCAATTTAGAACATATTCACACTTTCGAGTGACCTTACAAAATTAACTTTTCCCGTTGTAATATTCAAACCTAAATAAGAGTTCATTTTTTATAGTGATCTAAATGCAAAACATAGGTAATCATCATTTCAATGGATGGAATAAAATAGCCCTGACATTGTTTGTGAGGACTGAATGGATAAATTGTTTTTATTCTGCTTCAGGTAAAATTTAATACTTAAATGTATATATCTTGACATTTTTTTTAAAAGCAACACAATGTTATATAAATCACCTTTTTGAAATTTGATTTTTTTATAAATGTAAAATGTATAAATATTTAAATTCAGACCATTCAACATTAAATGCTTACTTTTTATTAAAAAATGTACATGTATTGTGCTTCCCCGAAAAAAAAAATCTATTGCTTTATATATATCAGCAGTCTGGCATTGTTTTCTTGAAAGAAAAAAAAAATCCCTCAAATTTCAAGAATATAAATTAAATAAATACTATTTTACCTACATCCTTACCCCAATTGTGTTTTGTTTATTCTATATGTGTACCATTAGAAAATGTATGAAAATTAGCAAAATTCAAAATGTTTTGTTTTAATCTTTGCTCTTTCATCTTTAATCAGTAGGCTTTTTCCCCATGGAAAATGCCTCAGGGGGATTGTACACTTGTTTAGTGCAGTTATTAAGAGTTCACTTTCATGATTAACTGACAATGAAAAGTCAGTCATATATAGCATTTCATAGTGCATGGAAAACCATGTACTATGAAAATTAGAGGGGGAAAACTGACTTTTCATTTTACGAGAAGGGGTGAGTATGTTCTAAATGACTTGTGAGTCCTCTTTTCGTTGAATTGTTACATGTACTAGCCTATCAATTTTAAACTGGCCTTGGCTGTAGGGTTCATGATCACTCGTGAATACTGTTCAAGTGTATTCGATGGACGTTTATTTACAACGAAATAAGGTAATGTTGAACGGATAAGATCAAGAGTTGATTGACTAATACATGTACATAATCTTCTTGAAGTACTTTGCTTAAAGCAAAACTTCAAATATATGGGAAAACGTCCATTTAACGTCTGGCGAAGACTAAGGTCTGCTGTTTCCTGCGTCGGTCAGTAGTATCAATAAACTTGGAAGGTCTATTAAACAGAACAGATGAAACCAGGACAGTAATTTTCGATACGTTTTCATCTGTAACTTTTGTTTTACTCAACGTTATGGTTAAAATTTGAATTGTATAATAAAGAACAGGGCATTTGGGTCATTATCAAAAAAACATGCAAAACTATGTTATTGGGTCTTTTTAAGTCACAGACATGAAAATATATCAAAATAACACTTGCATATGTTAAATATGAATGTTTTGTGATATATAATATACTGTTTACAGTATGAAATGTTATAAAAACATCCTTATTTTTTTCTTAAACATCTTATTATTTATGGAAAACAATACTTATTTAACAATGTTTTAACAATATCATGTATTACATATACACAGTTTTCACAAACTGATGTATGCTGGTAACACCAATGACACTATTTAGTAACACTATTGACATTTTTAGTAATGGATGTTATGTTATATAATTTGAGATTTTGTAGCCTAAGAATTATTTTTTTCATCTTTTTCTTTTGCTCGGTGATCTTGGCTTTGTGTTCAGTTCTTGGTAAAGGTAAAATTTGAAATGTGATGTCATTGGTTATACTTTTGTGTCATTGGAGTTACTGAAGGGTCAGTGGTGTTACTATATAAAAATGCGACATTTTTTTATCTTAATTCATAAATGAAAGTGTTTTTAGGTCGTTTACGAAGGGTTGGGTATATTATTATCATTTAATCTTATACAATTCACATATATTCAGTTTAAAAATAACTTTAAAAAAATCTGCCAGGACAGCTAATTTTTATGAAAAAAATGGCTGAAATTGCCGAGAAAAATTTGCCTATAATTGAAATGATTTTCACCAAATCAACTTTCTGGCATAATGTTTTTGTGCGATTATTAAGTTTAACGAACACGCATTCCAAAAATCTATTACTCAATAATTATTTCGTCTTTTAAAGGTAAAAAAAGTCTGCCAGGACAGTAGCTTATTGCGTTAGAAATTTTGTTGAAATTAGTTAAAAATCATAATACAAAGTTAAATTTCTTCTCCAAAATAAACGTTTTGGTAAGCAAATGTTGATTCATTGGAAAGTTTAGAATATATACTTTCAGAAAAAGAAAAGAAATGGACTTTTATGTCATCACCATAAAAAAAAATCTGCCAGGACAGTAGCCTTTTGTGTCAGAAATGTGGTTGAAATACGCTTATAATCAATGGATAAATTAGAATATTTTTTTCAAAATGCATGTCTGGCAAGAAAAATGTGTTTCCTGGAAAGTTTGAATATTCAGCTTTATGATTTTTTTATAACTTTTATTTTGTAAACATAACAAAAATCTGCCAGGACAGTAGCTTACTATGTTAAATGTTTGTTTAATGGCGGAAATCAACGTAATTGTTTTTAACTATATAAATGACTAAGTATCTTTATAACCATTGTCTGGTATACTCTTTTGATAATATAAGGACTAAATCATTCAAAAAATCTTAAGAATTTATCTTTAATCATTTCTTAAAGTAAAACAAATCTGCCAGGACAATTCCTTTTAAAATTGGAACTAGTGAAGAAATTTGTTTCAAGCTTAAATTTTCTTTGTAATATATATACTAGTAGTAACATGAATATCGTTTATGGGGGCCTTTATAGTTTGTTGTTCAGTGTGAGCCAATGCTCCGTGTTGAAGACCGTATACTTTGGCCTATGATGGTTTACTTTACGAAAAGTGACTTAGATGGAGAGTTTTCTTATTGGCACTCATACCACATCTTCTTATATTATTCTGCGCATTATTAGTCAATGATATGATCTAATTATTCAAGCATTTTACTTTGCAATGACTACAAAGGTGATAAATTTTAATATATACAGCCTCCTCCATTAATAACTACTGTTTCCTTTGAATCTTAAATAAGGAATAAGATAAAACAAATGTTTGCGTTAAAACGCAAAGGTTTGCGTTATATCGCAACGACAAAACATTAAAATGTAACACACACAGAAACGAACTAAGCATTAGACAAAATGCGATGAGAATAACAAATACAACATCAAAACTAAAAACATGAATTTGGGATACGTACCGTGAAACGTCTTATAGTAATCTGAATTCACACTCAAATATAAGAAGAAACAAACGACACAACAGAAACACAACGTTAAAATGTAACACACACAGAAACGAACTATGATATAACAATGGCCATTCCAGACTTGGTACAGGACATTTTTTTAAAGAAAAAAATGGTGGATTGAACCTGGTTTTGTGGCATGCCAAACCTCCCGCTTTAATAGCAATGTCACATTTAACATTAAAATGACAACATAACAGTACAGGACTACAATACAAATAAATTAGAGAACATGTTGGACAGAGAAATACACGAATAACAGCTAACAAAAGGCACCAGGTTTAAAATCTAATACGCCAGAAGTGCGTTTCGTCCACACAAGACTTACTAGTGACGGCCTGATACAAACGTTCGTAAGGCAAAACAAGTACGAAGTTGAACAGCACTGAAGACCAAAGATTAAAAAGAGTTGTCCCAAATACGGCTAGGGTTTTCTGCTTGGGATAAGAACATCCTTATTATTTAAAATAATTTATACTTTTGCAAACAGTAAATTTTATAAAATGACTATATAAAAGATATACATGATAAAACTGAAGTATTAACTAATTACAGTTAAAAAAAAAAAAAAAAAAAAAAAAAAAAAAACACGGATACATTATATAAACCAACATAATCCAACAAAAAAATAGACACACCCGAGTTAGTTAAGACCTCAACGCAAAAAAAATGACGTCACATTTAAAATTCTAAAACACCACACACAAATGAATAGAATGATATACAAATGGATGAAAATTATATATACATGTAACTGTTATATACAAATATTAATACCTAAAGGTTTGACAATCTCATCACATGATATTTTTGCTGACTGTATATTAAAAACAGGCTTTTTTGCAAATGTTTTATTTCCAACTGCAATGACTTGGAATTTGTCAGGATTTGCCTGCGTACATTTAAATCTAAACCAGTCAATTAAAACAGCATTGACTATCAACTTAATTTTAATCACCACATTAAAATTATTTGTCGTAAAGCATGCGCATCCCAACGTCAACTGAATGTTTTAAAGCGCATTGGCTGCTTCTTTACTAAATTGAATAAATTGACCATTTTCCACACATTTATTTTATCTAATTTTAATTTTTTTCCTTTAAATTGGCATGGCATTTTTGCAACAAAAATAACACCACCAAATTGGAAAAAAATCACTCAGCCTTGATAATCACAAAAATAAAAAGTTTGTTCTTTGGCAGTTTGAAAATAAATTTTCTGACTTGCAATGTATTGAAAATGAATAACTAAGCAGGACTATAGCTTCTTGGGCCTTCAGCGGTTGCAAAACCCTTCAAAAAAAAATTTGCCTTGCTCCGCTCGGCGAAATATGTTAATTTGTCAGTTCTTTTGACAGACTTTTAGAGGCTAGGTAAAACCAAACTTTAATACTATGCATGTAACGTTTATATGTATGTATGTAAGCAATACATGTATATTGGTTGGGAATTTAAATAATTCATTTCATGAAGAAAATTATAAAATACTTAATCTAATTATACCAATTGTCTTTTATAATATACTATGTATTTGTGTTTCATTCGTCCTGTCTCGCTATGTATTATCTTAATATGTTTGTATATATATTGTCCTCTTTTAATGTACACAAGTATGTGTCTGAGGTTATGAATAAAATCTTGAATCTTTAAATTTCTGCAGGGGATAATGATTAATTTTAATTAGATGGTACACAATAACTTGACTATAAAACATGTATTATTCATAATTAACAAATATTTTAATAATTGTATGTTTTAAGATGTAAACAAAATATATGAAGTAATATGATATTTTATTGTTATAATATTTAATATAATAGTTACACAAAAACATGTTGTGTTAGGCTCTGATCCTGTTCATAACGTCATAGTATGTATTAGTTTTCTGTTTTGCTTCTTCCAATGATATTGTGTTGTAAAATGATGCCCTTTATGGGTTCTTGATTAGATTAATAAAATTCTTATCTTCTTATCTTATGCTATGCATTTTGCAAGCTTTTATGCCTAGTTTACACGTATATGCTTTTAGCTTTAATACCTAGCTTATGCTTATATTCTGCTTTTTCTAGTGCTTCATTTTTGTGCTGTGAAATTTATTGCATGTGTAGAAACAAATTGTCATTTCATAAAATATGATTATATTAGTCCAGATCATTTTAGAGATGGCATACATCTTAAAGGTTATGGTATTGCAATACTTGTTAGTTGTATGAAAAGGGTAATTAATCCTTTAATAGGTGTAAAATCAGGAGATAGAAGAGATCAGAATACACATGCATCTGATTATAGAAAAGTAACAAATTATGGTCAGAAAGGTGTACAATATATGCAAAAAAATTATCAGTCAAACACTGGTAATTATATGAAAAAAGATCAATTTAATAATTACTATGGTCAAAATCAAAACATGTTTTCACAAAGTAATCATTCTAATAACTATAGGAAAGATCAAGTTGAGGGTAATGGAAACAGAGATAGAATGCTCGAAATGATGGAATATATGCTCCAAGAAATGAGAAATATGAGGTAAAAAGCACAAAAAAATAAGTAATATCAAATGTACATGTAGGTACACTTTAGAATTTGCATTTTAGAATGTAAATATTCAAGTTTTGATAAGAAAATTTTAGTCAAAATAATAAAATGGATCAACTAGTATTATCACAACAATAAGATGATAAAAAAAAACCCAATATTTTCTTTTGCATGTAATGAGATAAAAAATGCTTATTTTGAATACATTGTAAATGCATGTAAGTGATGGGTGTTTCAGAAAAAACATATTAGTGTCATGATGAAAGGTAGAAATATCTGTATGTATATTTTTTGAGGTGATTTATTATGTTAAAGTTAGTTTTACAGAATACTTGTAAGATTCAGTTAATTTTTAGTTATACAGAACACTTGTAATATTCATTTTAACAATGAAAAGAGTTATTTCCCTTAGACTGTTGTATTTTTAGCAGTCATAGATAATAGTAAAAAAAAAATAATGTATTTTGGAACTATGATTATTGTTTAATCTATCATGTTTATAGAAACATTAACCAAACTGTGTAATTATAATAGAAGGTTTTCAGGCTAACAAAAAGGTTTATTATACAATTGACAATAGCAAATATTAAAAAATGAACAGAATTCATAAAAAATTGTCAATTTCCTCATGGAATGTACATGGCCTTGGGGATAAAATGAAAGACCCAATGTTTCTGGATTTTTTAAATAAAGATATAAATATATTGTTAGAAACCTGGAAGGGGGGGTCAGAAGATTTTAAAATTGAAGGCTATAACATTATCTCTAAAGTACGCAAGAAAACAAAAAAAGCCAAAAGACATAGTGGAGGCATTATAGTCATGATTAAAAAACAATTTTACAAGGGGATTTCTTATCTTAAAGATGCTACGTCATCCCAGAATAGATTATGGTTAAAGCTTGACAAGTATTTCTTTGGACTCAAACAAGATTTATATCTTTGTGCTGTTTATATTCCCCCTTTTTCATCAGCACATTATGATAGTGACTTGGAAAATCTTGAAAATGAAATTAGTTCATTTTCTATTGAAGGACAAATTATTTTAATAGGGGATTTTAATTCTAGGACTGCAATGAAAGCAGATTACATAGAAAATGACTCAGATGAAATAAATAATTTTGATGGTATTGACCTTCTTCCAGAGTGCTATATAACTGATATTGATATCAGAAGAGTAAACCAAGATAGCACTTTGAATGAGGCCCCTCATGGGGGGGTCCTAGTAATCACATAATCACCATTTTTTTGCCAATATAATCACATAATCATTAAATATTTGCTTATCTTTAGTAATCAAATAATCATAAACTAAAAATACAGTCCTAGGTAATCAAATAATCATGAAATATTTGGCTTAATAATCAAATAATCATTAAAAAAACGGCCAAGTAATCACATAATCAAAAACCCCATGAGGGCCCTCTTGAATACATTGGGGAATAAATTACTTGAATTATGTTCGTCCTCAAGGCTTCGTATACTTAATGGTCGTTTTTTGGGAGATTCCCTGGGATATTTTACTTATATGTGTAATACTGGGTTCAGTACAGTTGATTATGCTATTGCAAGTGAGAGTCTCCTGTCTGAGGTAAAATACTTTAAAACAAATGACTTTACATATTTATCAGATCATGTTCAAATAAACTTATATATGAATTGTTCTATTATATCAGATACATGTATGAAGAAATGTTTAGATGAGAAGAGATGGCATTTGATAAAATCATACAAATGGACAGAATTGTCATCTTCAAAATTAATTGATGTTCTATCAACAGAAAATGTTAAAAAGGAAATTTTAGATTTAGAGATGGAACATTTTGATAGCAATAAACTAGGCGTTGATGGTGCAACTGAAAAACTAAACAAAATTTTACAAACTATTGCAGAAAATACATGTAAAGTCATATCTAAACCAACAAAAAAGAAAAAGAAAAAAATTAAACAAGTATGGTCAGATAATGTAGTATATGAAACAAAAAGACAAATAAACTATTTAGGAAATAAAATCAAGAATAACTTAAATGACAAAAGTTTAAAATCTAAATATTTTGAATTATGTAAAAAACTAAAAAAAATGATTAAACAGAAAAAATTTGAATATCACCAAAAACTTTATAAATCACTTTCAGATAATTTAAAAAATAATCCAAAAGAATACTGGAATGTTCTAAAGGCAATAAAAAAGAAACCAAATATTGAAGAAGATATTCCTGAAATTTTAATGAATGAAAATAAAATCATAAAACATTTTCAGGATCAGGGTTCAAATATTTTGGCCACGAGCATCACTGAAGAGACATATTTTGTCGAAATGCGCATCTGGTGCAACAAAATTGGTACCGTTGATTTTATTACTACCACTGGGTCGATGCCTCTGCTGGTGGACTATTAGTCCCCGAGGGTATCACCAGCCCAGTAGCCAGTACTTCGGTACTGGCATGAAAATACGGATTTTTTGTGTTATTTAAATTTGCTGTTACAAAATATTAGAAATTATTATAAATTAAGGAATGTATCTCCCTCATGCAAAGCTCTGATTCATTTCACGAATTTGACTATACTTTTTGGACCTTTTGGATTATAGCTCTTCATCTTTTATATAAGCTTTGGATTTCAAATATTTTGGCCACGAGCATCACTGAAGAGACATATTTTGTCGAAATGCGCATCTGGTGCAACAAAATTGGTACCGTTGATTTTAGTACACCAGCCTCATATGATAAATCCTTTGTAAATAAACTGGAACGTGAACTAAACATTATAGAAGATAATATTGAATTGAATATGGAAACTGATGCACCAATTACATTTGCTGAAGTAAAACTGGTCATTTCAAACCTTAAAGTAAACAAATCAGCAGGTCCAGATAGAATTGTGAATGAAATACTCAAACACTCACAACCTGTGATAATTAATTCTATTGTAAAAGTTTTTAATTTGATTTTAAAGACAGGTAATTATCCAGATTCTTGGAAATTATCTTTCATGATTCCTTTACATAAAAAAGGTGACAAGTTAGACCCTAATAATTATAGAGGCATTTCTCTTATAAGTAATCTACCAAAAATTTTTAATGCCATATTAAATAATAGGCTAATCAAGATTGTTGACAAACAATTAAGTGATTGTCAGTTTGGTTTCAGAGAAAATCACAGAACAGCTGATAGCATCTTTTTATTAAAGTCCTTGATTAATAAATATTTACATAAAGAGAAAAAAAAGATTTATGCCTGCTTCATAGATCTGAAAAAGGCTTTTGATTCAGTATGGAGAACTGCTTTACTTTATAAATTATGTAAAATGGGAGTTGGCAAGTCTTTTTATAGAGTTATAAAACAACAATACTTAAATACTAAATCATCTTTAAAATATAAAGATTATGTATCAGAATATTTTAATATTGCTAGAGGGGTTAAACAGGGAGACACACTAAGTCCCACTTTATTTAATGTCTTTATAAATGATATTGTAAAAAATTTTGAGGGAAATGATTCAAGTCCCCTTAAACTTATAAATAGTAAGGTAGGATGCCTTCTTTTTGCGGATGATCTTTTAATCCTGTCAGAATCAAAAGAGGGTCTACAAAACAGTTTAAATAACGTTAAATTATATTGTAACAAATGGCAACTCTCTTTGAATACAAACAAAACTAAATCCATGATTTTTAGTCAGTCAAAACATAAAAGTGAAACATCACATATTTACTATGAGAATAAAGCCATAGAGAGTGTAACAGAATATTCATTTTTGGGAATGTTGATAAAATGTAATGGAAATTTATCACAAAGTACTTTAGAGCTGACAAAAAAAGCAAAAAAAGTATTTTTTGCAATAAAATCATATACTAAATCATTGAATAATCTACCTATAAAAGTAGCAAATAATCTTTTTGATTCTTTAGTAAAACCAATTATGACCTATAATTCAGAAGTAACATATTTGGATACATATATTTCTTTTCATCGAGCCAAAAGCAGAGCCTTAACTTCAGGAAAAGAAATTAATCAACTTGATTTTATAGACAAAACCCCCATAGAAAATATGCATCTTAAATTTTGTAAATCTACTCTAGGGATAAGAAAAAATGCATCCAATTTAGGAGCAAGAGTTGAATTAGGAAGATTGCCTATAGAATGTTTTATTAAAACACAAACCCTTTTATATTTAGCTAGACTATATAATAATAATATTAATCCATTGTTAAAGGAAGCTTTTTCTCTAGCACAGTCTCTAGATTTGACAGGAACTTACTCATGGTATACATATGCTAAAAATATTGTCAAAGAGACTAACGTTGACCTTAATATTCTTTCTACTTGTAAGGACATAAAAGATGTAAATAAAATAAAAAACGATATAAAGTTAAAAATGAAAAATAGATATGAAGATTTAATTCAAAATAAATTTCAAAACATCGATGATAAAAGTAAATTTTTTCTCTATAAAAAACTTAAAAAAGATTACAAACTAGAATATTATCTAAATACATCTAATTTTCAGATAAGGAGATTAATCACTAAATTTAGAATAAGTGATCACTCCCTCTTGATTGAAAAGGGGAGATATTTTAAAATCCCAAGAGAGGAACGTCTTTGCCATAAATGTAAAATACTAGAGGATGAGAAACATTTTTTACTATATTGTGAGTATAATAAAACTCTAAGAAATGAATTTTTTCATCACATATGTACAGAAAATAATAACTTTAATAATTTAAATGAAGAAGAAAAAATTCATTATTTACTAAATCCATCATCGCCTTTACAAACAAATAAGTTAGGATCCTTCTTGAAAAAGTCATTAGAACTGAGGGCAGGGGACTCTTAACAACTTGTTTGTTGTTATACATTTTAATGCTGTTGATATTTTGTATGTTTAATATGTATGTATATATGTTTATTGTGTTTATTGTATTAATATATGTTGGTCACAAACTGTAAAGTTTATATGACAATAAAATATTTGATTTGATTTGATTTGAAAATTATATTATGTGTTGTATTGTTATAAATGTTGTATTGTTAAAATGTCTCATTAGAGCTTATGTTTGTCTATGTTTGTATACCTTGCGTACTCTAAATAAAGCCAAGGACATATACATCCCTGATAAAGCCGATTAATTTATTTATAATAACGGGTATCTCGTACTTTACGACTGTCGACAAGACCAGAGACATACATTTATTTAATATACATCTGAGATATATGATATGACAGAGATCGACAAACTCCTTGGTAGCAGCAGAGACAAAATTCACGTATATATCACGGTCTCTCATTTTTCGCCAAGTTAAGAAGAATACTAGTATATTATATATAATAATTTCAGTTATTATCAAGGATTTGTATAGTGCTTTTGTAATAATCCTTATAAGTATTAATAAATACAGAGACATGTGTATTTATATGGGGGTGGTAAAGGGTTATTTTCGTGCAACGTTTTCGGCCCTTTTATTTCACGTGTTTTCGTGTTTTGAGGTTTTATTTCTCGTTTTCTCGTGTTTGGTTCGACGTGCGTGCCTCGTGTTCTCTTTTATTTATTTTCCGTGTTTCGTGTCGGAACTGTTAATTTCTCGTGCTTGTCGCGCATTTGATTAAAAAGTAAACCGGAATTAATTCAAAGTCAACAACAAGCGGACGCTGAAAGGTGACTGTAGGATCATCATGTCCATTTTTATAAGACAAAATGGTATCCAAGAACATGACGGCTGCATGATTAATAAATTATTTTACTTTTTCCGTTAACATGGTTAGTATTTACGATTTTATTTCTCGTGCTTCGTTTTTTTCCGATTTTTATTTTCCGTGCAACGTTTTTACGATTTTTATTTCACGTGTTTCCGTGTCCATGCCCCCCCCCCCCCCTTACCACCCTCTAAATGTCTCTGGTAAATATATGATTATTTTAAAAAGAGTTTGTCTCCTTTTGACCGAAAAGTTCTCCCCCTTTTTTATCAGTTTATTTTGAACAGTAGTTATATCCCTTAGCACAATTATTTTCTCCTTTTGACGGAAAACAGAAGCGTGAAACGTAGCTTCTTCTTCTGGTATTCTTTTTCCGTCCACGTTGGGACAACCTCAATTGAGTACAGTTTTCTTCACTATCTACAGACAACAGTAATCCGTCATCACAATAATGTCAATTATATCCATCACCACATTTATATACACTATATATATACAACATATATATACACAATATCGATCACGGTAAAATTAGCACTAAATGTTCCCGGCACACTAACAATATACTTATTTCCTGTTAAAGACGCACAATTATCTCTTCTTAATGTCCAACGTTCTATATCTAGCAACGTGAAGAGCATAAATCAACTGCCTTGATAAATCTTCTATCCTTTGAAGTATTGTATTATCATTTGTATACCGAGAAAGTAACACGGTGCAGTCCAAGATAATTTGTAGTTGGTCATCAGTTGGTATGTCCCTCATTCTAAAGTTCAAGAAATCAGAGATAATTTCATCGATTTGGTTAAGATATCTTTCTCTAATGCATTGGAGTATTTTACATGTAAGCAAAAAATGAGAACGATCTTCGATATCTGTATCACATAATTTACAAGTAGGAGTCTCATTTAGATTATATCTTGATCTATGAGATTGTAAAATGTACGTATCAGTAATAACCTTTAGTTTCACAGATATTCGGACAGCTTCTCTCGTTGGGTCACTTGTATTTCCAATGGATAATAATGTATGGCATTTTCCTGGTGAAATGTTCGAGGTCCCAAGATATTTCAGAGATTTATAAGTACAGCTCTTTTGTATTAATGCATTTTTCCAGTAATGGTCAATTGCTAAACGAACGGATTTCTTCCAAGAATATTTTGTTGGTGGGTCGTTTAGAAGTACGATTGGTGATTGTAGATCGTATTTGAATAGTACCCTCTTGATCGCTATGAACCAGCTATTACTTTCTTGATTTTTTGCTATTAATTGCCTCCTTGCTATTTTCTTTTCTAAATGGTTTTCATTTTGGTTACAGATGTTGTTGAATAAATTTAATGATTTTTGATCAATTTGAGCTTCTATAGGTAAAATGCCAGACATGATGTAAACACTAGGATCAGGAGCTGATATAGGAACGGATAAAATTTGTTTTAATATTTTCTTCTGAAATGTTTCTAATTTAAGTAGGTTTTTTGAAGTTGGTAGTATGACTTCGAGACCATAGGTTAAGATGGGTTGTACGAAGGTTTTGAATAGTTGAATAGCAGTACTAGGATCAAGTCCATTTTCTCCATGCATACCGGCTGACATTAAGCTGTACGCGGCTCTTCTTGATTTGGTGATGTTCTGTTCAATGGTAGCATCTTGTGTTTTTTGACTGGTTGTTGATCTTAAGATGCCCAAATGTGGAGATTTATCTGAAATTGGCATTGCATTGTTGTTTATATATATTCTTACTGGATCCTCAGATTTTTTTCGGTTTGAGGGTTGTACTTGTATAACTACGCTTTTTTGTGGCTGTAAGAGATAGTGATGATCTTCACTGTATTGTGCAGCAATATTCACAAGGTATTGTAGTTCATGTGGGTTTTCGCTAACAATTGCTACGTCGTCAGCACACGCTACTGCATTAATTAGCGTTTCACCTATCTCACATCCAGATGTAGTATTTTCAAATGTACTAAGAAGATCTTCGATATATACCTTATATAGGTCTGCGCTCAATAAACCGCCTTGTTTAACTCCTTGTAGAACTGAAAATTTTTCTGAGATTTCGGTTGACCATTTTATTCGAGATTCTGTGTTCTTATGGATTTCATCGATCAGTAGCCAAGATGATGGATCAGTGCCTGATATATATACTTTTCTTAACAACATTTTTAGAACAACAACATCAAAAGCTGACTTTGCATCCAGTAGTACTATATAGAAAGGTAATTTTTTGTCCATATATTCCCTATACACTTCTTCTAAAATAATAGCAGCATTCAAGGGTGATGTATTTGCCGTGAAGCCTTTTTGAAGTATGGACTGTAATTTTAGAGAGCCAGATCTTAGGTCTATACGTAAAATAAATTCAATGATCTTCAAAAGTATGGGAAGGACTGTTATTCCACGATAATATTTGGCATCGTTTTTGTCTCCCTTGTTTTTAAATACTGGTGATAATAACCCTGTTTTGATGATGTCAGGAAGTATCCTATCTTGGAACATTCGATTTATCAGTTTATGCAAAAATAATTTAAATTGTTGTCCGGCATATAACACATTTTCAATAGATATACCAAATACATCTTCAGCTTTTCCTTTATTGATTGATTTTATAGCTTTCTCGATAGTGTCTAAATCTACATATCTGGTAGCATAATGTTCACTTATCCTTTTTATAGAGACATAATCCATTTCACATAGTGCTAAATGTTGATAGTTAAAGTCAGGATGTTCAGATGGAATAGCAAGTTTACTAAAATGTTGGTTCCAGCCTTTTAATATATCATTTCTCTCAAATATTTCATTTTCAACGTGTAGATCATTGATAAAGGTGTTTCCGTTTTGCCTCTGTTTCCGTATTAATTTAAAAAATTTCTGTTTATCATTTTGATTGTAATTAATAATGTCATTTCTTTCGTTATGCTTTCTTCTGATTTCTTCATTTCTAATGGCTGTCCTGAAGTTTTTTCTAGTGAGTTTCTTTTCTGTTAAAAGTATATTATCAATATTTGGGGGTCTACCGGCTGATTTCCAGTTTTTATATGCCAATTTATTTGCTTCTAATGATTCCGAAATTTCTTTGTTCCACACATTGAGTTTTAATTTATTTTTCCCATACGTTTTCTTCTGGTCCAGCTGTTTTGCAGTATTAGACAAGAGGTCCATTGCTTGAAGGGTAATCACTTCTATATTAACCTTATCGGAGTTTAACCTTTCTACAAAATCTCCAATATTTCTGCTGATAGTCTCTTCATACCTAGATTTGTCCACCTTATTCCATCTAATTTTGTGTTTTTGTTTTTCAGAGTTCCTTGATTGTTGTTCTCGAGTAATGTTACATTTGATTCGCATTGATATAGGATGATGGTCTGATACATTAGATGGTAAATCAATCAGTCTTTTCGATGGTTCACACTTTGGATCAGTATATAGAAAATAGTCAATTTCAGATGTATCAATACCATTTACATTTATAAAAGTGAGGCCTTTAGAGTTAGTTTTCAAATTACATTCCACCATTAAATCGTTGAGTTTATGTTTGCGTCTGCTGTTATTGGATGGATTGTATAGATCTTCATTAAGGTCTCCTCCGACTATAATTTCATGGGTCCCACCATACTTTTGTACAATTTCGTAAATCTGGTCTGAACAGTCTAAAAATATGTCGTAGCTATCATTTGAGGATTTTGTAGGAAGGTATGCTGATATAATTATCTGTGGTTTATCTATGGTTAATTCGATACATTGTAATCTACTTGATCCGTCAGGCAGTGGTTTAATATAACGGTCTATTGATTTTTGCCAAAGCACTGCTACACCACCATATCCACGAGGCACATGAGAGGCCGCAATTGGGTTATCTGAATCTACTGCTTTTCCGACACCTACTAATTTCGGGTGTAGTTCTTTTAATTGTTCTAGTTCGAAATGAAATAGCCAGTGTTCTTGAATTAATATAATATCTATGGATTTCTCTATTTCTTGGAAGAATTGACCTGTAGTTTTTATGTTTTTACAGTTAAACGATAGAATGTTTAGAGTGTCTTGATTGTTGTTGTTGCACTCTATGTTTCTTTCTCGGTGACTAGAGGTTAGGTCAGTCTGTTTACCATGCGATTCAACTCTAAAAAAGAATTGGTAGTTGTCGTTAGGTAATCCTGACTTGCATTAGAGTTGGTCATGGTTTGAGCAGGATGATGCTGTATATTTTGTTTCTTTAGAGGATGGTTAATGTTCGGAGGCGGATGGTTGATGTTCGGAGGTGGTTGGAAGTATATTGGTTGTCCCATTATATGATGTGTTTCTGGTCTTTGAATATTAAAAGGGCCGGTATATTGTGGTAGATGGCCATTTCTAGGTAGTATGGGAGTGTTGTGCTCCTCAAAGTTCACATCTGTATCAAGTTGGACGGATGGTTTCGCTATGTTTTGCTGTGGTATATTTACATTTTGGTTTTGACCTGATGATGGTGCCTGTGTAGCCTTAGGTGGTGATTTATCAAACTTTTCATTTTCAAAGTTAAAATTTCCTTCCATTTTGGATAACTGTGTATCTATTTGACGTAAAATAAAGTTGGAGACTCTGTCTTGCAGGTTGTTTAATAGGAAATTATTATCCTTTGGGGTACTTCTAACATGTTGATCATCTTGGTTAGTGTGTACTATTGTCGGGTTGCTGCTTTCCGTTCTATGTATTAATTGTACATCTTTTCGTAAAATCTCGTTTGATCTCTCGAGCTCTTTGATTCTAGTAGCGAAACGTAGCCTTCCCCCTTTTTGTCAGTTTGATTGGAACAGCAGTTAAATCCCTTTGCACAATGCAGGTGCCCGTGATGACGTAAATGAAATATTATCACGTGATAGTTAGAATTCAACATGGCGAGTAAACCGAATGTTGAGATGGTAAAGGAGCAAGAGTTTAAGGTTGGACCGCGGTATACAAATTTAATGTACATTGGAGAGGGTGCATATGGAATGGTTGTGTAAGTAACTATTTAAAAACACGACGGGAGACGTTGCATTTTGGTCTCACATTATGAATGTTGCTTGCACAGCAAATGTCAAAACAGCGCTGTGCACGGTAAATGCATTCAAAAAGTATGTCACAAAACAGGTTTACGGATTAGTTACCAGTTTATTCAAATAGAGTTACCTTATTTAAAAGCAACATTAAACCGTTATGCAACTGACATCGCTTATAAAATACAAGAACTGTTACCACGTGTGTGCGTTGCTAAAATAATAACATGTTACCCCTAAAATTGTACTCTGACTCTGTAATATTTTGATGCTTGCAGTCCTCACCATAGGACACTACCCTTCTACTACCAGTTCAGGCTTTCGGAGTGAAATGACTACAGGGTCTGTAAGAAGTTAAACTGCAGCTAAAAAGAATCAATACACAACAATAACAAAATGTCCTAAAAATTATTATTAGGTCATGTAGGTTGTGGCTGAGGGAGTTGATTGTGGTTTTATGACTCAGACTCAGTTCTGTAATTTGGTTTGTCCAATAAGTCTCCTTTCATTCAACTTAATTTCCAATGTTTTGCTTTGCTGGATCTGCTTAACATGCTTAAGAACATACATTTTTAACTGACATGTCATAAACTATTGAGGCCAATGAGGGCGCAGTAGGTGTCTATGCTGTGGAACCATATATACCTCATTTATGTCACCATGTAGGTCTCTAATGATATTTGTTTTACCAAAACTCAAGGGGGGTGGGGGCTACTTGAATACTTAATTGAAAGGGGCTGCCACTGGGTTTCTGTTAGGCCAAACAAAATATTTGTATGTTTCCTGTTTCCTGACTGACCCTGACTCAAACCCCTAGACCCTAGGAATTCTAGACAGTTCGGCACCCAGACAAATCGTACCCGGACAAATCAGCACCTACCATATCTTTGATCTATATATAGTGAACCAAAATTTTATATGTAATATATTCAGAGTTAAAAATTACCAATCAGGTTAATTCAATTATCTGGCTACTAATCCAATTAGTTATTATATACTAATTAGCTCGTTCTGGCTCGTGGCAATAGATAACTGTCAATACACAGGAACTATATAATATTTTATACTTTATCAGTTTAATGCAAAAAGAGACACACTGAGGGATACATGTAAATTGCAAACACAATATACAAAAGTGACAAAACACATACAATACTCGAAAAAGGTGTTACAATCAAGTCCGGTTAATATTAATAATACATTATACATATATAGATAAATGACCATAATGATTGTGGACCTTATTTTTTTCTATTTCATCGATTGTTTTATATTTCTATTGGGATCTAGACCAGTTTTTTTCCGTTTAAAGCTTGAGTCAAGCAGGTTAGAATATGGATAATGGGTTTTAATTGCATTTATAAGGGTATTTCGAATATTACTATTTTTTTGGCAGGATTCCCTTTACTCCCTTAAGTGCAAATGCTATTAGCTCTATCAGAGATTGGCTAGTACAGTAGTATGGAAATGAAAAGTATGCAAGGAGAATTTCAGTTATGATAATCTATAATAATTTAAAAATATTTAAAAGCCACTTACCACTGTTGCATGTTCTATGTTGCCACTTTTGACACCCATCACATTGCAAAGCTTCTTGTCTAGGGCGCTGTTTATTCAAACAATAACTATCAACAACATATCTAACAATCAATTATGATTTAATTAATTATGTTTATTCGTACATAATCTTTAGGAGCTTAATTAAATGATGGATATTCTTTTTGTAATGCATATTTTATATACAAATTATAATATCTATGCAACAACTCTTTAATTTTTGATAATAAATTTATTTTTAAAAACGAGGTGCCGGATTGTCTGGGTGCCGATTTGTGCGGATACCGAAATGTCCAAAATGGATGCCGAAATGTCTTCGGACTTGGATGCCGATTTGTCTGGGTGCCGATTTGTCTTGTTACCGGACCCTAGATCTTTTTATTCAAATCCGGAAAAAAATCGTTTCCGGTCTGATCCAGATCCGTATCTTACTATGCCCAAACAATAAAATGGCTGCTCCCAGCACAAATGTGCTACATTTAAGGTTAAAAAAATGTCGGCACTGGGAGGATTATTCAATTAAAGCTTCTTTAAAGGGATTAAATCATTTCGGGGTACATGACATTTAACCGACTGCAAATCTGACAGGGAGTGCAAAAATTAAAAAAAAAAAAAAAAAAATCCCGACCTACCAACCCTGGTTTGTTTGCCTAGGAAGCAGGAAACAGACATATATATTTTTTTGGCCTTACCCTATCCCAGGGATCTCCATGGCCTGTTTAACAATGGCGCCCTCGATCGTTCAAATGTCTTGCGCCATCTTCAAATGACTAGCGCCATCTTTCAATTGTCTTCCTCCATCGTTCAAAATTTTATCGTTTTTATAGCCTGACGCCATTTTTTTAGCAATTATAATCAAATGCATGTAATTGCATAACCTTCAGGCTTTTTTATAGTATATTCCATGAATACAGTTATAACGCCTGAGGTGATATCCGGATTAAGATCGCTAATCACTTGTACCTGAGCTTGTACAGGTAGATCAACAAACCAGACAGGAGAATATTATCTGAAGAAAGATGATTCATTTGTCGAATTATTCAACAAAGTTTCCGCAAATGCCTATGATAATTCAGATTAAAGAAATAAATTTATTAATCAATTACAAAGTTTAACAAGTCGAACATGTGCTTTTATTTTGACTTACGCAATCAGCATCCCCCTTTTTAAGAAGTACAAAATAAGACGTAAAACAGTAATTATTATTTCATCGCAAATAACTCGAGTACTGCTGTATTGTAACGATAATATAGAATTGCTTTAAAAGTTAAAACGTAAAAACTTTTAATATTTCCCGTTAAGAAATATCGTATCGTAATTCCGAATTCATTTCGTAGATTACAATCAAATTGATACATCCGCGTTTCCAATTTCTTTACAGACTCGAAAGATGCATTTTGCATAGCATCGATTTGCTAGATAAAGTCATTAAAAACCTTTTCATTTGACAACGTTTGCTTTACAAATCGTTTTAACCTTTTACATAACCCGTACGACTCGTTTTGTGGTTGCTGCAAACCAGCCATACCGGTAATGGGTTCATGACTTCTGAATAATTTTGACAGTGTCCGTGAAAAATAAGCTCCACATGATTTTTAACCCCCAAAACAATTACTAAAAAAAGCAAGAAAACTACATGGAGACCTTCGTGATAGCTATAGCTATTGGTCATTCTCGACTAAGGTAAAGAGAGGGGGCATGAGGGCTTGGCCTTTAAAGGGTTACAAACGGCAATTATTGAAAATATATATACTTCTACAAAATGTATATAGTAATCTGTATTTATAATGAAAATTCAAATAAACGCAATTTTAATAAGCAATGAATTAGCATGTTCACATATCCTTATGTGGGGGGGGGGGTGTGAAATAATTTCGATCGCGCTACACTGTACGGCGTAGATACGGTTTCTGATGTAAACCTTTTCATACATTGCGTAGGCTAAAATGTTGTGATCTTATCATATTTTTCTGATAGTTTTCCTGACCTATTCACATTGTCAAGCTTGAAAATGTGACCTATTCCACACATATCCTATCACATTGTATATAGGAAGTAGCCTGGGCAATTTGCCTACCTCTAACTTAGCATGCCTATAACTTATGGGTCCACAAATTATTATAACCATCTCACATTCCTGTAAAATTTGTTTAGGTCTATTTGCAGAGCTTTTAAAAAGATATCAGCTAGGTCTCTCCCTGAGAAAATAAAGGCCAAATCAAGGCTTCCTGTAACAATAATGTGTGTTTCTGGATCATGATTTAATGTTATCTTGAATTTACAACGATTATATGTATATGGTTACTCTAGAACTTATATAGATAATACAGCTCAATCACTCCACCCCTCTAATTTGAATACTGTGGATTCATTATTATTCGTTGGATACCAATTTTCGTGGGTTGAGGTGAACCACGAATTCAAATGTTCAACGAATAACATATATT
Organism: Mytilus galloprovincialis; assembly: GCA_037788925.1. NCBI lineage: Eukaryota > Metazoa > Mollusca > Bivalvia > Mytilida > Mytilidae > Mytilus > Mytilus galloprovincialis. The sequence goes on along the minus strand of CM075332.1, from coordinate 40,863,960 downwards.
CAATAGCTTTGTATACAGAGATTGGCAAAACCACGAAATCAAATATCCATGAAAATGCAAGTTTTCAGCTATCCACGAAAACTGATACCCACGAAAATAAATGTATCCACAGTACTGGATTTGTCTCGTCTGTGACTAAACCTGTAAAATGATTTCAATACATGCAGTTATGCATGGTGATTTTCGAGCAGCAGCACCAACAATTGTTAAATTTGATTCTCAATTTTATGTTTCAAAATCGCTGGACGATGATCCGGCAAGCCTGAAAATCCAAAATGAATAAAATAAACTAGTTTTGACAATAAAATTTTATGAGTAGCACCATTTTTGCAGGGTTAGTCGGGATTGGGGAAACAAACAATGTTTTATTTTAGGCTTTGGGATTGATTTTTGGGGGTATACATGTATATGGAACCAACAGTTGAGGAATTATGAGCCAAATAAGCCTTTTTTTCAGTTTCTACACAATAATTTGTGTGAAAGTGTATGTAACTCTCTGAAATTGGACCTCAATGTTTTATATCTTCAAGGGTATGCTTGGATTGGGTTTGAGGTAGACTTGCTACAATTCCCTTTCTATTATTTTTCTCTTACTAATTTATATGTTTACTGATAAGTGCTAGCCTACTGATTGCCCTGCAGATGTCAGTATAATTGTAATCTCCTAGTTATAGCAGTAAAACTATTAAAGGGGCAAAATTGAAAAAAAGAAGAAAAAACATAATTAGGAAGGGACATGTAGCAAGTCTAGGTTTGAGGATAATTTCCCCAAATGTTCAGGAATTGGGGACAAATAAACTCATGGCCAAAATCAAGCATTTTTCTAATTTCCAGACAACAATTTGTGTTAAAGTATATGGATCTATCTCAGTATCTTAATTTGTACTACAAGGTTTTAATATTACCTCAAATGGAAGGCTGGGATTGCGTTTTGTGGTCAAAGCTCATAGGAAAAGGAAATGGGTAAAATAGTAGGTGGGATCGAAATTTTTTTACAAAATTTAAAATGTTTAATAAATTATTTGTATACGACTGCAAAAATTAAAAAAAAATTGGTCGTATATTGGTATCACGTTGGCGTCGTCGTCATTGTCATCCGAATCCTTTTAGTCTTCGCACTCTAACTTAAGTAAAAGTGAATAGAAATCTATGACATGTTAACAGAAGGTTTATGACCACAAAAGGAAGGTTGGGATTGATTTTGGGAGTTTTAGTCCCAGCAGTTAAGGAAAAAGGGGCCAAAAAGGGCCCAAATAAGCATTATTCTTGTTTTTGGCACAATAACTTTCGTATAAGTAAAATAGAAATCAATGAAATTTAAACACAAGGTCTATAACCTCAAAAAGAAGATTGGGATTGATTTTGGGAGTTGAGGTCCGAAACAGTTTAGGAATAAGGGGCCAAAAGGGGCCCAAATAAGCATTTTTCTTGGTTTTGGCACCATAACTTAAGTATATTATAAATCTATGAAATCTTACTACAAGGTTTATAAACAAAAAGGAAAGGTTGGGATTGATTTTAGGAGTTTTGGTCCCAACAGTTTAGGAATAAGGGATTCAAAGGGTCCAACATTAACTTTGTTTGATTTAATCAAAAATTGATTTATTTGGGTTCTTTGATATGTCAAATTTATCTGTGTATGTAGATTCGTAATTTTTGGTCCCGTTTTCAAATCGGTCTACAATAAGGTCCAAAGGGTCCAAAATTAAACTAAGTTTGATTTTAACAAAAATTGGATATTTGGGGTTCTTTGTTTTAAATGCTGAATCTAAAATGTACTTAGATTTTTGATTATTGGCCACGTTTTCAAGTTGGTCCAAATCAGGGTCCAAAATTTAACTTTGTTTGATTTCATCAAAAATTGAATAATTGGGGTTCTTTGATACGCCAAATCTAACTGCTTGTAGATTCTTAATTTTTGGTCCCCTTTTCAAATTGGTCTACATTAAAGTCCAAAGGGTCCAAAATTAAACTAAGTTTGATTTTAACAAAAATTAAATTCTTGGGCTTCTTTGATATGCTGAATCTAAACATGTACTTAGATTTTTGATTATTGGCCAAGTTTTCAAGTTGGTCCAAATCAGGATCCAAAATTATTATATTAAGTATTGTGCAATAGCAAGAATTTTTCAATTGCAGAGTTGTGCAATAGCAAGAAAATTTCCATTGCACAGTATTGCGCAATAGCAAGAAATCTTCAATTGCACAGTATTGTGCAATAGCAAGAAATATCTAATTGCACAAAATTGTGCAACAGCAAGAAATTTTTTAATTGGAGTTATCTTTCTTTGTCCAGAATAGTAGTCGAATCAACTTAAATCATTGTTTTATACAATATACAATGTATAATATATATTCACTTTTACTACCAACTGATAAATTAAAACAATCTTACCATTCAGTGATAACAAGCACTTTTTTTACATCTTAATATTTTATGATGTATTTTAATGTTGTAATTATTGTTGCAAACTCCATTAGAAATTTGAATTGAGATTAGTATTGGAATAAGGGGGGGTTAAATTTTTCTCGTTTCAGATTTCATAAATAAAAAGAAAATTTCTTCAAACATTTTTTTGAGAGGAATAATATTCAACAGCATAGTGAACATGGTGAATTGCTCAAAGGCAAACATTTTTTTTAAGTTCATTAGACCACAGTCATTCTGTGCCAGAAACCTATGCTGTATCAACTATTTAATCACAATCCAAATTTCGAGCTGAATCCAGCTTGAATGTTGTGTCCATACTTGCTCCAACTGTTCAGGGTTCAACCTCTGCGGTTGTAGAAAGCTGCGCCCTGCGGATCATCTTGTTTTATATCAGAGAATACTACAATGTATGTACATTAAATTTCCCATTTCAAAATTTGACCACATTTATTTTGTGTCTGAAACCTATTATATATATCATGTCAAAAATTTGACCACAATCCAAATTCAGACAGTGTTAAGCTTGAATACTGTGTCCAAACTTGTCCCAATTGTTCATTGCATTGGTGGCCTTCAGTTGTTTTCAGCTCTTTGTTCAGGTTGTTGTTCAAATGTACATGTACATGTCTCTTTGACATACATGTAGTCTCATTTAAAAATAAAGTTTTTTGAACAGTCAATGACTGCAGATTTAACTATTTGGGGAAATCAATGGACACATGGTGGTACATGTATTACACCTTGTAGCATCTGATAGACTGATTGTCGTTAAAAATCAAATAACAGGTTAAAGTAATGTTTTACTATGTTGTTACCTAGTTTCTATGTAACACAGAGTAATTGACCTAGAGATAGTGTGTACTGAATGGCAACCATAACCCAGTTACCAATTATTCTTAGAATATTGATTTTAAGTCAGAAGAAAGCCTTGCACAGTAGATTTTTTGTAGCAGACTAGTACATTTGTAAAATTAATCATGGAAATTTAGAAATACATGTTAAATATTGTTGTTACATTAATTAAGAAGATATTTAGTGTGATAGATGTAACAAACAGTACATAATGTTATCTTTTATTTTGGATTTTAAGTTACCATGGTATTAATTAGAAAAATGTATATTTACAAAAAAATAAAAAATAAAAAACAGCTACATATATACATGATATACACATGCATTGTATATCGCATTGTATATCAGAGGGATATTTCTTGTACCTTGTAATCATGGTAATGTGTGTCTGTTGGAGGAATTACTAAACATGGTGGGTGTCCACTGGTTAGTTTTGACCAAAAAACTGATTCTAACCCTGTCATCTAGACAAACATTGCACCTACCAGTACATGTATATAGAAAGAAATGATTCAGATTAAGTTATTCCCAGTCAACCACATTCACTCTGAAATGTTATTTTCTCTGTGCATTGATCATGAAGACCCATTGTTTTCTGTCCTTTGGTTTGGTTGTTGTCTCTTTGATACATTCCAATTTCTACTTTCTATTTACTCATCAGTACCTGAAGAGATTTTACTGAACATCTACTTTGTTAACATATAGCTGTTTATACACTTATATATTTTTTTTACATACATGTGTATATGGTCATTGGCAGTGCGGATCCAGAAATTTTCATAAGTGGAGGCCCACTGACTGCCTCAGAGGGGGCCATCTCCGGTCATGCTTCAGTGATTCCCTATATAGTCAACCAAGTTTTTATCAAGTCCCCTGGGACTCCCCTCTAAATCTGTCTCTGATTGGAAATTTGTTACAATTAACAATGATCTGTAATTGTATGAAGAATGGTAACAATTCTTTTCTGATATAACTGATCAATATTGAAATGTCAATAAGGTAAATAAAGCCCAATTAACTTAATTGAAAGTTTTCTGACATGATGTTAGGTTCAATAGAAGGTATAGTTAGATTGTTTGATGGATAACACCAAAGTTACCTAAAGGGCCTAAAATTTTGACTGCCACTGGGCAGTCAAAATTTTAGGCCCTTTAGGTAAATCCATCAACTCTTTAGAATGTAGCAAATGAGCTATGTGGCACTATGATGATTTATGTATATATATCCATGTGCTTGTTGCAAGGCATTAGAACTGCTAAGGTGGTACCAAACACCTGGACTAAAATTTAATTTGCTCATTGTACTGGACTGGTGTATAGCAGTTTGGCAATACTAATTTTGATCATTGAGAAACTTGATATTTCCTTAATCATAGGATGTGTTTTAATAAAAGGTTAAAAGTGTATTTTTACAGAGTTATCTCCCTGTATTGTTATGTCCCACTTTATGATAAAGTCATCTTAATGAAGTTAATCTTGCTTATGTTTTTGATGTTGATGACAGATAAAACTATTTACATGTAATGCACATTTTAATGAATTATATTCAATTTTATGTGTTATATATATTATACAAATGTACATATGATGCATGATTTAATGCATTATATACAATTTAAGGCATTTTATTTACATTCATATATATGCATATGTATATATAAGCTGCAACAGATTAAAACAAATTTTATTTTAGCATAGCAAGTCTCTGAATCAAATTTATTGAATTTAATGCATTTGATTAAATGTTTTTTCTTCGGGTGCATTTATTGTTAAAGATACATATGTGTCCAAAAAATCATGCATCTTAAAAGAATACACTCAGAGCAGGTTAACAAACATTACTGTATGAAACACAAATTAATTGATATAAATACATTAATCTAATGCTTTCCTTCTGATGTAAAATATCTGTGTTTAATTATAAAAGTCCTTGATGTAATGAGCACTGCTGGTTATGTATTAGGTTCATATAACCCTCCAGTCCTTGACAGCATTGACATTTTATCTCATTGCCACATTCAAATTTTATTGCTTGTCTTTTTGTATAGTATTTGAAGTTGATGTTTCATTTAATGAGGGACATGTTGAAGATTAATTTCATGAATTGTATTCTAATGAAACGTATTTGCTTCCTCATGGAGTATTGAATGAACATGATGAATGAATAATCATAGATATCGTTTATTTAGTTTTGTGTCACTTTATATAGAACTTGAATATCAGTTATTCAAATCCTTCCTCCGCATTATATTTTTTATTACATGTATATGTATCTTCTCAACTAGACACAATTACTGTGTCTTCCAATTTCTCTACTATAATATACTAAATCTAAATATTTCAAAACAGCTGTGTTTGGGACTATATCCTTAAAGATTAGTTAATTTAGATGTAATAAGATAATGAAATTATTTTTGAATTAACATGTCCTCTTATAATTGCATGAAAGTATTTTGTCTATCAGCCCATAGATTTTCATGATTGACAGATTTGATCATTGAAAATGGAACTAAAATAAATTAAACGGATGCAGTGTGCACCATATTTGGCATGAAAATATGGATTTTTTTTGTGTTATTAAAATTTGCTGTTACAAAATGTTAGAAATTATTATAAATTAAGGAATGTATCTCCCTCATGCAAAGCTCTGATTCCTTTCACGGATTTGGCTATACTTTTTGGACCTTTTGGATTATAGCTTCATCTTTTAAATAAGCTTTGGATTTCAAATATTATGGCCATGAGCATCACTGAAGAGACGATGTATTGTCGAAATGCGCATCTGGTGCAAGAAAATTGGTACTGTTAATGACCTGTATTGTTATAGGCAAACTTTAAATTTCTGTTCTGTTTGTGGTAAAATTAGAACTACAAGGGAAGTTATAGCAGCAATATAGTTTGTGAACAAAAGCTATAAGTATATATATATCTAATTTAAAAAACTTTTTTTTATTACAGATCAGCTCAAGATTCTGGGTCAGGCCAAAAAGTAGCCATTAAGAAAATATCTCCATTTGAACATCAGACATATTGCCAGCGCACACTCCGAGAAATTAAAATTTTAACCAGATTCAAACATGAAAATGTAAGTATGTTAACAAAGTAAATTTACTATCAATAGGTCATGTACTAATTGACTGAGATAAAAATGGAGAATGGAAATTACATAGGGAAAGACGTAACAGCCCCAACCAAAGGATATCGTCGCTGGGCTTCTAAAATGTCGTATATGACTTTTTTGGCTAAAAATACTTTTTGACACCAATGGTCTGGGCGGGAGGAAATCTTTGTTATCACAAAATAGCATACAGTTAGACCAATCAAAATGTGTGAAATAAGACATATTACAAAATTGCCAATGTCAGTTGTTTGTAAAGTTTGCTTCCAAAATGTTGTATGAAAACTTGAAAATCGTTGTAGAATGGTTTTGGGAAAAAAGTAATTGTACATTTCTTTATTTCTGTGAAAATAATTTAAGTTCTTGGATAATCCAGAAGTGTCAACGTTTTTATTTCACTCCTATTTACAAAAATGTTCAAGTTCACATACGACATTTTGGAAGCATGCATTTTGCCAAAATTTTCAAAGCCTGTTTGTGAGAAATTTTTTTCTTGAAAAATTTGTAATTTACAACATTTTAGAAGCCCAGCGACGATATATAATAGCTGAAGGCCACCAATTGTTCATTAACACTCCGGGAAAACCCAGAGACCAGAGCACACAAACAGATGCATGTAGGGAAAGTAGCTAATACTGTGGAGCAGGAAATACTTTCTTTCTGGAAGTACTGATCTGTTTACCTCTGGTGTTTAGGAAAAATTATGTTGCTCAAGTGTTTAATGTCTTGGGAACGCTTTTGGATTATTTTGATATAAACTGCCTATCCTTTTCATTTTCTTGCTGGTTAGATATTCTTGCTGATCATGCTGGCGAAGTCTGTTAAAACAAAAATGTCATTTTCTATTCATTTGCAGGTGTCTTAGAATCTTCTATATATATATATATATATACATGTATTCTGCTTGGATCTGATAATTTTGGGAGTTAAATGCAGCAAAAGATTAACTTTACTTACCATATAAAAAAGAAGATGTGGTATTATTGCCAATGAGACAACTATAGGTAACCATGGGGCCTTCAACAATGAGCAAAGCCCATACCACATAGTCAGCTATAAAAGGCCCCGATAAGACAATGTAAAACAATTCAAACGAGAAAACTAACGGCCTCATTTATGTAAAAAAAAAAAAATGAACGAAAAACAAATATGTAACACATAAACAATGACAACCACTGAATTACAGGCTCCTGACTTGGGACAGGCACATACATAAATAATGTGGCGGGGTTAAACATGTTAGTGGGATCCCAACCCTCCCCCTAACCCGGAACAGTGGTATAACAGTACAACATAAGAACGAACTATAAAAATCAGTTGAAAAAGGCTTATCTCATCAGATAGACAAAAAATACAAGTGGACGTGGCCGGGTATTGTTGTTACTACAATCCCCTCCCTTTTCCCCCAAGATATATGTGACCTACTGAATTAGACAAGTTTATCAATGGGTTTGTACTTACATGAGTAACATGACTGATGACATATGCACGTGGAGCAGGATCTACTTACCCTTCCTGAGCACCTGATCACACCCAGTAATTGGTTGGGTTTGTGTTGCTAAGTCTTTATAAGTTTCTACATACATCTAATGTTATTATTAGCTTATATATAAATAACATGTACAATTAAATTAGTTTCCAAAAAATTATGGAATTTCATTGTTTAATATTTATAAGTGCATTTCTTAAAGCATCCCTGAACATTGGAATTAAAGTTGTTCATCGCATTCCCAGTCCAGAATCAGCTACGGTAATAAAAAATACAATATAGCTGATAAATGGAATATCAGGAGATTGATTAGGTTGCCGATTCTACTGTCATAAAAATTCCCGATATAGACAAGGAGATCTAAAATAGATAAATGCAGTTGGGGATAATGGCTTCACTTGTTGAAACTATTGTAGTACTATATTAGACTAGAGCGATCAATTTGTTATTTACCATGTCGTCATAATGTTTCCATGAAAGTGCAGATTATACGAAACATCGTTACGTCACCGTTTACTCGTGTGATGCAAATATTTGTCAATGTTTTTTGTACATGTACTCTTGAAAGCATCTATATTATGAGATCAGCTTCTATTTATAGAATTGTGTGAACTTTCTCTATGGATAAGCTGTAAAGTTTATTATAGAAGAAAAATTCTCGACACTTACGGTACTCAAACAAAATTGTTGAAAAATGATTTATGTAAGGTTATATATTAGGAAGTCTGAAAACACAACTAAATATTTTCATTATAAAGGGTAAAAAACTAATTTAACTGCCACCATTTGTTGAATAAATTCTCAGATTAAAGATGAAAGTTAACAACAGAAAACAATTTGATTAGCCATCTGTGTCTACATAGTATTAACTGAAAACATTAGATTTCTGTTTCATCCTTGAAATCAATTAGCCAGCTATTGACATCTATGAAAGTGAACAGACAGTTTGTTTGAAAGACAATGATGTCAAAATGAAGGGGAAAAATCTATATCTATTTTAATCAAGTTTCATTTGGAATAGATATATATACAACAAGATCATGAAGATATACATGATATACAGATAGATATAAGACTTGTGTTGAATTAGTGAGATACAGATAGATTATACATAAGACTTGTATTGAATTAGCAGTGTTACTTTGACATTTGAAATAAATGTCTATAAGTAAAGAATTGATATAAATTGCCTTAAGAAAAATATAAGAAAAAGTTACTGTCTCAGTGTCAGAAAATAGTTATGTTTGAATGAGCAAGTATTTGATCTAACCATCAAACAGGAAATTCTGACATCTAAAATTTGAGCACCAATAAAGTTGATATTGCAGTATTTTGAAAAGTCTATATTTTGGTATTTTGTACATTTTTGACACAGAGCATTTTGAGGTTAATTTGGAAATGTTCAAAGACATGATAGATCTGGCCAAATTTTGATATATATATGGTATCAATATAAATTTGTTAACAGCATGTATTCAGGCAAAAAATAAAAATTGTAATTTTAGCAATAAATTAATCTTGTTTATTTTTCAGATTATCAATATTCAAGACATTCTCAGAGCACCAACATTAGATGATATGAAAGATGTGTATCCTTTTCAGTTTTTGTCTTGCTTGACGAAGTCAAAGAGTGAGACTTAGGTATGCTGTTCTCAGCGTTGGCGTCAACAATGTATTAGTTTCTGATTAGGCCTAGTTTGTGGTGAACCACAAGTGGAAGGTCAATAATATTTGGTATACAGTTGTATAAGCATTAACACATCTCATTTCCATGGAGATGGTTATGTCATGTACCTCAGTCATGGTTCATTGACTTTGAATATTAGCCTTACCATTTTAATTTCAACATTTGCATAATCAAAATTACAAAATAGCGAGACGAGACGTATCTCTGTGATCAATAACAGTTTATTGACCTTGTTCTAAATATTTAGATTGATTAACTAATTAATGGTTGGTATTAAATGCAACATTCAGCATCCTTTAATTTTGCTATATCCTGGATTAAAGAGAATTAAAGTCTGAGTTCCTATACAGAAACACCACCCTTCTGCATTAAAACTGTCAATCTTTGGCAATGAGATTGGATTTGAATATATACTTCCCAGGAGTGAGGTTCAAACACAGAACCTCAGTGTGGACAGGCTAGTGATCACTGAATATGGACTTCTAAGACCACTTGGCCTGTGAAACCCTCCGTGAAAGAAAAAGAAGTTAGAAAAATACTAAAATGTCTTCTAGAGTATTGTCATGTAATACCATGTAATAGGTAATTTTCACAGGGTGTAAATTTTTTGCTTATTTTTTTGCGGATAGAAGAAAATCGCCAAATATATTCCACCAATTTAAAAGTGCACATGCAAAGGTATATAAAAAAACATTGAATCTCCCAAAATAAAATCAACCGCCAAAATATTTTGTATACCTTATTCATTGAAAATTCTGAAATTTTACAACCAAGGAAATAACCTGCTGTACGATATATGCACTAAAAAAGTATAAGATAACATTTTTTTGTGGATTTTGTATGTTGGTAAAGATGAACCATACATTTTGATGGTCAATGAAATACAATCTTTTTAAATGCCTGTATGCAGAGTTTGGCAAAATCGTGCAATCAAATATCCAAGAAAATAAATTTTTCATTAATCCACAAAAATAGGTACACTTGAAAATGAATGTATCCCCCACAATTCGCTAATTCTAGACATCAATATGTAATGCAGCACACTTTTATTTTGTTCAATTGTTTTATAATTGAAACAGAAACTTTTCATTATTGGTTTGTAGAAGCATGTTTATTGAAATCGATTAAAGCACTGAAGTTAGAACATAATTAATTCATTTGTTAATGTAGTTTACCTTAAAAAAATGTAATTGGATATTTAATTTGAAAGGAGCAGTGAAGAAAACTTCAAAAGAAATAAGCTTAATGAAATAAACAATAAGTTGCAGTCTTACATCATTGTACATGCTAGACAATTATTGTGTAATTGTGCAAAAAATTTGCTCCATCCACTTGGAAAACAGGGGCAATATCTTCAAGAGTCTCTTTAGACGTAGCTATCAAGGCTAATTACATCATACAGTTTAAATGTTGGTTTAATTATGTGTTAATTGTAAGTCAGTTTCCTCATGTCTCATTGAGATAGTTGTCTGAGCATTGATGTGCATTACAGCACAGCTGGATTTTGTAATTTACGTCTTGGTCCAATCTTTAAAAATTGTTGCAAATGTATTTAAGTTGTCTTAGGAGGGAAAAAAATAATTGTTAGTAGGTTCCTGAGGCATTCATTATGACTCATAGGGTGGAAAGGGTTTGGGGTGAGAGGGGTGTGGCTAAAAGCTACATACATATATGGCTAAAAGCTACATATACATGATATATGGCTAATGCATTGACCTTAAACAAGGCCAACTGAGTGACTCGTAATGTTGCTTTGGTGTGTGTTATAAATGTTTAGGTTTCTTAAAATGGGACTCAATGAAACCACTAGATCACCACATTTGAGAAAAAAATCTTTATAAATTTAGGTCAAAGCTTGTCAAAACTTAATTTTTATAATTTGTACTGCGTTCAAAAATACTTTTGATTTTAGAACTGGTATATCATAGGGGTTTGGATGGGTAACCATGTAAAAACAAAAAATAATTATTATTGTAAAGATTGTCTAGAACTGGTATATCATAGGGGTGGTGATACCTGTCCAAAATATTGTAGTAGGGATTCTGATTGAGGTTAAAATGTCATAATTAACCTCAAATAACCTGTCCTCCATCAGAGACCTCCTGTATTGGGAACTGCCTCATTTAAAAAACTGAAGCATACAAATTAAGTGCTTTGAGTACATTTGTGGCTTTGGCCTTTATCATGTTCATCTATTTTATGGAAATTAGACAGATTAATGTTGACACTGTGTCCATTTATAGTTTTAAATTTACTTATTGATTTGCCTATAAATGGTATAGGGAACATGGCAGAAATCTAAATTAGATGATCTAATGCCATTAAAAGTGACATTTTATGATGCCTGGCAGTTGTTTGTGACAAATTTAATTTAAATGCATGTTTGTTTATTATCATCATAAAAGTACACAGTACCTTTTGTAGACACTGATTAAATTAATTTAACACTATTAGGGATATCTTTCTGGGAAGTTTAATTGCATTGAATCAAATTTAAAACCCTACAAGAGTTTTCTGTGCTTACATAATTTCCTATTGAAGTTGAAGAGACATATTTTCTGCACCATGATGGCAGATAATTTTTTGTTTCTTGGCTACAACTACAACGTTTACAGACAATTTTGGTTTTCAGTAACTTGCAGGTTAAAATTATTACCTCATTAGCTACTTGTTTTGTCCAATGTTTTAATACAGTACCTCAGACATGTCAGAAGTACCAGTGATTTTCCATTTATAAATATATATATATAACAGTGTCATTTCAGATTTGGAAAAATAACTCGTCAATGTCTGTCTGGACAATTCCAAATTCTCAATAGGTTTGGTTTAAAGGTAGATTAAGATTATTTGAACTGTAACATTGCATACCCTTGGAATACAAAAGTTAAACCACCATACTTTGGAGAATCAATGAACAAACGTGTTGTATGTATCACAACAACTTAGACAAATGTGAAAATGAAATACCTTTCTTATTAATATGTTAAAGACTAATTTAATTGCTCGATGATTTTTTTTGTGTGTTTTGGGGTTGACATATACCCCTATCTATATTTCAAAAGACAGAATCAGATTGTTTGATTCATTGTTGGTGTTTTAACGCCACTTTTAAGCATCACTTTTGAGTTTTGACATGTTTGAGGTACCGGTATATTGTGAGGGCCAGTTATTATTGGTGGATGAAGCAGAAATGCCCGGAGAAAACCATGACCTTGGATAGGAAAACTGACAATTCTTAATCTGCAGTCACTTAAGATTGTAATCTAGTGCACCCGCACTTGAAGGGTTCAAACTCACAACCTCAATGTTGACTGGTTTAGGTGATTATGGTAGTAGAACTACTTAAAACACTTGGTCATCAAGGCCCTGACAGAAATAGAATTAGATGTAATAAAAGTAAATTCTGAAGTTTTTGTTTGGGGCTAGGAAATATATGAGACTTCATAATCATGGCTTTAAAAGGCTATCAACTCGTACAAAAAACCACCTTATTGGTGCAGGACCCATGATAGATATTTAATGTAAAAAAAATAAAAAAACAACCATCATTTCGCTTCCGTAAATTGTAAAAAGATTTTAATCAACAGATCAAGTCTAATGGACATCTGAAGAGTCTTGACACAAAGCCAATTATTCCTGGAATTTATGACATCACAATAGACTCTATAAGAAACAAAGGAAATTGATCACTAATTGACAATTATTGTCCGAACCTTATTGCTATCATCGTCTTACAAGGAAAGACGCTTATTGTTAATGTCTTCTAATGTTAAGTATGAAAAAAACCTTTGAGGCGATTTACATAGATTCTTGAGTTTCTATAGAATGTTTGTTAAAATCCTGTTTGTTTTACAGGCAGTATGAATTGTCAATAAGGTCCAATTGTTTTTTTGTTTAGCTCACCTGGCCCAAAGGTCTATGTGATGCATGTATAATGCCAATCACAATGCATTATCAATGTTGTCTTCGTCTGTGGTCTCCTTTTAAACTACGAAACCAATTTCAACCAAACTTGTCGTGAATGATCTTTAAGATGCCTAGTATGAATTTTGTGCTTTTTATGCCCCTGCCATAGTCATTGATAGTGGAAGGGGCATTAAGTTTTAACTCTGTGCATCCTAAACTTGGTTTCTGTTCTCTTAATTTGATAATCATTTTTAGAGAAACAGATTCCCGTAGACTCAGACTTCAGAGTTGAATGATTTAACTATCTTGATTGGATAAATCTGATAATGCACTGGTACCAATGTAAGAAATATAGATTCTTACACTGCAACAAGTGTATTACGATATTTCTCCACTCGAGACAGTTAAATTTTATTATTTAAAGCGCGAGGCTTGCCGAGCCCTTTAAATAATTAAATTTAACTGTCGAGAGTGGAGAAATATCGTAATACACGAGTTATAGTGTCAGAATCTGTTTCTCTAATGCTTTTTATCGTTCTTTTTCAAAGATTTTCAGAAAATTGTGCTCTTTATATGCGACGTCATCAGGCAAGGTCGCCTTTTTTCATGACGTCACAATAGGAAAATTGAGAAGAATACAAAACATTTTGACGTCATAATCAAATTTCGACTAATCATTTGCCGAGAACAGATTTTTCACTAGTGAGGAGAAATATTTTTCTCACACCGGTCAGGAAATGTGAAAATAGCACAAAAATTAGAGAATATATACATATATATAAACAACTAGATTTCCTAAACATGCTAAAGATATAAAAAAAAATTGCAGAAAATTACTTAAAAATTATGCCCTGTTCATTTGCATCAAAACTTATAATTGAAGAGACTCAATATAAACCTTTTGCTAGTACTGTCCAGGGTTTTACTTCATTTTCATCCTACTATAAGACAAGACGTTTGTTTAATAAAGTCAAGTATGACTTAACCTTTACATACTTAAGTCTTTACATTTTTCAAATTTTTAAAGTTCAAATATGATTTTAACTTTCTTGTTTATCAATGTTAAGTATGGATGAAGTATTCTTTAGAATGTAAATTTGGCCATACAAGTCAGTGGTTCCATTGATGAGAAATTTTGAAATTGGGAAAGATGAAAAGACCATATTTATGTCCTCGAATTCCAATAAACTTCACATCTCCTTATACTTCCCTTAAGATAAAAATTGAGAAACATTATTGTTTGAAAGGGGAAGCAGTTAGTAGAAAGAATGATCAGAGTTCAAGTTTGATATTCTTGTCAGAAACTATGGATTTTTTTTCCCCCAATTTTTTATCAAAATTATTGTTTTAGTTATGAAAATTTGTAAGAGATGGGAGAAATTGTTGAAACCTAACATATAGATCTGTAGTTTTGTTTTTGAGCATTCCATGGGTCTGCCTTCACAATCTGCTTCATTCAAATCTTTAATTTCACTGATGGAAGCAGATTCAAAGTTCAATGAGTTCTTTTATAAAGTAAAGTTCATGCAGAAAAAAAATTTGAAATGGTTCCGTGACGAATTCCATCAATCATCGAGCGACCATAATGCTGTTTCTTGTGTACTTTAAATGATTGGGGTTTAAATTGATCTTCATGTAATGTTGTTGTTCCATAAGATAATATTGTTCATTGATTTTTTATCTGCCGAGAGTCATTTAAACTTTTCCTAGATAAATCTTCAGCGATTGTTTAAGATATAATGACTTGTTTTTTCCTTGTCTGGATTAATTAGGATTATGCTTTTATTTTTTGTCCAAAGGGCAATTACTTTTCTCTGGGTTTATGTAAGTCCTGCATTGATGAAAGTCTTTGGAAATTATGACAAGGTCATTCTATGTGTTAGGTTTTTGAAATAGCTGGTTTTGTTCTCCACTAGAATATGAAAATGGTTTCATGATTATTCTCTTTATAAAGATATGGAGATGTGGTACGATTGCCATTGAAACAGCTATCCAACAAGTTCAAATGAAGTGGATCTGTCGTTAGTGATACATGTATTAGGCAACTGTAAGGCCTTAAAAATAATGGGGAAAATCTCTTAATTTGATTGGTCTAAGTCATGTCTAAGTGAGAAAACAGACATTGTGAACTATTATTTTGATCCAACAACATATATAAAAAAAAATCAAAGTAGAATTTTGTTTAAAATTTTGCAACCACTTAAAGTTTGTCAAATGTTTATTTCCGTCAATGTACAAGAATCTTATGTAAGTGCACAATAATTTTTAGTGGCATCTAAGGGAGCTACCATTTGATTTTTATGGGGGGGCTAGGATGAAAAATTTTGTCCTGCATTTTTTTTTAGTTGTAATCTCTGTCCTGCCTTTTTTTTTATTAGTTTATCCTGACTTTTTTTACTTAAATTGTCATCCTGCCTTTTTTTTTTTGCTAAGTGTCTCATCCTGCCTTTTTTTTTACTCAAAACTCCTGTCCTGCCTATTTTTTTCAAATTTCATCCTAGCCCCCCCATAAAAATCAAATGGTGGCTCCCTAAATAAGAAGGTATATATATATATGATATGTTGACCACTTCTTCAAATTCAAAAATCAAAAAGTATTTTAAAAATAATAAATAAAACATCTGTATTTTCCTTATGATCCTTAAGTTTCTCAGTGCCTAAATAAATAGCCTTGCCTTAATGAATAGCCCAGTACGTAGCTTGCCTTAATAAATAGCCAAGAAAAGACCAATATTGTTAACCATGAATATTACATATACATATATGTAGTCTAATATATAAAATACTGTGTATCATCTTTTGTTCTTCAGTGATCAAAACCTTTTTTGAGGTCATTGGACCTATTGTTTATGAAATTGATTGAATTCATTGCTATTGGAAACTGGAAATAATGGTTATAATTGAATCTGAGAATTGAATGATATTATCACTTGATTAAAAAGACGTAAAATATTATATTTTATGATTGTAGGAACTGGATGATATGAACTGTACTCAATTTAAGCAATACTAAAATCGTATTTTTTTTGTGAATGATGACTTGCATTAATATTAAAAGATGGATTAATTTGCTCCATTTGTTTTTAATGTTTTATAAAGTATCAATTAAGAATAGGTGGGTCAATCCTCTGTAAAACATAAACCAAATAACACCTGTTTAAGGAAATGATTTCTTTAGAAGTGTTATTTGGAAGAGTAATAGTTTTAGATTTGAAGTTCTCAATTCTATAAAAAAAAAAAAATGTACTTGCAAGGGTACTGTAACATCTATGGATTCATTTATTTTTGTGGGTACCATTTTTCATTTATTTTGTTGTTGTTCTCACAAATTTTGTTTATTTTATTTTGTGCTTCACCTATAGCCTTGAAGTTCATTATTTTTGAACTACACATAATATTTGTAAATCGCTCTAGCAGAAATGAGTAATTTAAGAAAATTAACTTTAAAACCCTTTTAATGTGTGAATATGTAAGAGTAATCCCTTTAAATCATGGAATAACGTATACTGTGATTATAATGCATCACAATAGTACCGGTAGTACTAGTACCTGCAATAAGATGAAGAATATTTGAATGCAACCTAAGTTTTACATAAAATTTATTTACAGTGCATAATATTATGGCAGAACAGATATTTCAAGAAGAAAAATCATTAAATGTTATGTTAACACTGATTATCTATAAGATTAGGTTTCAAAATGTCATTGATTCATTTGAGTTCTTTGTTTTGTGTTGATTTTTCTGATGCAGGCAGCTTTACTATAAATCACAGTATAATTGTTGTTGATATTGATCAAGCTTGATAAATTATAAGATATAACTTGTTTATCTAAGACTGTTCCTGTTGTTTACTAAAAAAGGGAAAATGGTTCGCTAGTTGTATGAATTTATGGAACCATTGTTTACTGTAATTTCAGAAATTATTGCGTGCATACATTATTGTGATCTATGATTTTAGACTAAAATGCGATTATTTTTTGTGATATTCAGAAAAACACTGTTTGATTCATATAAAAAATTTCAAAATGCGAGTTTTAATTATTGCGATAATAACCCTTTCGCATTTTAGCAATAATTAAAACATTGCAATAATTTCTGAATTTAAAGTATTACATTGTTTGTTTTACATGTTTTAATAATGATACTACCAGAAATTTATATCTGATTAAAATACTGGTCCTGTGTCCACGCTTTGATTACAACGATCTGACTGTTCCATCCAACCTTCTGTTCTGACAATTCAGCGTTTCAGAATCAAATGCATTCTGGGTAATATTTTCAAAAGCGTACACCTAAACATTATGATTGGTTTGACATGTTCTAAACAATAGAAATTGAACCAATGACTTGACGTTATTTTCATTTTTGTGTACCAACAATGAGATTACCCATCATGCCCATAGTCCTTTAATTTCTGAAAAGGCTAATTATAATGGCAACCACTGAAAGTTTTGCCTCCAATATTTGAAAAGTATTTGTCATCTAGAAAAAACGGTTGACTAGAAAAATATTTTCTAGAAAAATTGTATGTAGTAAAAAGTAGTTATCTATGTTTGTTCCACAACATCTTTTCAAAATATAATTACTTAAGGTGGTACCCAACACCTTCACTAATATTAATTTGGCTCGTTTAATTTTTATAAAATTTTGATAAATTATTTACTTTGACCCTTTGACAAAAATATAAAAATTTCAAAAAATTTGAACCAACCAATTTATCAGAAAAATTACACTGGTTATATAGCAGTTTGACAAACACTTATTTTGATCATTGAGGAGCTTTGTATTTCCTTAACGACACAACGCAATTAAAACGTTTAGCTGATTTCTACAGAGTTATCTCCCTGTAGTGTTATGTACCACCTTAATATTATGGGTAATCATTGCACAGAATTGTTTTGCATAGTGAACAAACATACTTCACCTTTTGTTTAAATTTAACACAAATTAATATGGGTTCTCAAAATAGAAGATTTGCATTCTGGGTAGCAAGGATATCAAGGGAGAGAACACCAGCATGTAAAACTTTTTTCTGATCGCAATCTTTTGCTTTTAATGCTAATTTGACTTAACAATTGATTAGATATATAGTACAATGTTTAATGGAGACAGACATGTACAAATTACTGAAGACGCAGCAACTGAGTAACGACCATGTGTGTTACTTCCTGTACCAAATACTCCGGGGACTCAAATACATACACTCAGCCAACGTACTACACAGAGATCTGAAACCCAGCAACCTTTTACTGAATACAACTTGTGATCTGAAGGTATTTTTATGTTTATGTTCATTCAATGAATTACAGGTTTAAATACGGTGTTGTGCTGTTGTTTCAGATTAAATATATATAATGAGTTTCATTCTTGGGTCTCCATTACTACTAGAGATTTTGAATGATATGTCTGAAGGCATTTCAATATAATGTATAGCATGTTAAAATCTATATTTTATTCAGTAGTGTGAATCAAAGAAGATTTGTGGGGGGAAAAGGGGGGATTGGATGTTAAAATTCAGTAAGACTACATCCCAACACCATAAGTTAAACTAAATAAACTGTAAAATAAAGAGTGCATGATGATTGTCATGTAATAAGCTGTAATTCCTTCTAGATGTCCAGAATTTGAAGTGATATGTGTTTTGAGTTGCTGGCTTTTGATATGGGTTTATCTGCATTTTAGGAGGTATTCAAGTTAGAATTGTAATTGAAAGTGTTAAGTGACAATATATCTGCTTCAGTTATTAGTTTTTATTAACAATCATCCATCCATAAAGTCTGACCCATTAAAATTATTACTTATCAGTCAAATATCCTTTATTATAGCTTATTTTGTAATGCTGGTCAAGAACATAAACAATTTGTATCAGTTTCAGATGAACAATTTAATTCTCGGTAGCCTCTGGTATAAACTTTCCTTATTCAGCAGAGTGTGATTTACCCTTTTATCTATTTTCATGTTGAGATTTTATGGTATTTGTCAAAAGTGGAAAGAAAAGTTGTGAATTATTTTTATACGACCGCAAAATTTGAAAAATTTTTCGTCGTATATTGCTATCACGTTGGCGTCGTCGTTGTCCGAATACTTTTAGTTTTCGCACTCTAACTTTAGTAAAAGTGAATGGAAATCTATGAAATTTTAACACAAGGTTTATGACCACAAAAGGAAGGTTGGTATTGATTTTGGGAGTTTTGGTCCCAACATTTTAGGAATTAGGGGCCAAAAAGGGCCCAAATAAGCATTTTCTTGGTTTTCGCACTATAACTTTAGTTTAAGTTAATAGAAATCTATGAAATTTTGACACAAGGTTTATGACCACAAAAGAACGGTTGGGATTGATTTTGGGAGTTTTGGTTTCAACAGTTTAGGAATTAGGGGCCAAAAAAGGGCCCAAATAAGCATTATTCTTGGTTTTCGCACAATAACTTTAGTTTAAGTAAATAGAAATCAATGAAATTTAAACACAATGTTAATGACTACAAAAGGAAGGTTGGTATTGATTTTGGGAGTTTAGGTCCCAACAGTTTAGGAATTAGGAGCCAAAAAGGGACCCAAATAAGCATTTTTCTTGGTTTTCGCACCATAACGTTAGTATAAGTAAATAGAAATCTATGAAATTTAAACACAAGGTTTATGACCATAAAAGGAAGGTTGGTATTGATTTTGGGAGTTTTGGTCCCAACAGAATAAGGGGCCCAAAGGGTCCAAAATTAAACTTTGTTTGATTTCATCAAAATTGAATAATTGGGGTTCTTTGATATGCCGAATCTAACTGTCATGACTGTGTATGTAGATTCTTAACTTTTGGTCCCGTTTTCAAATTGGTCTACATTAAGGTCCAAAGGGTCCAAAATTAAACTTAGTTTGATTTTGACAAAAAATGAATCAGTTAGGTTCTTTTATATGCTGAATCTAAAAATGTACTTAGATTCTTGATTATTGACCCAGTTTTCAAGTTGGTCCAAATCGGGGTCCAAAATTAAACTTTGTTTGATTTCATCAAAAATTGAATAAATGGGGTTCTTTGATATACCAAATCTAACTGTGTATGTAGATTCTTCATTTTTGGTCCTGTTTTCAAATTGGTCTACACTAAAGTCCAAAGGGTCCAAAATTAAACTTAGTCTGATTTTAACAAAAATTGAAATCTTGGGGTTCTTTGATATGCTGAATCCAAAAATGTACTTAGATTTTTTATTATGGGCCCAGTTTTCAAGTTGGTCCAAATCAGGATCTAAAATTATTATATTAAGTATTGTGCAATAGCAAGTCTTTTCAATTGCACAGTAATGCGCAATGGCAAGAAATATCTAATTGCACAATATTGTGAAATAGCAAATTTTTTTTAATTAGAGTTATCTTTCTTTGTCCAGAATAGTAAGCAAGAAATATCTAATTGCAAAATATTGTGCAATAGCAAGATTTTTTTTTAATTGGAGTTATCTTTCTTTGTCCAGAATCAACTTAAATCTTTGTTATATACAATATACAATGTATATTCACTTTTTACTACCAACTGATAAATTAAAATAATCTTTACCATTCAGTGATAACAAGCAGTTTTTTTACATCTTAATATTTTATGATGTATTTAAATGAGTAGTTATTGTTGCAAACTCCATTAGAAATTTTAATTGAGATTAGTTTTGGAATAAGGGAAAGAGGGATGTGATTAAAAAAATTGGGTTCAATTTTTCTCATTTGAAATTTCATAAATAAAAAAGAAAATTTCTTCAAACATTTTTTTGAGAGGATTAATATTCAACAGCATAGTGAATTGCTCTAAGAGAAAACAAAAATTTTAAGTTCATTAGAACACATTCATTCTGTGTCAGAAACCTATGCTGTGTCAACTATTTAATCACAATCCAAATTTAGAGCTGAATCCAGCTTGAATGTTGTGTCCATACTTGCCCCAACCGTTCAGGGTTCAACATCTGCGGTCGTATAAAGCTACGCCCTGCGGAGCATCTGGTTGAAGATTGGTTGAACTTGAAATTTTCCGCAGACTTTTTCACGTTTAAACCGTTTTCATGATTAAAATTGTCATTTTACATATAAATCAATGAATTTGATCTAGTAGGAATTGTAGTTTCAGTGAATTGAATTTACTTTTCTAATCAAGTTTGTTATTTTATAGGACAGGTTGTTATATCTGATGATTTTAGGTGATCAGTATTAAGAGACTCTTAATCTCTAAGCTTAGTTTTTACTTGACGTTCTTCAACAGAAAATTGCATCTTAAAATTGCATGCTGGGAGATTTTATCTTTTGTTAGAGATTATTTTCAGATCAGACAAACTCACTGATAATTCATGAATATATTTTAAGGAAATGAATAGCAACTTAATGTTTACCTTGGCAATTCGCATGGAATCAACCTATATATGCTTTGATAGCATATATAGATTTTAGAAAAATACAAGAAAGATTTATTTTGATTCTTATACTATGTCTGATCTGTTTCTTCCATTCCAAACAAAACTATTGTTCAAGTTTTGAAGGAAATAGGTTTTAATTTACATTGAATTGACATTATTTTTTTTGTAATCCGACTTGACAGTCATGAAACTTTACTCAAACATCAAACATCAAATTCAGTATTTTGATTGGTTGATTTAAGTGTCTTAAGATAATAATTATACCATGCTGACCCTGACCATTGTTTTATTTTCTTTTTAGATTTGTGATTTTGGTTTAGCAAGAGTTGCTGACCCTGACCATGACCACACTGGTTTCCTGACAGAATATGTAGCCACACGATGGTATAGAGCTCCAGAAATCATGCTTAACTCTAAAGGCTACACAAAATCAAGTATCCTTTATCAAAATGTTTCAATTGGTTGGTATTCAGAGAATTTTTCGAAATTTTATAGAAACTGCCTACTGTGGAATCATTAATATTCGTTGGATACCAATTTTTGTGGGTTTCGTGGGTACAGGTGATCCATGAATTTAAATGTACAACGAGTTACGAATTTTCTATAGGTTTTGTACACAGAAATCTGCCAAACCCCAAAATCAAATATCCTCAATCCACGAAAATTGATACCCACGAAAAATAAATGAATTCACAGTATTGGAAAAGTAAACACTGTACAATCAAATGAATTAAACATAATATAATTATAATACCAACATTCAACATGTTTGTGATCAGCAGCTATGAATATTTGATTTTTATTAACATGATAAAATTTCACTACATTTGTTTTTAAAATTATCGAAATTGTACAGAAAAAATAAGTCATTAATCAAATATATTTACAAAATTTGTCATTATATATTTCAATGAAAAGCAAACACAAACACTGAATAATTAAGTAATTTTGTAGCTAGGATCAGATCATTAACACACATTTCATGCCACACGACTATTATTTAATTACCGGATCAATAAACCATTGTGATAACACTTCTATGGAAAATTTATTGAATAGAATGCAAATTTCATTTGATCAAGTAGTCTCTATTCTACTGTTAATTTACTACAATGAAAATGATTTGGTTTTAGTTATTTTATTATTTTGAGTTCATCCTGATGGATCTAAGAAAATGTAATGTATGCAACATTGAGATAGTAACCCAACAACACAAATAATCAAATGACATCATGAGGGGCAATACACCTTATCGCTATTTGTCTGCCATAAATGGACATCACAAAAGGTCCTGTTATATTTTGATGTCATAAAAGAAAATATCTGATGGAAAAGAGATTGTTGTATGATGTCAAAAACTCAAGCGATAAGGTGTATATATATATATATATATATATATACTGTGGAAATAGGTGAACTATAAATTTCAATGTTCTACAAAGTACAAAGAAAATTAATGAATCGTCTTCAACAATATTTATAATGTCTTTACATTATGGCAAGGTATGCACCTAGATTTACTACAGAAGTCATTTTTCATAGAACCTTCAATTACAAAAAAGACCCACAATCTTGTGACAACAACACTTTCACCTTATTATGACTCCTCAAATGAAAGTCAGCTCATGTAGCCAAAGAAATTGATCTATTATAATGGAATAAGATATAAATATCATCTGTAAGCATATCTAGTTAGGATCTTTTTTGTGGTAAATTTTCTTAACTCGATAATGTCAAAACAGAATGTTGATTACCATATATACATGCTAATGATGCTATACATGTGTACTAAATATTAACCTTTATACATGTGTACTAATTATTGACCTTAACCCAGATTTTCAGTTGATGTATGGTCAGTTGGATGTATACTGGGAGAGATGTTGTCAAACAGACCATTGTTTCCAGGAAAACATTGTATCCTTTTTGTAATCAAAGAAATGTTTAAGATTGCTATCTTAATTGTTATATCTATGCATCTGGAAATAAAATTGTCTTAATTTAGCATCATCTCACCATTTTGCTTAATTTACTGACATTTTTAAGGCTGTACAACCTGTGGAAAAGGATACAAGTTACAAGAAGATGTGGTATGACATGTATGAGTGCCAATGAGACAACTCTCCATCCAAGTCACAATGAGTAAAAAGTCAACCATTATAGGTTAAAGTATGGCATTCAACACAGATCCTTGGCTCACACCAAACAGCAAGCTATAAAGGGCCCCAAAAATTACTAGTGTAAAAACATTCAAACAGGAAAACCAATTCAATCTTTATATAAAAAAAAAAAAAGGAAATGAGAAATGCTTTTGAACCACATCAACAAATAACGATCACCAGGCGCGGATCCAGCCATTTTAAAAAGGGGGGGTTCCCAACCCAGAGTAAAGGGGGGGGGGGGGGGGGGGGGGGGTTCCAACTATATGCTCCCATTCAAATGCATTGATCGGCCAAAAAAAAGGGGGGGGTTCCAACTCCCGGAACCCCCTCTCTGGATCCGCCACTGATCACTGAACATCACGTTAACCACTGAATATCAAGGGTATAATTTAAACCAAAACTACAATATTTCATAAAAGTATATATGTATAACATTCGATTTTGTGAGTGAAAGACTGTTTTAGATGGATTTAGTTTAACAGCAAATAGGCCACAAATCATACCTTCTCCTTTGGAAAGATTGTCAACATTGTTCTATTTTCAACATATTAATGAGTAAAAATTTCTTAACCTCTCTTCAGATCTAGACCAACTGAACCACATATTAGGAATTTTAGGTTCCCCAAGTCAAGAAGATCTCGATTGTATAATAAATGAAAAGGTAAGTACAATTGATCTTGAATATTGAAAATAAAAATGTAGAATGCAATATTCTACACTTGGGTGAATAGGAATGAAATATTATAGTACCTCAAGAAGACGTGTGTAATCGTGAGTTATAGCGATGCTTTTATAAATGTGATTATTGCAATTATTTGCGAGGGAAAAGTCTTTATGAAAATAAAAATTCCCTATTTAATGATTGATAGCATTTTAGGTATGTATTTTCTGAATTGGCAGCAGGTTATAAAAAAAAAACTTTAAAATATGTTTCAGGGATTCAAGAGTTTGAAGATAATTATCCTAAATATTAGATTTGCATAAAATTTTTATGGTCATAAGAACTTGTATGTTTTCACCCTAATGAAAATCTACAATCTAAATTATGATTAAAGAAAGAGTAACATTGAAATTGTGATATTTTTTGGTTGTTAATAAGACTTTTTGGTCTATTTAGGCTAGAGATTACATCCAAAGTTTGCCATACAAACTTATATTAATGTTTATTAACACTATTGTAGGCTAGAGGTTACATCCAAAGTTTGCCATACAAACCAAAGGTATCATGGAGCAGATTGTATCCTAGAGCAGACCCTAAAGGTAGGTTAAAATGTTTTTTGTAAGATATTAATCAATAAATAAATTTGGTGTATTTACTGTCTTCTGATTGGTTAAAATTATTAGTTTTATTTTCAATGTTGTCAATTTTGATGGTGACACGCCCACTCTGACGTTGTGTATTCATACGCCAACATGTGTGTACGTTGTTATTGTTAATATAAATAATATAAAATGTTCCTTGAGCCTTATTTTTGATAGAAATTTATTTATAATGAATGGCAATAATTTATTTTGATTTTATTGAACCATAAAACTAATTTTTGACTCTTCACATTTTACATGATCAATGTGAAGAGTCAAAAATTAGTTTTATGGTTCAATAAATTCAAAATAGATAATAGCCATTCATTAACTATGTTTAAATAAGTGTGATCTTGTTATCTCAAAACCCTAGAAACAACTGTATTATGGCTGTAAGAATATGTTGATGGTTTTAACTAAGATTCTCTTAAATTATTTGTTTTTTTCCCTTGTTTTGAGGAAGTTAAAGTCCAATCAACTTGAAACTTAGTACACATTTTCCCAATGACATGAACTTTCTAATTTTAATGCCAAATTAGAGATTTTACCTCATTTTCACAGTCCACTGAACATAGAAAATGATAGTGTAGATGGGGCATCCATGTACTATGGACACATTCTTGTTTGATTCTGAAGTATAACTAAAGTAATAAAAAAAATCAGATTTTCTATAAGCAGATGAGTTGTTGCTAGTTATAATTATACATTAATAATAGTGTGTATCTTTCTTTTTCAGCTTTAGATCTGTTAGAGAAAATGTTATGTTTCAATCCACACAAGAGGATCACGGTGGAACAATCATTGGAGCATCCATATCTGGAACAATATTACGATCCTGCAGATGAACCTGTCGCAGAAGAACCATTCACATTTGAAATGGAATTAGATGATCTACCCAAAGAACGATTAAAGGAACTCATATTCCAAGAAACACTTGATCTGAAAAAGAAAATGGGAATAGAAAGCTAGGTAAAAATGGTATATGGACCACCTCTGGGTGTGGGATTTTCTCAATACCGTGAAGACCCATTGGTGGTCTTCAGCTGTTAACTGCCCTTTGGTCGGGTTGTTGTTTCTTTGACATATTCCCCGTTCCATTATCAATTTAATATGTGGCACATTGTAGATACTGTAAATTCAGAAATTATTGCTATGCTTTTAGGATTATGAAAAATGGGACAGGGTTATAATTGCGATATTTTCAACTCTCATTTGGAAACTTTTTTAATGAATTAAACAGGAGTTTTCTAAATATCGCATAAATTAAAATCCCATTTTAGTCTTAAAATGACAAAATCGCAATAATAAATGCAGGCAATAATTTCAAAATTTACAGTAATAGATTGACAGGTGGGAGAATCTGGATAGATGAACATTTTAATATATATCTAGGAATTTTCATTAATTTTTATACGACCGCAAAAATTTTAATTTTTCGTCGTATATTGCTATCACGTTGGCGTCGTCGTCGTCGGCGTCGTCGTCCGAATACTTTTAGTTTTCCCACTCTAACTTTAGTAAAAGTGAATAGAAATCTATGAAATTTTAACACAAGGTTTATAACCACAAAAGGAAGGTTGGGATTGATTTTGGGAGTTTTGTTCCCAATATTTTAGGAATTGGGGGCCAAAAAGGGCCCAAATAAGCATTTTCTTGGTTTTCGCACTATAACTTTAGTTTAAGTAAATAGAAATCTATAAATTTTTGACACAAGGTTTATGATCACAAAAGGAAGGTTGGGATTGATTTTGGGAGTTTTAATTCAAACAGTTTAGGAATTAGGGGCCAAAAAAGGGCCTAAATAAGCATTATTCTTGGTTTTCGCACAATAACTTTAGTATAAGTAAATAGAAATCAATGAAATTTTGACACAAGGTTTATGACCACAAAAGGAAGGTTGGGATTGATTTTGGGAGTTGAGGTCTGAACAGTTTAGGAATTAGGGGCCAAAAAGGGGCCCAAGTAAGCATTATTCTTGGTTTTCGCACCATAACTTTAGTATAAGTAAATAGAAATCTTTGAAATTTAAACACATGGTTTATGACCATAAAAGGAAGGTTTGGTTTGATTTTGGGAGTTTTGGTCCCAACAGGTTTTTAGAAAGTTTGCTATAGCTTGCTATAGCAATAAACTTTCTTAAGGCATCGGCCTAACCGGAAAAGAGACAGCCTAACTTACTTTAGGAAGTGTGTCCTACTTCTAGATAATGTAGTACTGGTGTTTGAAAACTAATAATAGATAGATGCTTTTGAAATTTTGAGCTCTTCTATTTTAATAGCATACAGCTTGAATAAAAAATGTACTGAATTTTCATCGATAAATCAAATAATTCAACTTCATTTGAAAGACGAACAAACACTACTTCGCGGATCTGCGCTACGCGGAAAGTAAAATCAATACACACACGAGACAGCAGTTTCTACGTTATGATTTTATAGGTATTCTTCAGACATGCGTCAGATCCATATATGTGTGCCTCCAAACGGGAGAACTACAATCCCGGTTTCAAAGGTTTCCTACCTTCCTCCGATTGAAGAGAAAATTAATAGCGTGTTTAAAATATTTCATGAATGAACATTTTTCGTCGCTTTATACTACGATTTTTACAAATTTCTATTCAATATGTAAAAGCCCGAGAGTATCGGAAGTATCATGGTATCTCATCTGATCTCGGCCCACAACAAACTCGGACTATAATAAACTCGGCCTTTTACATATTCGGCATTAGAAATCGGACTATAACAAAAATCGTAATTATACTAATTGCTATTAAGACTCCTAAACAAAGTTTTTGCTCAGTTCTTATTATTTTTCTCCTTGGGGTCTATTTAGTTGTATTTTAGGGGCCAACAGAAGGGAGGAATTTACTAAAGAACCCTAAGGGATTTTTTTTTTAAATTTTCAATAACAATAATAAATTATAAACTTGAAGAAAACAGTAAGTGACAGACACACATGGTTTTCAGTAATGATCACAGCTAGGACCATAAAACAAATCAAATTAATTAAATTTAGGTTGAGTCCATGGTGTCACCCCACATAACCCCTCATGTTTGAATACTTAAAAACAGTCAGATCCCCACTCCTAAACATTATATGTTCTTTATACGTTATAATAAAACAAATCAGATGAAATAAAAGGCGAGTCCCCTTGGGTCACTCTCACCCTCTGGTTTTTTGAGAACTTATTAACAGTTGAGATCTCCACCCATATACCATATATATTATTGTATGGGACAATGAAATAAATCAAATGAAATATAGAGGAACTCCAGAGGGGTCAGTCACCCCACCCATAAACCATATATATTTTTGTACAGGGCAACAAAACAAATCAAATGAAATAAAGTGGGTGTCCCTTTGGGTCAGCCCCACCCCCTCATGTCTGAGAACTTGTAAACGGTCGAGATCCCCACCCCTAAACCATAAATATTTTTGTATAGGACAACAAAACAAATTCAATGAAATAAAGTGGGAGTCCCTTTGGGTCAGCCCCACCCCCTCATGTCTGAGAACTTGTAAACGGTTGAGATCCCCACCCCTAAACCATATTGATTTTTTTTATAGGGCAACAAAACAAATTCAATGAAATAAAGTGGGAGTCCCTTTGGGTCAGCCCAACCCCCTGTTTGACAACTTGGAAATGGTCAAGATCCCTTCCCCTTAACCATATATATTCTTGTACTGGACAATAAAACAAATCAAATTCAAAAGAAGGCGAGTCCCTAGGGGTCACTCCCATCCCCTTGTTGTTTGAGAACTTGTAAACGGCTGAGATCCCCACCCACAAACCATATATATTTTTGTATGAGAAAATAAAATAAATCAAAATGAAATATAGAAGAAGTCCACAGGGGTGACCCAACCAACTTCTTTTTGAAAACTTATACGGTCGAGATGATCACCCCTAAACCATATATATTCTATTTTATGGGGCAACAAAACCAATGAAATATAGTGGGAGTATATACCTCTGAGTCATCCCCAACCCCTCATGTTTGAGAACTTGTAAACGGTTGAGATCCCCAACCCTTAATCATAAATATTCTTGTATTGGACAATAAAACGAATAAAGTGAAATATAATTAAGTCCCTCGGTGTAACCCCACCCAATCCTGTTTTGAGAACTTGTAAACAGTCAAGATCCACCCCCTTTTCGAAAACTTGAAAACTGTTGAAATCCCCACACTGAAACAACATATATTCTTGTACGGAATAATAAAACAAATCAGATGAAATAAAAGGCTAGTCCCCTAGGGCCACTCTTACCCTACCTCCTGCCTGTTTGAAAACTTGTAAACTGTCTAGATCCCCACCCCCAAATCATGAATATCACTTTACTAGACCGGACCAATTTGTATTGGACTTTGCTTAATGTCAGGCGACCCGTGGGAATGACTAATTTTGAGAGCTTTGTTTGGGAGACTTCGTAGCAGCATCCTGTTACAATTATTTCTTGATAAAGTTTTTTCTTTTTTAAGTAGGAAAAAAAAGGTAACCATGCAATCTACACACTATCTATTTGAAATATTACAATCTACCGTTGCAAACTTTCCACAGGTGCTATCCAGCACTTTGATTAGGAATAAGGGGCCCAACTCACTAAGGGTCCAAAATTGAACTTTGTTTGATTTCATCAAAAATTGAATAATTGGGGTTCTTTGATATGCCGGATCTAACTGTGTATGTAGATTCTTAATTTTTGGTCCCGTTTTCCAATTGGTCTACATTAAGGTCCAAAGGGTCCAAAATTAAACTTAGTTTGATTTTAACAAACATTGAATCCTTGGGGTTCTTTGATATGCTGAATCTAAAAATGTACTTAGATTTTTAATTATTGGCCCAGTTTTCAATTTGGTCCAAATCGGGGTCCAAAATTAAACTTTGTTTGATTTCATCAAAAATTGAATAATTGGGGTTCTTTGATATGCCAAATCTAACTGTGTATGTAGATTCTTAATTTTTAGTCCCGTTTTCTAATTGGTCTGCATTAAATACCAAAGGGTCCAAAATTAAACTAAGTTTGATTTTAATAAAAATTGAATTCTTTGGCTTTTTTGATATGCTGAATTTAATCATGTACTTAGATTTTTATACGACCGCAAAAATTTTAATTTTTTGGTCGTATATTGCTCTCACGTTGGCGTCGTCGTCTGCGTCGTTGTCTTCGTCGTCGTCATCCGAATACTTTTAGTTTTCACACTCTAACTTTAGTAAAAGTGAATAGAAATCAATGAAATTTTAACACGAGGTTTATGACCACAAACGGAAGGTTGGGATTGATTTTGGGAGTTTTGGTCCCAACATTTTAGGAATTAGGGGCCAAAAAGGGCCCAAATAAGCATTTTCTTGGTTTTCGCACTATAACTTTAGTTTAAGTGAAGAGAAATCTATGAAATTTTGACACAAGGTTTATGACCACAAAAGAAAGGTTGGGATTGATTTTGGGAGTTTTGGTTCCAACAGTTTAGGAATTAAGGGCCCAAATAAGCATTATTCTTGGTTTTCGCACAATAACTTTAGTATAAGTAAATAGAAATCAATGAAATTTTAACACAAGGTTTATGACCACAAAAGGAAGGTTGGGATTGATTTTTGGAGTTGAGGTCACAATAGTTTATGAATTAGGGGCCAAAAAGGGGCCCAAATAAGCATTATTTTTGGTTTTTGCACCATAACTTTAGTATAAGTAAATAGAAATCTATGAAATTTAAACACAAGGTTTATGACCATAAAAGGAAGGTTGGGTTTGATTTTGGGAGTTTTGGTCCTAACAGTTTAGGAATAAGGGGCCCAAAGGGTCCAAAATTGAACTTTGTGTGATTTCATCAAAAATTTAAAAAAATTGGGGTTCTTTGATATGCCGAATCTAACTATGTATGTAGATTCTTAATTTTTGGTCCCGTTTTCAAATTGGTCTACATTAAGGTCCAAAGGGTCCAAAATTAAACTTAGTTTGATTTTAACAAAAATTGAATCCTTGGGGTTCTTTGATATGCTGAATTTAAAAATGTACTTAGATTTTTAACCGGATTTTTGTGACAAAAATGTCGGTTATTGATTTGGGGATGTACGGCGGGCGGGCGGTCGGGCTGTCGGGCGGGCGGGCGGGCGGGCGGGCGGGCGGCAATCAAATGTTGTCCGTGCATTAACTCATGAACCGTTCAACCAAAGCTTTTAAAATTTTAATATGTTATTACTGACAACTATACAAAGGTCAAGTTCAATAATGGCGATTTTGACTTTTACCGTTCAGGAGTTATGGTTCTTGAAAGATTGGAAAATGGAGTTGTCCGTGCATTTACGCATGAACTGTTCTACCAAAGCTTCCAAAATTTTAATATGTTGTTACTAATGAAAGAATGGAGGTCAAGTTCAATAATGACGAATTTGACTTTTACCGTTCAGGAGTTATGGTTCTTGAAAGATTGAAAAATGGAGTTTCCAGTCGTGTCCGTGCATTTATGCATGAACTGTTCTACCAAAGCTTCCGAAATTTTAATATGCTGTTACTGATGACAAAATGGAGGTCAAGTTCAATAATGACGATTTTGACTTTTACCGTTCAGGAGTTATGGTTCTTGAAAGATTGAAAAATGGTTTTTCCCGTCGTGTCCGTGCATTTTCTCATGAACCATTCAACCAAAGCTTTTGAAATTTTAATATGTTGTTACTGATGACAAAATAGAGGTCAAGTTCAATAATGACGATTTTGACTTTTACCGTTCAGGAGTTATGGTTCTTGAAAGATCGTAAAATGGCGTTTCCATTCAGGTTGTTGCATTTACTCATGAACCATTCAATCTAAGCTTTTCAAATTTTAATATGTTGATACTGATGACAAAATGGAGGTCAAATTTGATATTGACGATTTTCACTTTCACCATTCATCAGTAATGGTTCTTGTGATATAGCCAGGACACAAATAAATGTTAATAAATCCGGTTTGCTGTCGTTGTGACAGCCTCTTGTTAATTATTGGCCTAGTTTTCAAGTTGGTCCAAATGGGGGTCCAAAATTAAACTTTGTTTGATTTCATCAAAAATTGAATAAATGGGTTCTTTGATATTCCAAATCTAACTGTGTATGTAGATTCTTAATTTTTGGTCCAGTTTTCAAATTGGTCTACATTGAGGTCCAAAGGGTCCAAAATTAAACTAAGTTTGATTTTAACAAAAATTAAATTCTTGGACTTATTTGATATGCTTTATCTAAATATGTACTTAGATTTTTGATTATGGGCCCAGTTTTCAAGTTGGTCCAAATCAGGATTCCATATCAAGTATTGTGCAATAGCAAGAAATTTTCAATTGCACAGTATTGCACAATAGCAAGAAATATCTAATTGCACACTATTGTGCAATAGCAATTAATTTTCAATTGGAGTTATCTTTCTTTGTATAGAATAGTAGTTGATAATATATGTTGGAAATTTGCCAGACATGACTATGATGGCATTTTCTATTTTTATTTGCCAATAACTTTATGTAAATAACTTCATTGGAAATTTGCCAATATAAAATGTTGCTGATGAAGCTTTTTTTCCTTATCTTATCTAAAATGTTTTTAGATAATGTATGTTGGACATTTGCCAGACATGACTATGATGTTATTTTCTATTTTTATTTGCCAATAACTTTATGTAAATAACTTCATTGGAAATTTGCCAATATAAAATGTTGCTGATGAAGTTTTTTTTATTGTTTTATACAATAAACAATGTATATTCACTTTTACTACCAACCAATCTTTACCATTCAGTGATAACAAGCACTTTATTTTACATTTTAATATTTTATGATGTATTTAAAAGGGTAGTTATTGTTGCAAACTCCATTAGAAATTTGAATTGATATCAGTTTTGGAAAAAGGGAAACGGGGATGTGAAAAAAAAGGGAGGGGGGGGGGGGGGGTTTAAATTTTTCTCATTTCAGATTTCATAAATAAAAAGAAAATTTCTTCAAACATTTTTTTGAGAGGATTAATATTCAACAGCATAGTGAATTGCTCAAAGGCAAAAAAAAACTTTTAAGTTCATTAGACCACATTCATTCTGTGTCAGAAACCTATGCTGTGTCAACTATTTAATTTTAGATTTAAAAAGTTTGAAGAAGAAATCTTTAATTGATTTGTAAAATCTTGACATTTGTTTTGTGTAAAAAAAAAACATGTAATGTCAAAAATTTGATCACAATCCAAATTCAGAGCTGTATCACGCTTGAATGTTTTGTCCATACTTGCCCCAACTGTTCAGGGTTCGACCTCTGCGGTCGTATAAAGCTGCGCCCTGCGGAGCACCTGGTTGATTATGGGCCGTTTTCAAGTTGGTTCAAATCAGGATCTAAAATTATTATATTAAGTATTGTGCAATAGCAAGAAATTTTCAATTGCACAGTATTCAGCAATAGCAAGAAATCTTCAATTGCACAGTATTGTGCAATAGCAAGAAATTTTCAATTGCACAGTATTGCGCAATAGCAAGAAATCTTCAATTGCACAGTATTGTGCAATAGCAAATATTTTCAATTGCACAGTATTGCGCAATAGCAAGAAATATCTAATTGCACAATATTGTGCAATAGCAAGAAATTTTCAATTGATTGGAGTTATCTTTCTTTGTCCAGAATAGTAGTTGAATCAACTTAAATCATTGTTTTATACAATACACAATGACCTTTGAGAGGATTAATATTCAACAGCATAGTGATTGCTCAAAGACAAAAAAAATATTTTAAGGTCATTAGACCACATTCATTCTGTGTCCAAAACCTATGCTGTGTCAACTATTTAATCACAATCCAAATTTAGAGCTGAATCCAGCTTGAATGTTGTGTCCATACTTGCCCCAACCGTTCAGGGTTCAACCTCTGCGGTCGTATAAAGCTGTGCCCTGCGGAGCATCTGTTTTTTTTAGGAAATCATATTTTCACTAACTTAATGAAAATCTACATGCATGATCTAAACAAAACTTTTTCTAAAGAACACAAAATATCTTGCATAATTTGTATTTAAACATAAGAGGATGCATTATGATTACCAATAAGACAACTCTCCACCAGAGAGGAAGTGATGCAGAAGTTTACAACTAGATATCTCTGCATTGCCTTCAATGATGAGCAAAACCTATACCCAATAATAATCCATAAAAAGACTCCAAAATGAAAAATGTGAAACAATTCAAACAAGGCCACTATCAGCCTCATTTACATACACAAAAAAAAACTAAAAACAAATATGATGTACAGCAACCAACGACAACCACTGAATGATAGGCTCCAGATTTGGGACAGACACATACAGACTGAGCATAGTTATTACCATGGATTCAAATGGCCGACAGTCAGTTAACCCTTTCATGCTGAATGTATCCTTTTGGCACACCCGCGCGCATGCCGAATGTATCCTTTTGGCACCCCCGTGTAGATGCCGAATGTATCCTTAAGGATACATAGATTTCTATTTTTAGACGGTCACAGTGCAAACAGTAAAAATAACGTTTAAACATGTTTCTTGGCCCCGTTGCTCCATGGATGTTATGATAAACACCAAATGCATTCGATATTTTAGTATCGGGCGTAAAAACACTGTTAAAATATGTTTTTTCAAAGATTGTTGAGAAAAAAAAACCTCGTGAAAAACAAAATGGCGGAATCATAAACAATCGTGGTCAGGAGTTTCATTTCGAGTTGAAACATTGAGAAAACTTAACCTGCGGTCATGAAAGTCGTTTAAATTGAACAAAAGTAGTGATTGTGCGTATATTTTGGAGTTGTGAGAAGGATATTTGTAAAACAACCTGAAATCGAGACTGATTGTCGCCATCAGGTGCACGACTGTAAATAATTATTTCTCGTTGCCGTTTGACAGTCAACCTTTCATTACCGATTGAGTCAGAGTCTTTTATCATCGTTTTAGACACTCTCAGGAGTCTGTAGTGCTACGGGTTTTATTTCTTTTCATTGAAAGGCTGTACTGCAGTATGTAGGTCGACAAAACGAAAGTCCACTTTTATTTTAAATAGAACCGGATATTGACAAAATTGACAGCTGAGTCTATAAATAGTGCGGTTCATAAAAAAACATGTGTTGTTACATCTCATAGATTTATTATTTTACATAAAAGTGGTTTCGAAAGATGAGACAATATTCTGCAATCTTATTCGTATTTTAATCGATTGTAAATTATTTTCCATGATGTATCTCGTCTTGTGACAGAGGTTTTTAAAAGTCTTGTTCAGCATACAAAAATTTTAAAAGTTGTTTTGAAAAACAAATAATGTTGACAGAGAGTAAAAAAATCCTGAAAGATGCCAAGATGATTATTTTATGTAATAAATTGTTTTCTTTCTCATTTAAAAAAAAAACATTGTCAAAGAAGGGAAGTGAAAAAAATTATATTTGTTTTAGAAGGGAAGGGAATTTTTTTCTTTCAGAATTGGAAAGGGGAAAAAAAAAATTTTTTTTGCTGGAGGGAAGTGATTTTTTTCCCCAAAGTGAAATAACATAAGGTGTTGTCTGTTGCTTCTGATTAATCTTGAGATGGCATCATTTATTATTGTAAAATAATACTGTTCCTGTATGTTTCTGAAAACAATATAGGGGTTAAATTTTTTGTTTTGGAAATTATGAGGAAGAACTCCCCCTCATGTAGCACACTAACACAAAAGATGAATGACCAGTGCGGCAGTGCCTAAAGTTTATTACAATTTGTAATGCCAATATAAGCAACCATTTTTAACACTAGGAAACATCTTTTTTGTGTTCAAAAAGGGACTTCAAATGGTATATAAATTGCTTCTTCTCTCAGATGCCAAGTCATATACATGTAGTAGTAAGGAGTAAGAGAAAAAACTGATCAAATTGGAAATGGGATAATGGGACCACATTAGGGTCTTGTAGCTGTCACCTTGTAAGTCAGCTTCTTAAATTAACACTGTTTATGGGACTAGTACACATAAGCAGGTATCTTCATACCACATTAATATATAGGCTTATATGTAAGTAACACTTACTGCTGGATGTAAAAGATTAATTAATAGACTGGTAACAATGGTTATAGTATAACAACCTCACTCAAGTAATTTTTATTCACTTTTTGACAAAACAGAAAATCATTTGAGGGGCATTATTTTTCTGGTCTCTGCAAGTACGGTCACCTCAACTTGAAACTTGCAATACATGTTTAATGTGAGATGAATTATTTTGAATTGTTGACAAAAAAACTATGTTATCCTTATTTCAAGGTTAACTGATGAACATGGACAAAAGGAAAGTACAAGCTAGACAAGGTGACCTATTGACACACATTCAAGTTAATATTTGTCTCATTATCATTCATTGAATTTTTTTATGTTTTAGGTAAAGAAGATATTTACTTAGAGGAGATATAACATCATATCATAATCAGCTGGAATATTCCAAAATCATCATCAAAAAGTCATAGGACAATCTTTGTCACCAAGAAGCTTTATGTCAAAGCTGTTTCATCAAGAAGCTTGAATTCAAGCTAGTGTATTCATATGACCTATATCTTACAAGTATTTATTTCCATGTTGACCATGAAAATTTTATAAATGTGATAGTATTTTTCACTTTTTGATATCATTTGTCATGACATTTTTTGCTTAATTTCTTCTTTTTCTGTAAACATTCATTTTGGAGTATTTTTCACTTACTATTTTGTTTAATTTACACTTTTGGTATTCTAACATTATATGAAACAAGATCAGAGCATACATAGATTATGAGTTTTAAGTGCAGGAATTAGGAGAATTTTTAAGATTTTTCTACTTAGTTTTCAGCAGCTGCTAGATATAAATTTGCGGCTTTTTTTCTTCTTTGTTTTCTGAAATCAGATTGTAAAAAATGTTGTAAGTTTTCCTTTGAAGTCTCCCTATATTGAAAAAAAAGTGAAAATCTCAATTAAGACCAATTTCCAGCTAAGTATCTAAAAGACAAGTTTTATCAATTTCCAATCCAAATCTCTTCGTTGAAAATTTGTCCATGTCCACCATTATTTGACTTTTTAAACTGTGTGTCCTGGTCAAAAATGAAAAATCAAAGACACAATGATTTTGTTTTATGATAAATAAAAAATGTGCAAGATCGTTGACACGTTGTATAAATGTTCAGCCAAGTTGGTTATAAGTATTGTATGATGAATGGATTTATTTTGCTGACAATGTATCAAATGAAGAGACTTAAGATGGTACCTAACACTACAGGGAGATAACTCTGTAAAGTCAGCTAAACGTTTTAATTACGTTGTGTTGTAAAGGGAATATTAAGCTTCTCCGTGATCAAAATTGGTGTTTGTCAAACTGCTATATAACCAGTGTAATTATTCTGATAAAATGGTTGGTTCAAAATTTTTGAAATTTCTATATTTTTGGTAAAGGGTCAAAGTAAATACTGTGTCAAAATTTTATGAAAATTAAACGTGCCAAATTAATTTTAGCGAAAGTGTTGGGTACCACCTTAAGAGATGGACAGAATTAATAAGGAACATTGTGGAGCTTTTAGCTTCTTTTAATTTTTGGGTTATTTTGAAAGTTTGAAGATGTAGGTCATACCCAAAATATATTCAAACATTAATCTTCGGTAGGAAGATCTTCAAGTTTGGAGGTTTGAAAACTGTTACCTATGATAAAAAAAAAATCATGTCAATAAGGTCAATTTCAGAATGTTTTAAGGATACGGAAACTCTTTTAGTGATATGCTTATGATTTGTATTACATTATATTATGCTTGAATTAATTTTATTTATTAGTTCGCAGAGAAAAAAAACAAAATGATAAGTTCTTCCAAAATCTGTTCAATAGATTTTATCTTTCATTCCAACTGTTTAGAAAATTGAATCATCGCTTATTGTAGATATGTAATTTATAGTAAATTTTCTGTCAATATCTCTTTGTATAGCATATAGTAATATACATGTACACTGTAAATCTTTTGAAGTTATGTTTATATTACCAGTATCCTGGATAGTCGCAACTCATATTATTTATGATATTGTAGCATATTCATATCATAAAACATTGCTCATGTTGTAAAAAAGGATTATGACGATGTTCGATACTTAATCATTCTGCCCTATAGATAAAAAATTGTTCAATAGGTTTTTCTTTTTTTCTGACACTTAACTTGTGGCATTTGTATTGAGTACCTGAACAATTTTCTGTTTCAGAATCTTAATGTCTACAGCTCATTCTTATGGTCAAACCTCTTATTGTTTTGGATGTCTTTAGCCAATCAGAATGTTTTGGTTGTGTTTTGGAAAATATTTCCCAGAATGCATTAGATTTTTAAAAATATTTGTTTTGTAAATGGACAGATCTAAATTTGATATTTACGACTAATTTTATTTAATGATCTGGAATTTATGATGCATAGTTTTTACAGCTTTTTCATTCAATTAAAATAAAAAATGTTAATGCTGTAATTAGTTGATAATGCTGTGTCCATTTTTAAAATTGAATGTTCAGTACAAAAGTGCATACTGAGTACAACACAGTTTCATATAAGACCATATAAAAAATCACAGCACAATCTTACACATTTTTTTTTATATCATTGACCAAGGTGTATCTATATTTCAGTTTTATTTAAATTTCCATTCCATTTATTAGTTGTCAACTCTAAATTATTAATCATTTTCATTTCATTATTGCAATATTTATTCAACTTGAAGACAGCTAGGTTTTGTATAGACGTATTGTCAATCATTTCATTGTTCTTGTAAGATCGACAGTTCTTACTTGAAGTATGATCTTTGCTACATCTATTGCTTTAAAAAATGAAGCTGCTTATTAATTTCAACATTTTGGCAGAGTAGAATTTGAAATTTTTTTAAATAGTAATTGACGATTTTGAAATAAGGTAGAATTTGTGTCGTCAGAGAATATTAGAGAGCTAGATTTACTAGGAAAAAATAGTGATTATTTTTCCTTTTGATCAGCTTTTGGTACAAATAGATTTATTAAATTTATTCCTTGCATTTTCATGTTTAAGAATCTCATAACAGATGGCATTTATCAAATCTTAATCATTATTATTATTTTTTTTGAAATCTGATATTAGAAATTAACTTCCAAAGTTCTCATAACAGGAGGCATTTTGTCAATTTGTTATCATTATTATTTTTTTTTAATTTTGATATTTAAAATAATTTCCAAATTCTCATCATTGTAGTAAATAATGTAAATTTGATGAAGCCAGTAGATTGTCATTGTAGCAATACTTAAAAGATTCTGATAGCTGACTGCAATACTGCAATTTTACAATTTCAAAAATGGGAAAAAATGAATTTGAATAATTTAAATTTGATAGGACTGTATATCTGAGAATTATTACTTTTAGTGTCCTTAAAGTTTATTTTTATACCAGCCTTTCATTTTACCTCAGTTTTGTAAGCATTTTCTTCCTTTAATTGACCTATATTATGACCTTGAATTTGTACATGTAACATGCTGGTAGAATAGATAATGATGTCGTGAAGAAGATCAACGTTTTTTTTCTTTGTCATTAATATTTTTTATGTTACTTTAGATAGAATTGTATAAATATTAAATGAATATATGTATTTCATTTACAATATTATTGTTGACAATTGCTGTCTTTTATGGTTAGATCAGTTCAGTTCATGACCAGTGTTTAGAAGTGCATCTGTAGATCTTGAAGAACTTCCTCAGACTTTGAGTACTGTTTAGATAAAATAGCATTTTGGTTAAAATTGACTTTCTTGCACTATTAAGGATGTCTTAAAAATCTTTGACACATCCAAAGATGAATAAAAATTTGGCTTTCTTATGTAATATCATCAAATTGCGGACTAACGGGCAAAAACATTTAACAAAACAAATATTGTAACAATTTTTCGGCGTTCTTTGGTGACGAGATGAGAACAATAAGATATGTGTTCACGCTTATATACTGTTTTGGTTACTGTTGTTTATCCTGGCAGATATCATGTACCAATGAATAAATAAAACATTTGTTTGGTGATGTATGACGATATATTTTATCAATGGATGTTGTTCTGAACAAACCAAATCATGGACTGTTCTGATCTAACTTTGGGTTTAGATATATTGTAAATGGTGTTGAACTCAGCGACCATTTGGAAGTGTGAATTTTGAACTTTGATCTCGCAGACCACATAATTCCTTCTTTTCAAAACTATTGCTATTAAATGTTGAAAAAGTAAAATCTTGATAAACACGCTATTTTAAGCTTTTTCGACAACAAATCACTTGTACTAAAATGAATTTACAGAGTCATTCTGGTTGTGTTTAACCTTTGAACTTTAGACAAATTTGGATTTGACGCAGCTTTTCATTAATCTTTCAATCATTCCAGTCATGTGAAGTAAATATATTCTCTTATTGACAATGTGTAATATATTGTATAATATCTATCGTTGTTAAGATTTAGTTTGCATGTAACATGTAGTAAGTAAATCATGAATATATAAAATTCAGATATAGTGTAGAGCATACTAATTACT
Organism: Mytilus galloprovincialis; assembly: GCA_037788925.1. Classification (NCBI taxonomy): domain Eukaryota; kingdom Metazoa; phylum Mollusca; class Bivalvia; order Mytilida; family Mytilidae; genus Mytilus; species Mytilus galloprovincialis. Next base: position 40,823,128 of record CM075332.1, on the reverse strand, counting down.
TATATATCAAATAGTAATTTTTATGAGGGATAAAAACTGATACTAGAATAATTGTACTTAAATATAATTTGATACAGATGATGTTAAAAACACTCAAAAAGATTTTTAATGTGATTTGTCATACACCATGAACCTAATCAAGAAAAATTAAAACTATATAAAATATATTCAACAAAAAAAATCTTTAACAGATGGTCATATTTTTGTGCCAATTGATTAAATGCTGACAGATTGCTAAAATTTACAGAAGATGTTTAAATTAACTTTGTGATTAAGAGATTTGTTTAGAAACACAGAAGACAAGAATTGGAGGCCACAAATAAAATCGGCTTTTCATGTTGTAATTAATCATCTATTTAAATTTAAGAGTCATATTTCGAGTCTTACTATATATACCAGCTGCACATAATATCATAACTCGCTGGGTTTGTGAAAAAAGAGACCACAACATCATATTTTTTTCAAGTAATAAATGTCTGGTTATAAAAAATGTTTAAACTAATTTGTAAGTATTTATGTGGCCTCATCACAAGTAAAATAGCATTGAATGCTTTATTATGTATACATACTTATAAGGAATCTCACATTAATTTGTGCTTGTTTTAAAGTACCACATTTAAGAAATTATAAATGAAAAAATATTGAAATGGAGCTTGAACATTTAATAGATAGTCTCCCCTTAATTGTAACTTAACCTGTTCTAGCTTCTGTTTTAGTTATCTTTAAAATTATAGTCTTTGCAATGCAACACAAATTGAGGATGACAAGAATTGTCATTGTACATTAAGTTAAAAAAACACTTATACTAATGATATAGAAGTAAACATATTGAGATATACATGTAGATATTTACAAAATGAAAGTACAGACTCAAAGAAAAATTATTAGATACAAAGACAGCAATGTGATTTGATGGAAATCTACAATTGACACAATAAGTTCAAGGTCTAACCATAGTTACCGAATTACTATAGTTTATAACTTTCAAGATTATGGATACATGCTCAAAAGAACTTTACCTTTTGGTCTTTGTAATTCTTCAGATGTATATTTCCATTTGAATATATAAATCATTCTTTAAAAGATTCAGCAAGTATATATTGACCATATTAACAATTCAATTGTGAAATGATTCATTAATTATAGATTTTTGTATATTAAATAGAACTATAAAATCACTAAAAATATTTGGCACAGGTAATCACTTACAAGATCTATCAATTACGGTAGTTTTCTATTTCACTGCGGCACAATTTGTATGTAAACATGGTACTTCCTGTATAAACTAATTGATATTCGAAATAGATTTGTAACGTTTAAAATAATATAGTTATAAAGTACTAAAATTTGTTAAGTTGTTAAAAAAAAATATTGATATGTTGTATACAGGTATATTCTAAAGTGCTTTTTATATTTGTTGAAACTTTATATTAATTCTTGTGCTATATGGTGTAAAAATTAAAAAAATAACTACTGTTATTGTTTTTGTCGTAGAATTTTTACCCAATACCATTAATATTGTTATAATGTGTATTTTTGTACTTTTTTGCTGTACTTATCATTAAAATTTAAAATAGGTAGCAGTGTGTGTTGTTCTTTTCTTTATGATGCTGATTGTATTTAACCTATAGGTGTCCATCCTCTTAATAATACATGCAATGGTCAAGTCATGTTAGTAGGTATTTATAGAAGATGTGGTATGAGTGCCACTGAGACAACTCTCCATCCATGTCATAATTAGAGCATTGGCTCACAGCAAACTATAACGAGCACCAAAAATTACTAGTGGAAGACCATTCAAACAGGAAAATTAATGGTCTAGTCTATATAAAAAATTAGAAACATTTATAAACCACATCAACAAAGACCACCACTGAACAACATGTTCCTGATTTAGAACAGGTTCAAAAGAATGCAGCGGGTTTAAACGCTTTAACAGGCACTAACCTTCACCCTAAACTGAATGTAACATCACAAAATAGAAAGACACACTATAAAATATCAATTGAAATGTTAGGTTTTTACTGCTCCAGTCTTTTGGATTCCAATGAAATTGATATACCGGTATAACTCTGCAACATCTTGAACAAATTTGTAAATCAGCATGGATCTATACAGAAGTTATGACACTTGGATATGTTAATTTTATGATTGAACTGTTGACACAGAGATATGTCTTTCTTTCTTGTATTTTTATTATGCCCCATTTATGGGCATTATGTTTTCTGGTATGTGCGCTCGTCCGTCCTTCTGTTCGTTCGTCTGTTCGTCCCAGGTTACAGTTTTTGGTCGAGATAGTTTTTGATGAAGTTGAAGTCCACTCAACCTGAAACTTAGTACACTTGTTTTCTATGATATGATCTTTCCAATTTTAATGCCAAATTAGAGATATTCCCCCATTTTCATAGTCCATTAAACATAGAAAATGATAGTGCCATGGGCATCAGTGTACTGGGGACACATTCTTGTTGATAGTAAAATGGAAATGGTCAAATATAAATGACTTACTTTATATACAATCTTTATACTTGTAAAAAAAACCTGACCTAACTTTTATGACCGCAAGGCCTGGATGTTTAAACTTTATGCCACAATGTTTCCATTATATAGATATAGGAAGATGTGGTGTGAGTGCCAATGTATGTTAATTGTCCTTGATCTAATTTTTATGGTTCAACTGCTAGAATTTTTGTTGTAGTATATTTATTGTACTTATATTTTTACTCTATTTGGTATCCAGAATTCTTGAAAGGTCTACTTGTCCCGCAGACAGGGTTCACCTGACCTCTTCCTTATTTCATGGATCAGTTATGAAATGGCGCTCCAGTCATACCTCAGCGTTTCCCTATATAATCAACAAAATTCTTCAAACAAAAATATAGGAACCCTATACTCTCCCTCTAAATCCGCCTCTGAATAGGTTCGCTATATTCCATGAATAAAATGATTGTAATTTGTAAAGTGAACATGCTTGTCTAACAGGGTTCTTCCTACCTTGACCTTACTTTCATGGTTCATTAATGAATGTTAATTTTCATAGATGTCTGTCTCGGATACTCTAAGCAGCCAGTCAACTATATTTGATGAATAGTATGATTGAAAGGTGTACATGCCAGTCTGGTATGATTCATCTGACTGACTCCTTTTACATTAATCATTATTTATAGTGTTAAGATTGTGATACTTGTAGAAAAATATTCATATTACATACTATCAATAAAAGTTTAATCATGATAAGTAAATCCGGCAAGACATTTCAGTGTGTGCAATCTTGTTTCATCAACATGTTTAATAGTGACAGTACCTGTGTCGCACCCCAATGGTACTAGGAACTGCTTTCAGCATTATCAATATTGTATTGTGAATAATGAGACTGAGCAAGTATTGCAATAATACAAAGTTGCATACCTATACTGAGTGACACTTATATTTTTACAGTTTTTCTTGTATTTTCAATTTCTGTCAAGCCTGTGACTTTTGTTGCTGAAATCTCGACATAGGGATAGTGGTCTGGTGGCGGGGTCAACTATCCTCTTAAAAGCTTTATATTTTAGAAGGTGGAAAACCTGAATGCTTCATACCTTGTATATAGATGCCTTATGTTACGAAGTTTCCATCTGTCACATGTTTATTGTCCTTGACCTCATTTTCATGGTTCAGTGAATACTAAAAGTGTTTTTGTAATTTTAATGTCTCTCTTATTAGGAGTATTATGATAACTTTATTTGGTGTGTGCTGCTTGCAAGGTCCTCATGCACGTCAGACAGTTTCTCTTGACCTCAACTTCATTTCATGGATCAATGAAGGTTAATTTTTGGTGGTAAGTTCCATATCTCAAATACTATAAGCAATAGGTCTAGTATATTTGATGTATGGAATGATTGTAAGGTGAACATGTCCAACTGGCAGGTGTCATTTGACCGTGAACTCACTTCTTCATGATTCAATGGTTATATTTCAGTTTTTGTGTTTTGGTCTGTTTTTTCTTATACTGTATGCAATAGGTCCACTACATTTGGTGTATGGAATGATTGTAAGGTGTACATGTCCAACTGGCTGGTGTTATCTGACCTTGACCTCATTTTTATGGTCAAGTGGTCAATTTTAAGTTTTTGAGCTTTGGATTTTTTTCTAATACTATAAGCATTAGGACAACTGTATTTGGTTCATGGAAATATTTTATGATGCAAATGTCAGACCTTGACGTCTTTTTCAAGTTTCATTGCTCAGTGTTGTTTTTGTCTGTTTTTCTAGAACTATAAGCAATAGGTCAACTACATTTGTTGTAAGGAAGGGTTGTGAGCTGTTCATGTCTGCATGGCATGGTTCATCTGACATTGACCTCATTTTCATGGTTCATTGACCAATGTTTAGTTTTCTGTTTTCTTATACTAAATTTGAGAATGGAAATGGGGAATGTGTCAAAGAGACAACAACCCGACCATAGAAAAAATAACAGCAGGTCACCAACAGGTCTTCAATGTAGCGAGAAATTCCCGCACCCGGAGGCGTTCTTCAGCTGGCCCCTTAACAAATATATACTAGTTCAGTGATAATGAATGCCATTCTTATTTCCAAATTGTACACAAGAAACTAAAATTAAAATAATACAAGACTAACAAAGGCCAGAGGCTCCTGAACTTGGACAGGTGCAAAAATGCAATAGGTCGCCTACATTTGGTGTATGGAATGATTGTAAGGTGTACCCTTACCAAAAAGTGCTAACGTGTTGCACATAAGTTGCACATAAGATGCTCACGTTAGAAACTAACATGATTGCACACGAGTTTTTTAACATGCAAATTAGGTAAGCATTTTGTGAGCAAAAAAATTGCACATATGAAACTAACCTAATTTGCATGTTAAAAACTTCACGTGCAACTGCTCATATGAGCTTTTGTTTCACATGTGCATTTTATTAGATTGCTCATATGAGCAGTTGCTCATGTTGCACACATGAATATTATAGTTGACCAAAACAAAATGGCTGCTTTAAAAAAGGAATATTTTTCAAATTTAAATGAAAATCTTAAATAATTCAGTTGAAAATAAAATAACTGATACATTATGTTAAAAGAGTTATTCTTTAATTATTGTCAGTTAATTATGATTTTCATATCATTTTTTTTTATTTAAACAATAATCATGATCATGACTAAAAACATAACATTACATTATAAAACTAATAGAGGGACTTGCAAGTTTAGTACACAATGAATGTCTTTGATTAATTATTACTGTATTTCAAAAAGTTTAAAAAGGAAAAATCTTTATACATGTAGTACTTATTTTGAAGCAAGTTACCTGTATATATATTCCCATTATAAAGGACTTAAAATTGTAATATATTTCAAAATCTGACACAAAAATGAAAATAATGAAATAGAAATGATAACTTACAAATAATTAACCACAGCCACACTGGTTTTATCAGATTTCAACAATGCCTTTCTTCAAATAGCACAATATAGGACTTAACATTTTCCATGATCTACCTCCATTTATTGCATGCTTTTCATGAATTTGAATTACAGGAAGTACATAACTGGGCATGTCATTTTTAAAAAGCTCATATGAGCAGTGATGTAGGTTAGTTTTGAATGGTTAGAAGAATGGAAAAACTTTTCAAAAAACAAAACTAACATAAAACTAACATGGATGATAAAAGCTCACCTGAGGTTTGAATTGCACATGTGAGCATTATGTTAGATTTTTGTGGGCACATATGAACTACCAAACTGCACATATGAGCAACCTGATTTGCATACAATTCTTACTTGCATCTCATGTGCTTCACATGTGAAACTTATGTGCTTTTGTTAGCAATTTCTGTACGGGTACATGTCCAACTGGCAGGTGTTATCTGACCTTGACCTCATTTTCATGGTGAAGTGGTCAATGTTAAGGCAGCAACCATTTGATTTTCTGGGGGGGGCTATGTTTTTTTTTCTGTGCAAACTTTTTTTTTCGCCTGTGGCGAAAAACAATCTATTTTTTTCGCGACAAGTCCAAAACAATTTTTTTCTTTCAATTTTAGCATTACATATAGTGGCAGCTGAGGGTGAAACAAACAAATTTTTTTTCTCAGAATCAAAAACAAATTATTTTTTTCTCCAAAAACTGGAAACAAACTTTTTTTTCCAAAAAAAACCATAGCCCCCCCCCCCAGAAAATCAAATGGTTGCTGCCTAAGTTTTTGAGTTTTGGATTTTTTCTAATACTATAAGCATTTATAGGACAACTGTATTTGGTTCATGGAAATGTTTTATGATGTAAATGTCAGACTCACAGGTTTTATTTGACAGGGACCTCTTTTTCAAGGTTCATTGCTCAGTGTTGTTTTTGTCTGTTTTTCTAGAACTATAAGCAATAGGTCAACTACATTTGTTGTAAGGAAGGGTTGTGAGCTGTTCATGACTGCATGGCATGGTTCATCTGACATTGACCTCATTTTCATGGTTCATTGACCAATGTTTAGTTTTCTGTTTTCTTATACTAAATTTGAGAATGGAAATGGGGAATGTGTCAAAGAGACAACAACCCGACCATAGAAAAAACAACAGCAGGTCACCAACAGGTCTTCAATGTAGCGAGAAATTCCCGCACCCGGAGGCGTCCTTCAGCTGGCCCCTAAACAAATATATACTAGTTCAGTGATAATGAACGCCATTCTTATTTCCAAATTGTACACAAGAAACTAAAATTAAAATAATACAAGACTAACAAAGGCCAGAGGCTCCTGACTTGGGACAGGCGCAAAAATGCAATAGGTCGCCTACATTTGGTGTATGGAATGATTGTAAGGTGTACATGTCCAACTGGCAGGTGTTATCTGACCTTGACCTCATTTTCATGGTGAAGTGGTCAATGTTAAGTTTTTGAGTTTTGGATTTTTTTTCTAATACTATAAGCATTTAAAAAGGACAACTGTATTTGGTTCATGGAAATGTTTTATGATGTAAATGTCAGACTCACAGGTTTTATTTGACAGCTAGCTAGTGACCTCTTTTTCAAGGTTCATTGCTCAGTGTTGTTTTTGTCTGTTTTTCTAGAACTATAAGCAATAGGTCAACTAAATTTGTTGTAAGCTGTTCATGTCTGCATGGCATGGTTCATCTGACATGCATTGACCTCATTTTCATGGTTCATTGATCAATGTTTAGTTTTCTGTTTTCTTATACTGTATGCAATAGGTCCACTACATTTGGTGTATGGAATGATTGTAAGGTGTACATGTCCAACTGGCTGGTGTTATCTGACCTTGACCTCATTTTCATGGTGAAGTGGTCAATGTCAAGTTTTTGGGTTTTTGATTTTTTTCTAATAGTAAAAGCAATAGAACTGTATTTGGTTCATGGAAATACTATAAGCATTAGGACAACTGTATTTGGTTCATGGAAATATTTTATGATGTCAATGTCAGACTTGCAGGTTTTATTTGACCGTGACCTCTTTTTCAAGATTCATTGCTCAGTGTTGTTTTTGTCTGTTTTTCTAGAACTATAAGCAATAGGTCAACTACATTTGTTGTAAGCTGTTCACGTCTGCATGGCATGGTTCATCTGACATTGACCTCATTTTCATGGTTCATTGATCAATGTTTAGTTTTATGTTTTCTTATACTGTATGCAATAGGTCCACTACATTTGGTGTATGGAATGATTGTAAGGTGTACATGTCCAACTGGCTGGTGTTATCTGACCTTGACCTCATTTTCATGGTGAAGTGGTCAATGTTAAGTTTTTGGGTTTTTGATTTTTTTCTAATAGTATAAGCAATAGAACTGTATTTGGTTCATGTAAATATTTAATGATGGAAATGTCAGACTCGCAGGTTTTATTTGACCTTGACCTCTTTTTCAAGGTTCATTGCTCAGTGTTGTTTTTGTCTGTTTTTCTAGAACTAAAAGCAATAGGTCAACTACATTTGTTGTAAGGAAGGGTTGTAAGCTATTCATGTCTGCATGGCATGGTTCATCTGATATTGACCTCATTTTCATGGTTCATTGATCATTAGTTTTCTGGGTTAATATAAAAAATATGTGCTATGATTGCCAATGAGACAACTCTCTACAAGAGACCAAATGACACAGAAATTAACAACTATACGTCACTGTACAGCCTTCAACAATGAGCAAACCCCATACTGCACAGTTAGCTATAAAAGACTCTAAAATGACAATATGAAACAATTCAAACGACAAAACTAAAGGCCTTATTTATGAACAAATAAATTGCTTTGCTGAGGACAGCTTGGTACGACCACAGAGGATGAACCCTGAACAGCTGGGGCAAAAATGAACACAATATTCAAGCTTGATACTGTCTGAATTTGGATTGTGATCAAAATTTTGACATAGTATAGGTTTCTGACACAACATAAATGTCAAGATCTTACAAATGTATTGCGCAATATTTTGAATTTTTTTTTTTTAACCCCTTAAAAAAATTGGAACCCCTTTTCTATCCTAGCCATCCCTTTGTAGTACAATTTCTGAGAGATCGATACTCTTAAACTCTGAAGTTACTGTCTGGAAACTCGAAAAATGCTTGTTTTTGGCCCCTTTTTGGCCCTTAATTCCAAAACTGATGGCACCATAACCCCCAAAATGAATCCAAACCATCTACTTGTGGTATTAACCATTGTGGTATAATTTCAGAGCAATTGAAATACTTATACACAAGATATTATCCTGAAAGTAGAAAAATGCTTGTTGTGGGCCCCTAATTCATAAACGGTTGAAACCATCACCCCCAACCATCCCTTAGTGGTTGTGAACCCTCTTGAAAAATTTCATACTTAAACTAAAGTTACTGTACGGAACCAATTGTGTCTTTGGACGACAATGCAGACGACATCATATGATCCCAAAAATCTTGCGGCCATATAAAAATGAATGAAAAACAAATATGTATCACATCAAGAAACGACAACCTCTGAATTACAGGCTCCTGACTTGGGACAGGCACATACATACAGAATTAGGCAGGGTTATTCATGTTAGTGGGATCCAAACCCTCCCCCTAACCCTGGGACAGTTGTGTTACCGTAAAACATAAGAATGAAAGTCTGTTTCTTAGAAACTCTAAGCAATAGGACAACCATTCATGGAGTATTGAATGATGGAAATGTGTACATGTATTTCTAGTTTGGTTTATATGACATTGACCTCATTTTCTTAGATCATGTTAAAGTCACATGAAATGAGTGACTGGTTAAAAATAATGTTTATCCAATTCTTGAACCAATGCATGAGTATATCATAAGTTTTCTGTGCACGATTTTATATTTTCTTAAGCACATTTTTCGTATAATTTTTTCATTAATTGTTGTGTTTTGAAGCCGTAGTTTACAAATCGTCACCTTATAGTAAACAATCAACTAAGAAGCATGGATATTAAGCATGTGTGTAACATGCACAATCACATAATATTTCATTTCAGTGACAGATCCATGGGTATTGTGATCACCAGATATGTCGCACTAAGGCATACAAAAAATATGTTGGCGAATTGCTTCCTGGAAGCATGCAATTAAAAAACAGTAAACTTCTTCTAAACATGCTAAATGTGGACAAATTAATGAATTTTCTTCAGAAAAAAGAATAAGTACATAAGTTTAATAATGAAAACTATCTATTTTGTTAAGGACAATCAACATAATCTTTATATGAACGAACAGAATTAAAGTTTTAACAGGGCAGTTCCTAGATCTGTTCACAACCCTGGGTGAAAATAAAAACAACAAGTGTAATTGTGAGCTACTGCTCCCTGATGATACCCCCGCCGCAAGTGGATAATTTTAATAGTGTAAAAATATGTAAGTGTTCGGTAAACAGGAAGTTGCCGAGTGATGAATCTGAAAACGCATCACACAGTTTAGCTGACTTATATAAACCCTGAAACCAAATTTCAGAAATCCTGGCATTGTAGTTCCTGAGAAAAATGTGACGAAAATTTTTGACTTGGCTATCATGTGTAAAATGATAGTAGTGTTCGGTAAACAGGAAGTTGTCGAGTGATGAATCTGAAAACACATCACACGGTATAGCTGACTTATATAAATCCTGAAACCAAATTTCAGAAATCCTGGAATTATAGTTCTTGAGAAAAATGCGACGAAATAAAATGGTAAGTGTTCGGAAAACAGGAAGATGTCGAGTGATGAATCTGAAAACGCATCGCACGGTATAGCTGACTTATATCAAGTCTGAAACCAAATATCAGAAAATCCTGGTAGTGCAGTTCCTGAGAAAAATGTGACGAAAAATTTTCAACTTGGCTATCAGGTGTAAAAATGATACAAGTGTTCGGTAAACAGGAAGTTGTCAAGTGATGAATCTGAAAACGCATCACACAGTATAGCTGACTTATATCAAGCCTGAAACCAAATTTCAGAAATCCTGGTAGTGTAGTTCCTGAGAAAAATGTGACGAAAAATATTCATGGGACGGACGGACTGACGGACTGATGGACTGACGGAAGGACAGACAGAGGTAAAACAGTACCTCCCTTTTTTTCAAAGCGGGGGTATAACAGATAATAACAAAAAAGTTTTAATTTTGGTATCCAATATCTATATATTAACTTTCATTATCAGATATGAACTTACAACATATTTCATGGACATGAATCTCATTTTAGTCCAGTTTTCACAAAACCCATAACTCAAGTATGCTAAGACTTCCAAATTCCTCTCACAACTACCATGCTTTTGTTGAGTAATTTCCCAGATTAAATCAATTAGATACCTAAACCTTAGATGATGGACAAACAGCATGACAAATGTAAAACTAATTGTTAATGGCCCCAAAAAAAACTACAAATCTGAAGAAAAAAAAAATCTATCACAAAAATGTTATCATCACGGACTGTACAGGCTATTCATCATGTTAAAAATGTTTAAAAACTGCCATGATACTTTAAATATATTTGTGGCAATTTCTAAAACATGATAAAATTTCTGGAATCCTGTAACTAGTTTTTATTGTAAAACATAGTCTCCATCAAGTTATCAGATTTTTCCTTTTTCATTACAGCATTTCTCCACATGTCAACAACTAAAAAAGACGAATATATTGCGTTTCATTGTTTTCAATATAAGTGTCAACTTTCACTAGTAGCATGCATTTGACACAAATCTCATAATAATAAGTAAAAAACATGCATGGATTACATTCAAAAATCATTTTTCCTATTAGAAAATTCCTTTCATGAGACTTTATCTTCTGTTTTTTGTTCAAATTTTGACAAATTTTCAGCAGAAATGTTCCCTGGTGTTTGTGCATCTTTTGTCTCCGGTGGCACATTTGGATTTGTATCAGAAACTGAAGAAGCCATCAGATTTCTTATAGGAGCAGCCTCAGACACTGTAGGTGGTCTTAAGGGAGTCCCTCTGTGTTGATTTTGTCCAATATTTGAGGCTGCAGGAGGGGTACCAAGTCTAGGTCTTGGTGTCCCTTGAGGTGTTCGTGGAGATTTAGCTAACTTTCTTGCTTCCTTTTGTAATGCTGCTTGTTTTCTTTCTATCATAATATTTTTAAGAACTTTGTCCATTGTTGCAACTTTCTTCTGTGACTTAGGGGTCTTTCCTCCTAAAAATAGAAAATTTCAGTCTTATATATAAATATTTTAGTGTGATGTCTATTAATAGCTGACTAAGTATACACTATATATTGTTTAGAGGCCAGCTGTTGATGGCTTACTCCAGAGGTATGATATTCTTGCTGTGTTGAAGACACATTGGTCAGGTGGCCTTAGTCTGTGTTCTGCTCTTAGATTTGACACAAACATCAATATGTAAAAGAATATATTAGACAGTACAACAGACCATATTAACTTTTCTGTTGATAACAGAACTTTCCAGACTGTCTACTAATTTCATTAATTACAATTTGGGTACTGAGATGTGAGATTTAAAGATGGACAAAAAATTATCAAGAATTTTTGTTAAAAGTCTGGTTTCAGTAATATCATATATGGTTTTACAAAAATTTGGGTGATGAACAAAGTGATGGTGATTATTAATTTGATATTCATCTACGAGGGGGGATAGGAGGGGTCCTGATCCCAAAATCCAGAGGTCCCGAAATTAAATAAAGTAAATCCCGGCATCCCGAAATCCAAAAAAATAATTCCTGAATCCCGAAAGGGTCAATCCCGAAATCACGAGCTTAAAAACAGCCGATCCCGGATAAAGGTCCTATCCCCCCTCATCTACTGTCATGAATGTAAATTCAGAAGTTATTGGTTGCATTTAATTTTATTAATGCAAGATTAATTATTGCGATTTAAGGTTCATGTGGACCCTTTGGCTAAAATGGCTGTGTTTTCACCTCAAAATTTACTCTTAAGTAGATAAACAGGGGCAGGCCCATCCAATGGGTGACTTAGACACCATTTTTAAACAACCAAAACGGTAAGAAAATCTATACATGAAATGGTTGTTTTGTGTGACACTTCCCCAATGGCCATTCGACATCTATCCGGGGGATACTCAATATATATTATACCGGGTATGTTCTGACAAACGGGTTTGTATTTTCAGCTAAATTGTCTGAAATTGGGTTATAAATGGGTTTTTTTGCCTCGCCTTTGAAGTGGTCAGATTTGACTAATATCTAGAAAGGGGTATTATAAATACAATGTTACACTATTGTTTCAGATAAGGGTGAATGAATGTTTGGTAGCATTAAACCCACTGCAATTGTTTGCATCTGTCCTAAGTCAGGAATCTGATGTTCAGTAGTTGTCGTTTGTTGATGTGGTTTCTCGTTTTTTATATAGATTAGACTGTTGGTTTTCCCGTTTGAATGAGTAATTTTGGGGGCCCTTTATAGCTTGCTGTTTGGTGTGAGCCAAGGCTCTGTGTTGAAGACAGTTCTTTGACTTATAATGGTTTACTTTTATAAATTGTGACTTGGATGGAGAGTTGTCTCATTGGCACTCATAACACATCTTTTTATATCTACTAAATTGAAACCAAAGTTCAAACCTATAATTTTGTGCATGCAAAACGAATTTTTTAGTAAAGGGGTCCAAATACAGCACAAACAACATTTTCAAAATGACCAAAACAGTGAAAAATTATTTTTTAACAAAATGGGTATATACATTACATGTATTAAATATATATCAAAAGTTCAGAAAAAGCTATCTTTAAAGATTTATTTTTCCTTGTTCATGCCTATTTCATACAACCTTTTAACTTTTTACAACTTCTTCCAAAGATTTGATATCCACAGGTTAATCAAGACATAATTTGAAAGATCCGAAGGCAGACTACTTTTCATGAATTTGTATCATGGATTCTGTTATAATACTTCATAATTTGATGCTAAATTGTTGAAATCCAGGAGCTTCTGACCTTCCCCATGGACCCTTTATCAGGGCTACCGGAATTACGCCTCCAGTTCATAAAATCCTGGCCTAGGACTGTTTAAATGAAAAGTAATGCCTTATACCCTAGGATTTTCAATTTCTTGTTATTGGTCTACTGCTGTTAAGATCCATCCAATCATTTTAATATAGACAATTATTGGAGAGAACTCAGCATGAAAAGATCAAACCCTGACAGTTTAACTATAAAATATATTTGCTCCAAGTCAGGAACCTTTACAATAGTGCATTTCACAATTAATGTTTTTCAGCCAAGAAAAGGTCCAAAATTTTTATCCCCTCGCTCCGCTCGGAGAAAGATTGCATTCTACGCCCCCCTCTTTGAAATATACTGGAACGCCCCTGATAAACCTCTGCATCTAGAATAATTTTAAGTCAAAGCATGCCCTAGATAAATTAAAATCAAAATGCATTGTATGTTTTAGAAAACTTTACTGGATCTTGCAGAGAAAGACAGGAACACAACTGCATTCTTCATGTTCTTATTACCAGATATTAACATGTAAGCTTCTTTTTTATATTGTGTAAGAACTAGTTTGTCTCTTATCAATTTACAAACCTGGTGTACGTCTTGGAGTGATTGGGTTTGACATGTCACCAAATTCATCATCATCAAAATCAAATTCTGTCGGCTGCTCTGGTCTGTAAAATAAGGTCAAATGTAGTTTATAACATGTCAATCACATCTGCTGCGTTTAAAAAAATACAATGTTAATATGAAGTTACAATTTAATAGAATTTGAAGTGTTAGAATTTCTCAAAAGATCGTCTTTTCTGAATGAACACGAAAACTTTTAAAATGTTATGTTTATGTATACAGAAAATTTAAATTTTGCATGGCTTTAATCAATTTTCCACAAAGTTTTGTCATGATGAATATATGGAGCAATTTTTTTGTTTCACATGAATAAAAGAGTAATGACTGACTCCAGATATACATGATATACAAGTGTGTTTTGCATTGTTGAACGGGTAAATGTTTGAAAAATACCCAGACTAATCAGTCTCAAAGTTTAATTTATGTTGTTTATAGAGATATTTGATGATATTTTGTATGTTTTGTATTGTTTTTTTTCCAACATTTCATACTTTTTCTCTTCTTCCATACTGATTTCTTCTTCCTTTTCTTCTGTTTCCACTATTTTTCTATCCTTCTCAATTTCTGAATTAGGTGGTTTTCTTCCAGGACATTTCCATTTGATATCTAAAATTTTATTTTTTTCAAGTTTTTCAAACAGTTTCAGAATGTCGTCTGCACTTGGTTCCCATAATCCTTTGCCAGACTTTGATGGGTCATATTTTTCATCATCACTTCCTTCTACACACCAATACTCTTCCACCTCTTTCTTTGACTTGTCATTATAAATGGGCACACTCATCATTGTAATGTTCTGAAAATACCAACTACATTGTAACAGCTATTAATAAATTGTTGACACAGAGATATGTCTTGCCTGTAGAATCATATGTTTATGTGCAGGTATACATTATAATGCTCTAAAAAAATCAACTATAATTTGTTAATAATTGATAGGAAATTGGTAAAGAATTACTCAACTGAATTAACAAATTATTTCAAATTTAGAAAGCCATTTAAAAATAGAAGATTTATTAATTCCTGACTATTTTTCACCAACTTTAAATATTAATTTTATTGTTTGTGCATCAAAATGGAAACAATTTGTCAACATTGGATGAATCTTTATAATAATAGTATGTTTTAAATGCAGTGATTTGGTGAATATTTTTGAAAACAACCTAAAAATGATTCTGATCATTTGGAAATGGCGGTTGGTCATTAGGGAACGGGGTTAAATACAATGTACTTATGCTGCACTTTTTTTTAAATTCAAATAGGACATTACTTACTAATCCTTATCATTCCCAGAACATAAAGCGACAAGTACTTTAATTGGTTAAAAAGAATTAAATTTGTTCAGTAAATGTCATGGACACTTTTTAAGATATGGACTGTGGATGTGTTATATTTATCATGTAAAATTCAGGGTTATCACTTCGGCGAGTCCATGATCTTTGGACTCATGAAAATCTGTCTGAACTCACCATTTTTAAAACTGGTGAGTCCATAGACATGATAGATGCATCAAGATTGTAAAATTTTGTATTAACTGAACACAGATATCCTCATTTTAAATTGCTCAAAATTTAATGTCATTTCATTGCTCTCTTAGGCCATGGAGACTAATATACATTGTAGTAAATCATATTGCAATAAAATATCTTCTTCTTACTGTTTTGACTCAACATGGTCAAAAATGATGAGTCCCTGGATTCGCCTTCAAAATCATTAGTGAGAATCCTGTTTGAATTGAGAAGTTTTCAAGATAAATTTATGAGTCAAAGAATTACAAGAGACAACAATATGAAAAAGAGATTACAGGATGCATACTGATTGCTACTGATACATATACTATTATGGCCTGTAGAAAAGGTGAATATCCAAAATTGTCAACACCAGACGGTCGCAGCCTGAAGTGAAATAGTCTTTTAAGGTTGAAGATTTGGAATATTAATTGCTTCTAAGGGGCCACATTTGTTTTTTTATACTGAAACAGTGAAAGGGCCTTTCAAATCATTGACTTTGAAAAAGCACAAGTTTACCTTAATACTATAGTTTAGTAACATTCAATTCAAGTTAACGTTCATAAATACATTTGTGTCTTCGATTTCTTAGTAAACATGTACAACAAAGGTAGAATTATTGAAAAATATTGATAGTCCTGAAAAGAGATTATATATGTGTTTTCAAGTTTGCCCTGTGACTTGTCAATTTTAATCTGTTGTCTTAATGAAGTGTTTGTATAAAGAACTCAACAAAATGGCGACGATATGAGGAAAAAAGATCGTTTTTTAAACTATTTTTCAAAAGGACACAGAGGGGTACAGGGGCGCTTAAAAAAGGCAGAGGGGCGCAAAATTTCGGGGGCGGGGCGCGGCACCCCTCCATTTCATGCTAGCTGGAACACTGACAATGGTACTGTTGAAGCCGATCCCCAAGCTGATATCGTGATACAAACTTTGTTTTTGTTTGAAGTTCTTAAAATTCCTCACACCAACCTGTTGTCATCCGTCATTGATACTTTTTACAAATTCCATTTATACTAATTAAAAGTCTGTATAGTTTATTCTTTATCATTCATTATGGGGCTGGACCCATGTTGGGCTGGATCAACATAGGCCAGATCGCCTTGGGGCCGGAACGACCGGATACCTTTGACTTTCATGTGTCACGCTTACAAAAAAAACAGCAATCCAGCGTCACGCTAAAAGTTAAACCCCAATGAGACCCACTTATTTCCTTGTCTTTTGGTTGGTTTCCTGTAATGTGAACATTGCAATTTTGTTTGAATTTTACTGACAGCAGCTTAAGTGAATAATATTAAAGAGGACTCAGGATTTGAACTTTGCACACAAAGGTTCTTGAAATATGGTCGGTATCATTTCTTTAGATTTTATATATATGTCAATTTCACTATTTTTGATACTGTATTGAATTTGAGTAAGTTTTCTGTCAAAAGCTTTTCAAACAGAACTTAAGCTCGCAGAAAGGAACCTGTGAAGTGTTTGAAAGGCTATAAAATAACCTTTTGTATCTGTAGCGAGTGTAAACATGAACCACTTTACAGCAAAATTAGGTAACTTTATGTTATTAATATCACATAAACATTTTTTATTCGTGAATGTTTACTTAATTATCAGTTTCAAGATTATTTCGAGATTTCATAATTTTTATCGCATAGCTCACAAAGCATTACATGATTTACCTATAGCATGTATAGAAGAAAATTCTGTTGAGATCAACTTCCCGCAAATAAACAAATCTTTCGGATTTCTCGGGAGAGACCGAAATGGATATGAAAACGCCCAAGATTTTTTAGCCGAATTTGATTGGTTAGACCAACCGGAAGCGAGGGAAGTTCAAAATACAGAAACAAGAACCAAAACATTGTAAGGATTATATTCTAAATTTATACCTCTAAAACACTTATAAAAATTACCCATGAATCCTGACTTGAGACATTAAATGTTGCCAGCATACAATATGAAATATGTATACTCTCTTTGCATCATAATCCATCTGATGATCACCAAAAAAAACCAACATTTTGTCCCTGTTAGTGTTGTCAACATATATTTGTTCCGCCTAACAGAAGTTCCACTGGAAACTTTGTTATAAATAGTGTCATAATACTTATTCCTGTTGGAACAAATATTCTATACCATTTATTCCGTTAGGAACATATACTGTAATATTTATTCCTGTGGAAATAAAATTCCAGAATAATTCTTCCTTTTGGTTGGAACTTTTTGACATCATAATTCTAAACATTTGACGTCACAACTTAAAAGTGATTGTTGTTTGATGTCAAAAGGTTATTCGGACGTGATATAAGGTCATTTCGAGGCAAAAAGACCTAAAGTGTAAATTTTACACTTTAGATTATAGTATGTTTATTATTTTGACTACTACTGGCCCCAGACTCAGTGACAGTGTTCCTCTAAAACTGGAGTACCCCTTACATGTAGTTCGCAGGAATTTGTTTCCATCCATGGAAAGGTAGACTCCATATGTTCATAATTTAAGAAATACATGTAACTGATGCAAGCTATACTTTATTGTAGTTTAAACATGGGTAGGCATGATATTCATGATTATTTTTGCCAGAACAATAGTGAGGGCTAAAATAACATGAAAATAATGCATACCTATGTTATAACTACAATAAACTATAGCTTGCATCAATTATTTGGATTAGGATAATTGTGAAATTTCTATGTCCGTTGTGTATACAATGTAGGTGTAGAACGTTTTTGCAGGCTCTTCCATGAACCTCCTGTTTTTGTTCGTTAAGAAGTAAATGACTGGCACTGTGATTTTTCAGAGGGAGGAGTTTTGAACAGTCAAAAAGTGTATATATTTGCCCGTCCAAAATGGATGCACTGCTTTGTTGCTTCTAGGGCATTAATAAGTCATTTCACAATGGCACAATGCAGATCTACAATGTATGCATCTTTGGTCTCACCAGTTCAGAAAATAATAAGTCAAGTAAGTACTAAGTACCCTGATCTACGTATGTTTGTTGTAAATTATCTTGATTATATGCATAATATTTTCTGTTTTCAGTTGGATCATGAATAAAAAGCAGACAAAAGTGAATGTGGTTGTAAGGTTAAGACCAGCCTTAAAAACAGATGACAAAAGTTGTGTTTTTGTGGATGGAAAATCTTTAGAAATATTTAACCACAGAAATGTCAATGAAAACATCAAATATGAGTGAGTAAAATGTATGAATACATGTATCTTAAGACTGTTAGACCGAACAATTAAAAAAAAAAAGAGTATGAAAGAGGGGCACAAGATACCGTATAGCGGGTTATTAATATTTTTGTAGGGTGTAAATTTTCGCTTATTTTTGCGGATAGAACAAAATCATGAAAATAAATTCCGCCAATTTAAAAGTGCACATGCAAAGGAATTGATAAAAGTTTTGAATCTGCCAAAATATTTTATATACCTTATTCAATGAATATCGCAAAGTTTTACCCTGCGAAAATAACACTCTACATGGTACCAAAGTGACATTCACACTCATTGATTGAAAATTAAATGAACTGGCTAAAAAAATGAACAGTCATGAAATTGTGACAACTTGCAATTGTTAGGAAGCAAGAAGAAAGAAATGAGTGAGAGTCTAAATGAACTATTCATGAATTATTTATTCATAATGTTCATAATTTTGTGTATGATACAGATTAAAATAACAAATTATATTTTGAACAGGATTGTGATTAGTGTAAAAGTAAACCACATTTTGTTTATTTTACAGCTCTATAAGATATGAACAGTGATGAACACATGTTATATATATTTACTTAATTAATGATGTTCGCTACTCTGTTAAAAAATAACAAGCTTTTTAAAAGACTATTGATAGTATATAAAAAAAAGAAACTAAAAAAGTAGAAAAAAATGGAGGGTCCATGTGCTTGTTTTCAAGACATAAGCCATTGAAAGTTTGGGGGGAAATAATTCTCTCTAGATTTTTTATACATTTAACATTGGCACCTTATTTGTTTCAAAACCTATGAAAAAATAACAAGAATTTTATAAAATTTTGAAATATGGCTTGTTAAAATGTATGTAATAGAATTATGAAAAGAAAAGTAGGGGTTAGTGGGCAAACATTTTTTAATGACAATAAATGGATAAAACCAGAGGATTACAAAAATCTGGCAAAAAATCAAAAAATGGAGGAGCAAACATCCTTAAGAATTTGTCAAGCCATTTGTTAGTAGTAAACAATGTATCATGAGCAAGATAAAAACTATTTATAATTTAATTTCTTTTTCCAGTTTTTCAGCTGTATATGATATAAATACACACCAGCAGACAATCTATCAGGAATGTGTCAAGCCACAACTGCTTCATTCGCTCAACGGACAAAATGTTTCAATCTTTGCCTATGGACCAACTGGTGCAGGTAATAATCTTAATAAACTGGAAATTCAGGTATTAATGTGTGCATTTCTTATTGCGATTTCAGGAAAATCTGCATTCCGATATGCAAAAGATATCAGAATATGAGTTCTTATTATAGCCATCATCACCCAGTCAAATTGTTCGCGTTTATAACAAAAAACTCACAATATTTTCTCAATTTACAGTACAGGTACATATTAAAACCATAGATTGTCTTGATATATAAAACTAGTATATATATATATGTCTTAGAAACAGGAAGAATGCAAGGTTTTGCTAATTTTTTTTATCCTGTTTTGAGTCGAGTACAAAATTGTACAAATAGATATTTATTTCAACATGTTCAAAACAATGTATGGTAAAGTTTCATCTTCTTATATCTAATGTTCTCTTTTGACTGGGCAAATAGCACAGTTATATGGTATAAATGACCTTTTCTGCTGTCATCACTGTCAGTGACTGTATATCTCTGGTTTTAAATTTAAATGAATTTAACTATCCTGTCAGATTAATTGTTAGTTGTTTGAAACATGCTACACATATTATTTTATTACATGTTCAAGACTAGAATTTCATATGCATGATATGCAGTAGGTTAGATATTATAAAGCAAATAATAAAAAAAAGTTTAAAAAAAAGGGAGGTAATCATTACACCATGGCAAAATAAAAAAAAATACACAGAAAACTAAAATTGAACAATATCAATACTACCAAAATACTTAAGTGAATACAGTCATTTCAAAGTTAAAGATGATAATGTCATGGATGTCATGCATGTATTAAAAAAACATTAATTGTCAGTGATTGTGTAAATGTACAATATGGTTCATGTGAGGATGCTGCTTGTACGAAATTTGAAATTGTAGTGTTTTAATGTTATGAAGTAAGAAGAAACCTACTGAATATATTTTTTTATTGTTTATATTTACAATTGATAATGTTTTTACAGGTAAAACCCACACCATGCTTGGTTCAGCAACTGATCCAGGTGTAATCCCTCGTGTCATAAATGGAATCTTCCATTTGATTGAGGAACAGAAGAAGACAGATACAATGGAATGGTCTGAAAGTGTTAAGTTCTCATATTTAGAAATCTACAATGAAAAGGTTTGTTTAACAAGTGTACAGTATTTACTTTAAATATCATTTCCATTTTTGTTTATTCACATATATACAAGTACGTCTAAACAAGTGACAACTCTACGACAGATCAATCCATTGGATCACAAGTGAAGGTGTTGTACGGCTGAAAACACATTTTATATTTAGAACTACTGTAAATAGCAGCACAACAATGATAAATCTGCAAGTTTGCAGAAGCATATTTTTGTTCTTCCCTTGCTGGGATTTAAACTCATGGGATATAGAGACAACACTATCTAGAATTGTAAAACAGTACATGATATTTTTGGCATGCAGATGGAATTGATAAGCTAAATATCTATTGTAAAGATTCATAAGATACTGTCACAGAAATTATTTAAATATATTCACTTATTTATATTTTTATTTTGACCTAAGCTATATAGTGTCAAACAAGTCAGTCTCATTGATTTGAAGACTGATATCAGTCAGCTGATATTATCTGTTTTAGTCTGACAGTAAAATGTACTATACATTTGTATGTTGAATATGATTTCAGGTTATGGACTTGCTGGATCCAAAAGATACAGATTTACCTATTAGAGAGGATACTGAAAAAAACATCTTAATACCTGGTCTGGGGGAGAAAGAGATACACAGTTTTGATGAATTTAAAACTTACTTTGGACCAGCCTCAAATAACAGGTTAGAAATAAGTAGATGTACTAATGAGACAACTCTCCATTTTAGTCACAATGTGGAAAAAGAAAACTATTTCATCAAAGTACGGTATATATGTCACTTTCCTAAAAATTACAAAGATAAAAAACCCAATGATAATGGACTTATATATTTGTTCACGGTAAATAAGAATACATTGAAAATCTGTTTAGCAACAAATTAAACACCCTTTCCTTCAAAGATCATTTGAATATATAGTAATCTATTGTTTTAATACACATAAAAGAAACAAAAAACAAAGTCAGACATAAACTATTTAAAAGGATAACAATTGAAAATCATTATTTGGTCTGATTTATACCACAAAAACTGAGGTTATATTGATTGATTCATTCATGGTATTTTTAGACCACTTTTAAGCACCACTTTTGGGCTATTTCGTGGCGATCAGTTTTTTATAAGTGGAGGAAACCTATGTGCCTGCAGAAAATTGACAATCATAGTCAATTAAGATTGGAATATATCTATTGGAGTTAAATTTATATATTTAAGTGTGAATTTAATTTTTGTCATTCATCCTAGGCACCATGTAGACCTGAATATTACTTTAACCAAATATCCAAATTAATGCTATATATATACATTATTGTTATGCAAATTAGACGTTGCATAATTCTTATTTTTATACTTTTTCAGAACTGTAGCTGCAACCAAGTTGAATGAACGTTCTAGTCGTAGTCATAGCATATTGCTATTGAAAATAAAACGTACACAAAAATCTGCACCATATAAAACTCTCCATGGTAAAATCTATCTTATTGACTTAGCTGGGTCAGAAGACAATAGAAGGACAGGAAATAAAGGAATAAGGTGAGAAATTATGAAGTTTAGATAAGGGTGTCTTCCTCCATCTTGGATTTTGAAATGATATAAACTACATTTTGGCAAATTATTAATAAATTCTATGGATTGTAATTTAGACACCCCATCTACCTTAAAAGCTTAATCATGTTTAAGGTGGTACGTAACACATTAATTAAAATTAACTTGGCTAGTTTAATATTCATAAAATTTTGACAAAATATTTACTTTGACACTTTGAAAATTTGTTTGACAAAAATATAAAAGTTTCAAAATTTTTAAACCAATCACTTTCTCAGAAAAATTTGATTGGATATATAGCAGTTTGAAAAAAACTTATTTTAATCATTGAGAAGCTAAATATTTCCTTGACTATAAGTGTCATTAAAACGTTTAGCTGATTTTACAGAGTTATCTCCCTGTAGTGTTAGGTACCACCTTAATTTCCGTTTTTCTGTTTTTACACTTAAATATCCCTCAAATTTTTTAAGACTTGATTGATTTCCTTGTTCATACAATAGCGTATACATAATGAAAAATAAAAATAGAAAAATATTCATTATCAATGAATGAGCAATACATGAAACCATCGAAAATATGTTAATAGTAGCATGTTTATGACCACAATATAAGCATTTGAAAAAATAAAATTCGGACAGGATTTATTAAATAAAATAAATTTAGATAAATCAAATAATGAGTGAAAATGTAGTGATGAACTTTTATAATTACAATATACCTATTTTATAGACCACAAGTTTTGAAAGATCTTGATTATTTTACATATGTTACAAATCCTTACCAGTCAGGGGTACTACTTAAACAAGTGATTTCAAAATCACTGAAACAAGTAATTTGAAAAGATCACTTCAATAAGTGTTTATAACTTGTTCTTGATAATTTTCTTACAAGCTTGATTTTTTTATTGGTAAAAAGACAAGAATTCCATTGAAAAAATAACTATGTACATCTAGAAATTGCCTTTTGCTTGATAAGCCTGTCAGTTTTTACAATTTATTTAAAATATGCATTTTCTGGAATAATTTGTAGATCATTATAGATTAGGACATAACCTTGAAGTATATCATTCTAACTCTAAAAGAAAACCAATCAGGTTACCTAATATTGTTGACCTTTGTCTGATAGTCCGAGTAGTTAATGAATATTTGATTACAGAACAATTCCCAAGGGTACTTTTAAAAGCTTTAGCGCACTAACTTACTGCTCAAGCGCACTGGTGAAGTTAATATCCATAAAAAAGGGATAATTGATCTATGTAGGAAAATTAAAGAAAAGTTTGTGAAAATATGGAAATTTAATGAAATTAGCATTTGAAGATCAAAGGAAACACCAAAATCACTTAAGTAGATGATAACTGAATTTATCAAATCACTGAAATAGGTGATAATGAAATCACTTGTTAAAGTAGCACCCCTGACTGCTTACAGTTGCGATGTTTCATTTGTGTCTTTTTTTAAATACACATATTAAACAGCTCTATGTAAACATAAAGTCTTTTAATGTTTTTATTTTTTTTCAGACTAAAGGAAAGTGGTGCCATTAACAAATCCCTGTTTGTATTAGGAGAGGTTGTTGACGCTATTAACTGTTGCTTGGTATGTTTCTAGATACAAATATGAGTATAAAATGAAGAAAAGATGTAATTGAAAATAATAAAATAACAACTCAGAGGAAAATTCAAAACAGAAAGTCCGTAATCAAATTAGCAAAATCAAAAGCTCAAACACATCAAATAAATGGACAACAACTGTCATATTCCAGACTTGGTACAGGCATTTTCTTATGCAGAAAATGGTGGATTATAAACCTGGTTTTAAAGCTAATTAAACCTCTAACTTTAATGACAGTAGCATTAAATTTCATTATATTATCAACAATGTGTGAATTAAATAACCCTTTCCTCCATAGTGACGCCTTTTGACGCCACCCCCTTTACTCCATAATGACACCTTTTGACGCCTGTGTAGTACCTCAGTTGAAACGCTTTGACTGCAAAGTGTCTTCAGTAGACTTAATAAAATTTGTATCCAATATTAAAAGGAATATCATAGGAATATCCAACTTAAATTTATTTGATGAAATATTTGTTTTTCGCAATGCATTAATACTTTAAAGCATATTTTCTGCATTTTATTGAAAAATCCTATGGAAATCGAGTATGCAAAAAAAAAAAATTCAATGGAGGAAAGGGATAAACAGACAAAATATGTAAAAATGTCAAGAATAGGGGTACAGCAGTCAATGTTGTGTTATAATCTTTATCACTATAAAAACAAACATGTATTTCAACAAAGAAATACAATAAGGCGTATAGGCAAAGCACATAAGCAAAAATGAAAGACAAACATTTACCATTGCACAATAACACAATGACAGGATGTATAAGTA
Organism: Mytilus galloprovincialis; assembly: GCA_037788925.1. Taxonomy (NCBI): domain Eukaryota; kingdom Metazoa; phylum Mollusca; class Bivalvia; order Mytilida; family Mytilidae; genus Mytilus; species Mytilus galloprovincialis. The sequence continues at coordinate 40,798,193 of CM075332.1, read as the reverse complement.
TCGAGCCACATCAAATGTTGAACCCTGGCTTGTAATTTTTATTTCGCATTTAATTCAATTGATGCAAGAATGGCTACTGAATAGAAAATAGCAAAACATTAAGCAGTGCATAACTGGTCATCCAGATTTCCCTAAACCAGGAGTCAATTTCACAAAAAAACTTACGACTAAGATTGGTCGTAAGTCATGAACAAATCAGTATACTTACGATCAATCTTAGTGGTAAGTTTTTTTGTGAAATTGACTCCTGGTGTATTATTTAGGTATTAGTCATAAATGAGACTCAGAGTCAACATCTTCCTAGGTTTATATCTTTAATTTTAAGGATGACTGATACCTGAAATGTATATATATACAGTACATTAGTAAATAATTAGTTTAATATTACCAAGAAAAAGGCTAAATAGTAAAAGAAATATTCATCAAGACAAATAAAAGAATACTATAACACGTCATTAGTCAGTACCTAGCATCTTTACTTCAATACCATTGTTTATTGTTTGTATTTGTATTTATTGAATGTATACCCGTCTCTTATTCTTACAAGATTTATACCACGTACATGTATCGTTTTCCTGACATGTTGATTATTTTTCTTTAATTTGCATGCATTCTTCTGAATTTCAAATTGCAAAGTCGTGAAAAAAGTTGACCATGTCTGATGATGTCACACAGAAATAATACACCTTTATCTATTCGAAAAGAAGGAATGAATTTGTCTGCATATGTTTAAAAATCATTAGAGATACAGATTAGTGGAAAATAAAGGGTTACGTTTTAATTACAAAATTTATATTATATTTTATTTCAGCCTAGAATACCATACAGAAATAGTAAGCTGACTAGATTGTTACAGGTAGGTAAGATAATTATAGATTATCGTTGATCATCTCAACGAGATTGATTTTCTCGCTTGAGCCAGACGGCGAAAGTGAGAAAGGCAATCGAGTTGAGATGATCAATGATAATCTGTTTATCGCTATTTTACCTATGACGACGTTGTCAATTTCATGTCAATTTCGTTAGCAACGCCACGTGCCTGCTTAGTTTCTAGCGATAATTTTCCATCTCAAGCGAGTAGAATGATATGACAAATTATCACAAAAAAAGATCAAGGAAAAATGCACAAAATATTGATAAGCCACTTTTATTATTGATATATGACATGTATGATATCATTTATGAATGCTTTTTAAATCTATAATGTGTAATACATTGAATTTTCAACTGCCTCAGTGGTCTTCAGGTAGCCTGTTTGCCTCGAGTGTTGGAAGTCGTGCATTGGAATCAAAGTCTTAAAAATTGGTATTTGCTGCTTTTCTGCTAGTCATGCAGCATTAAGGAGTAAGAGCAAGACTGGTTGCCTTGGTCTCAAAATATTTTTCCCCAGTAAGGTAAAATGTCTTCCTGCAAACTGTTTACCTAATCTAGCAGGTCAAAATCTGCCTAATCGGTCTAGAACAAAGCAGGGTAAATATTCATATTACATTACTCCGTTCTCGTTCTGAATATGCATTATATTTTGCCACTGGACGTTAATCAGCCATCCATCATCATCAATATGAAGGCGAGTAAGAAGGGGAAAGTCAAACTCATAAATTTGAAAAAGAATTGACAATGCCATGGAAACAAAATGAAAAATTACTAATAGAGCAGTACACATAACACAACTTAGGAAAGAACAGTACACATAACACAACTTAGGAAAGAACAGTACACATAACACAACTTAGGAAAGAACAGTACACATTACACAACTTAGGAAAGAACAGTACACATTACACAACTTAGGAACAACTTAGGAAAGAACAGTACACATAACACAACTTAGGAAAGAACAGTACACATAACACAACTAGGAAAGAACAGTACACATAACACAACTTAGGAAAGAACAGTACACATAACACAACTTAGGAAAGAACAGTACACATAACACAACTTAGGAAAGAACAGTACACATTACACAACTTAGGAAAGAACAGTACACATAACACAACTTAGGAAAGAACAGTACACATTACACAACTTAGGAAAGAACAGTACACATAACACAACTTAGGAAAGAACAGTACACATTACACAACTTAGGAAAGATCAGTACACATTACACAACTTAGGAAAGAACAGTACACATAACACAACTTAGGAAAGAACAGTACACATAACACAACTTAGGAAAGAACAGTACACATTACACAACTTAGGAAAGAACAGTACACATTACACAACTTAGGAAAGAACAGTACATATTACACAACTGATGAAAGAACAGTACACATTACACAACTTAGGAAAGAACAGTACACATAAGACAACTTAGGAAAGAACAGTACACATAAGACAACTTAGGAAAGATCAGTACACATTACACAACTTAGGAAAGATCAGTACACATTACACAACTTAGGAAAGAACAGTACACATTACACAACTGATGAAAGAGCAGTACACATAACACAACTTAGGAAAGAACAGTACACATAACACAACTTAGGAAAGAACAGTACACAACTTAGGAAAGAACAGTACACATAACACAACTTAGGAAAGAACAGTACACATTACACAACTTAGGAAAGAACAGTACACATTACACAACTTAGGAAAGAACAGTACACATTACACAACTGATGAAAGAACAGTACACATTACACAACTTAGGAAAGAACAGTACACATAAGACAACTTAGGAAAGAACAGTACACATTACACAACTTAGGAAAGATCAGTACACATTACACAACTTAGGAAAGAACAGTACACATTACACAACTGATGAAAGAGCAGTACACATAACACAACTTAGGAAAGAACAGTACACATAACACAACTTAGGAAAGAACAGTACACATAACACAACTTAGGAAAGAACAGTACACATTACACAACGTAGGAAAGAACAGTACACATAACACAACATAGGAAAGAACAGTACACATAGCACAACTTAGGAAAGAACAGTACACATAACACAACTTAGGAAAGAACAGTACACATTACACAACTTAGGAAAGAACAGTACACATAACACAACTTAGGAAAGAACAGTACACATAACACAACTTAGGAAAGAACAGTAGACATAACACTACTTAGGAAAGAACAGTACACATAACACAACTTAGGAAAGAACAGTATACATAACACAACTTAGGAAAGAACAGTACACATAACACAACTTAGGAAAGAACAGTATACATAACACAACTTAGGAAAGAATGAGCATCATAAACCCAAACAACAGCGACTCACAGTACGCCAAAAAAAATCCAATTTTAATAGTCACAGTTCAAACAAACTTTATTTGTTTTCAAAGGAGGGTTCATACTGACTTCTCCACACCCTGGCTAAAGGCCTGTAACAGAAGAATTTATTTTGGTTTTATTTACAGGATTCTATAGGAGGTAGCTGTCATTCAGTAATGATAACTAATGTAGCACCTGAGGAGAGATATTATTATGATACATATTGTACACTTAACTTTGCCAGTAAGAGTAAAAAGATTGTAAACAGTACAATTACCAGGGAAACAGTTGGTAAGTTATCAAGAAACAGTAGATAAAAATTCAGATGGGAAACAGTTTGTTCATTACAAAAAAAAACAGTATATAGTATCATGACATCAGATATTGAATTGAAATTCCCTCTCATTATTCAAACTTTTAATGTTTTATTTTCATAGCTTCAAACTTTTTCAGTTTTGATTAAAAATACTATAACCATATGTTAGAATAAAACTGAAGTTTATAAGCAAATAAATTCATGTCAATGGTGTGAACTCTTGTTTTAAAGTTATTTAGAAAAAAAGTCTAAATCATTCACTAACATTTGAAAACTTCATGCAGAAAAAGTCTAGAAATAGTTGGGTATCATTTGGAATAATATTTGAAAACAAAAACTAAAAGTATTATTAATTTTCTTTTGGATTTTGGACTATACTTTAATGTTAAGTAAAGGTACTCTTTTTATGAGATATATTTTCATATTCTTTGTAGCACCAAGAATAGAAATACTAGCAAACAAAACTCCCATGATACCAGAACAGGACCCTGTACCAGCTAAAAAGCCAAGACTTACAGCCAAAGAACCAGATAAACCGCCTCAAATGATGGATCCTGCTCCTTTCCTTAGGTATATATATAAATAAATATATCATATTTTTATTTTGGCATCACTTTCATATAAATACATGCCATTATAGAGTCAAATCGCAAAAATACTAATTGGCAATTGTGCTATTGCTGACAGCAAATTTCCTAAAGGTCTTATCCTTTGATGTATTGAAGAGCAACTTGACAGAAGATGTAAAATTCATTACTTCCAAACCAACGTACACAATGTTTTTTGTTTTATATTTGACCTTCACTATTAACAATTATGATATAGATGTATTATCACTTTAATTAAGAGGGACCAATTGGTTCTTACCATTGCACACCGTTAAAGCCTCAAGAAAAAAATATATCGTTGTACATGTGCTGCGACGATACAACAGCCAGGGGAGATCTTTGGAATTTACACATAATGAAAATTAACTATCTTGTGAGCAAAACATTTTTGAAAATGAAATATGCATATTCAACTTGATGGACACTAGTAAACAAGTGCTTTTGTTTGTTTAAAGTTCAGACTACCTAAAAAACATTACCAGGATCATGATAAATAAAGTAAAGTAGAATATAAATGAATCAAAAAATTTTGCTTTTACGTATAAAAACAAAATGGTCCCCTTTTTTTGGGTAATTTTCTAAAATGAACATCATACTAATTCTTTTTAACTAGTCCATTACTAAGAAGACAAACACGACTAGAAGATACGGTGAACAGAAGACTGGAGGATTTAGAGAAGAACCTCCTTGATCAGATGAAAAAGATGACCGCGGGTCAACAAAATCCTCCAAATGAAGAAATGATGACTCAGCTAAAAGGGTATCTGGAAGTCAGTAAACAACAGTTACAACAACTAGCTGTCAATACTCCACCTGTTACGCCAAAACGTAAACTTAGTGACCTAGATAATGACCGTTTAAAAGGTAGAGGTCTGTAATTAGTAAATGTATAATGTAAATGTTGAGCTTTTATTGGAGACTACTTATGATAGAATTTTAATCAGCTTTTAAAACCAATATATATATATATATATATATATATGTGTTTAAAATATTTTTTTGTCAGGAAAAGAATGTCTTTGAATTTGTAATTGGAATAAATGAAGAAAACTGGAATTGTACATAACTTTACTTGAAGTCTATTATTTAAATAATAGATAATTGGAGAATTCAAATATACAAAAATATTCACTAAGTGACCTAACAACACAAATTCGCAAATGCACATAGGGCATGAGTTAATAATTGGTGTCAGTCGGTCATGAGTTAAATATTTTTTTATATTTAAATTCATTGAATAGTTACTTTATACTACATTGTCCATGGGCTTTTTAATTGGAAATAAAGTATAAAATATAAGGAACTATATTCTTTTCCTTGCATTTCCAATTCAATTTGATGCAACATCATTGACAATTTCTTGACAAAGCCTATTGTTCTATGATGTCAGAGGAGTGAAATAACCATGTTTATTTCACATGTGAAATTATCTGTTTTTATTTCACTGGGAAATCAATGTAATTCATTGCAACTAATGTAATAATAAGTTGTAAACAATCTTTATTAATAGTATATAATGATTTTTTTAAATTATACAAAGAAATATAAGGCTTGTTGAGAAGTAGGAACTAAAAAGTTCAAACGTAAATATGCAAGTCATATTATATAAGAAAAAAATACTCTGGATATTTTTTATCATGTTCATGGCATTTATATTACAGTTATTGTGATATTATAATAGTAGAGGCATACTTTTTGTATTGAGCATAGTATAGAATATTCACTCTATGTCCAAAATTAAGTTAACTCATATAAGGCCAGAATTTTTTAATTTGTTGGTTTACGGATCCGCCGATCCGATTTTGCCGATTTCCAGAATAAAAATAAAATTCACTTTTCATGCTTTTTTATTCCCGCCGACCGTAACAAATGCATTATCCCTAAAAAATAATTAAAATACTCGTTTTTTTATGAAATGAAATGCATTAATCACTATTAAAATTGATAACACTTTCTGTAGTGAAAAAAATAAAACTTCCATTTTACGTTTCTAAAAATAGACAAATCAATTATAACTGACCTTGAAATGTGGTTTGCGCAAATAATGTTTAAAACCAATTACAAAATCAATTCGTTTACCGTATTTGTCATCAGTCCGTAAGATGCATCATCTGATAGAAATAGACTTGTCCAAATGTGGACAGGTAGAAGACGTCAAGTTAAAGTACTAAATATTAACAAATCATTTGAAATTTTCTTGCTTCATAGATCATAAAAAAATATCGTCCATTTGGCCGAAAAAAAACGGGAATGCATGACAACAGATTAATCCGATATTCTCGTTTTTCCAGTGGACGAGTCCATTACGTTTGTTGACATGTGTGTTGAAACTTATTTTCGTACGACGTTTTTACATTTTTTCTTCTTTATTAGTTTTCGTGCTTGAAGATCGTAATTCACAAAGCCGACCAAGTTATCGGGAATTGATTAAGAGCTACGCGGAGCTGTTTTTCATGTTTGTGAAATGACGATATCAAAGCAGTCCCCGTCCACTTTTTGTTTACGGGAAATTATTAGAATGTCATGCGATGTTTATGACAGCTGATTTCATCGAACTAAAATCTAAGAAATGATGACAAAATAGCATTTTTTTTAATTTTTTTTTGCCGACCGACCCAACTTTTTCATTGGTAAAATCCGTAAACCAACAAATTAAAAAACCCTGGCTGAAGGCCTAATCCAGAAAAAAATGTATGGGGGGGTTGGAAGGCAGTTTTTGTCAGCACCCACCACCCAGACAATTGTAATTGAGAATTATAGTGCATTATAGTGTGAAAAGTTGCTCGGATACCCATCACCCATGTATTATTAATACAACGTGCCTTCCAACCCCCCCCCCCCCCCCCCCATACATTTTTTTCTGGAATAGCCCTAAGAATTTGTTCCTAATATCATAACTATTCATTTTGATTATTTGATATAATAAATGTTTATATTGATGAAATTGTGTACGTGAGTCCTTATTCATTTTTTTTTAGATGTGACTAACACAAAGGATGATTCTGCTGTTATAAAAGACAGACCTAGGAAAAACTTGAAGAAAATAAAAAGTGCTAGTTGTATTAGTGAAACCCCTTTATATGCACCTCAGCCCAGACTCTTCAAAAAGGGGTTCAAATCTACTGCTGTCTCAGAATTTTTAGAAATAACAGGTTAGTTGATTGCTTGTAAAGAAAATCTGTGAATTACAGTGTTTTTGTATATTTTAGAACTGGTATAGATAAATGTTTAATGGAATATAGCCTGAAGTGTAAAAACAGAGGCACCACAAAGCTGTTGGTTATATTTTTTTAAAGATGCTTTTTTTAGTACAAGTTGTGAACTATACAATATTTTTTTTTCACGCTTGTATAAATTTAGGGTTAAAATAATATGTAGTCAGAATTTTGGAATTGATGATCTTTTTTCTTTAAGTTTCTATTAAAAACGATTTAATGCTTTTTACTAGTTCTATAATACAAACTGTTGTTAAATGAAATGTTGAGATCAAGGGCACCTTGGGGGATAAATTTTGGGGAGATTCATATGGACATTCAAACAAAAAAAATATGTATGTAGAAGAGGGCTACAACATCTGATTGCCCAGACCAAAATGAGTAATTTGAAATTAGCCTTTCATTTCAAAGGAGTAGGTTCAGTAAGACCCCTTTTTGGCCCCAAAATATAGCAGTTTTAGAATGTTAACATTTTGGTTAATTTTTAGACGGTTTCCGTCTAAAATGAAAGTGGCCGCATTCGTGTTCATTCATAATATTGAAATGTAAGTTGTATTTGATGATAATACACAACATGTATAAAGGTTGAGGATGAACACGGATGCGGCCACTTTCATTTTTGACAAAAACAATCTGAAAAGTGACGTATTTTGGCATATTTGATAGATTTTTCATATTTACGCTTGAATCAGAGCGTTTTTAAGGACTAAATCAGTTAAAATCTTTCACATTAACCAATCGAATCAATTGAAATAGACACTCAAGTGTTTAAAAAGTGGCCAAAAACTTTCGTTAGATGAACCTGAAATTTGAGGCCAAAATCGGTCCTTACCGGACCTACTCCTTTCATCACAAAGATGTTGGAATCCCTTTTCATAATTTTAAAACAGCTTTTCATATCTTTAAATATAAGTTTTAAAAACATATTTATTTGTACCAACTTTCACCCTCCAGTAAATTGTGGCATCAGGAGTATTTAAAAACTGTGTGTTTTTCTTCCTTTCATAGAGTCCATCGAAGAAAAGACAGAAAAGAAAAAAGAAGAATCAGCCAACTCCAAGAACTTCAATCCAGAGCTACAACAGAAAATGAGTATGTTCATTGAAATGAAGAAAATGTTTAATTCTGCTGAAAGTTTATTTATCAGTGATATATTTTTTTTAACTTTTCCTTTGAACAGTACTATACAATTCTGTATAACATTAATCACTTCGACCTTCACGTTATACTTGATTGACTTTAAGGCAATAACTTCAGCAAAGGCTTAAAGACAAGAATGCAAACAACTACATGTCACTTGACAATCTTCAACAATGAGCAAAACCTGTTTATTTAGGAAAGATTGAGGCACATGAATAAATTATCAGTCTGATTTGGGTAAAGATTCAATTTTTTTTTGTGTTGGATAAGTTAATATTTTTATTACATTGACTTTTTATGTAAATGATACAAAGTGCAAGGAACTGTATTTAGAATGCATCTTTACCTGGTTTTTAATGCAACTTTGAAAACAATGTCATAACAAGACAATTTTACTAAAATTTCAATGTTTAAGCAGTAAAAATAACAGGATTTGTTACTCATTTGAAATAAGGTGGGGTTTTTTTTTTGGGGGGGGGACAATGTAATAATATTCTTTCAAATATAGTTTGATCAGTCAGTAAGTAACAGCTGTGTTCACTTATTTTTCAGATACAGAATTTATAGAAAAACTTAACATATCATCGGTGAAAGATTTACAGACATTACAAACAGTAGGAGCCAAACGTGCCAAACTCATTTACGAATGGAGAGAAAATTATGGTTTATTTTCAAGTGTAAGTCAGGGGTCAAAATTAACTTATGAAGGCCAGTAGCCACCTGGGCTACTAGACTTGAAAATCAGTTAGCCCAGACAAAAAGTCAGTAGCCCACATAATTTTACTATCACCGGTGAAGCCCGCTAAGCGGGCTGAACTTCCTAGGTAGGGCTTGGGGGCATGCCCCCTAAGAAAATTTTGAAATTTCAGACTCAAAATCCTGCATTCTGATTATACCTGGAGGTGATTTAAATGCCTGGGAAAAAGTTATTTTTTTATTATCTTTGTTGCTGACTTCAATCAAATTTCATTAAAAAAAAAAATCATTTGCAAAATGGGAATCTTCATGCCCTGTGTACAAGAATTTTTTTACATATCTTTTAAAGACAACTAAAGAATTCTCTGTTCTGGAATACATGTAGATGATAGATGAAATATATCATTTTATTTCTATAATAATCTTATTTATTAAATATCTTGGTCGATTCATTTTGCGTATTAAACTACGTACATTTGTAAACAAATGAACCCCCCCTTTTTTCGCGACTATTTCATGTATTCCAAAAGCGTTGTCATGAACTTGATATCTTCTCTGATTTTCTTTTTTTTTTGTAAACTGTTCAGTTAGTAAGAAACATAAATCATTTTTAACTATAAATGTTATTTATTGTGGTCGACAATACTCTACTTTCGTTTTTGACCTTCATTCTCTGTACACCACGTGGGCTTTGAAAATTTAACTACAAAAGGTACTGTTTTCCAGATTCTTAGCAGCATTATATATATCATACTTTCTTTTATTTGACTGATATTACTTCATGACATGCTATTGTCATCTTCCCTGGCTTTCTTCGCTTTCTTGAAGCTAAAACCGTGATTGCTTTATATTGTTAATGACCATCGGAACACCTCTCTTGTTATCCTTGCAAGCATAAGATACATTCCGACTTTAAATAGACGACCAATCAGTGACCTGAATTAACGTGAACTATATTTAGTCACAGGTAAACACTGATTTGACATCCTTGTTTATCGCGACCGCGACTTTGATGCAATACATTTTAAAAAGATTTTTCTTTTTGAATTTACATTTTTGTCCGTGAAGTAGCCAGTACTTGGAGTCACGGTAAATGGCGAATTTCAGTCAGTCAAGAACTTGTTTTCAATTCGCCACCTGGGCTACCACAACTGAGTAAAAAGATCGCCCAGGTCAATTTCTGGTCGCCATTGGCGACTGGGTGACCGTTAATTTTTTTCCCTGTAAGTTGTAAACAATTTTTTTTTTATTAAGTACTATGGATTCATTTTTATTAGTTGGATACAAATTTTCATGGGTTTCGTTGGTACAGGTGAACCACAAACTGAATCTTCAACAATTTACAAATTTTCTACAGGCTTTGTTTGAAGAGATAGGCAAAACCACAAAATCAAATATTCAAGAAAATAAAAGTTTTTCTTCAATTCAAGGAAATTGATAACCACGAAAATATATGAACCCACAGTAAGCAATAGAAAGAATGTGCCATAGCATTACAATCATGACATATATTCAAATATGTTAAAATTAATTTTACGTATTCATAAAATTTCTTTCTCCAACATTGAATTGGTTGGTCTTATTGAACTATTTTCTTTATTAGTGAATTATTTACACATGAATGTCATGACCGTGATAACACTGAAGAAGTCATGTAGCAGGAATTTTCTTCTCACACTAATATATATTGTAAATTCAGAAATTTTGGCTATTTTTTAAATTTTTATTGCAAAAATTGTTACGGGATATATGGTTCAAATATAAAAACATACATTTTATTAATTTTGGTAGCACTATTTGCTTGCAGCATCACCTGAAATTACAATTGTTTATTTCTTATTATTTATAAAAGCCTGCAGTAATAGCTGGGTTAACAGTAATAGTTATCTCTGAATAAATTTACATGTGAAAAAATGAGATTAATACATATGGAAATATATTTAGAAAATTTGTTGACTTACATCACCACCTGACTTGGTTAATGTACAGTACTTGCTGAGAAAAACTTTGGAATGGTCTACTGCAAAGTTATTTGTTTTTATTGAGATAAAATTCATGATTTTAAGAATAAAAACTACAAATTTGTGAAATTAATAAAAAAAAGTTATGCCTCACTTAATTTTCCACTTTATCATAACATCATGATTTTGTGGGAGGCTAATGTGTTTATGATGCAAAATCAATAAAGGCTATGATGTTTTGGCTCATTTATGTTAAAGTAGTATGATGAAATTATCAATTTTTGTAACTCATTAGGATATTTTACTTTCAGTATGAAGATTTAAAGGCAATCCCAGGTTTTACAGATAGATACATTGGTAATTTATTAAAGGTAAGATAAATATAGATTATTACATTGATCATGTTGATACAAGTTGATTATCGGATCTATCCAATCTCAATAGTTAAATTATCAGTTTTAAAGTCCGAGCCTTGGCGAGGACTTTAAAATTGATAATTTAACTATTGAGATTGGATAAATCCGATAATCCACGCATTACTATGTAATAATCTGTTTCTCTAATGATTAAAAGATAAATTTCCTTCTTTTCCAAACTAAAATCCCCTTCGAGTGCCTTTCACTTTCCATGAAGTTGTCAATATCATTAAGACCTGTTAGAACATTTTGATTATTTCAGGGAGCTGAGAAAGGTAATGACCTTTTGACTCAGCCAATCATCTTCTGAAATCACCGCCAACCACACATTGATTAAAAATTTTTATACAATGGGTTCGGAAAGGGATATATTTCCATAGAATTAGAGAAAAGAGAATACGATCAGTGAAAAAGTCTTCAACTTTGTTTGACCAAAATGGTTAAACTTTTTACAGAGACCTTGGATGGAGAGTTGAATCATTGGCACTCATACCACATCTTCTTACTCCTATTAACAGATTATTATTGGGTACTACAATTAGGTATTAGTTGCTGCCTACAAAGGGTGCTTTTGAAATATCTATTCTATTTTTTAAGTAAAAAAATGAACCATTGTATAAAAGGAATATTTTTATGAAGGGCTATCATTATTTTGTCCTTAAGTGTTATCAAGGATTCTCAATAATAAAGGTTTTGCCATATTATGTTTTAGACCCCATACTGCATAACAAGCTATAAAATACTCCAACATGATAAAATAATAAAAACTAGAAAAATAAATACCTGATTTATGTTCAATACAATATATGAAGAAAAAAATTATTATGTGCAGCAATAAACGCCAATCACTTGACAATAGTCTTCTAACCAGGGGGGGATCCAGCCATTTTAAAAGGAGAAGGGGGGGGGGGGTTCCCAACCCAGAGTAAAGGGGTGTTCCAACTATATGCTCCCATTCAAATGCATTGATCGTCCAAAAAAAAGGGGGTGTTCCAAACCCCCCTCTTGGATCCGCCAATGTCTAACTTAGGGCAATAGATATAGGAATATATGGTGTAAACACATTGCAGAATATTACTGAGTAATACATGTTTGAATTGTCCAACTCTCCCCCTTATGTGGGACAGTGGTGTAACAGCACAACATAAGACAAAACTGTAATAAGCAGTTAAAAATGGTTTTATACAGAACAACACATAGCTAAACAAAATATCTCTAAGCTAGTTCATAGCTAATAACAGCTAATTTAAACAAAATTTGTATCTAAGACTAATATATCAATCAGCATACATCCAATGGATTTAGAGTGAACATTTAGAATTTTAATGTGCGTATTGTTATGCATTTACTTTACTACATTGGTTAGAGGTATAGGGGGAGGGTTGAGATCTCACAAACATGTTTAACCCCGCCGCATTTTTGCGCCTGTCCCAAGTCAGGAGCCTCTGGCCTTTGTTAGTCTTGTATTATTTTAATTTTAGTTTCTTGTGTACAATTTGGAAATTAGTATGGCGTTCATTATCACTGGACTAGTATATATTTGTTTAGGGGCCAGCTGAAGGACGCCTCCGGGTGCGGGAATTTCTCGCTACATTGAAGACCTGTTGGTGACCCTCTGCTGTTGTTTTCTTATTTGGTCGGGTTGTTGTCTCTTTGACACATTCCCCATTTCCATTCTCAATTTTATTTTTCATTAACAGTAAAAAAAAAAAATGTTATGTTTGCTGTTTGAAAATGAGATCTGTTATGGCACTGATATATGTATACTTAATTCAATTTTTTATTCAGTATGAAAGTGATTTATCCAGCCTCACATTGATTATTCCTGTTTCAATTTTTTTTCCAGTTAAATATTTTTTTTTTTTATCTTTTCAGAGTAATTTCGTAACAGTAGCATGAATGGGTATAATAATAAAATAATATTCAAAGGCAGCAATGGAGTACATACCAATATTCAATATCATGAAACAAAATATACAAAATGATCTCAAACATTTCAATTGCTATCTAACATGTGTAACTCTGTATATTTATTAGTATGTCCATAAGTTATACGACTGGTCTTTCTATCAGTGTCGGTTATCTCCAAAATGTCCACTGTATTGACAGTTTTTGGTTTTGTACCCATATTATAAATTGTGATTTGGTTCTCGTCAATGAAATTTCTTTTAACAGTATTAAGCATTCAAATTTATAAGTTGTATACTTTAAATTCAGAAATAAGTCTGAAATACATTAAATGCCAGTTTAAATTATTAAGATAATAACCCTGTCGGAGTAGTAATAAAAACATAGCAATAATTTCTGAATTTACAGTATTGGATTATATTTTTTTCAAAAATGGTGCTTAAAATTCTGAAGAAGCTAACTTTGTGTATGGCCATAGATACATAACATGAGTTAAGATCTGTCTTGTACTTAAAAGGAGAATTGATATTAGACTGTTATAAAGATATTTGCCTAGACTGGCCAAGTACTTTGTATGTAAAAAGCACAGTAGTTTGGTTGGGTTTTTTTTTTTTTTTTTTTGGGGGGGGGGGGGGGGTTGCTATGTAATAACTGGTAAGGATGAGCCACTTGAATAGCCTGATAACACTATGGATTCATATATTTTTCGTGGGTATCAATTTTTGTGAATTTAGGAAAACTTGCAATTTTGTAGACATTTGATTTCATGGTTTTGCCAATCTCTGCATACTAAACCTAAAGAAAATGTGTAATTGGTTAAACATTTGAATTTGAGATTTACATGTACCGAAGAAATCCTCAAAAAATGGTTTTCAATATATGATAAGATCGGGAAATTTAGATAATCGAAAGATATGATAGGATGGGGTACTCAATGATTTAGCAAGTCAGTCCTACTACAAAATGATCCTTGTCCTAGTTATGAATGTTAAAGATTTCTTTTTACAATAACAGAAATTATTCAGAAGCCAGAATCAAAAGGTAAATACAAGACAAAATTCCAAATGCAAGTAACTATTGGGTTATCCACATTTAAAGTAAGACCAAAAAGTAATTTATAGATTAATAATTCAATTTTGTATGTAACATGTCTTCTGATTGGCTGAACTTTTTTTTGTCTATCAGTTAATAGACATAAGTTTGTAATGTGACTGAATCATCATCAACCATGTTTGTTTATGATTTACTCATGAAAAAGGAAATTAAAGAATTAAATTGTTAGAAATGACGTATATTTTTCTGTGTTTTTGAACTAACCTAAAAAATTTGAAGCACACTTTTCAATAACACACTACACTGGTTATTCAGTGTGTACCACATTTATAATGTTTTGGTTTTTTTTGTAGACGGAAAAAATATTAGTCATTCCTTTACTAAATCTTACTGAAATTTTAGAGTGCAAAGCTGTCATAATTCAGCTTTTCTATTTGCTTTTTTCTAGTCAATAGAACACTGCTATGTTAAGTCATCCTGTGATCACTGAATAAATATTTTAATTAACAGAAAATAAATTACTACTGTTGTATGTAGTAAGAAAATTTGCATCCCATGGAGTTTTGATTTACACTAGTATATATGGATGCAGCAAAGGTGTATGCATCTATATGTATAGAAAAATAAGGCATATATTTTTGTTTTTAAGTACAGTGATTTTTATTTATACACCAACTTTATTGAAATTAGTATTTTTGTGGATATTTAATTTCATTTATCTTAAGTATATATAAATCTATACTTTGTTGAACATTAAATTTTTATTTCTAATTTAAACAATATAATTGATATTCCACTATAAAAAGTAATGAATCCTTAGTAAGTGGTATCTGTTGTTGAAAGTGGAACATTAAAAATTATATTATAAATTGTCATTTGTTGTAAACCCTTTGAAAACCAATACAAATACAAATGCATAGTTCATGTTTTATATTTGTTTATTGAAATGTAAAAGATTGTTAATCTTTTATCTTGAATGTGAAAATTTATCTAGATTATTAATGTTCTGTCACCTTTACTGTTGAAGATTATTATATCAGTCACTGCAGGTAATGTCTATTAGAATTTCCTCACAGTGTATTCATACAAATAAATAAATCTCTTTTATGTTTATTATTAAGATTGGAAGAAGTTTGTTCTTTTTGACAAAAAAATTTCGGAATTTTTAGTCCACAATGCTCTTTAACTTCTTACTTTTTTTGCCATTTTAACTCTTAATTCAAGCATCACTGATGAGTCTTCTGATGACAAAACACGTTTCTGGTGTACAAAGTTTTAATCCTGGTATGATAGTGTATCTATGGTTGGTTTAATCTAAAATCATTATTGAAATGTTTATTTTGATGTTTCTAAGGAGTTAAGAATATATGTACATGTATAAGCTGATGTACTATTGAAGTTGTAAACAAGTTTATTTTCTTATTAATTAAAAGTAAATTTGAATTGTTCTCTACAGTGGTATACCACTTTTGTCTTTTAAAGTTACTTTTATTCTATTGTATGATATTTTAATAAATTTAGATTATAAGACATGCATTTATCTATTTTAAGACAAACTAAAACCATGAAAAATGAAATATTTAAAAAGTGTTTTTTCTTTATTTCACTTCCTTCACTCGTTACTTTAATTTCTACTTATTCTATCTATGAAGAACTTATTGTTGTAAATATTGCATTTAAGATGTGGAGATTAATTGTACAGTTGACATTCATGTCAATATGTGTATGTTGTAAATAAAAGTGTATATTTTGTATTATATTTAATGTTGTTTCGTAGTGGAATGTTTAATCTAGGTAAAATGTAAAATCACAAAAATACTGAACATGAGGAAAATTCACAACAGAAACCCCTTAATCAAATGACAAAACCAAAAGCTCAAACACAAACACATTAAACAGATGGACAACAACTGTCATATTCCTGACTTGGTACAGGCATTTTCTAATATTCAACCTTACTAATGTCATTTTTACAAAAGTCAGGGTCTTTATATACTTTTGGTCCTCTGTGATAAACTCATCATAGATACCAGAACTAATGGTATAAACGCCAGACGCACATTTCGTCTACAAAAGACTCATCAATGACGCTCGAATCCAAAAAAGTTCAAAAGGCCAAATAAAGTACGAAGTTGAAGAGCATTAATAACGACCAAAATTCCCAAAATATTGACAAATACAGCTAAGGTTATCTATGCCTGAGGTAGAAGTGATATCAGCTCTTCAATGTTTGAAATTAAAATATGTATCTGGTGCAGTAAATTGATACTGTATATTGCTAATTTGTGGCTTTACTATGAATATGTTGATTGTTATCAGATCAGTTTGTCATAATTGATCCGATAAACATCCCTCTCAAGAGTCTTGTATTCTTTTATTGATTTAGACACATAAAAATTGACCCAATTACCAGTCTCAGTTACCAATATGAGGATGTGGTATGCAAATAGTATAGTTTTACTTTTCCCAAGGATCTGATCTCACTTGATTTTGATAGGAGTTTGTATTGCCTAAAGTATTACCTCACTCTGTTCATTGACTTGACATATGTTTTTGTTTTCAAAATTGTCTTGATCATGTATTGTCGTGTGTAGTTGGATTATCTATCATTTGATCATTCTGAACCTGCATGAAATATTTGCCACTGAACATCAAACAAGCAACAAAATCAATCTATCATATGACTTTTTCACTGGATTTGTCATACTTCATGATGTCAAAGATGTATGCTTTGTGATGCATGCTAATTAGGAGCACCTGTTCTTACTCCAACTGAAGTTCCTTGTAATTTAAGCTGTCTTAATTTTTTTTTATCCTCTCCTCATCATCTTCACGTAGGTTTATGAGGATGGACAACTGAAATCAACAGTACAGACGTTTTACAGTCCTAATCACAATGAGGTTGTCAATATAATGGGTCTGTGTTTCAACTCGGGTGGAATGTTTTGGCAGCTAATGTATGTAAACACCAGAATAAATGTTTGGAGTTTTTCATGAAAGCACTTCGCCTTTAAACAAACTTGAAATAAGTGACTATTTAAAGGTACAACGCTTTTGATTTGATTTCCATCTGACAAGAAACAAATCACCAAGAGGCAATAATGTATTTAAATCTGCAAGTTATTAAATTTACCTAATACCACATGGCTAAATGATTGGAAATATAACAGAATTGATGACTGGGAGACATATGTCCTAACTAATATTTCCAAGAAATTTTGAAAATGTTCATTGGAACATTTATCTTTCAAAGGAATCGATGTAAGGAATATTTAACATGGAGTTACAGTTTATTTGCAAAAATTTCCAATTTATTTTAAGCGGATGATTTTCCGAAAGTATTTATTTGCATCCCAGATGAAAAAAAGGACTGCTACCCTTTTTTAATGATTAGTTTGTTTCCTTCTGGTTTTCATTTTTAAATTTGTTTTTAATCAAATATATTTGGGAAATACAATAGAATTGACTTAAATGTATAATGTAAAAGTAGAAGTGTGCATTTGCGAAAAAGCGTGAAACTCTATGTTTCATATAGAATTAACAGTAGTTAACTTTAGTAAACTAAAGTAATGATACTATAAGAAACAAACTAGTTAGTTTTGACTGCGATCTATGACTGGACCCACCTAAATTTAGGATTATATATTCTCCTTAAAAAACAATTACTGATAAAAGTTTTGATCGAAAACCAAAACAGTTTGAAGGTTACTATCGACCATACGTAGAAGCAATACACACACGATTGTTAACGTTTTTTTATCCTGTTTAAATTATTTAAAATTTCCACTCATTTTGTACTAAATAACACTACGAGCGGATATGAAAATAATATTTGTAGGAAAGAGATAAAAATCAAGTATTAGTGATTGATGTATTTAAGTGTTCTCTTGAAGTTTTACGTTAGAAGCTGTTTACTATCACCTACATTATAATAAGTAAAGATTATCTCCATAAATGATAAAACAAAAGTATCTGTTAGTTATTTTGCAACTTCAAATCCTTTTTCAAAGCTGCACATTGAATGAGTGTAAACAAAATCATAATACTTTCTAATTACTGTTTGACAGGCAGTTTTTAGTTCAGATATTCTAGTTTTCACATTTAAATCGTATCCATTGTTAGTTCAAATCAACATTGTCCTTTTGTCTCATTTGCTAAAACTTCATTCTTTGATGGAAACGGTTTCAATTCCTCTGCCACTAAATGTATAGTGATATATTTTTGCGCAAAATTATACCTCTATACATTGCTGGTGAAACATGGTTGTTTGCTTACGGATATGTATTGTCATCTCCGAGTTGGACATTCTTAGTTTATGTGTTAATTCAAATATTTAGTCGTAGAATCTTTAGAATCAGCTCCTTTGCTAAACGTAACATCTTTACGACTAGTTGAAGAAAAAATGGCATATTCAATATTGTAAATATGTTTTTATTGTTATTTAGTTTTTTTGTCATTGTATTGTCTCATTGCACACCTCCTCTGATTCATACATAATAATTAACAGAATGCAACAAGGTGCGGATTCAGTATTTTAAAACAGTCAGGTTTCTACTTCATCAAAATTATCTCCCCATTACGCCAGTTCATTTTCACAATCGTAGGAACGGAAGCCATTGTAGGGATGAAGCGCTGCCAATTTTGCTCTCGGAAACCGATAAATTTATCCACATTGCACCATTACGATCCTTATATGTCAGTTGTATTTTAAAAGACAAATGTATTAATTAGCTAATGAGCATCAGCTAATAATCTTGTCTGCATTGATTTAACTTAAAACTATTGTCTGATCGGTTGCCAGGTGGAATTTTCGAAAATTCATAAACATTTAAAAAAATTCTAATTAAATATTTCGTGGAAGGGCAGACTAGATTTTTTTAGTGGTTGAAGACTATAAACCCTAGTTATCACACACAACAAATTATAATTTTTCGAAGATATGCATTTTCATCATCCAACTTGAAAGACTGTCGTCAAGTACTTTCAGTAAAAACATAGCTATTCGAACACACTTCTCTGTTTTTGTGATTCATTAGATAGGTGTTTCACTTGACCCATATATTTCATCTTTTAGTACTGTGATTTTTTTATGTTATAAAGTCAACCTGTAGCTTTGATATATAAAAATGATAGAATCTGAAGCGAGACGATGTATGAAATATTCTTGCTTTGTACGATATCAAGACAAAATCTTCAACTCAAACACGCCCTAATATAGATTTTCTCTTTTCGATACAATTGTTACCCATTTTTTGGAATTTTTCGTGAGTCACATAATGGAAGGGCAGACACGAAAATCACTGAACTAATAGATTGATATGTTTTCCGTCCGTGGTTTTTTTTTTATTTTAAATCGGAGGTTATGAATTTTCTACATCCAACTTGAAAGATACCCATGTCGTCGACTTAATATCTAATTGTTCTGCTTAACTATGTACTAAATAAATTGAAAACATATGCAAATGGTGTTTTCAAAATAAAACACTTCGTAATTGAGAAGAAAATTGTAATTTTGTTTGTTTCTATTAACTTTTAAAATGTTTGTCACTATAGTAAACATAACAGTAAGCATTTATCTCCTTCCCTAACAAAGAGCTTCGATTCTTTTGTTCTATTTCAACCGGGTTTCCGACTGAAAAGATGAGACAAATCCTTGCAAGCCAACGCTTTGAGTGATACTTGTAAAAATGTATGCATCTATCATGCATTAAGATCAATAAGGGGGATCTGACAATGACCGATTGAATGAATCTGTAGTACTGAAGATATGCAACACATGCAACACATAATTGGTTTTTGTTGTGGATTAGTTTTTCCAGATAAGATGAATTTTTCTTTACCATGTGAACGAAGAGACAAGAGTATTTATAGTTTGTGAGAACTGTTACTTTTATTACTTTTAAGGAGTTTACATATTTTTTTTGAAGAATTTGAAATTTTGTTTTAAAGAAGAAGGCAAAAAACAAAAACAAACAAACAAAAAAACTTTTTAAGGACATCTTTAGAAAAAAAAAATGTATTCAGCAAATAATTTTGAAAGTCGAATTTCTTCACATGAACTCAAAACCTTTTTTATATTACGTTGTTGCAGGGTATCACTTTAATCTTATTAATTCAGTCAACCAGAGGATTTGTACAAAATTACATAATGTCATAAAGTATAAGTTGTAAATTAAAGTGTATATTTTGCATGAAGTATCAGTTTCACTAGTATGTTTTAATCAGTCTAACATGTCCGTCGAAATGTCCCGTCTAAAAAAATGTAATAACAAAAATACCGAACACTTCCAAGGTAACTTAAACAGATGGAAATTCCATAAAAGCTAACAAAACCACACTCTCGAATATATCAACCTACGAAACGCATAGAAATGGGGCCTATATGTCTACCGGTCTATACATCCTGTTGTCCATTACTCCTTTATTCCCGTATCAGGCTTCAGTTTCAGATTAAGGTAGTAAATCACGAGGTTGCGACTGTCCTGCAAGTGAGAGGTTAAGATAGCTATAAAACCAAGTTTAATCAATAATTTTCTACATACAAAAATGCCTATATCAAGACAGGAATATAACAGTTGTTCTACATTCGTTAGATGTGTTTGAGCTTTTGATTTTGCCTTTTGATTACGGACTTTCCGTTTTGTATTTTCCTTTGAGCTCAGTACTTTTGTTATTTTACTTTTTACAGATATGTTAATTTGAGATATTGAGCCTAAATTAACATATTTGTATTAGATGTCCACATACAATGCCAGACAATAATACATGAAAACTAACGTACATTTTTATCAATTGAACTGAAACTGAAATGTGTCTTTCTGGTGGGTACACAACGTTCCAGTCATTGCATCGAAGCACGTCAGACTCTTGTCACACTCTTGTCGGACCAATTTGTTCAATATATAGAATTGATTATTACAGGTAAATATAGCATATTTTCCATAGAAATGTTCAGATGACATATAATTGTACAATCAGCACCTGATCACGTTACAACACGCATAATAATTTGCCATTGAAGTCCACCCCATTGCATTCATGCTCTACAGAAAGCGAATTTAACTTTTTTTCTTTTATCATATAAGTTGTACTTTATGTTTGTCGCGAACGGAAACAACTACAGTATTCTCACTGATAAACATCAAACGGAGTTCCAGACATCTTAAAATCTTTAACAATTGAACATTATTACACGATACCATCACACGGTCATTATTTGAACCAGAAAATACACACTGCCCTCCAGGAAGAAGAGCAGATCTAGTTATTTGCATTGTTTTCTATTTCATAAATGACTTTGAAATTCGATGGCATTTATCGCACAAAAATCTTGTCAAGGGAGAATACTAGTCATCCATGCAAACTTTCAATATTGGACGAAGTTTGAAACAGTACATTTATTTGCGTTGAAATTACGTCAACGGACTAAAGAGATTCGAACTCCCTTTCAATTTCTTTCATGCCTAGAAAGATATTGATGCCATGGGCAAAGTTTTTTTTTAGTTTACAAAGATCTTCCTGTAGACTGAGGAGTTCTGTATCTCTTGAATCAATTTCATCTAAGAGCTTTTTACAATTAAATATGACTCTCGCTCTTTTCCTAAATCTAACAATAAATATTTTTAGGGGTTATCCAAATGCTGGTATTTTTCATTGATTTTCTAAAAACGATGAATATTGTTCATATTTCTTCATATCCAGTGTATGTACACAAGAAAACTCTTTTGAAACGCCCGTGTACGGGACATATTATGTTACCGTTGTTTGTCCGTCCTTTGTCCACATGTCGTATAATAAAAAAAATTGTTGAATTATTTATATCTATTGAAATGTGCTGCCTTTCACTTTATATAAATTCTAGATTTTACCTGTCCAAGTTATTGAATTTTATTCAATGAAAAAGGGAGAGATTCCTGTTTTCTGACTATAAGTCAATAATGCTTTGAGCAGTTTTAATGAAACATGGGTGAATTGTTAATATCTATTGATGTTATTTTTTAAAAAAAAAGTGACGGGCGTATCATACGCTCATTGCTTAGATATTTATTACTCTCTCTACTACGGTATTTTCTAAAACATTTATTCTTATTTAACCCCCACGAAGACCTTGCTCATTTGATTACTATATCATACCAAATGCAGTTGTTTTTCTGCTTTTTTTAATGAGAAGAATATATTCAAGTCTGAATGTTTAATTTAACGACCTCTATCTAGATATTGTCGTTCATCATCATAAAAAAAAGCTAAGGAGGTAATTTTATTTTAGTTATAAATGTGCAGGCACAATTTTTGAGAGTGGTATAGTGTACGTAAATAATTGAAAATCAAATAAGAACACCAATACGCATGCCATTACCTCTAGTTGAAGAAACTTGAGGATGTCAAGACAGATAACAGGAAAGGTAAGAAGTTTCGGTTCTTAATTGACGGTAAATGTATTTGGAGTTTGAAAATATGGTTTAAAGGGCATATTTAGTCCGATTGTAATTTCAATCTTAGCCGTGTCAACTTTAAATGTAAAAGTTGAATTCGATGCATCAATTTTTTGTACATTTACAACCACTGTAACAACTCTTTGATGGGCTGTAAATAACATGCTACAAGACATATTAACTGTACTTAACTGATTTATATCAAATCTTCCCATTCATATATTTTGAACTTATTAGAAAAACTAAGGTTACAGCTTCATCAGTCAAAGTTTTTTTCTATGTGTTTTATGATGTTTTGATGAAGTCATTTGATAAGTAAATAAAAAAACTTATTAATACTTTGATGTGAAAAAGAACAATACAAAAAAACATGTAAATCATCTGACCGATAAATGCAACTATACTAGTAAGACTTTAAAAATATTTTCTACTGGGCGTTAAATATTTACAATTTAATACTAAATGTACTCAATTAACCATAAATTTTGAAATCTTCAGCAATTTTGGGATAAGACCGGACACATGAATAACAATGATGATGTCTAGTAATAGTTTAGTATGGCAAGATTATAGACGCATCCTTTCAAATTGCCTATCTTATGTTTATACCAGCTCAGATAAAAAAAAGAGCGTCAATAGTAAACCTGTTCAATAATCACATATCGATTAAGAGACCACTGTCCCAGGTTGGGGGAGGGTAGGGATCCTACTCACATGTTTAACTCCGACACATTCTGTATGTATGTGCCTGTCCCAAGTCAGGAGTCTGTAATTCAGTGGTTGTAGTTTGTTGATGTGTTACATATTTGATTTTCGTTCAGTTTTTTACATTAATTTTAGTTAGTTTTCTCGTTTGAATGGTTTTACATTTGTCATTTAGGGGCAAACACAAACAGGCTCAGAAAGAATTATCACTATTCCTATCGGTTGCGCTTTCAAATCGCTCTATGAACAGTATGTGACAGCATTATCATTTCACCAAAGACTACACGTCAATTAATAAATTTGTAATTATTGAATATTTGAGTGCGAATTCACCTGTACCTTTAGCTACAAAAATCATGAAAAATGATCATGCATCCACCGTAGCACAGATTTGTTAAAGATAATAGGAAGACTGGTGACCTATTTTATAACAGTTATGAAGGAGTTGAGACACGTTCTAGATGAGATGAATTTTGACATCAGCTTAGATCTAGTGTAAAGACGTAATCAAAAGTCAAGGAAACAGGACCTTAACTAAAAGTATCAATTGATAAGACATGTAGAGCAATTCATACTTAGTTATGTTGCAATTTTGTGAAAACATAATTTTGTGATAGAATAATTTACAAGTAAGACAAGTTGTGACACACCAACACAATAAGATGCATTTCATGCACGATTTGAATACGAAATTCCATTTCTGTTCCGCTAACTTGAGCTAGTTGTGTCCACCATTTAACAAACGAAGGACGTCTAAAACTAATGTTAATGATTCTGGTGAATAAATTATTTTGAACTTGTTTGGTAAAATGTAAACTTTTCTGATAATTTTTAAGACTTTTAAGAAATTTTGGATGAATTTATGTATGGCTCTGTTTCAATATTTCTATCAGAACAATTGCATCTTATGATTAATCCCTGTTATTTCAATTACGGTTGCATGATTTATAATTTGAGTAGAGAACAATCGGATTTCAAGTAAAATATTGCTTCATTTCTTAGATAAAAATGAATAATTCGTATATTGCATTTCATTTATCAACGGTTGCAAATGTATAAAGTTGGAGTTGCATATCTGCAAATATAGACAATGTAATTTTCCATAGAAACACCCTTTACGGCTAAAACTGTGTCACTTTTACTATGAAGAAAAAAGTGAAATCACAAAAATACTGAACTCAGAGGAAAACCAAATCGGAAAGTCCATTATCACATGGCAAAATCAAATAATTAAACACATCAAAAACGAACGGACAAGAACTGTCATATTTCTGACTTGGTACTGTCATTTCCAAATGTAGAAAATGGTGGATTAAACCTCGTTTTATAGCGCTAAACCTGTCACTATGTTGACAAGTCTTATCAAATTCCGTTATATTTACAATGATGCGCAAACTAAACAGACATAATAAATAAAATAGTCAAAATATGGGTACAGCAGTTATCACCGTGTAACAATTTTTTTAATACATCCTAGAATGGAATGTTGATATGCACTACTTTTTTTTTTAAATCAAAGGTCATAACATAGAGCTGTGCGGCACAACAATATCATCTTTAACCGTATATCTAATATATTTTAGCTAAATATGAACTAGAAGTGTTTAAACAAGACCATATTTACAAAAGATGTATGCACGACGTCATCAGTCGGATGTATGCATTCACTAAAAGTTTTAAAATCGACTGATTATGCCTGTCTTTTGCATATATTTGCTTTTTCAAAAGACAGTTATTGATTTCTTTACAAAAGACCTTTACAATAATAAAATCATAGCATTTACAGGTTGAATTATTTGTTTTTTGACCTAGGGGATAGACATGTTTTTCTATTTTTTTGCCCCTTGGGCCTCCAATTTGCTAAAAATAAATCCTGCTGTTTCAGTGAATATGGAATATTTAGTAAACATGTAGGATAAAACACACTATTGTAAGTTTTATTAAGGTATTTTTGTATTTCTAGCTTGTATTTTTTATGTCACAGTCACAAAACAACACATTCAGGTGTTACGGCTTATTTTTGGGTTATCGACAGGACAAAATCCCATCAGCACAATATCAGAAAAGAATCTATGAGATTCAAGGACTTCAAAGACTAAAAAAAAGCACTTATAAACAATCTTAATAACAAATATGCATATAGATGTATTATGAATTTACCTTGCATTCAGAGCTTTAAGTAAATTGTGCATACTGTAAACTCTGAGTTTATGCTAAGTCATCATAGTTAGGGTTCAGGTTTTTCTCAATCTTCATGAAATATTCATAAAACTTTATATTTGAGTTAACTTTATTAAAATCTCAAAGATAAACCAAATTTCTTTTTTCACATACAATACGTGTAGGTTGCATTTCTGTAAATATAGACAATACAATTTCCCATATAGTTACTCCATTTACTGTTAATACTGTGTCTCTTTTACTATGAAGTTTCATATACAAATATATACAAATATATCTTAGTATGAAAAGTTGATATACACTTCGTTTTTCTTCATAAGTCAAAGCATAGGGCTGTTCGTCATAATCACAACATTTACATTCCCCGAAATTCTAGGGTTAAAACTTATACTAAAATTCTGCACTACCCCTCCCTTCATTTTATGTCTTTGTCAGAATTCAATTCCTACACTTTCGAGTGCTTGCATTTTACAAAATGTTTTATGTGGCAGTGTCAAATTAAGAACTATTCAAGTCATGTAACAAATGTTTACGCTTTCATATAATAAACAAGTATCGTTCATTTGCATATAGTGTTGTTTGTCAAATCTTTTGAATTACATGTACAGAACTTTCGTGATATATCTTTATTAGCCTCCGTTTCGTTTTGATATGTTTGGTGATTTATTTGGAATATTTATTATATTGTCCTTCACTTAATCAGTCCAGGCAATTATTTATTCGTGTAATATTATATGGATGGGTAATATTACTTAAACAAGTAATTTTACCTTTATTACGAATATTTGTAATATAGACGAGTAGAAAGTGTTATCTCCCTTTAATCATAGATTGTTTCGACTATTACATCTATGTTTCGACAGACACAGGCAAGTTAAAAAAGGGAAATTTATCAAATAAATAATCTTTATTACAAAACATGAAACCCTGGCGGGTTAAAATGTAAACATATTAGTACAGATAAACAAAGCAAGTAAAATTAACAAATATAACACTTCTTTTCGTTATGATCTGCCAATAAAAGGTTACATGTAATGCAGCGTATATCATTATCTGATTTGATATTGTCAGTATCTGACGGGTCGCAAGCAAATATTAACGGAAGAGGGTTTAGTATATACCTATTGTAGGGAACATTATTGTATGTATATGAGAGAAGTTGTTTATCAGAAATTTAAAAAGAATAACTTCTGTTGTTCACGATTTAAAAAAGATAAATGCATAATATAATGGATTGATTTCGGAAAATATGATAAGCAGTGTTTGATTTATAGTGTTTCAACATAATACTTTAAAACAATACGCGACATAAGTCGTCAGTCAGCTTTTATCAATGTAGGATTTTTCAACAATTACACCTGCAAATTACCTCAGTATTATGAAGGTTGTAATTAAACATAAATTAGACAATCAAATATCTATCATCATTACCATATTCTCCGGATTAAATATCATATTAAGACAAAAACTGGCGAGGTAAGGACTGGCACAGGAATATGTTGAAGGTCTAAACTAGATTTTTTTTTTAAATCTCAATTTAATCATAAATAAACGAATAACTATTTTAATATTATGATAAAATTGAGAATGAAAATTTGGGAATATTTCAAAGAGACAACAACTCGACCAGATAAGAGAACAGCCGAAGGCCACCAATGGGTCTTCAACGCAGCGAGAATATCCCGCACCCGGAGGTGGTCCTTAATTGACAGGCCCTTAATACAATAGACAACTTTCGAGTTCGATGCATTTCCGTCAAAAACTCTGGTTTTAGTGAACGTCATTTGTGCGTTTAGGGGCGTCGTCACTTCCATTCCAATGTTGAGTGAGTGGTTGGAAAACTATAATTCTATATTGTACGAATTATTCGGCAAATTGAAATCTCAAAATTGACAATCAGCATTGCTGTCATTAGGGAATTGTCACTAAGTACCTACAGAACAACCATTATTTCTAGTTTATCCTACACAATGACGATCACTAAGACGCTTGATGAACGTAAATAGTGCAGGGATACAGGCGACCCCCTCTATCTGGTAAATGACGTCATAAAGGCGCGTATAATTGACGAGTTTTTTCCGGTGACGGATGAACTCGAAAGTGGTCTATTGAATACTAGTTCAGTGAAAATGGACGTCACACTTAACTCCAAAACATATAAATGAAGTAAAATTAAAGATATACAAGACTAACAAAGGCCAGAGGCTCCAAAACCCCAAGCGGTTCCAGCTCTGATCAGCATACTAATTAACACTTATGTAGACTAGTTTGTGATATCGAAAAACCCTGGAGTAATAACTTTTCAGTAATACAGAGATTTCTTTCGTTGAAATCAAATACGTTACACGAGCGAATCGGACAAGTTGAGATATATACAAACACCATAAGATGGTGAAAAAGGAACGTTACCATCAAACAATGGATAATTGACAATAGGAAACGAAAAATCATCTCTTTTGTCATAAATTTTGGAATTAAGCTTCCCGTTAAAGATATAGATATCATGATCCAGGAAAGGGTAATGTTCATTGACACCCGCAAACTTACATTAATTTTGTTCTCAAAATAATTAAACATTCATCGTAGAAAATTAGATAGAAAATATACCATTAACAATGCTATAAAACGGTTTGATGTAATATTTGAAGAAAATATATATAGAAAAGGGAGAAACAATAGTCATATCACATTCTATATAATATCAAGAGACGTTTATTAATTAAAAAACGTGTATCGCCTGTTGCAATAAAAAAAAAAAGTTGAATTTAACTTTAGTAGCTTCCGACAAAAACCTTTTGATAACAGAAATTCAATCTATAACAAAGACCAAGTGCATTTTAAAAAATAATTCGGAAGAAATAAATATTAGTTAAAACGATTAAAAATGATAGCTGAAAGTACAAATGTAGCTTTATTCTTTTATAGCAGCGGTATTTGTTAAAGGGATTGATCGATAAGACGCGCGTGTTCAACATCATGCAAGCATGTGGAATGGTTAAGTGGTTAAATGCTTGATAAGTGAAATGACAGCTTTATTGCCTTTACGCCTACGCAGGTCAATTCAGTTAAAATTAAAAATGATGCACCGTCTAGTATTTCTCGCACTTATATCATCAGAAAAAACGCCAAAGGTAATTACATTTCAGTGTTGAAATTTTTGTATATGCAACAGTTTCATCAAAGGAGCGAAGTGATGTAATTTAGTATTGTGATTTGTCAAGTATTTTGAAATTTTTTACTTTTCAATGGTATACAGTCTTGCTAAGCCGTTGAGAGTGAAAACAAAATCTACATGTAACAGCTTACAATTCGTATCTTTTCCCAGTTTTGAAATGGCAAAGTAAAGCTATCAATCTGTTATGCCGGCATGTTAAAACAGTAAAGTATAAACATAAACGTTATTAATAGAGGTTTTAAGTTTTTGTGATAACCATCCAAAGAAATCAGTTATGCCGGCATGTTAAAACAGTAAAGTATAAACATAAACGTTAGTTAATAGAGGTTTTAAGTTTTTCTGATAACCATCCAAAGAAATCAAAAAATGTACATGCGGTATGGGCTTTGCACATTTTTGAAGGCCGTACGATGACCTATAGTTGTTAATTTCTGTGTCATTTGCAATCATACCACATCTTCTTTTTTATATGAGCTGATGAGACAACTTCAATAGATTATTGATACACATTATGTATTTAAAAGAATAAAAGACATAGAAAAGGAACTTTAATTTTACACATTAGTTTTACAGTAACTTGATAATCTCAGCATTGTCATTTTTCTGATATTCTGTAACAGTATGTATCAACCACGATCAAATGTCAATGATTGTATAATATAAAAAATGGCCCAGAAATTTAGCATGTCTAGTCTTAGATTTAATACACCATAATCCCATCTGTTGCTTATAAATCAACATCCTCTTAATAAGAATTCAGTTATTTTACTGAACAATAGTTAACGCTACAGGTTTGGAATATTTTTTTTGTTAGATAATCACCTATCTACAAGTCCAATGTACTTCGAAAAAAAACCTTAAAAATAGAATTAATACTATATGTAGGACTGTATATATAGTATTTATCGAGACAAAAATCTTAATCAAGCATAACGCATTCTGTCTTTATGCTTGACTTACATTTTTATTATGGTTGACAGTTCTACATCTTTTCCTAAGAATTAGCATCAAAATCTTTGAAACTGGACAACCAACAATCAATCAATCGCAATTAAAATGATGTTGGCGGTATATCTGAACTTGTTATCTGCAACACTAAAGAAAACACCATTTTTCAAATTAAACTGTCACTCCAATTATAATTGATAAATATCACATGTCGTGTGTCATTGACACCCCCACCCCCCTTTTCCCCCGGTGACTGAGGAATAGAAATATTGTCACTAGGTCTTCGTCCGACAGTAAAACGCTTGCCAAAGTGGGGCGTCCGTTTGGCTGTTATAAAATAGAAAAAGTTTTTTTTTCAAAGTCAAGAATATTTTTTTTCTTATTCAATTTCTCTTCAAGAAACCCGGACCATTTGTTGAAAACCCGGACGGTTCACTGTTGCTATCGAGAAAAAACATGACAATATTAAACACTGAATATAGTTGTTAAATACAAGGAAGTTGTGTTTCTTTGTTGTTCAGAACATGTTTAGTTATTAGAATAACATAAATTGTCATATAAACACATATTATAATTACGAAATCGCGATCTTATGATATCGCATGTTTTATCACTGGAATAAAAGGGACCGATTCACACAAATTAACACCATCCTAGCCGACACTATACCAACCGTGCAAATGGTTTCCAAAATTTCATATTTTATTGTTTTATTGTTTTGTTGTTGTTTGTTGATCATGTTCTATTTACATTTAAGACCTACGATAGAGCGTAACATATGAACTAGTATTGAAGTGATCTATAAATAGATTTTCGTTGCACTTCCTAATCGATAAATGTGCATATGTATGACCTGAGTTTTATCTTATTTACAGTTATTTATAGTGTAGAAGACGCCATGTTGAAACGAGAAGACAGTAAAATTACAGAATTTGCATAAACAAGTAATATAAATTTGTTTTTATAAACAATTAGAAATTTACATTATTCAAGAGTTAATGATCTTTTCATGAACTTGCAATGTTGCAAGAAATAAATGAACAATCAAATGTTCGAAATAATTATTCCGCCCCTGAGTTCCGCCCATGCATAGACAAACTTAGTCCTGTTTGCTACACATTTGCTAATTATGTTGGTTCTCAATGCTGTTCTACTTTGTACCTACTTTGGCTTCATACCATTATCTTACCGCTACGAAGTCATTTGTTGACGTCGTCTGATTAGTGCCATTACAATCGCGTCCTATTCCCTTTTGTGATTTTTCGACTGAATGTGGATTTGAATTCGGGTTTAGAGATATTAAGCAAGACTGCCAAGAGATGTTTATCATGTCAAACATCCGCTCTCAATTGTTAAGAGTTCACCCGATGTCTGTATGTTTTGTCTGATCGAGTTGTTAAGGAATTTACTTGATTGTTTTTTTAAAAACAGTTTAGCAGAGCTACTTATAGTCATAAGCTTTGATAAAAACGATATGGAAATTGATCAAAGTCTTTTTAGTAGTCTAAAGTTTAACACCAACATTTGACGTACAAGTTCTGACATTTAAATATTCAACTTTTATTTCCAAATTACTTAGTAAACCATGAATAATCATAACCAAACGCAATATAGCGGAATATGAGGTATAAACTGAACTGTCATAGTAGCTCTTTATCACATACCTATAAAAGCACAGAAAAATTCATAGAAATAACGATTTTGTTTTGTTTATATCAGATTTTTGTTCTTCAGAGACCGTACATATTTGAGATATATAATCATGATAAATGTAAGAAAAAAAGGAGGTGAACCTTTTAAAATTTTCCATAGTTATACCAGGTACTTAATGTCGCTTTTTGGGAAGAAACTGGAGGTTAATAATGTCAGAATGGAAAAGTATGCATTGTTGTTTTCATGACACTCATTATGCTATACCAGGTACTAAATGTAGCATTTAGGGAAAAAAAATAGAAGGTAAATAATTTCAGAATGGGAAAGTATGCATTATTACTTTGTTTGTGAGGCTTACTATGAAATTGTTGAATAATCCATAATGCTTTCTGGCATGCACTTAAACTTATGGTTATCAGAGAACTTAGTTCCAAACTTTTTAGACAATATTAAAAAAAAAATGAAAACAACGTGTCCACCATAGAATGCCATCAGGTATAATACAACTATAAATCATAAGCCATGTACTACATGCATATACTTTGAATATTTCATATTGATTAAATTTATGTGTAGCAACTACTTCATCCAAATTTCTGAAAAATTTGGTTCATAAACTTTAGGCAAAGCAGTGATTTGGCTAAGTTTAAAAAGGTCAAACATTAGTTTGTCTTAAGCTGCTCAGAGTTTAATTGAATTACAGACTCCTTGATATGGAATTGTCTATATTTTGAGACGATAAATTTTTCTATAATTTTGATATTATTTGTCCCAGGGGTAATACACTACACTGAAATTATTTTTTTTAAGGATAAAGCAGGTGCGATTGTTTTTTTAATTTGCGTTTTTGTCGAAAAACATACACTGCAAAATAACTGTGCCTCGGTCTATCTATCAAGCAATAAGTTGTTTACATAATATGTCAAATACAATATGTATGTTGTTGAAGTTGTAAGTTTGACTATGAAGATACATAAATTATTATACCAAAACACAACAAATGTTTTTGTTATCTTTGTAGATGATTTTGAATGGAATGCGAAGAAGAAAACTTTTATAAACTTATTGCATTTCTAGTTGATGTGTGTCCAAAGGTTGTATGTAATTATTTTAAAAGAAAGGTTTTGTGCGGTGATACCTTTGAATCGTATTTGAACACAAGGAAGCATATTCTATACCACCTCAATTGCACCAACAAAAAATGTTGTGAGTGTACAGTAAAAGTCGTCCAACAGAAACAGCTATCAAATGATAATTTCAAATCCCTTTTCGATGAAGATTTAAATAAGAAAGTTCATCATGGCAAAAATTGTATTTGCATATATGCGGCAAAGAAAAGTATATCCCCGGCTGTTGTTTTAGATATTTCCTTAGCAAGCTGCATGCTGAAAAACTGTGAACATCTGGACAATGATATTGACCACTGGCTGAATACTCTCAAAAATACAAGAAATAAAGTGGTACACAGCACAGATACAAAATCAATTAATGATCAGGAATTCAAATATCATTGGCAAATAATTCAAGGTGCTGTATTTGGTTTGGCAAAATCAATAGACGATGAATATGAAAAGACAGTTGCTGCTAATGTTGAGTATTTAAGCTGCAGACAGATGCTCAGTGATGATAAACTAAAGGAGTGTCAGCTGTTACATGATTGGTGGAGAGATAAATGTTGTGATATAGAGGTACGTCGTTCACATGTTTACACAATTACCTTATCAAAAATACCAGAATTGAAGTTTTGTCTCTCTAAAACTATATCCGCTGTTACAGATAAAACAAATAATCACATATAAAAGAAATTAAATAAATGTATTTTGTTCTCTCTATTTTATCGGCTCATATACTTTATCAACTCTACTTTAAGTGTTTTAAATAACTATATCCGATAGTAAGATCATGTCAGTTATTCATTTTGAGCATCTAAAAACTTTCTTGGTTTACTTTCATCATAAACACTTGAAACAATTGAAAGTCAGGAATAAAAAAATAAAAAAGAAGCAAAATTACTTATAACATCTAATGAGACAAATCAAATTCGTCATTCTTAAACGCATCAGAAATATCAGTCTTAACAGTTTGAATGCCGGATTCGAGTTTCGTCTACAAAAAAAAACACCAAAACTCAGTAACTTTTAAAAACTATAGAATCGTGTAATATTCATTAAGCAGTACCATATACATTTTCCAATGTCTATTGCATTGTCGTGTTTCCATCTTTGAAAACGAACGTTGTTGCTAACATACAGTCTTTTGAATTTATGATAGTTTAACACATCTGATTATTTCGACGAAATGCGCGATACTAAACAAAAGATGTATGCAGTCGTTTATTAATACACAAAGGATAACTTAAATTCTTGACAGCAGGAAACATCTAGATAACCTGAAAAATAATTTGCCGAAAAAAATGATAAAAAATGAATACTTAAAATAAAGGTATTTGTTTGTCAGAAAATTGTGAACGACAGCCAATCTCAGCTGACATCAGTGTATGAAACAGCGAAGATTTTAAACGAAAATGAAAGCAGACATCATAGTGAAATTAAAGAAAAAATTGGTTTGTATTTCTTTACCAGTATATTAAATGTTTTTTTTAAATTCAATACGAAAGAAATTAATAATTTTAATCCAATGCAAACATAAAACCCAACTCGATTATTAAATGCTTCTAATATATAAATTGTAGCAAACGTAACTTCATGTTTTTTTTTCTCCTAAATTCGACCCTCAAATCAAACATGCCTAACATTTACAGCTCTTTTAAACTTTATGTTGGCTTATATAATATTTGTTGTTATTTGTGACTGCTGAAGTTGTCGGTGATATTTTTAACAACGAAGTACATTTGCTGAAAGTGGTTTGAACTGGCAATATGCATTCCTACTCTGAATATTATGATTACTACACACATATGTGACACAAATCTTGCATTAAGAAGGTTTTAACAACTTATAATACTATCATGTATATTTGAGACGCACTGCTAACATTGAAAACTCTAATTTGATCACAAAAACAATTAATTAAGAAACAAAAGATAACTTTCGTATGAATATAAGCAGAAATATAAAGGTCGAGTAGAACTTTATTAATTGCGTTTGTTATCTTATTTTGGGATATATGACATATTTTTTGAAAGATTGTTTTATTCCAATAAAATCTGTAGGAAAGTATATAGCATTTGATTTATTGTGGTGTTACACGGTAAAGTGTAATAATAAAATTAACGGTACCAATTTTCTTGCACCAGATGCGCATTTCGACAATACATGTCTCTTCAGTGATGCTCGTGGCAAAAATGTTTGAAATCCAAAGCTTATATAAAAGATGAAGAGCTATAATCCAAATGGTCCAAAAAGTATAGCCAAATCCGTGAAAGGAATCAGAGCTTTGCATAAGGGAGATACATTCCTTAATTTAAAATAATTTCTAATATTTTGCAACAGCAAATTTTAATAAGACAAAAAATCCGTATTTTCATGCCAGTACCGAAGTACTGGCTACTGGGCTGGTGTTGACTGCTACAATAAATATGATAAACATGGATAAAGTGTACAAATATATGCTTTCCCAGAGCTTTTATGTAAATACAAATGGGTAAAAAAATCAATGAAGATATCATGATTGTACTATATAACGTCACATGCAAATTCAGTCTACAGTGAGTTTTGATGAAAAGATACAAAGTTAGATATAAAACAAAGTTTGATAGCATTGAGAACAAAAAAATCCGAACAGTTGCGAAGACAGTATTGGAACCTATTTGCAAAAGCGTTGCCGATTTTATTGTTTTAAAATTTGAAAGAATTTTTTTTTTTATTCGGATGCATAACAAAAAGATTCAATTCACAAGAGTTGAGAGAAATCAACAAAATCAAAATAAAATAAAATTCTGCGAAAGTCTATTAATGTTTTTGGCGCATTTAAGTCATTTCAAAACATGACGTCATACAAATGAAAATGCTAATATTTAAGGTTTTTCGTTACGTGAAAACATGTAAATTAAAAATGGCAAATATTTGAGAATTAAAAGAATCAAACAAGCGGCCATTCACGAAATAATTCATGCAAGCTAAAGATTTATTAGAATGTTTGAGCTTTATCTTACAAGGAGTAAAAACGAACAGCCACCCACACGGCATACCCATTCTCGCTTCAGTTTTTGAATGACCGTATTTGTCCTATTTGAAGCGAAATAATTCATGGAAGCCTAACATTTGTTGGAAATTTACACAGACCTTGGTCACAATATTCGAGTTTTATCCTGAGCGTTAGCGACGAATAAATTTAACGAATATCACGCCCCAGGTCATGTGTAAATTTCATTGAATCACCGCTCTAGATAAAATTCGAATATCACAGCCCAAATCATGTGTTAATTTTCAACAAATATATGGCTTCCATGAATTATTTCGTAAACAGAGAATTGTTTGATTCATTATATTACCCGTCGTTGAAGTCGTTAAATATGATTTTTATAGTTTCTAGGTTTTACATTTGTTTAAGAGTTGGCTTAGTATTGCGGTGCAGAAACAAAATAAAACAATGATTAATTTGTTTCATTTCAGACAACATTGATTGTAAAATTGACACATTAACAGACATGCATAGACGATCTAATAAAGATGATTCTGATAAAAATAGTGGGGTATATGAAGGGCAAACGTTTACAGAATATGGTAAATATATATACATTACGGTCGGGTCTAATATTTACATATTTTGTTTTCAATATATATTTTGAAATGCTTTTTAAGATATTGTTTTCAAATAAGAAAAATGAAATGAAAGTCACAAAACATTGTCTAACTGTGAAACAAAGTGTTCAATTTCTCCTCCACTTCAGAAGGAATTGATAGCGTAGAACTACTCGCTGATCAGGGATATTTTACAGTCGGTGTGTTAAGTATGGCAAAAAGTAAAATTACCAAATTTCCAAACTGCAAGGTAAATTCAAAACGACAAGTCCCTTATCAAATGGTAAAATCAAAAGCAGAAATATCATACTGACCATTTGTTGGAAACAACAGAAAAATGAAATCAACGAGAGCTAGCTCTAGACCACAAAGGGACAAGCAATACATCGAAATGATTATGCATGACGAGTAATACATCGAAATGATTATGCATGACAAGCAATACATCGAAATGATTATGCATGACAAGCAATACATCAAAGTAGTCCGCAAGTAAGTGTAGCCTAAAATGATAAACGTGTGGTTTACAATTACAGTAGATCGATATCAATAAGTTGTCAAAATATGATGGGACACACACTTACAGTATAAAAAAAAATATTTGTAGATAAAAAAAAGTCGACAAGATCCATGCCATAGTTGTATTGTAGTTTTGTAAATTGGTAATATAGATTTTTTTCAAGCTTTCCTCGTGGTACATTGAAAGAAATTCAATTCTTTGAAACATGTGAAACATAATTAAACGTTTAAGACGACATATACACAAAGGTTTTAGCATTCTCGATATACCTATATTTAAAGTTATCATACGAAATAAATAAGGCCACACTAATAGCCAATATTTGTCAAATGAAAAAAAAAAAAAAAAAAACGCAGAAAAGGTCTTGGAAATATGATTACAAAGCTTAAAAAGCACACTGAGGAATTCTTATAGCTTTTAAAAGTAATCCTTTAAGTAAGCAACGAATATATTTAAAACATCTGCTATATTATTAGAAGGAAGGTAAACATATAAACATTGCTAGATATGAGCATTGTTTTTTTTTTTAACAAAATGAACAAGTACATGCACATATAACTATCTTATTCATATAGATAAAAAAGACATCCAAGTGGTAATGAAACTTGAAGCAAACCAAAGTTTTTGCGCAGCAGATGTGGAGAGCAAATTTCTTTTACCACTAAAAACATTTCTTAATAGTATTGACAGCAAGATCAATATCAAATCATTCTCAACATATTCCAGTACCACTGTAGGCCACCCGATCCCCTCAGAGTATTTGCTACCTTCAGCCAGTGGATCGTCATATTCCTTGAACCCACCGTACAAACGTCATTCAGAAGAAAGTTTAGCTCCTTCAAACATGAGAGAAAGTATGTTTTTTTTTTATGCTCAAGTTTCAAATATTAAATTTTGAACGGCAGCCCCTTACCAATTACCACAAATATGTAAGGTATAAATCAACGATTATTCACAGACGCGCTCAGCACAACCATTCGAAACTCCGTATTGTAACATATCGTACATTTATGAAATATTAACTTTACTCATCAAAGATACCAGGATTAAAGAAAATTACGCCAGGCGTGCGTTTCGTCCACAAAAAAAAAAAAAAAACACAACAAAAACTCATCAGTGACGCTCGAATCCACAAATTTACTGTTGCCAATTAAGGAATGAAGATGAAACACATCTAGGCACGAAATAACGAAAGGTTTTGTCAAATACCACTTACAAATCTTTTCCAGGGTTCAAAAATCTTAAGTTATTCGAAAAATTTAAAGTTTTGATTTCTTTGCCAGATATTTCATTAACATTATTCAATGGATTTGTTCTTCAATTCACAGTGGTCGTCAATTTGTAAAGAATTCTTTTCAAACCGGTGCTAAAGATCGTCTTTAATTTTAGTGAGGTGAGAGCTGTTATGTACAAACCTAGTTTGTGGCATCGATGGGTACCCCTTATCTTTTTGGTTCTATTATAGTAATAATGACATGCAACAACGAAAACATATGTTCACGATAGCTTGGGTTGGCGCAGAAACAAAATACTGTATGATTAAACTTATATATGCGGGAACCATCAAAACATTATATGTCGTAAAACTAAGTCATACAAAATTATCCTTTACAACGCAGCTACGTTTACAAATTAAATGACCACTTAAACAAGGATATAAAAAATAACAGCACTAAATTTGAGACAGACTGATCTAACTAAGGCAGCTGCAGTTGTTTTAATACTGTCATTCCATTAAAAAATGAAAAAGAAAAAGTATTCGTAACGGTTTTTATGAAATTTTATTTAAATCTCTGTTTTTACATTGTGTGTATTTGTAAAACAAGAATAAGTATTTAAAATCGAAAAAAAAATATTGAGAAATACCTAATACTTTGGAAAATTTGTAGTTAAAAAGAAGGCAAAGAAGCCTATCTTTGTGAAAAACGAATGGAATGGAGATGTCAAAATGTTTTGGGTGAGCGACCATAGTAAAGTTCGTGAGTTAAAAAGTCTTATTCAGATTGAAATTGGAATTCGCCCGGAAAACCAAGTG
Organism: Mytilus galloprovincialis; assembly: GCA_037788925.1. Classification (NCBI taxonomy): domain Eukaryota; kingdom Metazoa; phylum Mollusca; class Bivalvia; order Mytilida; family Mytilidae; genus Mytilus; species Mytilus galloprovincialis. The sequence continues at coordinate 40,759,280 of CM075332.1, read as the reverse complement.
CTTCTTTTTGAAGGAACTCAATTAAAAGATGACATTACTATATCATATTCTGGTAAGTGCTATTTACGTTTTTACGTGTTCAGTTGTTCAGTACCACCTGTGAGAAATCTCTGTCAGTAAAAACAGTCGTGGTAATATACATCTACACAGTTAATTCCATAAAATCTTTTTTGTTTTAAGATAATAACCCTATTTTTAATCACTTTTTAAATTTTTCAACAGCATTGTTTACGAAATTGTTTCAAGACATATTTACTTCAGTAATTAAAAGATGTTTCATTGGCACTCTTACCACATCTTCTTATATCTATGAACAATAAGCGATGTTAACACGTCACATCACATATTGGTATAAATAAATATTAGAAGATATCTGCAAAATGACGGAAATGACATTTAGAACGTCACTCAAATTCAAATAGTCCATGGATTAAGTACAAAACTAAAATTGAAAAAAAGTGTGTGTATCATTTTTCAAAACTCCTGTATATTACCGTTTGTCATAGACTTAACTTGGAAGGTTTAAGTGTAAAAAGTAAAATACGAAAATACCGACCTCCAAGGGAAATCAAAACGGAAAGTGCTTTATAATGCTTTGTTGTTAGAAATTATTAGTTTTAGACCAATTTTCATCTTTTAGTATGTTCTGGAGTAAAGGTAGATTTGAATAACATCCGAACCAAATATAAAACTGGAACTTTTGATGGAGAGACATTCGAAAACAATTTCCCTTTCCAAAGTTTTGAAAACCAATTATAAAGAATAGTATGAATAACAAACAACACTGTTGATGCTTCAGGACAATATCAGCCACATTAATAAGATCTGATAGTCGAAAATGATGAACAAACCACTGTAACATTTATAGTATTATTAGATTATGAATTGTGAAGTGCATAAAGCAAAACATACAAAGTTTATTGTACTGTTATCTGTTCCAGGTGTATCGAACAAAATTGTACATTTGAAGCACGAAGAAGCACACGGAATTTCAATGTTTACAACTATGATGCGAGAATTAGCTAGAGGTTAATATTATGAGTATTTAATGTCATCAAGATTTCGCTAGATTTGATAAAAACCCAACAAATAAATTTCTTTTAGATTGAAGCGTTTAATATTCATGATATTATTGACATATCACCCTTTAACAGTCAAACCTAGTCGGTTTCCGTATTATATATACCTTACTACTATGAGTCATACTTGGCAAAGTTATTCATCGAAAGGAAGTATAGGTCAATGCTATTTGCCTGTCATTCGTTTTCGTCATTGGCTTTGGCTTGCGATATCCATCACAGTTATTACTAAAATCCAAATTTGATTCGTAACTTTATCACTACACTCTATAAGAATGTTTGTCGAACCTCACCCATTTTGTTTATGTAATCATTAATTTAAAGGAAACATTAATTTGTTTACTCATTTAGATAAAAAGATATATCTATTTCTGGATATAAATCATATCTATTGCTTGCTTGTGAAATTTGATAAGCGTTGTTGCTGATTTGTTTTGTTAATATCAACTCAGCTGTTTTCTGTCATAGCAATATCTTTATATGATTATATATTTAAGGCTATCAAGCAGCAGGACTTTCTGGTTTAAAATTTATATATGTGCTTACAAAAAAGGACTCATGTATTCAAATCGACGTAAAGAACTGCATTACTGTTTTTGAAATAAAAGATTTGATTTTTGAGAAAGAAGGGATACCTTACTACAAACAAGTACTGTATAATGGAACAAACATACTTGAAGATGGTCAACATATTAAAAATTGTGGTGAGTATTTGACAAACGATTTTTTTTTCCAGGAGTGACCTTAATGTCTCGCTCCCCATTTTTAAATATGTTTCCTGAACTATCAATCATATGGTAACTTTTTTCATTCTTAAAAATTGCAACTTCAATATTCTAATGATTATGTAAGATTTTGAACATTTTTTATGTGTTGCTTAACTTCTTTCGGAATGACGTATATCCAATACTTATATAAACAACTTTAAAAACAACCAAACAAGGAGGTTTCCTGAATTGTAATGATTCTATGCTTAAGCCATCTGTACCACGACAGAGAATGATTTCGTTTTACGTCAAGAGTTTGAAGTTTCAAACCAAATGCAGAAAGTATATAAATGATAATATTTAATAAGATTAAAAGAAACTTCGTGTTTATTCAAATTCAAAAGTACTAACAGGATCATTCCAACATAACTTATTTTCTATTAAAATATTATAAGCCTGATTATGATGTAGTTGATTTCTACGTATTTTTTCTGTTTTTTTTTAAATGAATTGATTTTAAAATTTCTTCCCAAGAACCTTTCTTTTAAAATGCAAAATTGAATGAGTCTGAATATACTAATTTGAATTCTTTTTACGTGACACTACTCTTGAATTATGTTTTTCACACTTTTATCAGTGCTAACTTCTTATTTATGTCAAGGAATTATAGAAGGTCAGCGTCTCGCAATGTACTATTACCTGCGATTTCCAGCTCCTGTAACACAACCACAAATATGTACTTAAGGTAAGAACATTCGATTTTGTAATTACCCAACGTAAAATTGCCGAAATATGACTTCATTGAACTTTCTCGTTTTCGAAAGATTGTATAAATGCATTTAAACACATATGCAACGAGATAGCATAATCAATACCGCATTTCATACATTTATTATAAAAAGAGACAGTACGACAGAAATTGAACGCATTGATTTTACAAAAATCAGGAAAACTTTAAAACAAAGATATACATAGTATATCACACACAGTTTTTTGTGGAGTTCATGTTGCTCAGTCTTTAGTTTGTAATTTGGTTCTGTGTAGGTTTTTTTTTATGTCTGTTGGACTCTTTGTTTTTTGGGTTTTCTTTGATATGCAAACTATAACCGTGTATACATTTTTTTTTTAATTTTGGAGGACGTTTTCAAATTTTTTCACATTGACGTCCAAAGAGTTCAAATTTAAACTGAATTTTTGAGGTTCTTTGATATGATGTTTCTAAATAACTTTTCTTTGAACTTTTTAGAATTTTATAATATTTTAATACATTTTAAAATAATTTTTGGCCTAGATTTCAAATGTGTTTAAATAGCGGATCAAAATTTAACTTTGTTTGATTTTAAAATATACATGTGGTTCTTTGATATGCTGAATTTAACTGTGTCTTTATTGTTAGGAATTTGGGCTCCTTCGTCATCATTTAGTTTCAAAGGCTCCAAAATGAAATTGTTTGATTTCATCAAAACTTGAATTCTTTTGGTCTTTTATTTGTTGAATTTAAACAAGTATTTAGATTTGGGATATTGGACAAACATAGGTAAAACGTTAAATCACAAAAATTTCTGAACTCGGAGGATACTTCCAAACGGAAAGTCCAATACTAAGTTCTTAGACCTCATTCATTCAATGTAAACTATTAAACTATTATATTAATTCAGAGCTGTATTTCTCAATTAATAGAAGTTGTAAATAGGTTCATAGTTAATAATAGATACAGCATCACATTATAATTATAAAGAAGAAGTTATGCATAAATATAGTGTGAAAATTACCGTTCCTAATTTTTTTCTGTACATCAAATATTTTGTTCAAGTGTTACATACTTCATGTACTTATCTCAGTATTTTTCAAAAGCGTTTAACGTGTGTTGCACTTGATGTTATGCGAAAAGCAAAGGCAAAATGTGTTAGATTTCATCTAGATCGTTGTTGAGTATGAAAATGGATATTTTTTCAATGTAATTCTACAAAATAGAGTTATTGTCAAATGAACACATGATAGAATATTTTTAGATATAGGAAGATGTGGTCTGAGTGCCAATGAGACAACTCTACATCCAATTAACAATATATAAAAGATGTAAAAGTTAACCATTATAGGTCAATGTACTGCCTTCAACACGAAACCTCGGCTCACACTGAACAACAAGCTATAAAGGGCCCCACAATTACTAGTGTAAAACCATTCAAACGAGGAAACCAACGGTCTTATCTATACAAAAAACGAGAAATACGTATAAATTACATAAACAAACGACAACTACTGTACATCAGATTCCTGACTTAGGACAGTGTCTATATACAGCCTTGGGCTGGGCTGTAATCTGCTCTTAGGTCGAACTCTTGTCTCTTGGACATATTCCCCATCCCCATTCTTAATTTTACTTATAACCAGGGTTTCCGCTTTATAAAACTGATAATTAAAAATCAGGAATGACGATAAAATTTGGCGAGAGAAATTGGTTAGACTTTTTTCATCTCATAAATTTTATTTAAGGTTTCCTGGGTTTTCTCCTAGTAAGACAATACTCGGATTTCATATTAAGCTAGTCAACGTGTATCAGTTTTGCCAGAAGATCAATACTCAACTGATAACAATTTATTGGAATATGCAACAATAGACAAATAAGAAAAGATGTAATAAAAATGCGTGATAAAAAGGCGTTGCATGTAAGCTACAAAATGTTTTGCAACTTTTATCATTTTCATGATAGAAAAAAAAAAAAAAAAAAAAAATACAAAAACGTTATTCAAGAACTTCATGAACTTCAAAATCAAACAACTATTTTATGTGACTTTATTTTGATTGATGAGAAATGGCATGTCGTGCGCTCTTGGCACAGCTGTTAATGAAAAATGGCATATCGTGCGCTTTTGGTACAGTTGTTAATGATAAATGTATTCCTAGTGTGTGTTTTAGGATAAATTTGAACAAATATTTATATAGTTTCAGGTTAAAAACTTGTACAAATTGAGACTTCTAGTTGTGCATACACGTACAGACAAAGGATAGAACTGGCTATACATCCAGTCGAATGATATTTTGTGTAAAGAGTTTTAGTTTGTAACTATTGTGCAAATGTTTTTAATTATATGCGACACGACAATATAGTTTGCTGTAACATGTGTAATGTCTGGCATTTTAAAGAATTTATTAGGTTTAGCATTAGATTATCTTAAATTTGTGTTTCAATTATTTAGATTTTGTTGTTTTTAATGGCCTAAGTATTTTAAAGTAGTGTAGCCAAAAGACTACCGAAGCTGCAAGGAAAGTCAAAACAGTTTAATCCTCTCAATGATATAAACAATGCTTTTTCGAGGGGTACCAATCTGCTCTATCACTATGTCAGCTCTGTGTTATTAAATTTATTATACTGAATGTCCTATCATTATTGTCTTTTACAGATTAATTGAATTTTAAAAGTATTTTCCACGTACATAACAATGTTACGGGTATTTGAAAAAATAACAAAAGTTAAGCAAGATGTTTTATTTTTTTTTTATTTTGACAGTTAGATAATAAAATCTTAGCCAAAACGTAAAACTTAAGCATTGTATTCAATTACTTGATGTTAATTCAATTCATTGTTCTTTAAATTGTCGATTTGTGATTGGTCAGGACGAGAGGGTAACAATAAAAATTTGTCACCCGCTCAGCCATGTGATAGAGTAGGTTTGTTCGTTGCATTGACAGGTTCAATCTTGTTTTTTTTCTGGTGAGCGGATCTTACTTTATTACACTTGGAATTAAAAATAAACTAATCACGTTTATGATACTTGCTATAACTCTCTGCGTTGTCGAACTTCTACTAAGCATTTGTATAATCGATAAAACTTTTTTGACCCCATCATAAGTGTGCATATACTAGTTGAAACTGGACGTTCAACAAGCAACAATTAATAATTTGTAGTTATCTATTACGTGTTTGTGTCATAATAAGATATTTCTAAAAGACTGTACATATGTTACCAAAATTTAGCAGTAGTCTTAAAAACATGGTAGGTACACCACTGACGATAATGTTCAATCAGGTGTCTGACATATTTTCTATTTCAGTATGTGCTATGGTATAAAGTTTAAATATAATATGCTCTCAATCAATGACACAACGTATATATTGTCAAACAAAAAATTGAAATATATGACAGGTTTATAAGATTACTTTTAACAGGAGTTATGTGTTAAAGTACAAAAATATTTTTTCATTAATGTCATATTTCATTAGCGCTAGAATAATACCGGAAAAATGGTATAAATAGTATATTTATATTGAAAAGAGATTATGGTCAATAAAGTTTTGTTGTGTACTTTATTCGGGAACTTCTTATGAGATAGAAAAGAAGTTAGAAATATCCTTTAACTTTATTTTCTGCTATAAAGATGATATTTTCTCACTACATAATTCAAAATTTGATGACCATGTCGAACGCATCTATCCCATTGAACTAGAGATAAAGGATACAACAAATACAGTTAAGTCGGCCTCATATCTTGACTTACATCTAGAAATTGACAATGAAGTTGAAAACACAACTTTACGACAAAAGAGATGATTTCAGCTTTCCAATTGTGAACTTTCCATTTCTTAGTAGCATCATTCCAGCAGCAACTGCATACCGGATATATATCTCCCAATTGATACGATATTCCCGTGCTTGTATTTCCCATCATGATTTTCTTGATAGAGGGTTGCTTATAACAAGAAAGCTATTAAACCAAGAGTTCCAAATGGTGAAGTTGAAATCATCCCTTCGTAAATTTTACGGACGCAATCACGAGTTGGTTGACCGTTATGAAATAACCGTTTCACAGATGATATCTGATATGTTCCTTATGTCGTAATTACAATCCCCTACCCCTTCATAGATGTGACTTCTGGAATTAGACTATTTATCGGATAACATGAGCAACACGACGGGTGCCACATGTGGAGCAGGATCTGCTTACCCTTCAGAATCACCTCTGATCACCCCTAGTTTTTGGTGGGGTTCGTGTTGCTTATTCTTTAGTTTTCTATGTTGTGTCATGTGTACTATCGATTGTTTGTCTTTTTTATTTTTAGCCATGGCGTTGTCAGTTCATTTTCGATTTATGAGTTTGACTGTTTCTCTGGTATCTTTCGTCCCTCTTTTATCTCTGTTGTTTATTACATTAATTATCATACATGTTAGGGGTTAATACAGACTCGTCCTCGCGTACGAATACATTTTGTCACCTTAAAAGTGTGAACACCAAACAATTTGATACGTTAAAGTGACTAATAGGTTTGTATGTGAAATGCTTTCTTACAAAATTTGGGAATATCCTACGGCATTCGTATACGATAAAATTCAGAATGAAAACCAATCTACATTTGTTAATTGTGTAACATGTACAACCATATCTCCAACACAAAGTCTTCCACGATAAAGCAGGAAATGTCGTTGTCAGGACTTCAATCAGATATTGCTAATTCTTATTAATAATTGCTTATTCGCACAAACTGAATAAAACTTCAAAAATTAGCCCATGGTATTCATAGAAAACTAAGAGTTCATATTGAAGAAAATCTATTAGTATGACTTCTCTTTTCCAAAAGTTCACTAAGTCCTTTTCTTATAATCGATCATGACATTTTTTCACATTGATCGAAATATCTATGCAATTCAATAAGTAATTTGCAAAGATTAAAACCATTAAAATGGCACATAACATCAAATTATTTTGACTTGTTGGATTCCATAAATATGTTTTTAATGTGAATGGTGAAACAGCAAATACAATTCCACCAATAACAAGAATAGTAAGCTTCATAGATTTTTAAATTCTATCCATATCCCAGACTAAAATTAAAACAAAATCAATAATGTCAAAAATGTAGTCTTTGATCATTGTAAAAAATCCTTACACTGTAGAAATATCAGTGATTATAAGTGTGTGCGTTAGAAAAAAAATTATAAAGTCACTATTTCTCAATTAAGGTATGTACATATAGTAAGATATGAAATTAAACCATGTCTGTTCAACTCACTGCGTTTAAAAAGAGTCTTTTCAATCATAAGATAAATGCACTACTGGTTCGTTAAATACTAACATTGATTTTGTAATTATATTTTTAACGAATTGTAATAATAGTGTTAATTCCTTTTCAGTTAACCTGAAAATAATCCAATTGATGTTCGTTTTTTCTATAGCGACGACAAACGGCATCTTTTCTTCTGAAACAATTTGTGAAATCTTTGATTGTTCTTGTATGAATAATTCACAAATTGTATAGACTCATAACGGTTTTAAGCTCAACACACAGTATTGATACATGTTAAAAGTTACTGTTGTAGAGTATCTTGCCCTCGGTATGTCATTTCGTTTTTTTTTTCGTTCGATTGTTATCCCTTTGACGTTTATCCTACACATTTAAAAAGAGAGTTGCTAGCTGTGGTCTCCAAAAATATCTAAGATAACAGAAAATGCAAGTCTATGTCTTGTAATAGAAATATCTTTAAAACATGTATGAGTGTACCTGAAGGTGAATCAAGAAACGTGCATGAAATTCATGACGCTCAGATCAAAATGGTTAGAAAGTCAAACAAGTATAAAGTTGAAAAGCATTGAGGACCCAAAATATTAAAAAGTTGTGCCAAATACGGCTAAGGTAATCTATGCCTTGATAAGAAAAGTGATAACATTTCGAATAATTTATCCTTTTGCAAACAATACATTAAAAAAAAATGACCATATAATTAATATTCATGTCAACACCGAAGTGCTGACTACTGGCCCGGTGAAACTCTCGAGGACGAAACGTCCACCAGCAGTGGCATCGACCCAATGGTGTAAATAGTTATCAAAGGTACCAGGCTTATAATATAATACGCCAGATGCGCGTTTCGTCTACATAAGACTCATCAGTTACGCTCGGATCAAAGTGGTTAGAAAACCAAACAAGTATAAAGTTGAAGAGCATTGAGGACCCAAAATTCCAAAAACTTGTGCCAAATACAGCTATGGTAATCTATGCCTGGGATAAGAAAATCGATATTATATATAATTTATACTTTTGTAAACAGTTACTTATAAAAAATTACCATATAATTGATATTCATGTCAACACCGAAGTGCTGACCACTGGGCTGGTGATACCCTCGGGGACGAAACGTCCACCAGCAGTGGCATCGTGATGTAAATATTTATTAAAGTTACCAGGCTTATGATTTTATACGCCAGACGCGCGTTTTGTCTACAGAATACTCATCAGTGACGCTCAGATCAAAATGGTTAGAAAGCCAAACAAGTATAAAATTGAAGAGCAATTCGGTACTAACGTAATTTATAATACATCTTCGAAAATTATCCGTTCATAAATTTTGAAATCTAAGGTTTCAACTCTTTCAGGACTATAGTGGATTTTGGCTTTTTAAAAGTCCCTTTTGCTCAAACAAATCTTCAACCGTTTCAATTGTTATACATTATTTGCTTTAAAATGTTTGACGTTTGAGCGTTTCTAGTGAAGGTAAATCAAGAAAAGCACTTCTAACGCATGCAAAACATTATGTGCTGTTTTCATTTGATAAATGAAATCAAAGTTGGAGGATGTTTATGTCGATTTGTGTGCAAGTTAAGGTAGATCTGATATCTTTCCCCACTTTCGATTGTATAAGAGTAGAAAATAAAAGAAAAATGTATTGTATTTGTAAGACTTTTCATCATGAGGTGGTTAATAACAATACAGGGAGATGACTCTGAAAAATTGTACAAGACTAATTTGTGACCTTCGGTTGTTGTCTGCTGTTTGGTCGGATTGTTGTCTCTTTGAAACATTCCCCATTTCCATTTTCAATTTTATGAACGTTTTAATCACTTTCTATAAGTGATAAAAATTATTAAGCTTCTCAATTATCAAAAATACTCATCATAGATTCCAAATTTTAATACCAGAAGCACGTTTCGTTTACAAAAGATAATCAAAATAAGTACTGGTCAAACTACTACAAATCCAATGAAAATTTTCCGATAAAGTTGGTTGTTCATTTTTTTTTTTTTTTTTTTTTATACTTTTGTCAAATGTTCAAAGCAAATATTATGTCCTACTTTTATCAAAATAAAACGAGCCAAGTTGGTTTTAGTCAAGGTGTTTGGTACAATATTTATGAAGAAAATAATGTGTTTATCATTGTCTTTAAGACTTTTCTTTTTATTACTTTTACCGTTTATATAGTGTTGTAATTGTTCTTTCAGCTTTTCATATAAAGGAGGAAAACTCAGAATGTAACTTTCATAAGGAATTTATTATAAATTTACCAACGCTGTTTTTGTAGCAGGAAAACATGTCTCGTGACCCCCAATTTTTTGTTTTGTTTTCTGTATCGATTTTTTTTTTGAGAGCTATCTTCTCAGAATTTATCTCAAAAAGTCTAACGTAAAGTTTCCTTTTTTTTTCGCGAAACATTATAAATGAATAAATAGTAATGCAAAACTTTCATTTTTAAGGTACAAGACATTTAAATTTATTTTTGACACCTGTTTTGTTCGAAAAATGTAGAAGAAACAGCAAGGGGTCTTATAATTTTTTATAATGGCTTTTGTATAATATGTTATAAAATTATGAAAAAAAAAGTTTTTTTTATCAGCATATGAAGAAAACCTGAGAATTGCGAAGATCTGGCAGTGAACATGACAATTTAACATCTTTAAATGCATTTATATCTTATGACAGATGCGAAAAGACACCAGTCTTCTTAAACGAAGATCAATATATTTTTAATTCAATGTCATGAACTCTAAAATATATGCAATCACACGGCCAACAAAAATGGGACAAAACACATACCCGACAACGAAATATAGGAAAAAACTAAAACGAAGAAACTAACACACTGATTTATAACAACACAATTTACAAAAAAGATGACAGACATTCACTAAGGCCAACCACTAAATTTTAGGCCCCTAGTTTTTTGCCTTGGATATATGAGTTTTGAACAGCGGTATACTACTGTTGCCTTTATTTTGCAATTGGACGAAGCTTAAAAACAACTTTCTTCGATTCTTTTTCACAAACCACTTCATTCATTTCTACTAGCAGTTAAGGTACCAATCAGTACAAATTCAATGGATTAAATGTAAAGACCTAATAATGGGTACTTGTCTTGGGAAATGCACAACTGGTGCAGTTCAAATCTAGATAGGTAAACCGAATCGACAGGATAGCGTTTTGTTTAATATTTGTACATATATCGCAATACACAATGATAAATATTTAGTTACTATGTTTTATTCATTTTTAAACAAAATCAATTTTAGTATCAATACGAATAATATTAACGAAGGTTTTTAACTGTGTAAAATAGATTATCTTCAAGATTAAGTTTATCAAAAGGATTAATTATTTAACATGCATAGTTTCTAAATGGTCTAGTTATCAAAGGCACCAGGATTATAATTCAATACGCCAGATGTGCGTTTCGTCTACATAGGACTCATCAGTGACGCTCAGATCAAAATAGCCATAAAAGCCAAAATGCTAGATTTACACACATACACGTGAAAATTCTGATGACATATCCCGTTGTTTATAAGAAACATTGGTACAATCAAGGTTCCTTACTTAATGTTTGCATTTATGAAATAGTTTGGCTAAGATTATATTAAATGTGAGTTAATATAAAAATCCATGGTTTAATAATTTATAGTTATACATAATAAATTCAATTGAAAACTAGAACGCAACTAAAGAAACGGGTAGAGCGAACAAGCTGTGAAATATACACACCGTACATGGTTACCAAAAGTAAGACTGTTTTAATTGGGGACGAAAAATCCATTATTATGTTTTGTTTGTTCAGAGTTTCCCGTGAGAAACAGACATATAAAGGAAAAGACAGCTGATGCTGTCTGTATTTATTAATTAAAAGTGAGTTCCTTTGGGATCAATTTCCTCAGAAATATAACAACATTCTTGATTATATAAAGCATATGTAACATTAAGTAAATGGTAATTGCTTTTAAATTATGGACACAGTGTTCCATGTGGTGAAGTTGAAATCATCCATTCGTATAATTTTATTGACGCCATCAAAGTTGTCGCAGGTTGGGAATATTAAGTCCCAAACCTGCTACTTTCCCCCGAAATTGACCAACCGAATTAAACTTATCATCGTGTTTGTATTCACATAAGCACCACGACGGATGTCAGATGTGAAGCAGAATCTGCTTACCCTTCCGGAGCAACCGAGACCACCCCTGTTTTTCTTTTGGTTCATTATGCTCAGTCATAAGTTTTTTCTATTGTGTTTTGTTGATTGTTAGTCTGTTGTTTTTTTTAAAGACATGGTGATGGCAGTTTATTTTCAACCCATTCGAAAAAAAAAATTGAAAACAACACGTTTAATGATTGTATGTGTCCGATGCACTTTTCTGGATTTACCTTCATCAGGAACGCTCAAAGCCTAACATTTGATATCCGAGGATGTATAAGTACCGAAACCGTTGAAGACCTATATAACAAAAATACCTAAAACAAATAGCTAAAGTCTTCTAAAGTCAGCTTTGCCAGAGGGAGTTGAAACCTTAGTTTTATAATAACTTCAAAATTTCTAAACAGACAATTTTAGAAAAGTTTGTTAAATCATACCAGTACCGAAGTACTGACTACTGAGCTGATGATACCCTCGGGGACTGAATCTTTCGCCTCTTCACAGCTTCTTTTTTAAATATGTTTTATTCAAACATTATAATTCGATTCAGGAGATAATCATTGTTAAAAACAAAATTTAAAACACGAACATATTGTTTTGAATGTTGATTAAATCCAAGGCCACCGTAACAATCATTGATTAAAATGTTTCGCACCAATGATTTCAGTGATTCCCTTATTTTCCCGTCAAATCAAATGTCTCATCGAATGGACAACAAGACAAAAGAGACAATGTGTAATAACTTTTAAACCGTCAAGTTTTTTGAAATATTTTATGTATAAAACTTTTGTTCATACTTCACATTTGATGTTAAAATTTGAAAATGATATATATCTTTTTTTTGTATCGATGAATAATAAAACATTGAAAATCTAAATATGTAAAACAAAAATGACATTCAATATGTATTATGGTCATTCCAAATGCATGGTTATTAATTTATATGACAGAGTTTACCATTTGATTCAAGAAAAGATTTGGTTTTTGTTTTCAAGGGGCTGGGGAGGGGTTATTTGATCCAGACAGTTGCAGTAAGAATTGTTATTTATCATTTAATTTCAACAATAACATGTAAATGAATGAAATTGATCCACAATTGTTATTATTCATGAACAACCTAAAAGGGGTTAATTAAATAATAAAAAATAATTACACCTAGAAACAGTGCGCCAGTTATACTATTTTTTTTAAAATGTCGTTTGTTTGGTTGTGTGAGATATATTCTAATTCGAAGTCACATCTGGGTGGAATTGTTACTTCCAAACTAACACTTCGTGTAGGGTAAGTACCGTGCTCTCTGTAATTTTTAAAGAACCAGTGCAACTTTGTTAAAGACCAATATGTGGCTTATTATAAGGCATACCTTTCCTTTGTAGCAGTAAATATTGAATGCCATAGACAAAACTATTAATTTGCGGACGCTTGGAACTGTTAAAGTTTTTCTATTCTATAAACGTTTCGAGTTTAATGTAGAGTTTAGTATTTTTGTTATATTTCTGTTCCATGTTAATTGCACAAAAAGGAAATTAAATGTGAATTCTGTAATTTCATTTCATGTAGGGGTCCTCTTTGCGGTCTGCGTTTAAACTACGTTTATATGGGGACTTCGTCCCCATATTTTCATTGTACTAATGAACTCAAAATCGTTCAATATTTTTTGTCGCTTTTTTGAATTTCCAGATCTGCGCAGAAATCTACTTCCGTTTCCGGTCTTGTTTGCATGAGACTTTGAATAAAATGTATATTTATCAGTCTAAGAAAGGAACTCAATACTAATTCATTTTTAAAAATTGTTTGTTATAAAAAAAACGTTACCTGATGACAGCGTTTCTTTGTTTACATTGAATATGACGTTATAACTTAAATAACGTCACAACTAAAATCCCCAACAACAGAACCAAAATCGGAAACGTTACGTTCTTTGTTTACATTGAATATGACGTCATAACATGACAACTAAATCCCTAACAACAGAACCAAAATCGGAAACGTTACGGTATTTCCGTTTCTCTTTTTAACATGTTTGATTTATAAAAAAAATTCATACTGACTTCGTTCCAATTCACAGGTTATCATATGCCTGCCTCATATAGGAGATTTTACGGAATTCCCTTTCTCGCGCTTGCGCAATGAACTGGCCGTCAAAATCCGCCATATTTGTTATTGTTGTTGTCATGGGCGGGAAAGCATAAACAATGCAGAAGAAAGAAAAGTTATCCCCGTATGCCTACGGGTTACCGGCCGAGGCAAGGACACGATACCAGGAGAAATTGGCATACAACAAAGGACTCGATAGGCTCCCTGATCCTTATGCTATCACTAAATCTGAATGGGTGAACGACCCCAGTATTTGGCCTGAACTTGACTTCGGTCAGGTTTACCTTTACTTGATCGAAACACCGTCAATGTTCAACAAAAGTTCAATGAAAGCGTATAAAAGCTTAGAAGCTTATAGGTAGAGTCACTTATTTTTTCCGCGTTTCGACATAGATTGAGAGAACAACCATTTAATTTGAAAAGGACACCAGTTGAACAAATTGGGAAAAATTCTCACTCGCATTTATGGGTATTTAATCCCTGAATAGAATAAATATTCAGTGGTAGAAATATAATCTTTTCATTACATTTAAATAACTATCCAGACTAACAAATTAAATTTCCCGTGAGAAACAGACATATCAAAATAAAGGAAAAGACAGCTGATGCTGTCTGTATTTATTTATTAAAAGTGAGTTCCTTTGGGAAAAATTTCCTCAGAAATATAACAACATTCTTGATTATATAAAGCATATGTAACATTAAGTAAATGGTAATTGCTTTTAAATTATGGACATAGTGTTCCATGTGGTGAAGTTGAAATCATCCATTCGTATAATTTTATTGACGCCATCAAAGTTGTCGCAGGTTAAGAATAATAAGTCCCAAACCTGCTTCTTTCCCCCGAAATTGACTAACCGAATTAAATTTATCATCGTGTTTGTATTCACAAAAGCAACACGACGGATGTCAGATGTGAAACAGAATCTGCTTACCCTTCCGGAGCAACCGAGACCACCCCTGTTTTTCTTTTGGTTCATTATGCTCAGTCATAAGTTTTTTCTATTGTGTTTTGTTGATTGTTTGTCTGTTGTTTTTTTTATAGACATGGCGATGGCAGTTTATTTTCAACCCATTCGAAAAAAAAATTGAAAACAACACGTTTAATGATTGTATGTGTCCGATGCACTTTTCTGGATTTACCTTCACCAGGAACGCTCAAAGCCTAACATTTGATATCCGAGGATGTATAAGTACCGAAACCGTTGAAGACCTATATAAAAAAAATACCTAAAACAAATAGCTAAAGTCTTCTAAAGTCAACTTTGCCAGAGGGAGTTGAAACCTTAGTTTTATAATAACTTCAAAACTTCTAAACAGATAATTTTAGAAAAGTTTGTTAAATCATACCAGTACCGAAGTACTGACTACTGAGCTGATGATACCCTCGGGGACTGAATCTTTCGCCTCTACACAGCTTCTTTTTTAAATATGTTTTATTCAAATCTCATAATTCGATTCAGGAGATAATCATTGTTAAAAACAAAATTTAAAACACGAATATATTGTTTTGAATGTTGATTAAATCCAAGGCCACCGTAACAATCATTGATTAAAAAAAATGCTTCGCACCAATGATTTCAATGATTCCTTTATTTACCCGTCAAATCAAATGTCTCAAAGAATGGACAACAAGACAAAAGAGACAATGTGTAATACATTTTAAACCGTCAAGTTTTTTGAAATATTTTATGTATAAAACTTTTGTTCATACTTCACCTTTGATGTTAAAATTTGAAAATGATACATATCTTTTTTTTGTATCGATGAATAATAAAACATTGAAAATCTAAATATGTAAAACAAAAATGACATTAAATATGTATTATGGTCATTTCAAATGCATGGTTATTAATTTATATGACAGAGTTCCATTTGATTCAAGAAAAGATTTGGTTTTTGTTTTCAAGGGGCTGGGGAGGGGTTATTTGATCCAGACAGTTGCAGTAAGAATTGTTATTTATCATTTAATTTCAACAATAACATGTAAATGAATGAAATTGATCCACAATTGTTATTATTCATGAACAACCTAAAAGGGGTTAATTAAATAATAAAAAATAGTTACACCTAGAAACAGTGCGCCAGTTATACTATTTTTTTAAAATGTCGTTTGTCTGGTTGTGTGAGATATTTTAATTCGAAGTCGCATCTGGGTGGAATTGTTACTTCCAAACTAACACTTCGTGTAGGGTAAGTACCGTGCTCTCTGTAATTTTTAAAGAACCAGTGCAACTTTGTTAAAGACCAATATGTGGCTTATTATAAGGCATACCTTTCCTTTGTAGCAGTAAATATTGAATGCCATAGACAAAACTATTAATTTGCGGACGCTTGGAACTGTTAAAGTTTTTCTATTCTATAAACGTTTCGAGTTTAATGTAGAGTTTAGTATTTTTGTTATATTTCTGTTCCATGTTAATTGCACAAAAAGGAAATTAAATGTGAATTCCGTAATTTCATTTCATGTAGGGGTCCTCTTTGCGGTCTGCGTTAAAACTACGTTTATATGGGGACTTCGTCCCCATATTTTCATTGTACTAATGAACTCAAAATCGTTCATTTTTTTTTTGGTCGCTTTTTTGAATTTCCATATCTGCGCAGAAATCTACTTCCGTTTCCGGTCTTGTTTGCATGAGACTTTGAATAAAATGTATATTTATCAGTGTAAGAAAGGAACTCAATACTAATTCATTTTTAAAAATTGTTTGTTATAAAAAAAACGTTACCTGATGACAGCGTTTCTTTGTTTACATTGAATATGACGTCATAACTGAAATAACGTCACAATTAAAATCCCTAACAACAGAACCAAAATCGGAAACGTTACGTTTTTTTTACATTGAATATGACGTCATAACATGACAACTAAATCCCTAACAACAGAACCAAATCGGAAACGTTACGGTATTTCCGTTTCTCTTTTTAACATGTTTGATTTATAAAAAAAAATCATACAGACTTCGTTCCCATTCACAGGTTATGCCTGCCTCATATTATTGATTTCTTTGAAAAATCAGAAACAGCTACGTAAATTATACAATGTAACCCTAAAGTGCTGGTTATAAATAACAAAATAAAAATAAATTTCTCTAATTCTTATAGCTTTTTCCTTTTTCTGATGACCTTATAATTATTTCTTTTATTTAATCAACGTGTGGTTCGTTTAATGTCAGATCTGTTTTGGTCTAAACTGATTATTACGTATTTTTTCTCTGAATATCCTATTTATAAGTCATGAAAAAAGGCGACCTTGCTTGATCACGTCATGTCAAATACAAAGAACACATTTGAAATGAAATGTGTCTCAATATCGTTTTAAATCATTAGATAACAAATTCCAGCACCAAACCTTGTGCAACTTCAATTTTCATATTTTCGACAATGCAGACATCTACCACTGTATCGAGTATTATACAGAAAATTGCCATTGTTACATTATAGTTCGTTTCTGTGTGTGTCTTTCATTTCGGTGTTGTGTCGTAGTTGAGTCTCTTATATTTGATACGTTTCCCTCAGTTTTAGTTTGTAACGCGGATTTGTTTTTTTCTCTATCGATTTATGAATTTTGAACAGCGGTAAACTACTGTTGCCTTTATTTATACGGTTTATCCATTCTTGACAGTTAAATCTTAAATATTTTAAAAGCGAGGCGATCCTCGCGTTTTACATTTGAAAATGTAACTGTAAAGAGTGGATAAATATCGTATTACACTATACATTGGTAGATATCTGCAGTCTCGAAAATACAAAATTGATTTGAATTCGCTACAGTAGAAATACAATGAAATACTGGACCAGCTCCTACAAATACACTTGACATTCTCCGACAATGTATATTCATTGTGTAAGTATAGATTTTCAAAAAAATTGTTAGTCGAGAAACATATTGGAGAGAAGTGGTATTAGTCTGGTATTGATACGGTCTGTTCTTCTGTCATGTTACGTTATAGATTACCTGTGTTGTGTATTATTTCTGAAGATTAATATATATATATATATATATATATATATATATAATAGTTGTTTTTATTTGTTAGTTACTTGATTTGACATTGTACATTAAGAAGGCATATTAAGAACAAATTTCTGCCATGGCTTTTTGTAATGTGGTTCTCTGTTGCTTGCGTAACGTCCAATAGTAGGTTCTTCATGCATATTCCTAATACTAGTAATAACGCATAAACAATGAAGTCAATCGGTAAGTTCTGCAAGTTATGTCAATCGGACAGGAATACCAACTATTTTGACTGCCATCAGAAATTAGGGGTATGTTGGACAGAGGAACATTTTGCATTTCAACAGGCCTTTTTACAGACCTAAACAAAATTGTTTTAAAAATTCCCTTCATTGCTGAGAGATTAGCACACCAATACACAAAGGCATCGGAATTTTTATTGTCCCCATTTCGACTAGACGTTGTTGCCTATTCATAGATTCATAGTGAAATGTACAATCATTTTGATAGACCAATTTTTAGACATTTTTAAATGAATCTATCCAATGCACTCAAATATGTCCTTCACAAATAAAACCAAATCCCAAGATACTTTCTAAATATAAAAAAAAGGAAGAAACATTTGATCGTATTTAGTACTCAAGTACTGATAATAGTATTGAACTTATTCAGATACATATTTTGCAGTTCAATTGTTCCTAATTTGATACAGAAAAACGCTAATCGAAAAGTAAAATTGCATGTCCTTTTTAGTTATTATGTTTGAAAATGAACTTATGGTTATATATATGCATCTTGTTTTATATTTATTCCGCTGAATGGATTATGTTAATCACTATTTTCAAATGAAACATGCAGGAGAATATAAAAAAAATGCATGTTTAGTACATAGTTATTGAAGGTACCAGGATTATAATTTAATACGCCAGACGCGCGTTTCGTCTACATAAGACTCACCAGTGACGCTCAGATCAAAATAGTTGTAAAGCCAAACAAAAACAAAGTTGAAGAGCATTGAGGACCCAATATTCCAATAAGTTGTGCCAAATACGGCTAAGGTGATCTATTCCTGGGATAAGAAAATCCTTAGTTTTTTCGAAAAATTTAAAGTTTTGTAACAGAAAATTTATAATAATGACCATATAGTACATTTGGACTAAGGATGAAAATTTATAATAATGACCATATAGTACATTTGCACTTAGGATTAAGTGGGAACTATTACGGTAACCATAGTTTTGTGTTTTCTTTTCATTTCGTCCCAACCAATCAGGTTTTGGTTTTGCGTTCAAAATATAATTTGAAAATAAAGGCAACGTTTCTGGGAATGACAATATACCCACGCCTCTACAGTGTAATTAAGTAACAGTTACATCAAAACACATATGATCTTCGAATTTGAGTAGTGTCACATCTACCGTTCAAGAGTAATATCTCTATACAAATGAAAAATTGATAAACGGAGTTATTTTTTCTGTTTCCGCTCCTTAACTAAAGATTACCTCAACCAAATTTTATGAAATCTCTTTTTCGATCGTCCACAGACTTGTCACTGACGCTCGAATTAAAAATGTTAAATGCAAAAATAAAGTACAAAATTGAAGATCCTTTTAGACCCTAAAGTCCGATAGTTTTGCAAAATACAGCTAATGTATTTATTACCGGTGATATTCGAACTTCGTTAATCGAAATAATGTGCTCAAAATTAAATTAAAAGATTAAGTTAAGGGTAAATATATAAATTAAAGTAAAAAAACAAAAATACTCATCATACCGAACTCAAAGGAATATTCAAAACAGAAAGTCCGTTGTCAAATGGCAAAATCAAAAGCTCAAACACATTAAACGAATGGATAACAACATTCACATTCCTGATTGGGTACAGGCATTTCCTTATGCAGAAAATGGTGGATAAAACATGGTTATATAGCTAGCTAAACCTCTCACTTGTATGATAACGCATCAAATTCCATTATATTGACAACGATGTGTGAACAAAACAAACAGACATAATAGGTAAAAATGTAAATACAAGACAACATTCTGATGACTCAAATAACCTAAGATCTAACAAACTAATGCTAAATATGTTCTGTCCTTAAATAAATCATTGAATGTGAGGTGAAATTGTCAATTTATAAAAAGGACAACAAAAAGAGAACCAGCTGTAACTTATACAACAAAATGCCCTATATATGGAAAAGATAAAAATACATCTAAAATTACTAATACTTTTGCATTTATCATAATGAATGCACAAGTACCTACTATAATGACAGTCGCACCATTCAATGAAATATAACATGTAATTAAAATATTACATCTACAATACTGTTCCAGCTGTAACTTACAATACATCAATTACTAACCCTTTTATATTTATCATACTGAATGCACCAGTACAAATTAAAGTCGCGCCATTGAATGCAATACAACAGCTTTATAAAATATTATATCTACAATGACTACGCCTTATGCACTTAATCATATTTAATAATGATATTGGATTGTTACAGCTGCACTATTATTAAAGTTGGACAGATAATTATATACATGATATATTTAGATAGAAAATGCATTTTGCACTAAACTTTAATTTTATCGAGGTTCCAGCTGCAGTTTAATATAGATACAATATATACATCTAAAATAGTCTTTGCTAACCTCATTTGAAAATATTTCGTCAGGATGAAAAGAGCTCTCTTAACTTGTTTTATTCTAATCTTTGGTAGAGGTAAGACGTTAATATTTGATTCAAAGCAATGTCAATTAAGGAATGACTGTAATATTTTTTCTGTCTATGAAGAAATAACATAAAAAATTTGGTGCACACTGAATAACGCGCGTAGCGGGTTATTTAACAGTGTGCACCACATTTTTTATGCTATTTCGAATAGACAGAAAAAATATTACAGTCATTTCTTATAATTTAATTCTAAATTCCATTTTAAACCGTAGAAAACCATGAAAAAACGTTGATGACGTCACGGTCACATGACTAAATTATGTCTATGGGCTCATAACAAAATAACGTCAGCCAATCAGAAAACGCGTTACATCCAAAATTAAATTATTAGCAGATAAATAACCAAATGAGTGTATTATAGGGATGTTAACTTGGTTAAGATTTACTTAACAAGTACTCGTTGGATTTATCGACCGATAATCGAATACTCTTTCGACAAAACATCAACAAAATAGAAACACAAAGTTGTCATAGCAAATAAACTCATCATAGATACCAGGACTAAATTTAGTATATACGCCAGACGCGACTTATCACATAGGACTAGAAAATAGTTCCCGGAATTTTATGCAATAATTAATAGCTCATTCACTACTTGAACCAATAAAGTAAACTGGTAATAATGAAATAAATTAATTCATAAACATCTTCAGACGGACAATTCCTCAAACAATATTAATTGAGAACTTAAAAAAAAAACCATTTAATTATCAAAGAAAGTGTTGATGATTGGAACTTACTGTTGCTTTTAGTAATTTTTTGAGGGTCGACACAAAGTGGACGAGGTGATTTCTGATCTTTGTAACGTAAATAATAGTTCTGCTGATGAACATATTTTCTCTGACGGTACAGAGGTAGGGGAACGAATAAATAAATATAAAAGTGTAAGACTTTGTTAAATTTTCTTGTTCATAGCCTCCATATGGGAGCAATTTTGAAATGACAATAAAACGCACACATTCGAAACTTTTTTAGTTTTGTCAATTTTGATTAATATTTTCCCGGGAGCGCTCTTAATAAAACATGTTTTCGTTTTATTTTTAAGAAGGAAATAACATTCTTACAGATTATCGTTAAGTCGATTATTATTTTGGTATTTGATAATCATCACTGTGTACTCGAGTATTCGTTGACATCCCTCGAATAAAAGTAATTTGGAGTATATGCATATGAGGCAGCAACCCAATGACATAAAACTGTCAGAAAAATGCAACTATTACTTTTGTTGTTTGCTTTATGTTTAGAAATAATAATATAGGAATACATGAAAAGAACAAAGTAACCAATAACTAATTATTACAAAGAAGTATGGACATAAAAGGGCTAGGTTTTTGTCCAAGATATATTCTGATTTTGAGATATAAATTTCCATTTTTGTACATGGTATAGTAAAGTTTTGTATTTTTTAATAATCGACTTTAATTAACTTGATTTTAAATGAAAAAAAAAAAGGGTAACACGTCAGGAATATATGGGTAAGTTATACATCTTCCTGTAAACTTTTACCTTCTGAGGTTGCACGTTAAATGTATGTCTCATTGTTTCAGATTGATATAATGAAGACTATAATCAAATCTCATCAACTGGTTATTGTTTAGATATTCATGCTATGTTTGCTACTTGACATTACGCAGCCACAAGTAAAATGATCAATTAAATATGTATTAGATTAGATGCAATGAAATACCGTGATTCCCAGTGAAATAAAAACTGAAAATTACTCCTCCAATGTCATGCGACAATGCATCTTATCCAAACATTGCCTATGACGTTACATCAAAACGAATTGATAACGCCCAGAACAAATATAGTTCATTCCATTATTTAGTTTGTTTCAATTTATATAATTCCAAATTAAATGTTACAACTAAACGTAACTAATCCAAGAATTGAAATGAGGAAATATATTCAACTCATAACCGAACAAGACTGATAATATACTCATGCGGTACATGCATTCGTGAACGAATTTGTTGTTTGGTCCCTCGTCCAATGGCTTCCTATGTCTGTGCTTTCTTGGATTAGTTTTCTTAAATTTTATTTCTCCATTTACAAAAATCAGGTAACTAATTTTACTGCAATCTTCCAATGTGTACACAATTAACCGTCTCCAGTAAATATTAGAAGAATATACTTTGCTGAAATGAAGAGACGATCAAAATATTGTTTTTACTATTTAATCCAGTCTTATATAACCTTGCGATTTCTTTTGACAGTGATTCTGCAGGGATGGAATGATTATATAGACAACTTGATAGGACAGTCACGTGATGCTAGTGGTTTCGAGCATGTAGACAGAGCATGTATTATAGGTCTCGATGGTGGAGCAAAATGGACGACAGATAGTCACCAAAATGCACTAAAACTATCTTCAAATGAGGCTAATACAATTGCAAATGCCTTCAAAAGCGAGGATTTTACCCCATTCATGGTCAATGGTATTTATGCTGAAGGAGTCAAGTATCAGTTTCTACGCGAAGAGGACAGTAAAATAGTTTTTGCCAAAAAGAAAGGGAATGGTGCGTTGACATTACAAAGTTCTAAAACGGCTATCGTTATCGCTCATACTAAAGAAGGAGGGCAACAAGGGAATGCGAATAAAGCTGTCGGTGTCATCGCAGAATATTTAGAATCTATGGGCATGTAATAAATCATAAAATATTTGTTTACGCATTCTTATATTTGTGTTTATCATGTTAGTACAATGTACTTACGTAATATTCAATCAATAGATAACACAAAATATGAATTTTGTCTTATTGTAAAAACATACCGATTTAATAATTACTTTTATACACGGAATTGCAAATAAAGCTGTCGGTGTCATCGTCCACACTATTTAGAATTGTTGGGCATGTAATAAATCACACAACATTCGTTTACGAATAAACTCATCATAGATACCAGGACTAAATTTTATATATACGCCAGACTCCCGTTTTGTCTACAAAAGACTCATCAGTGACGCTCGAATCCAAAAAAGTTAAAAAAAAAAAAAAAAAAAAAAAAAAGCCAAATAAAGTACGAAGTTAAAGAACATTGAGATAAAAAATTCCTTAAAGTGTTTCCAAATACAGCTAAGGTAATCTATGCCTCAGGTAGAAAAGCCTTAGTATTTCAAAAAATTCCAAATTTTGTCAACAGTTAATTTATAAATATAACAATATCAATGATAATTCATTTCAGCACAAAAAGTGTTGACTCCTGGGCTTGTGATACCCTCGGGGAAATAAATCTCCACCAGCAGATGAATTAGACACATTTCTAATATTTGCGTTTATCATGTTAGAACTTACGTAATCTTCAATCAATAAGATTACACAAAATATGAATTTTGTCTTATTGTAAAAACATACCGATTTAATATTATTTTTTAAAACGCCATACAAAGTTATTTCTTCGTTCAACAAAGAGACCAGCATGTACACACCCCTTATTTCAACTTCGAGTTTATTATTTGATATACTGGTTATCAGCGTTAGTTCTAAAACAAGAAACAATGAGTCCGAAGGACTTTTTGAATATATTAACAAACTGACGAATAACCATAGTTTTTCGTACTTTTTTCAAATTACAGATCTTTTCTAAATTATAACCTTTTATTAGTTAGATCCAATAGCCACTTAATTTTGTGGAATAATGGACTAAAACCAGGGGCGTAGCTAGAATAAAATGATGTGCACTCTTCCTACCGCCGAGCGGAACGAGGCGAAAAACAATTTGGGACCATTTTATGCAGAAAATGATTTTTTTGTTTTGTTTTTCGGTCATAGGAGGGTTAAAAGAGGTTCTACATATACATACGTCTTATAAACGATTCATGAATGCAAATCTATTGAGAATTCTTCTGAATAGGGTAAATCATGGAAATTGTCAAAAATCTGCTCGTTGGGTCTTAGCAGAAACGAACTGCTCCATTACTTTGTCAATATTCACAATGAAATCTTGATGAATATGCATTAATGCCTCGCGTTTTAAATTGGAAAATTTAACTGTCTCGAGTGAATAAATATCGTATCACACTCGATGCAGTGGTAGGATTTATATTTAATTAACCCTTTGACTGTCATGACATTGGAAAACGCTTTGGTAGCAATAAACAGTTAGGAAAAAATATCAAAATTTGCCCTTATAAATTTTACCATCCCCTTTTCATTGCTTTCTTGCAATATCAAGCGTACTGTTTGTGTCATATATGGGCATATGTATGTAATCAGAATCTTCCGTAGATTTTATATTCAGTATATAAAATAGTAAAATATCATTTCTTTTTGGTGTATCCATGGCAACAATCTGCATTTATTTGTTATAAAATATTGCAAAAAGGGGGGGAAAAGATGTCACATATTTCCCCAAAATTTGGCTAAAAGCAGAATTTCAATCGCTTGAAGTAATACCTTTTCTGAAACTGTGTACATATATCATTCAGTAAATCCAATGAAAATTATATGTCTTTCGTCTCATTTTTTTGTAAAATTGCGTCAAAAACTTCGTGTAGAAAAAAAGTGTTTGTAAACATTACATTAATTTCTGGACCGATGGCCGGTCTAGTTATGAAAATACGGATTGTCAAACAGAAAACAGCCCATAAAACATGTAAAAAATAATCTTGATGCTCTTAAAAACCATCTTTGAAGGCTAAATTAGCACTCAGATGTCTAAAAATGAATTTTATTACACAATAACTTTTCTATTTGAAAAATCCACAGGGGCCAAAATGCGAAACTAAACTCCTAACTGTGTATTGCTACCTTAATAGTAAATATTTTTTTCAAATTCTCCCTTTTAACTTATTTTCTGTGTTCTGCTATCTAAATCGAGCAAAATGGCCTTTTATTTTTGAAAATTGGTTGAGTAATGAATATTTTATGAAGGTTAGCAGCTGACACTGAAACGCGACAAAAACTGATTTTAAAGAAAGGTGCCAAGTCAAAGTGTAAAATCTTGTCTCTACCTCATGATTTCGGATGATGCAAAATAGTACAAAATTTAGCAATTTCAAGCATAAAAATGTTAATCTTTATGCTTATTGCATACCAAAGACTTGATTCGAAAACTTGGTGATAGGGAATCAATTTATTACTTCTGATTTAACTATACACTTAAAATATGCCAAAATGTAACATGAAATCTTGATTAAAACAATAATTTGATATATTCGCAAGAAAAAAACCAATGCGTTCAATACTTAGGCTACTACATGCAGCCCAATTCATCAGAAGCAACAGTTAAGCCGATAGAGTACAAATATAAGCCTTGTGTCAAAATGTATAATTTTGGTTGCTAAGGACTGTAAACAATAAAATTAACATGTATTATCATTCTTAAACACTTAATTTCCTAGGAAACTGATTTAGAATCTAAATATCAATAGATTTGTGGCATGAAAAGTCTTAAATTATACAATTCTGAGCTTGGTAAGTATGCCATAATAGTAAATATTTTTTTCAAATTCTCCCTTTTAACTTATTTTCTGTGTTCTGCTATCTAAATCGAGCAAAATGGCCTTTTATTTTTGAAAATTGGTTGAGTAATGAATATTTTTTGAAGGTTAGCAGTTGACACTGAAACGCGACAAAAACTGATTTTAAAGAAAGGTGCCAAGTCAAAGTGTAAAATCTTGTCTCTACCTCAATTTTTAGCAAAATCTTAAAAGCTATACCTCTTTTGTCAGTTTTTTAATGTTGAAAATCTTAATAAGATCTCTGATGATGCAAAATAGTACAAAATTTAGCAATTTCAAGCATAAAAATGTTAATCTTTATGCTTATTGCATACCAAAGACTTGATTCAAAAACTTGGTGATAGGGAATCAATTTCTTACTTCTGATTTAACTATACACTTAAAATATGCCAAAATGTAACATGAAATCTTGATTAAAACAATAATTTGATATATTCGCAAGAAAAAACCAATACGTTCAATACTTAGGCTACTACATGCAGCCCAATTCATCAGAAGCAACAGTTAAGCCGATAGAGTACAAATATAAGCCTTGTGTCAAAATGTATAATTTTGGTTGCTAAGGACTGTAAACAATAAAATTAACATGTATTGTCATTCTTAAACACTTAATTTCCTCAGAAGCTGATTTAGAATCTAAATATCAATAGATTTGTGGCATGAAAAGTCTTAAATTATACAATTCTGAGCTTGGTAAGTATGCCATAATAGTAAATATTTTTTTTCAAATTCTCCCTTTTAACTTATTTTCTGTGTTCTGCTATCTAAAATCGAGCAAAATGGCCTTTTATTTTTGAAAATTGGTTGAGTAATGATTATTTTATGAAGGTTAGCAGTTGACACTGAAACGCGACAAAAACTGATTTTAAAGAAAGGTGCCAAGTCAAAGTGTAAAATCTTGTCTCTACCTCAATTTTTAGCAAAATCTTAAAAGCTATACCTCTTTTGTCAGTTTTTTAATGTTGAAAATCTTAATAAGATCTCTGATGATGCAAAATAGTACAAAATTTAGCAATTTCAAGCATAAAAATGTTAATCTTTATGCTTATTGCATACCAAAGACTTGATTCAAAAACTTGGTGATAGGGAATCAATTTCTTACTTTTGATTTAACTATACACTTAAAATATGCCAAAATGTAACATGCAATCTTGATTAAAACAATAATTTGATATATTCGCAAGAAAAAAACCAATACGTTCAATACTTAGGCTACTACATGCAGCCCAATTCATCAGAAGCAACAGTTAAGCCGATAGAGTACAAATATAAGCCTTGTGTCAAAATGTATAATTTTGGTTGCTAAGGACTGTAAACAATAAAATTAACATGTATTGTCATTCTTAAACACTTAATTTCCTCAGAAGCTGATTTAGAATCTAAATATCAATAGATTTGTGGCATGAAAAGTCTTAAATTATACAATTCTGAGCTTGGTAAGTATGCCATAATAGTAAATATTTTTTTTCAAATTCTCCCTTTTAACTTATTTTCTGTGTTCTGCTATCTAAATCGAGCAAAATGGCCTTTTATTTTTGAAAATTGGTTGAGTAATGATTATTTTATGAAGGTTAGCAGCTGACACTGAAACGCGACAAAAACTGATTTTAAAGAAAGGTGCCAAGTCAAAGTGTAAAATCTTGTCTCTACCTCAATTTTTAGCAAAATCTTAAAAGCTATACCTCTTTTGTCAGTTTTTTAATGTTGAAAATCTTAATAAGATCTCTGATGATGCAAAATAGTACAAAATTTAGCAATTTCAAGCATAAAAATGTTAATCTTTATGCTTATTGCATACCAAAGACTTGATTCAAAAACTTGGTGATAGGGAATCAATTTCTTACTTTTGATTTAACTATACACTTAAAATATGCCAAAATGTAACATGCAATCTTGATTAAAACAATAATTTGATATATTCGCAAGAAAAAAACCAATGCGTTCAATACTTAGGCTACTACATGCAGCCCAATTCATCAGAAGCAACAGTTAAGCCGATAGAGTACAAATATAAGCCTTGTGTCAAAATGTATAATTTTGGTTGCTAAGGACTGTAAACAATAAAATTAACATGTATTATCATTCTTAAACACTTAATTTCCTAGGAAACTGATTTAGAATCTAAATATCAATAGATTTGTGGCATGAAAAGTCTTAAATTATACAATTCTGAGCTTGGTAAGTATGCCATAATAGTAAATATTTTTTTCAAATTCTCCCTTTTAACTTATTTTCTGTGTTCTGCTATCTAAATCGAGCAAAATGGCCTTTTATTTTTGAAAATTGGTTGAGTAATGATTATTTTATGAAGGTTAGCAGCTGACACTGAAACGCGACAAAAACTGATTTTAAAGAAAGGTGCCAAGTCAAAGTGTAAAATCTTGTCTCTACCTCAATTTTTAGCAAAATCTTAAAAGCTATACCTCTTTTGTCAGTTTTTTAATGTTGAAAATCTTAATAAGATCTCTGATGATGCAAAATAGTACAAAATTTAGCAATTTCAAGCATAAAAATGTTAATCTTTATGCTTATTGCATACCAAAGACTTGATTCAAAAACTTGGTGATAGGGAATCAATTTCTTACTTTTGATTTAACTATACACTTAAAATATGCCAAAATGTAACATGCAATCTTGATTAAAACAATAATTTGATATATTCGCAAGAAAAAAACCAATGCGTTCAATACTTAGGCTACTACATGCAGCCCAATTCATCAGAAGCAACAGTTAAGCCGATAGAGTACAAATATAAGCCTTGTGTCAAAATGTATAATTTTGGTTGCTAAGGACTGTAAACAATAAAATTAACATGTATTGTCATTCTTAAACACTTAATTTCCTCAGAAGCTGATTTAGAATCTAAATATCAATAGATTTGTGGCATGAAAAGTCTTAAATTATACAATTCTGAGCTTGGTAAGTATGCCATAATAGTAAATATTTTTTTTCAAATTCTCCCTTTTAACTTATTTTCTGTGTTCTGCTATCTAAAATCGAGCAAAATGGCCTTTTATTTTTGAAAATTGGTTGAGTAATGATTATTTTATGAAGGTTAGCAGTTGACACTGAAACGCGACAAAAACTGATTTTAAAGAAAGGTGCCAAGTCAAAGTGTAAAATCTTGTCTCTACCTCAATTTTTAGCAAAATCTTAAAAGCTATACCTCTTTTGTCAGTTTTTTAATGTTGAAAATCTTAAAGGGAAACTTCGCAAAAAAATCAAAAATTGATATTATGTTCATTCTGTATAAAAATGCTCAAATTCATAGATATTAAAGTTTTATTCCGCTAGATAAGCGATCACCATCGATTTTAAATTTAGAGTATCAATTCTCCGAGATCCGCCATCTTGTCTTCTTTCCCGATGAATAAAAACGATATGTCTATAAACCACAAAGAAACAAAACTACAGTAACCGATGTAGTCGTAATTGCGTGTCGATATCTTGTCAATCGTACGGTTGTTTAATCCGACTAACTAACTTGATACGGAAAATATTCTTACTTTTTTTTAAAATACCATGGTCTGTTGTTTTTAAACTGTTGATATTGGAATTAGGTGAAAAGTCAAAGTTGAAATCATAATTAAGTGTTCCGTGAAAATTGTTTTCGAAAATCAAATTTGTTCATAATTCTTTAAAGTAATAAACTTTTTTCAAATATATTTTGATCTTCCCTCATCTGATCATCAGCATGGCTAAAGGTATTACTTCCAAAGGTATTGTGAGGGGTGTGAGGTGACACCTCCAGGTATTCAAGCGATTTCCTGTCGGGCTTGCAAGTTCATGCATCGTTTCACTTCTGCAGGTATTGATCAGTGTACACGGCTGATAACTTATAACTTATAACTTTCCATTTTGAACTATCAGATGTTTAATATACAACTCTGTCTTACTTGTCATTACTAAACTCATACGCTTGTTTATAAATAACATTTCTGGTGTAAAGAATATAATTCATAAAAATATAAATAATACCCAAAAAATAAGATTTGATGAAATTAAAATCTATTTAAATATTTTTTCCAAGGGTGAATTTGGGAAAATGTAATATATAGTCATTGTCAATAGTGAAGGACAGATTGGAACAGACCAGAAATATTGATTTAAAAAAATGTACGCACTTGCCGACGATTCGTTTATACGACTGGATAGAAAGTTACGGAACTATCGCGCAATTTAAAATATATACGTGTATACATTGAACATAAGAAAAAAACATATATTTTGAATAAATAGGGGTAAAAGTGTTGAAAATAGACTAGTCCACGTATGCCAACAGTATGTAATCATCGAATGTCGATAGACTACAGTTGTATACCAAAAGAAGAAGAGAACCAATTTGATTTAAATACAGGTCGATGTATAACTTTTGCTTTGGTTCATTGAAGCTGTGGACCTAGGAAAATCACAGATTTATATTTCAATAAGATTGTTCTCAAACAAAGGAAGGAGTTCGTCATCACAATTGTTATATATGCCACTGGACGAACACTAATTATCCCCAGGGGATGTAAATATTTTGCTGGGAAACTTTTGAGTATCAAAGTTTCAAATTAATTTCGGGATTTATTTTCTTTCTTGGTCTTCAATAACAGAAAAAAAAAAATTACTTGTTCGCTAAATAGGGGTATTCTTGTCAGATAAAAGAATTTAGTTATATTTAAAAAATAGGGAAATATGACATTAAATTGGTTCTGTCTTTTTTTAAACATCGTTAAAACGATGTGTGTCTAAGGTGAACGCCACAAGAACCCTGTAATACTAGTACGAGAGTATAGAATGTAAACATTCCTTCTCAATAATATAGTTGTATTGGAAATCTTTTCATACAGATTGACAACTCATTGTCCGTTATGCATGTAATATTTGCCACATGACGCCCATAGTTCTTTCTACCATCTTCACCTTATTCTTTGATATTGCTGTAAACATCGATGGTTCACACCCAAACAAAATGGGAGTAATGAACCTTCAGAGCTTCTCCGTGTTATACACTTGTGAAATATATAGACGAAATTTCTGTATTGAAATGAATCTACATCTCACAAACAGGATTTTCAAATAACGATTTTGAGTAATCACCTTACAAACCAATATAACCGTATGGCAAGATATAACCATGAAGGAATTTAGTTTTTGTCAGACGCAAGAACTCATCACTATATCATAAACGTATACGTATATATATATGCATACAGTTTCAAATATCAAGAACAAGCGGTCGATGTCGATAGTCTGTTTTCTAACTGTTCAGAGTTAGACATGTCACTTGTTCATTCTTGGAAGCCTTCATATTCCCCGTCTAACGATGGGAACTCTTTCTGATTGTGTTGACTATAAATGCTTGTATGGTAATTCTGTCGTTTATCTGTACAAGATATCAAACAGATGTACAATGGTATATCAAATTGGGTAATATTGCATTTAGTTTTTATTAAAGATTAAAACTACTATTTTTTGCTTCATATTTGAATCTTCACGCCAATTGCCGCTAAGAAAGTAATCAAAAATTGTTTCCTTTTATTTTTATACACTTTCGGAATTACGAATCAGAATTTTATTTTCAATTAATTTACACAATTTAATTATTGTATCTTTATTCTCATCGTGTATTAAATCTTAGTGTATTAACATCATGGCAGCATATACTCTTTCTAATTCTTTCTGTTTATCCTTTCCAAATAACAACATGTATACCTGTGTACGCTTGAACTCACACCTGCGGCTAAATAGCTACAAGGTAAACGAATTGACCTCAAGCCGAGAAATATACAGTGACCTTTACAAAATAATATACACACTCTGCTCACACATTAGTTGCATTGAAATGATTATCAAAACAATAACGGTAAAAAGAATTGAAATATTTTCAGTTCAATATCAGTAAAAATGTTCAATAAATATTTTATGAAAAAAATCTCAACAATAATTAATTAAATTTATTCAAAAACATTTACTAGAGATAATTTTATAGGAGTTTAATTCAATCAATACAAAACGGTATATATATATGCATATTCACTTTCGTTCATTCTTAAATTGTGGTTAATAACTTCGACCATTCGTCAGCTGTGCGCTTTTAATTACGTATATTGTCGATAAGCTATAAGAGTTAAACAGATTTTATTTTTTCCCAGAATTCAATAAATCGGGCTAATACGTCACGACCCACTCGAGAATTCAACCAAAAAAGTTACAAATACTTGATTTTCTCCGTTATTAGAAGGACTATAAATTTAAAACTTTGCAAATGTGTTTTTTATGTTAAGATGAACATAATTAGATGATAAGTAAAAAATCGCGGAATTTCCCTTTAAAGGGAAACTTCGCAAAAAAATCAAAAATTGATATTATGTCCATTCTGTATAAAAATGCTCAAATTTATAGATATTAAAGTTTTATTCCGCTAAATAAGAGATCACCATCGATTTTAAATTTTGAGTATCAGTTCTCTACTCTCCGCCATCTTGTCACCTTCTCCGATGAAAAATCCCGATATGTCAATAAACCACAAAGGAACAAAACTACAGTAAACGA
The DNA here is from genome assembly GCA_037788925.1 of Mytilus galloprovincialis. Taxonomy (NCBI): domain Eukaryota; kingdom Metazoa; phylum Mollusca; class Bivalvia; order Mytilida; family Mytilidae; genus Mytilus; species Mytilus galloprovincialis. The sequence continues at coordinate 40,726,517 of CM075332.1, read as the reverse complement.
TGTAGTCGTAATTGAGTGTCGATATCTTGTCAATCGTACGGTTGTTTTATCTGACTGACTAACTTGATACGGAAAATGGTCTTATATTTTTAAATAACCATATAGTCTGTTATTTTTAAACTGATAATATTGTAATTAGTTAAAAAGTCAAAGTTCAAATCATAAAATGATAAATAAGTGTTCCGTGGAAATTGTTTTCGAAAATCTAATTCGTTCATAATTCTTTCAAGTAATAAACTTTATTTAAATAAATTCGGATCTTCCCTTATCTGATCACCAGCATGGCTAAAGGTATTACTCCCAAAGGTATTGGAAGGGGTGTAAGGTGACACGTCCAGGTATTCAATCGATTTCCTGTCCGGCGGGCTTGCAAGTTCATGCATCGTTTCACTTCTGTAGGTATTGATCAGTGTACACGACCGTTACTTATAACTTTCCATTTTGAACTATCAGGTGCATGTATAATATACATTTTTGTCTTGCGTGTCCGAAAGTGATATAATATACTAGTCATTACTGAACTCATACGCTTGTTTATAAATAACATTTCTGGTGTAAAGAATATTATTTATAACAAAAAAATAATACAAAAAAAAAATAATTGAAGAAATACAAATCTATTTACATATTTTTCCAAGGGTTAATTTGGGAAAATGTAATATATACTCGTTGTCAATAGTTTAGGACAGATTGGAACATACCAGAATTATTGATCTAAAAAATTGTGCGCACTTGTCGACGATTCGTGTATACATACGCCTGGTAGAAGTTACGGAACTATAGTCAGTAGCGCAATTTAAAATATGTATACATGTATACATTGAACATAAGAAAGAAACATACATTTTGTGTAAATTGTGGTAAAAGTTTTGTAAATAGACTAGTCCATGTATGCCAACAGTATGTAATCAATGAATTCGATAGACTATTGTATACCAAAAGAAGAAGAAGAAAAAAAAGAAACAATTTGATTTAAATACAGGTCAATTTATAACTTGCTTCGGTTCATCGAAGTTAAGAACATAGTAAACTCACAGATTTATATATCAATTAAATTGTTCTCGAATAAAGGACGAAATTCGTCATCATCACAATTGTTCCAACATTCATGTAAAATATATGCAACTGGACGTACACTAATAATCCCCAAGGAATGTGAATATTTTCTAGGAAAACTATTGAGTATCAATTTCGGGATTTATTTTCTTTCTTGATATTCAATGACAGCAATTTAAAGAATAAACTGCTTGTCGGATATTTGTCCGCTTTAGGGGTATTCTTGCAAGTTGAACAGACTTATAATAACATTCAAAAATAGGGAAAGATAACATTAAATTCGTTGTCTTTTAATTTTAAACATCGTTGATCAAATAGTTATTTAAGTATATATATACGTTGGGAGACGACGATTATTATAGTTGTCTCAGATTTTAATAAGGACGTTCCCCATTATGAATAAATTTGGTTGACGTTTATCATACTTGAAAAGAATATCTATTCGTAATTTTTCGATTCCATTACAAAAATATTTTTTTCTTTATTCGTACATATTATATTCCGCTTCGGTAGAGTTATCTTCAGATAGTTTCATATATTAATTAATACATGGCTTTCAAAAGTCTAAATGTAAGTGTTCTCGTACATTTTTTCGCCTAATAAAGACAAATAAAAATGATTTAGTAAAGCTATTTCTAATTTCTAAGTCCCCCTTTTTTATGAGACATAAATCAAGGACAAGACTTGTATATCATTTCATTCTGACATATGAATTAAGTTTCCCGTCTTTAACCGAAAATTGTGTATTTCTTAGTAAATTAACTTATTTGAATTCAAATAAATAATAGCACCAAATATAATTAAATAATTCCACGGCGACCAATTTTTATTTGTCACCAACTTGAATATGTATTTTTAATGCGTGTATTAAATGCTACCACTGATCCGAATAGACAGTCACACCTGGCAAGGTGTGCCCTAGAGGCGTGGTTAAATGCCGAAGTGCAAATAACAATTTACCTTTCAACAAGCCATCTACGAGTATTGCCACAGAACCGTGAATACACACATCGTATAAACCTAGCCATAGCAGAGATAGTAAAAGGTCAATAATAGTACACCAACATATTGTCTTTACAGATTATTGTACTTTAATTTGTTCACCTTATCAGTCCGAAAATGCATTTATTAAAAATAAATTTATAACTTTTTGTGTTGTCTACAAAAATAATTCGAATATATACGTTTAACATAGATAATTTATCTCACGAATGAGTACAATTGAACGTCTGTGCGTTTTATCTTCTTATTATCGGATGGTTATTAGATAAAGCATAAGTCATCGGCGCGCTTACGATTACGTTAAAATATGATTAAAAACCAAGACTTTTAATGATTGTATTTTAAATCCCGGCATGCAAAAATCAGGAGAAAACGTCACGACCTACAGGAAGTAGTTGATATTTTTTCATTAATTATTGAATTTCTCCTTTATTACTGCACATATAGCGATAAAACTTTGTGAATATATATATTATGTCATAATGAACATATTTAAACCATAAGTAAAAAATAGTGAATTTTCCCTTTAATAAGATCTCTGATGATGCAAAATAGTACAAAATTTAGCAATTTCAAGCATAAAAATGTTAATCTTTATGCTTATTGCATACCAAAGACTTGATTCAAAAACTTGGTGATAGGGAATCAATTTCTTACTTCTGATTTAACTATACACTTAAAATATGCCAAAATGTAACATGCAATCTTGATTAAAACAATAATTTGATATATTCGCAAGAAAAAAACCAATGCGTTCAATACTTAGGCTACTACATGCAGCCCAATTCATCAAAAGCAACAGTTAAGCCGATAGAGTACAAATATAAGCCTTGTGTCAAAATGTATAATTTTGGTTGCTAAGGACTGTAAACAATAAAATTAACATGTATTGTCATTCTTAAACACTTAATTTCCTCAGAAGCTGATTTAGAATCTAAATATCAATAGATTTGTGGCATGAAAAGTCTTAAATTATACAATTCTGAGCTTGGTAAGTATGCCATAAGGTAGTAATAAACAGTTAGGAAAAAATATTAAAATTTGCCCTTATAAATTTTACCATCCCCTTTTCATTGCTTTCTTGCAATATCAAGCTTACTGTTTGTGTCAGATATGTGCATATGTATGTAATCAGAATCTTCCATAGATTTTATATCCAGTATATAAAATGGTAAAATATCATTTCTTTTGGGTGTGTCCATGGCAACAATCTGCATTTATTTGTTATAAAATATTGCAAAAAGGGTAGTCCAAATAATTATGACGTCTTGAAAGGCTATTATTATTTTTTTCTTTGACGCCTTACTTCGAAGTAAGGCGTCAAAGAAAAAAAATATAATAGCCTTTCAAGACGTCATAATTATTTGGACTACAAAAAGGGGGGAAAAGATGTCAAATATTTCCCCCAAATTTGAATAAAAGTAGAATTTCAATCGCTTGAAGTAATACCTTTTCTGAAACTGTGTACATATATCGGTATCGGGACCGTTCGCCCTAGTAACATGTTCGCCCTGGGTCCGTTTGCCCTGAGTTTGTTCGCCCTTAGAGTCCGTTCGCCCTACTAAAAATATTAATATTCAGGCACTTGTATTCAGGGCATTGAAGTTGAATAAACTTAATCAGATATATTTCTATGGTATATATTCTTGAAATTTATGGAAACATGGAAATATCTAAAAGTTTATGGCTTGTTAAGGATCATTAATTTATTGTTTTATATATGACAAAATAATTCGGATCACTGCTTATTGTGATACCTGTCTTTTGATGGATTTATAATATAAATAACAAATTTGTTTTGATAATATATTCAGCTTGAAATTAATTTTAAAAAAATGTACGAACTGTAAAACGGATTTACAAGTTCATTCATTAAAATACTCTGAGACTAGTCTAAGTTATTATATACTGCATACATTAGTGAATGACTGAATACAATTATTTTGTTAACAAATATCAACAAAGATAAATGATACATTGTATTCCAGTATTCTACTGCAATCAAAGGGAAAATGATGAAATTGATTGCGGCAATATCAATATTCGGTGATTTTTTCAACAAACTTCAACATATTTTATTCAAATACTTAAAATTATGCCACTAGACAACAATTAGTAAAAAAATAAAAATCAGGGCGAATGGACCCTGGGCGAACAGGTATCAGGGCGAACAGGTACTAGGGCGAACGTGAATTAAGGCGTTCGGACCCGGATTCACATATATCATTCAGCATATCCAATGAAAATCATATGTCTTTCGTCTCTTTTTTTTTGTAAAATTGCGTCAAAAACTTCGTGTAGAAAAAAGTGTTTGTAAACATTACAATAATTTCTGGAGCGATTGCTGGTTTAGCTATGAAAATACGGATTGTCAAACAGAAAACAGCCAATAAAACATGTGAAAAATAATCTTGATGCTCTTATAAACAATTTTTGAAGGCTAAATTAGCACTCAGCTGTCTAAAAATGAATTTTATTACACAATAACTTTCCTATTTGAAAAATCCACAGGGTCCAAAATGCGAAACTAAACTCCTAACTGTGTATTGCTACCATAGGTGGAGGAAAAGAGAAGACGTACAAGCTATCGTGACATCAAGGATGTTTTTAAACGGTATTTAAATCACGCATTCCCACAAAACTATGGACGGTTAAAATACACAACAAAGAAGTCAAGATTCAAATAAAAAAACGACGTTGTTGTCTACTCTACCTATCCAACCAGAATGTAGCTAGGAAGGTCGAGTGTACCCGACCGCCATAACCGCCATAACCGCATCATGAAGAAGAATTCGAAGGTGTACACAAAACATGATTGGTACTCTAGATGAACACGTTGGCCAACAAAAACACTACCAAAAAGAGTTTGAAATGAATCAATTATAATCTGTTTATCGCTATTTTACCTATAACAACGTTGTTTATTTCATTGACAAGGGTAGGTGCGCCTTAGGTTTCAATGGATTATTTTTCATATCATTCTGAGAATGTAAATCATGTAAAAATTAAAAAATGCTAGTTTAAATATAGCGCCCCTTATTATGTGTCTCTTGGAGCCCTGGAATAGGTCGACCCCCCTGTTTTTCCCAATTTTTTTTCAAATTTTAAGCTCTAGTTTCAGATTTTTGAACATAGCGCCCTTTCATACCTTCAGCAAAAGAAGCGCCTGTTTCCCCTCTAACAGACCTATATAGTCATACCCCGTGACACCCCTCATTATTTTTCTCAAGAAGCCCTGGAATAGACCGACCCCCCTATTTTTTTACCAGTTTTTCAAATTTTGGGCTCTAGTCTCAGATTTTTGAACATAGCGCCCTTCGGTACCTTGCGCAAAAGAAGCGTCTGTTTCTCCTCTACAAGACCTATATAGTCATACCCCGTGACACCCCTCATTATTTTTCTCTAGGAGCCCTGGAATAGGCCAACCCCCTATTTTTTACCATTTTTTTCAAATTTTGGGCTCTAGTTTCAGATTTTTGAACACTGCGCCCTTCGATACCTTGCCCAAAAGAAGCGCCTGTTTCTCCTCTACAAGACCTATATAGTCATAACCCGTGACACCCCTCATTATTTTTCTCTAGAAGCCCTGAAATAGAGCAACCCCCTTTTCTTCAAATGTGTATGTTAGTTTAATTAAACAAAGACATCAGAGGTGCGATATTTTACAGGGTAGGACTACTTTTACATACGTTCTAAATTGAAGTGAGTGTATTGGTGACCCTACATCTACAAATAATCCGTTAAAAGATGCAGATTGACTGTGGTTCTGAATATTAGCCTTAAAAGAGATGTGACTTGTTTAATCAATAAATGGTATAAAAACCATTTCAAGATTGAGTTGAAATTGCAATATTTGGACTGATTTTCTGCCTTTTTGAATATTTTTTTATTTAACGGCCGTTGCTGTCTTATTCATTTGTTTGGTTTCTCGATATATCGCCTTATTGTTCGCTGGCTTATTGTTCGCTAGCTATTGTTCGCTAGCTTCTTCCTGGTTACATTGACTTTGTTATAATACAGTTACTTCAGAGTGGAGTGTGGGGCATCACTTTGTCTAGTTTGAAAATATTTTTTATATATCAACTTTTATTAACCTATTTTCGTCAGTGCTTTTTAACAATACAAGTAGTTATATATTAACCCCTCTATACTTTTATTGTTAAAACGCAAAACGCATTGACAAGCCCTTGAACACTTTAAAAATATTTTCAATTAAAAAAGATAAACACAAAAATAAAAAGGGGATCCAATCCATAAGCGCCTGTGATCGCGATGGGTTTGTTTATTCCTTTTTGGCTAGAGGTTAAGGGGAAGGGTTGCGATCTTATAAAACATGTTTAATTCCGTCGCATTTTTGCGCCTGTTTCAAGTCGAGAACCATTTGCCTTTGTTATAAAAATTAGAAAAATACAAAGTCTTGTATGCTTTTTTTTCAATTTTTGGTTCATCTGTATGTTTCAAAGTTTAGTGTGCGTTCATTTCGCTGAACAATATAAAATAGAAGATGTGATGTGATTACCAATTAGACAACTCTTCACAAGAGACCAAATGACACAGAGATTAACAATTATAGATCGCTGTACGGCCTTCAACAATAAGCAAAGCCCATACCGCATAGTCAGCTATAAAAGGCCCCGAAATGACAAATGTAAAACAGTTCAAACGAGAAAACTAACTAACTAAGTATGCATTGTTGTAAAGGAACCGGCGGCTGAAGCCCGCCTGTGGGTGCGGGATCCCTTCATTAAATATGGCTAGACTATATTTTCTACTCCTTGGTCTGGTTGTTGTCTCTTTGACACATTTCCCTTTCTTGTTCAATCTTCTTAATTTAGATCACATGATACCAAAATACCATCTTGGAAACCAGAAGATTGTTTTGATCGAACATTTATACTTTACCAAATCATGAAATACTAGAATGACGAGTTTTCCGACGCTTGTAAAAAATAAGAAGATGTAGTATGATTTCCAAAAAAAGTACGACTGATTCACCAAAATATCTAAGGGGAAAAATTCAAATCACACCTCATCAAAGCAGTCACCGACCAAGCACAACTTGATTGTCATGAACAAATAAGTTTAACTTCCGATCGTTTTTGTCGTATAAAACTTTTTTTATGAAAAGAGAAGCAGATCATGTGTCCATGATAACATGCGTTATTAGTTAAAAGCGAAGCGTGAACACAAGATCTGTATTTCATACAGGTTGGACAACTTTAGACCAGAATTCAAATGATACAGGTATAAGCATTTATAAGTTATCGTATGGCAATTTAAAACTGATGTCCATTGTTGTAATCTTATTTCAACGGTATGTTTTGTAGGGGGAATCAGCTGGATTTTCACCAGTAAAAAGATTAAAGATGGAAAGTATTGATGAACCTATAGCTAGCATAAGCTTCCCGTTGTGTAGTTCTACTCCTTTGAAGCCATTTATATCTCTAGAACCGGTTTCAACTGATGATGAAATTCAGATAGTGGATGCGCATTTTCCAGAAATTTTGCAACCATTAGTTTTTCCGCAACCAGATGTTACAGCTGATGACAAACAAAAAAAAAAGAAAAAAAGTACTGAAAACCCCAGTGACAACAGCAATTCAAATCTCATCTGAATCTAGTGAAGATAGCCTACCTGATTTGATGTCATCATATGGTATTCACAAGGCTGTTAGAGAATTTCATAATACAATACCAATATATTCAACACCGTCAACTAGTTTAACTGCAAAAGAGATTTTTAAGCTTTGCTTTGGGGAGGTAGATAATGACTCTATTTGCAAGAAGAAACCAATAGGTGTACGGTATAATGCGGTTTTTATTGTTGATTTAAATGAGGTGGACCAGAAGTCAATTTATGCTGATGAGAATGTTGTTCCAGGTAACAAGTCTTCATACACGCACTACCTTAGGCGTCAATACGGAACACACCAAGCAACATATAACGAACGCGGAGTTTCATTTCAGCGCATAATTTCTACTGCTACTTCTAAATACAGCATCAAATCCAGGTACGCTGTTGTTCAGTACATACACAGAGACAGTGAAGAGGGAGATATAGTCATGAAAGCACATGGAAATGCAAAAGATTCTCAATCTCGACCATTTTTCAAGACTGATCTATCTGTTTTAGATAATATAAAAGAAGAAACACGAGAAACTAAACCACGACGGTTATTTAAGAAGCTTGTTGATGACGCTGGTGGACAATTATACAGTTCTTCCGCTTCTTCAGAACCACGTAATTTACAACAGATTTACAACATTAGATCATCAACAAAGGCTGCTACAAAGACTGACCAATTGACACACTTGGTAGCACAGATACGTGAAAGTTCATTTGTTCATGAACTTGCAGCTGATGGAGAAAGTTTACAATATGTGCTGGCTTCAGAAAAACAATTGATGGATTTAGAAACCTTTTGTACTCATCAACTTCATTTTTCTGTTTTTTCGGTTGACTCTACCTTTAATATCGGAAACTACTATGTAACCAATACATGCTTTGAGTTGTCCATGCTTCCGGCAAATACAAAGGAAGACATCCATTAGAAATGGGACCAACTTTTGTCCATACACATCGTGATGAAAATTCATATCTTAGATTTTTTAATGCACTTAATCGTATGAATCCAAATTTTAGATACCAAATGCAGGCGATTGGTTCAGATGGTGATGAGGCGACAATGAATGCCATTGCGGTATCCTTCACTCCAGAATCTTTCGTAAACTTGTTGTGTGCTTCCCATAAGAAAGAAAATATTGAATATAAACTGAAAGAAATGAAGTCAGCAACACCTGCGACAAGGCATATAGTTTCCGACATCTTTGGCACAAGTGTTGATTCCATATTGTACCAGAAAAGCCTTATTGACAGCGAGACCACATCGGAGTTTGATAGTCGCCTAAGAGATCTGAAAACTACTTGGGACCATCTTGTACCTACATTCCACGCATGGTTTGTTTCAAACGAGTCTGAAAAATTCAAACCACACCTCATCAAAGCAGTCACCGACCAAACACAACTTGATGGTCATTTCAGTAATAACCGAGTTGAAAGCACAAACAACAACGTGAAGGACTGGGTTGGTTGATCAGGTAAAGTCACTCTGCCAGTTTTCAATCGTAAAGTAGAGGAGTATGCTACCTGTCAGCAACAGGAGTTTGAGATGGAAATTTATGCCAATGGACCATATGATTTGGCTTCCACGCATACTTATTTAAGAAAAGAGAGACATATTTGGAATGGGCTGAACGCTGAAGAAAGAAAACAAGTAATTAAACAATTTTGGAAGTCCAATGTCATCTGTGCGCTTTTAATTACGTAGTATTGTGAGAAGAAATTAAGACTTTAACAGATTTTATTTTTTCCCAGGATTCAACAAATCGGGCTAAAACGTCACAACCCACTCTCGTAGGTCAAGCAAAAAAGTTACAAATACTTGATTTTCTCCGTTATTAGAAGGAATATAGATATAAAACTTTGTGATTGTGTTTTTATGTTAAGACGAACATAATATGAGGCAGGCATGACCTGTAAATGGGGACGAAGTCTGTATGAATTATTATTTGTAACTTAAATATTTGTTTAAAAAAAAGAAACGGAAATACCGTAACGTTTCCGATTTTGGTTCTGTTGTTAGGGATTTAGTTGTGACGTTATTTAAATTATGACGTCATATGCAATGTAAACAAAGAAACGCTATCATCAGGTAACGTTTTTTCATATCAAGGAATTATTAAAAATGAAATTGGTATTGCGCGTTCCTTCCTATTTTATACTAGACTGATAAATATATATTTTACTCAAAGTTTCATACAAACGAGACCGGAAAAAGGAAGTACATTGTACATTTCTGCGCAGGTCCGGGATTTCAAAACACGACAAAAAAAAAATTGAACGATTTTGAGTTCATTAGTACAATGAAAAATTCGGGAAATTTTCCCGTATTTTTTTTTATTGAATTTTCTACTGTTATTGGGGACTCCGTCCCCCTAATATGAGGCAGGCATAACCTGTGAATGGGGACGAAGTCTGTATGTATTATATTTTTAATTCAAAATGTTGATAAAAGAGAAGGAAATACCGTGCGTAACGTTCCCGAATTTGGTTCTGTTGTTAGGGAATTAGCTGTGACGTTCTTTAAGTTATGACGTCATATTCGATGTAAACAAAAGAAACGCTTTCATCAGGAAACGTAACGTTTTTTTCATATCAAACAATTATTAAAATTGAATTTGTATTGAGATCCAATCTTATGTTTTACTAGACTGGTAAATATAAAAAAAAAATCAAAGTCTCATGCAAACAAGACAGATTTCTGCGCAAATGCGGGAAAACCGGAACAGGAACTAGATCTGAAAAAAAAAGTTAACGATTTTGAGTTCATTAGTACAATGAAAAATTCGGGAAATTTTCCCGATTTTTTTTTTTTTTTTTTTTTTGAATTTTCTACCGTAATTGGGGACTTCGTCCCCATATTAAGATGATAAGTAAAAAATCGCGGAATTTCCCTTTAAGCATTTCTTTAACTTTTTAACAAAACATAATAAAATAACAAGTGCCCAGTCAGGTTTCATGCCTGGAGATTCTACAATTAACCAACTCTTACACATAACAGATTTATTTGGCAAAGCTCTTGACGCAGGAAAAGAGATTCGTATTGTCTTTTTTGATAAAGTCGTGCTTTCGATTGAGTCTGACATGAAGGTCTAATTTATAAACTTAAAAATATTGGTATAAGAGGAAACCTATTAAAGTGGTTTATGAGCTATTTATCAAATCGAAAACAAAAAGTTGTTATTTCAGGTCAATCCTCGGATACTTTTGGTGTAAATGCTGGCGTCCCTCAAGGATCAATATTAGGCCTCTTACTTTTTTTAGTATATATAAATGACATTGTAAATGACATAGACTGTAATATAAAACTATATGCTGACGATACTTCCCTTTTCGTAGTAGTTGAAGATGAATATGCAGCAGCGAGCAAACTTAATTCTGATATAGAGACTATCAACAATTGGTCAGTCCAATGGCTAGTAAATTTTAATGCAAAAAAGACTGAAGCTATGACAGATTCCAAGAAATCAGTAAAACCCCATCATCCCATAATATGATTTCAGAAGTAGAAAGCCATAAACACCTTGGTTTAATTTTTCATGAGGATGGTTCATGGCATTCTCATGTCAATAAAATAATTGAAAAGATAACACCTAGATTAAATTTATTTCGTGCCTTGAAATTCAAATTGAAAAGAAAGTATTTAAAAACTATATATTTAAGTTTTATCCGACCTTTATTTGAATATACAGATATCTTTTGGGACAACATTCCAGACTATTTAAGTGATAAACTAGAAAATATGCAACTTGAAGCGGCTAGGATAGTTACTGGTGGTACTAAGTTATCGTCCATAAATAAACTATACGACGAAACAGGATGGGAGTTACTATCAGAAAGACATAAAAAACACAAAATTATAAAATTTCATGAAATGTTCCATTATAAGACCCCTGTTTATTTAAGCGATATTATCCCTCAACAATTGTTTAATATTCATAATTATGACACAAGACGAACGAATGACACGCAACATATAAAGTGTAGAACTGCATTTTATCAGAAATCTTTTCTTCCCTCAGTTATTCGATCCTGGAATGCTATTCCGGACGACATCAGACTAAGTCCATCTAAGTTTACACTTAAACGTTACCTTAATCAAAATGTAAGTAAAATACCAAATTATTATTTTTATGGAGACAGGAAAGGACAAATACTTCATGCCAGACTCCGGATGGATTGTAGTAAACTGAACGAACATTTATTTAAGAGAAATCTTGTAGAAAGTAAAAACTGTACCTGTGGTAGAATCGAGAGCAGTAAGCATTTTCTTCTCGAGTGTAATAATAACTCCCTTGTTACGATAGAAAAAAATCCGTTCCCATACAATATAGAAACACTCCTATTTGGCTACAATAACCTCAATCAAGAGGAAAATCTACTCGTGTTTAAACAAGTGCAACAATTTTTGATAGATTCGAAGCGTTTTGGCTTATAGTGTCCTTCGTGCATGATTAGGATCGTAATTGGGTGGGCCAGTCTTGACAAAGTCCTGTAAACACACTCCGCCGCCGGTACATATATATAATATATACACGGTTATATTCTTCTCATATATGTTACTAGAACACACCCGCGAAATCGCGGGCATATACAGCTTGTGAACTGTTGTTGGATGATTTTTGGTAAAAAATATTATGTATGGAGAATTTCATAAAAGACACCTTTTTTCAAAGTTGGATATTTGTTTCCTTTCTGTTAAATTCAATTATTAATTCGTGTTTCTGGCCTCAGACCACAATTATTCTTCTCCTTTGCTACAATGTATCTTTTGGTAAAAGTCAAATTAAATTTATAATTTGCACCGCTTCAAACATGAAATAAATGTAACTCCTTATATAAAGACCATTATTAGTCTAATAAAATATGCTTCTAAGACAATCCATTTTCTTTTGAGAGCCTTATTAACATGCCAATGGTAGGATATGAATCTTGTATAAATGATTAAGACCGACTAAGGCTAATTTAAGGGGTGGTCCCTCGGTCCTGATCCCGAAATCCCGGGCTTAAAAACATGAAACCCGAGATGCAGAATTTAAAGAAATTCATATCCCGAAATCCCGTAGGGATCAATCCCCAAATACCGAGTTTTAAAACGATCTATCCCGACGTCCCGAAAAAGGTCCTGCCTCCCTCTAATCTCTACCCTACTTTCATTTTTGCCAAATCACTACTTTCACTTTCAACAATAAATTTACGGTATGCCCCATTAATTGGGCATTATGTTTTCTAGTCTGTGCATCCGTGCGTTCGTTCGTTAGTTCGTCCATCCGTCTGTCCCGCTTCAGGTGAAAGTTTTTGGTCGAGGTAGTTTTTGATGAAGTTGAATTCCAATCAACTCGAAACTCAGTAAATATAGTGCCGATGTGGCATCCGTGTACTACGGACACATTCTTGTTTCCACATATTTTACTTATTTCAATTATATACAACTGGTAGGACCCCTTTTAAATAGTAAACATTTCAAAGAAAAAAGTAGACAGAATACAGAGAGTCTCTATATATATAAGTAGTATAATCGTAGTTTACGTGTAGATAAACGCGAAAAATAATTGTCCTGTCTAAGGAGATATAATAGTTGTGGTTCTTGAGATCTAAACACCATGTAATGGAAAACGCTTTGATTGGCTTATCTATTTTTCATTTTTGTTATCTATCATACGATTGGATGTACTTGTGGATGTTTCAAACCGGAAGTCTTATCTATGACTAAAAGTCAGTCTAATGTCGGAATCAATATCCGGACTCCTTTTTTGTCGTTTTTATCCAAATATATCTCAATCTGAACAATCATAAGAATGGATGACAAATGCGACTATGCATGTTACATATAGAACACAGAGGCATGATGATTAATTTATCGTGGAAGGAAGAGAAGCGACACACAAAATGAGGTCTTCTCGTTTAATAGTCTAGATGATGATGGTATGATACTAAACTCCTAACGGGAAGGATTGTGCCCGATGTTCATATGATGAAATCATAATCTTTCAGTCAGTTTAATTGAAATCTGGAGCTGGCATGTCAGTTAACTGCTAGTAGTCTGTTGTTATTTATGTATTATTGTCATTTTGTTTATTTTCTTTGGTTACATCTTCTAACATCAGACTCGGACTTCTCTTGAACTGAATTTTAATGTGCGTATTGTTATGCGTTTACTTTTCTACATTGGCTAGAGATATAGGGGGAGGGTTGAGATCTCACAAACATGTTCAACCCCGCCGCCTTTTTGCGCCTGTCCCAAGTCAGGAGCCTCTAGCCTTTGTTAGTCTTGTATTATTTTAATTTTAGTTTCTTGTGTACAATTTGGAAATTAGTATGGCGTTCATTATCACTGAACTAGTATATTTTGTTTAGGGGCCAGCTGAAGGACGCCTCCGGGTGCGGGAATTTCTCGCTACATTGAAGACCTGTTGGTGACCTTCTGCTGTTGTTTTTTTTCTATGGTCGGGTTGTTGTCTCTTTGGCACATTCCCCATTTCCATTCTCAATTTTATAGGAAAGATCTGACGAAAAAAAATCAACCTTTTTATTTGCAGTTATTTCCCTTTATCTTTTTTCTACAGGGAGACGGATTAATATAAGGGAAACCTTGTTTCCGAATCCCTATGTAATATGTTATCACTGTATTTATATTTGTACAAATGTATGTAATGTACATGATTTTTTGAAATAAAATATGTTTAAAGTAAAGTCGAGTACACATTTTTATGTTAAGGCGTGTTAGAGTTGACTATTCTGTCCTAAAAACAGCAAAAATATTTGATACATCATCTCACTTCAGATTCTATTATTTTTATATATTTAGGCTACTGGTTGATATGATAACATTAAACATTCACAGTACTAAAAAAATGAAATATATAGGTCAAGTGAAACGCCTTTCTAATGAGTCATAACAACAGAATATGTGTGTTCGAATAACAAATTTTTACTAAAAGTACTTTGACGACATGCTTTACAGTGCGCGAACTGGTCACACTGTAAACAGTGCGCTCTTCTGACTAGAGGCGATCGGTAAAGAAAAACGGATGGTGCTGTAATTGTTTTGCTTGTTTGAAATGAGCTAGCACAGACGAACTAAGACATGTCAACATAATGTGAATATGATAATGAATCGGGTAAATTATTAATTGTTAAGTTTATCACCTCACCGTATCTTCATATGATAGGTAAATGCGTGAATTTTCGATGTTCAGTGTCGTCAGGGTTAAAACTTGTAATCATGTCATCCTTTCATTATTATTTTTTATATACTATCCAATGGTTGGAACACCTTAATTTTCTCCCAATTTGTGAAGTTTATTATGTTGCATAATATATATTTTTATCGTCGAAAAAAATAGATATGCAGAAAAGATTGGCAGTTTTTTAATTGTGTTGCTACGTGAAATAAAGGAAGATAAATTAAAGTAAAAGAAGGCGCGCTTTTTCAAATAGTAAACAATTTAATTCAGATGCATGGTATTTTTTCAAATGATAAAGAATATCGTAGAAAATTACTAGAAATTGATCTAGTTTATGCAATTATCATTAAAGATATACACTATGACATACTGAAAGCCGAAAAGGGGTAAAACCACCATACCTTGAACAAATTAGGTGGGGGGGGGGGGGGTGGGGTGGGGGGGGGGGGGGGGGGATGCCGGGTGAAAATATTTAGATTATTTTTATCTGTGGTAACCATTTGATTTTCAGGGGGCAACTAAATTTGGCAATCACAATACTGGAATTCCAAGTACCGGTTTAAAATTTTGGTTAGATCCAATGATCTGATCTACATTAACTTTTAACTGAAACAAAAGATAAAGGACATGCAACTAACTAGTATTTCAATTTCATTGTCTAGCAAAATGGCTGTTTTTGGGGCATTTCTCTGTTCAAACATTAATTGGTCTAATATTTTCAGGTTCTCTTTGGATTGCCAAATAATATTTTTATCACCTAATATTGAATGTTCAAATTATTTTGCATCGATGTTCTGTATGGAAGGAAGACTGCTATAAAATCCAACAGTTCCGGAGGGGCCTTTAAACTAACTGTTTAACATCAAGATCAATGTAAAATTCAAGTGCCTGATCCAGTGCAAGTTGTAGTTAGTTTTTCCTTGTAATTGTGACAGAAAAACCACTAGCTCTTAGCTGGGTGATAGACAGTTTCTGGCATTGAAAGGATATCAAACGGATGATTTATGGAATGATTCTCAAGTACATATAACGATCATATGCAAAGAAAAGTGGAGCTAGTCTCTTTCATGCAGCAATTTGTAATCCCCAATTTGAACTCCGAAAAGACAAGAGCAAAGAAATGTACATCAATGAAAAACAGTCTCTGCGAATAAAATCATTCCAAAACTTAAATGTGTCATTAGTGTTGCATTCTTTATCAGGAGAGATAATTAGATTACAGTAAGATTGTCCAACTGAAGGCTTTTGTCGGTAATATTTTGTAAATCTTGAAAAAAATTTTAGTCAATATTGTTGCCTCCATTGTCAGTAAAACTATGTAAATGCTCTTTTGTTCCGACGTTGGAAAGTTCCGGGCGGAAAGAACTAACTAGCCGAAAAGTTCCGGAGGAACTTATCAACTAGTTACTTTGTTCCTTCCTCTGGTTTAAAAGTTCCACCGGAACAAACTGACTAGTTGAAAAGTTCCAACGGAACATATTAACTAGTTAGAAAGTACCTTTTTGCCAAATTCGTCAAAACCGGAACTAACAAATTAGCCCAAAAGTTCCAACGGAACTTATCAACCAGTCACAAAGTTCCATTTGGAGATTTGAATACTTTGTTTCATTTGTGGTTTGTTTACATGTAAATTCTGAATGCTCTGCCTAATGTTTTTTTCTATTGATAAAGACACTGAGCAACTTAGCTTTGTATAGAAAGATGTCAAGATGAAATAGATGAGTTTTCCTAAAGTTTGTGCATTGCTGTTGGACTGTTAAGAGGCCACCTTCTTTGTGTCTTAATTTGGCAATTTCTTTTTATCCAGCATCGAAGTACGTTTTCAAAAGAACTGGCTAGGTGATTTTCAGAAAAGGCTAGTCACTGAGGGAAAGGAAAGACCCACGAAAGTTCATCTGTATTTTCAATTTTGAACATTAACATACTAGTATATATTTTGGCATCAACGACAGTTAAAATAAGGCCGCAGTTTAAATTTTAGCCTAAAGTTTCATGACCTTTTTAAGCTGTATTGGGACATATTTGACAAGTGCACGACCTTCTCTTTTTTTTTTGAGGACCCTGGGGCTTGACACATTTGCATTCTAATTAATGAAATGTTACAACTGGGACAGAGACGGTCCAAGAATCATAACTTTCAAATTACCCTCTATCAACAATTCAAAGTTATGTCAGGCATAAGCTACGATTGTCTTGTTACCAACTTAAAAAACAAGAATGTGTCCTCAGTACACGAATGCCCCACTCGCACTATCATTTTCCATGTTCAGTGGACCGTGAAATTGGGATAAAAACTCTAATTTGGCATTAAAATTAGAAAGATCATATCATAGGGGACATGTGTACTAAGTTTGAAGTCGATTGGACTTAAACTTCATCAAAAACTACCTTGACCAAAAACTTTAACCTGAAGCGGGACAGACGCACGGACGAACGAACGGACAGACAGACGGACGGACGAACGAACGGACAGACGGACGGACGAACGAACGGACAGACGGACGGACGCACAGACCAGAAAACATAATGCCCCTCTAATATAAAAACACTGGCTTGTTCATATTATGATACGATCTGTATGCCGTCTTAATTCCACATTTGGCACACTTGACATTTTTTATCAATGATAAGCTTTTCGTTTCAGTTTTCATGCCATTGTAGTTCACAAAGTTTATGACAAAATAAAGATTTAATTTATTTATTGATACGACATGCTAAGTTATAGTCCGAGATTACCCTGAGGTTCAACGGCTGTTTTGCCAGACAAGCTGGAGCCGTGCTTGTCTGGGAAAATAGTCATGATTTTTGAACAAAGAAGAACTATTGCGTAGTGTGTATTAAAGTATTTCATTTTTTATTTTTTAACAGATTTGAATATGGAAGATGCGCATATCTGTACATCATAAAAGTACAAAGTCTGTTCTTTAACACACGTGGTTAATTTGGATCGCTTGTTTTCTAACACTATATTATAAGAATTCGAAGGTTCATATCATTTACATTCATCGTTTTTATGGGATTTTTTTTACTATCAATGCTGACTGAACCTCGAGGTTACATTGATAGTAAAAAAAAAAATCCGATTAAAAACGTTGAATGTAAATGACATGAACCTTCAAAGTCTTATATTGTAAGACTCACGTTTTTCAAACATAATATGTTGATGATTTATATTATGATGATTTTAATACACTTCACATTAGGTAATTTGTTACGTATATTGATTACATTAAATCGAGTTGTCCCAACGATACACTTATCGGTGTGCTCGATCATACGAATTTACCGACATTCATATAGATAAAATGACCCAAGTTTGGAAAATTCTTGTGGCGAAACTACATTTCGGAACACGTTAAAATTGGATCCTCATTAAGCTACATTATTAAGGTTTGATATATATTTTTTTTCAACAAAAAAAAATTGCAGTCTGTCGTGAGATTGGCAGTTTTTTATATGTTGAGTAATAAATTCAAATTGTTCAAATAACAGCATATTTGGCAACTAAAAAATCATTTATCGACAAATTCAGCTTTAAAATATACTTTACTTATAGTGGTTGTATAAAAGTTATATTATCGTTTTTGTCTCGCTTGACGGAGTCAAAAAGCGAGACAAAGGTATGCTGTTTCCGGCGTCGGTGGCGGCGACGGCGGCGTCAACAATGTATTAGTTTGTGATTAGGTCTAGTTTGTGGTGAACCACAAGTTGTAGGTCAATGATATTTGGTAATATACAGTTGTATTAGCATTGGCACATCTCATTTCCATGGAGATTATTTGACTCAGCCCCCTTAGTCATGGTCTACTGACATTGAAAATTTTGCTTAGTTAACATGTATTAGGTTGTGATTAGGTCAGTTCAAGGGGAACCATTAGTGGTAGGTCAATGATATTTGGTATGCAGTTGTATAAGCATTGGTACATCTGATTTCCATGGAGATTATTTGACTCAGCCCCTTAGTCATGGTGTATTGACTTTGAAAATTTTGTTTAGTTAACATGTATTAGGTTGTGATTAGGTCAGTTCAAGGGGAACTGTTAGTTGTAGGCCAATGTTAATTGGTATTCAGTTGTATAAGCATTAGCATATCTCATTTCAATGCAGAATATTTGGCCCCGTCCCCTCAGTCATGGTCTATCGACTTTGAAACTTTTGCTCAGTTTACATGATTTTTTGTATTAGTTTGTGATTAGATTAGTTTAAGATGAACTGCTAATGTTAAGTCAATGATATTTGGTATGCAACTTTATTGGCATTTGTAAGTATCGTTTCCATGTTGATTATATAACTCCACCCCCTATCATGGTTCATTGACTTTGAAACTTTTACATAGTTTACAAGTTAATGTTTGTGTTTAGGTTTGTTTAAAGGGAACAACTTATAATAAGTCAATGATATTTGGTATGCAGTTGTATTAGCATTGGCACATCTTATTTACATGAAGATAGTTTAGCCATGTACATCAGTTATGGTTCATTGACTTTGAATATTATCCTTGTTAAGTATTGCCATTTTAATTTCAACATTTGCATAATCAAAATTACAAAAAAAAGCGAGACATATCTCTGTGATAACAGTTTATGTGTTTTAAGAGATATTCATCCCTATGCGTATCGAGTTTTATGTGTAAATTGTCTTTCCTTTTTTTGACCTTTTCTATCTCTTTCATAAGAAGAGTCACTTTTCTATTATTCTAGTGTCACTGGAAATCCCACTGTTTACAAGTGGATCTTGAAAATGCATAACTTAAAAAAACTTAATTTTCTAATCTTCATCCTCTAAATTTTTTTAGTCTGTCCTTCCACGAAATATATAATTAGAATTTTTTTTTTAAAATGTTTTTGAAATTTCGAAAATTCCCCCTGACAACCGATCTGACAATTGTTTTAAGTTTCAATAGCTAGTAGATACATTTGTCTTTTAAAATACTACTGGCATATAAGGATCGTAATGATACTATGTGGATAAATTTATGTGTTTTCAAGTGCTAAATTGACAGCGCGTCTTCCCTGTGTATCATCGCCACCGGAAATTGGGTACTAACGAAGCGGAGAGAAAGGAAAAAATAAATAAAGAAGTCTAGAATTCCTTTAATTTAGACCATTTCTAGCGGTTTGATGAGGGAATCGCTTCTGAAACGATTTCCTGATATATAAAGCTTTATTTTTTTGTACCAACAAGTAGCCAACAAATACAAGATTTTGTGTTATACTCCAAAACGGTGCACTGTAGTACCAGAAAATTTCGAGGCCAATCGCCTTCCGTCCCACTGTTGGCAAAATATTCAACTGATTTTCGTTCTTTTTCCTGACAAATCGTTTGATTATGATTGTATGACTTCATATTTACTGAAATTCGCTCTCAAAAAGACGTTTTCTAAAGAATATCAGTAAAAATGAATCCAGACAAGGGTACGGCAACTTGCTATTGTTCACATGTTTACAGTACGGCAACTTGTTTTCCAACTATATGACAACTTGCTAGTTTTATTATATGTTTATGCCGTCCTTTTCAAGATTTAAAACATTATTTCTTGAAAAGGACGGTATAATATACATATAATAAAACTAGCAAGTTTAAATAATTTAATTATAAATCAAATATAAATATAATTCGCCTAACGGCATTGTAGATCATGGTACATGTATCATACACAATATTTTGTAACGCGGTCCTATTAAACCATCAGCATCATGAAAAATACATATATTTCTAGATGCATACAAGTGTTCTAGCTGCTCTTTTGTCGGGTTTTGTCTCTTTGACACATGCCTCATTTCCATTCTCAATTTTAATTTTATGTCAATACTTTACCTGTTCAACATAAAAAAAATCCCTGTGTCCATAAATAAACCCCTTTTAATTGTTAATAACTATCTATCTATTTGATATATAATAGATTCCTACCTGTTCAACATAAAAAAAAATCCCTGTGTCCATAAATAAACCCCTTTTTATTGTTAATAACTATCTATCTATTTGATATATAATAGATTACATCACATCTCTTAAATATCAGAGTTTACTCTGATATGCAATGCAATGGTATGTAGTCAATTATTGTCCTTAATAGCCGACTATACGGTATATTTTTTTTTTCATTGTCGAAGACCGTACGGTTGCCTACAATTCCTTACAACCACTTCATTTGAACTTTGGTGGATAGTTGTCTCAATGGCAATCATACCACATCTCCTACTTTTTAAATGAATAATCAGGAGGATTTTATCCGGGTTGAATATTAATATTCCTCCTTTGCTACTCATTATTTTTTTCACACGTTTTTATCTGCATTCGGTGTTTTTTTATTTTCAACTCTTCCCAGGCCAAGTTATTTTTTAATCCCTCCCAAACACGAAATGAAGTTGAAGTCCCCTTTCTTCTAAAATCTCAAGAAGGCAAGACACATCCCTGTCATGTCTGTTTCAACAGATTCAGCAATAAAACTTTCAAAACCGTAGAAAAAAGAAAGGATCATGCAAGTATAAGTGATCTATAAAGGTTATAAAAATTCTTAGAGATGTCCTTTATAGATTGTTTATATTGTATAAATTTTGACAAGTAATAACTTCCAATCAACAAATTAAGATAATATGGTTTTAATAAAATGTGGTAAAAGTGATACAATGCTATTTAGGATTTAATTATTTTCATATATTTGAAGTTTAAATTTTTATGTTTAAGGTAGTTCCATAAAACCAAATCTTTAGGTCTTACTAGTATTGAATTTTATCATGTCATTTGACACAATATAAAAGTTAAATTTAGAAATACATTTATTCAACATTTTATTCGTGAAAAGTACTACAAAAAGAGAACTCGGGCGAAATCAATCCCCCCCACACTAACTCACCATCAACTCATTTTAATTCAAGCCAAACAGCATTAAAGACGATCTTTTATTTTTCTACCAATTTAAAAAAAAACAATCTGTAATAGAATAGAAAGTAATTTGGGTTTCCACCAATTACACAAAATCAGTACAAAATGTATACACACAAAAAGCAATGGAAATGTGCTTTCATTGCTGTGCTTTCATTGCTGTTCTTCATCTCAAAGTCACAGTGAAACCTTCAACACGGAAAAATATTTCTCACCTCACAGCAATTTTAAGACGGCCCCTAGCAACTGCAAATTAACGATCACGACACAACTGTGAATTAAAGAACAAAGCCATGGTCTTATATCAAGAAAAGAAATCTTTAAAAGAAATCAAACATTTACTGTCGATTTACCCAAACACTCACACTAAACAATACAAACATCAATACCACCACGGGGCACATCGTAAAATATGTTAGACAACTTGGGAGGAAATAATGTACGTGTATGGCAAATAATTCGTAAATACTTTGTAATATGTAACACCAACTCGAACCCGGTCAAAAATATTTAAAACAAAATTTTTCCTACCGACAATATAAAATTTCATTTCAAACTATGAAGAATATAAAGCTGCATTCGCACCAGCATATTGGAACGGGATTAATGAAATTGTAATAACTTGTTTCTCAATCCACTATAAATAAATATGTTTAAACTAATACTAGAACACACCCGTGATATCGCGGGTCCGTGACTGAATTAAAGTATATAACTATGCGCAAGCCTTATCTTAGTATAAGTATTGTCATCTGATAAAGTCATGCCGATTATAAAATACACAGTTTTCTCTGCTTTCAAATCTTTGTTTGAACCCGTCGAACTGGAACTTATCAATTATTGGTAATATTAATTATTTGGAAAACAAAAGGTCCTGGATTGGAGTATTTTTTATCAACAGCATTGTCCTATATTAGTTATAAATAAAGTTGAATTCTTTGATTCGTTGTTTTACGCCATGCCCGCTTACAAACTGAAAACTGTACCTATACGCCGTATTTTTAGTCCAGATTTTCAGTATTCGTATTGTTATCTTAGAAAGTCTTACTGATTAAAATAAAACAATACAGTAGGTAACAATTTGACAATTTAGTAGTGTCAACCCTGTGATTATGACATGTGTATATAGCATATTAATCCTGAATACACCGTTTAGTGGTGCGCCTGTCAGATGCGGAACGTACAGATAAGGTATAGGTAACTGTAACAGGTGAATATACTATTGGTATCGGTATCGGACTCGACCCGGAACTTCTTAATTATTGGCAATATTAATTACGTGGAAGACAAAAGGGCCTGGAGTGGTGTAATTTTTAATATACACCTTTGTAATATATTAGTTATATATAAAGTTGAATTCTTTGATTCGTCGTTTTTAAGTGATGACGGCTAACAAATTGGACCTCGTAATTTTAGTATTATAGATATATATTGGTAATTTAAAGAATCAATTGAAAGGCGAAGGTTTGTTGATCCTTCTAGAACACCTTTTGACTGATAATTTAAAAAAAAAATGTTTCTCAAGGATTACATCCCAGCTCCTTTGTTCTAACAAGTGTGATCTGAGCCGGATCATCCCTACCAGATCACCACAGACTGAGTTTCTTTGTTTTGCATGCTTCCTTTGTTTTGTAACATTTTGGCGGGAATGCCTAATCCACAATAAAACTTAGAAATATTTATTGAGAAAAGACACACTTTCAAAATTTATGTAGAAAAAATCCACTGTCTATATATACTGAAATTCGAACTCAAGACCTTTAGCATATAAACCCACGACACATACCCCTACACCAGGACGACTGGATACCAACTATCAGTAATTTAACATATTTAAAGGAAGCAAGATATTTTCATAAGTGGGGCGAGTATGCAGGCCTTTATTTAGTGGGATTTTAACCATTTTCATAAATAAAGCAAGTTGTCAGACTGATTGTTCAATGGGATTTTACTCTTTTCATATGTGGGGCGAGTTGGTAAAAAGAGTGTGGGGATTTTTTAGAAAGTGGCGATTTAGTGTGGGCCGATTGGCCAGTGGGGCGAGTTGACATGGTTTCATATTTAGACATCGTGTTCGGGGGTCATTAACGGTATATATTATATAGTAATATATAAAGTATATTATAATGGTTGGGTGGCGTTCTAAACTAGATTTTATGAATTATAAATGTTTTTTCGTCTAATCTAAAACAGCTGGGATGTACAATAGTTATCCCATTCGGACTTGGTGTGTCAGAGTCAGATCACCCTCTGGTCTCCAGCCATCGGGGTGATCTGACACCGACACTGACACACCGCGTCATCATGAGATAACTTTTACAGAAGTACATGTTTATGGAACCAGTACGCTCTGATATGTTAACAACGGTATATTGACCCAAACCCCAATATTTGCTATATATTGAAAAAATTAACATAGTAAAACAATGGGGCCAGGGATATATGGTGTGCATCTTCTTTAAATTTTAGTACAAAACTGGCGTCAAAGTGAATATATTATACTTAAATAATACTTTATTGAAAGCACTTTACGCCCATATGGGCCAATGGCTTAAAACGGCTGAGATGACCGTTGGTTTTCCTGTCTGAATTGTTTTACATAAGTCATTTTGGGGCCATTTATATCTTGTTGTTCGGTGTGAGCCAAGGCTCTGTGTTGAAGGCCGTAATTTGACCTATAATTGTTTACTTTTTTTGCACATTGTGACTTGAATGGAGAGTTTTCTCATTGGCACTCATACCACATCTTCTTATTTATAATTTACAAACACATGTTTATTGATTATGTTATAAAGTACCATAACCTTAAGCGCAAAGGTGTTTGAAACATTTCAACGTGTACATCGTCGTCTGATCTTGAAGACCTGACATAGAACGTTTTTGTTGTTTAACAGTACGAATAGGAATAGGAAAGTTTTATTTTGATTTGGTTTACTTATAACTGGCAGTACGAACCTTAACTCTTAAGAGCTTTTTTTCTAATATTAATAACATATTCATAACATAAATACAGAGAACATGGGAAGATAAGACATTTAATCAGAATATATTAAAATGCATAAATACAGCACAGGCACATTGAAATACATGCAAAACCCTTCTTCTTTTTTTTAATAAACAAGTTACGCTTGATAGACACGTAGAAAGACTTTTATCTGAAACATTTTCCACATAAAACTCGGTATTACTCAACTCTTTTCACGGTTGTTTATGCAAAATCGTTGCGTTTCCTTTATTTACGACTACGAATGTTCATCCTTTAGTTACGACTACGAATGTTCATAATTTAGTTACGACTACGAATGTTCATCCTTTAGTTACGACTACGAATGTTCAACCTTTATTTACGACTACGAATGTTCATCCTTTATTTACGACTACGAATGTTCATCCTTTGGTTACGACTACGAATGTTCATCCTTTAGTTACGACTACGAATGTTCAACCTTTATTTACGACTACGAATGTTCACCCTTTATTTACGACTACGAATGTTCATCCTTTAGTTACGACTACGAATGTTCATCCTTTAGTTACGACTACGAATGTTCAACCTTTATTTACGACTACGAATGTTCATCCTTTAGTTACGACTACGAATGTTCTTCTTCGACCTATGATTTTAAATTTCTCTAAGTGTCATCTCATTTTTTTGAAAAGAATCATGTAAAACTGACTTTTTCCAATCACGCTTTAAATCTTATAAAATCTTTGATTTTTTGTTATATGTATACTAAGTTTCTGGAAATATCAATGATTTCGTGTTCCATGAACAGGATGACAAATATTTGCTTCTTTTCCGTTTAAAAACATTTTTTTCCCCTGAAGATTTAGATGCAAGATGAGTTGATATTTTTGGCTTTTATATTATAATATGAACATACATAATCCTTAAGGTGGTACCTAACACTACAGGGAGATAACTCTGTAAAGTCATCTATCCATATCCGTCAATTCTGCAAATCTAATGTAGCTTTGGAGCTCTATGTACCCCTACTTTGGAGAAGTAAAAACCAGCAACAACAGCTACTAGACTCTCAAAGGTTCACTTGCAGTTTGGAAATTAACAAGTGTCGCTACAGTATAATAACAATTTAAAAGATACATTTCTCGGTTTACGTAGGAAATTGAAACAGTAACTAAATGACACAAGAATCTAGAGCGGTAATTTGTTGTGGACTTTAGCGGAGTTGTGGACTTTAGAGGAATTGTGGACTTTAACGGTGCCACACCTGTTCTTTTGTGATGTGAAAGTGATGGTGTTTACTTGTACATTTCATATATCTTATAACAGACAAATAGATTGAACATGTTATTAAGTTTGAACACTCACAACTCAATGAAAGAAGTAAAATGAAAGATTACTGATAGTTTGAAATACAGTAATAAAAGCTCATTTAGATCATTTACAAAAGTGGTGAATAAAAGGAGATGTTGGATGTACACATGAGACAACAACTTAACGACAGAAAAAACATCAAAAAACATCCAGAGGTATACAATAAAGGAGTATCGACAAAATATGGCAAGCGCTAGAATGTCGCGAGTCTTATAAAAATGTAAATGGTTTAATTGAAGCAATTATAAATCTGTCATTAAAATGCAATTTTTTCAAAAATTGCAAATATTTAAATCTGACATAGATAAAAAGAGGAACACATTCAATAAATTGTAAATTAGTTGAATAGTACAAACGAACGAATTTGTAACATTATTTTGTAAGAAAATTTCAAACAAATTCAATGCAATTTATTAACTGATAAACTTGGGGCGAAAACAAACATTTCACAGACGATACTTTACCTGAAAATGAGAGGAAACACACAATTCGTTAACTACTGCAAAAGCGTAAAAAAAATGCGTCTATAACGATTCCTGTGTCATTTTGTGATCATATAGACAGACGCCTTGATAATGTTTACGAATAATGAATATAATCACGACAATCTTCGTTCTCTCGACTCAAATAAAAAAATTACAGGAGCAATATATTTTTAGCTCGCCTGGCCTAAAAGGCCAAGTGAGCTTTTCTCATCACTTGGCGTCCGGCGTCCGTCGTCGTCCGTCGTCGTCGTCCGTCGTAGTCCGTCGTCCGTCGTCGTCCGTCGTCCGTCGTCGTCGTTAACTTTTACAAAAATCTTCTTCTCTGAAACTACTGGGCCAAATTAAACCAAACTTGGCCACAATCATCATTGGGGTATCTAGTTTAAAAAATGTGTCCGGTGACCCGGCCAACCATCCAAGATGGCCGCCATGGCTAAAAATAGAACATAGGGGTAAAATGCAGTTTTTGGCTTATAACTCAAAAACCAAAGCATTTAGAGCAAATCTGACAGGGTAGAATTGTTAAACAGGTGAAGATCTATCTGCCCTGAAATTTTCAGATGAATCGGATAACCCGTTGTTGGGTTGCTGCCCCTGAATTAGTAATTTTAAGGAAATTTTGCTGTTTTTGGTTATTATCTTGAATATTATTATAGATAGAGATAAACAGTAAACAGCAATAATGTTCAGCAAAGTAAGATTTACAAATAAGTCAACATGACTGAAATGGTCAGTTGACCCCTTTAGGAGTTATTGCCCTTTATAGTCAATTTTTAACCATTTTTCGTAAATCTTAGTAATATTTTACAAAAATCTTCTCCTCTGAAACAACTGGGCCAAATTAATCCAAACTTGGCCACAATCATCTTTTGGGTTAGTAGTTTGAAAAATGTGTCCGGTGACCCGGCCATCAAACCAAGATGGCCGCCATGGCTAAAAATAGAACATGGGGTAAAATGCAGTTTTTGGCTTATAACTCAAAACCCAAAGCATTTAGAACAAATCTGACATGGGGTAAAATTGTTTATCAGTTCAAGATCTATCTGCCCTGAAATTTTCAGATGAATCGGACAACCCGTTGTTGGGTTGCTTGCCCTGAATTAGTAATTTTAAGGAAATTTTGCTCTTTTTGGTTATTATCTTGAATGTTATTATAGATAGAGATAAACTATAAACAGCAATAATGTTCAGCAAAGTAAGATTTACAAATAAGTTAACATGACTGAAATGGTCAGTTGACCCCTTTAGGAGTTATTGCCCTTTATAGTCAATTTTGAACCATTTTTCGTAAATCTTAGTAATCTTTTACAAAAATCTTCTCCTCTGAAACTACTGGGCCAAATTAATCCAAACTTGGCCACAATCATCTTTTGGGTTAGTAGTTTGAAAAATGTGTCCGGTGATCCGGCCATCCAACCAAGATGGCCGCCATGGCTAAAAATAGAACATGGGGTAAAATGCAGTTTTTGGCTTATAACTCAAAACCCAAAGCATTTAGAGCAAATCTGACATGGGGTAAAATTGTTTATCAGGTCAACATTTATCTGCTCTGAAATTTTTAGATGAATCGGACAACCAGTTGTTGGGTTGCTGACCCTGAATTGTTAGTTTTAAGGAAATTTTGCTGTTTTTGGTCATTATCTTGAATATTATTATTGATAGAGATAAACAGTAAACAACAATAATGTTCAGCAAAGTAAGATTTACAAATAAGTCAACATGACCGAAATGGTCAATTGACCCCCTTAGGAGTTATTGTTCTTTATAGTCAATTTTTAACAATTTTCATAAAATTTGTAAATTTTTACTAACATTTTCCACTGAAACTAATGGGCCAAGTTCGTTATAGATAGAGATTAATTTTAAGCAGCAAGAATGTTCAGTAAAGTAAGATCTAGATGTACAAACACATCACCATCACCAAAACACAATTTTGTCATGAATCCATCTGCTTCCTTTAATATTCACATAGACCAAGGTGAGCGACACAGGCTCTTTAGAGCCTCTAGTTTTTAATGTTTTATTTTATACTGGTTTTCAATTGGAACAAACTATTTTTTTCATGATGCTTTTGAAACAATATTTTTACAAAAAAAGAAATCAAACAATTGATCAAAATAAACCCCACCCCACGAAGATTAACGGTATCATACATAAAGGTTACATCAAATAATAAGAAGAAATAATATTATAATAAATTTTGATTTTTTGAATCAAAAGAAAGCGTAAAAATTGACTTCGTACTTTCTTCGGCCTATTTAACTTTTGATTTGAGCGCGCGTCACTGATGAGTCTTTTGTAGACGAAACGCACGTATTGCGTTCACATTTCAATCCTGGTATCTATGATGAGTTTATTGAATTGCAAGTTTATTTGACAAGAAACCCCACATGGCGTACTAGACATACAATTGGAATGTGTTTTGTTTTCAAAAAAAAAAAAATAGCCAACCAACCAGGTAAGAAGAAAATTGATGTTAAACATCTGCACGTGGAGCACGAATCGTACAAAATAATTAGCATAACCGGTTTATTCTGTTTATATATACGTACAATCGATCTTCAGCTACTACGCCTTCTGCACTTGAAATTATTTCATCATGATGAAAGGAGCTCTCTTGATTTGTGTCTTCTTATGCTTTGGCAGAGGTATGTAAAAAGAAAGGCAGATAAATGAAGGGAAAGGGGTGGAGGGGGTTTCACAAATACATTGCGAGATAAAAAAAGAAAGTAAAAAGAGTAAATTTTGAGGTGAAAATACGGCCATTTTAGCCATAGGGTCCACACGAACCTTAACATGTTAACAACACCTCGATTTTGGCAAAAATAGTTAACAAAAAATGCAGAAATGCTGATAACGGTTAACAAAGTGGGTGTTGAAAACAGTTAACAGCTTAAATTGATCTCAGATAACAGTTAAGGTTCCACTAAAGTCAAAATATAGGACACTTCATAAGGCAGCAACCATTTGATTTTCTGGGGGGTGCTATGGTTTTTTTTTCTGTGCAAACTTTTTTTTTCGCGACAAGTCGAAAACAATTTTTTTCTTTCAATTTTAGCATTACATATAGTGGCAGCTGAGGGTGAAACAAACAATTTTTTTTCTCAGAATCAAAAACAAATTATTTTTTTCTCCAAAAACTGGAAACAAACTTTTTTTTCCAAAAAAAACCATAGCCCCCCCCCCCCCCCCCCCCAGAAAATCAAATGGTTGCTGCCTAAACATCTAAACTTTGCCTGTATTTTTCAACCTATAATGAATAAAGTCCTAAACTATGGAAACATACGTTCATTTAAACATACTATATACACACTGTGAAAATTGTAAATAAACTTGAAATTTTTATGTTGTGGCCAATTCGGTTTTGGCGGTGAACACTTAATTTTTCAAAAAAATATGGAGGCTTGCTAGATGACTTAATTTGTTTAAAATTGGTATGAATGAATACTATAACATATAATGCAGTACAAGCTAATGTTGATTTTTAAGAAAATGTATTGATTTACGAGTTTCAGTTAAATTCATGTATCTAAGTGAACGAATATCAAAGGAACAATACAGAAATTGGACTAAAATGTCATTGAAACATATTTATTTGACAAATAAACACTAGCTTGTACTGCATTACATGTGACAGTATTCGTCTATACCAATTTTAAGCAAATTAAGTCATCTCGCAGGCCTCCAGATTTTTTGGGAAATTTAGTGTTCACCCCTTAAACCGGTTTGACCACAACATAAAAAATTCAAGTTTATTTACTATTTTTACAGTGTGTATATGTTAAGTGTGTTTAAATGAACATATGTTCCCATAGTTTAGGACTTTAGGGAGCTACCATTTGATTTTTATGGGGGGCTAGGATGAAATTTGAAAAAAATAGGCAGGACAGGAGTTTTGAGTAAAAAAAAGGCAGGATGAGACAATTGCCAAAAAAAAAAGTCAGGACGACAATTTAGGTAAAAAAAAGTCAGGATAAACTAAAAAAACAGGACCAAACAGAGTGAAAAATAAAAAGGCAGGACAGAGATTACAGCTAAAAAAATGCAGGACAAAATTTTTCATCCTAGCCCCCCCCCCCCCCCCCCCCCCCCATAAAAATCAAATGGTAGCTCCCTTATTCATTATAGGTTGAAAAATACAGGCAAAGTTTTGATATTTCTGTAGTGTCCTATATTTTGACTTTAGTGGAACCTACAGAGATTTTTGTTATAAGATTTTAAACACAGAATTACTCACTTGTTTTTCTATGATATGCTAACGTTTACTGTTGACAAAAAGTCGCTCAACAACCTTTAAATTCCAAAAACACCTCGTTATGAGTCACTAAAGTCGAGCACACCCTAGAAGGTGTACTTGAATTGGTCCGTATTTGTATTTGTTTTAAACAATATCTAAATTTATAAACTTGTTTTAAGGAAATCATTGCTAGCACTGCATGCAAAAATCCTCTATCAATAATCGAATTGCCAAATATAAGAGTACAAAGGGAAAGGCTGTGGATTTTCTATAAAATTTCCAAATGTTTAACATTGAATCAATACAAGGGTACATAATCATTAAGACATGGATGAACTTAACTACTGCAAAAGTGGTTGTCGTTTGTTGATGTGTTACGTATTTGTTTTTCATTCATTTTTTGTACATAAATTAAGTTTTCTCGTTTGAATTGTTTATCTTTTGTCATTTCGGGGCCTTTTATAATAGCTATGCGGTATGGACTTTGCTCATTGTTAAAGGCCGTACGGTGACCTATAGTTGTTAATTTTTGTGTCATTTGGTCTCTTTGGCAATCATACCACATCTTCTTTTTTTTTTATATTTTCTATGTATGGAAACATCTTCCATAGATCTGATTTACAAACGTAAAATGGTAAATATAATCTCTGTTGGATGTTACCAAGGAAACAATTTTCGTTTATTTAAAATAATTTATTAAAAAAAAACACACGAAGATGTGGTATGATTACCAATATGACAACTCTCCACAAAAGACCAAATTACACAGAAATTATGGGTCACCGTACGGCCTTCAAAAATGAGTAATGCACATACCGCATAGTCGGCTATAAAAAGCCCCGAAATGACAAATGTAAAAAAAAATCAAACGAGAAAACTAACGGCATAATGTATGTACAAATTAATGAACGAAAACAAATATGTTACACAGCAACAAACAACAACCACTGAATGACAGGTTATAGACATGGAACAGGCACATAGATAATATGGCTGGGTTGTTTACCAGGCGTGTGAATTACATTTGATCTGGGAACAGTATACCACACAAAGGAGTAACAACTCATAAAACATGCAAACCTGTCTCTAGTCAGGAACATCTAGCCATTGTTTGTATTGTGTTTTTCTTCTAATTTTTTTTTCATTTATATGTTTCGAAGTTTATTGTGGCGTTCATTTCGCAGTAACAAGCATACATCATTTCAAGAAACAAGAGTGTGTTTCTGATCGAGAACTTCTCTAGGTTCGTTGCTTTAGGAATATTTATCCAAAACTCATATTTCACCATTCAGCTTTATTATACTATTTAGTCGGACGTCAGGCGCTACCCTAATAAATCCTACCGTTTGTTTTTGTCCTCTGGTTTTGTAGTTTACGAATGTTGTCGGCTATTTGATGACGGAAATCGTTTGTCGTCGGTAGCCGAACAGTTTCATCCTTTTACTATATTCAATACCCTGTGTGCTGGGTCATATTTTGGACGCTAGTCTTTGCTCCTTTTAATTGGAAATATGGATTACAAAATGAAACTCAGAAATGGAAAAAGCTAAAAACCAAACGCGTTCAAACTGAAGGATATCTACACGTCTCAATCTTCAAAATCGCTTTTCTAAAAATACTACTATCGCTAACATTTTTAAAATAAAAATCATGGTTACCCTTCTATCGATAAGTGTCATGCCAAAAATGGCTTGCATGTCACCGTCTTTCCACCAACAATACGGTAAAATCCACATTTAATGGTTGCACTGTTTCCTTCAATTTTGAAACTGATACATACACTAAAAAAAACT
Source organism: Mytilus galloprovincialis (assembly GCA_037788925.1). NCBI lineage: Eukaryota > Metazoa > Mollusca > Bivalvia > Mytilida > Mytilidae > Mytilus > Mytilus galloprovincialis. The sequence goes on along the minus strand of CM075332.1, from coordinate 40,693,913 downwards.
AACAGTATTATCTATTCACCTACATGCAACAAACAGGAGTGCGGTATTCAGTATGTAGGTGACGTTATTTATCTAAACGCATACAAGAACACCTTGATCGTTTTAGAAGACTATCTACTTACAACTTTGCCTCATAATCTCAAAAAGAAAACAAATCACACAATTTATTAAAAAGTCAGAATGCGAGTATATCTGTTCAAACTCTATCAGGTCATTTTTTAGTAATACGAAACAAGATAACTATGTCAGTTGGACCTGCTTTGATCAATAACTGCGGACCTATGTTTATGTATTTGAATGAGTTACAATTGATGACTAAAATAACGGAGGGGGTCGTTGACGACACCTCCCGGGACGTGTCGCCCCTATTCGACCATCTGGATACCTGATATCAGATTATGGCTGAACAACAGACAATTAATCAAATGAAACTATATTTTATTCCCAAATGTACAATAATTGCATTAAACAAAATCGGATATAAACAGGAGTAAGAAAACTTTCTTAAATGAAGTTCAAAAATAGAGTAATTTCAAATGTCAATTGAAATTAAAGTGTTCCTAGGGGAATTAACCTAGGCACATCAAGGCACATTTAATAACACGTTTAGGTATTTGGATCATGTATTGGCTCTCAATAATGACGGCTTCATTGTGTACACTAAAGATATTTATCATGCTGAACTGACTTTAAACACAAGCTAATACTAACAATGAACGTTGTCCTTTCCATGGTCTTGAACTCTATATCATTAACAGAATGCTTAATACCAAAAACGACAAAAGAGATGGTTTTTCATTTTTTATTGTTAATCATCCATTTTTAGATGGTGACAATCCCTAGTCACCATCTAACGGTGTTTATATAGCTTAACTTGTTCTATTTAAGGAATGACTAACATTTTTCTGTCTATGAAGAAATAACATCAAAAATGTGGTGCACACTGAATAACGCGCGTAGAGGGTTATTTAACAGTATGCACCACATTTTTTATGTTATTTCGAATAGACAGAAAAAAATATTACAGTCATTTCTTATAATTTAATTCTAAATTCCATTTTAAACCGTAGAACACCATTAAAAAAACGTTGATGACGTCACGGTCACATGACTAAATTATGTCTATGGGCTGGTAACAAAATAACGTCAGCCAATCAGAAGACGCGTTACATCTAAAATTAAATTATTCGATCATGTTTGTAACAACGTATTTGATTTTAACGAAAGAAATATCTGTATTGTCTAATATTTACATACCGGGGTTTTCGATATCACAAACTAGTCAAAGCATTTACTAAATTTTATCATCAGTACAAGGACATCATTCGTAAATATGAATTAACATGCAGACATCTTATGTGTGCAGGTATTTCACATCCAATCTTGTATGGTAATATTCTATACAAAGCACACAAATGTCGTTGTTAACCTCAAAAGTTAATCTAACCTCCTTAAAAACAGACATATTCAGAAGGGATATAGTTACGTTACTTTTGTCAGGTCATTAAAGATGTCATACATGAATTTTGGAATTAATATTGATTCACTCATAGGGTCTTTGATTCGGAAATAAACACATGTATTCTAAAACCAGTTGTTGGCATGACACGCGTTATGTTTTTATGATGGAATGATACTAAACTCCTAACGGGAGGGATTGTACTTGATTTTAATATGATGGAGACATAATCTTTCAATCAGTTTACTTTAGGCTTGAAGCTGGCATCACAAAGACGCGGTGTGTCAGTGTAAGATCACCCCGATGGCCGGATGACAGGGTGATCTAGCACTGACACACCAAGTCCGAGTGGGATAACTATTTTACATCCCAGCTGTTTTAGATTAGACGAAAACCCTTTTACAATTCATAAAATCTAATTTAGAACGCCACACAACCATTATAATATACTTTATATATTACTATATGATGTATACCTTTAATGACCCCCGAACACGAAGTTTAGATATCAAACAATGTCAACGCGCCCTACTTGCCAATTGACCCACACTATATCGCCACTTTATAAAAAATCGCCCCACTCTTGTTTACCGACTCGCCTTACTTTTGAAAAAGTGTAAAATCAAATTGAACAATCAGTCTGACATCTCACTTATTAACGAAAAATGTGTTAACCCCACTGAATAAAGGTCTGCCAACTCTCCCCACTTATAAAAAGATCTTGCTTCCTTTAAGTATGTTAAATTACTGTTAGTTCGTATCCAGTGGTCCTGGAGTAGTGGTATATGTCGTGGCTTCATATGGTTAAGGTCTTGAGTTAGAATGCGAGCATATACACTGGATTTTTTACGTGAATTTTGATATATAGTATTTTCCCTATAATTAATTATAAGTTTTATAGTGGATTTGACTTTTCCGCTAAAATGTTACAGAAAAAAGGAAAGCATGCATAACAACGAAACCCAAACTGGGGTGATCTGGTAGGGTGATCCGGCTCAGATCACCCCTGTTAGAACAAAGGAGCTGGGATGTAATATCAGTAACTAACTAGTAGTCATTTGTTAATTTATGAATCACTGTCATTTTGCGAAGTTTTTCCATAAAGCTAGATCACATGAACATGTGATAAGAACAGACCGGTGTGCTCGACAACTTAGGTGTGAAAAAATAAGTATTCGTCGGGAAATTATAACATAAGTACTTTTTTTAACACTCAGAACATTGTTGATACGAAAGATCTTTCGATTTTGTATGTACATGATTTTTTTCAATTTTTTTTTATACATATGCAGCAAGGATTGGCAGTATTTAATTTTCAGTTTTGCAAGCTATCACTATAAATATTGAAAATAAAACATCGCGTATTTGCACGTATATTTCTAATAACACAGTTTAACAAATTATTTCTTTAAAATAAACAATTATTATTTAGAAATAACTTTTGATCAGTATCGTCGCCGGTATTGTTTTATTACTGACTTTCTCGCCTCTATCATAGAAAGAGTGAATTTTCTTTTGTTTTCGTTCACAGTGGAAATCCTACTGTTCCTTGTTTGCATTACCTATTCTAAATACATTCTTATACTAGAAAACGGTCAACACGTCAAACCATATAGAAAATCAGTCCCAAAACCTGTAATAGAAATGAAAAAAAAACCAAAAAAAAAAACTATCAAGGTGAGATTTACAGCATCCATCAATTGGATAAAGAAAACCCAAAGACCAAGATGGGATGTGGGAAACCCCTGATTGCTTTACAGCCGATTGCATTAAGTGTGTAGGTAAAGGTAATATCGTTGGTTAGCTTGCTTGCTATCTACACCGTGAAGTCATTATTAGGTAAGGTATGCTACCCTCCTTTCAAAGTAGCCTAGTCCTACAGACAGATTGGTTATCTGTCGGACTAGTCTACCCTTAAAGGAGGGTAGTTTACCTAACCTAATAATGATTTCATGGTTCAGCTATAGTAAGCAAGGTAACCAAAGATTTTACCTTTACCTACACATTCAATGAAATTAGCTGTAAAGTTTTTGAAATTCTAATAACTTTCTTAAAATATCCTGGATATGTATCAAACTTGGACAGAAGCTTGTTTATGTTCATTAAATAGTATCAAGAGGTAATTTTTGTAAAATTTATAAATGGACTTAGTTCTTCTAACAGTTAACATTGTAACATTCACTCTGTGGTTAAAGTTTTTAAAATTTTAATAACTGTATTTAACTAGCCTGGATTTGTACCAAACTTAGACAGACGCTTGTTTATGATCAAAAGCTAGTATCTAGAATGAAAATTTGTAAAGTTTTAGTTCCTGTTTATTTTTTATAAACAGACTTAGTTTTTCTTCCAGTTAACATTACATAACGAAGATCGCTTATAATGCAGACTATACCTGGCCGTTGCACCGAAAATTGGTGTAGCGAATTGAAGGACATTTTCTGTAAACTTAATTTAGAACATTTTTTTTTATTAAAAAACAGCTATTAATCTGAAAACTGTAGAAATGCACATTCAGCGCCTTTATTCAAACATATGGAATGAAAATATACAACAAGTACCATGCAAAACTTCGTACCTACATTGTATGTAACTTTCAAATCTGCCTTTAATCAGGAACAGTATGTAAAACTAAATTTAACCAAAGTCGAACGCTCGCATTTAGCACAATTCAGGTGTGGAATATTACCTTTGAGGATAGAAACAGGACGATATATAGGTGAAAGACCAGAAGAAAGACTTTGTAAATTTTGCACTGCAGACGTGACCGAAACTGAAACTCATTTTTTACTAGACTGTACATTCTATTCAGCTATACGAGAACATGTTTTGGTGAACTTTTGTTAACTACTTCCTTTATATCTATAAACAATAATGAAAAACTTATTTTTTTTATTAATAGCCATACTCGAAAACTAGCCAAATACATTGTAGAGGTATATTCTAAAAGACGCGTCTATTCTGTTTACAAATAGCTTAATATCTATATATATATATATATTTTTTAAATTATATTTCGTCAACAAAAAGATAAATTCTTGAATAATTATTATTTCCAAGAACGTGATATATTGTTTTATAATTAATTAATTTCATTTGAGGTGACTTATAGGTCCATTGGGCCGGGTGTATTAATATTTATAATATATTGTATATTTGTAATCTTTACATATTTACACATGTCACTATAATAAATAATTTACTTACTTACTTAAGCCTCGGTCACACCTTACCGGATAGCACGAACGGACACCTAACGGATGAAAATAAAAGTTGTCCGTTGACAAAATTGTTATCCGTTGGGAGTCCGTTGATGTACTGACCGAATAAAACGGACGTGTAACGGATGCATAACGGACACACACCGGATATGCAACGTACGAGAAACGGACACGTTACGGACAGAGCGGATAAGTGTCGAACGTACATCCAACGGACGAGTACCGCATAAAACGGACACCTAACGGAAGCGTACCGGATAAAACGGACGAACAAGATATACGGAAAAATCAAAGGCGACAATAATAATGCATGTAAATCGCATAAATATTCAAAATGTTTGTGCAACTGGTTTTGGTTTGTTCTTCAAAATTCCGCCAAAGAGCAGTGTCTGGCCTGAATAAGAACTGCTTGATTGTGAAGACGTGCCTATACTCTAAGATCGATTATGAATAATAAGAATTCATGAACCTTAGGAAATCTGACATACTAATAATTGGCTTTTCTGACGAGAAATTTTCAATTGGAATTTATCCGTTTCAGATCCGTTCATCATCCGTTTTATCCGTTATACGTCCGGTAGAAGTCTGTTTCTCATACGTTTTATCCGTTAAAGGTCCGGTAGAAGTCCGTTGGTGAATTTACCTTCCAGACCTCCAACGGACACGTAACGGATAGAAAACGGAAACGAAACGGACGAGTACCGTACAAAACGGACACCAAACGGACGTTCAACGGATATTTTATCCGTTGGACGTCCGTTGAAAGTTTTGAACATGCTCAAAATTTTCCACCGGACAGAACGGACGTCGACGGATAAAACGTACGCTTAACGGACATTCAACGGATATGGACCGACGTCTAACGGATAAGAACGGACATGAACGGATTGAAAAAAAAAGTTATCCGTTAGGCGTCCGTTCGAGCTGTCCGGTAAGGTGTGACCGAGGCTTTACAGTCTGAAGTTAATTTTTTGCTGGATTTATACTAAACTTCGACAGAAGCTTCTTACAATCAGAAGAGAGTATCTAGAGGAAAAAAGTTTAATAATTTTTCCTTATTTTTGTTGAACCTAGGACTAACTGCAAAAAGCGAGACACTGGGTTCCTTTGCGAACCTTACGAATTTTTCTATAATTTACTTTTCCCCCATTTACACAAGTAGATAACTAATTTTATGGCAATCTTCCAATATTTACAAAATAAACCTTCTCTAATAAGTTTTCAGAGACTATACTGTGCTGAAATAAAGGGTCGAACATTATGTTGTTTTTTCTTTAATCCCAGTTTTATTTAACCTTTTGATTTCTTTTGACAGTGATTCTCCAGGGATGGAATGGTTATATAGACAACTTGATAGGACAGTCACGTGATGCTAGTGGTTTCGAACATGTAGACAGAGCATGTATTATAGGTCTCGATGGTGGAGCAAAATGGACGACAGATAGTTACCAAAATGCACTTAAACTATCTTCGAATGAGGCTAGTACAATTGCAAAAGCCTTCAAAAGCGAAGATTTTACCCCATTCATGGTCAATGGTATTTATGCTGAAGGAGTCAAGTATTATTTCCTACGCGAAGAGGAGAGTAAAATAGTTTTTGCCAAAAAGAAATGGAATGGTGCGTTGACATTACAAAGATCTAAAACTGCTATCGTTATCGCTCATACTAAAGATGGAGGTCAGCAAGGGAATGCGAATAAAGCTGTCGGTGTCATCGCAGAATATTTAGAATCTATGGGCATGTAATAAATCATACAATATGTGTTTACGAATGAATTGGACACATTTCTTATATTTGCGTTTTTCAATAGATAACACAAAATATGAATTTTGTCTTATTGTAAAAACATACCGATTTAATATTATTTCTTAAAACGCCATACAAAATTATTTCTTCGTTCAACAAAGAGACCAGCATACACACCCCTTATTTCAACCTCGAGTTTATTATTTGATATACAGGTTATCAGCGTTAGTTCTAAAACAAGAAACAAAGAGTCCGGAGGACTTTTTGAATATATTAACAAACTGACGATTAACCATAGTTTTTCGTACTTTTTTCAAATTACAGATCTTTTCTTAATTATAACCTTTTATTAGTCAGATCCAATAGCCACTTAATTCTGTGGAAGAATGGACTAAAACCAGGGGCGTAGCTAGAATAAAATGATGTGCACTCTTTCTACCGCCGAGCGGAACGAGACGAAAAAATTTTGGGACCATTTTATGCAGAAAATGATTTTTTTGTTTCGGTTTTCGGTCATAGGAGGGTTAAAAGAGGTGCTACATATACATAAGACTTAAACGATTTATGAATGCAAAACTATTGAGAATTCTTCTGAATAGGGTAAATCATGGAAATTGTCAAAAATCTGCTCGTCGGGTATTAGTAGAAACGAACTGCTCCATTACTTTGTCAATATTCACACTGAAATATTGATGAATATGCATTAATGCTAGCGATGATAACCTATCGTTATTAATGGTTAATCGTACATATGTTTTCAACCGACGTAGTTCACTGATCAATCACTACGCGGTAGCACTTGTTATAGCTGGCATTATCAACATAATACTCAAAATAGTATCTATAGAAGGATACAACACTAGGCTTACCGCATCGTGTGTCTCACACAGCGAAGTTGGCTTTTGATCGTGAGATGTTATACACCAGTGAGTTCGCCATCGAGCGACCTCCCGATTGAATGCGTCTAAATTACATGTCAGGCCAGTCTCGTATGTCTCAAACAATGTTGCTATTTGTTATATTCCTTACAACACCCTCGTTGATACTGCGCTCAGAGCTCCAGATAAGAATTCACAAATTGGGGTTTTTACCCACCATTTTCTTATGTAATTGGGAGATAAAGTTTTTTAATTGCATTATCAATTCCAATTCACCCCTCAAGTTAATATCAAATTGGGTTTTTCACCACCAAGCTCCTTAATGTATTGGGTTTTTTCATTAACACAATATTGAATATTTAGGCAATATCAACCCCAGATGTTTTTCCACCTTAAATATGTTTCTTTCTTTGTATATGTGCTAGCTGTTTTATTTTGTTTCTACACTGACGAGCAATAATTTGTAGGTTTAATTTGTGTCCCCGGCGTTTCAAACCTTCTGCCAGTGTTGCATTTTATCACAACTGAGTTATATAAACTGTAAAAAACGGATATGTGTATTCACAGGCACTCGTCTCAGAATTTTTTTTCCCTATATACCGTAATATTAAAAATTCTGAGACGAGTGTCTGTGACTGTGTGTGTATTCACTCGTAAAATGAAGGAGAAAAAGATAGTATATAAACTCTAATTATACTTGAATCCTTTTGTTTTATTCAATTAACATAAATCTAGGTTAAGTTGTCCCTAATTAGAACTTTTGGTTTCCGATGCTTTCCAACTACATATCATGTCATAATTGTTTTGGCATTCACTTTTTCAAACTGATTTCGTTTTTGACGAAACCCCGTGTTTATTATATAGCAATGTTCTCGTTAAGGTATGCACGCACGGCCGTGCATTCGATGGACGCTTCCTGAAAACACTGGCTCAATCTTGTTATCATCATAACTTTCCCTCAGATGTTCAAAAGAAGCTGAAAACATGCTTCTATTCAATATATAAACGGACATTCACTCTTGTTTTAATTCAATGTATGTTATGATAAGTCCCGAGCAATTCGAAAAAATATGACAACAGACACACGCTAATTGGATAAACGCCGAGAAGATTGAAATGTTTTCAAAAACACGTGTACCTTTTGAGCAAGGGAAAATTCCAACAGGGACCCATTTCAGCTACTTGTTGAAGGGATCTATTTTTAGAACGAAAGGACATTTCCAATCATAAATATCATAAAAATAGACTTACGCAACGACTGTAAACAGATAAGGGTAAATAACGCAAACGGTAGCCAATGAAAGGGTTGAGAACTCATGGTTTTGGCATATAATTGGGTTATCCTGTGTATTTATTGGGTTTTTGAACCCTGCAATGGGCAATTGCATTGCGTTTTTCATTATTTGTATTGCGTGATCACGCAAATACGCAGCTTATCTGGAGCTCTGCAGTATACAGTCACATTGATGGTTTCAAGAAGACGAAAACCACTACAAAATTATATAAACGTATTTCCCGAATTCTGATCAATCCATTCGTTTGATGTGTTTGAGCTTTTGATTTTTCCATTTGATTAGGGACTTTCCGTTTTGAATTTTCCTCGGGAGTTCAGTATTTTTGTGATTTTACTTTTTAGTCATGTTACGACTAGTGTCGTTTTACAAATAGTAGCAGATATAACAACGTGAAAACTGGACAAAGGATCATCAATAATAAATAAAGAAAAAGATTAATTAATTTGGATTTTTAACGATTGAGTACTATATCTAAAATTAAAACATAGATTTGCATGCATTGTCGTGAATACCCTTCCAGAGCAAACTGAGATTACAACTATTTTTTATGGGGTTTGTGTTGTTTCTTAGTCTTTTTTTTTCTTCTATGTTGTGTTTTGTGTAGTTTGTCTGTTTATCTGTTTTCTTCTTTAGCTATGGCGTTGTCAGTTTATTTTCGATTTATGAGTTTAGATGTTTCTCTTGTAACTGCTGTCCCTCTATAAGACATATTTAAGTATACCAGAACTCTACTTTTTCTGTTTACTCATTTTCGGTAATGATCATAATAATGGCTATAAGAAGATGTGGTATGAGTGTCATTTAGATAACTCTCCATGCTATAGTCACAATTTTTAAAAGTAAATCATTATAGATCAGCGTACGGTCTTCAACACGGAGCCTTGGTTAACACCGAACAGCAAGCTATAATGGACCCCGAAAAATTTCTTCTGTAAAACCATCCAAACACAAAACCAAAGGTCTCACAGTGAGGGAACGGAACTGTACGGTTTTCTAATATTTTGGTCATTCGGTAGACTGTCAAGCGGGGCTCCTATATTTGAAAAATAACAAGTTGCTTGATGAAAACTTTGATGAACTCTAATGTTACTGTATAACGTTTCTGCTTCAAGTTTTGGTAGCTAAAACATTCTATATGTAAATATGAACCAATCAAATGATAAAAAAGATATATGCAACCAAACTTTTTCCTTAGAATGGAAGAACTCCGAGTAAAACGATCAAAACTACCACACAACAGCGATACAAAATGTCAAATAAACATCGAAAAACCAATCGTTGCTACTAGAATTTTCTCGTGTACCTTTTCTGATCTATAGTCTTACCTGTCTGTAAGTTTCAAAGCCATTGTCCCAGTAGAAAACCAAATATATTAATTTTCTCCATGTCAAATATGTTTGTTGACTGTACAAACGCTTGGGAATTTACTGTACAATCACTTGAAGCTTTCTTGTACAATCACTTGGGAGCTTTCCTCTACAATCGAAGTAGACTATTCCGAAAAGAGGGATAGTATACCTTACCTTATAATGACTTTACGGTTCAGCTAGCAAGAAAGCTAGTCAAAAATATTACCTTTACCTACACACTCAATGCATTTTGCTGTAATATACTGACTGGCTTTAAAAACGGAACACTCATTTTGTAGATTTTTTTTCACCAAATAATGTTTGATCCTCATACACCTACTATTCATGCTCATCATATGTCTTTCCCTTTCGAAAAATAAACATCTGACTTACCTGTGGTTATTGAACATACCAGATTTTTTAGATCGCACGAAATTTCAGAAAGAGAAATTTCGAGCCAATAAAAGATTTTTTCCGGTTTTTTTTCTTTGTGAAACAGTTCGTTCAATCCTTGGACACACTTTAATCATTTCAAAAATGTTGCATCTCCATATTGCCAAAACTCAGGAATGAAAAGCTGAATCAACTCATTAGAATTCTGCAAACAGGAAAACGTGAACGTGCTGCAACACAAAAAATTGACGTCAGAAACTCGTCTTACTGTCCTTCCGACAATGATACCGGTAGACTGGATTTGTTGAAGACCATCAAAGACTAGATCAACATGTAGTGACAATGCAACGTCAATAGAATTTGATTAGACAACGTCATTTGTGAGACAGATCTACGGCCGCAACGTCAACTGCTAACCAAATTGATGAATGAAATTTTGCAGATTTATGCCATAAATGTTTCCCATTAACTGAACTGGCAAAGAATCGACTGCAGAAAAACATTTAGAGCCTTAAAGTTTAAACCGCATAATTGACAAAACACATTTTAATGGGTGGAACAACGGCAAAATCAGAAGGTGCAAAACAGAAACCAAAACGTGCCGAACAGAAATGGTTGACCTTTCTGACAATCATTTTGGCGTTTGTTACAGGCAGTCATTGCTTTTGACGGTGACACGTTCATTGGTAAGGGGAAAACCAGGGTTTCAGTGTATACCACAATATTTGAACATCGAAAATGACGTAATCAATTCAACTTTCGAACTGCATTTTTTTTTCAAACATTTAAGTAATGACAGAACTTTCTATTCATAAGTTTGTTTACAAAAAAATGCATAATTAAAAATGAAAATTGAAAAGAATAATCTAGTGTTGCGTTTCTAAAGTCTGTCAGTATAGTTTCTAGTATAATACGTTTTTTTTTGGGGTCATATGAATAATTATAACACTCAAGCAGGAAAAGCTTTCTGCTATCTCTTCTGCCACGTTCATGATCAGTTTATATATTCAATGAGACTTCTGTCATAAATTTATTAAAACTGCTGCAATCCAATGCAACATATGTCTGGCGTGACTCCCCCCTTTTTCTATAACGATTTAATAACAGTTATTTGGTATTGTTATCAATATTTTTTGTATTTAAACCTAGATCAACTAAATTAGTTTGGTGTTGTTAATTCAGCATTTAAATATGCAAATTAATAGTAATATTTAGAATAAATCTTTTATATTAATGAAATGTATTTCTATTCCGTTGTATTTGGATTTTCCCATATCTATTTCTTTCTTTAGTAACAGTGGAACAAATTGGTAGAACAAGTTAGTAGAACAAATAAGTAGAACAAGTTTGATTAATATCTAAATATGTCTTTGGTTAGTACTGCTTGTATACTAGTAGTATGTATCGAGGTGTTCACAGTAACTTCTCAGTAATAAAAAATCAAAAACCCAAGGTTGTAGACTCAAATTCCTGGAAAGAGAAGTCACTTCAGTTCCTATATTCCGAAGTTCCTAAATTATTCAGAAGTGCCGCGGTAATGGGGTCCGTTTTTGATATGTCAAATATTTATGAATTGAATGATGGTAGTTTCGAGCAAACAATAAAATTTTGTTAAAAAATAAATATATGAATTGGTGGGTATTTTGAATTTAAACAAAAATCTAACTAGTGTCGGATTCTGAGGGAGTACATGTGCTGAAATAAAAAATAATTTTCTGCATAAAAAGGTCCAAAATTTTTTTCGCCTCGCTACGCTCGACCAAACATCCACTTCATTTCAACCATGGCTACGCCACTGACAGCATTTGATAAATTATCCTGATAATTTAATCTCTAGTATGTATGCACTAGATATGACGACATGAAACAATGTCTCGCATACTGATTAATTCAAAGGGAAGTAATCACCGGGAAAAGAATGATGCTCATTCGATCACCCCCAGATTGTAGTGGGATTCATGTTGTGTTTTGCATACTGTTGTCTATTTGTCTCTTGTAGTCATGATGTCAACTCATTTCGACTTGTGAGCTCGAATGTATGAGCTTGAATGTCCCTTTGGTATCCATCGCCTTTCTTTTTAAATATGCAGCTCAGCGTTATATTATAAAAAAACAAACAAATATAAGCTCAATTACTTAAGAAAATCACAACAAAAACACCTTGACATCAGTTGGATTGTGGAAGGACACCATTACATGCAGGTAAGTATACTATAAATTAGGCCGTTAGTTTTCTCGTTTGAATTGTTTTACATTGTCATTTTGGGGCCTTTTATAGCTGACTATGCGGTAGTATTGGCTTTGCTCATTGTTGAAGGCCGTACGTTTACCTATAGTTGTTAACTTATGTGTCATTTGCTCTCCTGTGGAGAGTTGTCTCATTGGCAATCATACCACATCTTCTTTTTTTTTATACACGTCCAGTTAACGGAGGGATGGGCTCATAAATAAAAAAGTAAATTCGAACATAACAAAATCACAACAAGAAAAACAGATACAATTGAAAACAACACTTTATATGGATGAATAATCTAGATGATTGTCCTATAAGGGAGCTACCATTTGATTTTTATGGGGAGGCTAGGATGAAAAATTTTGTCCTGCATTTTTTTTTTAGCTGTAATCTCTGTCCTGCCTTTTTATTTTTCACTCTGTTCGGTCCTGCCTTTTTTTTAAAGTTTATCCTGACTTTTTTTTACCTAAATTGTCGTCCTGACTTTTTTTTTTGTAAGTGTCTCATCCTGCCTTTTTTTTTACTCAAAACTCCTGTCCTGCCTATTTTTTTCAAATTTCATCCTAGCCCCCCCCCCCCACCCCCCCTCCCCCCTAAAAATCAAATGGTAGCTCCCTAATATCACAATTCAGTTTGATAAATCTTTAGACTTTTCAGTTCATACTCTGTTGTCAATATAATTATATTCGTGAAAATTCCCAGCATATAGATCCTGATAACGTTTATTTAACTGTAAATTATTTTCCGATTCTTTTTTAGAAAAGTTAGACTTTTTATTATCCATTTCTGTTGCGTAAATATTTTCCTTTGTTTTGATTGATTTGTTTTTTCTTCGCCTCGCGTTTCTTTTCCTACTTCTATTTGTACATTTATGACCTGCAAATGCACAGCACTCTAAAAGCAGCTGTACAACTTCAAACATACTTAAGAAAGATAATCCAATCCAGAGGCCCACTGCACCACCTACATCTGATGCAAACTGTGCATTCTGAAATAAGAAAAAAATATCGTGACCTGTTTAGTATTTACGAAAATTAATTTTCAAAATGAACTTAAACATTATTCGAACGTATGTTTCAATGACATTTTAACCAACAGATATCTTTTGTTAAAGCACTAACACGATACTAGTTGTTTTTTAAGTTTAGGTTGTTGGTATCCGTGGAAGCATCTCACTTTTGTTTTGCTCCGTCAGAACAGGTGTTTTTAAAACAATTGTGACATCATTGAATTAATCTTCTCTTCGGGTTTGTACCTGGACATATGGATAAGTATCTTCTTATCGTTCACGAGCACCCAGTATCATTCCCCATGTTTTATTAACTTGGGTTCGTGTTGCGCAGTCTTTACGTTTTCTATGTTGTGTTTTGTAAAATATTGTTTATCTGGTCCTTTTTTTTTCTTTGCTTTGCAGTCACGGTGTCAATTTGGCATCCACTTATAAGCAGAGTTCAAACAATATGATCAGCCATTTATAAGGTAAGCCGATATGGAAAACACTAGTCATTTTCTAAAATCACACAAGTCAATACAATATCATAATTCGTACCGCAATAAACATTATATTTAATTTTTTGGATCTTTATAGATAGTAAATAATAATAGTAAATTATGAAATTTAAACATAATCATATCATAGTCACCTCAATTTCTGGACTTTCTACTATCCTCTCAAAATTCAGATCTTCGTAATAAATGTCGATTTTAACGTAGTTCAAACTAAAGTAAAAATTAAATGATATATGAAAATTAAATAATATTTAAGGACTGTAACATTTTTTCTATTTATGAAGGAATAACATCAAAAATGTGGTGCACACTGAATAACCCGCATAGAGGTCACATGACAAATTTATGTCTATTAGCCGATTAACAAAACGACGTCAGCAAATCAGAAGACACGTTACATCCAAAGTTAAATTATATGATAATACACATAAAATTACTCCAAACTCGATTTCAAAAACTTAAAAAACGTATTCGAAAGACATTTGCCATTGTATATAGCCTCTTTTTCTATTATAGTTATTATAATGGTTAATCTATTTATATTGTCTATCACTGATACCTAAGAATGTGTGATGCTAAAAAAACGTGTGTGTATTGTGTGTTGACCTTTGCATTTAATAACTAAAAAAATTCTACAATGAGAATATATTCGTTTGAACAAATAAGACTTTTAAAATTTGAAAGGTAAGTATCACATGAACTGAAATTGAGAATTTTCCTTAGAACTGATACAATCGGCAATCCTCGGGAGAATCCGCTACTCTCCTTCTATGTTAGATGAAGTTACGGAAACGGCCGAGTTGTGACGATTGAGAACTGATACAATCGGCAATCCTCGGGAGAATCCGCTACTCTCCTTCCATGTTAGATGAAGTTACGGAAACGGCCGAGTTGTGACGATTGAGAACTGATATTGTGTGTTCGCTCTGTAGATCACTTTATCTAAATGTTTTGATACAGTTAATTTACACAAATAAGAAAACTTCGCTGCTATTTATGCTTAATAGATGGAATTTGGGGTACTCGGTGTAATTGGTTACTCGGTGCAATTTGGGTACTCGTTGCAATTTGGATACTATTACGTTTTATCGCACCGCGGGTAAAATATCACGTTGTGATTGGTTTAACGCCGTCACGTGTTGAGCCCCTTTGAGACCGTGGGGGGTTCACGATGCGTTAATGGTGACGTCATCTATTAATGTAGCTGTGTTTCATTGTTTATTTTACAACATAACACAGCAGAAAAAGTCCAGTTATACGGTTAACTACTGACCCCCTACGGACCATAAAGGGTAAATAAAATCCATAAGGGATTCGGCCTCCCGCCTCACCTCCTATGAATTTTTCTAACCCTCTATGGATCCGTAAGGGGTCAGTAGCGAACCATATAACTTATAATATAATTAAACCATCTCTAAATATATTTGTATGTTTATTGTTAGGACATAATTTACATATTGAAATGAAATACCAAAAGATGACGTGCACATGTAAAGATCTATACAGACAGAACAGAAATATACAAACTCAAACATTCGCGAGCGGTTACTGGTAAAAGGAAGGTGCAACTTTTTTTCCTTTAACCAACAATTTCGCTCCGAATAAAAACCATTTACTATTTAAAATATAAGGTAAATTAGCCGAGAACATGACTTGAAAACACAGGGAAAGTGTTTCCAGTTTTCTAAGAAATATTCACATTATGTAAGTATCTAAATGCACGAATTACAAAGCGTGACGTCATAGCCTTATATGAACATAACCATGACAGATTATATCTATTATCTGCGCGCCAAGTCCTTTTTTTTAGTTTACAGAATCGTGAATTACAAATGAACTGTAATACGCAAATATGCACTACAGTATTATGTTTTTGGAGCTTGTGTTTTATCTACATGGTCTAATAATAACGCCATTTTAATAAAAAGTTCACATTTATGCATATTGAATGAAAACAATGCTAATATATATAAGAAGATGTGGTATGAGTGCCAATGAGACAACTCTCCATCCAAGTCACAAATTTTATAAAGTGAACCATTATAGGTTAAAGTATGGTCTTCAACACAGAGACTTGGCTCACATCGAACAGTAAGCTATAAAGAGCCTTAAAAATTACAAGTGTAAACCATTCAAACGGAAAAACTAACAGTCTAATCTATTTAGAAAAACAAGAAAGGAGAAACACTTATAAACCACATCAACAAACGACAACTGCTGAAAAATAGATTCCTAACTAAAGACAGGTGCAAACAATTGCAGTGGTTTTTAACATTTTAATGGTACCAAACCTTCACCCTTATCTGAAACAATAATGAAATATTCTTATCGTTCAATTCATTGTTGTGTATAGAGAAAATAAATAACTGCATGCTAATTCTGTTTGATACCTTTTCCTGTAGAGTTCAGTTTGCCCATATAAAGCTGAAGCATCTTTGCACTGTGCTGGAAGTCTATCACATACACCATCTTTTAAAGTAAACTGAAATAAATAAATATACTGTTTTCTATTTTAATACACCCGCGATAGGTTTAGCTAGCTGTAAAACATGATAAAATCAGCCTTTTTCTACATAAGAAAATGCCTGTACCAAGGTAGAAATATGACAGTTGTGATCCGTTCGTTTGATTTGTTTGAGCTTTTGATTTTGCCATTTGATTAGGGATTTTTTTTAACTTTCCTCAGAGTCCAGTATTTTGGTGATTTTACTTTCCATCACTTAACTTTACTGCTGCCAAAAACGATAAAAATTATTCTGCAGAGATATATTGCATCTCGCCAGTTTTTTCTGTAATGGAAAAGAGCAGATATATTAATGGTGTAAACTGTTAGAATTCGATAAAACAACATATGTACATTCAAACTTTCAGATATATAATAATGTCAACAAATTTAATTTTATTTACTCTGATTCCAATAAAAACACATCAAAATATACTTGATCAAAGTTCTGGACTTTGAAAAAGGTTTTGATGTTTGATAGCATTTTTTGAATTTCATGGATTGATAATCTAGCGGACATTTTGTATCCAAATATATCTAATTGTGTTCCCTTGTTAGCAGACTTCTTTCTGCAATCACATTGAAACATTTATCCTACAAATACTGTGGTTTGCTGTTATTTATTCATTCATTGGGGATAATCAGATAAAGATATAATTTTGAATTTATCTTATTAAACTGAAGTACATCATCTTTAAAGCTTACATGAAAGGACTACGAAGAACAACTATTTTACAAGTGAGAGGTTCTGCTAGCTATAAAACCAGATTAACCCTCAATTGTCTTCAGAAAATACCTATACCGATCTAGGAATATGTTGTCTTCCATTCGCCTCGTTTGTTGATATATAATACGAACGATTGACTTTGACAGGTTTTATGTACTATCCCATTTTTGAGTATCATTATTTTTGTATTTTTTTTTATTCATTTCTAAAAATCTTTTAAAATAGAGTTTACTAACCATATAATCTTCAGTAGGCCAGTTTCGATAGCTGATGGTTTTCAAAAATTGATGTTCCCTGAAAAGACATACCAAAGTAGCTACTCTCACTCTGTTTAGACAATCATTTTTATGTCTTTTTATTTAAGAATTGAATGCTTCTTTTTGTAATTTCATTGGGGTGTAAAAACGTTGAGCGAAATACATTTTGTATGAAGCGCGGAAGCGCTACATTTTAAAAATGTGCGCACGGTCAACACTTTTACAACGCAATGAACTTCAAGTTACAAAAAGAAGCATTCAATACTTATAATTACATGTTTTAGCTAGGATCATAAAAAACACGATTTTTATCTAGTTTTTATTTAATTTACCTTTGCACTTTATTGAGGGACCTCGTGTCATCATGAATGATAAATTGCATTGTGTAATGAAGTTGATTAAGGAATAACGGGAGATTGCACTTAGCCAATCAGAGTTACGTTGTATTATCATGAACCATACATCTATTGTAGTTATTAAATGAAACAAAATATTAAGGTCGCGGTGACTCACTTTCGAAGTGATTTTTTCAGGTGTCAGTAAAGTTAAATGATTTAAAGGACATAAAACCAGGTTCAACAACCATTTTTCTAAAAATGTTCTGTACTAAGTCAGGAAAATGGCAGTTGTTATATTATAGTTTGTTTGTGTGTGTGTGTGTTGCACTGTCGCTTGTTTTGTGTTGCACTTCAGTGTTTCTATTGTTTCGTTGTTTTCCTTTTATAGTTGATGTGTTTCCCTCAGTTTTAGTTTGTAACCCGGGTTTGTTTTTTCTCAATTGATTTATGAATTTCGAACAGTGGTGTACTACTGTTGCCTGTATGTATATAAGAACTGACAGGAAGTTAAAACATTACACATTGACTGAAACGGTAAAAAATCTTGACAAAAGAGGTATACAATTTATATACACAATGGAAGGCCGTTGGCATTTTTTTTAATTCGCTATCGTTATCTGACTGAAAGCGACTCTTTATTTGACAACAATGCCAGAAGGAAAGCTACCTACCTTTGGTATTGATACATATCAAAGAGATCAGGCTTTTGATATTTAAGTCGGACGCGCGTTTCGTCTACAGAAGACTTGTCAGTACAATCGAATCAAAACAGTAGGACGGCTACTATGCGGTATGGGCTTTGCTCATTTTTGAAGGCCGTATGGTGACCTATAGTTGTAAATTTCTGTGTCATTTTGGTCTGTTGTGGACAGTTGTCTCATTGGCAATCATACCACATCTTCTTTTTTTTTTTATATATAAACCAAAACCAGGGATGAAAAGCATTACAAATGAACAATCAAAAATATATTGGCCAAATAAAGATACAGCTTTCTAAGCTTTTGGTATACATAGAAACACCATTTGTTCTTTTAATAATTTTTTTTAATTTTTTTTACAAAAACTAGAAATAGTTTAAAATGCGACTAATTCGATTTATGCCTCTGGGTAGTGAAGCCTCGTGCTTCAAATAATGTAAGATTTTATTATCATAACATAATCATAACCATATATGGGATATATTTTGTCAACAATAACAGTTTGTGTAACCAATACCTCTGAGACCATTTGAATGAAAGCTTTAATACTTTGTACTGTTTTTTTGCCATCATTTGAAACTGGCTTTTGTTTAAAAATATTCATTTTGATCTGATAATTTTTACAAGAGCGACGAGACTTTGATCAGTTTTGGAGAATTGAAACAATTCATTAACGCTAATTCTTTGAGACCGTCTAACAGACACATCTAATATTGGTAAAAAAGGTTGTCATCATGTACACGTCATTTTGATCCGACAATTTTTATAGGAGAAATGAGTCTTTGCGTTTTTTGTAAGTAGTATGATAGTTTCACTTTTTGACAAAAAGGTTATATACTTAGAATCCAGAAGAGGACACTAAAGCAATTCTAAAAGATTTTACCAAGAGTAAAATTCAAATAGAGGAGGAAATAAACTTTCATGTTGTCCATAGACTTAAACCAAAACAGGAAAAGAGTCCAAGGGGCATAGTGGCTAAGTTTGAGCGACATAAAGACAGGAATATGGTGATTAGTGCTGCAATTCAAAAACTGAAAAACAAAAAGCAATGTGTTGTCTATGAACAATATCCTATCGAAGTCATTGAGCGAAGACGAGAACTAGTTCCCATACTGAAGGATGCCCGAACTAAAGGACACACGGCAAGTATGAAGGAAGATCGAATTTACATTGATAACAAACGCTACTATCCTAGGAAAACCAGTCAACATCCTCCACCTTCTGTTGCAATGGACCATAATGGTGAATAAGACAGATTTACAAGAGGACAGAGTAGTGACATTGACAACAAAGATATTCATAAAAACAATAAAGGTGTAAATAATGATCTTAATATATATTTTACTTGAATGTGTGTGGTTTAAAATCTAAGTTGAAATTTAAAGAATTTACAGATAATATACTAAACTATGATATTTCAATATTTGTAGAAAGCAAACTTGATAATCTAGATGTCCTAGATGTCCCAAAAGGTTATACATATGTAACAAAAAATAGAAAAAATGTGTAAAAAATCAGGTGGTATAGCAGTTATTTTCAAGAAAGCTTAGAAACAAGTTTAACATTTTTATCAAGTGAAAGTCAATTTGTACAGTGGATAAAAGTAGCAAAAAGCATTTTTGGTCGGCAAAATGATGTAATTGTAGGCTGTATTTATATACCAACTGAAGGTTCGAAATATTCAAATTTAGAAGCTTTCGATGAAATCGAGAATGAATTGTTGTCTCTTAAGAAAGTATCAGATGTACATACGGCTCTTATTGGCGATTTTAATGCCAAGACAGGCATTTTGAATGATTTTGTAATAGCTGATGAAACTCTATTAGATCTATTTCACTTAGGCACTGACAACGAAATTATTTCATATATGTTAGATTATGAAAATCTTAAGTCTTATAATATTCCATTACAAAGAGTGACACAGTGTAGTTGTCAACCTAATACTTACGGGTATAAATTACTTAATTGCTGTAAAAAATTAAATATGTATATTGCTAATTCCCGTATTAGTGTAGATAAAGGTTTTGGTAACTTTACTTGTAAAAATACAAGTGTAGTAGATTATTTATTGTTATCGTCAAAGCTTTTTATACTAGTCAAAGAATTTGAAATACAACAGTTTGATCCACTGTTATCTGATGTGCACAGCACAAAACACTTTACATTAAAGTCACAAAGTGCGTCACATGAAAACAACTCTGAACATTACGTCAGAACAAACACCAAAAAACAAGGTGGCATGATAACAAACGAAACCAGTTTGTCAATACAGTTCATAATAAAAAAAAAGAACAGTTATCGGCAATACTAAACGACCTTCACATTTTACACTCGAGTTATCATTGTACTCAACACGAAATTGACAAAGTTGTTGATACTATTGGCGAAATACTCGTATCATCTGCGAACGAAACATTTGTTAAAAATCCACGCACTACAGCACAAAGAACTAACCAGAAACCATGGTATACAAAACAGTGTTACGATGCTAGAAAAAAATTTCACAAAGCAAGACAACAATACATTTACACAAAAATGAAAAAAATCATAAAAAATTACTTGACTTGAGCAAACCCTATAAGCAGATAACAAATAAAGCTTACAATGATAATCAATTTAATCTTGAAAGCAAGATTAGAAATACGGCACAAACAAATGGCATGGAATTGTGGAAAATCTTGAATAACTTTAATAAAAAGAGTAAAGATGATCCAAACATTATATCTATGGAATCTTTATACAATTATTTTAAGGACTTAAATATGAATGATGTTAATGAATGTAGTAATGATATAGATGTTAACCTTAATGATATGTCACCAGAATTAAATGAATTATTGAATGATCCTATGACTGTTGATGAAATAAAAAATGTTGTAAAGAAGTTAAAAAATGGTAAATCTGCCGGACAAGATGATATACTAAATACACATATTAACAAGAATGTGTCCCCAGTACACGAATGCCCCACTCGCACTATCATTTTCTATGTTCAGTGGACCGTGAAATTGGGGTAAACCCTCTAATTTGGCATTAAAATTTAAAAGATCATATCAAAGGGAACATGTATACTAAGTTTAAGTCAATTGGACTTCAACTTCATCAAAAACTACCTTGACCAAAAACTTTAACCTGAAGCGGGACAGACGGACGAACGAACGGACGGACGAACGGACGAACGGACGAACGGACGGACGAACGGACGCACAGACCAGAAAACATAATGCCCCTCTACTATCGTAGGTGGGGAATAAAAATACGTTAGATAATATGATGCCTATATATATTTCGCTATTTATTATATCATTTTAGACACAGCTCTTGTACCTGAGAGCTGGGGTATGGGAATTATGATTCCTATTTTCAAAAATAAAGGATCTAAATTAGATCCTAGTGCATACAGGGGTATAACTCTTAACTCCTGTCTTAGTAAAACATTTACTGCCGTATTGAATTGTAGATTAAATACATTATCAGAGGAAATTGAATTAATTTCTGAGGCCCAAGCAGGGTTTAGAAAAGGCTTCTCAACTGTAGACAATATATTCATTTTAAATGCCCTTATATCATTATATTTTTCTGCAGGAAAAAACTGTTTTGTTCGTTTGTAGATTTTAAAAGTGCTTTTGATACAGTCTGGCGAATGAGACTGTGGCAAAAATTGCAAAAATCAAATATTCAGGGTAAAAATTTTTATGTTATATATAATATGTATCTAAATATTAAACATGTATAAGGAAAGGAGACGAAGTCTCAACGTTTTTCAGTTGTGATGCAGGAGTAAAACAGGGACAAAATTATTTATTTTTAAATGACCTTGAAAGTTTCTTGTTTGAAAACAATGTCAATTGTTTACAAAAGGTCTATGAAAAATGTGAAGAAGAATTGTCTTGTCTACTTAAACTCTTAATTATTTTGTATGCAGACGATACTGTACTACTGTCTGAAACAGAAGGTCTTCGACAGGCCCTGTTAGCGTTTGAGCAATATTGTAATTTATGGAAACTTCGTATTAAAACAAACAAGACAAAAATTGTAATATTTAGTAAGAGAAAATTTAAACCAAAAATTGTATTTAATATTAATGGTGAAAATATTGATGTACAAGCTTCATATTCATACCTTGGTGTTATGTTCATATATAATGGTAGTGTTTTGTACTGTTAAAAAGAAATTATTGGATCAGGCAAATAAAGCATTGTATGCTTTACTGCAGAAAATAAGAAGTTTGTCAATTCCATTAGATTTGCAATTAAAATTGTTTAATTCACTTATTACTCCAATTCTTGTCTACTCAAGTGAAGTATGGGAATTTGAAAATAAACAGGGTATAGAAAAAATACACTTTCAGTTTTGTAAGAGAATTCTCAATTTAAGAAACAATACTCCTACATGTAGCTATATGGTATATGGATAACTTGAACGTTCTCCAATGGAAGTTGTCATTAAATTGAGAATGGCGTTATTTTGAAACAACCTTTTATCATTGTTTATCCAGTAGTAACAAAATATCTAGTATTTTGTATAGACTTATGTTTAAACTTCACGAGAGTAAGCAAAGACATTTTAAATGGATTGCTTATGTTAAATTTTCTATTTTTGATGAAACAGAGCTCAGTTTTATATGGAATGATCAAATGCATATGGATAACAATCTTCTCAAGTCTATTCTAAAACAGAATTTGACTGATCAATTTATTCAAAATTGGTTCTCGCAAATTAATAGCTCATCTAGGGGGGAATTTTATGGACTTTTCAAACATGAATTTAAATTGGAACCATATCTTTTTGGATTGGCTGTATCTGATAGTTTATATATGTGTAAGTTAAGATGCTCAAATTTAAAATTTCCTATAGAGACAGGAAGATGGGCAAAGATCCCTAAACAAAATAGAATTTGTCATTTATGTAACTTTAATATTGGTAACGAATATCATTATTTATCTTACATCCTATACATTTCCATGAATATGATTGGTTATAAGCGTCCGCGTGCAAACAGTGTATATTTAATATTAGGTTAGTAGGGAGGCGGGGCTTATCTCATACACGGTTAGTAGTGGAGTTACGTCCCTTTATATTCCTTATTAGGTAAGATGGGGGCGGGGCTTATTTCATACACGGTTAGTAATGGTGTTATGTCCCTTTATAAAAAACACAACGGTACTGAGAAAAAATCTTAAAAGTTCCAACTGACGAAGAAATTGATGATTAAGATTGAAATAAATTCATAAAACACATTTCAACCTTTCAAGTCGTTATTGTTGGCATCTGTTTTTGTAGGATCAATGAAGGTATTTTCTTAGTGCTAACAGTATTGAAAACTTGCTAATTTTGAGAATCACACGTTAAGACTGTCGGTAAGATAAATTCGTTACATAGTGTGCTAGTGACGTAATACGGTATTAGGTCACTAGCTCACTATGTAACTAATAATGTTTACTTGTACATATCCACAAATCGTGGACCTACGCAAAATATGTATCCCCTTATACAATACAAATCTATCAGAGATCAAAATGATTTGAATGCTGTCAAAT
The DNA here is from genome assembly GCA_037788925.1 of Mytilus galloprovincialis. Classification (NCBI taxonomy): domain Eukaryota; kingdom Metazoa; phylum Mollusca; class Bivalvia; order Mytilida; family Mytilidae; genus Mytilus; species Mytilus galloprovincialis. The sequence continues at coordinate 40,669,769 of CM075332.1, read as the reverse complement.
TTATCAGAGATCAAAATGATTTGAATGCTGTCAAATTTCAATGAGCAATAAGCAATTAGACAAATTAATAAGTTCCGAAACTATCCGATGCTATTTCCTTTCCAGGCCCTTTCGTTTTCCAAATAATTAATATTACCAATAATAACGAATAAGTTTCAGGTCGACGGGTTCAAACAGAAATATTTTGATAGCAGAGAAAACTGTGCATCTTACAATCAGCATGACTATATCAAATAAAAATACCAATACTTAAAAAATCCAGACTAAAATTAGGCTTACACAGAATTAGATACTTAGCGCGGGGGACAATTGCCCATACAGAGTAATATGATTGCAATTCATTTGTAACAAGATTTAAACAAACAAAACAAAAATAAAACAAAACAAATAACAATAAAACCAACATATGAACAACGTGATAATTTAGAAAAGTGATCAAAAGTGATCAAAAGATACGGAACCGTAAAATATATTTCATACCAAATTGAACTGTGTATGTTTTATAGTGCCATGAGATATATGTTTGATAACAGCCGGGTACCATTACACAATATATTAAATAAGTTTTATCCCATTCAGTTATAGTTACTTAATTAGCATAATACATTAAAGTGCAACTGGAATAAATTGTATACTTGCATCAACTCTCATAAATGTTAAATAAAAAAGTGATACTTCAAATACTAGTATATAAAACATACACAAACACAAAAAGGTGTAATGTTTGAAAAAAGACTATCTTACCTACAAGGGTTTTTGCAGTCACATTCTGCTTTTTGTCTGTTTTGCCTCGCTCGTTCTTTATTCATACATTTAATTTCTGCCAACAAATTAAAATGCTCATTATAGCAATATTGGTACGACGACTTTATCGCCTATTTAATAACTGTTATTAAAGTTAGTGTTCGCCGTGATATAGCCTTTTTCTGCTAATGCTTGTAAAGCAAACAACAATCAATCAATCAATTTAAGTTAGTGTGTACAAATAGATGTTTAAGATTCACAAATTAACAGTTACAAAAATAGACATGTCACTACAGCAGCATTTAAAGTCAATATACTTTTATAACTTTTTTTTTATAACAAATACACCTTTAATTTGTTTCTAGTATAAGTATTTTTTCCGCGTCTTATTTTCTCCTTTTTCAGATTAATCTAGATGAAGATATAATTAAAAGTGAAACCATATTTAAGTAGTAAGAAACAAAAATATATAAGAAGCACTCTAGGCGTCATAAGTTTAAATGTATCGTTTGATTGCTATCTATTTTGCGTTAACCACACAGCGCACTCTTATCATGCTTGTGTTATTTGGGCATAAGACAAGGACTATTAGCAAAATCCATGACAAAGGCCAAAAATGTCAAAAGGATCATCGTATTCTACACGACGTTTATTTTCTGATGTAAGTATGATCGAAGTATAATGTTATCAATTTTTAACGTTGCATTAAATTTCTAATTTTATCCTTGAATTTTAAGAACCAAAATACATTGATTAAATAATTGTTAACTAGCCGTTTCAGAATCTAAAGGACTATGGGTAATTTTATTGTTCGTACACCACAATGAAAATAACGTCACGTCATTGGTTGATTTTCCATTGTTGACGACGTTTGGAACCAATCATGACGTTTTGGTGTAAACTTTTAAAAATATTACCCATAATGCATTAGATTCTGAAACGGCGCATTGGTCGTGATTTATTTAACCCTATTGTTACCATTTACCTTGTCTTGTTTCACAAAATTTTTCTGTTACTCCGGTTTTTATCTGGTAATACAGTTCTGTCACATCATCTTCATAACAACCACATGTTTTGAAGAACAATTCTTGAGAGCATAATGTTTGACAAAACTAAAATTATAGTAGCACATCAAACAGAGGACTTCAAATATTTGGGTTGATTCAAAATACATATATAAGTAAGCAATAGATGTAGTTGTTCAATTTCATATATGCTTTTATGCTTCTTTGTGAAATATTTGTTTGTTTTTGTCCTGATTGATATTGTGACACGGTAATGACTACTGTACTCCTATTTTGACAATTTTACTTAGTATGTCTGTTTTGTTCACGCATCGTTATAAATATAATGGAATTTGATGCGACTGTTTTACAAGTGAGAGGTTTAGTGCTATAAATTCATATTCAATCTACCATTTTATACATTTGAAATTACCTGTACCAAGTCAGGAATATGACAGTTGTTGATTTTGCCAATTTATTAGGGACTTTACGTTTTGAATTTTCCTCAGTATTTTTGTGATTTTTTTTTTCAAGAACAGCCCTTGAGATATGTTTATGTGACTAATGACTCAAGAAGTTTGAGTTTGCAACAATGCTGATATTCATATATTTGGTCTTCTTCCAAGTTGATAGAACCCTCTCCCCAGTTCAAGCTGAAATACATAATTACTGTTTACCGAAAGCACACATGTCTTTTCTGTATTCAGATGTTTATTGTTCTCTAGATTTCAGATATTAACCGAATCGTTTTTGTATTGATGTGAAGTCTTATCATGACACTACAACTTCACAATTGAAAATTGTGTCGAAGAAGTAATAACACAAAGCATTCATTGTTTATTTTGGCATGATGTTGTGTGTCCTTCTTAAACTTGTTGTTTGTTCAGCTTGTTATTTGTCGTCTAATGGTATTCATATTTACATGCATTTTGACAGATAATAGGTTTCAGATAAATATTTTTTACTCACAGATCGTGTATATTTGTATCCATATTTGCGTATATAAGTGTCTTCAGTACAATTTCCGTATGGTTTGTCCTGACGTTCAATGGTAACCTAAATACACAATAAGAGAATGTAAAATGAAGACTGATTAAGGTGGTACCCAACACTTTCACTAAAATTAATTTGGCTCGTTTAATTTTCATTAAATTTGGTGAAATTATTTACTTTGACCCTTTAACAAAAATATAAAAATTCAAAAAATTTTGAACCAACCGTTTTGTCAGAAAAATTACACTGGTTATATAGCAGTTTGACAAACACCAATTTTGATCATTGAGAAGCTTAATATTCCTTTTACAACACAACGTAATTAAAACGTTTAGGTGACTTTACAGAGTTATCTCCCTGTAGTGTTAGGTATCTCCTTAAACGAAAGATAATAATACTTCCAAGAGAAACTGATAATGTCATGGCAAAAATAATAAAGGCTACGAAAAGACAACCAAGTCCACATGATATGAAATGAGATGTGGTATGATTGAAAATGAGACAACTGCCCACCAAAATTAAACATGAAATTGTAGTAAGCATTTATTAGCCATTGTAGGGCTTTCAGCAATGAGAAAAACTTATTCAGTCCTCGACAGGGAAAATGTGAAACAATTCAAACAAGTAAACTGATTTTCTGAGCATTATTTGGTGGTACCATATTTTTAAACCAAAAAATTATTTTCACATCATGACAAGACGGGGATGCTCAGAAAAAAGACACCCATGCTAAATACAAGTATGGTCGTATGTGTGTTGTATTAAAATTGTTAGAGTTGTGTCCCTTTCAATAACACAATATGCCATTTCATGTATTCTAAATAAACGTGCCATGGCAGTAGATGTGTTTTGGTTGCTCTCAAGCAAATATTAGTATAGCGGTATGGGGAGGCAAGTATATGCCCCTCCCACCGTATGTTATACCCGATCAATTTTAGCTACTTTAAAAGGAACTGAAGAACTTACACAATTATATGAAAATACAAGAATCGTCAATAAGGCATCAACACCAAGGACACCTTAAGATCAACATACAATCACCAACAATCGAAAAGAATGTGTCCCTATAAGAAGTATGCAAAAACCCAATGTTTGTTTATTTCAGCATATTTTTATGCCCCACCTACGATAGTAGAGGGGCATTATGTTTTCTGGTCTGTGCGTCCGTCCGTCCGTCCGTCCGTCCGTCTGTCCGTTCGTTCGTCCGTCCGTCTGTCCCGCTTCAGGTTAAAGTTTTTGGTCGAGGTAGTTTTTGATGAAGTTTAAGTCCAATCGACTTCAAACTTAGTACACATGTCCCCTATGATATGATCTTTCTAATTTTAATGCCAAATTAGAGTTTTTACCCATATTTCACGGTCCACTGAACATGGAAAATGATAGTGCGAGTGGGGCATTCGTGTACTGAGGACACATTCTTGTTGTTACATAAACCGATATCAACATTTTTTAGTTGTAAGCTGTTCATATAACTTAAAATACATTTAACATGATTCTAATATGGACTCGATTCTAAAATATTTACATCAGTTACTTAAACAAAATAGATAACAGTTAAATGCATCTTTTTAATTCTAAACATTTAGAACAGTTATTAAGATAATAGCCAGTTAATTCATGTTTTTCTCGACAATTTTTTCAATCAATGCAACATTCTGAAAGATACCTACCATATTTGGTTCCACATAGAAATGCCACCGAAGACTATTTCGTCTATGAGGCCAGCAGCTATTGAAAAATTATTAAATATCTCACCATGCGTAGACCTATCTGTGTTTCGCTTGATGATGGTACAAAAAATCCTTCCTCTAATGGATATGGGTAGGTATCCTTGTCATGAACCAGTACTCGTGCCCCATATCCTTCACTGATTTGTTTGAGATATTCTTCTTTGTCCATATATAGAATTAACGAGAGCCCTAAAATACATAGTTTTGTAATTTTCTTGGTTGTAATAAGTGCCATATAATATGTTTTAGATGGTTTTAGGCATAATCAATTACAATGACATTTCAAATTTTCAAATTTTGTTATTTGGAGTCATTGGACTTATCTTCTCAAACACAAATCTCAAATGCACTTCCGTATGCTGAATTCGAGGGCTGAATGATAAGTGTATTCAGAAAAGTATACAATTAAACTATGTCCAATTTCTTATAGACTAGTTCCTTTATTTGGCTGCCTTAATGGGGCTGACTTTATGGGGCTGACTTGATGGGGTTTACATTAGTCAGCACTTCGGTGTAGACGTGAATATCAATTACTAGTATATGGTAATTCATATAAAGTTCCTGTTTACAATAGTATGAATTTTTCGAAATACCCAGTTTTTTTTTATCCCAGGTAGTTTACCTTGGCCGTATATGGCACAACTCTTTGGAATTTTGGGTTCTCAATGCTCTTCACATTTATACTTGTTTGGCTTCATAACTATTTATTTTTATCTGATCATCACTGATGAGTCTTTTGTAGACGAAACGCAAGTCTGGCGTATTAAATTATAACCCTGGTACCTTTGTTAACTATTTATACAAGATCTACTTAGGATGACCGAAAAGATTCTAACATTGCCCTTTAATCTCAGGTTCTGACATTAAGGTGATGTTCCGTCTCTATTAAAAGTATGGTGAATATGTTAACACATTTATACCATCAAACTTTAAATAAAAGAGGGACGAAAGACACCAGAGGGACAGTCAAACTCATGCATTGAAAATAAATTGACAACGCCATGACTATAAATAAATTGACAAACAGACAAATAATAGAACAGAAGACAAAACCTAGAAAACTAAAGGCTAAGCAACACGAACCCCATCAAAAACTGAGGGTGCTCCGGAAGGGTAAGCAGATCCTGCTTCACATGTGGCTCCCGTAGTTTGCTCATGTAAGTACAAAACCGGTAAACAGTCTAATTCGGTAGGTCACATTCGTGAAAAGGCAAAGGATACAAAAAACACTGTTAATTTTGCCTCATGTCTTGACTTACATCTAGAAAATGACACATTCTTACGACAGGAAAAAAGAATGTCAACTTCCCAATTGTGAACTTTTTGTCTCTATGTAACAATATTCCAACAGCACGTATATATACTCTTTGGTAAATATTCTAGAGCTTGCATTTCCTATTACGATTGATTAATAGAGGGTTTTGTTTAAAATGAAGATATGAATCTGATAAAATCATTCCTTCAAAAATTGTACGGATGCAACCACGATTTGGTTTACCGTTATGACACATTCGTTTCATAGATGACGAAAGCTATTTAAAAAAAACTTAACCAAAATCCCGCCCTCTTTTTCTCGAATATGACCTACAGAGGTAGACCTATCACCGGGTTTGTACTTACTCAAGCAATTGAACGATTTCCACATGTGGAGCAGAACCTGCTCACTTTTCTAGATTACATGGGATCATCCCCGTTTTTGGTAGGGTTAATGTTGCTTTGTCTAGTTTTCTATGTGATGTTTTATGAACTG